>CM034149.1:905905765-907170398 GCA_019776745.2 Taxus chinensis | reverse complement strand
GGGTAGACCAGCTACCTTGAAGCATCCATTGGGCATGGAGTCCTCTGAAGTAACAACCTAAACTTATTCTGAACCTTTGAAATTTGACCCTGGAGTCACTTGAAGCACTGCCAAGACTTGGAACCAACCGTTGCTTACTTGTCTCTTGTATTTTCCAACTTTAATAAGAAAATTTTAAAGTTCACATGAGTGGAAAATTGTTTTGATCTTGAAAATTCCTTTTCCCTTTCTTCTACAAATCTGATTTGAAACTTGGATCCTTCACCTTTGGACCTGCTCGGGACACTGCTGAAGGCTGGAGCTGTTCTCAAAGCTACCTAACTGCTCATAATTTCATAATATTTTCTCTTTAATAAGATGAGAGTGGAAAATTGTTTTAAAACCTGAAACCTTCCACTATCCCTCATGTGATCCAAGCTAAGACTGAACAATAGTTGCATATAACTTGATCTTGAACCCTGATCTGTTGAGGCTGAAATGGATGAAACAATTTGGAACTATCCCAAATCTAGGTTTTTAGTTGCTTTGCATTTGAAAATTCATAAAGATTGCAACTGTTTCCTATAACTTTGAACCTCTTGCTGCAATATCTCCCTTCTGAAGGCATAATGAGTTGTGCAAAGAGAACACTAGAAGCAATAGAACATGTGCCCAAGGCACTTAGGGAAATTGAAACCTACTCTAACAATAAGACAATGTGCACAAACACTTGGAGGAATGAAAATCCTAAACTAATATGTACAAAGGATGAGATTTTACTTTAGTAGCAGTGCTTGAGATAGATTCCATTAATTGGAATCTGTAGTTCTTCACCATCCAACTTAGAAAGTTGGAAAGCATTGCTACTTTTGCACTCGTGATCATGTAGGGACCACTCCATATGACATCAAACTTGGAATGCTTTCCCAATTTTTCCCTATCAGCATCCCACTTTAGCACCAAGTCCCCTTCTTGGAATGTTCTAGGCTTAGCTTTCTTGTTCAAAGCTCCTTTTGATCAAGGTTTGATCCTTCTCCATGGTTTGCATTGCATGCTCTCTTAGTTCTTCCAACTCCATGAGTTCTGCATACCTGAATTCCATGGATCAAACTCAACTAACTCCAGCTACTTGAGAAGCTCCAATGCTGGAAAATCAAGTGATATAGGCAACCTTGCTTCCCTTCCATAGACTAGCTTGTATGGAGAGCTGCCCATAGACCTTTTTGGTTTGATCCTATCATCCCACAAGGATGATTTGAGCTTGGTATGCCATGTCCTCTGGTTTTCATCTAAGTTCTTTATAATCCTTAGTAGTTCTTGTTTGTGGACTCAGCTTGTCCATTTACCTTGAGGGTAATAGTTAGATGAGGTGCTTATATTCCATTCCTAACAGCCCATTTAGAAATTATTGTGCCAAGGAATGCTAGAGAATTGTTTGATATGATAGTAGCGGGACACCAAATCTAGTTACTATCCCCTCATAGAAGTCCAGTATGCTAGACTCATTTACCTCCTTGAGTGCTACTGCTTCAATCCACTTGGTGAAATAGTCCATTGCTTAGAATCCACTTGTGACCTTGGCTTGAATTCAGATTTATGACTCCAATGAAATCCAATCCCCACTGTATGAATGGTTGATCAACTGATATTGGGTGAAGTGGCAGTGTTGCTAGCTTCTCCTTTCCTATGAAGAATGCACATTTTTTACACTTCTTTATCCATGCATAATAGTCACTGAACAATGTAGGCCAATAGTAACCATATTTCATGATCTTGAGAGTTGTTACTCATGGAGAAAAATGGCCTCCAACTTCTCCATCATGGAACTCATGTAGCACTTTCTCAACTTGATTTATTCCAACACACCTCAAAAGAACTCCATTCACGTCCTTCTTGAACAAAACACCATCAATGAGGACATATGGAATGGATTGGAGTCTAAAATATTATTCTTTACTTTTCTTAACTCCAGAGGGCATAAACCTATTTGTAAAAAGTGAATCATGTCCCAAGTCCAACAAGGAATGGGCACATCATCAGTTGGTTGTTCTTGATTTTCTTGTAGCACCAGGACAACTTCTTCTTCATTACTTATCTCAGCATGCTGACCGGAAGCTAGCTACTCACATAAGCCTTTACCATGGACTAGCTTAGTCACCTTTATTTCTATGTCATACTCCATCACACGAGTAATCCAACCAGCCCTTTTCTCATTCAAGTCCTTATTTAGGAGAAATTCCTTAACTCCAGACATGAGACACTAGCAACTGAATCTTGTTGTTTGAGACCAAGTGTCTAAATTTCTTCAAACTCCTTATAACAGTGAGGACATGATTCTCAATGAAAGAGTACCTCACCTCATAATCTTCTAAGATTTGACTGAAGAAAGCTATGGGCTATTCAGATCCTTCCTTATTCACCTGTACCAAGATGGTAGAAATTGTGTCTGAGTAACCAAAGGCATATAGAGAATGAATTCCTTGGAGAAATATGGGTTGATGAGAGTTGGAGCTTGAGATATTGCTTGCTTGATAGCTTCAAAACTCTCCTTTCCATTTTTTGTCCATTTAATGGTGTACTCTTCTTCAACATCATTGTTAGTGGCTTAACAAGAATGGAAAAATCAGGCACAAACCTTTGGAAAAAATTGATCCCCTAAAAATATCTGAAGAGATTTCTTGTGACTTGGCAATGGTAGAGCACATGGATGGCTTCAACTCTCTCTAGATCAATTGTCATCCCCTCCTTAGACACAATGTGGCCTAAGATATTCCTTCATGTGAAAAGAATATACATTTCTTCAGGAATTAAAGACACTCCAAACTTCCTACATCTTTGGAACACTTGCCTGAGGTGAGAAAGGTGATCTAGTTGTGTTCTTGGAGAATATAGTTATCATCAAGATAAACAAGCACCATCTTATTAATCAGTCCCTTGAATGCCATGTCCATAGCCCTCTGTAATGTTGCTTCAGAATTTGAAAACCTGAATGACATCTTCCTATAAGCGTATGTACCCCATTTTGTGGTGAAGTTGTTTTGAACTGGTCTTCCTCTTTCACCATGATTTGATTGTAGCCTGAGTAACCATCCAGAAATGAGAATCTCTCTGAACCAGCTACTACTTGCAATATTTTCTCCATGGAAGGAAGTGGATAATGGTCTTTGAGTGAAGCTCTATTCAAATCCTAAAATCCACACACAATCTGATTTCTCTATTTCTTTTCCTGACTGACACCAGATTAGCAACCCAGAAGAGTGCTTAATCAAAAAGATGATACTTTCCTCTACAAGCTTATTCAATTCCTTCCTCATGAGAGGCTCAATATGAGGGTTCACTAGCCTTTTCTTATGTCTGATAGGCTTAGATTCTGGATCCAATTTCGATAGTATGTTGTGCTAATCTCATATCAAAGCCTCTCAAATATTTATAACTCCAAGAAAAGATATCTAGAAATTCTTGACAAAGTTGAATGAAATCATTATTTCTCTTGACAAGTACTTACTTTTCCAATTTGGAGCACTTTACCCTCTCCAACTGAAATGGGTTCCGAATCTTCTCCTTTGACCTGAATATTTTCTTTCTCCTTTCGGAATTAGTCATTAGGATTGAATATTGACTCTAGAGTCACCAAACCTTTCGGAAGCTTGTTTGTTCTTAACTGGACTATTTGGTCACCATACTATTGTTCCAACCTATCTTGATTCGTTGCAGAGAATTCAGCTTCATCTTGGAGAAAATTTATGATTTTTTGATCATTCTACGAACACTTTCCAACTTGCATGTTTTTTTCCAGAACAGGTGGCCTTACCACTACTTTGATATGGGGTTGAGTTTGATCTTCCTTGATACTTTCAACCACATCAAATGCTGCTCCAATTGCTGCAAGTCTATCTGCAGCCTCATTCTTCTTCCTTGGGATGGAAATGATGTTAAAATCCTCAAAAGTATTCAATGAGATCCCATACCTGGTTCTTATAGCTCTTGAGGAGGTCATTTTTAGTAGAATTTTCCTTCTAACCTGATTTACAATCAGCTCATTGTCCCCAAAAACTTACAAGTTCTTGATACCTCTTTTCCTTGCCCAATGCAACCCATGGATTAATGCCTCATACTCAACTGTATTTTTAGAAAAAATAAATTGAAAGTGGAAATGGCTAAGTAGTACTTGTTACCTTGAGGTGACACAAGCATTTCTCCTCCACCAACACCTTGTCTTGCTCCTTGAACCATTGAAGAATGACTACCAGACTTCATTCTCATCTTCATCATTTGTTTGGTGATGCTAGGAAGAGGTGGATTCTCTTCATGTAGGTGGTAAATACCCAACTCAACTTCCTCCATCTCTCTGTAAGGGTCAAATCCATGCCTTTTGTTTTCCCATTCATCTAATGTCAAATCTGGAATGCCTCCAACTTTGGTACCTATCTCTGGAGTGCTTGGACAGTCTCCTCTTGATCAAAAGGTTGAGCAATTGGCATTGATTGAGACTTGGCACGTGAGGCTCAATATGGAATTTTTAAATTGGATCTGATCTGATTGTAGCTTTAGCTCCATACCTTGTCCTAAAAATCATGTGGGACCAATCAGTAGACAAGTACCCACCAATCTTAGCTAGTGAAGTCCCTTGACAAACAAAGAGCAAAGAGTGGTGGTCAAGTCAATTACAGATACATCTTACTCAACTGTTATGCTCGGACATACATGAAATATGAGGTTCAATACATTGATCACCCCAATAGTTGTCACCACTGTCTCATCTAATTGTACCACATCCTTAGAGATAACTTCATACTTTAGACCCAACTGATTTTCTATTTGTTTTGGCATTACTGAGCTACTTGTTTACACCTGAGTCTATCATGTAGTTGTGTACGAGGTTGTTCCCAATGATCAAAGACATAGAATGGGGGAGGTTTCATATTTTTACTTGGACCTCCTTGACCTCCTTCTTGTTGAGTTTCATTGGTGAACACCTTTTCTTGATCTTAGATGATTGATTTGGAACAGTTAAGCAATTTTCATAGCTACTTGCAATAAATCTCTTTGCCCAGGAATTGTAATGACTCCCACATTAAGATGCTCACATTTGTTTCTTCATTTGATCAATGATGTTAAAGGGAGATGATATGTATTTTTTCTTCCCTTTACTTGGCCCAACCTTTTCTTGCACTTGAGCTGCTACACATGGGTTGATATAATTGGTGTTCTAGGATGACTTTGTGAGTTTTGGACTGCACGTTTGAATTGCTAACTCCTTGAGGAGTGATAGAGGGATGAGAAACACTTGCATTAGATGACTTCCCTCATTTATATTCCTCTTTTTATACCTTGTGTTGGCTGCCACACCTTGAGAAGGAGCTTGATTCATCCCATGCATAAATCTTTCAGCTTGTCAGTTCACAAGTGTAGTCTCACTTGGAGGTGCTTCTTGAGTAGTTGTGTGCTATTATTTTCTTCTTGGTTCTCTCTTGAGGCACACCAACAATTTTCACCATCAAGGCTTGGTTCAGAGCACCATTAAAGCATGTAGCTTGATTATGGGGTTGACCAAAAGGGAAACACCATTCATATTCTTGTGTCATGTTGTTTTGAGTTGGAACCAAGGCCCTGGATGTAGAAGTTATATTAGGATTGTATGGTTGAAATGGTCTAGCAGAAGGATGTTGTCCTTGGCTCTAATTAACAACTTGGGTAAGGAGGTTTATTAGGCTGATATGGAGGCCTATTGGGTTGGAACTAAGGTTGATAAGGCCTAGAATTTTGAGCTTGTTTCCTCTTAATTGTTACCAACTCATTATCCTAGATTCTAGCAATTGCTTCATGACTTCTTGGAGTTCATTTGGGGTGCTAGAAGAAGGAACTAGAAGCTTCATTGGAACTTTAATTTTTTGGAGTAGGAATAGGAGCTAATGTAGGTGCTTGGCTAGAACTTGGATTCCCCATTTTCAGGATAAATATGCATAGGTGGCCTAGGTGTAAGTTTACTGGCTTGAATTAAGAAATTCTCAGCTCTAATGGCTTATGTTATAAGCTCCTAGTAATGTTTTCCCTCCCATAGATTGTATCATCATAGCTATATCAAAATTAAGAGATTTGAGGAAATAGAGAAAATCACCTTCAGTAGTTGGTCTTACGACCATTGGAATCATGTCCCAAGTTCTTTGGAATCTGAAATTGAAATCAAGCCATTTGTTCATTTGGTGCTCTCTTGATTGTGGTCAATTGTTCCAATAAAGATAGATTATCTTCCCTTTCTCCGAACTTTCCATCAAAGAGTTGTGCACAATTTATCCCAATTCTAAATTGATCTGTTCTAAGCTTAACCATTGCAAAGCTTTTCCTTTGAAAGAAGAAGCTAACAACTTCACTGCCACATCCATCTCAGCAACCTCATGTATGACACAAAAATTTGTAATGTCTTGAATGTGATCAATTGGAGTTGTGTGATTTTCTCCAGTGAAATATGGGATGTTCTTCAATGTTGTCACTAGAATTGGATTTTTAGCATTGAGATTAAGTGGAATACTTCATGTGAAGTTAACAAATGGATTTGGTAGTGGTTGTGCATCCATTCTGATTGGTCTAAGCACTCTAGTTGATTGAATGAAAGGCCTACCATAGGTGGAGGTGTAGAAAAAGTTCTGTTTGGTGGAGATGGAGACCTCTGGACTCTTCTCCCTCTTCTTCCTCTACCTGGAGAGAGCTTCAAGTATTCAAAAATACCCTCTTCTCTTGTTCTTGACCTTGTTTGAATTCTTCTCATAGGCTGAGACACTTACTTCTGAAACCTTGTTGCTTGGAGTCGTCAGATGTGTTGTGGGTTTTGGACCCTGGATTACTTAAGTCTTTAACTCAACTCAACTTGAAGTAAGTCTTACACTTGGAGTAATCATATTTACTTGAAGTAATGGAATAACTTGAAGTAACAAACAACTTGAAGTAACACAACTTACTTCCCTTTCTTTCTTTTATCAAAATTTAGAACCTTAATTACTTCCCCTTGTTCATCGAGTTCTGAAGAGCCTAATTAAGTCTTCTAACTTGACCCCATTTGGAGTAAGTCCTTCAACTTGAAGTAATTACAACTTGAAGTAAGTTTCAATTTGAGTAATCAACACACTTAAAGTTACTTCCAATTACCTTTCTTTGATCAAGTAAGTTTCTAGAAGAGAAGTCTTTCCACTTCACTTAAAGTAAGTCTTATCTTGGCCTACTTTAAGTCTTTCCACTTGGAGTAAGTTGAACAACTTAAAGTAATACAACTCACTTCTTCCCCTTTTTCTCTTATTATATTTTCTAGCCTAATTTACTTCTTCTTCTTATCAGAGTTTAGACTACTAATTACTTAGCAGTAAATCCAAGTGAGAACACCAATTCTTCTCCTTATTAGGTTACCATTACTTCAACTCATCTTTGCTGTAGAGCTTCCAAAACTGCAACTTTTTCTAAGAACACATCAACTCAATCAAAAATGAATATCTTTGACCTCTTGTTGTCCCACAGGCATGCTAGAAATTGTTATCACTAGATCACATCACCCTTTGATTTCTTAGCATGTGAGTGTGTTAAGGAAATTAGTGTGACTGGGTAACATGGAGTTTCTTCAAGGTGTGGGACCTTGCAATTGAAGAAACTCTCCAGAGAAGGTTGGTTCCTCTTCCTAAAGTAATGCAACAACTACCTCTAATGAAGGGAAATATACTACCTCTAACCTATGACTTCCAAGCGACCAGGGAGAGAGAAATAACATGAAAATGAAATAAATATACACTAAAAGAGGTGATTCACCAAGAGAAGGGTGTAGGGAGTCTCTCCAATGTGTGAAAATGATAGAAAATGGAATGTAGAGAGGGTGGAACAATCGCCACAGTACCCACAACAACACTCACACTAACATATCCTTGAAAAAACAAGAATTTAAGACCATGCAAGACAAGTAAAATTGGCACAATACAATTACAAGTAAAAAGAAGAGGTAAGAACAAAGAAAGAAACATAAACAAGGGAAGAAAATATCCACAAAACTTGAAGATCTATTTCTTCATTAATAGACATAATTCATTTCATTACAAGAGAAAGGCCAAGATCATCATACAAGATGTCCACAATGGAGGCCTGCAACACATTGGTTATTCCTAGAACAATTGTGGAAGAGTTTAGTTACAATGAGAATCATCCTCTTTTAAATGAAAGGGCTTTGCAATTTATAAAAGTGAGTGGGGAGGAGAGAGAAAATGAAAATCTCAAATGCATGCATCCATCCACCTACCATTTTCAATGATTAATTTAAAACAACATGGGACACTTGCATAACCCATCACTCTTGTACTCTTGCTTTTTGGAGAAGAAATTGGCCTCCATGATCCATTAATGGTGGTAGCTAGATGTACAATGCATTTGATTATAGGAGAAGTTTTAACTTTTTTTACCACCTTAGCCTCACCAAAATTGAAACTTTAAGTTTTTGGTGTGTAGAGGGCTCCAAGAAATTTCCCAGAAAGTCTAATTTTATAGAAAACAGAGCTCCCAAGTGAAATTTATGGCCATTTGAAGTTCTGCAATTTTGTGAGAAACCATGGTGCTACTTCTTATTACTTCATGTTAATTACGGAAATACGACCCCTATTACTGTTTCTTGTCCATCAGAATTCTCCAACTACTTTACTTGCTCATTTTGAGAATTTAAATAACTCCTATTCACTGCATTACTTCACTTCTATTTGTCTTCTCTGCGGGGGTTTGGGGTGCTTATAACTTGTATGGGGTATGGTCCAACTCGCCCCTCAACTCGCCAGGTAGCTCATTGTTTAACTCTATTCGCAGATCGGTTCACTCAATTCTTTTTCACCTCATTCACCGCTTAAAACCTAAATTTCCCAACATAGGTTCTTCTTCAGCTTGCCCTTTATCGGGATTGTACATTGCTTATACTTGTGTTCAATGAAATGTTGTAAAAGCCATGGATTTGGGGTAAGAATATCTAAAGAAACCCCAAAGGATTTTAACAATCTGATCAATGGACCATGTGATAAGAAATGAGCAAGGTTTCCTTCTTTGCATAAATTAATTTGAAATAAACATGCAAACTAAGCAAATGAAGTTAATCTCTATTCTTTGAAAGCTTGAAATAATGAACCTAAAAGGATCTAAGCATTCAGTTTATGTGTTAAGAGAAAGAGATCTCCCCCTTAATGGATTCAAGGAAAATGGATATTCCCTTCTACTCTATGTTAATGTTATGAAATACAAGATTAAATTCTTTTATCTCAAATGAAATACAAACTAAAGCCTAATCAAATTGCTATAATTTGTGCTAGGAAGAAGAGAGAAGTCTTAGGAAAATGAGGGAGGGGGTATAGCCCTATTTATAGTTTTTGGTTTGGAAGAAAAGGGAGATTTGGGTGCATGTGGGACAAAGGCTAAAGTCCAAAAAGCACTTTAGCAAGTCAAAGTTTGATTTGACTATGTTAGAGGGTAATTAACCTAGGTTAGACTAATTAATTTCTCTTAGAGAGTAATTAGGGTTCTGAAGGGCTTAATCAATCCAACAAAGTGGATTGATCTTCCAAGGAGCTAATAAAAGCAAGCTAGAAGTGAATAAAAAGCTAATGTAGTTAGAACAAGGCTATAATTGCTTGTTTAAATCGTTTATAAGAGGAAAAATGACCAAAAGGGTGTTATAGGAAGGGAGTTAGATAGGCCTAACCAGCGGTGTACCGTCAATCTACAAGAGGAAGAAGCGTTAGTGCACCATTAGAAATAATAGTGTATTGATTAAACTATAGGCATCTACAATACTTACATTGGGTACATGACACAAGTCTTGCCCTTGAAAATCACCACAACTCCTATTATTTAGCTCATCTGCTCGTCGATCTTATCGGCGTCTTGAATTACTTGTGCTTGCAACCACATGTCACATTGGCAATACTTGGATCTTTGAATCACTACTTTGTGTTGTTTAATTTGGTGGCTAATTTTGTATTCTTCGCAAGTTACTTTAATTGCATGAAACTCAGGCCCCCTTACTTGCAAAGTAAGAGCTCCCCAATTCACTGAACTACTCCACGCACTCAACCTGGTAGTTTTTTAGTGTTATCCTTTAATCCTCCTTATGTTAATCTTCCCCTCCATGAATTTGAAGTTTTTGCTTCTCTATTCGCCCTAAATATTTAATGACTCACCCCCTTTATCAACATTTGGACTCACTTCTGCTTATAATACATCATTTTCAGGGTGGATTACTTGAAGTAATCCACCCCGCGATCACTACTTCTCCCCGCTACTTGGTGAGTTGACTCTCCCACACATGATATCCTTGTTGATGTACCCAACTCCAACCCTGATGACTTTGTAAATTTAGCTGAGATGTTAATTTCTATCATCGATCCCTTCTCGACTTAACTCCACCAGATCAGTCCTAGCTCATCAGTTGAGCTATTTCCCCACCATTCTCACCCTTTTTGTGTCAAGTTTGGATGCCATGGCCACTAGCTCGACCCTAACAATTCAACTCATGGGTTCTACGAGGAGCTCACCATCCTTCCTCCCCATGACACTTTCCCTGTGGGCTTGGCCCTAGCTCGACTGAGTGATCTTCTTCCTTCACTCACTAAGCTTCTATGCACCAGGCCCCTTGAGCTCGGTACTCAAACTTGAGCCCCCGCGATACCTCGATACCCTGCAACTCATCCAACTTGTTGAGTATCTCGGTGAGCTACTCGATGAGCTCACCTCCTTTGCATAACTTATTAGCTTGAAAGAGCTCTCTTTTAACTCACCCATCAGCTCGGCAAAAATAGCTAGGTTCTTGGCCAAATTTTGACCCCTCCCCAAAACTTAACTAATTTTTGGATTTTTTCAAATCCTTTTAGAACCAGAAGGATGAGGGGTGTAATGGAATATGTTGAATCCATTTTTTAACCTTTTTCACTTCTCACCCTTTTTTTTTCCAGATGTGGGCTCGATTTTCCTCCCTTTTTAAGTTGAATCTTAAGATTTTAAACACAGAAGAGGAAAAAATCCTCTTATGACCCTAAGACTCCCAAAACACTAAAAATGCTCTTAAAACCAAAGAAACTACCCGTAAGCATTGATTTCACTCTGGGGGTGAAAATGGATAACAATAAGATCACACCATCTGCAATGGTGTATAAATCATCAAGAAGTAGTCAAAGGTTGGAGAATAACACTAGACCTTTCTCCCTACACTCTTCTACCGTGGCATGAGATCACCCAAAAAATTCACACTTGGCGTGAGTTCACCCAAAAAACTTGCTCTTAGCTTGAGATTGCCCAAAAAATGTGCCCTCCTACAACATTTTTAGGATCCTTTTTACACTCTTCACTCATCACAGATTAGGTGCACATGTTCCATTTCACATTTTACACACTTTTACATGCCTTTCACATATTTGGATCAAATTTTTCACATACACGACTTTGACTACTCTTTTTCTCTTCTCTTTAACAGGTTTGTACTTATGGGAAGCGAAAATCATATAATCAATCACATCAAGTGACATCGACAACAAGTACAACATGACACAACACATACACTTTCACCCATAATGTCACTTCCTCTTCTCTAGCTTCTACACTTCATTTTCATCACTTCGTGCTTTTTCTTGTCTCCTCAGCACACTGTTTTCCATTGATCTACATGGTTATTAGATACGCATCTCTTATCTACTTTATGTTATTGATTATTCACTCAACAACATAAAGTGGGGGCAAACGTAGACACTAAATCACACACTTTGGGTAACTTTCTAGGTCCTAGTCACATACTACTATTTATATGATTCCCCAGCAAGAAAAGTACTAATTGACCACTATCTTTGGCCTCTTTGCTTTCTTTCTGGTTTTCCTCTTGGCCTCACACACTATATTACCTAGTGTGAATTTTGATACTTCATCTTTTCTGAGTCAAGACACCAGTGCCCAGCTAGGACACTAGAGCCTAGGTGCTCCCATCCTTTTGGGTGCCCCGACCTCTTTTTATCTTGCTTGCCTCTTTTGGGCATCTTCTAGTTGTTGGGCATCTTGTTTTCTCACGGGTCAGCCTTTTAGTGGTTAATTACGAAATTCAAATAAGGGAACCATATAAATATAAAGCTATGTGACCATAATAAAGGACCAAGCTTTAAATATTTAATATCACCACCTAAGGCTATATTTAAAGGCCATTATAAGAGCATTAAAGCCTCCATCTAGCTATCATTTAAGGGACAAGGGACTACATTATTATGCATACACTTCATAGGAGGGGAATTTCATTTTTCCATGCACACATCTATTTACATCTTCTACATCTAGCTATTGCTCGTTGTTTAATTACATCTAGCACAAGAGCCACCTAGGGCACGATTCTACATGCACACACAGAACTACATGGAGTCTAAAATACAGTGTAGTGCTTGGATCATAAGTTCATATATTCGGGTGACCATCAGGGTTAGTCCAAATCCCCATTGGCATATTTTTATTTTAGGATTTGATGTGTTTTGGGGTTTTGCAGGAGGTATTTTGTTTTGTAGGTTACAAGCAAGCTCAATGATCATAGAGCGAAATATGGGTGATAAAGAGTGAAGTCTAACTACATTGTAGCATGAACCCAACAGTGGTCTACAATGCCCAGGAACCCCTGACCTAGTCCACATGCTCTAGTCCAAATTTATCTAACACTTCTACATTTTTTTGGGCTTGGTTGTGAAAGTCTGCACTTCTATATTAACATTTTCTAGCTCTATACACTTGTGGGATTATTGTGAATCAACTAAGTCTCCTTTCCTCTCTCTTGCACTTAGGGTTTTTAATTTCTACTTGATTATTGCTTAGGTTAGATCTATACTTCATTGCATATTTATTTGTTGCGACTCTGTAATTTGGGTTTAGCATAAATTCTATTTTTATAAAATATCACCATCCAAGATTGCACTAGGCCCTTGAGTCGAACCTAAATGAGCTTGTCAACCATGATTCATAATGCCTATCATGTTTTTCATCAAAAGAGATATTTTAACATCTTAGCAACACCTTTGAGACACCTTTGTAGTTCACACCAAACATCAAGATTCTTAGCAGTGTACCAAGCATACACCTAGGCCTTTGAGAGCATCTTGACAACTCTCAAATCATCACTTGACACCAATTCACTTCAAGCACACATCATGTGAGGTCTGAAGAAGAAACTACACCTCACCAAACACCTCACAAAACACTATTTTCCATACAAATGCTCTTTTCCATTCATACCACATAGCATCAATGACAACCATGAATGCAATAGGGTTCAACATGTATCATGTTGTTAAGCTCACATTAATACATGGTTGAATGGTTAATGATTTGTGCAAGTTAAATACAATTGGTTAAATGTTTTGAAGGAATAATTCACCCCCCTCTTATTCCATTATGATTCCAATAAAATGTCATGCACCTCAAATTTTTATATACATGAGCTCAAATGTAGATATAACCTAAACTTCAACAATACCAAAAAAAATCAAAACATATTTAAAATAAATTAAAAAATCAAAACAAAAAGAAATAAATTCATCCAAGAAAACCACACAATTGTGGTGCCTTGGGCATATACCATGGTGAGAAAAATGGTTTCTAACACCATTTGTAGGTTCAATTGTCCACAAACACCTTACACTTGGGGGCATATTCGCTCCATAATGGCTCTGTTATTCATTCAATACGAGCTATTCGTAAATTTTTTTGTCCATTCTTGGTACTTATAATCATGGAATTTATCAGGAATTTTCAAAGCTTGTATAGTTGCATGGAGATTATCATTATGTATCTAATTTTTGTTGGGGGCACCTCATCATGTTGGTCCTTTGTACATATTGTTAAATGAACCACCAAAAATCCAAATACATCGTAAAACATCAAAATCACAGAAAAAATAGATGCCTCAAAATCCAAAAATATGTAGAAAACTAAAAAATCATAAACAATCAAATATCCCAAAAACTCAAAAATAGTGTCTTGTGTAAGCATCCCAAAAAATTGAAAAATAATTAAGCACTCATAGAATAGTTCTCACTTCATGTGGTTAGAGACAAGTGGACCATCCTAGTTCATATTCCATCAACAAGTTCTCACATTTTCTAGGTCTGCCTTCTCGACATATATCCTTGTTAGTGGAAAATCTTGGTGTACATTTGATCCGAAAAATGATCTGAACTAAATAATTCTATGTATTCTCTATATTGGATATTTGTAGTACATATTCTTTCTTTAGAAGATGGTCTAGTCAACCTTCGTATAACATTTGGTAGGCCATCATTGTTCTATTTGGGGAGTTTTATGTGTGGCAGTTACACAACTACCCTAGCGGTTATGTAACCGCCACTCTTCACATAGCAGTAGTTATGCAATCATCCCGACAGTTACAAAACCACTGGTTACAGGGACCAACATTTATGTAACCACTAGCTAGTCTTTACCGGTGGTCCTATCACCGATGATGCCAGAATTCAGGAAAATCAATAGTTGCAAATGTCTAGGCTTCCAAATGGTTCAATTTTTCTTTCCATCTATCCTTGGGTAGAGCACCTATAAATACAAGTTTGATTCTTCTTTCTAGCATGTGAGTTTTGAGTGAGTTCATGTCCGAGTAAAGAGGAGGAATTGGAGTTATTTCTTGTTTTGTTCATTAAGAGTGAGTTTTTTCATTGTTGAGAAGTAGTGAGAAAGAAAATACAAGGAGTGTGAATCCTTCTTGAAGGCCAATTGTTGACAATAATTTGTATTTTTGGAGAATTAAAACCAGATTAAATTGCAAAAACAAGGCGGAGCTTGCTGTGATTTTATTAATATAAAATGAAGCATTACAACCAAAAGAGAGAGCTGCAATATTTATAGATATTGGACAGCTTCTATCTCTTCCACAATACATGGAACAAATCTCCTAAACAAAGCAAATATGTAGAAATAGCATATTGCCCCTAAAAAGCTTCTACAGGAAATCATTCGAGAACAATATTCTAACTAAAGAACATCCTCCACAATCTAAGGGATGATAACAACACACTAACAACTAAGCTAACTAAAGTAATTAAATAATTACTTTATTATAATTACACATTAATCCACATATGGTGAATTAAGTGTTAGATTATTTCTAACATTCCCCCCCTTAATTCATCATATTCTGAAGTGAACAGGAGAGAAATACTCTGAATGCCTCAAATTTAGGACGTGCAAGAGATTTTGTGAAGATATCTGCACGTTGATGTTCTGTCGGGCAATGCTGAAGCTGAATGTTGTTGTTCTGAACTTGTTCATGAATGAAATGTACCTGCACCTCAATGTGTTTGGTGCGTTCATGAAAAACTAGATTCTGAACAAGTTTTATTACTCCTTCATTGTCTACATGTAGGATTGTTGGATGATCCTGTGGAATTCCCAATCCTTCAAGTATCCTTCTGAGCCAAATCACTTCACAGACAGCTCCTCCTGCTGTGCGATATTCTGCTTCTGTGGAAGACCTTGAAACACAATTTTGTTTCTTGCTCCCCCATGAAATAGGTCCAGATCCCAAAAAGAACACAAATCCTGAAGTGGACTTCCTATCATCAACGTTACCTGCATGATCTAAATCTGTATATCCTGTCAAGAAGAAGTTATCATTCTTCTTGTATTCTAGGCCAAAGTCCATGGTTCCTCTGATGTATCTCAGTACCCTCTTTGTTGCTTTCCAGTGACAAACCCTTGGTTCTTGCATAAATCGAGAAAGATAACTGACTGCATAGCTGATATCTGGCCTAGAATAAGTTAAGTAAATGAGACTCCCAATCAACTATCGATAAAGAGTAACATTTACTTGTTCTGATGGATCTGTGTGAGACAATTGAAGCCTTGTCTCCATAGGTGTAGCCATTGGTATACTATCCATCATTCTGAATTTCTCGAGCATTGTCTTGGCATATTTTAGTTGAGTAACAAAGATGTGATTTTCCTTTTGCCATACTTCAAGTCCAAGACAATAATGAAGAAGCCTCGAGATCTGTCATGTCGAATGATCGATTTAGATCTTCCTTAGTTGTTTTAATCATCTTCACTGAACTTCCAGTGATGACTAGATCATCGACATATACTACTATGATCACTATCTCCCCCCTTGATTTTTGAGATAGAGATTAGGATCATATGGACTTCTTTTGAATCCATGTTTGATGAGATGCTCATCAATCTTTATGTACCATGCCCTGGGAGCCTGTTTGAGACCATACAGTGACTTTATGAGTCTACATACCTTTCCTTCTTTACCTGGTATGACAAAACCTTCTGGTTGAGTCATGTAGACTTATTCCTATAAATCCCCATTGAGAAATGCACTTTTTACATCCATTTGATGAACTTTCCAACCAAATTGTGCAGCTAGAGCAAATATCATCCTGATTGTTTTGATCTTAGTTGTTGGTGCGAATGTTTCTTCATAATCAATGCCTTCTTTTTGTGCATAACCCTTAGCTACCAATCTTGCCTTGTATTTATCAATGCTTCCATTTGATTTGTACTTTGTTTTAAATATCCATTTGCAACCTATTGCCTTCTTCCCTGGTGGAAGATCTGTAAGTTGCCATGTATTATTCTTAATCAAAGAGTTGAATTCTGAATTCATAGCATCTGACCAAGGTTTTGACTGTTGGGCATCTTGAACTGTAGTGGGCTCACTTGATTCAATTACTGTACTCATTAAGGCTAAGTTTACCTCATTTTGAGTCATACTACGAGTTCTAGGTCCTGAAGTGGATGTGTTAGGATCACTATCCAACTTAGCATCTCGAATTAGATTAGTATACCACTTAGGCATACATTTAGTTGTTCCTGTAGATGGAGGAGTTGAATTATCCTCATCATCATTATCTTCATCAAGAACATCTTCTATTTTCTTAGTAGGATTGTTTTGTGAGTTTATGGAAGGAGCATTTGCTTCTTTATTTTCAAAAAACTCAACATCTCTACTTGTGAATTTTTTTCTTGTTTTTGGATCCATTAACCTGTATCCCAAGGCTTCATCACTGTATCCCAAGAATATAAGTTGTTCTGATTTCATATCAAGTTTAGTTCTCTTTTTCTTAGGAATGTGCATACTTTCCTTGCATCCAAAAACTCTAAGGTGTTTTATAGATGGTTTGTTCCCTGACCAAGCTTCCTGTGGTGTTATTCCATCAAGTGTGGAAGTGGGAACTCTATTCAGCAGATAAACTGTTGTTTTTACTGCTTCTGCCCAATATGTTTTACTCAAGCCTGAATCATCGATCATACACCTTACCATATCCATTATAGTTCTATTTCTTCTCTCAACTACACCATTTTGTTGTGGTGTATATGGAGGTGCCATTTGCCGACGAATTCCATGTGTTTCCAAAAAATCTTTGAACTCATTACTGGTGTATTCACCCCCTCGATCTGAGCGGAGTGTTTTTATTTTCTTACCAGTTGCATTTTCACAAGCTACTTTGAATTTCTTGAAAGTTTCAAAGGCTTGGTCTTTGGTGTGAATGTAGTATACCCACATTTTTCATGAGTAATCATCAACAAAGAGCATAAAATATTGAAACCCTGAATGACTAGGTCTCATAGGTCCGCATAGATCGGTATGCACCAGATCAAGTTTACCACGGGCCCTGAATGTACTGCTTTTCTGAAAAGAAGCTCTATGTTGTTTTCCTGCCAAACAATTTGTGCACTTGTCTATATTTTTCTTGAAATTTGGCAGTCCTCTTACCATATTATTTTTTCGAAGTGTTTCAAGATAGCCAAAACTTACATGGCCAAATCTTCGATGCCACAATTGTGCCGATGATGTATCCTTAGCTACAAGGGCCTGATTTTTGGTTTGAACAAAATCCAACTGAAACATACGACCTACACCAGAAGCTCGTGCAACAATGTTGGAGTTTTTAGACTTATCTTTGATTAAACACATCTTCTTTCCATCTGTACAATCAAAATCCACTTTTAAGTTGTGCTCCAAAAGCTGACTTACTGAAAGTAGATTCTTTGTCAATCCAGGAACATATAGAACATCTCTTATTGTGCACTTTCTTGATCCAAGAGGTAAGGAGATGTTTCCAATTCCTTGTACTTTGTACGATGAATCATCACCCAACGAAATAGAGTCTTTGTTAGGTGTATTCTTTAACTCTAAGAACCAATCATTTCTCCCGGTCATATGTCTTGTTGCTCCTGAGTCAACATACCAAATTGCCTGTGGTGAATTGATTTCTTGAGTTGATTGTGCAGAAAATAGGAAGTCCTCATCTGGTGAGTTATCTTCTTCTTCAGCAATGTTGTCGTGCTGCGGTGTTTTCTTTTTCCAGTTACTTTTCCTTTGTCCTTGTTGTTTGTTTTGATAACCTTGACTAGATTGTTGAAAATTTGGCTTCTTTCCACTAGATGAACCCTTCTGAAATGTGTTATACCAACAATATTTTAAGTCATGTCCTTTTCTGCCACAAATCTGACACTGCTTTTGCTGAGTGTTCCCTTGATTATTCTGTTGAGAATGCTGCTTGTGTTGCTTACCAGTTGTATGAATCTATTTCTTTCCCTTATGGAATGAAGAGAGGGCTTGTTCCTCATCTTCTATAGGTTTGTTTATGGACTCTTCCTATTGTAACATGTTCACTAACTCTTCAAAACTTGTAGTTGGACCCATAATGTTGAGAGTTGTGACAAATATTTTGTATGAGGCTGGTAAAGCTCTCAATACAATAGGGACAAGAGATTCATTAGTGACCTCTACTTCCAAAGCTTGGAGAGATGATCTCAATATAGCAACACGCTTTAGAAAACCTTCAATAGACTCATTAGAATTCATTTTGAGACAATGGAGTTGTGTTTGTAATTGAAAAATAGCATTTTTGTTCTTAGCTTCATATACAGTTGCTAGTTTATCCCATGCTTCTTTTGCAGTTGTCGCTTGACGAATATGAGGTTGTACATCATCAGTTACACCAAACAGAATTATAAGTTTTGCCTTTTGATTAGCACAATCAAACACACGTTGTTGAGCAATATCATTTTCTGGTCTCGTTATTGAGCCATCAACTACACCAATTATGTCCTCAAATTCAAGTTGAGTTTTAATTTTCATTTTCCATGTAGCATAATTATCTCCTCGTAGGAGTTGTGAATCAGGAAAAAATAATTTGGGTGCATTGTTAGCCATTTGTGCACAAAAGAAAAGAGAGATAGAGAATCAAACATGAAACAAATCCCCCCTCAAATCAGTACACACCCCCCCAAAATTGATTTTTATTGAGTGTGGGATCCTTTTTGGCCTTTTACAATGATTTTTTGGCACTATCGGCCATTTTTACAAACATCTTGTAAATAGAAAAAGAAAATTGCACCCCCCTTCTTATTTACGAAAAATTAATATTTTCGCAATTTTTTAAATTTTTGGGCACTTTGGCCTCTTTTCCCTTACAAATTTAGTTTTGGGCTCTTTGGCCTCTTTGACTAGACCAAAGCGTAGAGCTCGAAAAAACACACACTTTAAAAAAAAATGGCACCTCAATCTGAGGTACCAGTTGAAAGTTATGATTGTTTTAAAATTATTTTTCCGGGCCCCTCTCCAAAAATGATTTTTTTTTTTTTTGCTTCTAATTTTTTTCACATCGTCCAAAAAAGGAAATTTTTTTTAAAATATTTTTTAACACAGAAAACTTGGGTCTAACTTACGCATGTGTGCAAATTTTTTTCCTCCGTCGTCAGCCTTGTTTCCTTCGGCACCCTTTCGCCTTAAGGCTCTCTTACACTCTGTTATGCAAGGTCGCACAAGAATTGCTTGTAGATTGAAGACGCACAGCCAGATCAGTATCCAGCTCATTTTTTTTTCTTTGGAGGTGTGAAGCTGTCAGGTAAATCTGTAGGTCTGCAAGGTGAATTCACAGATATATGCAAATACCGCAGTTGCATACAGGTTGCAGATCAGTGGTGGATGTTTCTCTTTTTTATCAATGAAATGATCAAATTTCAAAATAATATTTTTTATATTTACAATTTAATACAACATCAAATATTAAAATAAATTGACAAATATCTCCTCAATTGAAATAATTTCACCTGGAAAACAATAATGGAGTTGGGAGGTGCATCCTGGTGCTCTGGCCTGTGATTGCCCTTCCAATTTTTATTTTTTTATATTCTTGCTGCTTCTATTGTTGCCGGGTGTGTGGAGAAGGGGCAGGGGCTATGAAGAGGCTGGGGCATCTATGGCTCCTCCTGGCTCAAGCTTCTAGTCCTCCTTCCTCAAATCTTCTAACACTTCCTCAGCAATTATCTATAGCCTTAACTCACCTGCTCTGGTACCAAATGAAATCTGAAAACCATATTAAATTGCAAAAACAAGGTGGAGCTTGCTGTGATTTTATTAATATAAAATGAAGCATTACAACCAAAAGAGAGAGATGCAATATTTATAGATATTGGAAAGCTTCTATCTCTTCCACAATATATGGAACAAATCTCCTAAACAAAGCAAATATGCAGAAATAGCATATTGCCCCTAAAAAGCTTCTACAAGAAATCATTTGAGAACAATATTCTAACTAAAGAACATCCTCCACAATCTAAGGGATGATAACAACACACTAACAACTAAGCTAACTAAAGTAATTAAATAATTACTTTATTATAATTACACATTAATCCACATATGGTGAATTAAGTGTTAGATTATTTCTAACAGGTTTCTCCAAGATAATTTTTTTGTCTTCATTGGATTATTTTCTCAATTTACAATATATTTGTGATTGTTTCATGCACATTATATTGTTTAAAAGGAAATTAGTCAATTTCCATTCAATTATCACTAAACAAGATCTGTTAATTGTTAAAAAAGAGGTAGTTTACAAATTATATGGTATCAAAGCATATTAGATCAATTATTTGTGTGTGGCTAACTTGTGTTGATAGTTATAGTTAGATGCCCCTTACTCGAAAGGGAAGTGAAAGTGGTGAAGGTATCCTTATTTTTTTTAAAGTAGATATTTCCATCAAGAAGTGGAAGTAAGGAATCTGAGATATGAATTGTAAAGAAGATGCAGATGAGACTGGAGAAGACCATTTCTACAAATTGGAGGAAAATGTGGAAAGTTTGTCTAAGGATGTGGGAAATATTTCCTTTTCCATAGGGAAATTTGAGTCCATCGTGGGATTTGTCATGGATAACCTTAGTGTTCTGAGGCACCAGGATCACATATAGAAGATACTCATGAATATGAATAAGATCATCCTCATGTCATCCCTACACCTCCTCTATTCAAATTAGAGGCGAATATAGAAATTAAACTTTATGATGGAGAAATGAATTCTGAGAAGCTAGACCATTGGATAGCTCAACTTGAGGTATATTTCAGCTTGTATAAAAAAAATGAGAGTCAGTAGATTTCCTTTGCAAGGTAACAATTTTTCAATCATGCTTTAACTTGGTTTAAAAGTGATGTTCATTAATTGGTTGTTAAGAATATTCCTCCTATTACTAAGTGGGATAAATTTGAAAGGATAATAAAAAATGGTTCTATTATATTTTTTATGAGGAAGAGAGGTCCATGTATTAGTAGTATCTCATGTAGAAACAAGGCCAGAATGTGTAAGAGTATACTAGTGAGTTCCGGAAAAAAGTTGTCTAGTTGACTAGTCCTCTTGGACAATCTTTCAGATGTAGATGAGGATTGTTATCAAGCTCACTATTTATAAATGGACAAGAAAAAGAGTTCATCTACCTCTCAACCTGCTTCAGACAAAAAATATGACACCAAATAAGAGGAGAAAGAAAAATGGAAAGTTAAGAAGAATGCTACTTCCATTTCTAAGGATACTAAAGTTCATTGTGGCCATTGTGATTTTTACACTCATGTTGAGGAAAAATGGTGGAAGTTCCACCCATAATTACACCCCTTAAAGAATAAAAAGCATAAGAAGAAGGCTATGGCTTCCCTCCATCTATGTGTTGTGCCTCCATCTACAAAGAGGTATATTTGGGTAATAATAGTAATGCTCAAGAGAATGAAATTACTAAGCTCTTTCATATAAAAATTATGTTAGGAATTAATATTTAGTTATTGTGAACATTAATAATGTTTGTAGAATTATATTATCTAGATGATAATATAATATTGTAATAGTTAAGTGAGTGTGAGATAATAATAATATAATGTGTAAGTTTAAATAATGTAAGTGAGTTATTTGGTTGGTAAACCAACTCACATAGATAAGTTTTTTAGGATATTGTGGGATGGGTTGTTGAGATATTCTGGGAGAAGTTGAGGATTCTATGGGATTCAAGATTAAGGTTGAATCCTTGTTTTAAGGAGATGCTCAACCTATATAATTGTATATTCTCCCATTGTAAATCATCTTGAATGATTTCTAAAATCAATATAATAATATTCGGTGTTTTATTATTGTGTTAGATTATTTGTAATAATCTAGACCAAATTTATTAAATTCAGTTGAAGAATACCAAAGTGGATGCTCTTTTTGATACTTATTCATAGTCTAATTTGGTTAGTAAATACTTAGTTGAAAATTTGATGTTGGAAACTTACAATCATCCAATTACATACTCATTGGGTTGGATAAAGAAAGGTGTAGACATCAAGGTTACTAAGCAATGCAAGATTACTTTTGGTATTGATAAAAAATCATTGATGAAGTTATTTTAGATGTTTTTCCTCTTAATGTGTGTGGCGTAGTGTTTGGAAGTCCATATTTATAATCAAATATTCCATCTTCATGATAATATCCAACCAATACTATTTGGTGAAGGATGGTAAGAGCTATGTCATTTCATCCTTTGCAGGAGACTCAAATATTTCTTTGGTAAGTACCACTGAAATCCTTAAATTTAATGCTACTAGGATGTTTTATTTACTTCTTATAAGGGAAAGAAAAGCTGAGGAAGTTATCTTTGTGACCACTCATAACATGTTTACTAATGAATATTGGAAGTAGATGGAGGAATTTGTTCAATAGTTCAGAGAAGATCGTATAGGGCTACCCCTGGATAGTCCAATTAAGCATGTGATACAGTTGTTACCCGATGGTCCATTTCCAGAATCGAGATTCCACAAGCAGTCCAGGTAGGATGCTTATGAAGGGAAACAACCATTACAATATTTGTTTGAGCAAGCACATGCTTCAAGGGTGGATGGTCACTCTAGTGTAACAAAGACTATTGGGTACTTACACAGGTATGATTTTTGGCCAAATATGTAGATAGAAGTTGCTAACTTTTTTAGTGGTTTTGTTTCATGTAGTAAAGGAGAGTTGGGGTTATGTATGGTAGTATCAGGTTCTCCCTAGCCATGGATAAATCTCCATGGATTTTATGGATAATTTTTTTACTTCCAAGCATTGGTATGAGAATTTTTTTATGGTGGTAGGATGATTTGGGAAAATAGATATTCAAATTCCTTGCAAGAAGACCATTAATACAAAAAATTTGTTGATTGCTAATGTGTGGGCTCATTTTGGTTTGTTTAACACTATGAAGTTGAAAAGCTCTACCTCTTTTCATCCACAGATAGATGGGAAAACAAAAGTAATGAACCTTTCTCTAGCTCTTGAGAGGTTAGAACAGGAAACATCTGAGGACTTGGTATGAGAACTTGGTATATATCCAATATTCTTATAATAGAGTAGTTCATGCTTCTACCAGTAAGAATCATTTTAAAACATGTTTTGGTTATTTTCCTAAAAGTGATTTTGATGTTGTTTTGATAATACCATGCAGAGATAATGGAAAATTAGAATTGGAAGTCCACAAAGCTGATAAATTCATTGAGAAAATTCAACAGATACACATCTAGGTATAAGAGAGGTTAAAAAAGTCACAGGCCAAGTACAAAGCGTGTTATACTCAACACAGGACTGATAATTCCTTCCATTTTGCAGATAAACTATGGTTATACTTGAGCACAAAAGGATACAAGGTAAGACTAAGAAACTCAAGCCTCTACAGTATGGCTCATTTGAGATTCTGGAACAACTGGGTAAGAATGCATTTCATTTGGATCTGCCTCCTTATATGAAGATCTACATAGTTATGAATGTTGAAAATTTGTGTCTCTTTGATCCCTTCATGTTGGATTAAGAAGAAGAGGGAGTGTTGCTACCATCTATTGAGGATATTACTCCAGAAAGTCAGCTAGAATCGGAGGAAGATGTGGTTTTACAACAAAAAGAGAGAACCACACTAAGAGGATAGCAAACCATGTGGTTGATTGGGTTGAAAGGCCAATTGCCTACCAAGGCCAAGTGTTGTCCCAGAGAAGATGTGGGGAATAAGTTTCCTTACTTTATTAGTCCTTGAAGCTTATAGGGACCTAAAATCCTCAAATTGGGGAGGTATGATCCAAAAATGGATATGAAATACCCAATTATATGTATTCTCTATATTGGATACTTGGAGTACAAATTATCAACATATTCTTTCTTCAAAAGATGGTCTAGTTAGGTTGAGGGTGATTCTGACACCTTTGAATGACATATGCAGGCCATCATTATTATGTTCACGAAGTTTTATGTGTGACGGTTATGTAAATGCATCGATAGTTATGTAACTTCCACTCTTCATAGAACGATGGTTGCGCAATAGTCGCGGTGGTTACGCAACCACCAGTTATAAGGACCAACGGTTGCATAACCACAAGTTATAACGAACGGAAGTTGCATAACCGCAAATATGTATTTATTGGCAGTCTTGTTCCTAATGATGCCAAATTTTGGGAAACTCAATAGTTGCAAATGTTTGGCCTTACAAATGGTTTGGTTTGTCTTTCCATCTGTCCTTGGGTAAAACAAATATAAATACAAGTTTGATTCTTCTTTATAACATGTGATTTTGAGTGAGTTTAAGTGTGAGCAAAGAGGAGGAGGTTGAGTTTTCGTTGGAAACATAATGGATAGGGGGTGAATCAGTCCTTACAAACTTAAATCAAATTTATATTTTCTTACTTAATTCAACACCAATTAACCATTCATTTATGTGTGCACAACATCAAATACCATACATCCAAATAACCATGAAGAAGAGAGAGAACACCATAACACAAGATATAAGTAGGAAACCCTCAAGGGGAAGAAAACCCAATGAAATTTTTTATGATTGTGTTCATGTGTAAATTAGGAAAGTTATAAGACTTGAAAATAAACACCTAAGATTTTCAAAGCTTTAAACTAATCTAACAAGAACCATCAAGATAAGATATTAGGGAGACTAATTTAATATACATATAACTTTGAAAACAATCAAACTAACATGATTAAATCAATCTCTATTCTTTGAATTCTCACTTTGAAATGAACCTATGAAGATTCTTAGCAATCAAGTATGATTGTTTGTATGATCTCAAGGTTTTGAGAATGGAGTCTCACCAAAAATGGCTGCAAGACCATATTGGTTCTCTCTCTATATTACTCAAGCTTGAGTTTATGGATGCACTATAAGGATCTTAGCTCAATATCAATGGATAAATGATCAAGATCCTAAATGCCTATAGTTTATGCTAAGGGGGAAAAAGTGTTCTAAGAAATGGTAAGGAGGAGGGTTCTATTTATAGGTTTCATATTCCAAGAATGGTATGAATTTGGTGCATGTGGGACAAAAGGTAAGTCCAAAAAGCACTTTTTACAAGTCAATGAATTTTTTTATTAGAATTAGAAGTTAATTAATCTTTTAGGATTGATTAAGAATCCCAAGTAAGCTTAAGAAGCTTTTTGGGAGCATCTAGAGGAGGTTCTAATAGATTTTGGATGTTTTGGAAGCGAGAGTTAGTCAATAAGAAGGTTTATTGGTTAAATGAAATATTAGAGGCTTAATTAACACATTATTAGCTAATTAAGAGCATTACAATAAAAAAAACGTGTTGTAAATTGGCATCCTGAGTGAATTAGAAGCATAGTTAGATAATGAAGTGTCATTATTTAAATAGAGCGAGAGGAACTGAAGATAGTTAGTGCAATTTAAGTATTAAACTACGTAAGTGGATTTTAGGTGTCTATATTTGCCCCTCTTTGGGGTGGCGTAAGATACACTTTAAAGATAGTAAACAAGCATACAAAAATGAATTTTTGACAAAGTGGAAGAAAAATTAGTAGAATGAAGGATGACCCCTTGAGTGTCGATGGGGTGATGAAATAGGTTGATTGATGATAAAAAAGATGAAGGA
This sequence comes from Taxus chinensis, assembly GCA_019776745.2. Taxonomy (NCBI): domain Eukaryota; kingdom Viridiplantae; phylum Streptophyta; class Pinopsida; order Cupressales; family Taxaceae; genus Taxus; species Taxus chinensis. Next base: position 907,144,209 of record CM034149.1, on the reverse strand, counting down.
AATAGATATAAGAAGAAGGGGGAAAGATGCCCCTAGTAAAAGAGTAGAATAATGTGACGAGAATATAGGGGATATAGAAGAAAATAAGTATGAAGAAGGGGGATTGAGATAGAACATCCATCCAATGTTGTGTAAACAACTTAATTTTCATCATATTGCCAATGATCTTCATCATCAGTCCTTATTAAAAATGTAAGCATATGATAGGAGTGTAAAATGACACGAAAATCCATAGTATGAACAAATTACTAGTGATAAAACACCAACTCCATGCAACATATAAAATATAATGCAATATGAGAAAGTAAACAAGCCAAACTAGTAGGGAAACAAGTACAAACACACATACTTAAACCAACAACATCTAATATAGTTGCAAAAATGTTTTTGTTATCAACCTTCGATTTCGACCTATTCAAATTAATGACAAGGGTTAATGATGGTGCCCTAAGAAAGGATAAATTTGAGGGGAATATATGGAGGAAACAAGGGTCCCATGGAAAATAAATCATGCATTATGATACTGCCCCAAGCAATACGTTCATGTAAGGGAAGACAAACATAGTAAGCAAACTGACTTTGTTAATGGAAGGTAGATCTAAATGATCTGCAATTCACACACATGAACAGGTGAGGACCAAAGCGATATTTTTTATAGGATGATTTTCAATGTTTGAGTATGATGCATGTGATACAGGCTTCAGCTGCATGCATGCTTGTTATCAATTTTTTTATTTATGTGATGTTTTCAAATTTTTAGGATTTTGGTAAAAGTTTTATACTATTTTTGATATTTTCTAAACATTTTTGAATGTTTTTGGCATTTAAAAAGTTATAAAAAAATATTTACATGAAGATGAAGAGACGTGGATGCCCTAACAATAGATGGGATGTACCAGGGAAAAATTCCATGCATATGCATAAGGAGGTGAAAATGCGAAGATGCCCCCAGCGTAAGCTGACCAAGAAACACATGATAGAAAAGAAGTAGAACTTTCTTTATGTGAAAGGGGACAAAGTTCCCACAAACATGGAAAAAAGGAAATATTATACACATGGATGTTCTGTAAAAGGTTGAAGAATAATGAAAATGTCATGTAAGGACATGGAAAATGTAGCTAGAAGCCTCACGATGAAGAAGTGATTAGCCAAAGGCACAAATCATGAGACAAGATATAGACTAAAGTAAGAGTCTGAACAAGGTCCTAAAAAAGACACTTGGTAACATAATAATCATGTTTGATCATCAAAATCCATTGTGTGCACAGGGAAATTTATTACCTCTTGGAGGGAAGAATTGAAAGATAACAAGTGAAGACACGCTAGCCAATGTGTAGGAATGATTTATTTTGAAATTTGATTTGTGAATGAAGGGTGGAAGGAGAGTTGTACATTGCTCCAATGCCATCCAGGAATCCATAGCCCCGATGGAGATGTATTTGATTCTAATCGCAACATTTCTCTACTACTAGTCATGCGTCCATAACCCCGATAGATATTATTGGAAATACCCCAAGAGAGAGTTATATATAAATTTGCTTTTTGATTTTTGATTGATTTTTTTTAATTTTGAAAATTTATTCCAACTCTCTTGATTTGACAAGGGGTTAAGAATCATAGATGGCTTGATGGAAGGATGTGTAAGTGATTGTGATGATGCCATTGGCTAGTGTCAACAAATATGTCCAAAAGTTCTTCACAACAAGTTTATTAGATGGTGATAGTGATAGGAACTCTAAGAGATCAGTTTCTCTTTAATTTACCAAGGTGATGAAAGACCAAGGTCAAACATTTACCATAGAGATAAATGTCACAAAATGTGTGCGAATAGACTAACCCAAAATATCATCGAAGGGATGAAAATGGTGGATGAATTGTAAAGGGATGGCAAGAAAAGGAAGAAATAACATCCATGCGTATGTGATACCTGATTGCAATGTTTGATCTTTATACCTTTGATTTTGTTTCTAATGTTTTAATGTTTTCTCATTTTTTTGTATTTCTGATTCTTTTATGACATTTTAGATTTTTTTGATGGATTTGGGAAGTTGGGACCAACAATGTCACTATGCATGATAAGATCCAATAACGATGTTCACGATTTCTTTGATAAGGGATACTAGGAGAATTTTTTTATCAAGAGTGAAATTATCTCCAATCTCGATGACCATGGTAAGCTCATACTTAATAAATGATTGCGAATTATCTTGAAACATGGATTTTGTATGCGGGAGATTGAGTTCCCTATCCAGAGGTTTATGCACTTTGTGCCATACTTGATGGTTGCGTTGGTGTGCATTCTTGAATCATGTTTGATTCTAAACCTTATGATTGTTTACATTGTTGGTAGCTTTGGAGCTCTTGGAATTTTTGATATGAGTTTGATGAAGAAATCGTTTGGGTTTCTTATAAGCTAATGTGTGACTCGTCTGGTCCCAATAAGTGCGAGAAGAAATTAGATGTTTATGATTGATTATACTAATGGTAGAGATGATAGTGTGCTTTCCACTATTATTTGTAGAAGGATGATATGATGAATGAGGAGGATACGGTTTGATAATTGAAGAGGATGGGATACCAGGAGGTGTCCTATAGATTTAAGATGAAGAGCTACTAGTATGTGGCCCAAGTATAGAAGAGGACATGCTACCTGGAGGTGAACCAAAAATAAAATACAAAGGGGGGATATGATGGTGTGGCCCAAGTATAGAAGATAATGGGATACCAGGAGGTGTATCATAGATAGAAGACGAAGGACTACCCAAAGGTGTCCCATAAACAAAAGATGGTAGACTACTAGGTAGTGGTCCAAGAATAGAAGATAGTGGGTTACCAAGAGGTGACCCAAGTAGAGAAGATGATGGGATACCAGGAGGTGACCCAAGAATAGAAGATGATGGGATACTTAGCAGAGACCCACACATAGAAGATGAAGGGATACCAGGAGGTGGCCCACATACAGAAGAAGATGATGAGCTACCAAGAGGTGTCCCAAGGTGTGATTGTGATTCAAGGATATTGATGTCTAAAGAATGATTGGGCAATGAGAATATTGGCCTTGGATCTATGCTAGACCCAGGAATTTATCATGTCATGAAGAATTTGAAGATGGAAGAACAAAATGAGGATCAATTTCGATTGTCTAAGGATCCTCCATGGTATCCTAACAAAAAGAATCAACCCATTCCTCACAATATGTGAACACATTGAGGTATAAAGAGAAACATTTCTCATGTTTTCTAGAGGAACGTCATCGTGTAACCCCATGAATTATTTGATTGCTTATTCATTATGAAATAAATTGATCGGTATGGGTTGTTTTTATGTGACCATAGTAGATTGATTAGAAGAAAGGGGTATATGTAGTGTGGAAGATCTAGAAGATGTTTGATGATGTAGATGAGGGAAAGGCTTGATCTTATTGTGTCCACAAAGGAATGGGATAGTGTGTTGAAAAAATATCTTAGTACATTGTTTCTTATGAATGGTTACACATGAGTGCGAACGTCAATCTTTAGAAGATGGATAAAAATATAATGAGGCATGATCAAAATGAATTAGGGACCAAAGAGGGATAGAATTTTTATTGATAGAAGAAGATGAATTAGGAGAAAAATTATAATTCGATTGAGATGTATTGTGAGTGGAAGAAGATGGAATTGGTTTACCTATAAGATGATATAGTGCCTGTAAATAAATAGGATTGCATAGAAATTCCATAGATTACAGCGTAGGAGTCAACTTGGATGATTGATTATAAGGACTTTGAATCGCACTAACCTTCAAAGGTGGAAGACTTCATTGAGGTGACTGATAAAGGGGGTCACACAGAGAAAGGGAGGACCTTGACTTAGGAGTCCGATTAGAGGAATCTGAATAATAGTTCGGATTAGAAGCATTAGAAGACTGAGAGGAATCATAAGAATAGTTTAGATTAGAAGCATCAAAATACCGAGAGGAATAAGAAGAATAGTTTAGATTAGAAGCATCATAATACTGAGAAGAATCAGAAGAATAGTTTGGATTAGAAGCATCAAAATACTGTGAGGCATCAGAATAATAGTTTGGATTGGAAGCCTCAGAATCATACCCCCGACTATGAGACAAAGGTAGGGAACATGGTAACTAAACAGTTCTTATAGCATGAGGAACCAACCAAGGTTTATTCGTGATGAGCATATTTTGATGTGAAGGCCTAAAAAATGGTTATCTATTGTTGTTAGTGTGAGGAAACCTGTGATAGTCAGTCATTATTGGTGTTGTTTAGGTACAAATTACTAGACATATATAGTGTGATTGAACTCCTTAAAAGGGACAGAAGTTCCATGTCGATTCGGGGAAGTATAATAACATCCAACTAGACATTTGGTAGATATGGGGATGCTTGTGTGATTTTCCAAAGGGAATCTGAGGAAAATAGACATTGTAATGAAACAATTTTGATAATCCAACAAGGTTTGGACAACAAGTTTGGAAGCATAAGTGTCAAAATTATTGATCAACATTTAGCAACACATGCTACAAAGGTTTCATTTAATGTGTTCAAGTATGCAACAAACCTAAGGAAATCTAAGGAAAATAGACATCGTAATGACACAAATTTGATAATCCAACAAGGTTTGGACAACAAGTTTGGAAGCGTAAGTGTCAAAATTATTGATCAACATTTAGCAACACAGGCTACAAAGGTTTCATTTAATGTGTTCAAACATACAACAAACCTAAGTAACAGGTGTGAAAATTGTCAAGTTCGTAAAATAATTTCAACAATGGTGAATCAATGGATCAAAGGATTTTCCTAGAAAACAAGTTTTCAAGATAGGTAATCACAAGGAATAATTACACAAGTTCGGTAAACCAAACTAATCACTAATGAACTACTCCATATGCAAATGTTTTGTTCAAATGTAGTTATGATGTAAGATGATAAACTCAATGTGAATACTTAAGTCAAGTTTAATATAAACAAGGCATCAATATTAACAAGGGGTTGATGTGACTCCCAATCAAAGTATACTATAACTCATTCAAATAAAAACAAGTCCTAAATCTCAAAAAGTGAGAGTTACAAGTGCGAGCAATGCAACAATACCACTTGGATACGTTTAGCCAAGATTTTCAGAAAAAGAAAGATATTAGTATCAAAATAGTTTTGATACGATGCTAACAAAGTAAGAATAACACCTTTTAAGGTTTGAGGAAATGTTTGAAAATAAACAAGGCCAAATTATGCCAAGGAATTGTTAGGATGCGAGTAGCGTAATGGTACAATCTAAACACTTAGATCAAGTTTGCAAGAAACAAGACATAAGTATCGAAATTGTATCAAGGCGATACAAACAACATAACACTTCTAAGGAAAATCTATGATGAATCAAGCCTAGCTACGATGATAATATTGTGTCTCAATATGGGTTTTGAGAAAAAGGGCCTACTAGAACATGAAGACATACCATTCACTCTTTCAACACTTACATTCTAGCATTGCAACCTAGTCATGCAAGTAGAATACAAAAGTGGTGGACACAATTATTTCTAGTTGTATCCACGTGTGTCCTGTGCATTGGGAAATGCCAAAATTCAACCTCTTCAATAGTAAGGAAGACCCACAATAGCATTTGCACTCATTCAAACATGGGTGTTATCTGATTGCTCATGATGATGCCTTACTTTGAGAACGCTTCCCATGTCCTTCACTGGACCAGCATTAGATTGGTATAGTGGATTACCCAAACACTCCATATTTTCATTCAATCAGGTAGCCCAAGATTTTTTGGATCATTTCTCTATCAATATTGCCAAGAAGGTTACCATGACAGATCTATATTCCACACGTGAGTACGAGGATGAATCTATCACAGATTTTGTCACTCGCTAGCATAGCCTGATCAATCAACTTACCTTCTAACTACCATAAACTGAACTCATTGAGCTCTTCACACGAGCTTGCATTAGACATATATCCCCAACCTTGTAGGTCTAAACTTTTTGAACATTCAATAAGGCATTCACTATGGCATGAAAGTTAGAGATTCAGGCCATTGAAGAGAAGAAAATCCAATTACAAAATAATAATTTGACATTCAAGTCGAATGAAACCTCTTCTTCTTCCAAACCACCAACCAATTATTCAAAGGCTAAAGGTACCACTAACACAGTGGTACTCAAGGCCGGCCCAGCTCATCCGTCCAATCAGGTTACACCCTCATCTAATCTATCACCCGTCCAGGCTTTTCGATTCAGGCAAGAGTAGTGAAAATATACCCCAATTGGGGAACCTTACTCTTCTATCTTAGAAAATCTTATCAAAGATGGTGCCATCACCCTTCCACCCATAAAACCACACACTAGTTTTGACCCTGCTTGCCCCATGCCCACATGGTATAAGGAACAAGATTTCTGTAATTATCACCGAGTGAAGGGTCATAGTGAGGTGGAAACTGCATCACTTTCAAGAATATTTTCTAAGAAATTCTTGAGAAAGGGGAGTTAATAGTGGATAATCCCAACGCCACCCCCAACCAAAATCTACAAATCTTTAAAAAACCATTTCCCAATCATGCCCCTTCATCCAATCAAATCAGTGAGACATCCACTCATGATACCCATACCCGTGAGGTTCACGCAATCTTTAATGAGGTACCTGTCACCTCTCAATTACCTCACATCCCTTCCATAGAGGAAATCCTAGCCCGAAATCCTCCTTCCACATTGGAATCAACCATCACTATTCCTTCATCTCCTACATCACCTACGGAGGAGTCTTTTGCTAACATTGAGACTATCTCACCCCTAGATTCTCCACTTAGGGAACCTTTACCTACTGTACCTCCTCAACCCATAGAGGAGCTTCCATTACCTCCTCCACTTGTAGAGGAGCACCCATTACCTCCTCTACCCACAAAGGAGCACCTATCCATTCCTCCACTTATAGAGGAACTCCCATCATAGACTCGGTGGAGATACCTTTGCCTCTTGGTGAGCATTCTCCATCAGCTACCCAACATCCAACAAACCTACTTTCAGATCTCTTACCCACGGAAGCTGAAGCTGGCCAATTTCCTATCTCTAAGATGCATTTTACGGGAATTCCCATTAGGTCCTCACCAACTCCACTCACAAACGTTCCATTCTCATGTTTGGCTAAACACTTGGATTATGTGGATAGGGCTTTATTATGGGGGCGCCTCTTACTTCCTGTCTCAACACAGATGCAGAGATCCCTCGATGACACCTCCACTATCTACCCAAACACATTTCCACCCATCAAACCACATATAACCATTGTTGTCGCAACCCCTTCCACGATACCTGTTAGCACTCACACCACACCCTTACTCATGACCCGACCTATATTTAAACCCAAACCCACAACATTTTCCTCCACTACAAACCTATTACCACTTTCGGGGTCACCTCGATCACTAGCCTTACTCATCCTCCTATTAAACTAAATTTAGCTACATCCTCCAACGTCAATAACACACTACCTCGACACCCAAACCAAAGAAAAAAATCATTGGCATTATACCCCGACTACACCAATCACACCTGCACTTGTCCCATCTACCTTAAGACCTCAGCTGTCCACAAGCACCCTTCACCCATCCATAAACCAATAACACAACCACCCATTCCTTCCTCACAAATTTCTAACCTACCCAGGCACAAAACACGACTCATACCTACACCTACAGTCTCTTTACCACCAATACCTCCCATACCTTCAGCCATTGCTTCACTACCCACTACACTTCAGTCATTGTCCCTCACACCCAAGTATGACCTGCATCATCTACCTTCATAGCACCCCCGTTATCCCCATGGGTAACTCACCCTCTTCCTCCATCTTCTTTTCCTTCTAGACCTCGTACACCCACATCACCATTTACCCAAGAAGGTGCAACCCAAAAAAAAAAACCCCACTACTCCCACAACAAGGTAGTCAAAACAACCACACACCCTCCTACCCATCCATCTACTGTACCCCTACCCAAACGAACCCGACCAATACCTCAAACCACACCGGCACCTAAACCCATAGCTCAACTTGTTCCTACACTTCCAAAAAAAATTCCCTGTCAACCAACCACACCTACACCCAAACCCACATTCACTTCCCATTGTGATCCACTAGCAGGGTCCTATGCCAAAATTTTAACCAACCTCCTCGAGACTTCTGTTATCACATTACCGCAACTCCGACCTTACGAACCCCTCAAACCCAAGCCAAATGGGTTTGATGATACCAAAATTTGCGCATACCATCTTATGTGCAGGGCATGATGTGGAGAACTACAAGGCCTTGAAAACCATCCTTATCCAATTGTGTCCACCGGAAACCAACTTTGACGATGACAACCTTCTTGACGAGGATCCTACTTCACCTACACCCATTACCACACTGCCCACTCAACAACCACAACCTCCACCCTCAAAGCTCCTAGAACTACACACAAAATTTGAAATTAACATGGTTTGCATCAGAGAACTTGCCACGCCACCACCCAAATGTCGTTGCATCCAACTGACCTCACAAGCATTTTCTCCTCCAGTAGGTTTTTTCCCTTCATGTCGTTATACCACTTACCCTACACCTTCTCCATTTGACAACTTCCCTCAAATCAACATGGTACACGTCACTATGTGTGCAAAAAAGGGTAAAGAAAAGGTAGCTGACCCACCAACCAATCCTATACCCAACATACCATCTATACCCATACCTAAAATCACTATTTATGGCCCCACATACCCCATTTCTAATGGTATCACACATCTCACCATGCTTAAACAACTACACCAATCTCCCCTCAAAATGTCCTTATACGACCTCATCCAAACCTCAGAATCCCATCGTCAAGCCCTCATGGAGGTTCTTCAATCTATCAAGGTTTTACCCAATGACCCTACACCCGTAGCCTCCATTATCACACCCCATCATATATCCTCTCTCACCAAATTACCACCTTCATCCTCACCTCACCTTGATCACCAAGTGGCCTCCCTTAGCTTCTCAAAGGCAGAGATCACACCGTACCAAAATGATGACCCAGACCTAGCCCTCTTCATCTCTGTCCACATTGATGACATACGGATATGCCATGTGATGATTGATGGAGGCTCTATCATTAACATCATTTCATCCCATGCATTTTCTCAAATGCGAATACCTGAAAATTACACGCACAAACATCCAGCCATGTTTCTTTCATTTAATGACGCTATCACCTCCACACTAGGCACTATCATCCTTCATGTTCGTGTGGGCCCCCACATTGTTCCAGAATTGTTTTATGTTTTGGAGGGGGAATTCCAATATAACTTGTTGCTTGATAGACCCTGGATCCGTGTCATGGGTTGTGTTCCCTCCACTTTACATCGTTGTGTAAAGTTTAAACATAAAGGACACACTTATACCATTCCAACTGACCCATCACCTTTTAAAACATGCAACATGCTTTACTGACCCAACGATGTGCTCATACATGTTAAGCCATCTACTTCTGCAACCAATACCACTTCACCTACACCCCCACCTACCAGTACAGCCACTGCTTTCACCACACATACCTCCTCTATTCCTACCGCTACTATAACCTCCACAACTGACCCATTAGCTTCCCAATCCATTAACACCACCTCCACATCGACATTCGACACATCATCCATACCAGGTACCCACATACCAACCACTGATCCCTTGGAAGGTGTTTTTCAATGCCTCACTCTGGGGGAGTACCGCCTATATAGTGTCAACACATTCCTTACTCTACATAAGTATGGAAGCCTTCACCAACACCCTTGCCATGATCATTGTATAGGAGAACACCTCCTTTATGGTCCTCCTCATCTTCGTACTAGTCTCACCTATGGGGGACTTGATACTACCACCTACACACCTGAACCACCATCACAAGCCCACCCATTTTCCACTGACTTCCAATCACTTATCAATTGCCGTTTCGCCCACATCTTCCTACACCGCTGTGTGTGGAAGGGTTTTGGTTTTGGCTTTTATGAGCAAGGCCGCCATACTGTTATTCCATGTACCACCTACAAACATAATGACCGGAGTGGTATCGGCTTCCCTGAACCTCCTACCAGACAAGCCCGCATTGAACTCATTGAGGACCCTAGCCCTTCTCCACCTTCCTCACCACCCTCACCGACGAAGTCGATGGATCCTGAATCTATCCCTCCTAACTCTTTTTTTCATAAACACCATTTCCTTGGGGCCTTTGACTTATCAACATGAAGGTGAGGCCCCTTCCACTCTCCCATTCATGTATCCTGAGATGATCGATGAACGACACACCTACTATTAACATCATTCAATGTCAAGATGATGAATCCATACTCACCTACCTTGGTGTAGAAGACTCATTTATTCATCGGTCGTTACCCTCTGAGATGCAAACCATGTTGAATGAATCGACTATCGAGATCAACATATCATACTCAGGATGACCCGTACATCCCAAAGATCAGACAATCTTTAGATGCTGCTGAGTAGGAAGACATCACTTCTTTTCTCTGAGATCATAACCACGCTTTCGCTTGGTCTTACATAGACATGCCTGGTATTGACCCCACCATAGTGGTCTACAATATCATAACCGTTCCCGATGCCAAACCTATCAAACAAAAGCTAAGGAAAATGCACCCTCACATTGCTCTTCTCGTCAAAGAAGAACTTCAATGCCTTCTTTCCATTTCCTTCATCTTACCCATTGATTATCCTTGTTGGATTTCTAACATTGTCCCTATTACTAAAGCAACAAGGGGACTCCATATTTGCATGGACTTCCGAGACCTCAACCTTGCCTGCCTGAAAGATGAATTTCCCTTGCCCAGTATTGATCAACTGGTTGACCTTACTACAGGTCACGAGATGCTCTCACTCATGGATGGTTTCTTGGGTTATAACCAAATTTTTCTTACCCCAAAAGTTCAGCACAAGACCACATTCATTACCCCTTGGGGAACCTTTTGCTATTGAGTCATGCCTTTTGGCCTTAAAAACGCTGGTGCTACATATCAGTGTGCTATGACTTACATCTTCCATGATATCATGCATCACATATTGGAATATTATGTGGATGATCTCTTGGCCAAATCTAAACATCGCACCGAGCACCTCGATGTCCTCTAAACCATCTTTGACTGCCTCATTAAATATTGCGTCCTCCTTCAACCTAAAAAGTGCGTCTTCACAGTTCTCTCAACAAAACTCATGGGATTTATTGTTTCCCTCCATGGTATAGAAGTTGACCCTGCTAAAGTCAAGGCCATTTTAGAAATGCCTCCGCCCACTAACCTTAAACAACTCTGTAGCCTGCAAGGTAAATTACAGTCCATTCACCATTTCATTTCACAATTATCTGATCGGTGTCAACCATTTCATCATCTTCTTAGGAAAGATGTCTCCTTTAAATGGGATGATGACTATCACAAATATTTTGAGGCCCTAAAATAATACCTTCTCCAGCCACCCGTACTCATTCCACCGAAAGACGATCAACCTTTTTACCTATACATATCAGCTACCGATCATTCCTTGGGAGCCATGCTCGCTCATCCTTTTGAACAACATAGGGAACATGTGGTTTATTACATAAGCCATACTCTTTTGGACTATGAAACCCAATACAACCATCCAAAAAAGATTTGCTTAACCTTAGTTTTCATGTCACCACCAAACTCTGCCATTACCTACTCAACCACAAAACCTATGTTGTGACCAACACCAACCCTTTACACTTCATGTATGCCAAACCTTATCAAAATCAGCGTGCCATGCGATGGCTTATTCTTTTAGCTGATCTTGACCTCAAATTCATTCACCAAAAGTCCATTAAGGGCCAAGCTATTGCCGACCAATTAGCTAACGCACCTATTTCCAAGGACCAACCCTCTAATTTTGACTTTCCTGATGAATCCATTGCTACCCTTTCCCTGGACGAACCCCCTTACCAAATGACACTGTTCTTTGACAGGTTCCAAGTGTCAATGTGGGGGTGGGGCTGGTGTTATCCTCATTCCTCTGGATGGATGAACCCATGCCTTTGTCTTTCAAACTAGACTTTGAATGCACTAACAACATTTCCGAGTACGAAGCCCTCGTACTAGGTCTCTAGACCACCTATGCCCTAGATGTCAAATCAATCCACATCTTTGGTGATTCACAATTGGTCATAAACCAAGTCAATGGTATATACCAATTTCGTAACGAGATACTTCAAAAGTATAAACATCATGTAGACATACTGTTGACCACCTTTGATCGTTACACCCTTCAAACCATCCCACATCCAACCAACAAATTTACAAATACGATGGCCTGCTTAGCTTCCCAAATACCCGCTTCCCCTGCCGATTCCAAAATATTTGTCATTGTACAACACCTCCATTCACCTTCTTATTTACCTCATGATGTTTACTCAATCGGAAATGACACCCCTGACCCGAGTGACCTTTGGTATAAACAATACTCCGACTACCTTTCCCTCTCCATATTACCTCCTGATCTCACCAGTAACGGACAACACACCTTCCTTAAAAAGGTCTCCCATTTTGTTATCCTGGGGGGACTCCTCTATAAGCGTGGCTTTGATGGTATTCTCTTATGATGCCTCACAAGTTCTGAAATTCCTTATACCATTAAGGAGGTTCATGATGGCATATGTGGAGGTCACTTTAGTGGCCTTGTTGTTGCTAAGCGTATTCTTCGCCTAGGCTATTACTGGCCGACCCTTAACCATGATTGTTGTGACTATGTAAAATGTTGTGTGAAATGTCAACAACATTCTAACCTTCATCATACACCCAGTCATGCCTTACAGGTCACTCGTGACCTTTGGCCCTTCTCTCAATGGGGTTTGGATCTTGTCGAAGAAATCAATCCTCATTCTTCCCAACATCATCAATGGATCATAATTGCTACCGAATACTACACAAAATGGGTGGAAGCCATACCACTCATCTCCATGAAAGCCGAGAAAATATGTGAGTTCATTAACCATCATATCATTTATCACTTTGGTGTCCCTCATCACCTCATCACTGACAATGGAAAATAATTCAAAAACAAAACACTACAAAAAAATTGTGATGCCTTCGGCATTCAGCTTAGTTTCTCATCACCTTATTACCCACAAAACAACAGCCAAGCCGAATCCACTAACAAAACCCTCAATAAAATTCTCATGAAAGTGGTTGACGATACTGGGAAGGATTGGCATATGCACATTCCTTTTTCTCTATGGGCATACCACACTAGTATTTGCACTTCCACTACGGCTACACCCTTTTCACTGGTCTATGGTACCGAGGCTGTTCTGACTCTCGAAGTCCAGATCCCCTCACTCCGCATTTCTCTCCAGTACATGCTTATTGATGATGACTTTCAGTCAGGACCGCTTAGCACAACTAGAGTTATTAGATGAACGCCATCTTAATGCTCTGGATCACCTTCAAGTTTACCAACAACGTATCAAATGTGCTTATGAAAAACGTGTTCATGAATGAACCTTCTAAGTTGGTGACCTTGTCTTGAAAGAGAATCAACACATAACCAAAGCAGAAAAAAGTAAACTGGGAAAATTCACTCCTAATTGGCTTGGACTATACATCGTAACTCATACCTATGGATTGGTGCCTATCGTTTGTCCTCACTTGAGGGTAAACCCAAACCTGAGCCCCTTAACGCATTACATCTTTGACCATTCTATTGTTGACTCATTGTCCTACCTCACCTTTCATCTCTCTCCATGCTCGTCCCTTGAGCATTATCCACTCCATCCACCTCCCTAATGATTAAACAAGAATCATGTGAGTACCCGCCACTTGTTATCTTCTCTTGAATATGTGTACCACGGCACTACACATAGCATGATTCTCATGGATACTTTTCATCTACCTTTAGATGAGATCCCATGGTCATTCCACCTCACCTTTTGAACAAGAGTTCCTATCCTTCACCTTGGTCTTTTCCATGATTTCCAAGACCTCCAATGGGACAAAAAAACTCCTTGAGTCAAACTTCTAATAAAAAAGATGACTCCCTCAAAAGGACATCTTCCTCTCGACCAAATTGCTACTATAAATAGACTTCTCCCTCGAAGGACAGCTATGTGAAGCTTAAAAAAAGAAAAAAGAAAAAAATGAAGCTTCCTGCATCGATCAACTTCACGAAGACCTCAAGGAGTACCATATTATTTATCCCATATAGACTTCCCGCATCGATCAGTCTATCAAAATAAAAACACTTTTTAGTCATGGACTTGCCCATTGTGACCTCGAACCTCTTGCCCAAAAGACTTGTCACTCAAAACATATAAAATTAACTACCTTTCACCCACCTTACCATTTCCACTCTCATTTCCTAAATTTCCTTAAGGGACATCTTGGAATTTCGACATTTGGTGATCCTATGACTACTTTCACCGTAGAATAATTAATCATGCAATGCCTTTCGGGTCTTGTATTCATCACCTTTTTCAAGGTATGATCTACTCGGTATGATTCTACCCAATCAGGTGGCTTTATTGTGCCCCTCTTATCTTTTAACCATCTTTGTTTACATTTTGATTACCTTATATAGGACTTGGTCCTCGACGCTTAATTTTGGGGGTCATCCTACCCCTTTCGCCATAATCACCCTCACCTGCAACATTTTAACCATCATCTACCCACACCTATTAAACCTAAACCCACTACATGCCCACAAACCTACCAACTCATTTTCATCTTCTTCCCTAGCTCATGGGAGAACTACATCAGTTTGAGGTCCCTTTTTGTCGGGACTATGTAGGCAACACTTCCAGGGCATGGGGCCCTGGAAGGTTAGCTCGGCCACTCTTTACCCTAACCATTTTCCCCATGCCTTTACCTAATTTCACTTAGTTCATATCAAAAAATTGGAAATCTATCCCATATCCACATCAATTCAACCTACATACACTCCTCATTGTTCACATACTATTTTACCACTACCATTATTTCCCATATTCATCTATAACCCATATTTAAACATTGCCTAAACACCATTACATTCATCCATGCATAAGCATGTATTACCAAAATACCAAAATAACCTGATCCATCATGCCTAAACCTGACTCGATCCATGCCTAAACCTGAACCTTGACTCAATCCATGCCTAAACCAACCTGACTCGATCCATGCCTAAACTAACCTGACTCGATCCATGCCTAAACCGACCTAACTCCATCATGCCTAACTCACCTAATCCATTCATATCATAACAAAAGTAAAATAAAATACACATCACAACACATAATCATCTGAACCTCATACATCTCATCATATAAATACCTGTGTATCACAATAATATACACTCATCTCAAAAATACATGTGTCTCTCATACATCGCCGGCTTGCAGGTCGTTATCCAATACAAAAATATCTTTGGCTCGCAGGCCGGTATCAGGTACAAAAAAAATATATATAATAAATACAAAATCTCTTTGGCACGCAGGCTAGTCTCATATATAATCCATACAAAAATGACTCGGCATGCAGGCCGGTCCATAGCACGTCAATCATCTCCCCATCTAATGTCGGGAATGCTCCCTATGACTGTGTCTCTCCCGACCCCTCTGTCCACACCTATCTGGTGCTCAACACCTGCCTCACCTCCTGCTGATGGCCCCTCACCTGATGCTGGCCTCTACACACTAGTGGCCTCACCATGACCCTGTCCCTAGGCTCACCGGCCCCCTGTACTCTCCACACTATGAGTGCGGGATCTAGTCCTCTCACTGGAGGCCTGTTGTGCTCTGTACTCGGCATAGGAGGGCACATCTATCCTGATAGCTAACAAATGATCCTGATAATATCATGCCTCTGCTAGGGCATCCCTGAATCTGACCATGGTCACTATCTGTGGAGGTGCCATGGGTCTCGCTACCTGCATGGGTACCTGTACAAGGGGACCCTGTCCTTAAACCTGCACTGAGCCCTGTGCTAGTACTAGAGCCTGAGTCGGCCCTGGAATCTGTGCCTGTGCCTGTATCTGGACCTGCAGGGTAGTAATCTGTGTATGTGTTATTGTCAGTTGGCCCTACAGACCCGTAACCTGCCCCTACGTTGTGGCCAACCGAGCCCTGTAGATCCTGTACCTGCACCTGTAGGGTGGCTACCTGCCCTCCCTCTCCACCTACCTCCTCTCCATCTCCATCTCCCCCTGCCTCCGCCTATGTATCAGGTACCTATCCCTACCCTACTTGAGCCTGCAACGTAGCTATTTGGGCCTATAAGATGGCAACCTGTGCCTCTGAACCTGTAAGCTACCCCTCCATAATCCTGAGCTACATCACCAAGGTAGCCACCTGCCCCTGTAGGGTGTCCCTCTGCACTGTGATGGTGGCTAAGTTTGGCTACCTTGGCCTCAGTGGTACAACTCTCAGCTATGCTGCCCACCACTGCCTGTATCCATCTACCACTCTGGCATCATCAATCTGTGAATCCATTGGCTGCTCCTCCTGTCCAGTCGGCACGGTGGGTCATGGTGGAGACATAGGTCTCTCCACCTCATCTCTCATGTACTGCGGGAACAGAGGCGGTACATCCTGGACTAACCCAAACTGGCACCTAACCAGCTCTACGGGTATCCGTTCATGCTCTCCCACTCTCCTACCCTCTATCCATAGATATAGTTGTAGCCCATCTAGCTCTATGGCCATCTACCTGTATGTGGGGAAGCCCACATATGGCCTCCAAATGATGTCCACCCTAGAAAACCCCTCCAACAACCTCCTATAGTAAGCTAAATCATGAGTAGCTTTGGCACCTTAGGCCTCTCCAATGGCCGGTACCCACCACCTATACCCAACTCTCAAAACTCTCTGTGGGAATGCATCTACCCAGGGCATCCCCACTGGTCGAACACAAACAATGTGCTCATAAGCCTAGTAATGTAGTAGTACAGCGCAACATACGTTGAACCTCCGTAGTCACCCATAGGCCCATAGCTCTCTATATACCTGCTTCAACAATGTAGGTGCCCATGCGAACTGTGTCCACTGTATCACCATGTCATGAAGGACTCCCATCAGTGACCTTGGGAATCTCCCACCCTCTGCATCTGGTAGTGCATAGCAGCACACTACCTCCATCAAAAGTACCACTAACCTCATCTCCTCTAGATGAGCTCTATACATCACTTTATAGCTCATGTTAGCGCTATGGAACGTCAGGTATGCTACACCCTCACCAAAATTGGGTGCTAGTAGCTCCTCATATGCCTCTGAGGAGATAGAATAAACCTGGGCCCCCAATATAGGCAACCGTAGGATCCTGTAGATGTCCTCCAGGGTGATCGTCATCTCACCCGTCGGCATATAGAAGGTGTTGGTCGCTGAGTCCCATCTATCGATGAGGGAAACCATCAGACTCACCTCCTAGACTACATGCCAGTAGCACCTCACCCCTATCAACCCCACCTCTGAAACATGTTTACACTCCTCCTGCATCGTGCTCACCCGTACTATCAATAATAAGGGTGGCACCTGGGCCCTCATCCGCAGCTCATCTCAGACCTGCATCCCACAAGAACAATGTATTAGTATACCTTCCCAACTTACCCTATTTCACCTCACATCCTAACCTAATCTCTTTCCCCACCCCACCCCCTAACCCTCACCCAAACCTACCAAAACCCATCCACTCGAAACTATCTACCCTACCAAAACCCATCTACCCTACCTATCTACCCTAACACTCACCCAAACCTACCCAAACCCATCTACCCTAACACTCACCCAAACCTACCCAAACCCATCTACCCTACCACTCTACCCTAACCCTCACCCAAACCATCTACCCTACCTATCTACCCAAACCCATCTAACCTACCTATCTACCCAAACCCAACCACCTGAAACTATCTACCCTACCCCTCACCCAAGCCACCCTAAACCCTTCCCGTCTCCCTTAACCCTTTTCCCTCCCAGCTAATTCTTTCCCACCCCACCCTTACTCTATCCCTTTTTTGACCCAACTTCACCTTAGGTTGACCAACCTCGGTTATCCCTTGACCAACCATCGGTCTCCCCTTGACTGTAATCGGTCACTACCCACCATACGTTGGCCACATGCTAACTAACGTCAATCACTGTCATGCCGCCCACCATGACTTCCCAACACTAATTTTTCCCTTCCTACTCCTTCTACCCACTTAAACCCCTCCTTACACCCCTAATTATTCCTATACCACCCTTTTACTCTACACCCTACCCTTCCCCATTCCCATTTCCCCCCTTTTCCCCTTATTTTCAAATTTCTTCCCCCCCAACCCCCATTTTTAACATTTTTTATATTTTAACCAATTTCACTAAACAATCAATAACCAAGGTTTAGCACTTACCACCTCCTGCTGCCGCCATCATCATGGAACCTCTGGCCTCCACACTGCTCCTCCCAATCCCTCTCCAGCCTCCGCCATCCTCGAATTACCTCTCACTCTCTCAACCAATCAACTCGCTTGATCCAATCTCACGACCCCACCTCTCACCCAATCAATGTCACCTATGTGGTTCATCAACCAAGCTCTCTGACATTCTCTTTTTTCCTCTTCATCTTTTCTCTCTTCTTTTCCTTTTCTCCTTTTCACAATGCACAAATGAATTTTAAACATGTGGGGTTTTCACTTTTTTATAACCTATCCGACTCAACCGACGTCGGTTAACACTTGATCGATGTCGGTCTAACCTTGACCGATGTTAGTCTGATGCCCTAACCAACTGCCATCGGTTCCTCTCCATCGTCATCGGTTCATACTGACCTCTGTTGGTTACCCTACTTACTCATTGCCCTTACATTGACCTTATTTTCCTTACCTCCTCTTTCTTTTGCCTCTCTTACACCTACCTGGACCACTTTACCTTCCCCTCTGGCCCTCCACCATCTTCAACCTCACCTCATCCGCTGTTGAAGCCTCATTATTTTACCCCTACCTTGGCCTTACTCGTGTTGTGACCTATCTATTTGAACCCAGAAAATTGTTTGTGACCTTTGAATCAATGTGCTCGCTATACCTTGTGACACCGTTACCTGTGTTGTTTGACCTCGTGCCCTTACCTTGCTTATTGCCGTGAAGTCTATCCTGACCCTACCTTTAGTGTATTGGAACATACCTAAATGTTCTTGCACCTAACCTACGTTGTGTTTCCTGACCTTATCCTATACCTTGGATACCGGATTAACTTCACCCTTGTTTGGATAAACCTATCAACCTTAGATGATGTAGAGTTTGCCTACTCTTCAACTCGGTATCGTGTTGCAGTTTATACATGTGCATGTATTTTACTATTGCTACCTTTGACCTTGACCCATTACCTAGATTTCCTGAGTAGACCTTTCATCCTTTTCCTTTGCACCCACTTTCCTTTTCCTCACATTTACCTTTTATCAAACCACTCACCGCTTCAGCCTACTGCCTCTTCAGTTCCTAGTTTGAGGGGGATCACCTTCACCCTCACATGGGGCAACCACATCTTATTTTTGTTAGCATCACTTACCAATACAAGCTATGTAACAAAAAGGGGCAAAATGTAGACACTAAAATTAGGTCACACTCCCCCTTCGTCCCTCGACATATAAGTCCCCCTTTATTACATTTACCTAGCCATGACCCGTTTCACCCCACTAATATTAATTTAATTAATTAATTAAATTAATACTTTATCCCCATTATATTTATTATTTAAATATCTTATTTAAATAATATCTTCACGTACAGTTCACTTAGTCACCTCACCAAGTTAACTCAACCTAAGACCTATTCTTAGCAAGTTACCCTAACTAACTAAGACTTACCCAAACCCTAAAAATCAATGCATACATTCCCTCTAACCACATTCCCGCATGCTCACAAGATCTCCGAGTCTAATCTGTGTGATAATGATATGAGATCCAAGGAAATCAGGAGGATCTCCCTAAGTTTAGTAAGCCTAGGAAATCCTACCTTGACCGACGTCGGTTACCCCTAACCATCGCCGGTTAAGCCGGACCACCGTTGGTTACCCCTTTTAACCCAAAACAACCTTATTCTCAAGGTTGGAACTTGGAACTTGGAAGTTGGAAGAAATAAAGTTGACAAGCAAGAACAAATATTAGAGAGATAACACATCTTCATAGAGCCAATTCTAGCAAGAAATCACATCCAAGGAAGGAGATTTAGGATCTTCTCCTCCATAGCCATCCTAGCCACATTCTGATCTATCTAAGCAAAGAGGAGTGTGCATGAAGCCCATGCAAAAGCTTTTCTTTAGTTGGTGATCACTTACAGCCTTCAAATCCATCATCAACACCTCCATCCTTCACACATAGACCTTCAATAATGAAATCCAAGTAAGTACAACATCATACTTTCTTGGTTATTTCATTTCATCATTATTTTATCATCCATTGTTTATCTTGCTCCTTATTGAACTTCTCCAACATTTTCACCTCCGTAGACTCATTAAAACCTCATAAAAACCTATTCTAGTCACCCAATACCTCATCCTGACCAATCAAAATCCTTTGTGCAATCACAAAGGAGACCAAAACCCTGTTCAATGACATTTCTAGATCTCATAGTAATCGGCGCCGGTTATACCTAACCGCGGTTGGTCACCTTTAACTGATGCCAGTCTCTGTGTTTTCACACACAGCCTTAAGCAGATACCTACCCACCTAATTTTACCTCACCCTCACTCACCTGTGACCTATCTGAGACCTTTTCAGCCCTACAGAGACCTAGAACCTATCCCTTGACCTTGGATTCTATTCTAGCTTAGCCTATTAGATTAGATCTATTTCTTATTGTGTTTTTAAGTGAGATACCTAAATCATTTTAAAATAACAATAGGATTTACTTTGTTTATAGCATTAATTTGTTTAAAACAGTGGACTTACAGCCATCTAGGAAGTATCATACTTCTCGGATCTAGCTCACGCTAGGCAGTTCACTGCCCATATTGTTTAATTCCTTCTGGTGGTTTTCTTTTCATTACAGGTAGTTCCTCCTAGCCAAAAGGAAGCTATCACAGTCAGCTGTGGATTTGGAAGTCATACGTGCACAACAAATCATCAACCAACATTTGAACAGGTATTCCTCCTATGCCTGTTACCCTATCTGTTTCGTCAACAATTCAAAGAAACAATCTAAGAAAAAGGTGAAACAAAAACCATTGGCGCAATGTTAGCTCATCTTGGAGAAGGTATTATAGATCATCCTATCTACTTTTCTGGTACAAAGTTGACTCCTGCATAATAGAATTATACAACTACAGAGTGTGAGACTTTGTCGATGATCTACGTGTTGCATAATTTCAAACAGTAATAGCTAGAAACACCTTTTGTATTCTATACAGATCACATGGCACTAAAATACTTGGTAAGTAAGAATGTTTTATAGGGGTGTATATTTCGATGGGTTCTCTTAGTCCAAGAATATTCACTTTACAGTATTGGTAAAACCAGGTAAAAGTAATTCTATCCCAGACCACTTATCAAGAATTAAATCAGGAGAGGCCGTGCAGACAATTGAAGATACAATGTCAGATGCACAATCGTACAGGTTAAATCACTCACCTTAAAAATTAGAGGATATTGTTGTCCTTTTATGCATAGGTATGGTGCCAGAAGGAATGAAATTCTTAGAGAAGAAACAACTTGTAATTTATTTTGCAACCTTCATGTTGATTAGTGGTGACTTATACAACCTAGGATGATATGAAGTATTGCATCGGTGTGTATTAAAACATGAGCACATGGATATCATGGAAGAGGCACATGGTGGTATTGTACATGGGAATTATGCAGGTGACACCACCGTGTGCAAGATTCTACTTGTTGGATCATGGTGAGAGACCCTGTACAAGGATTGTATAGAGTATTGTAAGGTGTGTGATTACTGTCAGCACCTTGGAAAACCTGGACAAAGAGATCAAATGCATTTGAGGCCTATTACTAGTGTAGAGTCGTTTAAAAAATGGGAAATAGATTTTTTGGGTCTTATTTCCCCAGCCGTGTGTAGAACTGTATCGTGCTACATCATCACTTGTACATATTATCTTACACAATGGGCAGAAATAGCACATACAAAGGATTTTACAGTAGCTACAATAATAAGTTTCTTATGGGAAAATATTCTTACTGGGTATGGATGTCCGTTGAGTTTTACAAGTGATAGGGGCACACACTTCTTAAATGAAACAATCATGATATTGTTGGATGAATTTATGGTCACACACCACAAGATGACACCTTATCATCCTCAAGAAAATGGGACTATTGAGGCCTTCAACAAGATATTGAGCTAGAACTTAACAAAAAACTGTGATGTTTGAAGGAAAGATTGGGATGATAAAGTTTATGTTGTAATTTGGGCATATAAACAACTTAAAAAAGGTTAAATAAGGCTACACCCTTTCAGTTGGTGTTTGGCACATAATCAATTCTTGCTATGGAATTCATGTTACCTTCTTTGCATATTGCACATGCGAGAGGTCTAGCTGATGAGAAGGCATTAGAAGAAAGAATTGATAAGTTAATATAGCTAGATGAGAGGCATGCCGTAACACGTTGGAGTCAGAAGCAGGAAAATTCTAGGAAAAAGGCATGGCATGATAGACACATCAGTGATAAGAAGATTAAATTTGGACAGATGGTACTTCTTTATGATTCTAAGTTTCTGTGCCATCTAGGCAAACTTAAGGTGCATTGGTTGGGACCATATGTTATCACTCACATCCTTGAATCAGGTGGTTGTCAATTAGAGGTTCTTGATGGAACATGGTTACCTGGTTACTTCAATGGGAGTAGGCTAAAGCCCTATTATAAATAAGTCCTCTTGGTGTTTGTAATCAGGAACTATTGCCATTTAGTCTATATTTCCCTTTTTGTATTTCTTTTAATATATTTCCTTCTTCTTTATTATGCTCTGTCAATTTAGTTCCGTGTTTTGTGTAATAAGCGCATTTGCGCACTGGAAGATAATTACAATCTAAAGTATTTTTTATGTGTAGAGGACTAATATACCATTAGTGTTGGGTGGTTTTTATTCAAAAAAAGGTACACATGAGAACATACTGTTACAGGTGCTATTAAAAAATGGAAGGGAGCTGCTAGAGAGAATATTGCTCATAAGGAAAACCATAACTAGGAATAAATGAATGAATAATATAGTGTGAGGTAAGTGGCGGTCGTAGAAACTACTAGCGGAGGGCACAGTGGCAAGGTACTCTGGCGCATAGATGCATGTAAAAGGAGGTTTGAATCCAGAAGGTAGGGAGGAGCGCTAGAAGGTTATAGTTGTGGTGCGTAGGTGTATCATGTAGAAATTGGGAAGATGGTCAATTAATGAGAGGATTAGTGGTAGGTAAAGGAGTAATAAATGTAAAAAAAAATAGCAACTTGCAATCACAAGTATTTGAGTGAGCTAGTTACGATTAAACCAAGCAGAACGTGTTGAGATGCGGAGAGTAGATTTATGTATAGAGGTGGTTTATGTCCCCATTGGAGAAGGGTTTGAGTGAAGCAGAAGCATTAAGAAGGAGCTAGGGCACGCAATTTTGAGCTAGGGCATGCGGTTACAAGCTAGGGCACCTAATTTGGAGCTAGGGCACGAGAGCTTACTCGACAGAGGAAAAAGGTAGGATTTTTACCATGGCACCAAGGAAAGCACCTGGAGTAGGAACGAAGGGGAAGAAAAAGGTGGAAATCGAGGTTGAAGATGCTCCCAAGAGTAATTTTTCAGAAATGTAGTATCCAGAAGGAGTGATCCCAAATCTGTAGATGCAAATTAAGTGACTACAACCACCACACCACCGATAAAAAGGGATATTTGGACACATTATTGAATAAGAATACCAACAAGTGCACGTTGAATGACATGTCAGTAAATGACGATATTGGGGAGAAGTTTCTCAAGAAGGACTGAATGGCACAATGATATAGGTTAGTAGTGATCTAACTAATAAGGTAGTTGTTATAACTATAAACAAGGAGTTGGGATATGCCAAGGATCTATGCAGAATAGAAATATATAGATTAAGGAGGTACCCTGTGGTGCAGGAAGCCACATATCTTCTCACTAAGCTGAATGATTAGGAGAGATGGTCACAAGTAAATACCATATGGCTACATATTATGAAGAAAATGTCACAAGGAGAAGTGTACAACTTAGCTGGCTTCATAGCAGAAATAATTATTGAGGAATCACACACAGGTGATAAGATAATTTTTGGCACTATCCTATTATCTCTTATGTTTGTAGAAATTGGAGTGCCCAATGGGCCAAAAAACAAAATTTGGGAATACCCCACAAAAAAGAAGTCCCTCACAGAGAGGTTTGATAAATCTTTGTGTGAAGGTATAATGAGTGGCCCATTCAAACAAAGGGCTGAACTTTAGTATGATCAAATTCGTGTAGCCTTTGAGAAGGAATGGTGTATTCTAAAGGAGCTAACCACAGTAGTGGGAAAGGCAGTGCAGTTCACGGTGTATCAGTATTTTTGCATCACGTGGTTCACAATGAAGTATGGGACATGGAGTCCCTAGTACAAACTAACATACGCCTTCATAGTGCATTACTTCTAGGTAGTAGTACACAGGTTTTATGATGCATCTCGTTAAGCTAAAATGTGGACAAGGTAGACTGTGACTACCATACTCTAAGGAAAACATATGTATATCCAGGTCGGTCTCTATATATTAAGAGGCTTATTTTTGATGTTATAAGAATGCAACCAGTAAGTTTAGCTATTGGTTATAGTGGGGCCATGCTTGTCTATCTGCATCTCAAGCCTAGGTTAGAAAATGGAAAGTATGTGGAGAATGAGTTTATGCTTCCAGGGTAACCTAAGGGAAAACACACAGCTGAAAATGTAGCAGCTCCAAAGCCTTCCTCAATCGTAGAAGGAGATGAGGAAGAAGATCTCAATGAGGATAGTGGAGGCTTGGACCATAGAGGCCAGAGGTAGCCCACATAAAAAGTGGAGAGTGAGCGTGCATATACTCCCCCATAGATACAAAGAGGAGAGGAATATTTGGACATGGATACCTTCCATAAGGAATGTTAGTTTAAAAAGGTGTTTAGAAGAACCAGAACCCAAGGCGTAGGAACATATCAACCTTTAAGAAGGTCACCTCAACTCTCCCCTCAAAAATAATCACCCAAGAGAAAGAAAAGAAGAAATTTGAAGCTTGACGAGGATGAGGAGTCTAAAGAAAGTGCACTAGGAACCCTGGTCCATCCTGAAGATGTGGAGGAACCCTAGGATGAATAAATGAGAGATGAAGAGGAAGGGGTGAAAGAGGTAGAAGAAATTTTATAAGAACAACCTAGCGCACCCATCACGACTCAGGTAGGAGAAGGACCAACTCCAGACCTTGGCACCTAGGTTCCTAAGGGGCCAAGAACAAAAAGAGAAAGAGCAAGTGAAGAGTATGTTGTCCCTAGTATGGGATATATTGAGGACACAAGAAAAATCGTCTGCACCCAGTTTCAAAGCATTGTGGGCCTTAAGGAGTTATATGGGTGGGAGATGATGGATCTAGATATGGCCACTACACATAAGGAAGCAATTATCCTAGTCCATGCAGACTCATATGGACGAACCATATTTTGACATGTGCGAAGGAGTCATGTGTCTTGCAAAGAGGGAAGAAGGAACCCCAGAGTAGGCACATGACAATAAAACCTACTCTAATGTCTAATGAGTAGGTCAATAATGTAATGGTCAAGGTATCTACTTAGGTGGTGTAGAGAAACATTTATAAGGGTACCACCATTCGAGTGTTTCTTGAAGATAACAAGGCTAAAACTGTAGAGATGATGCGTTTAGAGGAATAGAAGGAATGAGAACATGCAAAGAATGAGGCTTTCGTGAGCATGACAGAAGAAATTGATGATCACATCCTTAAAAAAGGTCTCATCTAGAATCTCAGGTATGAGAAAAGTTTCCTTCTGCTATGCATTATGTGCAAACTTTGGTCGATTAGTGCTAGATGGCAGACCAATTTGGATGCCCACACCAAAATACTCTAAACAAGAGGAAGAGAGAGAAAGGGCCTCTATGGTTAGGAAAAATTAAACTTATGAGGCGTTGCTCCAAAATTTGAAGGATGAGCTGAAGAAATCTGAACAAGCTCTCAATTTATGTGCGGCACTAGAAGTAGTAATAAGGACCAAAACTCTAGTGGAAGATAACAAATTTTTGGTAGCGATGAAAGATAAGACACTAGGGCATACAAAAATATTGGCGCTAGTGAAACAAAAGTGTGAGGCCCTTGCAGCAACCCAAGATCCACACAAAGAGAGGATTGATGAGATTGGGAAGCTCATCGTGTAAAAGATGGACCTCCTGGAAGGAATGATGTCATGTATGGCCAATGTTGTCCAGATACTAGAGAATGAGAAATAAAAGATAACTCAAGGCAAACTGGATACCATAGCCAAAATATTCTAGAGAAGACAAGGACCGCGCTAAATGAATGGAAGACATTGGAGGCTAAAATCAAATATGAATATCCAGAGCTAATTCTCCCAGTTGAAGAAGAGGGTGCTTCAGAGTGAAAAATAATTATTTTGTACAGTTTTATTAATTCTTTCATTCCTTATTCTTTATTATTGGGAACATCAGAAAGAATTCCCATTACCGGGATGACAATGTACTTTAGTGTGGGGTAATTTTGAGTAGAAATAATGTTTCTCTAAACAGAAGAAACACAAAGGATGTGCATGTAGGAACAAGGCGCATTTGAAGGCACAAAAAGATAGGGAAGGAAATGTGCGCTAGAACACTTTGGCTCAGGACTTAGCCATTTTTATGGATAAGGGCTATTTTTTGGAGATAGTGTGCAGAGCACACATAGAGATGAAGACTTGCGCTACACACAATGGTATTTTGGGAACAAGTGGTTGTTAAGTGCCATGCATTGTTTAGGATAATAATAGGATTTCTTCTTAGAGTTAACTATAGGACATCTATTATTAGGACACTTGCATGTTGTGCAAGTAATTGTAAAGGTGCGTGGCTATTATCAACATGCAACCTATTTTGATAAGTGCATGGGTGGTGAAGGGAAAGTCCCCACCTCTATAAATATGTATTGAACTATGAATTTTAGAGAGACTGAATTATTGTAGAGTTATGCTACTGAACTTAATACGTGCATGACTCATGGGGATACTTTATAATGTAAGAAGCTTATGTGTTTTACAATTTTTAATGCAATGGAGTATATTAGTTGGATAATGGTGTTAGACATAACTGAATTTGGTTCTTGTATGGTTAGCCTTATTATAGTTATTGTTTAGTTCATGATTCCATTAGATCTAGATCTGGTTTATGCACTGTGAAATTTTTATGATTAGTTATGGATCTAAATATGTATTATCATCATCACACTAAAATTTTGCACAAGAAACTCTAAAGAGGGGCTTGGTACCTTTGCACACTTTGGGTGAGTTCTCAGCTTAGGCTGGGTGATGTGTCAACACGCCTAGGTTTTCTACAATAT
This sequence comes from Taxus chinensis, assembly GCA_019776745.2. Lineage (NCBI taxonomy): Eukaryota > Viridiplantae > Streptophyta > Pinopsida > Cupressales > Taxaceae > Taxus > Taxus chinensis. The sequence goes on along the minus strand of CM034149.1, from coordinate 907,116,675 downwards.
ATTATAGGTTACATGAGATATAGGATGTGTAATTATAATAGTGGTAGTAGGCATAAACATAGAGACATTTGAAATATTAGGTGCCCCCAAGGATGTGGCATCATAGATGTAGGAATAACAAATGTATCTATGTGAGATAATGAAGCATTTTAAGTTGATCTCTTACAACATATAAAATAATATTGATATTAGTGGGATTATCTTGTAAGAAATGTGTAAGTGTAGACACTAAATCACGTACTTTGGGTAATTATTTAGTCTCAATCTCATACTACTATTCATATGGTTGCTTGGGGTGAAAAGAGTATTAATTAAATCGTGTCTTTGGCCATCTTGCTTTGCTTTCTGTTTCTACTTTCGATCTTTTTGCCCATAATTTCCCATTCTATACTTTCATTCTATGTTTTTCCCATTTATGACTGGGGCGCCTAGCTAGGAATGGAGCGCCCCAGGCACCCTGATCCTCTTTGCACTTTCCTCTCACTTTTTGGGCACTTTCTATCCGTTTGAACTTGCTATCTTTTTGGTGGTCATCCTTTTCAGGGTTAATTACAAAATTAGAACAAGAGAACCATATAAATATAAAGTTATGAGACCATAATGAGGGACCAAGCACTAAGCACTAGTATCTCCACCTAAGGTTACATCCGTCTAAGGATTTTACTATTCCATTTACATCCACCTAGCTTCATCACAAGGGACATAGGTTGGTTCATCTGCATCACACTTCATAAGAGGGGAGTTTATTTTATTCCATGCACCATTTACTTACATTCTACATCTAGTTATTGCTTTCTACTCACAAAGTGCAACTGACATAAGAGAACCTAGGGCACGATTTCTACACACACACACACACACAAACACACACACACACACACACACACACACACACACACACACACACACACACACACACACACACACACACACCTAAAACTACATTGGGTCTGAGATGTAGTGCAGAACTTAGTTAGTAAGTCCACCATTATGGCCATTGAGGACAATCCGACCCCTTCATATACATCTTTATTTTTTAGGTTTTTGATGTTTTGTGTTGGGTTTTACAGGTTATTCTTTTATGGCAGGTTTACTAGTGCTTGAGTGATCACACAACAATAGGAATCAAACACATTTGATCATTCAGTGATGCATAAAAGGAGATTTTATAGTATTTTCTACATACCAGGGCACCCAAATATCAGGCCAAGGAACCATAGGCACCCATATCCTTCTCTAGACACCCTAGTCTAGCTAGACAACTCGGATCTGTATTTTTTTAATGCCCTGTACGATAGTTTCCTCCTCCTATCTAGCCGGTCTCCACTTAGCGACACATTCCTACAAAATATACAAATCAACTAAGGCCTTTCTAACCCTCTTTACACATTAGGGTTTCATAATTTATTTCTTAGATTATTTAGGTGTATTTCCTAAATTTTATTGTTATTTATTTATTGCTCCTACAACATTCAGATTAGACTATAATAATTACATTTTAGTATAATCAGTAAGATATTATGCTTCATCCTCGGGAAGATCATGAGAGAGATTTTGAGAGTGATTATTAAATCCCTCACCTTAGACATGATCAACATTAATAGTGAAACTAACATTGGCAAAGATATCATAATTATAATAATAGCCAGTGGTAGGGACCACTGTGCTACGATGTATGCCAACATAAGGAGAATTAGAATCCAAGGAAGTAGGAGATAAAGAACCTCTAGGTTAAAGGAAAATGTTGTAGAAGAGATACAAACTAATCATGATGATAAATTGAAAGACAAGTGAAACACCAAGAACAACGAAAATGAATTTAAACGATCCCTAGGGAAACTAGGGATAATGCAAACATCAAGTCACAAGTCAGGTTCATCAAAATGTTTACACCCTTATTAGATTATATGAAATCTATATTATTGAATTTATTACACTAAATGATGAAAGGGGAGTTACATGATGTTATTATTATTAATTAAATTCCAAAATTAGTTATACAATATCAAAACAATCCATTAATAATTGCTTCTAATGTATGAAACAAGTTATTAAATTGAAAAAATAAGGGGATGATTATACTTAGTTGTTTGTAGATGGATGTGGAAAGTTCTATGTGTGTAAAATACTAGAAGTGGGAGATATGAGACTAAAAAAATTCACCTAGTGAAGGATAGTACAACTCTTCTAAGAGGGTTCATACGACCTTGAACCTACTATGCAGTCTTAGACCTACTTGGATTTTAACTCTACAAATTTCTAGGAGTGTTTCCCTGTAAATGTATATCGATGTCAAACCCTAGTTTTCAATCATATTTCAGAGCCCTCTTAACATTTTTCATAAGATCTCAAACCCTAACCATGGGTGAGAAACCATGTAAAAAAAACTTTAGTTGGGTTGTGGGCACCCTGATGTACCACTGACATTGGCACTACTCCAAAGATGCCTCAAATTATATGACATTCTCCACCCAGCATGTGATGTCTTGATGAATGCAACTAGATTTGGAAACTTCTTTCATATCACTTTACTTTTATTTATATAAATGTAATTAAATATTGATTTCAAAGTAACTTACTGTAATTAATGATAATATACAATAATTTCCAAGCAATAAGCATGGAACAATGTATAACCCTAAACAAATGAGAAGGAAAAGTGACTTAGCTTATTTTATGTGATCCAAGAGTGATCTAAATTGGGTATCTAGTGGAATAGGCTAGAAAAATCATTGGAAAGGCTTGATGAAGATTCAAAAGTACATAAATATGTAGGACAAAAACATCCACTAGAGGACACCAGTGGTAGGCGCTAGTGTCTGATCTAGGCGCTAGTGTCTTCCTAGATGCTCAAGCTCTGAATTTTTCTGGGTCGGAATTTATTCACTCCAATATTTCTTTATCACTCTAACTTCTTTTTTATGGTTATGATCACACATGTAACCTACAAAAAAAATGTTTACCTACACATTTCCATAAACCACACCAAATCTAATAAAAAAGATGGATAATGCGGAGTTAAAATGAGCCCGACGGTCACCTGAATAGTGATCTTACAACCGATCATTATACTATGTCTTAGACTCCATGTATATTTTTGTGTATGTGTGTGTAATGATTCCCTAGGTTTCCTTTGTGCAAGTTACACAATGATAATAGGCTAGATTTGGAATGTAGCAATGTATAGAATGTGTGCAATGGAATAAAATGATCTTCCCCCTCCTATGTTGTGTATGCATAGTTGTGTAACCCTTGTCCCTTGTATGAGTGTGCTAGATGAATGAGTTTTAAGTTCTCTTGTTCCTTTGAATTCAAGATAAGGTGCTGATTGGTAATTTTTAGTGTTTAGCCCCTTATTTGAGAGCTATAGCTATCTATTTAAGTTTCCCTTGTTTAAATTTCAAAATTGACAACTAAAAGGCAAACCCCAAAGTTGTAATATATGACCCAAATGCAAAAGAGACCAAAAAGAGTAAAAATAAAGGAAATAATTTTAGGAGCACCCAGAAGGTATTGGAACACTTGATCACTTTTTTCTTAAGTGGGCGCTAGTGTTTGAGGCCATAAAAGATAAATAAGTCAAATATTAACATAGTTATATGGTGTGTAAGGTCAAAAAAAGTATAAGAGACAAAGAAAAGGGCCCAAAATACGTTTTCAATGATTAGTTTTCTCACTTAGGAATCATGTATATATTAGTATGCTCTAGGACCTAGAAATGTACCCAAGTGCATAGATTTTGTGTCTATATTTTATCCCCACTTTGTTGAACCCTATCTCATTGATGTTGTCATTGATGTCATGTGGCATTAATGGAAAAGAGTTGATTGGTGAGGTGTAAACCATTCATGGGCATAAATTTTGAGTTGTAGTTCCTTCCTCAGACCTCAGATGATATGTTTGAAGTGTTATCGGTGTCATGTATTGAGGTGTCATGGTGTATGGTGCATGTTTGGTGCATTGGCAAGCAACTAGGTGCTTGGTGTGAACTCTAAAGGTGTCTTACAAGTCCCAATAGGTGTTTCAAAGGTGTGCAAGGGTCTTCATGATGAATAATAGGCCAGGTCTCATGAATCATGGGTGAAACAAGCTCAATTAGGCCTAGTTCTAGGGAAAATTCATGGCTAGGTGTATGAAGTAAATCAAGATAAGGCAGGCCAGTAAAAGCATGAGGAGTGTGTTGTGGCTTATGTAGAGAGGATGTGGAATATTTGTTTCAGTTCATCCTTTAGCTGGTAGAGGCATTTTCAAGGCCTTTTGGAGGCATGCTCTTGAGAAAAGGCATGTAAACAAGCACAAGTCATGGTGGTCAAGAAGGTACAAACATATTTATGAGTCAAATGAGCATTTGGACATGTAGAAGAGGTTTTCTTGTTGTTGTGAGAAGAATTTCATGAAAATATGAAGTTATAGGTTTTCTCTACCGAGTTTCAAAATGGTTTCTATGCTCATGGTAATTTTGATGTCTCATTGGTATGATTAAACTCATCTGTCATGGTGACCTAATCTTTTCATAAATGTTGACGCATGGAGTCAATGATCATTTTGCAATTGGAATGAGGAAGAATGATGACCTAAGCTTTATGAATGATCCTTAAGAAGCTAAGGTGGTCAAAACCCTCCCAAAACCCTAGTCTTGTAACGATGGAGAAGAAATCAAGTTTTTGGTCATGAAATGGCTTGGGAAAGTTAGTGTGAATGACTCGGGGATGTAGAGGACTCCTTAGTATCATAGTTTGGTGGATTTTATTATTCCAGGAGTGAGTTGAGAAGGTACAACAAAATCATTATTTTTCTGAAGATTTTATGGTACAGTCATGCATATCATAGTCTTATGGTGAAATCCCATTTGTGGGAGAAATATTGGGAGGTTTCCCAAGTGTCCATGAGAATTTCTAGGCAAGTTCTTTACACATTTTTGGTGAACCATGTCAATCAAAAGGGTCTACCGTTAAGGCCTGTATAGGCAAAAACCAGTCATGGTTCTTTGAGAAGGATGATGATGTGAAATGCATGTTGTGGAAGTGCAATATGAGCATGGAGAGGTGATATGAGTTCAACATGACATGTTTGAAGCTCATGACTTGATCTGGTGAAGTGATTTTGTCTAAGTTTCAATGGTCTAAACTGCCTTATTAGCCTTGTCAAGAAGGTCTGAGAAACAAGAGTTACAAATGTAAATTTCTCTACACAAACTCATGTGAGTAAGTTCTTGAAGTTTGAGTTGAGGTCCCTGGTGATATGTCTCAAGCATTGGTTTGGCATGAAAGTGAAGTTTTGTGTTTATAGAAGCTTCTAGGATAAGACTAGTTTTTGGTGTCTTAAGACCTAGTAGTGAGCAGTCTCAGAAATGCAAGCATATTGATGTTATATGGCTTGAAATGATGCATGTTTGGTTTTGATAAGTTTCACAAGGATGTATTTCTTTCTATAAATGTACCATAAGACATGAACAAGTGTTTGGATGAATGAACTTGTTCACTTTGTGAAGACTAGTTTTCTGAACATGCAATTCCATTAGGACCTTGTTCTAATCAGTGTTTATGGTGAGAATGAAGATATTTGAGTATCTCCAAGTATCTTTAAAGGTGAACTAAAGTTACATAACAACACTCTCCAAGCATTAAGAATCTTTTAAAGTTCATACATTGGTGTTGATGAATTAATCTTGTGACTGGTTCTTGAAATGCCATGACTGTGCATACCCAGCTGAGATGAAGAGAAGTAATGAAGTATTAAGCCTTGACCTGTAGCATTCCAAGTATGTGATGATGTCTTGGACATCTTGAAGATTCCTTCTTCCTATTTTCATTACATGATATGAAGCCTAGAACGTGTGTTTCTGCATCCAAGTTGAATACTGCTTTTGAAGGTGTAGACAAACCTAGTTGAGCTTATGAGTGCCTAATGGAGGCTTGTTGGGAAAATGATGAGTTATAAAGCTTTTCAAGGTATATATAGATGGAAATTAGAAGGATTTTTTAATTATTCACACACCTTCATCATAACACATGTTGCATGGTATAGATAGCTAGAAGACAAAGAAGACCTCGTTAAGAAAAGACAAAAAGGAATAATTATGTTAAAGAAGGTTGCAGATGTCAGGTGAAGATGGAATATTCTCAGTTACTTCAAGTGTAGCAGGAGATCAGGAGTGTTTTTAAGTTCCTTGTAGATAGGGAAAGAGTCGTGACAACTTAAGAAAGGTTAGTACTGTAACTACACATTCCTGCATTATAATAATTCATTGTGGCAGTTTTTAGGTGATGTCATCTAAGATCCCTTGTACGAGTTGAAGAAGTGAGAAGGTGAGGGTTCAAAATTTTAATTTGAAGAGGTGTAAGATGTGTTCTTCCTCATGTATACAAATGTCTGTGTGTGTGTGTGTGTGTGTGTGTGTGTGTGTGTGTGTGTGTGTGTGTGTGTGTGTGTGTGTGTGTGTGTGTGTGTAAATATTCATGAAAAATATTTTTGAAGACAAAGTTTCAGAAGTATGAGTAGTTGAGTAAATAGTTGATTTTAGGTGTGTGAAGAAGGAGGATGAGCATGTAAGAGCTTAGTATGAGATCAAAAATTTTTGTTTCAAGCAACTAGCAGATGAATGTGATAAAAAATTTGTGAAGACTAAGTAGGTGCTTAGCAAAATTGGGAGTTGGTGCTTCCATGCAAGTAGGAGCTTGCAAAAGTTGTCAAGTAGGTGCTTGACTTAGATTGATTGGAGTTGGTGCTTCAAGTTGAGTGGGTGCTCAACAAATTGAAATCTTTGTAATCTCTTATAGGACAATTTTCCATCATAGTGCATTGATTTCAGTGGGTTTTCTCCCTTCAAGGGTTTCCCACATTAACTATTTTTCTTCATGTGTGTTTACTTGTTGATTGCTTATGGTTGAATGTTATTGTTTCTTCATGGAAAGGATTGATCAAGATTGAATGGTTTGTTGAGATTTAGAATTATTTTCCAAAATTTTAAGAGCACTGATTCACCCCTCCCCTCTCAGTTCTTGTGTTTTCCAACAATTGGTATTAGATCCAGGTCCTTTTGGAGCAAGCTTAACAGTTTGAAGGAGATCCAACAAGCATAAGCATGGCTAGCAATCAAGGTCAAAGTGGTTTCTCTACTTCCAAGGCACCTCTCTTCAATGGAACCAATTATGAATTTTGGAGCATTATATTGAATACTTATCTCATGTCTTTAGGATTTGATATATGATATTTAGTAGTTGATGGCTACACCATTCCAACCACACCTCCAACTGATGCAGCAGGTAAGAAGGCTAGTGAGAATAACTCAAAGGAAATGAATGCAATCTTATGTGGAATGACAGAAGCAGAGTTTGTAAAAGTTATGCATTGTAATACAACCTGAAAGATTTGGGAAAAACTAAAGACATTCTATGAAGGAGATAACAAGGTTAAGCAAGCTAAGTTGTAGACCTACCATAGGAAAATTTGAGAGCCTGAGAATGAAGGAAGATGAAATTATTGCATCCTACTTACAAAGAGTTGATGAGGTGATAAATATCATCAAAGGACTAGGAGAAAAGATGGAGAAAACAATGGTTGTTCAAAAGGTGTTAAGATCTCTAACACCTAAGTATGACTCCAAGGTTTCAGTTGTGGAAGAAGAAAAATACTTGAGCCTTCTAAAAATGGATGAACTTCATGGCATTCTAACTTCCAATGAGATGAGAACAAAAGAAACAAGACCAATCAAGAAGGAGGATGCATTCAAAGTTGATAAGGAACCACAAGCAAAGAAAAGTAAAGTTGAATCTGACATGGAGGAGGATGATGAGAAATAGAAGCTATGTTTGTTAGGATACTAAAAAGAGGGTTAGGTAAATACAAAGGAAAGTTACCCTTCAAATTCTTTAGTTGTGGTCAAGTGGGTCACTTTGCTTCCAAATGTCCTAACAAGAACAAGGAAGAGAAAGATGAGCATGATGAAGAAGACAAGACTTCTCATAAGCACAATAAGAAATTCAAGAAACATGAAGGTAAGAAAAGTTTCTTCAAGAACAAAAATAATTTCTACACCAAAGAGGAAACAAGTTCATCAGATTTAAGTGACACCAACAAGTCCGAAAGTGAAGATGAAGATACCAAGTACATGACACCTATTCATGGCCATGGAGACAACCTCTATGGAAGAATCTCAAAAGGTAAGTAATCTTGAGGTGAAGATGAAAATTTAGATGAGGATGATGTTGAAGTGAATCTTGAAGTATAATTGATTATTGATCCCTTAAGGAATTGAAGCTCTAAAGGAGGAAGAAATAAAAAATTGAAGTCAATGTTGAAAGATTATGAAGAGAAAATCAATATTCATGAGAAAAGGTTGAGCAAAAAGGATAGAGAACATGAAGATGGAATCAAGGAGCTTGAAGCACAACTAGAGTTGATCTCAACATATTTCAAAGCCAAAGAGGAAGAACATACCTCAAACTCAAAACAGAGATGGAGCTCCTAAAAACTGAATTAGATCATACCTCAAGTAAATTGAAAGCATATCAAATATTTGACAAGAGTTCAAGTGATCTAGATGAGCTTCTAAGTAATCAAAGGTCTTCAAATGATAAAATGGTATAGGGTTCAAATAAGGACAAGATGACAAGAAAACTAGTAAGAAGGATGAAAAGATAACTCAAGAACCACCTCAAGCAAGGAATGCTAGTAACAAGAAAGCCAAGGTAAGGACCAATCCAATCAGAAAATCTCATGCAATAAGGTACACTCACTCTTTCTATGGCTATTGTTTTTCTTGTAACATGTTTGGACATAAAGCTATAAAGTGTATAACTAAAAGATATGCAAGGGGTCATGGAAGGAATATTCACTCGTCAACAAATGAGAAGGAACAAGAAATTGATATGCTATAACTCTCAAAAGCCTAGTCACATAGAAAAATTTTCCATCAAAGATTCTCAAAGCAAGATAAGAAGGTGTATGTAGTTAGGACAGATCCTACAAGCAAGAAAGAGCAAGTCCTAATAGCTCAAACAACCTTTCATACTCAAAATGAAGATATGGCATGGTACATTGACAAGTGGATGTTCAAGTCATATGACAGGGAATAAAGGAAAATTCATCTCATTGAAAGAGGATGCCTCAGGAATGGTAAGGTTTGGAGATAACACATCTGCAAGCATTGTAGGTAAGGGCACATTGAGTCTAGATAATGGAAAGAATTGTGACTGAGAATGTCTTGTATGTAGAGGGATTAAAACACAACCTATTAAGTGTGAGTCAGATGTGCAAGCAAGGGTATACCTTGGTATTTCATGACAAGGGTTGTGATATAAGGAAGAACAAATCAAGAAAGCTAGTTGGCAAGGCCAAAAGGACCAAGAACAACATGTATGTCTTGAAAGGGATCAACAAGGAGAAATGCTTCACAAGCAAGGTTGATGATAGTTTAGATTTGGCATAGGAGGTTAGGGCACCTAAATTTTTACAATCTTGTTAAAATTAGCTCCAAGGGATGTGTGACAAACATGCCCAAAATCACTAAACCTGCTGATACACTTTGTAAATCATGCTTACATGGAAAAAAAAAAAGAATAAGATTCAAATCCAAGGAGTATTCCACAACAAGACCACTAGAACTGATCCATATTGATCTTGTTGGACCTATAAGGACTGAAAGGTATTCAAGGTGAGAGTTACTTCATGATGTCTGATTGATGATTACACAAGAATGACTTGGGTTGCATTCATAAAGGAAAAATCAAAAGCACTAGACAAATTCAAAACATTCAAAGCTCTATTTGAAAATGATAAAAATGCAAAGATAAAAAACTTTGAGATCTGATAGAGGAGGTGAATTTTAGTCAAATGAGTTTGATGAGTTTTTTGAAAACCATGGAATAAGAAGGAAATTATCAATAGCAAGAACACCTCAACAAAATGGGGTTGTGGAGAGGAAAAATAGGACTGTTCAAGAGATGGAAAGAACTATGTTGAATGAGTCCAAGTTATTAGATGGCTATTGGAGGGAGGCAGTTAATACAACAGTCTACATCTCTAAATAGAGCCCAAATAAGGATAAATAACAATAAGACCCCCTATGATCTTTGGAAAGGAAGGCCTACAAGTGTAAACATCTAAGAGTGTTTGGAAGTAGGTGTTTCATCAAGAGGAATGAAGACAACCTTGGAAAGTTTGACTCAAGGACTAATGAAGGCATATTCTTGGGATACTCCTCAGTGAGCTCAGCATATAGGTGCTACAAAAAAATCCAACAAAAGATAGTAGAAAGCAAAAATGTCATAATTGATGAGACTTATCCAATGAAGACCAAATCTCAACCAAAGGACACTCCTCAATTTATAGACATCCAAGATGATGATGAAGTTGACATAAAGAAATCAAGAAGAAGAATATGAGGATGAAGAAAGACCAAATACAAAATATCCCTCAAGACAGATCAAGAGAGATCATCCTACAAATCAGATAATAGGAAATAAGGAGGAAGACATACAAATAAGGAGAAGATTAAAGCATGTCTAAAACCAAGAGAACATTGCTCTCTTATCCAAGATTGAACCAAATAATGTTGTGGAAGCAAGTAAAGATCCAAAATTGGGTTGATACAATGAATGAAGAGTTGGACCAAATAGAGAAAAATGAGACTTGGGAACTAGTGCCTAGGCCCAAGAACAAAAATGTCATTGGAACTAAGTGGGTTTTCAGAAATAAACTCAATGAAAAAGGTGAAGTCATAAGAAATAAGGAATACTTGTTTACAAAGGGTATGCTCAAGTTGAAGGATTTGATTTTGAAGAAACATTTGCACCAGTGGCTAGAATGGAGGCCATTAGACTCTTCTTAGCATATGCAGCATACAAAAGCTTCAAGGTATATCAAATGGATGTCAAGTCAGAATTTTTGAATGGGAACCTAAATGAAGAAGTCTACATTGAACAACCTAGTGGATTTTCACTTACATAGGATAACAAGGACTATGTGTGTAGGTTGAAGAAGGCCCTATATAGCCTTAAGCAATCTCCTAGAGCTTGGTACAACAGATTAGATAGGTACCTAACTGATCAAGGCTTCAAGAAAGGAGTGACAGACAACAACCTCTACATAAAGGAAAAATAAGGTCATCAATTTCTTTGTGGTTGTATATGTTGATGACAATAATATTTGGAGGAGATAGAGAGAACATGACACATGAATTTGCGGAGGTCATGAAGAAGGATTTTGAGATGTCAATGCTTGGAGAACTATCATTCTTCTTAGGATTAAAAATCAATCAATCTGAGAAAGGAATCTTCATATCACAAACCAAGTACATAAAAGAGATGCTCAAGAGGTTTCAAATGGAGGATTGCAAGCCAATAGGAACACCAATGGTTGTATGATGCAAGCTAAACAAGGAAGACAACTCACCAAGAGTTAATCAGACCACATATAGATCCATGATAGGCAGCCTATTATACTCAACTGCCTCTAGGCCTGACATCATGCAAGCAATTGGTCTGGTAGGAATATTCTAAGAAGATCCTGGAGAAAATCACCTATAAGTAGTTAAGAGGATATTCAAATATCTCATACGGACCATGGAGTATTGTATTTGGTATCCAAGAAGTAATCAATTTGGGATAAAAGTCTTTATATATGTAGATTGGGTAGGTAGCATTGATGACAAGAGGAGCCTAAGTGGAGGAGTATTTTTTGTTGGTAAGTTTCTTGTCTCTTGGCTAATAAAAAAGAATCGCTTGTATCTCTATCTACATGTGAATCTGAGTATATAGTAGTTGCATTGTGTTGTACACAACTACTACGGATGAGGAAAACCTTAGAAGACTACAAAGTTGCATGTGATGGACCCATTCCCTTGTATTTTGATCACACAAGTTCCATAAGTGTGTTAAAAAACTCTGTGTTGCACTCCAAGACTAAGCATATCCTAATAAAATATCATTTTCTAAGGGAACAAGTGAGTAGGGATAGGATCAAATTAGAACATGTGTCCATCAAGGAGGAGGTAGGAGATATCTTGACAAAACCTCTACCAAATGTATATTTTGAGCATCTAAGACAAAAATTTGGAGTAATCCCTACCACAAGAAACTAATAAATGACTCAAGCCATCAAGAGGGAGTAAATAAAATGAAAAATCTACTCCAAAAAGTTGCTGGAAGTGTTAAAACAAGGGGAGCTAGTTCACTAGCTTCATGTGCAGGTTAAGAGGACCAAAAGGATATATTTGCCAAAGAGTGAAAATCCTGAGTATGAAGTGAATATGTTCAGGGGGAGCATTGAGGTTGATTGGTGAACAATTTATTACATCATCTGAATTCATTTGTGATAAGGAATGTGAGCATACACCAAGGGGGAGCTTGTAGAGGTAAGCTTATGCCTTGTTGATATTGTTGCATGTTAATTGTCGAAGGAACCTTTGTCATAGATGTCAAAGGGGAAGAATGTAATCAGAAACAAGAAAAGAGAGAACTAAAAGTGTTTGTATGTGTTTTTTCCATCAAATTTTCTAGATTTTGTTGTCATCAATGAAAAAGGGGGATATTGTTGAACCTTGTCTCATTGATGTTGTCATTGATTTCATGTGGATTTGATGGAAAAGAGTGATTGGAGAGGTGTAAACCATTCAAGGGCATGAAGGTTGATTTCTTGTGCCTTCCTAAAACCTCAAATGACATGTTTGAAGTATCTTAGTGTGATTTCCTAAGGTATAACGGTGCGTGTAAAAGGTCTTAGTGCATGCTTGGTGTATGGGAAAGCAACTAGGTTCTTTGTGTGAACTCTAAAGGTTTCATACAACTCTGAATAGGTGTTTTAAAGGTGTGTAAGGGTCTTCATGATGGTGAATAAGTTAGGATTAATGAACCATAGTTTGAAACAAGCTTAATTAGGCCTAAATCTAAGACTTAGTGTAAACATGGCTAGGTGTATAAAGCACATCAAGCTTATCTAGGTCATTCCAAGAAAGAGGATTTTGTTATGTGTTGATCAAAGAATACTTGTTAGAGAACACACAAGGAGTCTGCGTGGGAGAGAAGGCCAGGATCAAGGGTGCAGAAGGACAGGAAGGACCTACATGCAGAAGGTAAGTTCGTCTTACAGGACTTAGCCGATTTTGAGCATGGACACCTATTTTTAGAAGATGGCATGTGAAACACACCAACGATGTAGAGACGTGTGTGCCATGCATTTTCTATCTTTGGAGGAGCAAATCGAAGAATTTTTGCATGGAGATGAGATAAGAATAGAAGTTACACTTCAGTTAACTATAAGATGTCTATAGATAACATACTTTTATGTGTGGTTATGCCTAAAAATAGTGTGTGGCTATCAATAACATGCATCCTATTTATGGAATAGATAAGCGATGAAGGGCAAGTCCCCACCCTATATATATGATGTTAGGTACATAGTAAGAAGAGAGTGTAATAGAGAATATACAGAGTGTGTGTACATATGTGTGGTAAAGAGATATACACATATGACTGAATTATTGTATTAGTTTCATATGCGCATCGGTATAGATTGACATTACTGTAAGGAGCTTCTATATTTATTAATAGATGGAAGATATTGGCTGAATCTAAGTGTCATTCGGTGTGTAGTTATGTAGTGCATGTTATTAATTCAATCATGATTACTATTTAAGCTTGTTCTTTCATAGATTTGAGTGTAACATGCATTATAAAATGATGAATTAGTTATGAATCTATATGTTTCTTCCTTCATCATGCTAACATCCTATTACAACAACCCTAAAGAGGGGTATGGTACCTTGCACGTTTCAGGTGAGCACTCAGTCAAGGATGAGTGATGTGCCAGTGTGACTAGGGTGTTATCTGATAAATTCTAGGCTGCATCATTGGTTCCATTGCCGGGACCTCTTTTTCAGTTGTTTTTAGGATGGTTTACGATGAAGACTTACCGATTAACTCTAGAAAGTATTGAGGAATGGATACACAATCTAGAGGAAGAATATGAATGGTGGTTTAGTAGTGGATCTGAGTTTAACGCACACACATGGGTAGAACATAATCTGTATCAAAACTTATATGAGATATTTTTTTGCTATCTTTCCAGTAGAACTATACGAGTGGCTTACTAATTATGCATCTCAGTGGAACTGGAGGTATCATGCACTTGTCTGGACACAGGAAGAATTTCAATCCCTTTATGATGCTGATCTGATCTAGACTCATGATGTGGATACGTGGTTTCATGGTGTTCTAAACAGTTATATTATGGAATATTCAATTTCAATGTACTCTTTCCTAGAGGTAGCTGAATTCCAATTTTTGTGGTATCTAAGAGGAACATATTTGCAAGGTATTCCACTGGAAATCAAGATCTTGATGGTAACTTTGAGCCTGGAGAGTAAACCAATGGCTAACTAAACTTCACCACACATGAGGGAAGGAACAGGTTTGATGAAAGATGGAAGACCTAGCGACAGAGAGGTAGAGAGAGGAAAGGCGGCTTAAGTTTAATGAGGTGTACGAGAGGGAGATAGAGAAGCAGTGTTATGTTGCAAAAAGTATGGCGTTGAAGAGAGAGATGGCTCGTGAAGGATTTACAACTCATGTAGAAGACATCGATCCAGAGCATCAGGAACTCCCCCATCTTGGAAAGCATGATAGAGATTCCCCCTTGGCCTCACACAGAAGTGTGCTAGTAGATACTACCTGGACCGCGGGCGAGCATATTAATCCACCTAATGACCTATCCCTTGTGCTTGGTTTTCCAGTATCTAGTACGACAAGTACCCAGAAAGCTAATTTGGGAAGTAGATCAAGAGTAAGTCAGGGATAGTATACATCAATGGTAGGATAAACAACTTCAATGATATTTGGAGGAACATTCTTAGGCACATCATCCGCACAGAATGTGAGCGCATAGAATGCTAGATTCACCTCTGGAAGTGGAACTACCTCATAGACTGTAGGGGTTTAGTATAGTACTACTTTCGAAGCACGGGGGATTACATCTATAGGTCCTATTCTAACTACAGGTGGAGGATCAGGAGGTATAGGTGGTTCTAGTTCCAGTGGATTTGGTGGTTCTTGAAGTAGAGGGAACACATGAGGTTCTAGATCAGGTGGTCAAGGTTTGCATAAACCATAGAATATCTATATGGAGATGTCTCTTCATCTCCCGAAATATAGAGGTATATAGGATGTTGCCAAACATGTGCATATGTGTGAAATATTGTGGCACGCTAAAGGGATCATGGCTGCTGAGCATAAGGAAAGTCAATTTGATACTACATTACAGGGGCGTGCACACATCTGGTATAGGAAATTTGACCCTGATCAAACTTGTGTTGATTATGCAACATTGAAGGATGCTTTCTTGAAAGAGTTCTATATCCATGAGTTTGAGCAGAAGAGTATTAGTGCACTCGAGGATATCAAGAAAGGAACTACTGAGAGTGTACGTGAGTATGATACTCATTTTAAGATACTTCTATCTAAAGCTATCTTATGGTATTCACGTTATCCATCGTGCACAATGGTTTGTTGGAGGATTGATTACACCATTTAGGAGGGCACTATCACATAAGACATACACTGATCTGCGCAAAGCACTGGAAGTAGATTTATGTGCTAAGACAGTTGGGAGCATGGACACTAGCATTAGTCCATTCCTAGAGGCATAGATTGCAGCTATGGCAAAGCAGTTAGAGAAGCTATAAGCAAATTCAACCCATGAAACAAACTTAGGAATTTGGTGTATAGATTGTGAAGTGGAAGGTCACACCAAGGATAGTTGCCCTCGTAGATCTGTACGCTCATTACTGTTAGACTGTGATATTTTTCATTTGAATCATGATGCTAGTCACTGTTCTTTATTACAGCACATGATAAGGAATAATGTATCTTGCTTTTTCAAGATTTGCAGGTCCACAACCCATGATACTAAGGATTTTCAGTTGATTGGTCAGATCTAGGATGTTATAGACATTGGGGTACGACAGAAAAGTATAACAAAAAACTTTAAAGGTAATAATGAGCACCAAGATTGGGATCATAATGAAACTTGCTATGACATGAATGAAGGGTGTTTTAAAGGATGTCATGGAAGGGGACGTGGATATCATGGTGGATATGGAGGACGAGGACGTGATGGAGGAAGAGGTGAGTTCCCTCATGGAACATGTTATACATGCAGATCTCCTGAACACTATAGGCATGAATGTCCTTAGAATATTGCATGTTATGTCTACAGAAATAACCATAGCTATGAAGAGTGCTCAGACTTATATGAGCATCTGAGTAAGCAGCATAAGCAAGAAAACAAATGCACCAGGATGGTTAGAATCCAGTGTGTGGTAAAAGATCAATGGATTCCCAAGATAACAGAAGGACCTGAGGCATTTACTATGAAGACTACTACACATGCTGAAGTGGCGCACACAAGAGAGGCATTGCACTAGAAGCCTATGATCACCAAGAAGGAGGTTTTGCATGCAAGGTGTAGACACCCCAATTTCACATCTATCCTAAATCAATTAATTCCCCTTCCTCATTTCCCACAAAAATACACTTCGAATTAATCAAATATAATTTGATTAATTATCCATTTCAAAATCTAAAAATAATCTAATCCTCACCACATGTCATTATTCTCCATGTTTTTCCACTATTGAATTAAAAATTCAAATTCAAATCCTCACCCACCATTCGTGGTCCCCACTCACCTAAAATCCTCCACTTATGAATTAAAAAATAATTCAAATCCTCACCCATTCTTCGTGGTCCCCACTCACCTAATCTTGCCCACATTTTCAAACCACTCACCTAATCTTACCCACATTTTCAAACCACCCAATTAATCTTGCCCACATTTTCAAACCACTCACTTAATCTTGCCCACATTTTCAAACCATGATTACTTAAATTAATCTAAGCTAATCACTCCCTCAGGCTATAAATACAACCTTACCCCTCCCCTCTAAACACACGGAGAATAAGCTTTCATGCCATATCTAAGTTCTTGCATCCTTTGAGCAAAGAACATCATTTTGCCTCGTCCTAATGCCAAAATAGCCTCATAATCCTTTTTCCCATCTAGTGCAAAGTAAGAAGATCGTTGTTGCAGAAAGGTCTTGCTCCGTCTTGAAGAAAAGCACCTACATATCACAAAATCAGGGATCAATCCAAGTTTCCTAGCCCATTCTGAGGTTTGCTATGAAACGTGAAGGAGGAGGTACGATTTTTGGTATTTTACTTCATTGTTAGTAGTGTATTTTTCCTAGCTTACATTCTGGCACGCCCGGTTACTTTCGATCTATTACCATTAATTTCCCAATTAGTGGTTTTATCTGTTCCTTATTAATTATTGTTCATTATTTTATTTTTTTTCTGTTCCTTATGGTCTTCTTTGGTTAACCTTCACGCTTTGGGTAGTGTTTTTGTTGTGTGGTGTCTTGTGGTGTATCTGCAGGTTATAGCAACAATGGAACTCTGAAGCTCCTTCTGTCTTTGATCTCCTCGGTGCTTGGTGTTTAGTTCCCAGTTTTGATTTTGCTATTTACTCATCATCTGTAGAAACACATGAACTAGTCATTGGTTTATCATCTTACTGTCATGGGACAACCAATCTAGAAAATACATTTATTTATTTACTTTTGCTAAAATAACTACTTTGTAGGAAGTTAATCATTTTTATTTTCTTTTATTTTAATCAATTATTTTGTGATCTAACTCTTTCTTTCTGTTTATTTTTATTTTTTAACCTTGCTATCAAAATTTTAGCTTCTTAGGTGAAGTATAGAAGTCAGAAAATAAAAAAAAACCAGCTCCCGGGACGTTTTTCTCACGTTTAAAATTTTCATTCAGAGCGTTCTCGTAGCTCATCTTCCGGAAGCCATAACTTTTGCTCCCAAACTCGGAATGACTTAATTTTTTTTTAACGAAAAGGTATTGAAAAGATATATGCATCGAAAAAATTATTTTTTGATTTAGACTTATAGAAAATGTTTTATTTTATTTCTTCTAACACCTGTCTTTTTAACAAAAAACAACAAAATTATAGTTTTTTTTTTAATTCTTATTTTTATTTTATTTCACGTAACAAACTCACGCGTATGCTCTTTCCTCACACTTCAAAAGTGATCTTGGAAATCAGAAACGTGAGGCCTCTCAGGATCTGCACACCAATTTTTTTTAATTTTTAATTTTTTGCCTTATATTTCAATTTTCCATGACATCACTTCTAAGAAATGTTTTCACCCTCTTCTTTCATCGTTTTTCTTTTTTTGTGAAAATAATCATTATCGCTATTTCGCAATCATGATTAATCACAATAATTATTAACATTTAAAAAAAAAAACTATTCCAATTGTATCCGCATATGCTCTTTTCTTGCGCCTTCGAGCGATCTGGAAAATCAGAAACGGTCACAATTTTTTAGTTTCTTGTTCTAACATTGCAGGATCCTCTAGCTTTATTTTCCAACTGTCATTTTAATAATTATTTTCATTTATCATATTCTTAATATTTGTTTGGTCATTGGTTGTGTATGCTCTTATCCTGCGCCTTTGAGCGATCTGGCAAATCAAAAACAACTAAGATCACTTTTCTAAAATTTCATTTGCAGGATAACTACTAATTTGTTTTCTGTAGAACTGCGTTGCTGGAATATTGTAAAAAACAAAAACAACAAAAATACCGCAAAAATACCACCATTCAAAGATAATTGCTGAAAAAAAAAAAGTATGCTCAGGTACACAATTATTTTCTGCTAGTGATTTATTTCAAGTTGGAAAGAACCCTACATTTAATCACTTTATCATATTGTTTTTGCACATAGACGAGGTGGATTTCATCACCACCAAATCTACACCAGTGACGTGGACTTGACTACCATGCACCAACAACATTTGCATCTGCATTACACTTTGAGACCTAGTCTCATCACAACGTTCGGTATTTACCTCGCCGCTGCTCTTCACTTACAGGTAATGCTGTCATGCAGCGCATGTAAGTCACACCTAAATAGCTGTAACAACGAAGCCTGGGCATCATCCCTGTAAATCTTCGGGGAGTTATAAGGACACCATACACATTCATCCCTCCATCACCTTCCACCTTTTCACAAAAACCTATCCTGGAAGTGGTGATTCACTCCGAAACAGGCAAGTAAGAATTGGTGAGTCTCCTCCAGTGCTCTAAGGGTTCCCCGTACCAATTATGTCCCCGTACAGAATTAGGTATATCAGGACTAGGGTATATCGGAGGATGCATCTTCTTGGAGTAATAAGAGCCTGCATCCACCATTTCACATCATACTTGTATGATTGCATGAAACAATGATCATTCCTGAAGAAGTTACCTCATAAGCCAAAATAATTGAATCCACATGACTGCTTGTTGTTTGAAAACACAATAGTTTAGCATTTTTTTTTATCATAAAACTTGGCTGATATCAATGTGTTCATTATAAAAGTTCAGACTCTAGTTGTGTTCCACAAAAAAAACCAGTTCTCGACCAATTCAATACCAAGCAAAAACATCCAAACAATCCAACAACATAGATCAAACCATCACATCAATTTCATTAGCTTACCTCATCCAACAATACATTTTTCATAGCTTGTCTTCGGCTATATCCAACTGATATTGAGTGATTAACATTCACTCCCCATATTGTCAATTGTCAAAACATCCTTCATAGCTTGTTTCCAGCTATATCAAACTAATAGTGGGGTGACTTGTTTGAGTTCACTCATTATTCTGTCCACCATCGCATTTATCCAAATCACAGCCAACACAAATCCTTTCAAAACCATATTGTGATTAACCTATTCAGGTTACTCTCCCCGTCAATATTCCAGAGATTGTTTAAGTCAAATCTACACAACGTGCAACAAATCGTCTAATAACTCGTCTCGAGTTACATCATCATCATATTGAGATAACTTGTTTGAGTTACTCTCCTTATCAATTATCACAAGTTTATTCACGATAAATCCAAAGTAATCAAAGTCATCATGGTATTCACTCGCAGTCATAATCATGAAAATGACAACGAAGAAGTCGCACAACCAGAACTCACCACTGAAGAACAAGAACAAGTCAATATGGTGATAGAACAAAACAAAAATGAATATCTGTTACGCATCCTAGCCATGGGGGCAAAACTACCCCCTGACTTCGGGACCAAAAAATTTAAACAAACTCATCGACAATGGTGAATCTAGTTATCACAATGAAATACCAAACATACCAAATGGTTCTTCGGCCTGAAGAATTATTCACTAAAATATAATATTTAACAAAGAAACTTGAGGAAACAACGACTAAAGCTGAAAGATTAAAAGACCTCAATCTAGATTCCAATACTCATGACATGTTTAATAAACCGTCCCCTGCTTCTCCATTTGCACAAGAATGGAAACTTATGAAAGACACCATTCAGGGACTGCAAAAACAATTGAAACAATTCAACTTTGAAGAATTGTGTCCTTATCCATTTGATACAGAGATATCACGATTACCATTTCCGCCATCCTTTGAAATCCCTAAGTTTGATAAATACAAAAGCAAAGGTGACCCCCGTGAACATGTCAAGGAATTTTACATGCAATGTCAGGAAGTTACCTATCGAGACACGTACCTTTTACGATTATTCCCCCAAAGTTGTAGGAGGACAAGCTTTAGATTGGTTTTTCCATCTACCCAAAGGGTCAGTCATGACATTTGTAGATTTATCAGAGAAATTTGTCAAACATTTTTCTTATAACCTAGACTCAGAAATAACCATGCTTGATCTCTGCAACACTAGGCAAAGGCCAAACGAAAATTTTGCTTCCTTTTTACAACGATGGCATGGAATTACAAGCCGATTTCCCTGCTCAGTACCCGAGAGACAACTAGTTAGCATTTTTATCCCTAATCTCAATGCCAAATTATCATTCCACATGCAAATGCATTGTCTGAATAGTTTTTAAGAAGTCATCGAAAAGGGGACACAAATCGAAAAATCCCTCATTTCTAAGGGCTTACTTAAAGCACCCTTTAGAGACCAACCTTATCGAGACACTCCTCCAAACCAGGACCAATCTAAATTCATTAACCATAATTGAAATATCCTCAACGATGGTGTTACTGATTCCCGCCATGTCCGAAATGTCCAAAACCATCCCACCACCATGTTAAAATCTAAACAACCAATCATTATCCCTAGAAAGGAAGTTCCTTCTCGGGATCGACAAAGAGAGTTCACTCCTCTGGGAGAAATTCTATCTAGTGTCTTTCGTCATTTGGCAAATGCTAATATGATTACATATCCCATTGTCAGACCCTTCGAAGAAGGACAACCTAAACCAAATTGGTATAAAGACAACGAATATTGTGATTACCATCGCATAAAAGGGCACTCCACTCAGATCGATTCATGCAACTCCGCCATTACGTCCAAGACCTGATTGAACGTGGAGACATAGAAGTTGAAAATACTTCTGAGACAAAAACACCTAATGAAAAACTTCACATGTTCAAAAATCCATTCCCTAACCATGATAACAATTCAAAACATAAGGGTCAATCATCAAGCAATGTCGAGTATGACTCATTCATCTCGACCATAGATTATGACCAAGACTTAGTGGTAACTATAAAGATCAGAATTGACTGCGTGATCACCACTAGACAGAAAAAAAATATGGGTCCCTACAACAAAAAAATCTTCCACTTCGTCCCCGGCATCACCTCCTAATCCACCATCTAATTCCACCACCAATTCCTCTTCACAACCTACTCCGTCATTTAATATTGTCAAACAATTAGAGAAGACTCCCGCACAAATTTCAATCATGGAACTACTTAATTCTTCTCCCACACTACAACGCATCCTTATGCAAACATTGAATAATGCTTGTGTCCATGAGGACATCAATTCACAACAATTTCAGGCTTTAATTGCACATCTTACAGTCCCCAATCCTATTTTATCTTTTGGTCCCGATGACATGCTTAATCCCAATATCGCTAATAATCATTATTTATACGTCGAGGGTTATGTAACTCATCATAAAATCAAGCGTGTCTTAATCGACAACGGATCAGCATTAAATATTTGTTCCATGAAACTTTTACGTTGTCTAGGTTACACTGAAAATGATTTGTAAAACAATATCATAACCATTCGTGGGTATGATAATAGTGAAAGAAAGTCTGAAGGCACAATCACGTTGCCTCTCCAAGTTGGACCCATCACCTTAGACATGATCTGTCATGTGGTAGATGTAGAAGTTTCCTATAACATTCTTGTCGGTCAACCATGGATTCATGCCATGAAAGCCGTCCCATCAACATGTCCACCAATGCATTAAGTTTCCTCATTTGGACAAGGAATTTACATTACGTGCAGATCCCCAACCTTTTGAGTATTGTAGATTCCTTGAAGGACGGTATCGACATGATCACTATTGTCCATCAACAGATAAATATGCTCCACCTCATATAATCCCTAATGAAACACGCATTGATCCTGATACACTCCCTAACAGTAATCCAAAACCTTCATCTCATAACCAAAATATATTTTCCAATCCATTATCATCCGCTCGTCAACCACCTTCCACTAGTCCTCCTCCCACTAATCAATCATCTTCTTTCACTAATCAAGCTTCTTCCAGCAACAATTATTCTTCCACCACACCATATTCTTCTTCACCTACAGCCAATCTTCTTCATCCAACCACACCTCCTCTATTAAGATACCTCCTCCTATGAATAGCCAACCCTTCATCCTTCAATCCACCCCCTTCTTCTTATAACCCATTCTCTTCATCTTTTAAGACTACCAAACTAACTTCCCGATCACATGAGGGTACCTATTGGTCCCCCATCTCACACATTTAATAAATCATTGGCATGGGATACGGTGAATATCAATTTCAAAATATGGAAGACTCTTTTTATATCACCAAATCCCCACATAGCTATGGCAAACCTAATGCTCCACATCTAAGAATCCATCCCCAATTACCATATGGGTCAGTCAATTTGGAAAAAGTTTGGTCATCTTGACAACGAACATATTCCAAGTTCTTCAGGATCTTGGATATATAATGACGACTTTGCTCCATGTTATGAGTCCCCTCAATTTACCAAAGCTCACCGAATAATGAAAAACATGCGATGGCAGGGTAAAGGACTTGACCCAAATGAACAAGGTCGTTTAGACCCTATAAATTGCACACAACATCACGGTAATATATGGTCTAGGTTTCAAGGTGTTTGATGTCGCTCCCATGATAATTTCGAGTGACAATGATGACACCAGTTCTGATAATGACATTAGGTCTCCATGTAGTCTTTTTGAGGACCTCGCTGAAACACATCTTGCCTTTGAACATTTCTCTATTAATGTCATCAATTTTGAGCCTACACATCGGAGTCTCATAGACCATGGCCAACCACATCATGCAGCCATGGACATGTTCCAAATGTGATGAAGCCATCAAAGAATTCCTTGGAACTCACGACTAAATACCTACTTCAAACCATAGAAAAGGAGTTGAAATCAATCTAAATGAATCGGCCTATTTTGGCGAAGAGATAAAATATTTAGATCCTTCACCGTCAGAAAATTTGGATCAAAAGCACAAACAAAGGATTTCCCATAGTCAAAACCTCACCGCCACCCTATCCAATAAACATGTCAACAAATTCCAACAAACACCTGACATTGATGACCTACATCAACCATTAGCATCACTTCTTTGAAAAGGATACATCTAAAATGTTTTTAGAAGAAACAAAAGACTTAAACATTGGCACCACCGAACAACCAAAAATTTTACAACTTGGCATTAGTCTGTCTGACCAAGAATGCATGGAATTCACAACACTCCTTATTGAATTCCAAGATATATTTGCATGGACATATAAGGACATGCCAGGCCTGGACCCATCTCTTGTACTACACCATCTTGTGGTACATCCAGATGCTAAACCTGTAAAGCAAAAACTACGTACGTAAAATGCATCCCCAAGTTGCATTACTTGTTAAAGCCGAACTCGAGAAACTCTTGGAAGCTGACTTCATCAAACCTATTGATTATTCAGCATGGATATATAACATAGTTCCTGTCGCCAAGAAAACTCCTGGCATCAGAATATGCACAGGACTTTCGTGACATCAACAGGCTTGTCCCAAAGATGACTTTCCCTTGCCAAATATAGACATGATTGTTGATTCTACGGCAGGCCATGAAATGCTCTCCTTAATGGATGGATTCTCTGGTTACAATCAAATACATATTGCTGAAGGAGATCAACATAAAACGACATTTACTACACCATGGGGCACCTTCTGTGATAAAGGTCATGCCTTTCGGCTTGAAAAATGCTGGTGTCACCTATCAACGAGCAATGACTGTTATCCTTCCATGACTGTTACATGATATCATGGAAGATTATGTTGATGATATATTAGCAAAATCTAAAACACGAATAGGGCATCCAAGGTGTGTGAGACGAATTTTCGATAGATTACTGAGTATAAAGGTTCGTCGTAAACCTAAAGAAATGGTGTGTTTGGAGTAACCTATGGTAAATTATTAGGGTTTATTGTCTCACGAAGAGGCATAGAAGGGGATCCTGCCAAAGTCAAAGCCATTATGGAAATGCCTCCTCCTCAAAACCTAAAAGAATTATGCAGTCTTCAGGGAAAGATACAAATCTATTCGGCATTTCATATCACAGTTGGCTGACAAGTGCATCACTTTAATCAGTTACTCAGAGAAGATGCACACTTTCACTGGAACACACGATTGCCAAGATGCTTTTGCTAAGTTAAAAGAATACCTCTCTAGTCCACCTGTTCTTATGTCACCAGTTGCCGATAAACCTATGTTGCTTTATACATCTGCCACTGAACATGGCCATAGGAGCTCTACTAGCAAACACTAACAATTCAGGAAAAGAACGCTGTATATTACCATTAGTCGAACACTTATTGAACACGAAATACGTTATTCCCAAATAAAAAATGTATGCTTAGCTGTTTCCTTTGCATTCCATAAGTACGCCATTACTTGCTCAATCACACACAACGAGTTGATTTCCAAAATTGATCCTCTCAAGTATTTGTTTCCAAACCCATTCTCACGGGAAGAATGTCTAGTTGGGTTGTATTACTTAGTGAATTCGATGTCGAGTTTGTTCCACAAAAAAGCAATTAAAGGACAAGCCCTTACCCGACCAACTTGCGCGAGGCACCCCTTCCTGGCAGTAGAACCACTTCAGTTTCTTTTCCTGATGAAGGAGATGCTACACAGAGACAGCGCGCCAGCTTGAGACGCTATTTTTTGAGGGATACTTGAGGTAATCTCCATGGCTCAGGGCTGGTATTTTGCTTAGCACACCCAGCGGACAGGGGTAGGCCCCCAAATCATGTCGCTGAGGCAATTCCCAGGTACCAACAATATCGTAGACTATGAAGCTCGTGTTGCAGGGTTAAAACGGCTATATCTTGGAATCTTAACAGAATTAGCTGGTATTGGTGATTCTTTACTTATCATCAAGCAAGTTACGATGAATACCAGGTCAAGCGATGAAAAAGCTTAGCCCATATAAACGCATGGTTGATACTCTTCAAAGCTTGTTCTATTAATTAGCTTTGATCAAATTCCCAGAATTCGTGAATAAATCGTGCCGAAGGCGTAGGCAACCAGCGATCCCGATGAGAAATCCGCAATCTAGTCAACCCCAAGCACATTTTCTCGTTGAACATCTCTTAATGCTTTGCCTATGGATCTTCCTGAAAATGTACTATGTATGTGAGGATGTGGGTCCGAATAACCTTTGTACCACGATCTTTAATACCTTCATTCGTGATAAAACATTTCCCTGCCGACTTAAACTCACTTGCTATATGTGCCTTTAGCACAACATGCTTCTCGTTCCAAAGAACCATTTTAGCAGAAACTTCTTTATAAACGAGATCTATGAGGCACTTGCTTTGCTCCGATTCCTTAATCTGGTATAATCCTCGATGTCTTGAGCTGAAGTCCATTCTGGTATCTGGTGGCGCACACATTAATGTATCGCCTTAGCCATAAAATCCTGCGAGTTGGATATTATTGGCCCACCATGGAAAGTGACGCGATTTCAATTTTGTACATTCACCCTGTCCAAGCAATGTAAATATAGCCCCACGCACCCTTCCCCGTGCATAACAATCGATAACCACACCACAACCATGGCCCTTCTCTCAATGGGACTTGACCTCATTGGTAAAATCAGACCAACATCTTCCGATGGACATAAGTTCATCATTACCGCTACCGATTACTTCACTAATGGGGTAGAGGGCTATGCTCTCACTTATGGTTACCGGGAGCCAAATATCAAAATTTATTTTCAATATCGCATATGTTCGATTGGTATTCCTCCGCCTGGTGGGCAGATAATGGTAAATCATTTAAAGATCAAAGATGTAAAAGACAATGGCCAAACAGTTTCACATCAAACTTAAATGGTCCACTCCATACTAAACCCTCAATGGGCACCGGTCAAGCGGAAGCAACAATAGAAAACAAAAACAGAGACCTTACAATCCATCATGAAAAGAGTGGTTAACAACCCTGGCCGAAATGGCATACCAAATTACCCGCTCTTTGGGCTTACTTACATCTTACCTCTTATAACCCATGCCCTACCCTACCGGAGCCACCCCTTTTTCCCCCTTGTTTATGGTTGTGAAGTCCATGTACTTATTGATATAGAACTCCCATCCTTGAGAATCTCCCTTAAAGATGTATTAATGAGGATGAATATCGACAATCACGGCTTCAGGACTTAGCTTCTCGTGAAAAATGACTGTAATGCTCTCAATCATCTTCAAGTCTGAATCAAAACCGACTACACACGCAGTGTTATCATAAAAAGGTAAGAACCCCGAGAATTTTGAAATTGGTGACCTTTTTTTTAAAAGAAATCACGATTACCATTTCCGCCATCCCTTTGAAATCCCTAAGTTTTGAGACATACAAAGCCCAAATGTGGGACCCCCTTGAACATGTCAGATTTTACATGCAATGTCAGGAAAGTTGGCTTCTCGGACAACGTACCTTTTACGATTATTCCCCCAAAGTTAGGAGACAAGCTTTAGATGTTTTTTTTCCCATCTACCCAAAGGGTTGGTCCCGACATTTGCAGATTTATCGGAGAATTTGTCAACATGTTTCTTATAACCTAGACGCAGAAATAACCATTTTTTTGATCTCTGCAACACTAGGCAAAGGCCACATAAAAAATTTTACTACTTCCTTTTTCAATGATGGCGCGGAATTGCAAAGCCGATTTCCTCCCTGCTCAGTACCCGAAGACAACTAGTTTAGCATTTTTGTCCCTCATCTCAATGCTGAATACTTCCACATGCAAATGCATTGTCCTGAATATTTTGAAGAAGTCCATCGAAAAGGGACCAAATCGAAAAGCCCTCATTTCTAAGGGCTTACTTAAAGCACCCTTTAGAGACCAACCCTTTATCGAGACACCCCTCCAAACCAGGACAATCTAATTCTTTCATTAACCAGAATCGAAATATCATCAACGATAGTTTTTACTGATTCCCGCCATGTCCGACTGTGTCCAAACCACTCATCTCACCACCACGTTAAAATCTAACAACCCATCATTATCCCTAGAAGGAAGTTCCTTCTTGGGGATCGACGAAGAAGTTCCACTCCTCTGGAAAAAGTCTTCTAGTTCTTTCGTCCTTTGGCAAATGCTAATATGATTACATATCCCATTTTAGAAGACCCTCTCAAAGGACAACCTAAAAACCAAATTGGTATAAACCACGATATTGTGATTATCATCGCATACCAGGGACGGGCACTTCCACAGATCATGCCTGCAACTCCGCCATTACGTCCGACCTGATTTAACGTTGAGGACATAGAAGTTTGAAAATACTATGAGACAAAAACACCTAATGAAAAACTTCACATTTCAAATCCATTCCTAACCATGATAACAATTCAAAGATAGGGTCAATCATCAAGCAATGTCGAGTATATACCAGTCATCTCAACCATAGAGTATGACAACCAGAATTAGTGGCAACTATAAAGATCAAAATCGACTATGTATCCCACTAGCCAGAACACAATATGGGTCCCTATAACAAAAAAAATTGGCTGGCCACTGCCCTTGTATTCCTTCGCCCCCCCCCCCACTTTTGTTTATCTTCCGGCATCACCCATCCTAATCCCCCATCTAATTCCCCCCCCATTCCCGCCGCCAATTCCTCTCCACAACCTACCCATCATGTAATATGTCAAACATTAGAGAAGACTCCCTTCCCTGCACAAATTTTCAATCTGGAACTACTTAATTCTTCGCACCGCACTACACACATCCTTATGCAAACATTGAATAATGCGCATTCCCTAGGACATCAATTCACCACAATTTCACACATTTCAAGGCTTTAATTGACATCTTCAGTCCCCAAATCCTATTTATCTTTTGGTGCCCGATGACATGCTAAAATCCAATATCGCGAATAATCATTCTTTATCGTCGATGGTTATGTAACTCATCATAAATCAAGCGCGTCTTAACGCACGGATTAGCAATTAAATTTTATCCATGAAACTTTTACGTTGTCCTAGGTTACACTGAACATGATTTACAAAACATATCATAACCATTCGTGGGTATGATAATAGGAAAGAAATTCTGAAGGCACAATACGCGTTGCCTCTCCAAGTGGACCCATCACCTTATACAAGATCGTCATGTGGTCGATGTCGAAAGTTTTCCTATAACATTCTTGTCGGTCGACCATGGATTCAAGGCCAATGAAAGCCATCCCATCAACATTCCCCCAGCATTAGTTCCTCATTTGGAACGGAATTTTACATTACGTGCAACCCCAACCTTTTGAGTATTGTAGATTCCTAAAGGACGGTATCTGCCATGATCACTATGGTCCTCAACAGATAATATGCTCCACCCTCGTATGAATCCCTAATGAACACGCATTGACCTGATACACTCCCTAACCGTAATCCAACCTTCATCTTCCTCTCAATAACCAAAACAACATTTTTCCAAGCCATTATCATCCGCCGTCACCCACCTTCCTCCAGTCCTCCTCCCCTATCAATCATCTTCTTTTCCTAATCAATCTTCTTCCAGCAACAATTATTCTTCCACCACACACCATCTCTTCTTCACCAAGCCAATCTTCTTCTTCATCCAACCACACCTCCTCTATTAAGCATACCTCCTCATGTGAATACGCCCACCTTCATCCTCCATCCCCCCCCTTCTCTTTAACCCATTCTCTTCATCTTTAAGACTACCAACAATAACTTTCCCCATCACATGGAGGTACCTTTGGCCCCCCCATCTCACACATTTAAATCATTGACACAGTATCGTGAATATCAATTTCAAAAAAGATGGCAGACCTCTTTTTATATCACCAAATCCCCACATATCTATGGCAACCTACCTCCACATCGGATAATCATCCCAATTACCAAATGGTCAGTCCAGTTTGGAAACATTTGTCATCTTGACAATGAACATATCCAAGTTCTCAGAGGATCTTGGTTATATAAGAACGACTTTTTGCTCCATGTATGAGGTCCCCCGCAATTTACCAAAGCTCACCGACTAATGACAACATGCGAATTGGCACGGTAAAGGACTCAGCCCAAATGAACAAGCGTTTAGACCCTATAACTTACACACAACTCATGGTAATAATTTTTGTTTTAGGTTTCAAGGGTGTTTGATGTCGCTTCCATAATAATTTTCGAGTGACAAATGATGACAACCATTTCTGTAATGACATTAGTTCTCCATGTAGTCTTTTTGAGGACCCTCACTTGAAAACACATCTTCCTTTGAAAATTTCCTCTATTAATGTTCATCAATGTTGAGCCTACACATCCGCAGTCTCATAGACCATGGCCAACCACTCAAGGCAGCCATGGCCATTTCCCAAAATGTGAGCCATTGAAGAATTCCCTGGAACTCGCGACCAAATACCTACTTCCAACCTAGAAAGGATTTGAAATCAATCTAAATGAAATCGCCTATTTTTTGGTGAAGAATAACATATTCAGCATCCTTCACCGTCAGCAAAATTTGGATCAAAAGCGCAACAAGGATTTTACCATAGTCAAAACCTCGAAACACGCCCCCTATCCAATAAACATGTCAACAAATTTCCACAAACCCCGACACTGCTTACCTACATCAACCCATTAGCATCATTCTCTGAAAAGATCATCTAAAATGCTTGTAAAGAACCAAATCATAAACATTGGCACCACCGACAACCAAAATTTTTACAACTTGGCATTAGTCTGTCTGACCAGATGCATGGAATTCACAAGCACACTCCTTATTGAATTCCAAGATATATTTGCATGGAAATATTAATGACTGCCAGGCCTGGACCATATCTTTGTTTAACAACAAGCCATTGTGGTACAATCCAGATGCAAAACCTGTAAAGCAAAAACTACGTAAATGCATCCCCAAGGATAGCAAAAAAGAATGTTGCAATGACTGGTTAAAAGCCTAACTCGAGACACTCTTGTAAGCTGACTTTCCATCAAACCTATGATTATTCAACAGGGCTTTAAAACATAGTTCCTGTCGCCAAGAAAACTCCTCTGGCATCAGATATGCACATACTCCGTGACAACATCAACAAGGCTTGTCCCAAAGATTACTTTCCCTTGCGTAATATAGACATGATTGTTTTATTCTACGGCAGGGGCCCATGAACTGCTCTCCTTAATGGATGGATTCTCTGTTTACAATCAATACTATTGCTGAGGAGAATCAACATAAAACTAACTACATTTTAACTACAATGGGGGCACTTTCCTGTTAATAAGGTCATGCCTTTTCGGGCTTTGAAAATGCTGGTGTCACCTATCATGAGCAATGACTGTTATCTTCCATTGACATGTTACATGATATGCATGGAAGATTATGTTGAGAATATGAGCAAAATCTAAAACAACACGCAATAGGGCATCAGTGTGTTGAGACGCATATTTCGATAGATTACGGAGTAGAGTTCGTCTTAACCTAAAGAAATGTGTGTATTTGATAAACCTATGTGTAAATATTAGGTTTTATGTCTCACGACGAGGCATAGAAGTGATCCCTGCAAAGTCAAAGCCATTATGAAAATGGCCTCTCCTCAAAACCTAAAAGAATTGGTGCAGTCTTTACAGGAAGATACAATCTATTCGGCATTTCATACACAGTTGGCTGACAAGTGGCCACACCTTTATCAGTTATCAAGAAGATTCACACTTTTCACTGGGAACCACGATTTGCCAAATTCTTTTGCTAAGTTTCAAAGATGACCTTCTCTATCCACCTGTTCTAAATGTCACCATTTGCCGGATAAACCTATGGTGCTTTCTACATCTGCCATGAACAGCCATAAGGAAGCTCTACTAGCACAACATAAAACAATCAAGGAAAGAACAGGCTGTATATTACCTTAGTCGAACACTTATTGAACACGAAATCCGTTATCCCCAAATAAAAAATGTATGCTTAGCTTTTTCCGTTGCATTCATCCCATAAGTACTCCATTACTTGCTCAATCACACAAACTAACACTCATTGATTTCCAAATGATCCTATCCTCTCAAGTATTTTGTTTTCCAACCCATTCTCACGGAGATGTCTAGTTGGTTTGTATTACTAGTGAAAATTCGATTCCGAGTTGTCCACAAAAGCAATTGAAGAGGACAAGCCCTTCCGACCAACTTGTGACCGGCCAACCCCTTCCTGGCACGAAACTTTAGTTTTCTTTTCTGATGAAGATATCTTACCCCTAGCATCGCCCAACTTGGACTCTATTGTTTTTTTTGATTGGATCTTGTAACTCCATGGATCAGGGGCTGGTATTTTGCTTATCACACACACACTCACCAACCCAGCTACGACTTTATCACCCAATCATTCACTTAGCAATTCCCATGTACCCACAATATCATAGAATATGAAGCTCTCGTCGCAGGGCTAAAACTGGCTATATCTGGAATCTTAACAGAATTAGCTGTATTTGGTGATTCTTTACTTATCATCAAGCAAGTTACCGATGAATACCAGGTCAAGGATGAAAAAAATTATCCCATATAAACCATGGTGTATAGTATTCGAAGCTAGTTGTGATTAATTAGCTTTGAGCAATTCCAGAATTGTAATAAACGGCCGATGCTATGGCAAACCATGGATCCCTATTAGAAATCCGCTCTATAGTCAACCCCAGCACATTTTCTCATGGAACATCTCTATATTTCCTCCCTATGATCTTCTGAAACCCACTATGGTTGTGAAGATGTGGGTCCGAATAACCCTTGGTAACCACACGATCTTATACCTTCATACGTGATAAACGTTTCCGGCTGACAGGAAACTAAACCAATGCATAAACGTGCTTTAGCACAACGTGCTTCTCGTAACACATTTTTAGCAGAAACTCGTTATAAATGATGATATATGGCACCCACTGCTCTGATGTCTTAATCAGGAAGAATCCTCGAGTGTCTTAGCTGAAAGTCCATTATGTATCTTGTGAGCACACATGAATGTATTTGCCTTAGCCAAGACGATCCTGCGAGTGGATATATTGGCCACCATGGAAGTGACGCATGTCCCATTTGTCAACATTGTTCAGCAAGTCAAAACATGGAATCTATCCAAGCACGCGCCCAGGCATTACAATCGATCAACCACATACCACACCATGGCCCTTCCCTTCAATGGGGAACTTGACCTCATTGGTAAAAATCATACCAACATCTAACAACAATCTTCCGTGGAACAATAAGTTTCATCATTACCTTACCACCTTACCTTACCTAACCGCTAACAAATAACCGATTACTCTCACTAAATGGGGTAGATGCTATGCCTCTCACTATGTTACCACCGTAGACACATAATCGAAATTTATTTTCAAATAATCTCATAGTCGATTTGGTATTCCATCCGCTCTGGTGTGCAGATACTGGGTAAATCAATTTAAAATCAAGAATGTAAAGACCTAGCCACGTTTTCACATCAAACTTAATGGGTCCCTCCAATACGACCCTCAGGGCAAGGTCAAGTGGAAGCAACCATAAGACCTTAAAATCCTCATGGAAAGATTGTCAACACAACACCCTGGATTACATTTGGCCATACCAAATTACCTCTCATCTTTGGGCTTACCGTACATCTTACCGCACGTCCTACCGGAGCCACCCCATTTTTCCCATGTTGAGGGTTGTGAAGCCATTTTACCTATTGATGATAGAACTCCCTCCCTTGAGGATCTCCCCTTAAACATGTAACTTATGAGAGGAATACGACAATCACACAAGCTTCAGATCTTGAGGCTTTCGAGAAAAATGACTTATATGCTCTCAATTCATCTTCAGTCTATCAAACCGACTGCAATGCAGTTGTCATAAAAAGGTACGACCCGAGAATTGGAAATTGGACCTCGTTTTTAAAGAAAATCAAAAGAATACCACTAGAGAATGAGAAAACAAGGAAATTTTACCTATTTGGTTTAGGAACCCTAATGTAATCACAGCTAAATTTGGCCTGGGAATGGGCCCTATAATTGGCCACTCTGCAGATGGTCAAATCTTGAATGGAACCAATGAATTCAATTTCATTTAAAGAAATTTGTATATCTTGAGATGTCACATTCCGATACAACATGTACATTGTTCCTTTTGTCTTGCTTATCTCTCAAAAATTTAATTTATTTCATTTCCCTTGCAGATATTTTATATTTATCAAAATCACGTCGTCATATTTATCACCATGATACAAGTGCTAAATAAATCCTATTAGTTTTGTGAGCATGTCATACTTCTTTCTTTCCATTTGTCCAGTCGCTTTCCTTATGGTCACTACCTAGAAGCTTTACTGATGGGTATATATTCCCTTCAAATACATTCTCACTTTCATAACCAATCTCTAAAAATCGTACCCCAGTTCGTTTGTCGTTCGGGTTGAACCTCGCGTCCTACTAGTCGTGTGGGGCTGAGATTGGGGCAGACGTTTCTTCCAAAACAAAAGCACTATTGTAAAAAGCCATCAATTCAATAACTTATGGACAAATTCATTGTCACATCTTTTGGTTCCTTCATAGTCCTTTGTGTTGAGCCCACACTTCTTACTGGGAGTGTGAGACTGGGAATGGAGGAGGTGCCCTTACTCATCTAAGTCTTGTCTTCGGTGATAAACCCTTGCCTCTTACAAGGGCATGGGGCAAAGCGAGAGGGTCATTCTCATACAATCATAAAAACATTGCAAAAATATTAAAATTAAAACAAAACAAAACAAAAAAAAAAAGAAAAAAGGCAAATTCACTCGCCTATATTTACCTTTGGTGATGAGCCCTTGCTTTCTCACTAGTAGCATGGGGCAAGGATAAGGAGTCATTTCAAAAAATACAAAATATTTAATGCTTACAAAATGATAGAATCCCCAAAACAAGTAATTAGATGCCCTAAGTTGAAGAATGAGAAACTATCTATTAACATCATTATCTTACCAATTAGCAGGCCACATAACATGTCTAGTTAGCCCATAAACTCATAAAGTGAAAATAATTTGTGAAACTGCGTTCAGTTACCATTATGAAGAATGGAGTCACATTTCCCAAAAGGATTGTTGTTAGATGTGTCCCTATATTCATTATCCACCTCCTGCGTCCTTCTTGATTCTCGGTGATGAGCTCACACATCTTACTAGTTGTGTGGGTCAAGAATGGAGCTGGAATTTTTCATCATATCATCACCACCTATCCTGCCAATGGCAGAGAAGTTGTGTTATTCTGAGCATAAGTACCAAACTGAACACGCTACATACGAATAATATCCTGTTATCGCCTCTCAAAATAAGTCTGCACTTGGGCCATGAATTGCCACTCACGTGTAAAACAATTACCAACATTTGAAAAACGTCAAAAATCCAAAAACATTTGAAAAAATCAGTCAAAAATCCAAAAATAGTGTAAAAAATCCCAAAATCCAAAAAATCATCAAAAAAATCCAAAAACATTTGAATGAAAAATCGTCAAAAATCCAAAAATAGTGTTGTAAAATCGTCAAAAATCTAAAAACATTGAAATCGTCAAAATCAAAAAAAAACAGTGGAAACATTCAAAATCCAAAAACACATTGAAAAATCATCAAAAATCTACAAACATTTGAATGACAAATCGTCAAAACTCTAAAAACAGGTAAAAATCTCAAAAATCAAAAACATTGAAAAATCGTCAAAATCCTAAGTATAAAAAATCCCTCCAAAAAAAAAAAAAAACATTCAAAAATCTCCAAAAAATCTAAAAAAATAATAAAATTCAAAAACAAACATTAGAAAATCTAAAACTCCAAAAACAAAAACATTAGAAAAATATCCAAAATACAAAAACATTTGCAAAATTTTCAAAAGACCAAAAACATCCACAAAATCGTAAAAACTCAATAAGCAACACAATTCATCCTTTGAACTATTATCCCAAACAAATGGTCCAACCACCTTATGACTATGAATTTCAAACCACTTCTCATCACGTGAATCCTCGCTTGGGGGAAAATCCGGCTCTCATTGTTTCCTTGTTTGAGGAGACTGACCCAATCCCTTGTGCCCCTACTTGGGGGCACATCTAATCAATCATCACTGTGGAACACGTTAGGGACATGTTTACTGGTTCTTGTGTTGCATTATTAGTGGCAAATTATTAATTACTTTCTTGTATCTTGATATATTACAGGGGGCATCTTGATTTTATGTATCCTGGTGTTCTCTGTAATATTCTTATGTTATCTGATTGCATGTCGTACTGGGGCATCATACTTTCTTGATGGCCTCTGTCTATGCTCTCTTCCATTTGCATATCGTACTGGGGCATCAAAACCTTTTTGATGGCCCCTGTCTATGCTATCACGCATATTATAGTCTAGTCATCCTGATCTTTTTATATCACGATGCATCCTGTTATGTGCTATATTAAAATAAAGATGCTTTTCATCACGCGAGTATCTTCCTGCATGATCAACATCTTACTTTGCACCCCATCCATTCACCCATACTAATGCATTCTCTAGTTTGCGAATCCTACTTGATCACCGTTGCAGTTTGCGAATTCCTACTTGATGATCTTTCTCAAGTAGTATTCACTATCCAGCAGCTCCTTCTCCCCCACCATGATCACCATGTATTTGATCCATTCATTCTCACTTCTCATTTTTAATCCTCCACCGCTTATACCCATATTACCCTTCTCAACCATTCCTGTCCCCTCTCACCCATTGGTATTCTTTCCTTTCACCCTTTTTCTTCCCGCTTGACAATCTTACTTAATAACCCCTTCTATATGGAATCCTCAGTGGAGGTTTACCCTCTCCCTAAGATCTTCCCGCTGTAGAAGCTTCTTCACCACCTGCCCTCTCATCAAATAACCATCACCACCAAACACATCTTCCAACTCCACTTCTTCTACTTCCCATTCCCGCATCATTACTCTCACCACGTGGGCATCCCAATTAAGGATTCTCCTCACACTCTCCCGCCCTCCACTGCATATATTCCTTCATCCATTCATGTTACACTCCTTTGTGTCCTTTCTTTCTTATTATCACCTCATCTCATATCATATACCACTTAGGCATACCTCAATCACTCTTTTCTCATCCTTCCCCAAATCCCACCTTATGCCTGGTCATCCTACTTACACGCTCTCGTAGTATGGAAAATTCACTTGAGGGTTCCCCTTCAGTCCATTTTTTCATACCCTATTCCCACCAACTCTAACATCATCCTTCTTCTTCCTCAGCTTGGCGATCTTACTTAACCATTCCAGCCGCATGGCAATCTTACTTAATAAATCCACTTAAGGTTGATCTGCCCTGTGGCCTTCCTCCATCCCATCATATTTCCCCCTTCTTATTTCTCCCACCTCTCATCACGATCATCTTCTTCACCCTACCATTCCACCCCTATCCCCAATATCATTTTGTCTTTCTCTTTGCATATCATCCCTGTCGGTTGGGTGACCCTACGAAACCTCTCCAGCAATTTGACGATCTTACTTAAGAGATTCTCTTAAGCATGACATGTCATCTTACACTCGCCCATCACTCTCCAATCTCACCATCCATATTTCCTCTTCATTCCCCATCATCACATCTTTTTCCCACCACTATCACCCTCCTCTGCTTGGCAATCTTACTTAACCACTCACCCGTCATGGCGATCTCACTTAAGGGTCCCCTCTTAAGGATGATCTGTCTCCTTTCCTTTCCCCATCACTACACACCCTTCACCCCTTCATTTTTTCTCGGCATTCCCCATTATCACATCCTTTCACCCTCCTTTTCGATTCTCGCAAACACCACTTCTCGCTTGACCATTTGGTCATCTCCAGTTTTACTCACATGGAAATCTTACTTAACCACTTCCGTCACATGACAATCTTATGTCAGGGTCCTCCCTACACTTAACTTGTCATCGTGAACTTCTCCCCCACCTCATTCTTCGTTCACTTTGTTGATCGCTTCTTCCACCTGGTATCGCCTATTAAACACTTTTTCCTCCTACTATTATCCTTTCTCCACATATCATCTTCCAACATACAACTCATCTCTTCCACCTACAATCACATTCTTTTCCCCCATTTTCCCCTTCTTGATCCATCACCCTTCATACCGTTTCTTCCCATTATTTTCATGTCTTCATTCTTCATCCTCACCCTCGTTCATCCTCATCACCCACATCCTCTCCTCGCTTTCACTTAGTCCCAACTCATCCCTCCCATATTCTTCACTCTTTCAACTTCCTCTTCTCAAATTCCCCCCACATTTCTACCCACACACACATTCGCCATTCTTGTTAACACTCCTATATCATTCTTTCATCATCATCTTCTCTTCCTTCGCTAATAATTGTCAAAGGGTTTTCCCTAAAAATCTATCAATCCTCATTCTGCACGACCTCATTCACTCCCTTGGACCTTCTATAGTTTCCCTTCATTCCTTCCCTCCTCTAAGCCCACCACTCATCGTCAAAGGGTTTTCCCTAACGTCCCTTTGTTGGCGTTACCCTTTCCAGTCCTCATTAGTTTTCTCCTTTTTCTTCATTTTTTCTCTCACCCTTCCCCACCACTCATTGTCAATGGGATTTCCCTAACGTCCCCTCATTGGCATTGCCTCTTCTATCCCCTATTCTTTTTTCTCTCCTATTATTTTCCCTCACTCCTACCCTTTCTTGTCGCTTCTTACCCATCTCTCCATCTCCTCTTTGCCCTCTTCAATATCTTTATTGTCTTTATCATACATCCCTTTTCCTATTTTCTCGTCATCCTAGTATCCTCATTTCATGCATCTCCACATCTTTTCCAATCGATGTCATTCCTCCCCTCTTTCTTCTTTGAATATTCCTTATACCATTTCCTTTCCACTTATTACCCCCCTTTCTGTATTCCCTTCCTTCTACATCATTTTATTTGTTATCCTCTTCTCTCTCCCACCCCTCGTCTTATTTCCCTTCCCTTGTATCATCTTCTTCCCCCTTTTTCCATCATGTTTCCTCCTTACTTCCCCATTGATAACCTGGCTGTTCAGTGTTGTCCTATCTTTTTTATCATACCACCCTCCACATGCATCTCCATACGGTCTGTTCCATATTCTTGGCCTTGGTCTTCCTCGCAATGACACAATTCCTTCAATCTTCTCCTTGTATTCGTTCTATCTTCCTTTCCTCTCCCCTAATTTTCACATTTCTTCTGACCACTTCTCCTTTTCTCTACCACCCCTACCTTTTCATTCATTCTGTATCTGTTTCTCTTCCTTTCTCTCCTCTTTTTCACACTTTCCTCGCCCCTCATAGTTTCTTTTTTTTCTCCGTTCTACTTCTTCTTTTGTCCTCTTTCCATTTCCCTCCATTTCACCCCCTACTCCCACCTCGTTTTCTCCTTCTTATTTATCCTTTCCCATTTCCTGCTTTTCTTCGCTCTGTCATTTATTTCACTTCCACGTATCCCTCTTTACTATCTCTTGTTGCTTCCTTCATTTTGCACATCTCTCTATTTCATCCCTTCACCCTCTACTCTGTCATTTTCCTATTTTTGCCTTGTTTTTCCTTCATCATTCCCTTCTTCCCCTATCATCCCTCTCTCTTATTTCTACCTCTTTCATTCCTTTTTTTTCCCCCTCCCCTATCTCCCTTACTCTTCTCATAATCAACCCCCAATCCTATCCATTACCTTTTCTCTTTCCCACACACCCTCACACCTATCATTCAAGGTCGATTGAATCCTTTCTCCATTTGCGTCGTGCGGTCATTCCAGTCTCTTCCACTCCATTATCATCCTCTTCTCCGCTGAATCCATTTCCTTTATTTTTGAGAGTTCTGTCGTATATTTCATTCTCGTCAGTTCTCTCGAGCGGGCATCACCACATCTATCCATAATCACATCTTCTCATGACATTTTTGTCTTGGAGGATACTATAACATCCGTCACTCACCACTTTCCATTCTCCCCAACAAACATTCACTCTGCCTTTTTTTTAAAAATTAGATTGAATTCTTCCCCCATACCGTCTACTTTCTTTGAAAGGACACTACTTTCATAGTACCCTTCCAAAGAGGGGCAAATGTAGACACCCCAATTTCACATCTATCCTAAATCAATTAATTCCCCTTCCTCATTTCCCACAAAAATACACTTCGAATTAATCAAATATAATTTGATTAATTATCCATTTCAAAATCTAAAAAATAATCTCAATCCTCACCACATGTCATTATTCTCCATGTTTTTCTACTTATTGAATTAAAAATTCAAATTCAAATCCTCACCCACCATTCATGGTCCCCACTCACCTAAAATCCTCCACTTATGAATTAAAAATATAAACCACTCAAATCCTCACTCAGTTCCTCACCCATTCAGCTCGTGGCCCCCACTCATCTAATCTTGCCCATATTTGCAGGTCAAACCATGATTACTTAATTACTCTAAGATGCTAATCACATCCCCGACAGGCTATAACAAACAACTCTTAAAGGTCTAATGAGCCCCAAGATTGGGATCATAAACCACTACGACCTGAATGAAGCTTGTTTTAAAGGATGCCATGGAAGGGGACGTGGATATCATGGTTATTCAAACCTTTGATGCAGGAAGAACATTCCCTAATCATGGAACTTGTTATACATAAGCAGATCTCCTGAACACTATAGGCATGAATGTCATAAATACAACATGTTACCCCTCCCATTCTCTAAACCATAGGATGAAGATAAGCTTTCATGCCATATCTAAGTTCATTGCATCCTTTAAGCAAGAAACACAAATGCACCTGGTTAGAATCCAGTGTGTGGTAAAAGATCAATGGATTCCCAAGATAACAGCCTGAGGCATTCTACTAAAGACTACTACACCTGAAGTCCAGCACAAAGTAGAGGATTGCACTAGAAGCCTATGATCACTTTCTTTGAAGGAGGTTTTCTTAGCTTCGCATGCAAGGTGTAGACACCCCAATTTCACATCTATCCTAAATCAATTAATTCCCCTTCCTCATTTCCCACAAAAATACACTTCGAATTAATCAAATATAATTTGATTAATTATCCATTTCAAAATCTAAAAATAATCTAATCCTCACCACATGTCATTATTCTCCATGTTTTTCCACTATTGAATTAAAAATTCAAATTCAAATCCTCACCCACCATTCGTGGTCCCCACTCACCTAAAATCCTCCACTTATGAATTAAAAATATAATTCAAATCCTCACCCATTCTTCGTGGTCCCCACTCACCTAATCTTGCCCACATTTTCAAACCACTCACCTAATCTTGCCCACATTTTCAAACCACCCACTTAATCTTGCCCACATTTTCAAACCACTCACTTAATCTTGCCCACTTTTCAAACCATGATTACTTAAATTAATCTAAGCTAATCACTCCCTCAGGCTATAAATACAACCTTACCCCTCCCCTCTAAACACACGGAGAATAAGCTTTCATGCCATATCTAAGTTCTTGCATCCTTTGAGCAAAGAACATCATTTTGCCTCGTCCTAATGCCAAAATAGCCTCATAATCCTTTTTCCCATCTAGTGCAAAGTAAGAAGATCGTTGTTGCAGGAAGGTCTTGCTCCGTCTTGAAGAAAAGCACCTACATATCACAAAATCAGGGCTCAATCCAAGTTTCCTAGCCCATTCTGAGGTTTGCTATGGAACGCGAAGGAGGAGGTACGATTATTGGTATTTTACTTCCTTGTTAGTAGTGTATTTTTCCTAGCTTACATTCTGGCACGCCCGGTTACTTTCGATCTATTACCATTAATTTCCCAATTAGTGGTTTTATCTGTTCTTTGTTTATTATTGTTCATTATTATTTCTTTTTCTGTTCCTTATGGTCTTCTTTGGTTAACCTTCACGCTTTGGGTAGTGTTTTTGTTGTGTGGTGTCTTGTGGTGTATCTGCAGGTTATAGCAACAATGAAACTCTGAAGCTCATTCTGTCTTTGATCTCCTCGGTGCTTGGTGTTTAGTTCCCAGTTTTAGATTTTGCTATTTACTCATCATCTGTAGAAACACATGAACTATCCATTAGTTTATCATCTTACTGTCATGGGACAACCAATCCGGAAAATACATTTATTTATTTACTTTTGCTAAAATAACTGCTTTGTAGGAAGTTAATCATTTTTATTTTCTTTTATTTTAGTCAATCATTTTGTGATCTAACTCTTTCTTTCTGTTTATTGTTCTTTTTTAACCTTGCTGTCAAAATTTTAGCTTCTCAGGTGAAGTACAGAAGTCAGAAAATAAAAAAAAACCAGCTCCCGGGACGTTTTTCTCACGTTTAAAATTTTCATTCAGAGCGTTCTCGTAGCCCATCTTCCGGAAGCCATAACTTTTGCTCCCAAACTCGGAATGACTTCATTTTTTTTTAACGGAAAGGTATTGAAAAGATCTATGCAATGAAAAAATAATTTTTTGATTTAGACTTACAGAAAAAATTTGGTTTCATTTCTTCTAACACCTATCTTTTTAACAAAAAAACAACAAAATTATAGTTTTATTTTTTTTCTTATTTTTATTTTATTTCACGTAACAACCTCACACGTATGCTCTTTCCTCGCACTTCAAAAGTGATCTTGGAAATCAGAAACGTGAGGCCACTCGGGCTCTGCACAACAATTTTTTTTAATTTTTAATTTTTTGCCTTACATTTCAATTTTCCACGACAACACTTCTAAGTAACGTTTTCACCCTCTTCTTTCATCGTTTTTCTTTTTTGTGAAAATAATCATTATCGCTATTTCGCAATCATGATTAATTGCAATAATTATTAACATTTAAAAAAAAAAACTATTCCAATTGTATCCGCGTATGCTCTTTTCTTGCGCCTTCGAGCGATCTGGAAAATCAGAAACGGTCACAATTTTTTAGTTTCTTGTTCTAACATTGCAGGATCCTCTAGCTTTGTTTTCCAACTGTCATTTTAATAATTATTTTCCTTTATCATATTCTTAATATTTGTTTGGTCATTGGTTGTGTATGCTCTTTTCCTGCGCCTTTGAGCGATCTGGCAAATCAAAAACAACCACGATCACTTTTCTAACATTTCATTTACAGGATAACTACTAATTTGTTTTCTGTAGAACCGCGTTGCTGGAATATTGTCAAAAACAAAAACAAAAAAAAACAACAAAAACAACAAAAATCCTGCAAAAATACCACCATTCAAAGACAATTGCTGAAACCAAAAAAAAAGTACGCTCAGGTACGTAATTATTTTCTGCTAGTGATTTATTTCAAGTTGGAAAGAACCCTGCGTTTAATCACTTTATCATATTGTTTTTGCACGTAGACGAGGTGGATTTCATCACC
Organism: Taxus chinensis; assembly: GCA_019776745.2. Lineage (NCBI taxonomy): Eukaryota > Viridiplantae > Streptophyta > Pinopsida > Cupressales > Taxaceae > Taxus > Taxus chinensis. The sequence continues at coordinate 907,073,764 of CM034149.1, read as the reverse complement.
ACCAAAGCTACACCGGTGACGTGGACTTGACTACCACGCACCAACAACATTTGCATCTGCATTGCACTTTGAGACCTAGTCTCATCACAGCGTTCGGTATTTACCTCGCCGCTGCTCTTCACTTACAGGTAATGCTGTCATGCAGCGCATGCGAGTCACGCCTAAATAGCTGTAACAACGAAGCCTGGGCATCGTCCCTGTAAATCTTCGGGGAGTTATAAGGACACCATACACATTCATCCCTCCATCACCTTCCACCTTTTCACAAAACCTGTTCTGGACGTGGTGATTCACTCCGAAACAGGCAAGTAAGAATTGGTGAGTCTCCTCCAGTGCTCTAAGGGTTCCCCGTACCAATTATGTCCCCGTACAGAATTAGGTATATCAGGACTAGGGTATATCGGAGGACGCATCTTCTTGGAGTAATAAGAGCCTGCATCCACCATTTCACAGCATACTTGTATGATTGCATGAAACAATGATCATTCCTGAAGAAGTTACCTCATAAGCCAAAACAATTGAATCCACATGACTGCTTGTTGTTTGAAAACACAATAGTTTAGCATTTTTTTTTATCATAAAACTTGGCTGATATCAATGTGTTCATTATAAAAGTTCAGACCCTAGTTGTGTTCCACAAAAAAATCAGTTCTCGACCAATTCAATACCAAGCGAAAACATCCAAACAATCCAACAACACAGATCAAACCATCACACCAATTTCATTAGCTTACCTCATCCAACAATACATTTGTCATAGCTTGTCTTCGGCTATATCCAACTGATATTGAGTGACTAGCATTCACTCCCCATATTGTCAATTGTCAAAACATCCTTCATAGCTTGTTTCCAGCTATATCAAACTAATATTGGGTGACTTGTTTGAGTTCACTCATTATTCTGTCCACCATCGCATTTATCCAAATCACAGCCAACACAAATCCTTTCACAACCATATCGTGATTAACCTATTCAGGTTACTCTCCCCGTCAATAGTCCAGAGCTTGTTTAAGTCAAATCTACACAACGTGCAACAAATCGTCTAATAACTCGTCTCGAGTTACATCATCATCATATTGAGATAACTTGTTTGAGTTACTCTCCTTATCAGTCATCACAAGCTTATTCACGATAAATCCAAAGTAATCAAAGTCATCATGGTATTCACTCGCAGTCACAATCATGAAAATGACGACGAAGAAGTCGCACAACCAGAACTCACCACTGAAGAACAAGAACAAGTCAATAGGGTGATAGAACAAAACAAAAATGAATATCTGTTACGCATCCTAGCCATGGGGGCAAAACTACCCCCTGACTTCGGGACCGAAAATTTAAACAAACTCATCGACAATGGTGAATCCAGTTATCACAATGAAATACCAAACAATCCAAATGGTTCTTCGGCTGAAGAATTATTCACTAAAATCCAAGATTTAACAAAGAAACTTGAGGAAACAACGACTAGAGCTGAAAGATTAAAAGACCTCAATCTAGATTCCAATACTCACGACATGTTTGATAAACCGTCCCCCGCTTCTCCATTTGCACAAGAATGGAAACTTATGAAAGACACCATTCAGGGACTGCAAAAACAATCGAAACAATTCAACTTTGAAGAATTGTGTCCTTATCCATTTGATACAGAGATATCACGATTACCATTTCCGCCATCCTTTGAAATCCCTAAGTTTGATAAATACAAAAGCAAAGGTGACCCCCGTGAACATGTCAAGGAATTTTACATGCAATGTCAGGAAGTTGCCTATCGAGACACGTACCTTTTACGATTATTCCCCCAAAGTTTAGGAGGACAAGCTTTAGACTGGTTTTTCCATCTACCCAAAGGGTCAGTCACGACATTTGTAGATTTATCGGAGAAATTTGTCAAACATTTTTCTTATAACCTAGACTCAGAAATAACCATGCTTGATCTCTGCAACACTAGGCAAAGGCCAAACGAAAATTTTGCTTCCTTTTTACAACGATGGCATGGAATTGCAAGCCGATTTCCCTGCTCAGTACCCGAGAGACAACTAGTTAGCATTTTTGTCCCTAATCTCAATGCCGAATTATCATTCCACATGCAAATGCATTGTCTGAATAGTTTTGAAGAAGTCATCGAAAAGGGGACACAAATCGAAAAAGCCCTCATTTCTAAGGGCTTACTTAAAGCACCCTTTAGAGACCAACCTTATCGAGACACTCCTCCAAACCAGGACAAATCTAAATTCTTTAACCGGAATCAAAATATCGTCAACGATGGTGTTACTGATTCCCGCCATGTCCGAAATGTCCAAAACCATCCCACCACCACATTAAAATCTAAACAACCAATCATTATCCCTAGAAAGGAAGTTCCTTCTCGGGATCGACGAAGAGAGTTCACTCCTCTGGGAGAAAGTCTATCTAGTGTCTTTCGTCATTTGGCAAATGCTAATATGATTACATATCCCATTGTCAGACCCTTCGAAGAAGGACAACCTAAACCAAATTGGTATAAAGACAATGAATATTGTGATTACCATCGCATAAAAGGGCACTCCACAGATCGATGCATGCAACTCCGCCATTACGTCCAAGACCTGATTGAACGTGGAGACATAGAAGTTGAAAATACTTCTGAGACAAAAACACCTAATGAAAAACTTCACATGTTCAAAAATCCATTCCCTAACCATGATAACAATTCAAAAGATAAGGGTCAATCATCAAGCAATGTCGAGTATGACTCAGTCATCTCGACCATAGATTATGACCAAGACTTAGTGGCAACTATAAAGATCAGAACTGACTGCGCGATCACCACTAGACAGAAAAAAATATGGGTCCCTACAACAAAAAAATCTGCCACTTCGTCCCCGGCATCACCTCCTAATCCACCATCTAATTCCACCGCCAATTCCTCTCCACAACCTACGCCGTCATTTAATATTGTCAAACAATTAGAGAAGACTCCCGCACAAATTTCAATCATGGAACTACTTAATTCTTCTCCCGCACTACAACGCATCCTTATGCAAACATTGAATAATGCTCGTGTCCCTGAGGACATCAATTCACAACAATTTCAGGCTTTAATTGCACATCTTACAGTCCCCAATCCTATTTTATCTTTTGGTCCCGATGACATGCTTAATCCCAATATCGCTAATAATCATTCTTTATACGTCGAGGGTTATGTAACTCATCGTAAAATCAAGCGCGTCTTAATCGACAACGGATCAGCATTAAATATTTGTTCCATGAAACTTTTACGTTGTCTAGGTTACACTGAAAATGATTTGCAAAACAATATCATAACCATTCGTGGGTATGATAATAGTGAAAGAAAGTCTGAAGGCACAATCACGTTGCCTCTCCAAGTTGGACCCATCACCTTAGACACGATCTGTCATGTGGTAGATGTAGAAGTTTCCTATAACATTCTTGTCGGTCGACCATGGATTCATGCCATGAAAGCCGTCCCATCAACATTCCACCAATGCATTAAGTTTCCTCATTTGGACAAGGAATTTACATTACGTGCAGATCCCCAACCTTTTGAGTATTGTAGATTCCTTGAAGGACGGTATCGACATGATCACTATTGTCCATCAACAGATAAATATGCTCCACCTCATATAATCCCTAATGAAACACGCATTGATCCTGATACACTCCCTAACAGTAATCCAAAACCATCATCTCATAACCAAAACACATTTTCCAATCCATTATCATCCGCTCGTCAACCACCTTCCACCAGTCCTCCTCCCACTAATCAATCATCTTCTTCCACTAATCAAGCTTCTTCCAGCAACAATTATTCTTCCACCACACCATCTTCTTCTTCACCAAGCCAATCTTCTTCATCCAACCACACCTCCTCTATTAAGATACCTCCTCCTGTGAATAACCAACCTTCATCCTTCAATCCACCCCCTTCTTCTTATAACCCATTCTCTTCATCTTTTAAGACTACCAAACTAACTTCCCCATCACATGAGGTACCTATTGGTCCCCCATCTCACACATTTAAAATCATTGACACGGGATACGGTGAATATCAATTTCAAAAGATGGCAGACTCTTTTTATATCACCAAATCCCCACATAGCTATGGCAAACCTAACGCTCCACATCTGAGAATCCATCCCAATTACCAAATGGGTCAGTCAGTTTGGAAAAAGTTTGGTCATCTTGACAACGAACATATTCCAAGTTCTTCAGGATCTTGGTTATATAATGACGACTTTGCTCCATGTTATGAGTCCCCTCAATTTACCAAAGCTCACCGAATAATGAAAAACATGCGATGGCAGGGTAAAGGACTCGGCCCAAATGAACAAGGTCGTTTAGACCCTATAAATTGCACACAACATCACGGTAAACATGGTCTAGGTTTCAAGGTGTTTGATGTCGCTCCCATAATAATTTCGAGTGACAATGATGACACCAGTTCTGATAATGACATTAGGTCTCCATGTAGTCTTTTTGAGGACCTCGCTGAAACACATCTTGCCTTTGAACATTTCTCTATTAATGTCATCAATTTTGAGCCTACACATCCGAGTCTCATAGACCATGGCCAACCACATCATGCAGCCATGGACATGTTCCAAAATGATGAAGCCATCGAAGAATTCCTTGGAACTCGTGACCAAATACCTACTTCAGACCATAGAAAAGGATTTGAAATCAATCTAAATGAATCGGCCTATTTTGGCGAAGAGATAAAATATTCAGATCCTTCACCGTCAGAAAATTTGGATCAAAAGCACAAACAGAGGATTTCCCATAGTCAAAACCTCACCGCCACCCTATCCAATAAACATGTCAAAAAATTCCAACAAACACCCGACACTGATGACCTACATCAACCATTAGCATCATTCTCTGAAAAGGATACATCTAAAATGCTTGTAGAAGAAACAAAAGACATAAACATTGGCACCACCGAACAACCAAAAATTTTACAACTTGGCATTAGTCTGTCTGACCAAGAATGCATGGAATTCACAACACTCCTTATTGAATTCCAAGATATATTTGCATGGACATATAAGGACATGCCAGGCCTGGACCCATCTCTTGTAGTACACCATCTTGTGGTACATCCAGATGCAAAACCTGTAAAGCAAAAACTACGTAAAATGCATCCCCAAGTTGCATTACTTGTTAAAGCCGAACTCGAGAAACTCTTGGAAGCTGACTTCATCAAACCTATTGATTATTCAGCATGGATATCTAACATAGTTCCTGTCGCCAAGAAAACTCCTGGCATCAGAATATGCACAGACTTCCGTGACATCAACAAGGCTTGTCCCAAAGATGACTTTCCCTTGCCAAATATAGACATGATTGTTGATTCTACGGCAGGCCATGAAATGCTCTCCTTAATGGATGGATTCTCTGGTTACAATCAAATACGTATTGCTGAAGGAGATCAACATAAAACGACATTTACTACACCATGGGGCACCTTCTGTTATAAGGTCATGCCTTTCGGCTTGAAAAATGCTGGTGCCACCTATCAACGAGCAATGACTGTTATCTTCCATGACATGTTACATGATATCATGGAAGATTATGTTGATGATATATTAGCAAAATCTAAAACACGAATAGGGCATCCAAGTGTGTTGAGACGCATTTTCGATAGATTACGTGAGTATAAGGTTCGTCTTAACCCAAAGAAATGTGTGTTTGGAGTAACCTCTGGTAAATTATTAGGGTTTATTGTCTCACGAAGAGGCATAGAAGTGGATCCTGCCAAAGTCAAAGCCATTATGGAAATGCCTCCTCCTCAAAACCTAAAAGAATTACGCAGTCTTCAGGGAAAGATACAATCTATTCGGCGTTTCATATCACAGTTGGCTGACAAGTGCCATCACTTTAATCAGTTACTCAAGAAAGATGCACACTTTCACTGGAACCACGATTGCCAAGATTCTTTTGCTAAGTTAAAAGAATACCTCTCTAGTCCACCTGTTCTTATGTCACCAGTTGCCGATAAACCTATGTTGCTTTATACATCTGCCACTGAACATGCCATAGGAGCTCTACTAGCACAACATAACAATCAAGGAAAAGAACAGGCTGTATATTACCTTAGTCGAACACTTATTGAGCACGAAATACGTTATTCCCAAATCAAAAAAGTATGCTTAGCGGTTGCCTTTGCATTCCATAAGTTACGTCATTACTTGCTCAATCACACAACTAAGTTGATTGCCAAAATTGATCCTCTCAAGTATTTGTTGTCCAGACCCATTCTCACGGGAAGAATGTCTAGTTGGGTCGTATTACTTAGTGAATTCGATGTCGAGTTTGTTCCGCAAAAAGCAATTAAAGGACAAGCCCTTGCCGACCAACTTGCCGAGGCACCCCTTCCTGGCACAGAACCACTTCAGTTTTCTTTTCCTGATGAAGATATTCTACACATAGACATCGCGCCAGCTTGGACTCTATTTTTTGATGGATCTTGTAATCTCCATGGCTCAGGGGCTGGTATTTTGCTTATCACACCCAGCGGACATGTTATCCCCAAATCATTTCGCTTAGCATTCCCATGTACCAACAATATCACAGAATATGAAGCTCTCATCGCAGGGTTAAAACTGGCTATATCTTGGAATCTTACAGAATTAGCTGTATTTGGTGATTCTTTACTTATCATCAAGCAAGTTACCGATGAATACCAGGTCAAGGATGAAAAACTTATCCCATATAAACGCATGGTGGATAGTCTTCGAAGCTATTTTCGATTAATTAGCTTTGATCAAATTCCCAGAATTCGTAATAAATCTGCCGATGCTATGGCAACCATCGGATCCCTATTAGAAATCGCATCTAGTCAACCCCAGGCACATTTTCTCGTTGAACATCTCTTAATGCCTGCCTATGATCTTCCTGAAAACACTATGGTATGTGAGATTGTGGGTCCGAATAACCCTTGGTACCACGATCTTTATACCTTCATTCATGATAAAACGTTTCCTGCCGACATGAAACCAATGCATAAACGTGCTTTAGCACAACGTGCTTCTCGTTACACCATTTTAGCAGAAACTCTTTATAAACGAGGATATGATGGCACCCTGCTCCGATGTCTTAATCAGGAAGAATCCTCGAGTGTCTTAGCTGAAGTCCATTCTGGTATCTGTGGAGCACACATGAATGGTATCGCCTTAGCCAAGAAAATCCTGCGAGTTGGATATTATTGGCCCACCATGGAAAGTGACGCATGTCATTTTGTCAAACATTGTCAAGCATGTCAAAAGCATGGAAATCTTATCCACGCACCTTCCCAGGCATTACAATCGATAACCACACCATGGCCCTTCTCTCAATGGGGACTTGACCTCATTGGTAAAATCAGACCAACATCTTCCGATGGACATAAGTTCATCATTACCGCTACCGATTACTTCACTAAATGGGTAGAGGCTATGCCTCTCACTTATGTTACCGGTAGCCAAATATCGAAATTTATTTTCAATAATCTCATATGTCGATTTGGTATTCCATCCGCTCTGGTTGCAGATAATGGTAAATCATTTAAAAATCAGGATGTAAAAGACCTAGCCAAACGTTTTCACATCAAACTTAAATGGTCCACTCCATACTACCCTCAGGGCAACGGTCAAGCGGAAGCAACCAATAAGACCTTAAAATCCATCATGGAAAAGATTGTCAACACCCATGGACGTAATTGGCATACTCAAATTTACCCCGCTCTTTGGGCTTACCGTACATCTTACCGCACACCTACCGGAGCCACCCCATTTTCCCTTGTTTATGGTTGTGAAGCCATTTTACCTATTGAGATAGAACTCCCATCCTTGAGGATCTCCCTTAAAGATGTAATTAATGAGGATGAATACCGACAGTCACGGCTTCAAGAGCTTGAGCTTCTCGATGAAAAATGACTTAATGCTCTCAATCATCTTCAAGTCTATCAAAACCGACTGCAACGCAGTTATCATAAAAAGGTAAGACCCAGAGAATTCGAAATTGGTGACCTTGTTTTAAAAGAAAATCAAAAGAATACCACTAAAGAACGAGAAAAACAAGGAAAATTTGAGCCTAATTGGTTAGGACCCTATGTAATCACAGCTAAATTTGGCTCTGGAGCCTATAAATTGGCCACTGCAGATGGTCAAGATCTTGATGAACCAATGAATGCAGTTCATTTAAAGAAATTTTATCCTTGAGATGTTCACTATTCCAGGATACAACATGTACATTGTTCCTTTTGTCTTGCTTATCTCCAAATAATTTAAATTTATTCATTTCCATTGGCAGATATTTTATTTATCAAAATCACATCTTCATATTTATCATCATGAGACAAGTGCTAATATAAATCCTATTAAGTTTGTGAGCGTCATACTTCTTCCACTTTCAGTCGCTTTCCTCTATGGTCATACCTAGAAGCTTACTGATGGTAATATATCCCCTTCTAATACATTCTCTCTTTCATAACAAAGCTCTAAACTTCGTTACCCAGTTCGTTTGGTCGTCCATCTCAGTCTTCGGTGTTGAACCCTCGCGTCCTACTAGTCGTGTGGGGCTGAGATTGGGGGCAGATGTTTCTTCCCAAATACAAAGCACTATTGTAAAAAAATCCATCAATTCAATAACTTATGAATAATTCATTGTCACATCTTTCGTCCTTCATAGTCTTTGGTGTTGAGCCCACACTTCTTACTGGTAGTGTGAGACTGGGAATGGAGGAAGGTGCCCTTACTCGTCTACGTCTTGTCTTCGGTGATAAACCCTTGCCTCTTACAAGTGGCATGGGGCAAAGCGTAGAGGGTCATTCTCATACAAGCATAAAAACATTGCAAAATATTCAAAAAAAAAAATAAAACAAAACAAAAAAAAAGACAAAAAGGAAATTCACTCGCCTATATTTTGCCTTTGGTGATGAGCCCTTGCTTCTCACTAGTAGCATGGGGCAAGGCATAGGGAGTCATTTCAAAAATACAAAATCTTACAGTGCTTACAAATTATAGAATCCCCAAACACGTAATTTAGATGCCTAAGTGAAGAGAGAACTATCCCTTAACCTCATATCTTACCAATCAGCAGGCCACATAACTGTCTAAGTCTAGCACATGACTCATAAAGTGAAAGCCATTTTTGAAACTGGTTCAGTACCGTTATGAAGAATGGAGTCACAATTTCCCAAAGGGATTGTTGTTAGCATTTGTCTCTATATTCATTATCTACCTCCTGCGTCCTTCTTGATTCTCGGTGATGAGCCCACACATCTTACTAGTTGTGTGGAGTCAAGAATGGAGCTGGAATTCTTTTCATCATATCATCACCACCATATCCTGCCAATGGAAAGAGAATTTGTGTTATTCTGAGCATAAGTTACCACACGGAACACGCTACATACGGATAATATCCTGTTTATCGCCTCTCAAAAATAAGTCTGCACTCTGGTCCATAAATTGCCACTCACAGTGTAAAAAAATCTACCAACATTTGAAAATCGTCAAAAATCTAAAAACAGTGTAAAAATCTAAAAATCCAAAAACATTTGAAAATCGTCAAAAATCCAAAAACAAAAAATCCAAAAATCCAAAAACATTTGAAAATCGTCAAAAATCTAAAAACATTGTAAAAATCCAAAAACATTTGAAAATCGTCAAAAATCCAAAAAACAGTGTAAAAATTCAAAAATCCAAAAACATTTGAAAATCGTCAAAAATCTAAAAAAAATCAAAAATCTAAAAACATTAAAAATCTCAAAAATCCAAAAACATTTGAAAATCGTCAAATTCCCAAGTATAAAAATCCCTCCAAAAAAAAAAAAAACATTTGAAAATCTCCAAAAAAAATCTAAAAAAAAAAATTATAAAATTCAAAAACAAACATTAGAAAATCCAAAAATCCAAAAACAAAAACATTAGAAAATATCCAAAATACAAAAACATTTGCAAAATTTTCAAAAGACCAAAAACATCCACAAAATCGTAAAAACTCTAAAATAAGCAACACAATTCAACCTTTGAACTATTATCCCCAACGAATGATCCAATCACCTTATGACTACCAAATTCAAACCACTTCTCCTCGCGTGAATCCTCGCTTGGGGAAAATCCGGCTCTCATTGTTTCCTTGTTTGAGGACAATGACCCAATCCCTATGTCCTCGTACCCCTACTTGGGGGCACATCCGATCAATCATCACTGTGGAACACGTTAGGGACATGTTTATTGGTTCTTGTGTTGCATTATTAGTTATAAATTATTAATTGCTTTCTTGTATCTTGATATATTACAGGGGGCATCTTGATTTTATGTATCCTGGTGTTCTCTGTAATATTCTTATGTTATCTGATTGCATGTCGTACTGGGGCATCATACTTTCTTGATGGCCTCTGTCTATGCTCTCTTCCATTTGCATATCGTACTGGGGCATCAAACCTTTTTGATGGCCCCTGTCTATGCTATCACGCATATTACAGTCTAGTCATCCTGATCTTTTATATCACGATGCATCCTGTTATGTGCTATATTAAAATTAAGATGCTTTTCGTCACGTGAGTATCTTCCTGCATGATCAACATCTTACTTTGCACCCCATCCATTCACCCATACTAATGCATTCTCCAGTTTGGGAATCCTACTTGATCACCGTTGCAGTTTGCGAATCCTACTTGACGATCTTTCTCAAGTAGCATTCACTATCCAGCAGCTCCTTCTCCCCCACCATGATCACCATGTATTTGATCCATTCATTCTCACTCCTCATTTTTACTCCTCCGCCGCTTATACCCATATTACCCTTCTCACCATTCATGTCCCCTCTCACCCATTGGTATTCTTTCCTTTCACCCTTTTGCTTCCCGCTTGACAATCTTACTTAATAACCCCTTCTATATGGAATCCTCAGTGGAGGTTTACCCTCTCCCTAAGATCTTCCCGCTGTAGAAGCTTCTTCACCACCTGCCCTCTCATCAAACAACCATCACCACCAAACACATCTTCCCAACTCCACCTCTTCTACTTCCCATTCTCGCATCATTACTCTCACCACGTGGGCATCCCAATTAAGGATTCCCCTCACACTCTCCACCCTCCACTACATATATTCCTTCATCCATTCATGTTACACTCCTTTGTGTCCTTTCTTTCTTATTATCACCTCATCTCATATCATATACCACTTAGGCATACCTCACTCACTCTTTTCTCATCCTTCCCCAAATCCACCTTATGCCTGGTCATCCTACTTACACGCTCTCGTAGTATGGAAAATTCACTTGAGGGTTCCCCTTCAGTCCATTTTGTCATACCCTATTCCCACCAACTCTAACATCATCCTTCTTCTTCCTCAGCTTGGCGATCTTACTTAACCATTCCAGCCGCATGGCAATCTTACTTAAGACTTCCACTTAAGGTTGATCTGCCCTATGGCCTTCCCCCATCCCATCATATTTCCCCCATCTTATTTCTCCCACCTCTCATCGCGATCATCTTCTTCACCCTACCATTCCACCCCTATCCCCAATATCATTTTGTCTTTCTCTTTGCATATCATCCCTGTCGGTTGGGTGACCCTACGAAACCTCTCCAGCAGTATGACGATCTTACTTAAGAGATTCTCTTAAGCATGACATGTCATCTTACACTCGCCCATCACTCTCCAATCTCACCATCCATATTTCCTCTTCATTCCCCATCATCACATCTTTTTACCACCACTATCACCCTCCTCTGCTTGGCAATCTTACTTAACCACTCACCCGGCATGGCGATCTCACTTAAGAGTCCCTCTTAAGGATGATCTGTCTCCTTGCCTTTCCCCATCACTACACACCCTTCACCCTTCATTTTTTCTCGGCATTCCCCATTATCACATCCTTTCACCTCCTTTTCGATTCTCGCAAACACCACTTCTCGCTTGACCATTTGTCATCTCCAGTTTTGCTCACATGGCAATCTTACTTAACCACTTCCGTCACATGACAATCTTATGTCAGGGTCCTCCCTACACTTAACTTGTCATCGTGAACTTCTCCCCCGCCTCATTCTTCGTTCACTTTGTTGATCGCTTCTTCCACCTGGTATCTCCTATTACCCACTTTTTCCTCCTACTATTATCCTTTCTCCACATATCCTCTTACAACATACAACTCATCTCTTCCACCTACAATCACATTCTTTTCCCCCATTTTCCCCTTCTTGATCCATCATCCTTCATACCGTTTCTTCCCATTATTTTCATGTCTTGGTTCTTCATCCTCACCTCGTTCATCCTCATCACCCGCATCCTCTCCTCGCTTTCACTTAGTCCCAACTCATCCCTCCCATATTCTTCACTCTTTCCACTTCATCTTCTCAAATTCCCCCCACATTTCTACCCACACACACATTCGCCATTATTGTTAACACTCCTATATCATTCTTTCATCATCATCTTCTCTTCCCGCGCTAATAATTGTCAACGGGTTTTCCCTAAAAATTATCAATCCTCATTCCGCACGACCTCATTCACTCCCTTGGACCTTCTAGAGTTTCCCTTCATTCCTTCCCTCCTCTAAGCCCACCACTCATTGTCAAAGGGTTTTCCCTAACGTCCCTTTGTTGGCGTTACCCTTTCCAGTCCTCATTAGCTTTCTCCTTTTCTTCATTTTTTCTCTCACCCTTCCCCACCACTCATTGTCAAGGGGATTTCCCTAACGTCCCCTCATTGGCATTGCCTCTTCTATCCCCCATTCTCTTTTCTCTCCTATTCTTTTCCCTCACTCCCACCCTTTCTTGTCGCTTCTTACCCATCTCTCCATCTCCTCTTTGCCCTCTTCAATATCTTTACTGTCTTCATCATACATCCTTTTCCTATTTTCTCGTCATCCTAGTATCCTCATTTCATGCATCTCCACATCTTTTCCAATCGATGTCATTCCTCCCCTCTTTCTTCTTTGAACATTCCTTATACCGTTCCCTTTCCACTTATTACCCCCTTTCTGTATTCCCTTCCTTCTACATCATTTTCTTTGTTATCCTCTTCTCTCTCCCACCCCTCGTCTTATTTCCCTTCCCTTGTATCATCTTCTTCCCCTTTTTCCATCACGTTTCCTCCTTACTTCCCCATCGATAACCTGGTTGTTCAGCGTTGTCCTATCTTTTTTATCATACCACCCTCCACATGCATCTCCATACGGTCTGTTCCATATTCTTTGCCTTGGTCTTCCTCGCAATGACACGATTCCTTCAATCTTCTCCTTGTATTCATTCTATCTTCCTTTCCTCTCCCCTAATTTTCACGTTTCTTCTGACCACTTCTCCTTTTCTCTACCACCCCTACCTTTTCGTTCATTCTGTATCTGTTTCTCTTCCTTTCTCTCCTCTTTTTCACACTTTCCTCGCCCCTCATAGTTTCTTTTTTTTCTCCGTTCTACTTCTTCTTTCGTCCTCTTTCCATTTTCCTCCATTTCACCCCCTACTCCCACCTCGTTTTCTCCTTCTTATTTATCCTTTCCCATTTCCTGCTTTTCTCAGCTCTATCATTTATTTCACTTCCACGTATCCCTCTTTACTATCTCTGTTGCTTCCTTCATTTTGCACATCTCTCTATTTCATCCCTTCACCCTCTACTCTGTCATTTTCCTATTTTTGCCTTGTTTGTCCTTCATCATTCCCTTCTTCCCCTATCATCCCTCTCTCTTATTTCTACCTCTTTCATTCCTTTTTTTCCCCCTCCCCTATCTCCCTTACTCTTCTCATAATCAACCCCCAATCCTATCCATTCCCTTTTCTCTTTCCCACACACCCTCACACCTAGCATTCAAGGTCGATTGAATCCTTTCTCCATTTGCGTCGTGCGGTCATTCCAGTCTCTTCCACTCCATTATCATCCTCTTCTCCGCCGAATCCATTTCCCTTCTTTTCGAGAGTTCTGTCGTATATTCCATTCTCGTCAGTCCTCTCGAGGGGGCATCACCACATCTATCCATAATCACATCTTCTCATGACATTTTTGTCTTGGAGGATACTATAACATCCGTCACTCACCACTTTCTATTCTCCCCAACAAACATTCGCTCTACCTTTTAAAAAGTAGATTGAATTCTTCCCCCATACCGTCTACTTTCTTTGAAAGGACACTACTTTCATAGTACCCTTCCAAAGAGGGGCAAATGTAGACACCCCAATTTCACATCTATCCTAAATCAATTAATTCCCCTTCCTCATTTCCCACAAAAATACACTTCGAATTAATCAAATATAATTTGATTAATTATCCATTTCAAAATCTAAAAAATAATCTAATCCTCACCACATGTCATTATTCTCCATGTTTTTCCACTATTGAATTAAAAATTCAAATTCAAATCCTCACCCACCATTCGTGGTCCCCACTCACCTAAAATCCTCCACTTATGAATTAAAAATATAATTCAAATCCTCACCCATTCTTCGTGGCCCCACTCACCTAATCTTGCCCACATTTTCAAACCACTCACCTAATCTTGCCCACATTTTCAAACCACTCACTTAATCTTGCCCACATTTTCAAACCACTCACTTAATCTTGCCCACATTTTCAAACCATGATTACTTAATTACTTAAATTAATCTAAGCTAATCACTCCCTCAGGCTATAAATACAACCTTACCCCTCCCCTCTAAACACACGGAGAATAAGCTTTCATGCCATATCTAAGTTCTTGCATCCTTTGAGCAAAGAACATCCTTTTGCCTCGTCCTAATGCCAAAATAGCCTCATAATCCTTTTTCCCATCTAGTGCAAAGTAAGAAGATCGTTGTTGCAGGAAGGTCTTGCTCCGTCTTGAAGAAAAGCACCTACATATCACAAAATCAGGGCTCAATCCAAGTTTCCTAGCCCATTCTGAGGTTTGCTACGGAACGCGAAGGAGGAGGTATGATTATTGGTATTTTACTTCCTTGTTAGTAGTGTATTTTTCCTAGCTAATCCTCACCACATGTCATTATTCTCCATGTTTTTCCACTATTGAATTAAAAATTCAAATTCAAATCCTCACCCACCATTCGTGGTCCCCACTCACCTAAAATCCTCCACTTATGAATTAAAAAATAATTCAAATCCTCACCCATTCTTCGTGGTCCCCACTCACCTAATCTTGCCCACATTTTCAAACCATTCACCTAATCTTGCCCACATTTTCAAACCACTCACTTAATCTTGCCCACATTTTCAAACCATGATTACTTAAATTAATCTAAGCTAATCACTCCCTCAGGCTATAAATACAACCTTACCCCTCCCCTCTAAACACACAGAGAATAAGCTTTCATGTCATATCTAAGTTCTTGTATCCTTTGAGCAAAGAATATCATTTTGCCTCGTCCTAATGCCAAAATAGCCTCATAATCCTTTTTCCCATCTAGTGCAAAGTAAGAAGATCGTTGTTGCAGAAAGGTCTTGCTCCATCTTGAAGAAAAGCACCTACATATCACAAAATCAAGGCTCAATCCAAGTTTCCTTGCCCATTCTGAGGTTTGCTACGGAACGCGAAGGAGGAGGTACGATTTTTGGTATTTTACTTCCTTGTTAGTAGTGTATTTTTTCTAGCTTACATTCTAATGTAGACACCCCAATTTCACATCTATCCTAAATCAATTAATTCCCCTTCCTCATTTCCCACAAAAATACACTTCGAATTAATCAAATATAATTTGATTAATTATCCATTTCAAAATCTAAAAATAATCTAATCCTCACCACATGTCATTATTCTCCATATTTTTCCACTATTGAATTAAAAATTCAAATTCAAATCCTCACCCACCATTCGTGGTCCCCACTCACCTAAAATCCTCCACTTATGAATTAAAAAATAATTCAAATCCTCACCCATTCTTCGTGGTCCCCACTCATCTAATCTTGCCCACATTTTCAAACCACTCACCTAATCTTGCCCACATTTTCAAACCACCCACTTAATCTTGCCCACATTTTCAAACCATGATTACTTAAATTAATCTAAGCTAATCACTCCCTCAGGCTATAAATACAACCTTACCCCTCCCCTCTAAACACATGAAGAATAAGCTTTCATGCCATATCTAAGTTCTTGCATCCTTTGAGCAAAGAACATCATTTTGCCTCATCCTAATGCCAAAATAGCCTAATAATCCTTTTTCTCATCTAGTGTAAAGTAAGAAGATTGTTGTTGCAGAAATGTCTTGCTCCGTCTTGAAGAAAAGCACCTACATATCACAAAATCAGGGCTCAATCCAAGTTTCCTAGCCCATTCTGAGGCTTGCTACGGAACGCGAAGGAGGAGGTACGATTTTTGGTATTTTACTTCCTTGTTAGTAGTGTATTTTTCCTAGCTTACATTCTAGCACATCATCTTCTATCCACATCTTGAACCATTTAGATTGTTTGGTATTTCATTGTGATAACTGGATTCACCATTGTCGATGAGTTTATTTAAATTTTCGGTCCCGAAGTCAGGGGGTAGTTTTGTATTCTTTAATATATCAAGATATCAAGATAACACATTTATTCTTTTGATTTTCTTTTAAAACAAGGTCACCAATTTCAAATTCTCTGGGTCTTACCTTTTTATGATAACTGCATTGTAGTCGGTTTTGATAGACTTGAAGATGATTGAGAGCATTAAGTCATTTTTCATCGAGAAGCTCAAGCTCTTGAAGCCGTGATTTTTGGTATTCATCCTCATTAATTACATCTTTAAGGGAGATCCTCAAGGATGGGAGTTCTATCTCAATAGGTAAAATGGATTCACAACCATAAAAAAGGGAAAATGGGGTGGCTCCGGTAGGCGTGCGGTAAGATGTACGGTAAGCCCAAAGAGCGGGGTAAATTTGAGTATGCCAATTTCGTCTATGGGTGTTGACAATCTTTTCCATGATGGATTTTAAGGTCTTATTGGTTGCTTCCACTTGACCGTTGCCCTGAGGGTAGTATGGAGTGGACCATTTAAGTTTGATGTGAAAACATTTGGCTAGGTCTTTTACATCCTGATTTTTAAACGATTTACCATTATCTGTAACCAGAGCGGATGGAATACCAAATCGACATATGAGATTATTGAAAATAAATTTTGATATTTGGCTACCGGTAACATAAGTGAGAGGCATAGCCTCTACCCATTTAGTGAAGTAATCGGTAGCGGTAATGATGAACTTATGTCCATCGGAAGATGTTGGTCTGATTTTACCAATGAGGTCAAGTCCCCATTGAGAGAAGGGCCATGGTGTGGTTATCGATTGTAATGCCTGAGAAGGTGCATGGATAAGATTTCCATGCTTTTGACATGCTTGACAATGTTTGACAAAATGACATGCGTCACTTTCCATGGTGGGCCAATAATATCCAACACGCAGGATTTTCTTGGCTAAGGCGATACCATTCATGTGTGCTCCACAGATACCAGAATGGACTTCAGCTAAGACACTCGAGGATTCTTCCTGATTAAGACATTGGAGCAGGGTGCTATCATATCCTTGTTTATAAAGAGTTTCTACTAAAATGGTGTAACGAGAAGCACGTTGTGCAAAAGCACGTTTATGCATTGGTTTCATGTCGGCGGGAAATGTTTTATCACGAATGAAGGTATAAAGATCATGGTACCAAGGGTTATTCAGACCCACAATCTCACATACCATAGTGTTTTTAGGAAGATCATAGGTAGGCATTAAGATATGTTCAACGAGAAAATGTGCTTGGGGTTGACTAGATGTGATTTCTAATAGGGATCCGATGGTTGCCATAGCATCGGAAGATTTATTACGAATTCTGGGAATTTGATCAAAGCTAATTAATCGAAAATAGCTTCGAAGACTATCCACCATGCGTTTATATGGGATAAGTTTTTCATCCTTGACCTGGTATTCATCAGTAACTTGCTTGATGATAAGTAAAGAATCACCAAATACAGCTAATTCTGTAAGATTCCAAGATATAGCCAGTTTTAACCCTGCGACGAGAGCTTCATATTCTGCGATATTGTTGGTACATGGGAATGCTAAGCGAAATGATTTGGGGATAACATGTCCGCTAGGTGTGATAAGCAAAATACCAGCCCTTGAGCCATGGAGATTACAAGATCCTTCAAAAAATAGAGTCCAAGCTGGCGCGATGTCTATGTGTAGAATATCTTCATCAGGAAAAGAAAACTGAAGTGGTTCTGTGCCAGGAAGGGGTCCCTCAGCAAGTTGGTCCGCAAGGGCTTGTCCTTTAATTTATTTTTACGGAACAAACTCGACATCGAATTCACTAAGTAATACAACCCAACTAGACATTCTTCCTGTGAGAATGGGTCTGGACAACAAATACTTGAGAGGATCAATTTTGGCAATCAACTTAGTTGTGTGATTGAGCAAGTAATGACGTAACTTATGGAATGCAAAGACAACCACTAAGCATACTTTTTTGATTTGGGAATAACGTATTTCGTGGTCAATAAGTGTTCGACCAAGGTAATATACAGCCTGTTCTTTTCCTTGATTGTTATGTTGTGCTAGTAGAGCTCCTATGGCGTGTTCAGTGGCAGATGTATAAAGCAACATAGGTTTATCGGCAACTGGTGACATAAGAACAGGTGGACTAGAGAGGTATTCTTTTAACTTAGCAAAAGAATCTTGGCAATCGTGGTTCCAGTGAAAGTGTGCATCTTTCTTGAGTAACTGATTAAAGTGATGGCACTTGTCAGCCAACTGTGATATGAAACACCGAATAGATTGTAGCTTTCCCTGAAGACTGCGTAATTCTTTTAGCTTTTGAGGAGGAGGCATTTCCATAATGGCTTTGACTTTGGCAGGATCCACTTCTATGCCTCTTCGTGAGACAATAAAACCTAATAATTTACGAGAGGATACTCCAAACACACATTTCTTTGGGTTAAGACAAACCTTATACTCACGTAATCTATTGAAAATGTGTCTCAACACACTTGGATGCCCTATTCGTGTTTTAGATTTTGCTAATATATCATCAACATAATCTTCCATGATATCATGTAACATGTCATGGAAGATAATAGTCATTGCTCGTTGATAGGTGGCACCAGCATTTTTCAAGCCGAAAGGCATGACCTTATAACAGAAGGTGCCCCATGGTGTAGTAAATGTCGTTTTATGTTGATCTCCTTTAGCAATACGTATTTGATTGTAACCAGAGAATCCATCCATTAAGGAGAGAATTTCATGGCCTGCCGTAGAATCAACAATCATGTCTATATTTGGCAAGGGAAAGTCATCTTTGGGACAAGCCTTGTTGATGTCACGAAAGTCTGTGCATATTCTGATGCCAGGAGTTTTCTTGGTGACAGGAACTATGTTATATATCCATGCTGAATAATCAATAGGTTTGATGAAGTCAGCTTCCAAGAGTTTCTCGAGTTCAGCTTTAACAAGTAATGCAACTTGGGGATGCATTTTACGTAGTTTTTGCTTTACAGGTTTAGCATTTGGATGTACCACAAGATGGTGTACTACAAGAGATGGGTCCAGGCTTGGCATGTCCTTATATGTCCATGCAAATATATCTTGGAATTCAATAAGGAGTGTTGTGAATTCCATGCATTCTTGGTCAGACAGACTAATGCCAAGTTGTAAAATTTTTGGTTGTTCGGTGGTGCCAATGTTTATGTCTTTTGTTTCTTCTACAAGAATTTTAGATGTATCCTTTTCAAAGAATGATGCTAATGGTTGATGTAGGTCATCAGTGTCAGGTGTTTGTTGTAAATTTTTGACATGTTTATTGGATAGGGTGGCGGTGAGGTTTTGACTATGGGAAATCCTCTGTTTGCGCTTTTGATCCAAATTTTCTGACGGTGAAGGATCTGAATATTTTATCTCTTCGCCAAAATAGGCCGATTCATTTATATTGATTTCAAATCCTTTTCTATGGTTTGAAGTAGGTATTTGGTCATGAGCTCCAAGAATTCTTCGATGGCTTCATCATTTTGGAACATGTCCATGGCTGCATGATGTGGTTGGCCATGGTCTATGAGACTCGGATGTGTAGGCTCAAAATTGATGACATTAATAGAGAAATGTTCAAAGGCAAGATGTATTTCAGCGAGGTCCTCAAAAAGACTACTTGGAGACCTAATGTCATTATCAGAACTGGTGTCATCATTGTCACTCGAAATTATCATGGGAGCGACATCAAACACCTTGAAACCTAGACCATATTTACCGTGATGTTGTGTGCAATTTATAGGGTCTAAACGACCTTGTTCATTTGGGCCGAGTCCTTTACCCTGCCATCGCATGTTTTTCATTATTCGGTGAGCTTTGGTAAATTGAGGGGACTCATAACATGGAGAAAAGTTGTCATTATATAACCAAGATCCTGAAGAACTTGGAATATGTTCGTTGTCAAGATGACCAAACTTTTTCCAAATTGACTTACCCATTTGGTAATTGGGATGGATTCTCAGATGTGGAGCATTAGGTTTGCCATAGCTATGTGGGGATTTGGTGATATAAAAAGAGTCTTCCATATTTTGAAATTGATATTCACCCTATCCCATGCCAATGATTTTAAATGTGTGAGATGGGGGACCAATAGGTACCTCATGTGATGGGGAAGTTAGTTTGGTAGTCTTAAAAGATGAAGAGAATGGGTTATAAGAAGAAGGGGGTGGATTGAAGGATGAAGGTTGGCTATTCATAGGAGGAGGTATCTTAATAGAGGAGGTGTGGTTGGATGAAGAAGATTGGCTTGGTGAAGAAGAAGATGGTGTGGTGGAAGAATAATTGTTGCTGGAAGAAGCTTGATTAGTGAAAGAAGATGATTGATTAGTGGGAGGAGGACTGGTGGAAGGTGGTTGACGAGCGGATGATAATGGATTGGAAAATGTATTTTGGTTATGAGATGAAGGTTTTGGATTACTGTTAGGGAGTGTATCAGGATCAATGCGTGTTTCATTAGGGATTATATGAGGTGGAGCATATTTATCTGTTGATGGACAATAGTGATCATGTCGATACCGTCCTTCAAGGAATCTACAATACTCAAAAGGTTGGGGATCTGCACGTAATGTAAATTCCTTGTCCAAATGAGGAAACTTAATGCATTGGTGGAATGTTGATGGGACGGCTTTCATGGCATGAATCCATGATCAACCGATAAGAATGTTATAGGCAACTTCTACATCTACCACATGATAGATCGTGTCTAAGGTGATGGGTCCAACTTGGAGAGGCAACGCGATTGTGCCTTCAGACTTTCTTTCACTATTATCATACCCACGAATGGTTATGATATTGTTTTGCAAATCATTTTCAGTGTAACCTAGACAACATAAAAGTTTCATGGAACAAATATTTAATGCTGATCCGTTTTCGATTAAGACACACTTGATTTTACGATGAGTTACATAACCCTCGACGTATAAAGAATGATTATTAGCGATATTGGGATTAAGCATGTCATCAGGACCAAAAGATAAAATAGGATTGGGGACTGTAAGATGTGCAATTAAAGCCTGAAATTGTTGTGAATTGATGTCCTCAGGGACACGAGCATTATTCAATGTTTGCATAAGGATGCGTTGTAGTGCGGGAGAAGAATTAAGTAGTTCCATGATTGAAATTTATGCGGGAGTCTTCTCTAATTGTTTGACAATATTAAATGATGGCGTAGGTTGTGGAGAGGAATTGGCGGCAGAATTAGATGGTGGATTAGGAAGTGATGCTGAGGACGAAGTGGAAGATTTTTTTTATTGTAGGGACCCATATTTTTTTGTCTAGTGGTGATCGCGCAGTCAGTTCTGATCTTTATAGTTGCCACTAAGTCTTGGTCATAATCTATGGTCGAGATGACTGAGTCATACTCGACATTGCTTGATGATTGACCCTTATCTTTTGAATTGCTATCATGGTTAGGGAATGGATTTTTGAACATGTGAAGTTTTTCATTAGGTGTTTTTGTCTCAGTAGTATTTTCAACTTCTATGTCTCCACATTCAATCAAGTCTTGGACGTAATGGCGGAGTTGCATGCATCGATCTGTGGAGTGCCCTTTTATGCGATGGTAATCACAATATTTGTTGTCTTTATACCAATTTGGTTTAGGTTGTCCTTCTTCGAAGGGTCTGACAATGGGATATGTAATCATATTAGCATTTTCCAAATAACGAAAGACACTAGATAGACTTTCTCCCAGAGGAGTGAACTCTCTTCATCGATCCCGAGAAGGAACTTCCTTTCTAGGGATAATGATTGGTTGTTTAGATTTTAACGTGGTGGTGGGATGGTTTTAGACATTTCAGACATGGCGGGAATCAGTAACACCATCGTTGACGATATTTCGATTCTGGTTAAAGAATGTAGATTTGTCCTGGTTTGGAGGAGTGTCTCGATAAGGTTGGTCTCTAAAGGGTGCTTTAAGTAAGCCCTTAGAAATGAGGGATTTTTCGATTTGTGTCCCCTTTTCGATGACTTCTTCAAAACTATTCAGATAATACATTTGCATGTGGAATGATAACTCGGCATTGAGATTAGGGACAAAAATGCTAACTAGTTGTCTCTCGGGTACTGAGCAGGGAAATCGGCTTGCAATTCCGTGCCATCGTTGTAAAAAGGAAGCAAAATTTTCGTTTGGCCTTTGCCTAGTGTTGCAGAGATCAAACATGGTTATTTCTGAGTCTAGGTTATAAGAAAAATGTTTGACAAATTTCTCTGATAAATCTGCAAATGTCGTTACCAGACCCTTTGGGTAGATGGAAAAACCAATCTAAAGCTTGTCCTCCTAAACTTTGGGGGAATAATCGTAAAAGGTACGTGTCTCGATATGAAACTTTCTGACATTGCATTTAAAATTCCTTGACATGTTCACGGGGGTCACCTTTGCTTTTGTATTTATCAAACTTAGGGATTTCAAAGGATGGCGGAAATGGTAATCGTGATATCTCTGTATCAAATGGATAAGGACACAATTCTTCAAAGTTAAATTGTTTCGATTGTTTTTGCAGTCCCTGAATGGTGTCTTTCATAAGTTTCCATTCTTGTGCAAATGGAGAAGCAGGGGATGGTTTATTAAACATGTCGTGAGTATTGGAATCTAGATTGAGGTCTTTTAATCTTTCAGCTCTAGTCGTTGTTTCCTCATGTTTCTTTGTTAAATCTTGGATTTTAGTGAATAATTCTTCGGCCGAAGAACCATTTGGATTGTTTGGTATTTCATTGTGATAACTGGATTCACCATTGTCGATGAGTTTTTTTAAATTTTCGGTCCCGAAGTGTATTTTTGTGGGAAATGAGGAAGGGGAATTAATTGATTTAGGATAGATGTGAAATTGGGGTGTTTTCATTTGAATCATGATGCTAGTCACTGTCCTTTATTACAGCGTGTGATAAGGAATAATGTATCTTGCTTTTTCAAGATTTACAGGTCCACAACCCATGATACTAAGGATTTTCAGTTGATTGGTCAGATCCAGGATGCTATAGACATTGGGGTACGATAGAAAAGTATAACAAAAAACTTTAAAGGTAATAATGAGCACCAGGATTGGGATCATAATGAAACTTGCTATGACATGAATGAAGGGTGTTTTAAAGGATGTCATGGAAGGGGACGTGGATATCATGGTGGATATGGAGGACGAGACGTGATGGAGGAAGAGGTGAGTTCCCTCATGGAACATGTTATACATGCAGATCTCCTGAACACTATAGGCATGAATGTCCTTAGAATATTGCATGTTATTTCTACAGAAATAACCATAGCTATGAAGAGTGCTCAGACTTATATGAGCATCTAAGTAAGCAGCATAAGCAAGAAAACAAAGGCACCAGGATGGTTAGAATCCAACGTGTGGTAGAAGATCAATGGATTCCCAAGATAACAGAAGGACCCGAGGCATTTACTATTAAGACTACTACACATGCTGAAGTGGCGCGCACAAGAGAGGCATTGCACTAGAAGCCTATGATCACCAAGAAGGAGGTTTTGCATGCAACGTACCCAGATCCTGCTCATCAGAAATAAGTTTACTAGGATACCATGGAAATGCTAAGGAATCTTCAGGGTGAAATACAGTACCTAAAGGAGCATAAGAAAACATCAGAGATAGTCCAAACGGGTGTTAATGATCTGTGAGAGGTGTGCAAGATGTTGTGCCAAGAGAACATTATTCCACTATTAGGAAGTTGGTTAAAAGGGAACACTCGGCATGTAATTCTTGAGACCGGATGGCATATTCTGCATGTAAATATTCCCCCTAATAGCCTTGACTATGACAAAGAAATTACTCTAAATGTTGTTTCATATGGGTGGCTATTGAGTAACATATTGATTGATACAGGTGCAGAAGTAAATGTGCTTACATTAGATGCAAGGATACAAATGGGGAGGCCTCCATTGCAGACATCATCTAATGTGTTATTTATGGTAAACCAGAATAAGGCACTCCCATAGGAGTTTTGAAAGATGCATCTATAACTATACAAGGGGCCAAGTTCACTAGGGATTTTGAGGTATTAGCACTTGCAGAAGTAGATAATTTTCTAGCCTTGCTTGGATGCCCTTGGTGTTATGCGAATAATGATGACTTGAGATTCAATAAGGGGTATATTAGCTTTGAAACCAAGGAGGAAAGGGTTGTGATTCCTTTAACATATGGGGAGTCTACACCATATGTTGAGCCTCTAAGTAAGGAGGACTTAAATAGAGTTTATGTACGTGCTATTCAGGACCCAAAGGTCAATGAGCCACCAAAAGAAGGCATCCTACAGTGGGAGGATTCTCATTCTATTAGTGATACTATGAGTATCACTTGCAACAATTGGGCTCATGGTACATATGAATTAGTAGGGTGTGAGGTAAAAAGCGCGGTTACACGTAGGAATGGATTTCATTCAGTTCAACGGATAGGTAGCACATTACCTTGGTATACAAGGGCATAAGATCTTCATTCATTTTTTAAGGCCTAGGAAACATAGTGGACAGATAATATTAAGAGAAGAGCTATGTTAGTATATACCTTGTACGAGACAACAGCGCGCTGGTGGGTAGTCCAGAGAGATAATCTTATAAACTGGGAAGAGATTGGAGTCACTTTATCTACTAGGTTTATAAGGAACAATGCACCTACACAAATCTACACTTATCATGGTGATCAACCTGTTTATCATCATATTCAGTAGTGTGAGAGACTCTAGACAACATGACATGAAGCATTACCACCTTCACTTTGGGTGCATCGATTGTATTATACACTACAAGGATGTGCAAACACCTGGTACGTATATGTAAAACTACATTGAGAGACTAGAAACTGGTAAAATTTGTTTGCAGGTATGATCTAGACTTTTGACTACTCCTCGACTAAAACTCCTGTCGAAGAGGAATTAATAATTATCAAGCTCTTAACTATGGGAGATAGTGCAAAATCAGAAGAGCATATCCAATAATTATTCAGTTAGGTAGAGTTCGGAGCATGCTTTGAAAAGGAAGAAGAACTGGACTCCATACTACTTGAACACGCTTGCCTTGAGAAAGAGAAAGGAAAGATGGTTTTCATCGTAGATGATGAGGAAGTTGAGAAGCTAGATATTTAAAATTCACAAGGGGTGCACGAGGTCTTGGATAGTGCAAACAAGGATATGTGCACCTCTCATGAACCCATGAAAACAAAGAAGGTGAATATAGGTTCAGAGGATGAGCCTAAGGAGGCCATAATTGGAGACTACTGGTTAGACTCAGAGGTAGCAAAGATCATTGAGTTACTCAGGGATTATCAGGACTTATTCCCTTGAGGGAATCATGAACTTAAAGGTGTGCATAAATCACTTGGGGAAATGAAGATAAAACTTAAGGATAGTGCACAACCAGTTATAAATAGACCTTATAGAATGAATCTTAATTTGCACGAAAAGGAAAAGGAAGAGATTGATAAAATGATGAAATTTTGAATTATCAAGCCCCTTGATGAGTTAGAATGGGTTAGCCCAATGGTGATTAGTATCAAAAAGGACAGACGAATTAGAATATGTGTGGACTACAGGGAGTTGAATGTTGCATGCATCATAGATCCATTCCCTACACAATTCACTAAGGAAATACTAGAAGCAGTTGCAGGGTGCGAAATATATTCCTTCACAGATAGGTTTTCCGGGTATCATCAGGTTAGGATTTCTCAAGAGAATCAAGAAAAGACAAATTCACTACTGAATGGGGTAGTTTCACCTATACTGTGATGCCTTTTGGATTGAAAAATGTGCCTTTTGTATTCTCACACATAGTTGTTCAGGCATTCAAAGATTTTATTCACAACTTCTTATAGGTCTACCTAGATGATTGGACAATATATGGGCTTGTGAAAGATCATTGAAAAAATTTGTGCTTAATGTTTGAACAATGCATACAGTTGAGTATCTCTTTAAACATCAAGAAGTGCATATTTTCTACACCATTTGGAATATTGTTAGGACATATAATCTACAAGGAAGGTTTACTAGTTGATCCAGTGAAGGTTGCAGTCATTTTAGTCCTAGAAGCGCATACCAGTCAAAGTGAGGTGCACGGATTTTTAGGTCATACATGATATTATATAAAATTCATGAAAGGGTATGCCAAAATTGCTGCACCCTTGGAAGAATTACTGAAGGGAAAAGGTACATTTTATTGGGGAGAACCATAGCAACGTGTGTTTGAGATATTAAAAGAGAAACTTACTGCCATGCCCATTCTACACTTTCCCTCATGGGATAAGCCATTGGCACTATGTTAGCTCAACCTGGTGAAGGTATTGTAGATCATCCAATCTTTTTTGCTAGTAGGAAGCTAACTCGTGCTGAATGGAATTATACAACTACAGAGTGTGAAACTTTGTCCATGATCTATACATTGTACAAGTTTCGAAAGTACTTGTTAGTAACACCATTTGTGTTTTATATAGATCACATGGCATTGAAGTACCTGGTAAAAAATCCCATCTTAAAGGGGCACATATGTAGATGGGTGCTCCTAGTTCAAGAGTTTGACTTCACAGTTGTGGTGAAGCCAAGGAAAAGTAATTCTAGACTAGACCATTTATCTAGAATCAACTCAGGAGAGGAAGCACAAACAATTGAAGAAACCATGCCAGATGCATAATTGTATAGGTTACAATGCGTTCCTATGGAATTATAAGACATTGTTGTCTTTCTACGAACAGGTATGGCACCAGCAGGAATGAAAGCATTAGAAAAGAAATAGCTTGCTATACACGCGACACCATTTATGTTAATTAGTGGTGACCTCTATAAGTTAGGCAGAGATGAAGTATTATGTTGTTGTGTATTAGAGCATGAGCGTAAGGATATTATGGAAGAATATCATGGCAGTAATGCAAGAGGCCATTATGAAGGTGATGCGACTTCCCGGAAGATCCTACTTGCTAGATTATGGTGGGAGACATTGTATAAGGACTATAAAGAATATTGTAAGGCATGTGATCATTGTCAACACCTAGAAAAACTAGGGAAAAGAGATGAGATGCCTTTGAGACTGATTCCTAGTGTTGAACCATTTGAGAAATGGGCTATTGACTTTTTAGGACCTATTTCACCAGCCGCACGCAGGAATGGATCACACTATATCATTACTTGCATCGATTATGTCATATGGTGGGAAGAAGCATCACCTACGACGGACTGTACAATAGTTACAACAGCTAGGTTTCTAGGGGAGAATGTTCTTACAAGATATGGATGTCCCTTAAGCTTGAAAAGTGATAGGGGTACACACTTTTTGAATGAGACAATCAAGATCCTATTAGATGGTTTATGGTTGCACACCATAAAACTATACCTTACCATCCTCAGGAAAATGGAACTGCTAAGGATTTCAACAAGATTTTGAGCCAGACTTTGAAAAAAATTTGTGATGTTGGAGGAAAGGATTGGGATGACAAAGATTCAATTGTTCATTAGGCATATAGAACAACTTACAAGAGATTGAATAAGGACACACCGTTTCAGTTGGTGTTTAGTGTGGAATTCATTCTCCCTATAGAATTTATGTTACCTTCTTTGTGCATTATGTAACATTCCCATTTTAAGACTTTAGAAATAGGGGGGAATTTTTTTTATAAATAATGTTCTCTGTTCTAAATTCGTAATTTAGAACACACATTCTTTATCAACCATTCATATAAAGATAACCATATGCAACTGTAATGACTCAGTGTGCTACCGATCTATTCATTTCATGACTAGGTAAACTACCGATCTATTCATGTTTAACATTAAGTATTGGATACTTTTCTGTATACTATGTATACTTGGTTCTCTTTCCCTATTCAGGGTATTGAGTGATCTATCTAAGGAACCTATCTGAATATTTGTTTCCAATATTCATCTACATCACGAACCTTAGACTAGGTGACATAGGACAACGTAACCAGCAGCTTGCAATACTTTGGCCAAAGATTTTT
This sequence comes from Taxus chinensis, assembly GCA_019776745.2. Taxonomy (NCBI): domain Eukaryota; kingdom Viridiplantae; phylum Streptophyta; class Pinopsida; order Cupressales; family Taxaceae; genus Taxus; species Taxus chinensis. The sequence continues at coordinate 907,045,374 of CM034149.1, read as the reverse complement.
AACATATTGTTCATATTACTATTCCTTGATGGCATACCCATCAATCTGGAATATGTCCTTCACCCCACTCTATTGTTATCTAGAATGACCTTCACTAACTTTCATCAGTCCACTTGCCTAAGGTTTAACCCTAGTTCGAGTTAACAACATATGTTATGATAGGGGGAGGCTCACTAAGACTTAGGGAAAGTTGGCATATTGGGTCAACCTAAGTCAACCCCATGCTCTAAGGTATCCTGATTCTTAGGGGGCTACCCCATATCTTAGTCATGTTACTAACCATACCTAGAGAGAAACTAAGATCAAGTCCTAAGTGTGTAGATCTAAATGATCAATGCAGAAGGGTGTTGCCACATGTCGACTGCATCATTGTGTCCTCGAGAAGATCCTAATCTTCTCAAAGGTACAACCCTACAGTTGGTGTGTGCCAAAATCCTACAGAATAGCCTCATCGAGATGTACATACCTCAAGGAGTTTATTATAAATTTAATTAATTCGGATTATTAAAAACAGATTTCAGCAACCTTACCTAACCCTAATCGAACACTCCTTAAGTTCTTCCCTACAACATATTCAATTGGTTGTTAAATAAATTTCATAGCTTAAGATTTCCTTTAATGTTATTTACTGGACTTAACAAGCTGTCAACCATAACAGGATATCAACATCATAAGTTCCATTTATTGTGACTTAACTGTTCAAGGAAGTGTAACAACCATCTAGGTTATAACTAAGTAGACTTTATTAAACGAATTCTAATAATTAGGAATCACGTCTTCCATTTTATTTACATTCTCAAGATAGAGGAAGAATCTTCCTTTACATGATTAAGTGTTAGGGCCTAGCACCCCTAAAAATCATTACAAATTCAATAGTTATTACTGAATGTTCATTCCATATAATATTACTATATTGAATTGTTTAGTTATGACATCAAATTCTACAACTTAAGAAATTGCATCCTATTTAGGGAAATTTGTCCAATTTCCATTTTCAAACATATCTAAGAATACTCTATTAAGCATATAAATAATATTGAGAATATCAACAAGATAGGATTCCATCTATGTAATGAAAGTACAAGATAATATACACACCCAAAGTAATAAATTATCAACATTTAATTCATCTCTAAAACTTATACATTTAGGTATGGTACAAGACAACCACCTTCATTACAAAAGAATACTACTTTTCCTTTTCAATACAATCTCAAGAACGATTCAGAGTTCTTTACAAAAATAAGACTTAAATCAGCCAATGATCACATAAGTTTATGCCTTCCTTTTCACTTACGAAGTTCATTTACAAAAATTGTTAGCACGGTTCAGTTCAATGAACTGAGCATGATAAACACTAAGCCTTAAAAAGAAGTGCATTCCAACAATTGTTCCATTAAAACAACTCTACTTTAATGAGACAATCATTACATCATATAATCAATATATCAAAAGCAACAAAAAAGAAGTACATTTTAAACAATTGATTTCACTTCTAAGAAAAGGACAGAATATAATCCACCATTTTAGTCTTACAAAATAGATTCTAATTGATTCTATCAATTATCCTTAGGCAAACAACATATCATAACATCTCATTGATCCCAATATTTCATAAAATAAAACAACATTTATCTTTGCTTCAAGCTAAAGGAAGAGTTTAAAGCATGGTTCAGATTAGGATGACTCATCTAACTCCTAAAAAAAAGAAGAAGAACCAAGACAACTATGCCCAAACCCAACACATCCAAAAAACAAAACAGATTCAAAATGTGATTTAACTATTTCTTTTTAAAAGACAACTATCTTAAAATTTAACATTTAAGATATTCATCAGAACATAATTTCATTTTAATCCAAAAAGGAATAGAAAATCAATCAGTCTACCTGAAATTTTAAATCTACTTCCACATATAGAAGTTAACTTTTAAAGATTTGAAACAACGTTAAAAAATCAAGGTAGACTCATATAGGAGTTAATCTCTACTCAAGTTCATCCAAGGAGAATTCTTAAAAAGATAGAGTGCAAGAGACAATTTTACTCATCTCAACCCAACCAAGTAAAGTCTTGTCAAACAACAATCTACCAAACAAATTGGCATTCCTAGATTAATAAGACCGAATAAAATAATCTCTTCCAACATCACTTCTAGAAATGATTGGGTTAAAGAAGATCAAATAACTCATCAAGAAAACTTCATTTCAAAGAAGAATCAAAACAAAAGTTCAACCAATGATCTATACAGTACGAAGAAGCACACTGCCATATTCTTTACACTTCTTTACTTTCAATGAACACGAGTTTCAAATTCCTACTCAAAATGAAATACAATTATCAGTACTAAAACATAGTCTGTTCTAAAGGAATCACATTCCTTTCTTTTATAACGACTCAAGGTGTATTAACTATATCCAACAAGAAATAGAAAAATAACCGATCAATAAGTTAAACATGATCAAAAGTATCAACAAACTCAGACTAAAATCCCATTTTTAGGTTTCATTATTGCATTACAAAAGAGTAATCAGTTCCTGATTCAATAAGTATTGTAATACAAAAATTATTCGAACAGAGACATATAATCTTTTCATAACAATTTAAGAGTACTAAATTAATTAAGCTCATCTTTTAAATGAAACCCTAATCTTATTTTAAAAGATCTAAAGATACGAGTTTCCACGAAACAGAGGGGAAAATAATACCCTCAATAAAATGCCAATGCCATCTTAAACAAGACGAAATAGTTCACAGAAAATAATTACCAAACCCATTCATCAAACAAAGATGATTTCAGTTGAGATCTTAAGAGTTTATCCAACAACTCAACCAACTATTTTCCCTGTTTTCCTTGATCAATGGTTCAATGAAAGAGTTATTTGTTTTAAACATTTAAAAAAAATAAAACCCAACTCGAATTACCAGAACAAAGTCGACATAAAGTCTCAACAATAGTTCAGAATACACAAGTAACAAAATTCGAGTGCTGTGTAAATCACGAATCTTCAATAATAGTTCCAAACTTCCCAAAAAAGTATAAAACACGGGTATAGAGCCACTTACGGATTCTTCAATAGTTTGAGTCACCCAAGATTTCAACACTGGCTTAGAACAACTAAAGGCTCCAACACAATTCATATCAAAATGTGAATTCCAATATTATCCCCAATGGAACTCAAGTTTCTCACCTAAGTTCAAGCCCAAAAATGAGTAATAAAAAACAAGTATCATGTACATTATGAACTAACAGTAACAGTTCAGATTATCATAAGGAACTAAGACACAAGCACCGAGCTATATACGGGCTTCAACAACAGTCAAGGGATATCCAATATTCCAACATGATTCAAAACAACAAGAACCTCTATCAATAGTTCTTAACAAACACAAAACTAGAACCAAGTTCCAAACCAAATATGAGCTCAATAACAAGATCTACCTAAAACACAAGCTCATGATCAAACAAAACACAAACTCCAACAAGATCAGATAGAATCCCAAGGTTCTCAAAAACTCTGAACCATATCTAAATAGCAACAAAGAATATTTAAACAGAATACTTCCATTACCTGTTCCAGCATGAAAAAGCTAAGTTATAGACATATGTTTTTGCATGCATTCTCTTTTTTAAGAACTATACATAGTAAGTTTCCAAACAGAACATCATTTACCAAGGATTCAAAACCAATATCACAAGATTAATAAACCCAACAAGCAAATAACCAGATAAGATAAGTAATCCAAGAATCTTAAAAGAGTAGACTTGTTTTAATGAAACATTTATAAGAAAGCAAGAGATCTTAAATATTAGAGCCTATCATACCTAATAGCACTTGTGCCAAATCTAAGAGAACCTCCAGCTGATCTCACAACTTCTCCTCTTCTCTATGAAATATCAAACAACCACCTTCTTCTTCCACATTGCCTCTTATATATCCCACAAACTGAAAATAGGTCAAAAATCTCAAGAATAGCCATTAATTGCAGTTTAATATGCTGGTTCGAAAAACCAGAGAGCATGCAGAGTGAAAATCATGAAACATGCAAGGTGAAATGACCCCATACAAACCCGTTTTCATTATTTCCAAAATGGTTTGAGTACAAAAACTGAAAACAATAAATTCCATTAATTCCTATTTTCCCGCCTATCCTTCCTTTCCATCGCCTTCCAAGTTTAGCAAATGCCAAATCAAATTTTACAAGGAATTCCATTTTAGTGAAGTTTCCACATAAGCCTCTACCAAGTCAACTAGCCCCTGCCATAACTTGTGATACCTCTATGCAATTAAAACCTTATCAATAACTTAAATGCCTTGGAACCATCACCTACAATACATGCGACCACCAATTCCCCTTCATGCCCAATAGTTTAGGTAGACATAATTTCTTAGGTTAGATCTTAGGTTAGCTTAGGATAGGTAACCTTGGGATATAACCCAATCAATAAATAACCACATTAGGTAGTTCCCACATAGGTTAGATTAATTCCAACACAACCATAAAGCATTAGGTTTTAGGATAATTTCAATAACCTAGAAACCTCTCCATAATCCTTTAGTAAAAGATTAGGTTAGGATAAAATTTAATTAATTAACATAGCTAGGTAATATATATATTCTTACCTAGCTTAGGATTTCGTAGGACAGTCCCTTTAGTTTTAGGAACCAAAATATTTCTTAAGTCGTGTACAGGTTATAGTTCGTTTGCGTCAGCATTGTCCTGCCACGATCGAACTGAAAAGATCCAAACACAACATACGACTGAATAGAAACACATTCACACAACAATCAAAGAACTTGTAATCAATCAAAGTTTAGTCATATGTATTTTAATTCATGGAATGTTGATTTACCATTCATTCAACAGAGTAGATTTAAAACATTCCTTGGATCACTGAAATTGATCCAAGGATGAGTCAGATTAATAGATAGGTTTACAATTCTTAAACCAGATTGTAACTCACCTACAAGAAATGAAAAATGGATTCAAGGAAGCCATTCCAATTTAGTCAAAGGATCTTAAGAACATAAGATGATTTATCCATATCAAGCATGATCTCCAAAAATCAAAAGAACATATCTTTATAAGGAAAATCACATGTCAACACTTGAAATATAAAGGAGGAAAATAACAACTGTCAATGGTGTTACACATTACGCGCGCTAGAGGTCTAGCTGATGAACAAGCTTTAGAAGATCGTATCGAGAAGATGATTCAACTGGATGAGAGTCGAGCCATAGCACCATTGATTCAAAAGCAGGAAAAGGCTAGGTAGAAGGCATGACATGAAAGAAATGTAAGGGATAAGAAGTTTGAGATTAGACAAATGGTACTTCTTTATGACTTGAAGTTCTTACGTCATCTAGGGAAGCTTAAGGTACATTGGTTTGGGTCGTATGTCATCACTTCTATACTTGAATCAGGTGCTTTCCAGTTAGAAGCACTTGATGGAACACGGCTACCTGGTTACTTTAATGGGAGTAGGTTGAAGCCCTACTATAAATAAGTATTCTTGGTGTTTGTAAAAAGTTAGTATTGCCATTTAGATTAGGTTTTCAATTATGTATTTCATTAATGTATCTCCTTCATTGTCATTATGCTTTGTCAATTTAGTTGTTGTCTTTGTGTAATAAACACGCTTCCATGCATGAAGCTAATTACTATATGAATAATGTCTATGCGCAGAGGACTACACATACTTTTTGGTGGGGTGGTTGTAGTTATCCAAGTAAAAGACTGTGGGAATTGAAAGGTGAAAGGAATAAGTTACTACAGGTGTGCTTTAAGTAAAAAGAAGATTTCTTCTCAAAAGTGACTAAGGATGGAGATGAATGAAAGGACAGTATAACGCGAGGTAAGCGGAGGCCATGACAGCTACCAAGAGAAGGTACAATGATGAGGTACTCAGGCATAAGGGTGCTTGCTGAAGAGAATTTTGTGACCAGAGGGTAGGAAGGTGCGCTAGAAGGTTATAACTGGGGCACGAAGATGTACCGCGCAGGATGAATGAATTTGATCAATAAATTTGGATATTTGATAGGTGAAGGAGCAATCAATGCATCAAAATTTGAAAAAAATTATATAAGGATGGGATATAGATTTATTTTTACCGTTGTGACTAAGAGAATTTGAGGAAAGAGCTAATTGTGAAGAACCAAGTGATTGGGTTAAGGTGTAAAGGGTGTGAAACCAAGCGTGACAGCCAGATCTGTGTGATAAGAAGCTTGCGTCCCTGGTGGTGAAGGGTTTGAGCAAATCAGGGAGACATAAAAGAGTTAGGTTACGAATTTTCCACATAGAGCACAATTGAATCAAGCTAGGTTTTGATTCGTAAAGTTACAGAGTTAAAAAGGAGACATTTGTAAGGTAAAAATGGCACCTAAGAAGGCATTTGCAGCAGCAATAAAAGGAAAGAAGAAGGTGGTCGTTGAGGAAGAAGAGATGGTACCCAAAATCCATTTTTCAGAAATGAAATATCCAGAAGGAGTTATCATCGGCCAGGAATGGGATTCACCCATTAGAAAGAGAAAAGTAAGTGAATACAATCACAGGACCGCAGAGAACAAGAAGGAGCTTGATTCCTTGCTCACTGCTAGGAAGAACAAGCACACGGTAGATGACATGCCATTTTATGACGATGCAAGTGAGAAGCTTTTGAAGAGAATTGGGGTCTACAAATTATATGAGCTTCCATATTTCAGGAAGTATGAGCCCTTGTATCAATGGCTAATGATCAGGGTGAACGATGACTTCTTCTACTTTGCAGGATGCAAAGTTAGAATCTCATCTACGTTTATCTCATCAATTACATGTTTGAAGGCCACATGAGAGGACAAAAAAAGTGATCTCGTAGATAAAGTCATGATTTTAAAGACCAGATAGGAGTTAGGGTACCTAAAGGGTCAATGTGGAATGGATATAGACAAATTGAAGAACTGTCCAGTTATGTAAGCTGCAGCACACCTTGTCACAAAGTTGAATGATCAGGAGTGGTGGTCATAGGTAAATACTATGTGGTTGCATGTTGAGCATAAGATGTCAGAAGGGGAAATCTACAACATTGTAGGCTATATTACAGAGCAAATAGTCGAAGAAGCATGCACAGGAGGGAAGATTAGCTTTGGGGCTGTTCTACTATCACTAGTATTTATGGAGATTGGAATACCAGGTGGACCGAAGGAAAAGGTGTGGGAATAAGCCATGGAGAATAAGTCACCAGCTAAAAGGTTTAACAAGTATCTATGTGAAGGGGCCATGACAAATGATGTAAAGCAAAGGGTGGAGAAATGGTATGATATGCTCTGCGAGGCATTTGGAGAAGAGTGGTACATCCCAAAGGACCTACCAGCAGTGATAGGGAAATGTTATGTTATGTTTGTGGAGCCTATTTTCATGTTAGAGTGTGGTACACCTTATATGTGTTACACTCGAGTATTTTTACGACAGTCCCACTCACCGGTGAGCGGGTCAAGGGGGTTCAGGGGCGAAGCCCATGAAGTAAATTTTCATGGGTGGTTTATTAACCCATGGGTAATGGGTAACCGTTATGGGCTGTTTTTGGGCCCATGGTTTTTTGGTACCCATTGTTTTGATACCCACGGTTTTTTTACCCATGGTTTTGATACCCACGATTTTTGCCCATGGTTTTGATACCCATGGTTTTGTATCAAATTGCTTAAGAAATTGTCTATTTATATGGTCTTATGCATATGATACACATACAAGCAAATGCATTGCAGATGTTCTTTGAATTCGGGTGTGAATTTTGTAGAGTTTGTTGAGCATAACTCCAAATGGATCTGGGTATTGTATTGAGAGAGTGGAGGCTTGTAATAAAATCTGAGCAAGTGATTCTTGGTGAACGTAGCCCAAATTGGGTGAACCATGTTAAATATTGTCTCTCTATGTTGTGTTTTTTATTCTGCACTTTTATTTGAGATCTATAATATTTTTTGCATATTAGTTTCTAGTGTTTAGATTCTGTAAGGGATTATTCCACAAATTTTATCTCTTATTTCCTATCAATTGGTATCAGAGCCTAGTTTTGGTTTGTTGAAGTGTTGAATCACAGGGAAAGTTTTATCTTGAGTGGGAGCCATGGCAGATGATGGAAGATCTAGGGTTGATAAATTCAACAGGTAGAAATTCAGTCTTTGGAAGATGTAGATGGAAGATTACCTTTATTAGAAGGATCTGTATACTCCATTGTCTAAGAAGGTGAACAAACCCTCGAGTATGACAGATGCGGAATGGGATTTGTTGGATCAAAAGGAATTTGGAATGATTCGGTTATGTCTTACATCTTCGGTATTATTTAATGTTTTAAAGGAAAAGACTACAAAAGATCTAATGGATGCATTAGGGAAGTTATATGAAAAACCCTCTGCCTCTAACAAGATATTTTTAATGAAAAATTTGTTTAATATGAAGATGTCTGAGAATAGTTCAGTAGCAGATCATTTAAATGATTTCAATACGGTTGTGAATATGCTAGCTTCGGTTACAATAGAATTTGATGAAGAAGTTAGGGCTTTATTAATTTTGTGCTCTTTACCTGAAAGTTGGAATAGCCTGGTAATGGCGGTAAGTAACTCGGTTCCAGCTAACTCGAAGTTGAAGTTTGAGGATGTTGTAGGGGTGATTCTAAGTGAGGAAATGTGAAGAAAAAGCTCTGGGGAATATTCTACTTCAGGGAATGCTTTGATAGTGGAAAATAGAGGGAGACAGAAGAATAGAGGAAACCATGGAAAATCAAAAGATCGGGCAAGGTCAAAATCCAAGAGAAATATTGTATGTTGGAACTGTGGAAAGTCTAGGCATGTAAAGAAGGACTGTTGGGAGCTTCGGGACAAGAAGAAACAACAAGAAGAAAACAAGGAGGCAAATGTGGCATCAGGTAATGTATGTCAGGATGCTTTGATTCTTTCTTTGCATAATATTACTGAATCTTGGGTTTTAGATTCAGGGGCTTCTTTTCATGCTACTCCACATAGGCATTATTTTGTTGATTATGTTCAAGGGAATTTTGGGCATGTTTTTCTTGGTGATGATGAGCCTTGTAGTATAGTTGGAAAAGGTTTTGTTCAGGTTAAGATGCAGAATGGGAATACATGGCTATTGAAGGATGTCATACATGTGCCTACTTTAAGGAGAAATTTGATATCGGCGAGGCAATTGGGAAGTGATGGTTGTACTATGATATTTACACCTAGACTCTTGGAAAGTTACCAAGGGTGCTCTTGTGGTGGCAAGAGGTAAGAAGGTTGGAACCTTGTATTTATCCACTGATAGTACTAATGATTGTAATCTTGTGGCTTCAGATGTAGATACAACATTATGGCACTATAGGCTCGGTCATATGAGCCATAAGGGCATGGACATCATAAAGAAGAATTTACCTGGATATACAGAAACAGGTTTGGATTTATGTGAGAATTTCATATATGGGAAACAGAAGTGAGTAAGGTTTCTCAAGGTTGGACCTACAAAGAAAGAGAGTAAGTTAGAGCTGGTACATTCTGATGTGTGGGGGTCAGCTCAGGTATCATCTCTTGGGGGTTCAAGTTATTATGTTACTTTTATTGATGATGCAACAAGGAAAGTTTGGGTTTATTGTATTAGAAACAAATCTGATGTATTTGATACTTTTGTTAAATGGAAAGCCTTGGTAGAGAATGAAACAGGTCTTAAGTTAAAATGTCTCAGGTCAGATAATGGAGGGGAGTATTGCAGCAATGAATTTGATGATTATTGTTCTAAGAATGGAATCAACAGGCAAAAGATGGTTCCAGGAACCCCTCAGCAGAATGGGGTGTCAGAAAGGATGAACAGAACAATAATGGAACGTGCTAGGAGCATGAGGATACATGCAAGACTGCCTCTTTATTTTTGGGTAGAAGCGGTGAGCACAGCTTTGTAATTAATAAATAGAGGACCCTCAAGTGCCTTGGATGGAGGCATACCTGAGGAGGCTTGGTACGGTAAGAAAGTTCGATTACTCATTTCTTAGAGTCTTTGGATGTGAGGTGTTTGTTCATATTGACAAGGATGATAGGACCAAGCTAGAGGCTAAATCAGAAAAATGTACTTTTATTGGTTATGGTGGTGATGACTTTGGATTTAAATGTTGGAGTATTAAGGACAAGAAAATCATTCGGTCTAGGGATGTGGTCTTTAATGAGAAAGTCATGTATAAGCAACAGTTGCAGGAAAACAGGGAAGAATCCAAGAAAGAATATGTAGTGGTAGAGGATCTTCCGGATGGGAAAGTGACCCATGAATCAGTTCAGGAACCTACTCAATAGGAACCCCAAACTCCTACAGTGAGGAGGTCTTCTAGGGTAAGAAAAGAACCTGAACATTTTTCTCCTTCTCTTTATTATTTATTACTCACTGATAGTGGAGAGCTAGAGAGCTTTGATGAAGCAATGCAGGTAGATGCCAGTAAGAAGTGGGAGCAAGCCATGGATGAGGAGCATAAGTCTCTCATGGAGAACCAGACTTGGGATTTGGTGAAGCTACCGGAAGGAAAAAGAGCATTGCAGAACAAGTGGGTGTACAGAGTTAAAGATGAAGAAGGAGGAAAGAAAAGATATAAGGCCCGGTTGGTGGTCAAGGGGTTTGCACAGAAACAAGGTATAGATTTTGATGAGATATTTTCTCCTGTAGTAAAAATGACTTCTATTAGAACTGTTCTTGGAATAGTGGCAGCAGAAGACTTGCACTTAGAACAGTTAGATGTAAAGACTACATTTCTCCATGGTGATTTGGAGGAGGAGCTATATATGCAGCAGCCAGAAGGATATGAAGTCAAAGGTAAAGAGGAGATGGTGTGCAAACTGAAGAAGAGCTTGTATGGCCTGAAACAAGCTCCACGTCAATGGTATAAGAAGTTTGATAGCTTCATGATGGAGCAAGGTTATATCAGATGTCATTCTGACCATTGCGTGTATACAAAGAAATTTGAGGATGGAAGTTATATTATCCTGTGTTTGTATGTTGATGACATGCTGGTTGCAGGTAAAAACATGCAGGAAATAAAAGTACTCAAGAAACAACTAAGTGAATCCTTTGATATGAAGGATTTGGGGGCTGCCAGACAAATCCTTGGTATGAGGATAACTCGAGATAGGAAGGAACGGAAGCTGACTTTATCTCAGGAAGAGTACATTAAGAAGGTATTGGATAGGTTTAACATGCAAGATGCTAAACCGGTTGGGACTCCTTTGGCAGGCCATTTTAAGTTATCAAAGGAGCAGTGTCCCAAGACAGAGCAGGAAAGAAACCATATGTCCAAGGTACCTTACTCATCAGTGGTTGGCAGTTTGATGTATGCTATGGTATGCACTAGGCCTGATATTGCCCATGCAGTAGGAGCTGTGAGTAGATTTATGAGTGATCCAGGTAAAGAGCATTGACAAGCAGTAAAGTGGATCCTTCGTATTTGAGAGGGACCATGGGGACAGTTTTATGCTATAGTGGATCAGACACCACTTTACGTGGTTATGTAGATTTAGACATGGCTGGAGATGTAGACAGTAGGAGGAGCACAGACAGGTTATATTTACACTGTAGGTGGGACAACAGTAAGCTGGATTTCACGACTACAGAAAGCTGGTGGCTTTGTCAACCATGGAGGTTGAGTATGTTGCTGCCACAGAGGCAAGCAAAGAGATGATTTGGTTACAACAATTTCTTGAGGAGTTGGGGCATAAGCAGGAGGAATGTAAGCTGCATAGTGATAGTCAGAGTGCTATACACCTAGCTAAGAACTCTGCTTTCCACTCCAGGACGAAGCATATACAGTTGAGATATCACTTCATCAGGATAGCTTTGGAGGAAGATAAGTTGAAGTTGGAGAAGATTCATACCAGTCAAAATCCTGCAGACATGATGACCAAGGTGGTCACAAGGGATAAACTAAAGCTATGTTCAGCTTTGGTTGGCCTTCACGGATGACAGTGAAGGGTTGAGAAGCTTGCTCAGTGGAAATTAGTCTCCAAGTGGGAGATTGTTATGTTATGTTTGTGGAGCCTATTTTCATGTTAGAGTGTGGTACACCTTCTATGTGTTACACTCAGGTATTTTTATGGTGGTCCCTCTGGCTGGTGAGTGGGTCAAGGGGGTTCGGGGGCAAAGCCCCCAAAATAAATTTTCATGGGTGGTTTATTAACCCATGGGTAATGGGTAACCGTTATGGGCTGTTTTTGGGCCCATGGTTTTTTCGGTACCCATTGTTTTGATACCCATGGTTTTTGCCCATAGTTTTTATACCCATGGTTTTGTATCAAACTGCTTAAGCAATTGTCTATTTATATGGTCTTATGCATATGATACACATACAAGAAAATGCATTGCAGATGTGCTTTGAATTCAGGTGTGAATTCTGTAGAGTTTTTGAGCATAGCTCCAAATGGATCTAGGTATTGTATTGAGAGAGTGGAGGCTTGTAATAAAATCTGAGCAAGTGATTCTTGGTGGACGTAGCCCAAATTGGGTGAACCATGTTAAATACTGTCTCTTTGTGTTGTGTTATTTATTCTACACTTTTATTTGAGATCTGTAATATTTTCTACATATTAGTTTCTACTGTTGTGATTCTGTAAGGGATTATTCCGCATATTTTATCTCTTATTTCCTAACAGGAAACAAGTCTAGTTTGTTGTATATCAACTTTTTTGCATCACATGCTTCCCAATGAAAGATGGATTCTAGATCCCTTGGTGTAAATTGCCTTATGCATTCACTGTAAGGTATTTCCAATCATCTGTTCACATATTCATAGACATGCACCGACTAGTATTCAATGTAGATAATGTAGACTGTGACTACCACACGTTGAGAAAGAAGAATGTGTATCCTGGCATAAGTGCTTATATAGAGAGGATCATTTTGGAGGTGCTGAATATTAAACCAATAAGCTTGGCTCCATTGATGTATCTCCAGTTGAAGCCAAAGATGGAGAATAAAAAGTATGTGGAAGGTGAGTTCACAATTCCAGCACCACCAAAGGGAAAGCATACAATGGAGAACATCCCAGTGCCTAAGTCCACAGAGCCAATTGAAGTGGAGGATGAGGAGGAGGAGCGTGAAGATATGGTGGTTTGGAGCATAGAGGTAGGAGACGTCCTAAAAATAAGGGTGAAGTTGAGCATGTAATTACACCATCTCAGCCACAAGAGGGGGATGATGAGGACTTGAATGTAGTCCAAGGGGAGCATAGATTTAAGGTGTTTCAGCAAGACCCTAGGTGCTACTCCAACCACGGTGCATAGATCACCCAAACACTCTCCACAGAAGGAGGCAACCATGCAAAGGAGGAGGAAACTGAAGTTAAACAAGAAGGAAAAAGATTCAAAAGAAAGCATGCCTAATTCTCCTACACTTCCAGAGAACATATAAGAATAGGGTGAGGGATCAAAGGGAAGAGAAGAGGACGAGAAGAGACCAGAAGAGATAGCTACAGAGAATGTTTAGGACATGGAGACACAAGTCCCAGATTTTGAAGTTAAATTTCCTAAGCAGCAACAGTCTAGAAGAACAAGTGGAGAGCACATTCCACCATCCATGGGGTATGTAGAGGACGTAGGTAAAATTTCCCACGCCCGCTTCCAGAGCACGATAGCACAGAAGGATTTATTCGGATGGTAGCTAATGGATGAGGATATGGTGACTATGTACACTTGAAAACAAATATCATGGTCAATGAACACCCACATGGATGAGCCTAACTTTAATGTGTGTGAATAATCATGCATTTTGAGATGACTGAAGAAGGCACTCCAAGCTAGACATGTGACGGTAAATCCTATTGTCATGTAAGATGAGAAAGTCAACAAGGCATTGGTGAAGGTTTCTGCTAAGGTGGCTAGAAGAAATATGGACAAAGCTGCAACGATCAAAGCGATGTGTAAGGATATGGAGACAAAGGATGCAGAGATAACACACATAACGCAAGAGAGGGACTTCATACAACAGAAAATGAAGTATTTATCAGCATCACAATGGAGATTGGGGAAAATGTCATCAGAGCAAGGCCACACTTGGAGGCCAAGGTACCACATACATTCCCTTAGGTGATACATTATGTAGGAAATTTGGTGGACTTGGTACTTGAAGATGAACCTATGTGCATGCTAGTGCCAAGAACCTCAGAGCTAGATGCCAAACGGGAGAAATCCTTGGTGATGCGAAAGAATTCATCTTCTGAAGGGTTGTTGCAAGCATTATAGAAATTTTTGAAGAAAGAAGACCAGGATTTAAACATATGTAGAACTCCAAAGGCACTTATCAACATAAAGACCCTAGAAGAGAACAATGAGGTCTAGAAAGTGACGAAGGATGAAACATTGGGCCACATAGAAAGATTTTCAATGGTTAAATAGAAGCGCAAGGCCCTGACAGCAACACAAGAGCCACACAAGACTTGGTTGGAAGAGCTTTGGAAGCTAATTGCGCAGAATATGGATATTTTAGAAGGAGAAATGACATCAATGTCTATTGTTGTGTTAGTTCTGTAGAATGAAAAAGGAGAGATTTCAAGGGATGAGTTGGAATCCATTGCTGTGGACATCCCAGAAAAAGTAGAACAAGCACTCACTGAATGGCAAATTTTGGAGGCCGAAATAAAGGAGGAGTATCCAGAGTTGATACTGCAAAAAGAGGAGGTTGTCTAATAAAAATTATTTATTTGTCTACATTATTTCATTCTTATTCTTTCCATTATTTTATTCCTTACTTTAATTTTTTGAGATACCCATTGTCGGGATGATAATGAGATTAGTGTGGGGTAATGTTGATTAGAGAATACTTGTTACAAAACACACAATGAGTCTGTATGGGAGAGAAGGCCAGGATCAAGGGCGCGGAAGTACAGGAAGGACCCACACACAGAAGGAAAGTTTTCATCTTTCAGGACTTAGCTGATTTTGAGCATGAAGACCTATTTTTAGAAGATGGCATTCAGAACACACCAACGATGTAGAGACGTGCGCACCATGCATTATCTATCTTTGGAGGATCAGATCGAAGCATTTTTGCATGGAGACGAGCTAAGAATAGAAGTGACACTTCAGTTAACTACAAGAGGTCTATAGATAGCACACTTGCATGTGTGGCTATTCCTAAAAATGGCATGTGGCTATCAATAGCATGCGGCCTATTTCTGGAATAGATAAGCGGTGAAGGGAAAGTCCCCACCCTATATATATGATGT
Source organism: Taxus chinensis (assembly GCA_019776745.2). Classification (NCBI taxonomy): domain Eukaryota; kingdom Viridiplantae; phylum Streptophyta; class Pinopsida; order Cupressales; family Taxaceae; genus Taxus; species Taxus chinensis. The sequence continues at coordinate 907,030,162 of CM034149.1, read as the reverse complement.
TAGGTACGTAGTAAGAAGAGAGTGTAACAGAGAATATACAGAATGTGTGTATGTATGTGTGGTAAAGAGATATACGCATATGACTAAATTATTGTATCAGTTCCATACGCGCATCGGTATAGATTGACATTATTATAAGGAGCTTCTGTATTTATTAATAGATGGAAGATATTGGCTGATCTAAGTGTCATTCTATGTGTAGTTGCGTAGTGCATGTTATTAATTCAATCATGATTACTATTTAAGCTTGTTCTTTCATAGATATGAGTGTAGCATGCATTATAGAATGATGTATTAGTTATGAATCAATATATTTCTTCCTTAATCGTGCTAACATCCTACTATAGCAACCCTAAAGAGGGGCCTGGTATCTTGCGCGCTTTGGGTGAGTGCTCATTCAAGGCTAAGTGATGTGTCAGTGTGAATAGGATGTTATCTGGTAAAATCTAGGTTGCATCATTATGGCTTAGTAGAAATGACATGGAATATGTTTCACGTCATCGTTTATTTGGTATAGGCATGTTCAAGGCCTTTTAGAGGCATGCTCTTGAGAACAAGGCAAGTAAACAAGTACAAGTCATAGTGGTCAAGAAGGTATAAACATATTTATGAGCAGGTGAGCATTTGGGAAGGTAGTAGAGGTTGTCTTATTGTTGTGAGAAAAAATTCAGGGCATATATTTTTCAAGTTATGAGGTTTTAGGCTCTGTCGAGCTCTCGGTATGATCATCTCTATCTCAAAGGTCATGTTTGAGATTTTCACTTATACTTTAAACTCTTATATGGAGACCTAGATCTTTCATAATATTTGGGGCATGGAGTCAAGATCATTTTGCAATTGAAATGAGGAAGAATGATGCCCTATTTTTTATGAACGATGCTTAAGAAGCCAAGGTGGTTCAAACCCTCACAAAACGCTACTCTTGTAGCGATAGAGAAGAACTCAAGTTTTTGGTCATGAAATGGCTTAGGAAAGCTAGTATGAATACTTAGGGATGTAGAGGACTTATTGTAGCTCAGTTTGGTGATATTTTTTGTTTCAAGAGTGAGGAGAAGGTAAAAAAAAATCATTATTTTCGAAATATTTAATGGTACAGTCATGCATAGCAGGTCTCATGGTGAAATCCCATCTATAGGAGCAATATTAGGAGGTTCCTTAAGTGTCTATGAAAAGTTTCAAGCAATTTCTTTACACATTTTTGGTGAGCCATGTCAATCAAAAGGGTCTACCATTTAAGGCCTATATAGGCCCAAAAACAAGTCATGGTGTTTGAAAGGATGATGAAGTGATGGCATAATATAGAAGTGCAATATGAGCATGGACAACTGATATGAGTCCAATATGACATATTGACACTCATGACTTGATCTGGTGAGTTGATTGTGTGTCTAAGTTTCAATGGTCTAATTTGTCTCATTACCCATGTCAAGAAGGTTTGAGAAACAAGGTTGAAAATGTAAATTTATCTACTCAACTCATGTGAGTAAGTACTTGAAGTTTTATTTGATGTCCATGGTGATATGTATCAAGTTTTTTTGGCATGAAAGTGAATTTTTGTGTGTTTTAAGTCTTTTAGAACAAGACTTGTTTTTTAGGACCTAAACTCCAAAGTGAGCAGTCCCATAAATACAAGCATATTGATGTTATATGGCCTAAAATGAAGCATTATATTGACTTGATAAGTTTCCTAAGGATGATTGGTTTCTATAAATGTACCATAGGATCCATGACCATGTGTTTTAATGTATGTACAAACTCAATTTGTAAAGACTAGTTTTTTGAGCATTTAAGTCCATTAGGAACTTGTCCTAATCAATGGTTATTGGTGATAATGAAGATAGTTGAGTTGCTCCAAGTCTTTGAAGGTGAACCAGAGGTCCTTAACAACATTCCCCAAGCATCAAGAAGCTTTGAAAGCTCATACTTTGGTGTTTATGAAGTGATCTTGTGATTGGTCCTTGAGTTGTCATGAATGTGTGCATACCCAACTAAGAAGAAGAGTGGAATTGAAGTCCTAAGCCCTAACCTACAACATTCCAAACATGTGGTGATGTATTTTACATATTGAAGATCACCCCTTCCTATTTTCATTACATTATTTGAAGCCTAGAGTATGTTCATGCATCCAAGTTGAAGATTGAGTTTTGAAGTATACAGACCTAGTTGAGTTTATGAGTGCTAATGGAGGCTTGATGGGAGAATGGGGAGTTATAAAACTTTTCATGGATATAGATAGCATGTATATTAATTTTTTAATATAAACACATTTTCATAACACATGGTGCATTTTTTGGGATATCTAGAAAACAAATAAGACCTCGGCAAGGTAAAGAAAAAAAGTAATAATCGTTACAAAGAAGGTTGTATATGTCATTAGTTGAAGATGGAATATTCTCAATTACTTCAGGTGTGCAGCAAGCTCAAGAGTGTTTTTAAGTTCCTCATAGGTAGGATAATGGTCATGACAAGTTAAGAAAGGTTAGTACCTATAACTAACATTCCTACCATTATAATAATGACATTGTGGTAGTTTTTAGATGATGTCATCTAAGTCCCTTTTACAAGTTGGAGAAGCTAGAAGGTGATGGATTCAAAATTTTAAATTAAAGAGGTGTAAGAGGAGTTCATCCTAGTCTATATGTATGTAAAAATATGCATGAAATATATCTTTTGAAATTAGAGGTTTATAAGTATGAGTACATGAGAAAATAGGTGATTTTAGGTGTGTGAAGAAGGAGGATAAGCATGTAAGAGCTGAGTATGAGATCAATTTTTTTTTTCTTTAAGTAGCTAGCAGAATGAATGTGATCAAAAATTTGTGAAGACTAATTAGGTGCTTATAAAATTTGGAATTGGTGATTCCATGCAAGTAGCAACTTGCAAAATTTGTCAAGCAGGTTCTTGACTTGATTGATTGGAGTTGGTGCTTCAAGTTGAGTGGGTGCTCAATAAATTGAAATCTTCGTAATCTCTTATAGGAAAAATTTCCACCATATTACATTGACTTCAATGGGTTTTTCTCCTTTTAAGGGTTTCCCACATTAAACTTTCTCTTTAGATGTGTTTACTTGTTGATTGCTTATGGTTGAATGTTATTGTTTCTTCATCGCAAAAGTTAATCAAATTGAATGGTTTGCTAAGTTTTAGAAAAAATTTCCAAAATTTGAAGAAGCAATGACTCACCCCTCCCCTCTCAGTGCATGTGTTTTCCAAAATACTTTATGTTGTTGAGTGAATACTCAATAGCATAAAGTAGATAGAATGTGTGTACCTTTTGATCATGTAGAAAAGAATGTAGCCAATAGTGTTCCAAGTAGACAAGTGTAGATGATAGTGTTCTAAGTAGACAAGTGAAGCATATAAACTAGGAAGGGGGGATAGACGCTAGGGGTGAAGCGTATGCATAGTAGTATGTCATTGGAGATTTTTCTTGGTGATGTGATTTTCTTATTTTTACACATAAGGATGGACCTGTAAAAGGAGAGCAAGAGAACAGTCAAAGTTCTGTATACGAGAAATCAAAGTAACATGTGTATAAGTAAGTAAAAGTGTAAAAGTGTGTAAAAGGAAAGTGTGCACTTGATGTATAAGAGATTAAAAGATAGAAAATTTTCTGGGTTTGCTTGGAGATGTTGCTTAATTTGTTTCCAAAAGGAGATTTTTTTGGGTGATCTCATGACAAGAGCAAGTTTTTTGGGTGATCTCACACCAAAGGAAAGGTTTTAGGGTGATCTCACACTAAAGACAAGTTTTTGGGGTGATCTCATGCCAAGAGAAGAGTGTTGGGGAGAGAGGTCTAGTTTTTCTCTCCTTCCATAACACTTCCCAAATAAGTGCCACTGTAGATGGCACGCCACTATATGCAACTGTATGTAACTACATGTAAACTACATTTTGAAAATAGAGTCAAGTGACTTCTACTGTAGAACTGTGTTGTGAATTGTTTGAAATTTTACTAAATTTAGAAATTGATTATTTTTTCCCTAAAACACAAGTGCCTATGGGGGACACAAGCACCCACCTTTAGTGTTTATATTGGGCATCAGTTTTTGCTCTATATTTGTGACCCAAGTATGATTCTGGGTCATTCTATGACTATGTTCTATTACCCAATTTGTATTGTTCTACTCTAATCTATAAATCTATGTTGATGTAAGGGTGATTTGTTCACCCAAATGATGCCCCCCTCGTTCGGGGCGAATATGATGAAATTAGGAGAAGGCGGTCCAAACGAGAGGACCAGATACTATATGCATATCTTCTATGGGGTAGGGAATGTGCATGGTGGAAACCAAGGCACGTGCAAATAATGTAGGCTAGAAACAAGTGTTAGTGTAATAGTAGCCAGCATGTAATAGAAAACAATGTAACAAGAAACTATGAAGACAAGATGTACTGTGAAAAATGGGTTTCATACATGGGACATTTCTCGTAATGTCACAAGACAACTAGGGCCAAAGTGGCCATAAGAAAACAATGATCAAACAAGACATAGGGCATAGCCTGTAAACAATAGTAAGCAAAAGGTTATAGATAACCATGGTTGTATTGAATCTTGCAAGGTAAATGCTAGACATGAAGCACCCATTAGCATGTTAGAGAGATAAATAGTATGTCAAACCATGTGAGAGTAATGTGCAGAGTGTAGAGTGTGAGAGTAGTAAATATAGATGCTCCCAGAAGCCTCGGTGGGAATGGTAAAGAGTAGTGTTAAGAATTATACATCATGTAATAATTTTTAAAGGTCATGTATTCACCTAAAGATACCAAGTCAATGTGCATGTGTATATAGAAAAGGATAATAACATACTAGGTATCCAACTAGCATAGGAAACAAAGTGTAACATGTAAGTAGAGTAAGATAACAAGAGTACATGCAACCAAGATATGTAAATGTTGTATGAATGTGATGGGGTGCTATGAGATACAAGTTATGAAGAGTGGAGGATCCATGATTCCTCCTAGTGGATGTGTGTGAGATGAGGTTCATTTAGAAATGGTCCCTCAACAGTCAATTATGAACCATAGAACAAGAGTTTGTCATTCGGTAATGAAGGTGTTGTATGTAATTGAGAGTAGACACTAGGAAAGATGTATCATGAAGCAATGAGCGTGAAGTGGAGATGATGTGAGGTTCATTTAAAAATTAGACCCTCAATAGTCAAGTATGAACTGTGAAACTAGAGTGTCTCATCGATAAATGATGGTACAATATATATACCAATGATATGAGAGTGTTGAGAAGTATTGTACGTAAAGCACAGAGCGTATGGTAGGTGATGTGAGGTTCATTTGATAATTGGACCCTCAATAGTTGAGTAAGAACCATGGAACTAGAGTGCATCATCAAGTAGTGATAGTATAGGGTATGCACCAGAGACATGATAGTGCTAGGAAATATTTACATTGAGCGTGGAACATGAAATGTAGTAGAGAAACTATAAGTAGATACTTGAGACAACCGATAGTGATATAAGGGGGAAGTACAATGCCTCCCAAGTGTTCGAGTGATGGAGATATATGCGATGATGTGGGAAGGATCACACCGTGGTGGCAGTGTTTGAAATGTGTCATAAGAAAACATATGGTCGTCACAACGGTAGGTAGGAGAAGAGTATATCAAGCATAAGATTTTGGAGGAAATGTAAGTAGGTGATGGATCGTAGCTTGTGTCAAGTGAATTGGTTGTGGTTACTTGGATGGTGGTTCCTTATTTGGGATTGGTAACGTTGTAGATGACTTGATAGGAGGAGGTAATGGGGTAAGTATTTTTTAAGGTGGTTTCTTATTTGGAATTGGTAACATTGTAGAGGAATTAATATGAGGTAATAAGGTAAGTATTTTTAAAGGTGGTATGACAGTGGATTGGATAGGTGGTTCTTGACTTACCAGAAAAGGAACATTAGTAATTATGGCATGATGCTCATTATATATAGAGGGAGAAGATTTGGGAGCCCAGTGGGATTTAACAATTGGAGATGAGCATGTAGCATAATGTTGTGTAGAAAATAAAATAAAACCCTGATGCTCAAGGTGCCCAATTCTTCATTTTAAAGAATAAAAATCATTGTCATGATGTCCATTAATTTTTTTATAATTAGAAATTGGGTGACCTTTTTATTTTACAAGTCGATAAGCAGGGTAGTAATGATTAGGTGGCAATTTGATCAACTAGTGATTGAGGAGCTTAGGAATAATATCACGTTTCTTAGCATTTAGATCAAAATTGAGAGGTGTCGGTAGTGGTAAGACTTTGGATTCACTTATATAAGCACATGTAGTAGACATGGGATTAGGATGAGGTGTTAAAGCAGAACTATCATGGGCCTGAAATGAAACCTTGAGATGTAATCGTAGTTTACATAGCTTAAAATGTGTCTATAAATAAATGGCATAAAGCTTGAATGGACTCGGAGATGGATTGATTGGCTGTGGTTCTAGGAATGATAGGTTCATCGAAGAGATGATCGAAAATGGAACTTACTTGTGAAGGTGATGTATTGTGAGGGAGGTTGATGCAAGAGCATGCTATGATGTGTGATGAATAAAAAATCTATAGTAATCTTTCTCAACGCATTAAATTATGTACTATAAGTTTGAATAGTTAGTTTCCCTCCAAAAAGTGTGTTATGTTTGTATTTGAATTTGTATTTAAATTATCATAGTTACATGAGAATAAAAGTGAGAATTTGGTTGAATATGCTACGTAGGAAAAGGAATTAGGTGTCCTAGGATATGGTGGAAAATATATGGGAGCTTTCATATCCATATGCAATTTTTCCAACACAACTATGTATGTTCTAGTTATAAGTTGAGAGAATATATCAACTATAGGATAGGATGTTTTAATTTATAATAAAGGATCAATATAGTGAGAATGATGTGTGCTTGCATAAGAATAGGGTTGAGAATCTCCATAGGAGAGAGAGTATATGAAGGTACAAAAAAAATTAGTATGGTGTGTGTGTGTGTGTGTATGACAAGGAAGGAATAGGGAGAGTGATGAAGAGGGAAAAATTAGAGAAAGATTGATAGTGTATTGTATGAAAGCACTAAGAAATGTGAAGTAAGCTCATGTTTGTAAAGTTTTATATCCTTATATGTGTTATATATTCATGTTTGTAATGATAAAATGTAAATAAAGAATGTAACTACGTGTTTAAAATAATAATGGATGTGAGCTTCCCTATACTCCATTCTATTCTATGAGGATGTACTTGTATTTTCATTTGGAGTTCATATGTTTCTAGGCATGGAAAACCTCTATATACCTTTTTCATTTGAATGTAAACCTACATTAAGATGTCATGGATTTTATGCATTGGGTTTTATACCATAAGAATGATCAGACAAGAAAGTATCATAAAATTACCTCCTTTGGGGTTTTAACAGACCTTAGGACAAGGTTGAAGAGAAAATTAGCCTATCTAGTTCATTTGAAGGTCTCATCCTTTGAAATTTGTAATGTGTGACCCTTGGTAATATCTCTTATAAATAAAACAAGTTTGGAGTCATAAGATAGAGTTAGTATAAAGTTTTTGATGACAAAAATTTACTAATGAGAAAGCATGCAAACTATTTGATGTAATGTCTGCTTGGGAAAATAATCATAAATTTCAAATTACACCACGAAAAATGGATGAAATTTGGAACATATGTTCCCTATAGAGACTTATAAAAGATATCAAATTTTTAGAACAATTAGCCTTGTAAAACAAAATATACATGACAAAAAAAAATTGCAAAGTGTTTGTTCTTGAGCCAAAGTTTTGCATGATGATGTTGGAAATTCAAATCCTTGTGTGTCTATAGAGATTAGAAGCTTAGTGAAAGGATTTCAAAACTTGAATTATGGAGGATTTTGGCAGAGCATCTCATATTCAGTCAAGTGCTAATGACTTCAAAAAGTGAAGCAAGGGACCAATCACACACGTAAGTAAAACCATTAGAAATTATCTACATGTGAAGTCATGTCTGGTCCTAATGTTATAAGAAGCTATTGTGAACTCATTGATGTTACAAATATCATATGCATGAAATGTATGCTTGATAGCATAAGGGGGGCGTATAGGTTGATCAAGGAGTGTAAGTGTTATAAGAGAGGATTAGGAATAATGATCTCTTGTACCATGAGTGTGGTTTCCAATTTGATGAAGGGTAATTATTAGAGTTTATGCCATAGGCCATGGAACCAAGAAAAAATTCAATTCAGTGTTTAAACCCCTAAGGAACAGTTATGTATAAATTCTAAGATCCTCCATAGAGACATACCTTGACCTCACCTTGTTAATGAAGAACTGTACTACCTGAGATCTAAATTACATGATAGGATGATCAAGTTATTTTTTCTCATCTTCATAAGGTAGATGTAGGTTTTTTATACTGATCAAGTTCCACATAGCACAAACATATAGGTGTGTGTGAAGAATGATCAAGTTCCTAGGAACCAGTTCAGAGTATGGGTTGATTTTTATAGCATCTAAATTAACTCATCTTCTTAGTTAATGACTATTTTGGGAGTTGACTAATAGTGCAAAGGCTAAGGTTGTGCGATGAGTTAAAATCAAGGAAGTGGATCTGATTAGGCTAGGCATCATTTGTGGTATCAGAGCATGTAGAACCTATTTTTTACATTCATATTTTGTTAATATTTAGTGATGTAATGCAGTTACAGGTGATTTTGAGAATAAGGTAGTCAATCCATTAAGGATTAAGAGAATAAGAAACCAAGAAAGGATTGAAGAAGGGCATAGTGAATTGATTTAGAAGATCTAAGAAGAAATATTTGATGATCTACCAATATATTGAGGTGAAAGAGACTCGAGTGAGGTAAGATGGAGGTTGAAAAAATGATAAGAATGATGAGATAATTGCATAAGGGAAAAAAGAACCAAAGAAAATAGAGACAAGAAAGAGAGGGGAGGAGAAAATATAAAGAGGAAGAGGAAGAGTATGAAAGGGAAGTAGAGGAGATTAAGCAAAAGATAGTAGAGGTAGAGATCATGGTTGAGAAAATGCAAGAATAAATCCAATAATTTGGATGGAAGATGAGAAAGAAGGTAAAGTGGTTAGTCAAGCTACTGATGGAGAAGAAGAAAAGGAAAAATTTGATTTCCTTGGGAAGAGAGAAAGGTACTCATGGAAGGATAAGAAAGAATGAGTTACCATGTGAAGAAGTGAAGAGAGTTCTCATTGTAGAGAACATGAAAAAGTGTCAAAAGAAACACTTGAGAAAGAAAGTGAGAAGAAGAGAGAGTGTCCATGAAGGACACACTTATAAAGATGTTTTGGTATCTTGCTATATTATCTAACTTTGTGTTTAAGTTTTTATATATAGGTATGAAGGATGGTCTTGAGAAGATCAAGGACATAACCTTGAAGCTAGAAAGAAATGGGTCAAATAAAGAACCTATTGAGAGAGATGGAGGAATGAGAGAGTTTGTGACAGCTCATGAGGAAGAGATGCATTTTGAAGCATCTATGAAAGAAGAAGAGATTGATAAAACACAACAGCAAGCAAGTAAAGAAGAAAATGAATCAGATTCAGACTTTTATGATGTTCTAGAAGATGATCCAGAAGAGGTAAAGCAAATGCATCAAGATGAGAATTTTTTGAAACAATGGAATCTTGAAAAGAAATGTCATCAAACATCAGGCTATGGAAAACATGAATGAGAATTCAAATGCTGATTTCAGTCATGCATGCAAGGAGGAATTTACAAGAAGCCAATTCATGAAAGATCCATCAAGACAGGGTTCTTAAGAAGATAAGTTTTGTTCCAAAATCTGATTTTGTTCATACTTCTAATGAAAATGCAAGTGTGCAATATGGTGAAAATAAGAACCAAGTTGATCTCTCAAAATTGGCACAAGAACATGGTTACAAGTTTCCTAAATAGCTCAAGAAATCAGATGTTAAGGTGAAAACTCAAATATGGGTGGCTAAGAATGCAAGAAGTGAATGGAGATACATCTCAAGAAGGTGTAGGTGATGATGATGGACTTGAGAAAGTGATAACAACACCAAGAAGCCAATGGAAGAGAGTTGAATCCAATCCAAGAAAGCAAGAAAATGAAGGTGTAGTGATGAGCATACAAGAGTCATTCCAGGAGCATGAGAAGTATTACAAGAGAGATGAAAGGTAAAAAATTGTTTTTGATGATTTGAATGATGATACTTTTGAATTTATTATCTTTATTGTCAGCAGTTAGGAGAAGATGAAATGTGGAATGAGATGCCTATGCTAACCTATATAAAAAATGGATAAGGATCTAAGTTGGCATGCAAAGATCATTGTTCATGATCAAGTAATGGAAAAGAGTGAAGAGAATTCATACCTCTTGGATGAAACTCATGAATAATTCTTGAGACAAGAAGAAGTAGTGAAACCATATGTTGATGAAAGACAAGACTTCAAGGAAGAAAACAAAGGTGAAGAAGAAAATTACATCCTAAATATGATGAAGGATATGAAGATGTGGATGATATCACCTTAAGTGAAGAGTTGGAAAGATAGAGGAACTTCTAAATCCTTCTAGAGATATTTGTTTGAGGATCCAAATCAGAATGAAAAACTCATTGACTATCTTGAAGTTGAGACAAGGAAAGAGATGAGACAAGATTGTGAAGGTAGATTTGAGGAAGGTCATTGAAGAAGCAAATGAAGAAGGGGAAGAAAACAACATGAAAAAAATCAAGGGGTTGTATGGCCTCAAGTTTTTATATCTAATATTGCTTTTGATGTTTTGAATGCAGGTCAAGAAGTTAGTGAGATGAATGAAGTCATTAATTCAATGAGCAAACTCTTAAACCAAGAAGAACAAGAAGATATAGAATGATAATGAAGAAGAAACATGGAGTTTTGTAGCTGAGAAAGAGATAAGAAGGAAGACATACAAGAATAAAGAGAGAACCAAGAAGATGAGAGACAAATACCATATCAAGGAAATCCAAGCACTGAATACTTCAAGGAAGACCATGGGACCCAGGCATACAAAGAAGAAGGAAGAGATGATGAAAAGACACTACATTTGAATAGGAGTTCAAATATTTTCTTACCTAGGGAGTCTGATGTAGGAGCATCCTATAATGCTTGATGAATAAAACATCTATAATAAGCCTTCTCATTGATTTGAACTATGCACTAGAAGTTTGAATAGTTAGTTTCCCTCCAAAAAGCATGTTATGTTTGTATTTGAATTTTTATGTAAATTCTCATAGTTACATGAGAATAAAAGAGAGAATTTGGTTGACTATGCTATGTAGGAAAAGGATTAGGTGTCCTATGATATGGTGGAGAATATATGGGAGCTTGCATAACCATATGAAAGTTGTCCAACACAACTATATCTATTGTAGTTATAAGTTGAGAGAATATCTCAACTATAGGATATGATGTTTTAATTTAGAATAAAGGATCAATATAGTGAGAATGATGTGTGATTGCATAAAAAGAGGGTTGAGAATCTCCATAGGAGAGAGAAGATAGGAAGGTAAAAAAATTTAGTATGGTGTGTGTGTAAGACAAGGCAGGTAGAGGGAGAGTGATGAAGAGAGGGCAGAATTGGAGAAAGATTGACAGTGTATTGTATGAAAACACCAAGAAATGTGAATTAAGCTCCTATTTGTAAATTTTTATATCCTTCTACATGTTATACATGTTATATAGTCATGTTTTTAATGATGAAATGGAATAAATAATGTAACTATGTGTTTAAGATCATAATGGAGGTGAACTTCCCTATACTTTGTTTTGTTTATGAGGATGTGCTTGTATTTTCATTTGGAGTTCATATGGTTCTAGGAATGGAAAACCTCTATAGAATTTTTTCATGTGAATAAAAACCTACATTATGATGCCACAGATTTTATGCATTGGGTTTTAAACCATAAGAATGATCAGATAAGAAAGTGTCATTAAATTACCTCCATTCGGCTCTAACAGACCTTAGGACAAGGTTGAAGAGAAAATTAGCCTATCTAGGTCATTTCAAGGTCTCATCCTCTGAAATTTGGAACTAATGACCTTTGATAGACCCTCATGGAGATAAAAAATGAATCATATCATTTTAACTTCACACTTTCCTAAAATCTATGACAATATTAGGGGTAGTAAACTAAAACCAAGGACAAGGTATTGTGAGAAGAATTTGTGGTAACTTATGAACAGGAGGAGTGAAGAGTTGAAATTTTGAACATATGACCCTTGGTTATCCCTATTATAAATAAAAAAAGTTTGGAGTCATAAAATAGATTAGTGAAAATTTCTTGATGACATAAATTTTACTAATGAGAAAGCATGCAAATTGTTTGATGTAATGTCTTCCAGGGAAAACAATCATAACTTTAAATGCCAAACAAAAATGGATGAAATTTGGAACATATGTTCATTGTAGAGACTTCTAAAATATATCAAATTTTTAGATCAATTTTCCTTTCATAAAAAAAATATATACAAGACATAATTTTGTTGCAAATGAAGGTTTGTTCTTGAGCCAAAAAACTTTTGCATGATGACAAGGTTGGAAAGTCAAATCCTTGCATGTCTATAGAGATCAGAAGCTTAGTGAAAGAATTTCAAAGCCTGAATTATGGAGGAGTGTGGTAACCGCATCTCAGATTCAGTCAAGTGCTAATGACTTCAACAAGTGAAGCAAGAGACCAGTCACATAGGTAAGTAAAACCATTACAAACTATCTACATATGATGTCATGTCTGGTCTGTGATGTTATAATAAGCTCTTGTGAACTCATTGATGTTCCAAATAGCATATGCATGCAAATGTATAATTGATAGTATAAGGAGGGTTTATATTTTGATCAAGGAGTGTAACTTCTATAAGAGAGTATTGGGAATAATGATCTCTTGTCCCGTGAGTGTGGTTTCCAATTTGATGAAGGGTAATTGTTAGGAATTTATTAATTAGTGGTCATGGTTATGTTCGTAAAATGTAAATGAGTTTTTGAATAATAAATCATATTGTTATGTTTGTTTTATCGGTAATATTATAAATGGGTTATTAGTTTCCTATTTTATAGGAGGTAGTTTTCCTACCTCCATGGCTATATAATAACCATTATATCTTGTTGAATAAGACAGTGAGAGTTTTATTGGTTATTGGACTATGTCAAACTGATCCTAAACTATTATCAGGTATCAAAGCAAGGTTAATCAAAATCCTCTTAAGATTGTTTTTGAGAGAATTGCTTTGATTACAATATGATTTTTTGAGTTGTGATGGGGCTTTTTGAAATTCATGATTGTCCTAAGTGATGAAATTTAAATGTATATGGTTCTGTCTTAAAATCACCTTTTGCATCACATTGGTATTCATTGATTTTGATATGTGTGTCATTCAACTTTATATATTTACGTATTTCTCTCGAGAAATATCCATACATCCTTCTTGCAATCATTTTTTAAAATGTAATAGTCTGATATCTAGATGCATCCTCGTTATTAGAAATCAAATATTATTATCTAGAGAATAAGTGTATGAAGAATTAACCTACACATTTGGTTGTTTAGACACATCATGTATCTATAAATGTGGAGGAGATCTTAAAAGTTTGCAACCTAAGTAGCAAATCCATGCGCCAATCACAATATGGATTAGGAATATCTTTTTATTAGTGAATATTGATAGTCCATAGATTTGTTATATCTGGTATCCAGTTGCGAGTTTTATCTTGTTTTGTTCACTAAGATTTCCACTTTTCACTTTTTTCAATATTGCGCTTTAATCCATTTTGTATTATATTGAGCTCATATATCTTATGATAGACAAATTCTCACATTTGAAAATTTTAAGAGTGTCATTTGCTAAGAATGGCAAGTAGTTGTCAATCTGCACATCTCAACAGTCAAGGAAAGGAAATAGTCAGAATACCAGTTCATGTTTACATATACGTCCAACATGATCATATACATGTATTCATTTTGGATCTGTCTCCATCATCATTTTCATTCTCTATTTTTCACATGCATTGAAGTTTTCAAAAAAATTGTTGCATTGGCATCAGAGATAATAGTGAGATTCTCCCACTTACCTAAATGCATGTGTTGCTCGCCACTGAATTGCATTGGATTCAACACATCTCTTAGGTCGTGTTCAAGAATTCTTCATTCAATCTTGTTCAAAGTAACCTATTATCACTTGGGAAATACGTAGGCTCAATGGGCTTCAAATAATGACGAGGTGAATATCAAAATAAGGTTTTTATATATATGAGTTATTAGATCGATCAGTGTTGTCAATCCAATCTAGTGTTGTCGATCACTACCACCACCCCCAAGCCTAATACCAAAAAATAGAAGAAGCTCAAGCTGAAAACCCCAATTTCAAGCAGAATCCTTCGCAGTAGCAAGGATATGGAAGTTTCACAAAACTTTCTACACATAAGCAGTGTTGGCCATGAAGAGGCCTCACAAAACAAAGCAAATAGCACTATACAAAGATTGAATGACCTTGAAAAGGAGATGATGAAGTTGAAGGAGGAAGTGACACAGCTTACCAAGCAAAAAGGGAAAAGGAAGATTGCTGAGGGTACTAAGATAGATAACCAGCAAATGGAGGACATCTATAAAAAGTTGAATTCCTTGGACAATCGAGTGGGAAGAGCCAAGGATCTCCATGAGCATAGTATGGAAATTTTTAATGCTATCAGTGATTTTCTGGAACAGCATGTTCGCAGCATCACTGTGTTGAGTGGGATTCCAAAGACTTTGTGGGGAATGACCAAGGAGAGCAGCCAAACCTTGGCTAAGCTTGATACTAAGGACCCCACCCATATGACTATAGTGGCCCTCTTCACTTCTCTACAAACCATAAAATCTAAAATCACTAGAGCAACTAAGAAGTAAGGTTGTTTTTTGCTGCAGGCGCCGATCTTTTCTGTTGTTTTTGCTATTTTTTTGCTATTTTCTGGCTGCATGGTTGCAGCGCTTGTTCTTTTTTGCTCCTGATGTAAATTTTTGGTTATGATTGATTTCAAACGCCTATTCTGGATGTTGATCCTTTTTTTGTTGATACTTTGATTTCTATATCTGGATTTTTGGCCTTCTTTGTAAACAAGGTATAGTCCCTTCAAAACTATTTGCCATCAATAAAAAAAAATCCAATCTAGTCTTTTGTCAAGAAAACAAAGTATAAATTTGTCAGGTCTTTCAAAATTAATAATAATTTCTCTTTTTCAGAGTCTTGTAGTTTATATAGTATTTTTTTTAAGTTGGTGGTTATTTATTTTTAATTGTTTGTTACAAAACAAATAAAATTTGTCTATAAACCCATATAGGTTTTTGGTTAATACTTTGTTATTATTATTTTGTTTAGTCTTTGTGTTGTCCTCCTAGTTAATTTTGTGTTGTCTACATTGTGCTAGTTACTGTGAGTCAATTCCATTCTCATCAAAAATAATTGTCTATTTTGAGTGTCTATAGTCAAAAGAGTCAGAAAATTGAGTCATGGTAAAAGTATGAAAAGTTTAAAAAAAATTGCCTCACTTTTCAATAATTGGACACATTTTCACTTATACGCAACGTCCACCTTATGGGGTGAATTATTCAAATATCCTCAAATCCAAATCAAACTAAGTTAGCAGCCTTTCATCAGAGGATGGAGGAAAATAGAGGAAGGAGGTCAATTAATGACCTCTCGTCAGTCACCAATGACATGGCCGTATGAAGGTTTGGTGACATGTGTGTTTGCAGTGTGCTTTCCGTTGTGTTTTTTTAGAGTGTCAGTATCAATGTTCCTATTTGAATAAGTGGAAATTTCACATTGGAGGGAACATGATTATAATGTTGCATTTCCACTATTCAGTTTCTATGTATGAGCAGCATAGTTTCCTATATTATTCCCTACAGTGAAATGTGATGAGGGCTGATAATAGTACTTGGAACATCATGATGTGGTTATAGGTAAACCACTTGAAAACCTTCATTTTTGGTTTGTGTCACCTTGGTTTGTGTTACTCTAATTAAAAACCACCATTTTCAGTTCGTGGTTAACCATTTGAAAACCATACAACGGGTTTGTGATCATCTTGTAGTAAAAATCACCTAATCATGAAAACAGGTGCAAGTACAAACGTAGGTTTTCCCCATGTTCGTACTAAGGGGGGAATGTTAGGAATTTATTAATTAGTGATCATGGCTATGTTGGTAAAATGTAAATGAGTTGTTGAATAACAACTCGTATTTTTATGTTTTTTTTACCCTTAATATTATAAATGAGTTATTACTTTCCTATTTGGTAGGAGGTAGTTTTCCTACCTCCATGGCTATATAATAGCCATTGTATCTCGTTGAATAAGAAAATGAGAGTTTTATTGATTATTGGATAGTGTCAAACTGATCCTAAACTATTAGTAATTATGATATTTTATGCCATAGGCAATGAAACCAAGCAAAAGATTTAATTCAGTGTTTAAACCCCTAAGGAATAGTTATGTATAAAGTCTAAGATCCTCCATGGAGACATACCTTAACCTCACCTTGCTAATGAAGAACTATACTAGCTGAGATCTGAATTACATGATAGGATGATCAAGTTTTTTTTCTCATCAAAAGGTAGATGTAGGTTTTTTAGACTGATCAAGTTCTTAGGAATCAGTGCAGAGTATGGATTGATTTTTATAGTATATAAATTGCCTCATCTTCTTAAGAAAGTACTTTTTTGGGAGTTGACTAATAGTGCAAAGGCTAAGGTTGTGTGATGAGTTAAAGTCAAGGAAGTGGAGTTGAGTTAGGCTAGGCATCAAAGGTACATAATTTCTAGGGATTTTTGGAGAACATCTTTGCAACGTGGGTGCATTTGAAGTAATTCATACAGGGGGACTTGAGGAACATTAGAAGCCATGGTACAACTATGGTTTTGGTTTGGATAGGGACAAAGTTGGTAGGATATGCAAAGTAAGGATCTGAGTATTTGATAAAGAGTGCGGGTTCACCAAATGATTTAATATAAATGTAATTAAATCTTTATATCAAAGTAACTTACTATAATTAATGATATACAAATGATAATATACAATAATGTGCAGGTAATAAGCACCCAAAAATGTATAACCCTAAGAAAAGGAGAAGGAAAAGTGACTTAGCTTATTTTGTGTGATCCAGGAATAAGTATCTATTGGAATAGGTTAAAAACATCATTGTAAAAAATCAATGAAGATTTATAAGTATAGAAATATGTAGGAAAAAATTTCCACAAGAGGACACTAGTGGAAAGCATTAGTGTTTGATTTGGGTGCTAGTGTCTGCCTAGATGCCCAAGCTCTGAATTTTTCTAGGTTCGAAGTTCTTTGCTCCAATTTTTTTTGTCACTTAAAATTCACTATTAGGTTTCTAATCACACTTGTAAGCTATAAAATAAATGTATACCTACATATGTCCACAAACCATATCAAATATAATAAAAAAGATGCAGAATATGGAGTCGAACTAACCCCGACAATCACCCTAAGAGTGATCTTACAACCAATAATTGTACTACATCTCAAAATACATGTAGTTTTGTGTGTATTTTTGTAATGATGCCCTAGGTTTCCCTTGTGCAAGTTACACAATGATAGCAGGCTTGATCTAGAATATAGCAATGTATAGAATGTGTACGATAGAATAAAATGAAATCCCCCCTCCTATGTTGTGTATGCAGAGTGATGTGCCCCTTGTCCCTTATATAAGTGTGCTAGATGAATTCCTTTGAAGTTCTCTTGTTCCTTTGAATGCAAGCTTAGGTGATGATAGGTAATTCTTAGTTTTTTGGCCCTTATTTGAGAGTTATAGCTGTGTGTGTGTGTGTGTGTGTGTGTGTGTGTGTGTGTGTGTGTGTGAGTGATTCCATTGTTTAAATTTCATAATTAATAATTAAAGGGTGACTCCAAAGTTTTAAAATATGACTCAAAAGTAAAAGAGATCCAAAAGAGTAAGAAGAAAGGAAAGAAGGTCAAGAGTGCCCAAAATGGATAGGAGCGTCTAGGCACTTTTGTCCTAAATGGGCGCTAGTGTCTGAGGCCATAAAAGATACATTAGTCAAATACCGACATGGTTGTAGGGTGTGTAAGGTCAAAAAAAATACAAGAGACAAAAAAAAAAGTCCCACAAGAAGTTTTCAATTACTAGTTTTATCACTTAGGAATCATGTATCTATTAGTATGCTCTAGGACCTAGAAATGTACCCAAGTGCAAATATTTTGTGTTTATAGAGTTAAGTTTGGCTCTTACTCAAATATGTGGAGAAAGGATGTTTGAGTGTTTATAGAGATAGAGTTTAATTCCTTGACCTGGTAAGAAGCTTTAGACATGTACTGATTGCTACCCTAATGAGTGTACATGCACTTTTGTGAGATTTAGGGAGCCTTAAGTGCCTTTTGCAAGAGTAGGAAGTGAGTGTATGAATGTAGTGTCATATAATTTCCAAGTTAGCGAATGAGGTAGCGTTAATTTTTTTACATAGGGTTCCAGAGGTAAATTATTGAAGAAAATATGACCTAGAGGGAGTAAAGGACTCATCAAATAATATGAAATTAAAATAAAATACAAATGATATACAGGTGTAAAACTATAGAAATAGGTCAAGACCAAATAAAAATTCTTGTCCAAACTTTACTGTCTTGCCTAAGGATGAGAAACCTAAAAACAAAGTTTGCATCTTGTTAGTTGGGATGTTTTAATTTATAATAAAGGATCAATATAGTGAGAATGATGTGTGCTTGCATAAGAATAGGGTTGAGAATATCCATAGGAGAGAGAGTATATGGAGGTACCAAAAAAATTAGTATGGTGTGTGTGTGTATGACAAGGAAGGAATAGGGAGAGTGATGAAGAGGGAAAAATTAGAGAAAGATTGATAGTGTATTGTATGAAAGCACTAAGAAATGTGAAGTAAGCTCATGTTTGTAAAGTTTTATATCCTTATATGTGTTATGTATTCATGTTTGTAATGATGAAATGTAAATAAAGAATGTAACTATGTGTTTAAAATAATAATGGATGTGAGCTTCCCTATACTCCATTCTATTCTTTGAGGATGTACTTGTATTTTCATTTGGAGTTCATATGTTTCTAGGCATGGAAAACCTCTATATACCTTTTTCATTTGAATGCAAACCTACATTAAGATGTCATGGATTTTATGCATTGGGTTTTATACCATAAGAATGATCAGACAAGAAAGTATCATAAAATTACCTCCTTTGGGGTTTTAACAGACCTTAGGACAAGGTTGAAGAGAAAATTAGCCTATCTAGTTCATTTGAAGGTCTCATCCTTTGAAATTTGTAATGTGTGACCCTTGGTAATATCTCTTATAAATAAAACAAGTTTGGAGTCATAAGATAGAGTTAGTATAAAGTTTTTATGACAAAAATTTACTAATGAGAAAGCATGCAAACTATTTGATGTAATGTCTGCTTGGGAAAATAATCATAAATTTCAAATTCCACCACGAAAAATGGATGAAATTTGGAACATGTGTTCCTTATATAGACTTATAAAAGATATCAAATTTTTAGAACAATTAGCCTTGTAAAACAAAATATACATAACAAAAAAAAATTACAAAGTGTTTGTTCTTGAGCCAAAGTTTTGCATGAGGTTGGAAATTCAAATCCTTGTGTGTCTATAGAGATTAGAAGCTTAGTGAAAGGATTTCAAAACTTGAATTATGGAGGATTTTAGCAGAGCATCTCATATTCAGTTCATGTTTACATATACGTCCAACATGATCATATACATGTATTCATTTTGGATCTGTCTCCATCATCATTTTCATTCTCTATTTTTCACATGCAATTGAAGTTTTCAAAAAAATTGTTGCATTGGCATCAGAGATAATAGTGAGATTCTCCCACTTACCTAAATGCATGTGTTGCTCGCCACTGAATTGCATTGGATTCAACACATCTCTTAGGTCGTGTTCAAGAATTCTTCATTCAATCTTGTTCAAAGTAACCTATTATCACTTGGGAAATACGTAGGCTCAATGGGCTTCAAATAATGACGAGGTGAATATCAAAATAAGGTTTTTATATATGTGAGTTATTAGATCGATCAGTGTTGTCAATCCAATCTAGTGTTGTCGATCACTACCACCACCCCCAAGCCTAATACCAAAAAATAGAAGAAGCTCAAGCTGAAAACCCCAATTTCAAGCAGAATCCTTCGCAGTAGCAAGGATATGGAAGTTTCACAAAACTTTCTACACATAAGCAGTGTTGGCCATGAAGAGGCCTCACAAAACAAAGCAAATAGCACTATACAAAGATTGAATGACCTTGAAAAGGAGATGATGAAGTTGAAGGAGGAAGTGACACAGCTTACCAAGCAAAAAGGGAAAAGGAAGATTGCTGAGGGTACTAAGATAGATAACCAGCAAAATGGAGGACATCTATAAAAAGTTGAATTCCTTGGACAATCGAGTGGGAAGAGCCAAGGATCTCCATGAGCATAGTATGGAAAATTTTTAATGCTATCAGTGATTTTCTGGAACAGCATGTTCGCAGCATCACTGTGTTGAGTGGGATTCCAAAGACTTTGTGGGGAATGACCAAGGAGAGCAGCCCAAACCTTGGCTAAGCTTGATACTAAGGACCCCACCCATATGACTATAGTGGCCCTCTTCACTTCTCTACAAACCATAAAATCTAAAATCAACTAGAGCAACTAAGAAGTAAGGTTGTTTTTTGCTGCAGGCGCCGATCTTTTCTGTTGTTTTTGCTATTTTTTTGCTATTTTCTGGCTGCATGGTTGCAGCGCTTGTTCTTTTTTGCTCCTGATGTAAATTTTTGGTTATGATTGATTTCAAAACGCCTATTCTGGATGTTGATCCTTTTTTTGTTGATACTTTGATTTCTATATCTGGATTTTTGGCCTTCTTTGTAAACAAGGTATAGTCCCTTCAAAAACTATTTGCCATCAATAAAAAAAAATCCAATCTAGTCTTTTGTCAAGAAAACAAAGTATAAATTTGTCAGGTCTTTCAAAATTAATAATAATTTCTCTTTTTCAGAGTCTTGTAGTTTATATAGTATTTTTTTTAAGTTGGTGGGTTATTTATTTTTAATTGTTTGTTACAAAACAAATAAAATTTGTCTATAAACCCATATAGGTTTTTGGTTAATACTTTGTTATTATTATTTTGTTTAGTCTTTGTGTTTGTCCTCCTAGTTAATTTTGTGTTGTCTACATTGTGCTAGTTACTGTGAGTCAATTCCATTCTCATCAAAAATAATTGTCTATTTTGAGTGTCTATAGTCAAAAGAGTCAGAAAATTGAGTCATGGTAAAAGTATGAAAAGTTTAAAAAAAATTGCCTCACTTTTCAATAATTGGACACATTTTCACTTATACGCAACGTCCACCTTATGGGGTGAATTATTCAAATATCCCTCAAATCCAAATCAAACTAAGTTAGCAGCCCTTTCATCAGAGGATGGAGGAAAATAGAGGAAGGAGGTCAATTAATGACCTCTTCGTCAGTCACCAATGACATGGCCGTATGAAGGTTTGGTGACATGTGTGTTTTGCAGTGTGCTTTCCGTTGTGTTTTTTTTAGAGTGTCCAGTATCAATGTTCCTATTTGAATAAGTGGAAATTTCACATTGGAGGGAACATGATTATAATGTTGCATTTCCACTATTCAGTTTCTATGTATGAGCAGCATAGTTTCCTATATTATTCCCTACAGTGAAATGTGATGAGGGCTGATAATAGTACTTGGAACATCATGATGTGGTTATAGGTAAACCACTTGAAAACCTTCATTTTTGGTTTGTGTCACCTTGGTTTGTGTTACTCTAATTAAAAACCACCATTTTCAGTTCGTGGTTAACCATTTGAAAAACCATACAACGGGTTTGTGATCATCTTGTAGTAAAAAATCACCCTAATCATGAAAACAGGTGCAAGTACAAACGTAGGTTTTCCCCATGTTCGTACTAAGGGGGGAATGTTAGGAATTTATTAATTAGTGATCATGGCTATGTTGGTAAAATGTAAATGAGTTGTTGAATAACAACTCGTATTTTTTATGTTTTTTTTACCCTTAATATTATAAATGAGTTATTACTTTCCTATTTGGTAGGAGGTAGTTTTTCCTACCTCCATGGCTATATAATAGCCATTGTATCTCGTTGAATAAGAAAATGAGAGTTTTATTGATTATTGGATAGTGTCAAACTGATCCCTAAACTATTAGTAATTATGATATTTTATGCCATAGGCAATGAAACCAAGCAAAAGATTTAATTCAGTGTTTAAACCCCTAAGGAATAGTTATGTATAAAGTTTAAGATCCTCCATGGAGACATACCTTAACCTCACCTTGCTAATGAAGAACTATACTAGCTGAGATCTGAATTACATGATAGGATGATCAAGTTTTTTTTTCTCATCAAAAGGTAGATGTAGGTTTTTTAGACTGATCAAGTTCTTAGGAATCAGTGCAGAGTATGGATTGATTTTTATAGTATATAAAATTGCCTCATCTTCTTAAGAAAGTACTTTTTTGGGAGTTGACTAATAGTGCAAAGGCTAAGGTTGTGTGATGAGTTAAAGTCAAGGAAGTGGAGTTGAGTTAGGCTAGGCATCAAAGGTACATAATTTCTAGGGATTTTTGGAGAACATCTTTGCAACGTGGGTGCATTTGAAAGTAATTCATACAGGGGGACTTGAGGAACATTAGAAGCCATGGTACAACTATGGTTTTGGTTTGGATAGGGACAAAGTTGGTAGGATATGCAAAGTAAGGGATCTGAGTATTTGATAAAGAGTGCGGGTTCACCAAATGATTTAATATAAATGTAATTAAATCTTTATATCAAAGTAACTTACTATAATTAATGATATACAAATGATAATATACAATAATGTGCAGGTAATAAGCACCCAAAAATGTATAACCCTAAGAAAAGGAGAAGGAAAAGTGACTTAGCTTATTTTGTGTGATCCAGGAATAAGTATCTATTGGAATAGGTTTAAAAACATCATTGTAAAAAATCAATGAAGATTTATAAGTATAGAAATATGTAGGAAAAAATTTCCACAAGAGGACACTAGTGGAAAGCATTAGTGTTTTGATTTGGGTGCTAGTGTCTGCCTAGATGCCCAAGCTCTGAATTTTTCTAGGTTCGAAGTTCTTTGCTCCAATTTTTTTTTGTCACTTAAAAATTCACTATTAGGTTTCTAATCACAACTTGTAAGCTATAAAATAAAATGTATACCTACATATGTCCACAAACCATATCAAATATAATAAAAAAGATGCAGAATATGGAGTCGAACTAACCCCGACAATCACCCTAAGAGTGATCTTACAACCAATAATTGTACTACATCTCAAAATACATGTAGTTTTGTGTGTATTTTTGTAATGATGCCCTAGGTTTCCCTTGTGCAAGTTACACAATGATAGCAGGCTTGATCTAGAATATAGCAATGTATAGAATGTGTACGATAGAATAAAATGAAATCCCCCCCTCCTATGTTGTGTATGCAGAGTGATGTGCCCCTTGTCCCTTATATAAGTGTGCTAGATGAATTCCTTTGAAGTTCTCTTGTTCCTTTGAAATGCAAGCTTAGGTGATGATAGGTAATTCTTAGTTTTTTGGCCCTTATTTGAGAGTTATAGCTGTGTGTGTGTGTGTGTGTGTGTGTGTGTGTGTGTGTGTGTGTGTGTGAGTGTGTGTGTGTGTGTGTGTGTGTGTGTGATTCCATTGTTTAAATTTCATAATTAATAATTAAAGGGTGACTCCAAAGTTTTAAAATATGACTCAAAAGTAAAAGAGATCCAAAAGAGTAAGAAGAAAGGAAAGAAGGTCAAGAGTGCCCAAAATGGATAGGAGCGTCTAGGCACTTTTGTCCTAAATGGGCGCTAGTGTCTGAGGCCATAAAAAGATACATTAGTCAAATACCGACATGGTTGTAGGGTGTGTAAGGTCAAAAAAAATACAAGAGACAAAAAAAAAGTCCCACAAGAAGTTTTCAATTACTAGTTTTATCACTTAGGAAATCATGTATCTATTAGTATGCTCTAGGACCTAGAAATGTACCCAAGTGCAAAATATTTTGTGTTTATAGAGTTAAGTTTGGCTCTTACTCAAATATGTGGAGAAAGGATGTTTGAGTGTTTATAGAGATAGAGTTTAATTCCTTGACCCTGGTAAGAAGCTTTAGACATGTACTGATTGCTACCCTAATGAGTGTACATGCACTTTTGTGAGATTTAGGGAGCCTTAAGTGCCTTTTGCAAGAGTAGGAAGTGAGTGTATGAATGTAGTGTCATATAATTTCCAAGTTAGCGAATGAGGTAGCGTTAATTTTTTTACATAGGGTTCCAGAGGTAAATTATTGAAGAAAAATATGACCTAGAGGGAGTAAAGGACTCATCAAATAATATGAAATTAAAATAAAATACAAATGATATACAGGTGTAAAACTATAGAAATAGGTCAAGACCAAATAAAAATTCTTGTCCAAACTTTACTGTCTTGCCTAAGGATGAGAAACCTAAAAACAAAGTTTGCATCTTGTTAGTTGGGACTTGTCTCTGTATTTTATACATTGAACTCTCACAATTTATTGGAATATCAATGTGTATGACGAAGTAAGCTAAAAATGGGACCTTATCATGATGTACTAAGCAAGATAAGAAAGGGTTTTTTTTATCTTAGCAGGAGTTCATTCTCAAAACCAATAGTGTTAAAGAATACATTACCAAAATTGAGTGTCTACAACTTGTATGCTAGTTGTGTGTGTATTGTCTTTATGCCATGATGTATATCTTACCACTCTCTTGTATGGCTAGTCCCTAAAGACACAATTGTTTTCACAAAAGTGTTATTAAATCATGTTTTTATTACACTTGCATATGCATGAGTTCTAAAGCTTGAAGTTAGATCTTGGTGACATAACTCCTTTGTCCTTTGTTTTTTGGTTTGGTCAGTCTTTGTGTCAATGTTATGCTCTTTTATCATGATTTTGTGTCAAGCTAACGGGATCCCTGGTTATGTCCTTCTTTAGTTCTGCCACATTGTGTGTTGGTCCAAAACTATATAAATGGGTCAAGATCGTACATATGGTCCAAACCTAGTGGTACAGTTTTCTGACCCCTTTGTTGGCTAACTACTCTTTTGATGGTACCTTTGTTATGTTCTAGGTAAGACTTTCCTACTACTAAGGTTTGAAATTAAAGTTAAGAACTCCTATATATACAAGTTTAATGTAAGCAATTTTTATCTTAGCAAGTACTTATCTATCTACAAACTTAGATAAGGAAGTGAAAGATATATCTGCATACTGCATACATAACATGGGAGGGCATAAATATGATAATTTTCATCTACACATAAGGTTTCTATATATCCCGCTATCAGTGTTGAGGTAGGAGGAATAATCTCGATCATTAGTTGCATGCACATCAACACAAAGAACTAGGAGAACTACATTTAGTCTAAAATGTAGTGCAAACACTCAGTGCCTCACTTATGAGGTGAATACTAAAGTCAGTTTGACTCAAGAATTTTTATATTTATTTTCAAATCTAATGGTTGTTTGAGTGTGTTGTAGGATAACTAGGGTTTCTATTATAGGTTCAAGTGTGACATCTTGAGTTTTGTGCAAAGTTAAAGATACCAAAACCAATAAATGATGTGTTTTTCATGCAAAATTTCTAGCATGATAATTTTTTAAAAAATCATGACAACCTAACCCATGTTTGAATATCCCTCTCTAGGTCAATGTAAACCTATCCTCCATCCAACTTGGTTTCTATGTTACCCTCATAATATCTAGTAGGAATATGATAAAATTATTTTCAAAGTGTGTTTTATGTGCATGAAGGTGATTCACGGATTTATTTAAAACCATTCAGAACGAATTTCTCATGGAGGCCCAAAAAAGGCCTATTTTCAGGATTTTCACACTGATGGACACCCCTTAGAAGATGACTGTTGGAAAAAACCTACCTATTATTTGTGCAGAGGAGCTACGAGATGCACTGAAGTGATTTAGATAAGTTCTAGAAGAAAAATAGGGTTTAGGAACAAGTTATACAAAATTGGGGTATTTGTGGGCAAGGTATTGGGAAATTCAAGTTCTAAAAAGCTAGTCACCTTGTTCAAAGGGTTTTAGAATCCTCGTGAATTTTTGGGAGATCATCCCTTAGACATTGAAAAGATAACATGTCTATAGACATAAAATCACACACTTTTGGTATTTTTCTAGTCCTGATTACATACTACTATTCATATGATTCCTAGGTATAAAAAGTAATAATTAACCCATGTCTTTGGCCACCTTTATTTGTTTTATGCTTTTTATTTCAATCTCACACTCTTACTTGCTCAGTCTATCTTTTTAACTTTTGGAATTTTTCATCCTAGACAAAAGCACCTCGCCAAGATAGTAGCGCCAGGCGCTCTTGTCCCCTCTAGGCACCCCTATCCTCTTCATACTTCACTTGCACTTTTTGGGTCCTTTCTAGTCATTTGAGCATCTTATCTTTTTGGTAGTCAGCCTTTTCGGGGTTAATTACAAAATTCAAGCAAGGGGACTATATACATATAAAGCTATGTGATCATAATAAGGGACAAAACACTAAGCATTACTTATCACCACCTAAGGTTGCATCCATCAAAGCATCTATAGCTCCATAACAAGGGATAAAGGTTGGTTTATCTACATCACACTTCATAGGAGGGGAGTTTATTCTATTCCATGAACATATTATTTATATTCTACATATAGTTACTTACTTGTTACTTCAAGTGTGATGCACACAAGATCAACTGAGGGCACAATTTCACACAGACACACACAAAACTACATTAGGTCTGAGATGTAGTGCAATGCTCAGTTGTAAGTCCACCATTGTGGTGGATGAGGATAGTCTGACCCCTCATTTTTTAACTTTCTTTTTTATTATTTAATGTCTATTTGAGGATTTTACAGGTTCTTTCTTCATATTATGATTACAATGACCTTGGTGATCTTACAGCGACATACATGTGACAAAAGATAAACAAGTGTGAATCCCTAATGACCATATCAGAACTAGGTTCTGACCTTTTCTATAGACTAGGGCATCCAGAAACTATACCATAGTTCCCCATGCACCCTCATCCCTCTCTAGGCACCCCAATATAGTCAAATCACCCAAATCTACATTTTTACAGGATTTTGTGTGACGGTCTTCCATTCTTGTTTAGTTGGTCTCCATTGCGACACGGTCTTGCTAACTCTTCGAATCAGCTAAGGCTCTTCTAACCCAATTTTCTCTTAGGGTTTTATATTGTTATTTCTTAGTTGTTTGGGTATTATTTTATTATTTCATCATTCATTTATTTATTGCAAACTTATATTATATCAGGTTATAAGATTACATTTTAGCATAATCATTTTGGTGAACCCCACTCATGATCAGCCTTTTGGATCCTTCTTTGGCATATCATCTTCTTTATGATGGATTCCTAAAATTCCTCAAATTTATTTGTCTGATTTACTTCAAATGCATCTTAATTTCCAAGTTGTTCTTAAAAAGTCCCTATACACCATGTATCTTCCCCAAGATATGCCTTCGCATTAAGTGTTATTTTTAATCATTTATTTGACAACCCTGGTCTTCGTGATCCTCCATCTAATCAACCCATGTTGGACTCAATTCAAGATTTTCATTCTTTATTTCAAGACAAATTTAAGGATATGGAATCCACGATTACATCTCTCGAATCTTAAATCCAACATCTTAAGGATGCTTCGCAGGCTCATGTTTGTTCTCCTTCTACATCTCATCTTCATTCTATGTCTACTACATGTGTTCATATCAGTGAGCCTCAAGTCATATCATTACCAAAGCCTCCCACCTTTGATCGCAATACTAAGTAACATGACATTCTTACGGAGCTCCTTATTCATAAATGTTGGGGTGTGGAGCCTATTTTTGGTCTTCTCAAATCAGTATTGAAGTGTGGAGTTCAAATCAGGAAGATGAAATATCATGACCATTTCTTTTCCATCCATGGGAAGATGAAAGGTCATGACAGTTTCTTTTCCAGCCGTGGGAAGATGAAAGGTCATGACTTTCAAACTTCTAGGGTTGGCTTTTGGACTTCTTAAAGGATTGTAATCTTATAAATAGAGGTGTTATGGTATCTTGAATATATCTTGTGTGTTCAAGAGGTCTTGAGTCTTAGTGATCAAGAGTGATCAAGATTAAGCAATTGGGTGTCAATTATCGTTTAGATGTGGTTTAGCATCTTTGGAATTTTGTTGTGAGTTCATAACTGAGAGAATACTGTGAGATTTTTTTTACTCTTATTGATAATAAAATCTGAAAAAATTCTTGGTGGACGTAACCCACATTGGGTGAACCACATTAAATCTTGTCTTGTCTTCTTTTATGCATTATTTATTTATGTTGTTATATTTATGCATGTATAATTCTTCTATATAGTTTCTTACTACTATGGTTTGATGAATTATTTCTGCATATTTGTTCTCTAATTCCTAACAACTGGTATCAGAGCTTTGGTGGTTTTTTGCTGGAGTGGTAAATCACATGGAAAGTTTAGCTTGAGTGGGAGCTATGGCGGATGAGGGCAGATCAAGGGTTGAGAAGTTCAATAAGCATAACTTTGGTTTGTGGAAGATGAAAATGGAAGATTACTTATATCAAGACCTCCACATTCCTTTGGCTGGAAAAGAAAAGAAACCTACAGTCATGTCGGATGAGGATTGGGAGTTTTTGGATAGAAAGGCACTTGGGAAAATTCATTTATGCCTTGCATCTTCGTTTGCTTTCAACATATCGCGGGAGAAGACTATGAAAGGTCTCATGAGTCTTTGGGGAAGTTATATGAAAAACCCTCAGCCTCTAATAAAATATTTTTGATGAAAAATTTATTTAATATGAAGATGTCTGAGAATGGTTCTATTGTTGTTCATTTGAATGAATTTAATCCGGTTGTGAGTATGTTAAACTTGGTAAAAATTGACATTGATGATGAGGTTAGGAATTTTTTTATTTTGTGCCCTTACCAGATAGCTGGGATAGCTTGGTTATGGCTGTAAGTAATTCAGTCTCTAATAATTCAAATCTGAAGTTTGAAGATGTAATAGGTGTGATCCTAAGCAAGGAAATGCAAAGGAAGAGCACAGAGATTCTTCTACTTCTAGAAACGCTTTGACGGTGGAGAGAAGAGGAAGAAAAAAGAACAGAGGAAAAGGTAACCATGGGAATTTGAATGATCATGGAAGGTCAAATTCCAAAAGTTAGAATGTTGGCACTGTGGGAAGGTTGGTCATGCTAAGAAAGACTGTTGGGCTCTTCAGGATAAGAAGAACAAGAAGGAGGAAACTAAAGAGGTAAATTTGACAGTAGATGATGTTTGTTAGGATGCCTTAATTCTTTCTTTAGATAATATTGTTGAGTCTTGGGTGTTAGATTCAGGGGCTTCTTTCCATGCCACCCCACATAGGCATTGCTTTACTCATTTTGTTCAAGGAGATCTTGGACATGTATATCTTGGTGATGATGAACCATGCAAAATAATAGGGAAAGGTTGTGTTCAGGTGAAAATGTATAATGGCAACACATGACTACTTAAGGATGTCGGGCATGTGCCTAAGTTGAGGCGTAACTTGATATTAGCGGGTCAACTGGGCCGTGATGGTTGTACAGTCAATTTTACAGTGGATTCTTGGAAGGTTACTAATGGAGCTCTTGTGGTTACAAGAGGTAAGAAAATTGTTACTTTGTATTTTACCAGTGGTCTTGATTATTGTAATTTAGTTATTGCAGATGGAGATGTAACTTTGTGGTACCAGAGACTCAGTCATATGAGTCAAAAGTGCATGCAGATTATAAAGGAAAAGTTTCCTGGATTAAAGGAGTTAGATTTAGACTTATGTGAGGACTATGTTTATGGAAAACAGAAGCGGGTGAGATTCCTCAAGGTTGGACCTACCAGGAAGGATGGTAATTTGGATTTAGTGTATACATATGTATGGGGGCCAGCTAAGGTAAACTCTATTGATGGTTCATGTTATTATGTCACTTTCATTGATGATGCAACTAGAAAAGTTTGGGTATATTGCATTAGAAATAAATCTGATTTGTCTGAAACCTTCAAAAGATGGAAAACCTTGGTTGAGAATGAAACAGGTCTTAA
This sequence comes from Taxus chinensis, assembly GCA_019776745.2. Taxonomy (NCBI): domain Eukaryota; kingdom Viridiplantae; phylum Streptophyta; class Pinopsida; order Cupressales; family Taxaceae; genus Taxus; species Taxus chinensis. The sequence goes on along the minus strand of CM034149.1, from coordinate 906,999,995 downwards.
GTTGAAATTTCTCAGGTCGGATAATTGAGGGGAGTATTGCAACAATGAATTTCTTGATTACTGTTTGATAAATGGGATCCATAGGAAACGAACAGTTCCAAATACTCCATAAGAAAATGGAGTGTCAGAGAGAATGAACATGACAATCATGGAGCATGCTAGGTGCATGAGGTTACATGTGGGGCTACCACTCATGTTTTGGGTGGAAGCGGTGAGCACAGCTATTTATCTGATTAACAGAGGACCCTCTATGGCTTTGGATGAAGGTATACCTGAGGAGGCTTGGTCTAGTAAGAAAATTGATTACTCATTTCTTACAATATTTGGATGTGAGGTATTTGTTCACATTGATAAATATGATAGGACCAAGTTAGAGGATAATTCTGAGAAATGCACCTTTTTTGGATATGGTGAGGATGACTTTGGTTTCCATGTTTGGAGTCTTAAGGACAAGAAAATATTTCAGTCTAGAGATATTGTCTTTAATGAAAAAGTCATGTATAAAGATCAGTTGTAGGAACAGAAAGAAGAATCAAAGAAATAATACATAGTGTTAGAGGACATTGTGGACAGCAAGGTGTCTAAGGGGCTGATTCAGGTGTAGCATATTCTGGCACAACAAGTTCAGGAACCTACTTGTTAGGAACCCCAAACTCCTGAGGTGAGAAGGTCTTCTAGGGTAAGAAGGTAACCTGAATGATTTACTCCATCTTTGAATTATTTATTTCTCATTGATAGTGGAGAGCATGAGTACTTTGAGGAAGAAGTGCAGGTGGATGCCAAGAAGAAGTGGGAGCAGGCCATGGATGAAGAGCATAGATCTCTTATGGAAAACTAGACTTGGGATCTGGTGGAGCTACCTGAGGGCAAGAGAGCATTGTAGAACAAGTGGGTGTATAGAATCAAAGAGGAAGATGGAGGTAGGAAAAGATACAAGGCCCGGTTTGTGGTCAAGGGATTTGCACAGAAGAAAGGTATAGACTTTGATGAATTTTTTTCTCCTATTGTTAAAATGACTTCTGTTAAGATTGTTCTTGGTTTAGTAGCAGTAGAAGACTTGCACTTAGAGAAGCTGGATGTGAAGACTGCATTCCTTTATGGTGAGTTGGAGGAGGAATTGTATATATAGCAGCCACATGGTTATGAGGTCAAAGGGAAGGAGAGGTTAGTGTGTAAATTGAAGAAGAGCTTGTATGGCCCGAAATAAGCTCCACAGTAGTGGTACAAGAAGTTTGACAGTTTTATGCAGGGGCAGGGTTACTCCAAGTGTCACTCAAACCATTGCATGTACATCAAGAAGTTTCTTTATGGTATTTATATTATTTTGTGCCTATATGTGGATGATATACTTGTTGTAGGGAAGAACATGCAGGAAATAAAGGTACTCAAGAAGCATCTAGGTGACTCCTTTGCTATGAAGGATTTGGGGGCAGCAAAACAAATCCTTGGTATGAGAATAACTTGGAATAGGAAAGAGAGGAAGCTGGTGTTATCTCAATAGGAGTACATAAAGAAGGTCTTGGAGAGGTTTAGTATGTAGAATGCTAAACCGGTTAGTACCCCTTTGGTAGGTCACTTTAAATTATCAAAGGAGCAGAGTCCCAAGACTGAGGAGGATAAAATCCAAATGTCCAGGGTATCGTGCTCATCAGTGATTGGTAGCTTGATGTATGCTATGGTATGCACTAGGCCTGACATTACCCATGCAGTGGGAGCAGTGAGTAGGTTTATGTGTGATCTAGGTAGAGAGCACTGGTAGGCAGTGAAGTGGATCCTTCGGTATTTGAGAGGGACCATGGGAGAAGAATTGTGTTTCGGTGGATCAGACACTACATTGCATGGTTATGTAGATTTGGACATGGCAGGAGATTTAGACAGCAAGAGGAGCAAGACAAGTTATGTATTTATGGTTGGTGATACAGCGGTGAGTTGGATTTCACGGATATAAAAGGTTGTGGCTTTGTCAACCACAGAGGCTGAGTGTGTTGCTGCTATATATGCAAGCAAGGAGATTATTTGGCTACATCAGTTGCTTTATGAGTTAGGTCATAAGCAGGAATTTGGGAGACTACACAGTGATAGTCAGAGTGCTTTTCATTTAGCAAAGAAATCTACTTTTCACTCTAGGATGAAGTACATTCAGTTGAGATATCATTTCATCATGGCAGCTTTGGAAGAAGATAAGTTGAAGCTAGTAAAGATTCATGATGCAACCTAGAATTCTTGGATAACACCTAGTCGCGCTTACACATCACTCAGCATAGGTTGAGCGCTCACCCAAAGCATGCCAAGGTACCAGGTCCCTCTTTAGATTTTTTGTAGCATGATGGTAGCATGGTGAAGTGATAAGGACATATAGTTAGAAACTAATCCATCATTACACTAGTTATACCAAACCAGATCTATAAAGGCATGCATTTAAGTATAAATCATCAAGAAATCAATAGCATGTAATGATAACACTTATAAGACACTTTGGTTCAGTCAATATTCTTCATATATTAAACATGATAACAATACAGAGGCTTGATACAATAATAGTCATGTGCGCATGGATCTGTTACAATTATCTAGTCTCATGCACTCATGAATCTCTAACCCTTCAACACAGTATATCAACTAGGTGATTCATCTAATATATATAGGGTGGGGAACTTTCCCTTCACTGCTAACTATGCCAAAAATAGGTCACGCTAATAATAGCCACACGTCGTTTACAATTATAGCCATACATGCAAGTATGTTATCTATAGATCACTTACAGTTAACTAGAGTGATGAATCTATTCTTGGATTACTTCCATGCAAGAGTGCTTGGATATGATCCTCGAAATATAGACAAAGCGTGGCGTGCAAGTCTCGGCATCACTTTGTGTGTTCCACATGCTAGCCTCTGAAAATAGACTTGATCTACAAAATTAGCTAAGTCCCAAAAGTCTGACTATGCACCTCCATGCGCGACACCTTCCTATTCCTTCGTGCCTTCGATCCCATCCTATTTTTCCACACGGACTCTGTGTGTGAGTTATGCTAAGTGTTTTATCTGATCAACATTACCCCACACTAATCTCATTGTCACCCCGATAATGGTGATGTCCACAACTGAGTAAAGAATAGTTGAAATACAGAATGTTGAATGAATCTTACTCAAAGAATAGAAAATAATTAAAGAATCAAAGAATTATTCAGGCTTCAAGCTCCTCCGTTTCTTTCTAAAGTATCATCTCTGGATACTCCTCCTTTATGTCTACTTCTAAGTTCTCCCACTTCGTTAATGCCTTTTTTTCTTTCTCTGGAACATCCAAAATGATAGATTCCAGCTCATCCTGAGTTAGTTTTCCTTTCTCATTTTGTATTACAAGCATTATGCTTGACATAGATGTATGCATCCCTTCCAGCACATCCATCTTCAGAGCAATGAGTTTTCCAAGTTCATCTAACCTCTCTTTATGCGGTGCCTGTGTCGCATCCAATGCCTCACGCTTTTGCTTTACCATAGTTATTCGTTTAGCATGGCCTAATGTGTCATCCTTCATGGCCTTTTATACCTCATTGTCTTCTGCCAGTGTTTTTACCCTTATTAGCGCATCTAGAGCTATGCATATCATTAAGGCATGATCGGCTTTCTTCAGCTCCTCTCAGAGTGCTTGTAGTAGGCCCTCATATGTAGCAATATTCCTTACTACTATAGCCTGTACTTTTTCTACCTCTTTTGTTGGGTCCTTGGGATGCTCTGGTATACGCACCTTTTCATCCTCTAATACCAATTTTATCATTGTTCTTATGTAGTGCATCACAGAAGGAAATTCTTTTGGTACCTGTGATTCCAAATATGGGCATACCTTTAGTATATCATCTCCAATTCCCTCTGCCATACTAACAAAAGTCTCATATTTCATTTTCCTTAGATCCCTCTCCTGCACTAAATGCGCTATTTCCACATAGTTTTCTTTTAGCTCCTCTATCAACGCTTTAATTGTAGCAGATTTGTCAATGTTTCTTCTAGCTACCTTAGCAAATACTTTCAACAAGCCATTGCTTACCTGCTCATCCGTCATAAAAATTGGTTTAATTGTCATGTGCCAGACTTCTGGTGCCTTCTTCAACCATGTAGACACACATGATTCTTCACAAACATCAAAATCTAGTCCATCCATATGCGTATGCATCAACCATGAAAGTTACTTTTGTGTTCGTAATGTCGCCTTGTTCTCGTCCATAAGTGCCCATCCAAATAAATCTTTTTACATGACAGTTCTCTGGAACTGAGTGTAAGACAATCATCTCCTAGTCCTCTACATACCCCATTGTTTATACCCTTACGTCCTCACTTATCTGACGGGACCTTGGCCCTTTTGGAATGGCGGCATCAAGGTTAGGAATATTGGTTGTATCCTCATCCTTGCTTTGTGTAGCTTCTGATTGCTCCCTTTCTTCCTCTCCATTTAGTATTTCCTCCTCCTCGTTTTGAGGCTCCTCTTCTTCCCTATGATGGATTGGAGATGGAAGCGCTTTCTCCTCAAACTCTTCCACTTCTTCATCTAGCTTGAGCTTTCTTCTTCTCTTCTTCTCCTCAGGTTCCTTTACCAATGAGAGTCGCGGTGACTTCCTTGTTGTCTGTTGGGCTTCTCCTTGCAACCTTGTGCGCTTGAACACCTTCCTGAACCTTTGGTTGCCCTGTGCTACCTCAGTATTTTCTTCTCCTTGTGAATTCATCACACACTCCTCCTCCTATCCACCAGATGGTTGCTTCCTCCTGCGCACCAAACCACCGCTATCCTCATGCTCTTCATCCTCTTCCTCATCATCCTGCATGGGTTTAGAAGGCCTAGGTGTTGGGATGTTTTCCATAGTATGCTTCCCCTTTGGTGGTCCTGGGAGCGCGAACTCGTTCTCTACATACTTATTATTTTCCATCTTTGGTTTAAGTTGGAGATATATGAGCATGGTCCCGATATCCCCAATAGCAAGTGTTTCTGGTTTGATACTCAAAATCTCTGAGATAATACTCTCGTTGTAAGCATTCTTCCCCAGATATCCATACTTCTTTCACAAGGTGTGGTATTCGCAATCCACCTTGTCTGCATTAAATACTAACCTCCTTTTATCAGTGAACTGATGAACGGAAGCTTGAAAATACCACACTGTGAATGCGTATAGTAGTTTGCACCAGGGGCTCCATGATCCATCCACCATCGGAAAATGTGTAATACAAAAGTGTTGGTAAACAACAAACTGAGCCTGCTTCCCCAATACCAAGGGCAACTCCTTTGGTATGCACCACTCCTCTTCAAAAGCCACACGGAGCCTATCATACCACATCTCCGCTCTCTCCTTTACCCCGTCTGTCATAGACCCCTTGCATAGATACTTGTTGAATCTTTCAGCTGGAGACTTGTTATTCATGGGGTATTCCCATATATTTTCTTTTAGGCCATCCGGTACTCCAATCTCCATGAATACTAAAGAAAGTAAGACAAAACCAAAACTTATCTTACTTCCTGTGCATGCTTCCTCTACTATTTGCTCTGTAATAAAGCTAGAAATGTTGTAAATAACCCCTTCTGACATGCACTTTGCCACATGCAGCCACATTGAGTTTACTTGTGACCAATGATCTTGGTCATTCAATTTCGTAACCAGGTGCACTGTTGCTTTTACTACCGGACAATCATGTAATTTGTCTATGTCCATTCCACGCATTCCTTTCTGGTATCCTAGTGCTTTGTGTGTTTCCAATATGAAAACCTTGTCAGTTAGGTCATTTTTTATGTCCTCACCTGTCACCTTTAAACCTGTTACCATGGCAATTAAAATGGGTGTTAGTCTTACCCTTCACCCTGCAAAATAGAAGAAGTCCTCATGGACTCAGCTCATCAGCCACCTGTATAATGGTGCATATTTCCTAAAGTATGGGAGCTCATATAATTGGTAAACACCAATCCTTTTCAGTAACTTCTCCCTTGCGTCATCATATATCAGCATCCCATCACCAGTTTGCCTAGGGAGTTAAGTAAATCATCCAACTTCTTTTGATTGTCCTTGGTTTGGTGGTTGTACTCACTTATTTTTCTCTTTCGTATGTGGGAATCCCATTCCTGGCCCACAATTACTTCTTCAGGGTACTGCATCTCTGAAAAATTTCTCTCAGGAGTCATCTCTTCCTCCTCTTCCACTACTACCTTCTTCTTTCCTTTTGCTGTTGTTGCTTCCTTCTTTGGAGCCATTCTTCCCTTTGTGTTGTGTTTCTACACCTTCTTCTATAACTCTTTAATGGTTTACTTCAAACCCTAACCCAATTCAATCATGCCCTAAATTGTAATCACGAAATCACATGCCCTAGCTCTACTCTGTCAATCTACTTCGTTCAAACCCTTCTCCTACGGGGATACAAGCTTCTCCAATACACAGATCTATCTTTCATGCCTGGTTTCACCCTCTTCACACCTTGAATCACTTACTCAACTCTTCACACTTAGCTCTTCGTCAAATTCTCGTAGTTGCAAGGGTAGAAATGAATTTGCATCCCGTCCTTATATAGATTTTTAATTTTTGATGCATTAATTGCTCCTCCACCTACCAAATATTTCTCATTTATTACTCAATTTTGTCATTTCCACGTGGTACATCTTCATGCCACAACTATAACCTTCTAGCACGCCTTCCTACCTTCTGGTCACAGACTTCTCTTCAGCATGTGCTCTAGCACCTAAGTACCTCGTCACTGTACCTTCTCCTGGTAGTTATCATGGTTGTCCGCTTACCTCACGTTATACTTTTCCTTCATTCATCTCCATCCTTGGTTACTTTTGAGAAGTAATCCTTTGTAAATCACCTTTAGCAGCTTACTTCCTCAACATCTGCATAGCATTATACCTTCCAATCTTCACAGCATTATACCTGGGAGTCACCAACAATCCACCCCATACTAAAAGTATGTGTAGTCCTCTACGCATCAACATGCTTCATATTGTAGTTAGCTTCATGCGCGCAAGTGTGCTTATTACACAAAAACAAGAACTAAATTGACAAAGCATAGCAACGATGAAATAAACACATTAAGGAAATGCAGAAAGGGAAACCTAATCTATCTGGAAACACTGCCTTATTACAAACACCAAGAAGACTTATTTATAGTAGGGCTTCAACCTACTCCTGTTAAAGTAACCGGGCAGTCATGTTCCGTCAATTACTTCTAACTGGCAAGCACCTGACTCAAGTATGTGAGTTATAACATACGGCCCCAACCAATGCACCTTGAGCTTCCCTGGACGGTGCAAAAATTAGAGTCATACAGAAGTACCATTTGTCTAACCACAAGTTTCTTATCCCTGATATGCCTATCATGCCATGCTTTCTGGCGCACTTTCTCCTGTTTCTGACTCCATCGTGCTATGGCCTGGTGCTCATCCAGTTGAACCATGTTCTCAATCCATTCTTCCAAATTTTTCTCATCAGCTAGACCTCCAGCATGCGTAATGCGCAAAGAAGGTAACATAAATTCTATAGGAAGAACAGCTTCCATGCCAAACACCAACTGAAAAGGTGTGGCTTTGTTCAATCTCTTATATGTTGTTCGGTAGGCCCAAAGAATAGTAGATAATTTTTCATCCCAATATTTTCATCCCACATCAAAAATATTGGTCAATGTGTGGCTCAAAATCTTGTTGAAAGCCTCAGCAGTTCCATTTTCCTGAGGGTGATAGGGTGTAGTCTTGTGGTGGGCAACCATAAACTCATCTAACAGAATTCGAATTGTCTCATTTAAAAAATGGGTGCCCCTATCACTGGTTAAACTTAAAGGACAACCATACCTGGTAAGAAAATTTTCCCATAAGAACCTTGCTGTTGTAGCCGCTGTACAGTCCTTCGTAGGTGCTGCTTCTACCCATCTCGTAAGATAATCTATACAAGTAATGATATAGCGCGATCCAGTCCTAAGCACAGCTGGTGAAATAGGCCCTACAAAGTCTATCACCCATTTCTCAAAGGGTTCTGCACTTGTAATTGGTCGTAAAGGCATCTCATCCCTCTATCCTGGTTGACCTAGATGCTGACAATGGTCACATGCCTTACAATACTCCTTACAATCCTTATACAATGTTTCCCACCACAAACCAGCAAGTAGGATCTTTCACACTGTAGCATCACCTGCATAGTGGCCACCTGCAATACCACCATGGGCTTCCTCCATTATATCCTTTCGTTCATGCTCTAATACACAACGGCGTAACACCTCATCTCTGCCTAACTTGTATAAGTCACCACTGATTAACATGAATGGTGTCACGCGTATAGCAAGTTGCTTTTTCTCCAAGGACCTCATGCCTTCTGGTGCCATCCCATCCTTAGGAAGACAACAATGTCCTCTAATTCCATTGGTGCATGTTGTAACCTATACAACTATGCATCAGGCATGGTCTCTTCTATTGTTTGTGCTTCTTCACCTGATTGAACTCTAGACAAGTGATCCAGTCTAGAATTACTTTTCCCTGGTTTTACCACAACTGTAAAGTCAAACTCTTGAAATAAGAGTATCCATCTACATATGCGCCCCTGTAAGACAGGATTGTTCACCAAATACTTCAATGCCATATGATCTGTATAAAACACAAAAGGTGTGGCCAACAGATACTGTCAAAATTTGTGTAAGGCATATATCATGGACAAAGCCTCGCGCTCTGTAGTGGTATAATTATGTTCTGCAGGGGTCAACTTCCTACTAGCAAAACAAATGGGATGATCAACTATACCTTCTCTAGGTTGAGCTAAGACAACACCAATGGCCATGCCAGAGGCATCCACATGAACATGAAAAGGTTTATCCCATGAAGGAAAGCGCAAGATAGGCGTGGTAGTAAGTTTCTTCTTCAGTATCTCAAACACGCACTACTGCTGACTCCCCCCAATAGAATGTACCTTTCCCTTTGAGTAATTCTTCCAAGGGTGTGGAAACTTTGGCATACCCTTTTATAAACTTCCTGTAATACCCTGTATGACCCAAAAATCCATGCACCTCACTCTGACTGTGGGTGCTTTCAAGCCTAAAATGACCGCAACTTTAGCTGGATCGACCAACAACCCTTCCTTGCAGATTATGTGTCCTAAAAGTATGCCAAAGGGAGTAGCAAAGATGCACTTCTTGATATTCAATGAGATACTCAACTGTCTACATCTTTCAAACATTAAGCACAGATTGTCACAATGATCCTTAATTAGCCCATAAACAGTCCAATCATCAAGATAGACCTGCAAGAAGTTGTGAATAAAATCCTTGAATGCTTGCACCACTATCCTTGAGAATATAGCAGGTGCATTCTTCAATCCAAAGGGCATCACAGTATAGGCAAAGCTTCCCCATTCAGTAGTGAAGGTGGTCTTTTCTTGATCTTCCGGGGCAATCCTAACCTGATGATACCCTAAGAACCCATATGTAAATGAATATATCTCGCGCCTAGCCACTCCTAATATTTCCTCTGTGAATGGTGTAGGGAAAGGATCTGTAACACATGCTACATTCAACTCTCTATAATCAACACAAATTCGAATCCTACCATCCTTTTTTATACTTATCACCATAGGACTGACCCATTCTGACTCATCCAATGGTCGAATGATCCTAGATTTCAACATCTTGTCAATTTCCTCCTTTACTTTCTCACGTGCAAAATTGGGATTCATTCGATAAGGTCTCTTCCTAACAGGGCACACACCTTCCTTAAGCTTTATCTTCATTTCTCCAAGTGATTTATGCACACCTTTAAGTTCATGGTATCCTCTTGGGAATAAGTCCTCATAGTCTCGAAGTAACTCTATGATCTTTGCCACTTCTGACTCTGACTAGTAATCCCCAATTATCACTTCCTTAGGTTCAGCTTCTGTGCCAATATTTACCTTTGTTTGTCTTCATAGGTTCATGATATGCACGCGTATCTACATCCGCACTATCTAACACCTCATGTGCTCCATGTGAATGATCAACTTCCAAGTGCTCAACTTCCTCATCATCAATTATGTAAACCAACTTCCCCTTGTCTTTTTCTAGAGAAGTGCGCTCAAGTAGTATGGTATCATCTACTTCTTCCTCAAAATGCCCCTGTCTCTGTCTCACCAAATAATTCCTGAATAAGTTCTTCCACTTTCCCACTGTCTCCCATGGTTAAGCGCTTGATAAAGCTTAAAGCCTTGTTCACTGGTGGTGTAGATGAGAAGAAGTCAAAAGTTTGGATCATCCCTGCAGTCAAATTCTACCAATTACCAGTGTCGCGATGTAATTCAGCATATACATACCAAGCACGCATGCAACCTTGTAGAGTAGAATAAAACCAATGCACCCAAAGTGAGGGTGGTAATGCTTCCTGTCCTGGTGTCCAGAGTCTCTCACACTGCTGGATATGATGCTGAACAGGTTGATCACCATGATAAGGGAAAATCTTTATAGGTGCATTACTTCTTGAAAACCTGGTTGATAAGGCGGTCCCAATCTCTCCCCATTCCAAGAGATTATCCCTGTGAACCACCCACCAGTGCGTTGCTGTCCCACGCAAAGTATATGACAACATATCTCATCTTTTAATCTGGTCATCCTAGTTTTCCTCCATGGCCTGCAAGAATCTAGCCAGATCTTCAGATCCAGTATATCGGGGTACTGAGTGACCTATACATCAGACAGAGTGAAAACCTTTTTTACAAGCAACCACGCGCTTAACTTCACACCCCACCAGTTCATAAGTACCATGAGCCCAATTATCACAAGCAATACTAGTAGTATCGCTGATTGACTGAGAATCTTCCCAATGAAGGATTCCTTCCTTAGATGGCTCATTGACCTCTGGGTCCCGAATAGCGCGTATATAAATTCTGTTCAAGTCCTCTTCACTCAAAGGTTCCACATATGGTATGGATTTCCCATCTGTCAATGGTATTATGACCCTTTCCTCCTTATTCTCAAAGCTGATATACCCCTTGTTAAACCTCAAATCAACATTGTTTGCATAACACCAAGGGCGCCCAAGCAAAGTTGGGAAGCTATCTGCTTCCACAAGTGCTAACACTTCAAAGTCTCCTGTGAACTTGGCCCCTTGTATAGTGATAGATGCATCCTTCAAAACTCCTATGGGAGTAGCTTTTGTTCTATTTGCCATGAACAATACATTAGATGATGGCTTGCAATGGAGGTCTCCCCATTTGTACCCATGCATCCAATGTAAGTACATTCACTTCTGCACCTATGTCAATCAAAATATTGCTCAACAACCAAACCATCCACAACAACATTCAAAGTGATCTCCTTGTCGTAAGTCAATGCTATCAGGGGGGAGATTCACATGGAGTATTTGTCTTCCAGTCTCAGTTCCTGTGCATGGAGTATTCCCCTTCAACCAATTTCCCAATAAAGGAATAATATTCTCCTGGCGCAACATTCTACATACCTCTCTGATGTCATCAATATCAGACAGGGCCTTTTCTGTATCCTTATGCTCCAACTTCTGAGACTACTCTTTCAAACACTATATTTCACCTTGAAGGCTTCTAAGGACCTCCATAGTTTCCTGATAGACTTCTTTCTGATGAGTTGGATCTGGATACCTAGCATGCAAAACCTCCTCCCTAGTGATTTTCAGCTTCTGTTGCAATACCTCTTTCACACGTGCCACCTCAGCTCATGTGGTTATCTTGACTGTTACTACCTCAGGTTCTGGTGTTAACTTGGGCATCCACTGATTCTCTACCACACGCTGGATTCTAACCATCCCTATGCCTTTGTTTTCTTGCTTGTGCTGCTTACTGAGATGCTCATACAAGTCCGGACACTCTTCATAACTATGCCCCTTTCCACAAAATGAACAGGAAATATTCTGCGGGCATTTGCACCTATAATGGTCAGGTGAGCTGCATGTATAGCAAGTTCCTCGAGGGAATTCACCTCTTCCCCCACCTCAACCTCATCCTCCATATCCACCTTGATATCCTCATCCTCTTCCATGACCTCCTTCAAATCTTTCATCATTCCTGTCATAGCGTGCTTGATTATAATCCCTATCCTGATGCTCATTCTTTCCTTTAGAACTATCAACCACACTCACCTATCACACCCCAATATCAATGGCATCATGGATCTAGCCAATCAATCTACAATATTCAGTATCATGGGTCATGGACCTACAAATTTTACAAAAAGAGGATACATTCTTTCTTGATCACGCATTGTAGTAAGGGGTAGTGACTAGCATCATGATTCAAATGGAAAATCTCACAAGTCTAATAGTAGTGAACGTACAGATCTGCAAGGGAAACTATCCTTGGTGTGGCCTTCCACTTCACAATCTATACACCAGATTCCTGAGCGCGTCTCATGAGCTGAGTTTGCTGATAATTTCTCTAACTACTTTTTCCATAGCTGTTATTTGAGCCTCCAAGAATGGACTAACTCTAGTGTCAATACTCCCAACTGCCTCAGCGCGTAGAGTTGCTTCCAATGCTTCGCGCGGGCTGGTATAAGTCTTATGTGACAGTGCTCTTCAAAATGGAGTAATCAATCCCCTAATAAACCATTGTGCATGCTGACTTGCATGTATATCATAGGAGAGTTTGGATAGAAGTGTTTTAAAATGGGCATCATACTCACGTACACTTTCAGTAGTGCCTTGCTTTATATCCTTAAGTGCACTTATACTCTTCTGCTCAAACTCTGGGATATGGAACTCTTTTAAGAAAGCATCTTTCAATGTTGCATAATCAATACAAGTTTGATTGGGATCAAACTTCCTATACCAATTGTGTGCGCACGCCTGTAACGTAGTAGTAAATTGACTTGCCTTGTGCTCAGAAGCCATGATACCTTTTGCGTGCCACAATATTTCACACATATGAATATGTTCAGCAGCATCCTCGATACCTCTGTACTCTGGGAGATGAAGAGACATCTCCATATAAATGTTTTGGGGTTGCTGTGGGCCTTGACCACCCGACCCAGAACCTCCTTGGTTTCCTCTACCTCCAAAACCACCCGAACCACTAGAACTAGAACTACCCATACCTCCCGATCCTCCTCCTGAAGTTAGGAATAGGGCCCGTAGATGCACTCCCCTATGTCCTGACAGTGGTACTATACTAGACCCCTACAGTCTGTGAAGTAGTCCCAGTTCCAGAGGTGAATCCCACATTCGGCACGCTCATATTCTATGTAGATGATGAGCCTGAAAACGTACCCCCAAAGAATAACGAAGCTATCTGTGCTGTCATTGATGTACTTGTTGTCTGACTTGTTTATGCTCTTTCACTTCCTAAATGAAAACTTTGTTTACCTGTTGTACTAGATACTGGAAAACCAAGCGCAAGGGCTAGGTCAGTAGGTTGGCTTAGATGCGCACCCGCGGCCCAGGTCATATCTACTGGCATGCTTCCATGTGAGGCCGAAGAGGGTTCTCTATCATGCTTTCCTAGATGGGGGAGTTCCTGATGCTCTAGCTCTTCTTCATCCTCATGAGCCTCAAATCCTTCACGAGCCATCTCTCTCCACAACGCCATCTGTTCTGTAACTTCTTGCTTCTTCCATAATTCCCTCTCGCGTGCCTCATCATACTTCAGCCGCCTCTCTTCCCTCTGTCCATGTTGCCGCTAGGTCTACCATCTTTCACCAATCTTGTTCCTGCCCCCACGCATGGAGATTTTTAACTTGCCATGGGCTTATCTTCCAAGTTCAACCTTACCATCAGTATCTTGATCGCCAATGGAATACCTTACAAATACGTCCCTCTAGGATACCATAGGAACTGGAACTCAGCTACCTCCAGGTACGAATAAGTTAAAATTGAATACTCCAGAATATAGTTGTTTAAAACACCTTAAAACCAGGTATCTACCATGTGAGTCCATATCAAGTCAGCATCATATAGTGTTTGAAATTCCTCCTGTGTCCAAACAAGTGTGTGATACCTCCAATTCCACTTAGACGCATATGCAGTCAACCACTCGTATAATTCTATGGGAAAGATAGCAAAGAAGCTTTCGTACAAACTGTCATACAAATTCTTGTCTACCCAAGTGCGTGTGTTAAATCTAGATCCAGTGCTAAACCTTCATGCATATTCTTCCTCCAGATCATGAATCCACTCTTCAATGCTCCCAAAGTTAGTCGGTATGTCTTCATTGTGAACCATCCTGAAAACAACTGAAAAAGAGGTCCCGGCAACAGAACCAATGATGCAGCCTAGAATTCTCATATAACACCTAGACACGCTGGCACATCACTCAACATAGGCTGAGCACTCACCCGAAGTGCACCAAGGTACCAGGTCCCTCTTTAGGGTTGTTGTAGTAGGATGGTAGCATGGTGAAGCGATAAGGACATATAGTTAGAAACTAATCCATCATTACATAGTTATACCGAACCAGATCTATAAAGGCATGCATTTAAGTATAAATCATCAAGAAATCAATAGCATGCAATGATAACACATATAAGACACTTTGGTCCAGCCAATATTCTTCATATATTAAACATGAAAACAATACAGAGGCTTGATACAATAATAGTCATGCGCACATGGATCTGTTACAATTATCTAGTCTCATGCACTCATGAATCTCTAGCCCTTCAACACAGTATCAACTAGGTGATTCATCTAATATATATAGGGTGGGGAACTTGCCCTTCACCGCTAACTATGCCAAAAATAGGTCACACGCTAATAATAGCCACGCGTTATTTATAATTATAGCCATACATGCAAGTATGCTATCTATAGATCACTTACAGTTAACTAGAGTGATGAATCTATTCTTGGATTACTTTCATGCAAGAGTGCTTCAATATGATCCTTGAAATATAGACAAAGTGTGGTGTGCAAGTCTCGACATCGCTTTGTGTGTTCCACATGCCAGCCTCTGAAAATAGACTTGATCTACAAAATCAGCTAAGTCCCAAAATTCTGACTCTGTACCTCCATGCGCGATGCCTTTCTATTCCTTCACGCCTTCGATCCCATCCTTTTTTCCATGTGAAACTCTATGTGTGAGTTCTTCTAAGTGTTTTATCTTATCAACAATTCATACCAGTCAAAATCCTATGGATATGATGACCAAGGCAGTCACAAGGGAGAAGTTGAATTTGTGTTCAACTTTTATTGGCCTTTATGGTTGATAATGAAGGGTTGATAACTTTTCTCAGTAGGAACATTCTTTAAGTGGGATATTGTTGGGGGTGTGGGAGCCTATTTTTGGTCTTCTCAAATCAGTATTGAAGTGTGGAGTTTGAATTGGGAAGATGAAAGGTCATGACCGTTTCTTTTCCATCCCTGGGAGGATGAAAGGTCATGACTTTCAAACTTATAGGGTCGGCTTTTGGACGTCTTAAAGGATTGTAATCTTATAAATAGAGGCGTTAGGGTATCTTGAAGATATCTTGTGTGTTCAAGAGGTCTTGATTCTTAGTGATCAAGAGGTGATCAAGAGTGATCAAGGTTAAGCAATTAGTTGTCAATTATGGTTTAGATGTGGTTTAGCATCTTTGGAATTCTGTTGTGAGTTCATAACTAAGAGAAGACTGTGAGATTTGTTTTACTATTTTTAATAATAAAATCTGAGCAAGTTTCTTGTGGAATTAGCCCACATTAGGTGAACCACGTTAAATCTTGTCTTGTATTCTTTTGTGTATTGTTTATTTATGTTGTTATATTTTTGCATGTATAATTCTGCTATATATTTTCCTACTGCTGTGGTTTGAGGAATTATTTCCACATATTTTTTCTCTAATTCCTAACAATCAATTGATCACTTTACCGCCTACTCATTACTATCCTCCTTATTGGCTATCCAAATATCAAGGTCGTTCATATTGAAATTATCATCGAATCAATGGACATAATGACAATGATTGCTACGCTTTACAATGAAGAATCAAACATATTGAGTGTTAGTGCTTTATCTCATTCATTTTACAAACATTTTTTAGCATTCTCATCTACAAATCTTACATCTAAATGGGTTCCTAAGTCTGATTCTTCTATGTCTAATGAGCACTATGCCATCACTTCTAATGGTCCTTCTACGGAAATTCAAACACTACCTAAGAAACTACCTCTCAAAATAAATATAACACCTCCTCCTCTCAAGACATATATGGCATTACCAAGTCAAAGTACACAACCACTTCTCACAATCATTCCACCTTCTCCTATCAAGTCTTTTGCAGCGTCATCAATACCATCAAAGCTGCCACCATTCAAGCTTTCTCCCCATCCCACTCCACTTCCATTACCAATTCATTTTTTCAAAGCAACTACTCCTTCTATGGAGGGTCAAGACACATTTCAAATTCCACCATAATCACATGGTCCTGATGTTACTTCCACCACTACATGATTACTCAATCTTTGGTAGGATAATTTTTATAACCCCATTTCCCGATGATGCACTCTTGTGCTTCGGTTCAGACTTTATTGTTGAGGGGCATCATATACATATGAACCTTACACCTACACTGTAGACATTATACATTACTCTCCTTCACAAAATCCTACATCTTTGTACATACACATCATCTTACTTCCTACATTTTACATCTTACATCTACCATGTGCCATTCACACTTTGTGCTTCATACATCATACACATTCTACACCTATATTATCTTCACATCTTTCATTACATCCTACATTACACACTTTGCACATCACATGGAATTCTCTCATCACATCCACTATACACATATTACACAGTGTACTCATCTACTTATATGTGTTGCACTTACTACCCTATGATGCACTCTAGTCTCATAGTCCATACTAGACTATTGAGGGTATGCATGTCCAATGGACCGCATCACTTTCACACATTTAACCATTCAATATTTTTCTCATGTGAAATTCATATATTAGTTATATACGCTATAGGCTACATCATCACTTCCTCTTGCATCATTTAGTGATATACGTCATAGGCTAAATCATCACTTCTTCTAGAATCCTTTAGTGATATACACTTTACGTTAAATCATCACTTCTTCTAGCATCCTTTAGTGATATATGCTTTAGGATAAATCATCACTTCCTTTGTTATCTTGTTGTGATATATTTTTTAGGCTAAATCATCACACATTCTCGCACCTCATCTCTATGTCACATATCATCATTGCACACTTATCACATAACGCTACACACAACACATCATTCAAACTATTTTCCGATGATGCACTCTCGTTTACAATTCATTCTTGACTACTGAGGGGGCATAAAAAAATTAACCTCACTGCATACAATTCCATTCACTCGGGGGGGCATGCTTCTCCTATCATTCACATTACATTCCATTTCACCTCATCCACAACATATTACACATCTTGGCTGCATTTACTCTTGTTTTTATTTACTTATAAATGTTCACTTTAATACACATACTAGATAGATATTTTGTATGTCATTATCTTTATCACACACACATGTGAGTTCACTTTCCTTTCTAGTTGTGATCGTAAATTATACAGATTTATACATGCAGCATGGATGCTCTGTGTAGTACCTCATACCAGTCCCACAATAGCTCCTGGGGGCATCCACTTTCATATACCATAGGTGTTATTATTTAATTTTTTCCACAACACACTACTTTATCGATTATACATGCTTTTGACATATAATTTATCTTTCTAACATGCTAATGGGTGCTTCATGTGCAACATTTTTTTATAAGGACTATTTACCACCATGGTTATCTATTACGTTATTTGTACTTTCTTGTTATTGTATAACTTTGTTTGTGGGATTTTCCCTTTGTCTTATGTGCACACTTGTATGTTATTGGCTTCATCGGCCTTAATTGTCTTATGACACCGTGAGTGGTGTCCTATGTTTGCAACCCGCTTTTAGTGGTCCACATTGTATTTTTGTGTTTTTTAGCTTATATATTATTTGTCTAGCTTACACTTTGTCTTATACAAGCATTCTTTTCTTTTTTTGTACTAACACTTATCTCCCAGCCACTTTTTTTCATGTACTTTGGTTTCTACCAATACAAATTCCCCTCTGCAAGGTATATTTTCAGCATAGCAGTCGGTCCTCTTCTGGGTTGCATACTCCTACAGCGATGTCGCATGTGGCCCCAAAAAAGGGGGGGCATCATTTAGGTGAATCGGTCACCCCATATAGCAGTCTAGACATAATATACAACATTGTACCTTTACAACATAGTTCAGGGCTTTGAATCAAACTTGAGTCCTTAGTACAATAATGTCTTACCTAGAGCACTTGTAACCAAGGGCAGTTACACAACGATTGGGTTCAGCACAGTCTACAAAAATCTACACATTGGCTTTAACAGGGTAGATTTTCCTTCACACATGTGTTAATACACATCAGCTATAGTGGTGTTTTATTTCGGGGGACAGTTAAAGGTTAGAGGATAACAACATACCTTCCTCTTTATGCTACTTCTGTTGTGGCATCGGATCACCCAAAAACCAGACAGTACATGAGATCTCTAAAGTTTTGGGAAGTAGTTAAAGGTTGGAGAATGACGCCAAATAGTTTCTCCCTACACTTCTTCCATTACATTGGCGTGAGATCACCCGAAAAACTCACAGGATCCTTTATACACCCTTTTCTCATCACGGATAAGGTGCACATGTTCCTTTTTTCATTTTCAGCATTTTTACATACTTACACACTTTTTACATATTTTTATACATATACATGCATATTTGACTACTTGATCGTCTTCTCTTTTACAAGTTTGTCCATATGGGAAGCAAGTAGTCAACATCATCAACATCACACACATCGACTCCAATAACAAGTACAATATCAACATATGCACATGCGCTTTCACCCTAGGTTCACTTTCATCGCCTTTTTACACTTTTGCATCTTTAGTCTCCACACTCCAACTTTTTATCACTCCATGTTTTGTCTAGTCCTTCGGCATGCCTTTTACATCAATCTACATGGATATCAGGTATACATATCTATCTACTTTATGTTACTGAGCATTCTTCTCACCAACATAAAGTGGGGGCAAATTTAGACACAAAATCACGCACATTACGTATTTATCTAGTCCTGATTACATACTACTATTTATATTATTCTTAAGTACAAAAAGTGATAATCAACCCATGTCTTTAGCCACCTTTCTTTTCTTTATGCTTCTACTTTCAGTCTTACACTCTTACTTGCTCAATCTGTCCCCAGCTAGGATAGTAGTTTCAGGCACTCTTGTCCCCTCTAGGTACCCCTATCCTCTTCATACTTTTCTTGCACTTTTTGAGTCCTTTCTAGCCATTTGAGCATCTTATCTTTTTAGTAGTCAGCCTTTTCAGGGTTAATTACGAAATTCAAGCAAGGGAACCATATAAATATAAAGTTATGTGATCATAATAAGGGACCAAGCACTAAGAATTACTTATCACCACCTAAGGTTACATCCATCAAAGTATTTATAACTCCATTTGCATCCATCTAGCCCCATCACAAGGGGAAAATGTTGGTTCATCTACATCACACTTCATAGGAGGGGAGTTTATTCTTTTCCATGCACACATTATTTAAATTCTACATCTAGCTACTTTCTCACTACTTCAAGTACAACCCGTACAAGAGCAACCTAAGGAAAAATTCCACACACACACATACAGAACTACATTGGTTTTGAGATGTAGTGCAATGCTCAGTTGTAAGTCCACCATTGTAGTGGCTACAGATAGTCTAACCCCTCATTTGGTAGGATTTGATGTCTATTTGAGTTTTTTGTGTGTGTTTTCTTCATTGTAAGATTACAGTGACCTCGGTGATCTTATAGCGACACACACGTGACAAAAGGCAAACAAGTTTGAAGCCCTAATGACCATATCAAAACCAGGTTCTGACATTTTATGCAGATCATGGCGCCCAGAAACCAGACCAGATTACCCCAACCACCCCCATCCCTCTCCAAGAACCCCAGTACAGTAAAATCAACCAAATATACATTTTTATACACTTTTGTGTGACAATCTTCCATTATTTTTCACCCAGTCTCCATTGCGACACAGTCCCACCAACTATTCAAATCAGCTAAGGATATTCTAACCCTCTTTACACTTAGGATTTTATATTGTTATTGCTTAGTTACTTGGGTATTATTTTAGTATTTTATTGTTAATTTATTTACTAAAAACTTGCATTATATTAGGCTATAATATTACATTTTAACATACTTTATGGTGGAACAATCAAGGAAAGATTCTAGGAACATTAAAATGTGGAAAAAAATTGGCATTGCAACTCAATAGTCCTCTTACAAAGTGAAACTTTATGTAAAGATTACAAACACTCCAGAAAGATTTAGAAACCTAATAAAATCTCAATTAAGGGTATTTTTAATGATCTTCATGATCCATAGGATGGTTTAGTCTATGGTGGTTGTAAACTCTTCTTATCACTCAGCTCATTTGCGCACAACTTGAGGAAAAAGTAAATGTATTGGTAAAACTCACTGAAGAATTAATTTTCAAGGCTTCTAAATAGTATTATTGGATTCATTGTCCCTTTTACATAAATATTCATATATTGATGAGCAAAATCCATTAATTTTTTACTTTAGAGTGAAGAAAATAATTATCATCAGATGACCAGAGGATGTTGGTGCGCATCCACAAGATGTTATGCGACCCAAGAATGTTGGCGCATGTCCATAAGGTGTTAGTCAACCCAGAGATGTTGTCGTGTGTCTAGAAGATGTTGTCATGCATCCAGAAGGTGTTAGGAAACCCAAGGATGTTGCTGCAGGTGTAGAAGATATTGTCGCGCATCCAAAAGATGGAGTTAGGAATATGCATGATGAAGGAAGGTGAAAGGTTACAAGTGATGAAGGAACATAAAATTTTGTGAAGGAATTCAAAATGCCAAAAGACACAGGGGGTGGTGGAGATGAAAGGGAAATCATAATGCTATAAATAGGAATGACACACCCATTTCAAAGGGGGTGGTTATCCTTGATTACTAGATCCCATATTCTATCTAGAAAAAAGTGATCAAATTCCTCTATCTCCTTTTCTTATTTTTCCTCTCCATCTCAACTACATTCCATGAGCATGTACTTTTTGAATATTTTGCATCGAGACTTTTTGTTTCTCATGTTTTGTTCCTTGTCATATGTGAATGGTGTCTTCTCATTTCAATCATGGATATATTCTAATTTTAAGCAATAAACTTTGTTATACTATTTATTGTGTAAAACCCTCCTTTATATTATCTTCACACCTCTATTTCTCAAGATTTTCCCTCCCTTATAGTATCTACAAGTACTTTTCCACAGGTGTAGGGAAGTACCCCTATGTGATCCCCAGTCGAAGGGCCACCCCAAGCAATTAGAATAGTGTAAATATTTTTTGTTTTCAATAAATGGAGATTCCCCATTCAAACAGATGGGCTTAGTCCCACACACTATTGGTGAGATTTCACTAATTCGCCCACTCGACAAATTATTTTGCCAACATAATGGCAGGACTAATATCACCAATTACAAATCCTTATTTTCTACATGTGCAAGACCATATAGTTTTGCATGTGCAAGACCATACATTCATGAACATTTAGTACAATGTTGAACATAGAGATCCAGATTTTTGGTAGCTGATTTGACCAATTCCTTGATATTGTTCATGCACAAATCACCTAATTGGCATACTAATAAAACTTTCTAAACTAGCTAAGTGCCTCTTTCCACCTTGTTCACATTTCAAATCACATGCATTTGCTAGCTATTGTGATTATCGTGTCATTTTTTTATAATATCTAATATGTAGCATAAATTTGAGTGTATTTATAAGCTTAGTTACTATATTATTATATTAAAACCCAATTAAAGTAAATTAAGGTTTATACATTTTGGTGAACCCACTTTTGATCAAATCCTTCACCTAATCTAGGATATTTCAAGTTCCTTTACATTAGGCTTGTCATTTTCGAAACCCTATGGCTTCCTTAGGGCATGAATACGGTTCTTTTGATCATCTTCCCTATTATTTATGTGATTATGTCTTACATCTATGCCTTGTGGAAACATAGTGATTACCATCTGTCTAATTAGGTCCATACCACTTTTTGAATGCATGACATATGTTTCCCTCTTCATATGTTAATAGCAATGATTTCATCCATAATTATGATGAAAATTCTAATCCTCTTGTGTTTCAAGATAGACCACCCCACTTTTCTCCAATACATAACACTTTTACTCCCCCTACCCATGCAAAAGTAAAAGGCTTAGCTGAGACCATAACATTTCTATGTGCCCCTCCCACTTCTAAAGGTGTTAGTGATCCTAGTTATGAGATTAATGTAGTTGGTTGGGACAATGATGGTGAACAACCACCTTCCCCTCCATAAGCTGATGACCTTCCTACAATCACAAATCTTATATATTCTAGGGATGATGAGATGTTTCTAGCCTACATGAGGACAATATTTTGTCTATCCTTACATTAATCAGTGGTGAGCCTTATGTTTCTGATGATGAATTAGCTTCCATTCATAATGAGTTTCCTAGTTATGACATACATGATGATCTTAGTTTCCTTGCACATGATATCAATGAACATGTGTGTGTCTCTCCCACTCCTCTTGCATGCAAAACTAATGACTTAGATATAAAACTTCCTATTTCACATAACATGATTCTAATTTTGTTTCTACTCTTCCTATTGAATGTGAAATAAACGATCATGCTTGCACTAATAATATTTCTATTAATACTCTTGAATACCAAAATGATACAAATGATTATATTTCTATTTCACATATTATGATTGATACAACTTGTATTTCTACTTCTCCTCTTGAAAGCAAATGTAATGATGTCATTATTACTTCCCCTCCACTACTTTTTCCCCTCCCACTCCCAAAGGTGATAGTGATCCTAGTTATGAGAGTAATGTAGTTGGTTGGGACAATGATGGTGAACAACCACCTTCCCCTCCATACGTTGATGACCTTCCTACAATCACAAATCTTATATATTCTAGTGATGATGAGTGTTTCTAGCCTATATGAGGACAATATTTTATCTATCCTTACATTGTTCGATGGTGAGCCTTATGTTTCTGATGATGAGTTAGTTTCCATTCATAATGATTTTCCTAGTTATGACATACATGATGATCTTAGTCCCCTTGCATATGATATCAATGAAAATGTGTGTGTATCTCCCACTCCTCTTACATGCAGAAATAATTGATTTGATAGAAAACTTCCTATTTCACATACACATGATTCTAATTTTGTTTCTACTATTCCTATTGAATGTGAAATAAACAATCATGTTTGCACTAATAATATTTCTACTAATAATATTGAATACCACAATGATACAAATGATTATATTTCTATTTCACATACTATGATTGATATAACTTGTATTTCTACTTCTCCTCTTGAAAGAAAATGTAATGATTTCATTATTACTTCCCCTCCACTACTTATAGATGATAATGTGCATAATGATGGAATTGTTTTTTTTTTCTATCAGCTAAAATGAACGTGTTGTCTCTTCTCTAGTTGCATTTGATACACATAATCTAGATTCCTCTTCTAGTGCAAATGATTTTCTTATGGATAATAGTAATACTCCTTTCAATCCTCGATGTGCAACCAAGCTTGTAGAATCCCAAGTTCCACCTATTGAGACATCACCCAACATTGCATTTAAATGAAATATTGTTCTTGTGGCCATTATTAATGGCAAGATACAACCCTTAAATGAGCCTCTAGACATTTATGGAATACCTCCTTAAGATGCCCTCTCTCTTATGTATGAATTAGGATATTTACAATGTTAAGTACATAATTTGATCCTAAAGTGAAAATATTACTATGCTAGCATTGATTTCAATACTATTTATGGAAATCTTATTCGACATAACTCTTCCAATCTTAATTCCCTAATAATTTTGTCATGCTTTCATTCTAACTATTTGATGATGCCTCAAATCCTTACCTACATCTCAAAGTTTTCCCTAAGAGTCTCACAAGAATCTCATAGAGGATATGTATTGGTTTACTCACCTTCCTAACGGATCTCCAATTACTTTTCTAGAGCTTGAAGATGTTTTCCTAGCTCACTTTAGTTGCAATAAAGGCTCCAGGGCTATATATGAGTGTTTACCCTCTTTACATCAAGGTGAGACTAAACCTGTATTTAATTATATTTTACATTTCAAAGTAAACATGCACTTATAATTATACCAACCCATTGATCTAGAGATGCAATATATCTTTTGTGAGGTATCATACAACCTCTTAAGGAACAATTGCTTTACGACACATGTGATTCATTTAATAAGATTTGTTTGTGTTATTGATCTAAAGTGACAACTTACACTTCCACATCAACCTTCGCCTCCTGATGTGAATATTTCAGTTGCTTTTATCATGCATGACTATGATACACCACCAAAAAAAGGTACCTAATGATACTCAAGTTAAGGTTTTGTATTGTGGTGACACTTTTTATAATCCCAAGCCTAAACCAAGATTTATCCCAAAGAGTGCCCCTGGGCCTAAGCACAAACTAGTCTATTTTGTCAAATTCATTGTGATTTATTTCCCACAAGATATCTTACTCACACTACTATATTTGGGGTTCATTCGGTTACCATTTAATGACCATAATATTCCTCACTAGTTTTAAAGAGTGAAGGGAAGACTTTTTTGCAGTTTTCATCATATTAATGAACACTATGACAATGATTGTTATGAATTTGATTATAAGCTTAATTTACTTATGGATAAAGGACTTAGTGCTTTCAAGACATGTCATTCTAATAGAGATACTTCACCTCCTCCAAGACATCATTCAACAACAACTGTTGCTTTAACTATGTAATCCTTCACTAATAAATCAAACAATCTTCTAATGATGAAGTTATTCCTGCACACCCCACATACAAATGGTTGTCCATGGAGTAAAATTTTATACTAAAATTTGTGCACATAACTCATACAAGCTATGTGGTACTATCCACGATACAGCTAGTTAAGCTTGAGCTTCATGTTTAATTTGTACCAAATACACTTTCAAGTTCTAGAGTAACTACTCACACTTAGCCACACTTGATTTCTCCATCACAATGTATTACTTACCCGTATGTTACACTCAATATCTATGTCTCTTCTGACTACTACCGTTTCACTTAGCACCTCATGACATATATAAGGACCACCTTCCTTATTTCTTAATAACATGTTTCCTCTCCCTATATGCTCATGAGATTTTAGGTAGAGGGTTACACACATACCAACCATTATCTCATCACTATACACATATCGATGATTGCACAATCAATTTCTTAAATCACACAATCCTTATTCATCTACATGTATTTTCATAACATCTATATTATCTTTTTTACACCTCACATGCATTTCTTACCAATATCAACACTCCATCTATGTCATCCAAATGTTAATAATGTACACATTCTAATACCAAGAAATAGTGCCAACATCACATAAAACCATGATACCAAAACCTATATCCATACATCTTTGTTTCGGCAATAAGTTGCATACGTATTAGAAAAACATATAGGGTAAGGGTGAGGAGGAATACATGTGAATGAAGGTGGAAGATAGAGTGTGCGCATTCTGATTTCCTGATCTAGTGTTGATATTGATAACTTCATTTTTTCTAGGAATCACAATCTTTAAGCCCTCATATGACCATGCCATATGACCAAGGGCTAAGGATTTTAATGGGTGTTTATCCAACTTACTAAGCAGTATGGGAGGGTGTGGTGTTGATATTACTTCTTTGGGTTTCGTGACCTTGCCTTGTTACCTTGGCTTTTCTTGGATCGTGACACTCTAGAGTTTTTGTCCTTGCCTTATTGCTTTGGTTATTGTTCTTGGATCGTGGCACACCTATTTGCAGCACTTGATCAAATTATGTTTGGTGTTTTTTTTTGCACTTTCAACATCACTCTATTGACAGTCTCATTGTATGGAGCTATTCTGGTGGAGCCCGGTGTCAGTTTTTTTTAGTTTTGTGATCGAGCAGTGGATTCAGACCACAATGCATAGCAAACTTCTTTAGCATTATACGAGTTTTTGAGCCGAGCTTCTTGGGATGCCTTGGAGTGGTTTTTTACTCTCTTTACTTTGTTATTACTAGTTTTGGGTACCTTGCGGTGTCCCTTTTTCCCAGTTATTATACATGAGTACCTCATCAGGCCTAGTTACTAAGACTCATACTATGGACATGCCACTTCTATTTTGGCCCCTAGCTTCACTTGAGGGGGGGTGTTATAGTAGGTATTTACCTTAGCTCATGTTCATCTAGGTACTTTATTTACCTTTATTGTATTTATCCTCACCCACTTATTCTTTTATCTTATTTAGATATTAGGAGATATTATCTAGTTGTCAGGTATAGTTCTTTCCTTGATCTATGGTATTGACTAGTTCTTTCCTTGATCTATGGTATTGACTAGATCCTTGATGTCTAGTTCTCTCCTAAATCTATGGTCTTGACTAGTTCTTTGATGACTAGTTATTTCCTTGATTTATGGCTTGATCTACGACCTTGATCAGTTCTTAGATTGTTATTCCTTGCCTATTTAAGCAAGGCCCATTCTCAATGTATCACATTGAGTTCCATAATAATATATGATATTGCTGCTCATTTGTTTGTAAAGGTTTTATGTAAAGTTATTCTGGCAAATTGATTTCATCTTATTGATCATGGTCTTTGATTAGCATTTGTGTTCTTGGCTTGGTATGGTCTAGTTATCTATATTCTAAACCTGTGAGACTTGTTACTGCTGAATGGGTGGAGTGATGCTACAAATCTGTATCATTGCCCAAAATCAACTACTCGAACACTGACAAAATAACACTGGAATTCACCATAATAGATCCCCCATAAGATATATTGTCAACATGCCAAAAGTTTTGAAAATACAGACACAAAATATCTCAACAAACATGAGAGATACACTACACCTGCTAAATAAAAATGCTCAAAACAACAAGCATCACAATGCAGAAGGTATAGAAAGTGGAGCAAGAGGCCAAATGGTGAGGAGCCATGCCTATAGATTCCTCTCAACGAATGCCTATGTCACCACCATAAGTGATCAGATATCCACCCCAAATCAACACGGATGGATGAAGAAGATGAATGCATTTGACTTGGTGTAAAATGCACAATGGGTGCATGCAAAAGAACATTAGAATGTGTGTCAGGTTGATCATGTCTAACAGCTGAAATCTCAGGTTTCTGAAGAACTCATGTGTTGCTCATGGTCCTTAGAAAGATTCGAGGTGAACAAAAAAAGGAGCTCTGTCAATGTGTGATCCGAATGAAGTATCTGCATGAAAACCAATGTCATGGCAAGAATTCCACTTAACATGTGAAATAGAGGAAACAATACCTTGTGAATGTCTTTCAATGACTCCGCTAGTGAGACCCATAAAATGGAGCATGCGAGAACTGATTGCAGTGGTATGCTTCTTAAAAAATCCATGCAGTTGAGTAGAAGTAGGATACACAACATGTGGTATTGTAATAGGTGCATATGTGGAAGAGCATGCAGTAATAAGCTTCATAGGTGTATGAGCATCAAGAGCAGGAACAGACTCAAAGAATGATAGATCAATGTCAGTGGGTTCAGGAGAAATAGCTGCAAGTGGACTAGGAGCATGGATATGACTATCCACAATATGATGCTAATGTTGTAGGCTAGCAAGTTTGTTCTGCAGGGAGTGTATTATTGTATCCTTATTGTGAATGAGTGATTGTAGAAAAGAATTTCACTTCTTGAGCGATCTATTTTCTTCCAAAAAATTTACAATATCCTCTTGAAGTCCACATACTTTAGAGAAAATCATATCATTCTCATCATCCAAGATAGGTACAAACTGCAACTCCCAAAAATTTAGGACGTCAGGCTCAGCCGAAATTGCATCCACAATTGATTACAACACTCCTCCATGTTTTTCACTTTATAATTATAGTGCAAGTCTCAAAATAAATAATTCCAATGGAAAGAACACAAAAAACCAAGCACTTTTGCAAAAAACAGCACTCAAAACTGAGTTACCGATCAAAAGATTACAAGCTTTTTAATATGTTCCTCTATTATTTAGTTTAGTTGCCACTGAAACAAAATAAATTGTTGTTTCCTTCACCACACAAATAAAATTAAAGGGGGCTAAAATTAGGCACCTAATAGTAGAAATCACAATCTTTAAGCCCTCATATGACCATGCCATATGACCAAGGGCTAAGGATTTTAATGGGTGCCGAAAATAGCAACCTGCAGATTTGCTTGAAATAGCAAAAAATGTGCACAGCATCCATGGACCCCTACCAAAAAAGGAAAGATCCGAAAACCTTCTTGTGTGCAAACCATGATAGATACACTGCAACAAAAAACTTCCCTATGCAGATCTCAAGAAATCCAATAGACCCACAAAAGAATCCCACGTTTTTTCCTCTTCGCGGCATGGATCCTGAGGCAGACCGATGTGCTTCCTGCAAGAATGCAAAAAACCTAGAAAAAATGACTACCTCCAGAAATGGTCGAGTTTACAGTCAATCTTAGGGTTTTCCCACCTTCCAGATCTAATGGAAGCCTCTGACATAAAAAATGCACGCAGCAATAAAATACGACCAAATCCCAAATATATTAATATACAATGAATTTATTTACAAAATAAAACTTACAGACGGATGTCAACAGCAATCTCCTACTCTGATACCATGAAAGGAATGATAACCAAATCATACCAAGCCAAGAACATGGATGTTAATCAAACACCATGATCAATAAGATGAAATTAATTTGGCAGAATAACTTTGCATAAAACCTTTGCAAACAAATGAGCAGTAATATCATATATTATTATGGAACTCAATGTGATACATTGAGAATGGGCCTTGCTTAAATAGGAAAGGAATAACAATCTAAGAACCAGTCAAGGTCATAGATCAAGCCATAAATCAAGGAAATAACTAGTCAATACCATAGCTGAAGGAAAGAACTATACCTGACAACTAGATAATATCTCCTAATATCTAAATAAGATAAAAGTAATATCCACACACATAAGTGGGGGAGGATAAATACAATAAAGGTAAATAAAGTACCTAGGTGAACATGAGCTAAGGTAAATACCTACTCTAACAAAACCATGATATCAAAACCTATATACATACATCTCTGTTTCGTTAATAAGTTGCATACGTATTAGCAAAACAGATAGGGTAAGGGTGAGGAGGAATCCCTGTGAATGAAGGTGGAAGATAGAGTGTGCGCGTTCTGATTTCCTGATCTAGTACTGATTGTGAGAACTTCATTTTTTCTAGGAGGAACTACCTGTGAATGCAAAACAAGACCACAAGAGGAACATTAAACAATATATGTTAATGGACTACCTAGCGTGTGCTAGATCCGGGAAGTTTGATGCTTCCTAGATGGTTCTCAATCCACTATTTAATACAATTTAATACAAGAACCAACATAAATAAACAACATCCTACTGTAGTTTATATGATTTAGGTATCTCATTCAAAGACAACAAGAAAATATAATCTAATGGGTAAGGTTATGATCAGATCTGGAGGTTGGGTAGGTAACCAAGGTGATTGGAATAAGTCAAGATCAAGTTTTGGATGGTTTGCGCTATTTGGGTGAATGTTATTAGGTTGTTGTTACAGGTAGAATTACCAGACATAGAGATTGACGTAGGTCTGATATGACCGATGCTAGTTGAGAGAAAACTGACGATGGTTTGGGTTAACTAGCATCAGTAGGGGTGAACTGGTAGAAACTCAATAAAATTGGTTTTGAAGATTCTCTATGATTGCACAGGGAATAAGAGAATGAGGGTTAGGTTGTCAAATACGTTGAGAAGTCTCAGAGATGTCTGGTAGTCAGTTATAGGGAGTTGGGAGGTTATAGGTGGTTAGGTGGATGGATTGACACGAGGGTGGTAAATGATGGAATACAAAGGAGACTAGGAGTCTCAAACAGAGATAAAGAAACTAATCTAAATAAGCATGGAAAGATGCATATCCAGATGCACTTACTTGTATTTACAGACCTGGTGGTTACATGGAGGTCATGGTTGATTCGTGAAACTGGTGTTCAGTGTTGTGGCAATGCTTCCTGGAATGTTACCGTGAATGCTCAACCTTCATATCAATCTTAGTGTTTATTCAAGATGTCTGGATGTGCGAGAGAGCTCTGGTTTGTGCTTTCACGTAGATATCTCTATCCCCAAACTCGAATAATTATTCCAACCTATCTAACAAGGTTACTAAAGTGGTTATATGGTAACCAACGATGGTTTATATTAATCGTTGTCGGTTTAGGGTTAATAGGTGTTGGTTACGGTGGGAAATCCTAGGTTGCTAAAATAGCAGATCCTGACTATCTTTTTACCAGTTCTACCTGTTGGTTTAGGTCAAAAATGGTATTTTTCACTTAAGTAAATGGGCATATTGTTAGAGAAAGAATATGCATCTAGTGTTAGGGTTAGACTAAGTCTCATTTATTTATGGTAAGTAGAGATTAAGTCCTAGTTAAAAGGAAACATGTTAAGAATAAATAGGTCTATGGTGAGGTGTCTAGGTGAGGTGGAAATTAATTTAATTAAGGTATTTATTAATGAATATTGTGAGAATGGGAATTAATTTAATTATAGGTAATTAAACTAATATACATGTGGGGTAAAAGGGGAGTGTGACCCAAATTTGGTGTCTACATTTTGCCCCTTTTGTCGCATAGCTTGTATTGGTAAGCGATGCTGACAAAAAATAGGAAGTGATTGCCCCATGTTTGGGTGAGAGCGGGGTTGCCCTAGGTGTGGGTGAAGGTGATCCCCCTCAAACCAGGTCTTGATGAGGTGTCATATGTAATCGGTAAGTGGTTTGATAAATGTGTAGTTGATGTGAGTCAAGGTAGGTGGGGAAGAGTATGGGTGCTTTGGGAAAGGGTAATGGGCAACTCAGGTATTAGGTAATAGGCCAAGGTCAAATTAGGTAATGGGTAATGGCAATCAAATGCACGCACATGTATAGACTGCAACACGGTACCAGGTTGAAGAGCTTGCAAACTCTACATCGTCCAAGGTTGATAGGTTTATCCAAACAAGGGTGAAGTGATTTAGGTATCCAAGGCATAGGATATGGTCCAGAAACACAATGTAATTAGGTGCAGGAACATGTAGGTATGTTTCAGTACACCAAAGGTTTGGTTGGGATAAACGGCATGGAAATAGCCAAGGTATGGTCACTACGCCAAACAACATGGGAACAACATTGCAAGTTATAGCGAGTACATAAGATCAATGGTCATACCAAGTAGGTCAGGTCCAAGTAAATAGGTCATGGCACGGGTAAGGCAAAGGTATAAGTAAAATAACAAATCCCGAGATGTAACTAAGGAAATGTAGGAGTAGTTTGGGCTTGTATGTAGCTTGACATCAGTGTGGGTAAGGTCAAAGGGTATCAGTTGGTGAGGAGTTAAGGTCAAAATGGGAAAAATGGGGTAAAAATGATAGTATCAGGTAACCGATGCCGGTTAAAACTTAACCAACATTAGTTTGCTATGACTGACATTGGTCATGGCAGGTTAGGGTTAATAAAAAGAAAAATCCATATTTTACAGATTCATTTTAACTTATTGCTTAGTGGGAAAACAACAAAGCAGTGGCGTAAGAGTAGATGAGTTAATGAGTAAATAGTGCATGATTGGCACTCGGTAGGTGGGTCCACGAGATCGATTGGACCCATTTGATTGGTTGCGAGGTGAGGAGTGGATGTGGTGATGGTGGAGGTAGGAGGGGGTTCCAGTGGACCACTGACACATTGGCCAAATGTACCACCACACCGATGGCATCGAGATGAGGTAGGATTCAATCATCTTCTGTCTTTTGGTTGAAAATGATGTTTTAAATTGGTTTGGGTAAAAAGGGGGGATTTGGGGGGAAATAGATTTTACATTTGTAGGTAAAAATGAACGAAATGAAATAGGGGGGCCTAGATAATGTAAATAAGGGTGGGGATGAAGGTAGGGTAGGTTTGGGTAGGGTAGATTAGGTGTTTCATGGTGTTTTTGAGAAAAATTTGATAGGCAGGGAGGGTTCAATTTTTATTACGTGACACAGACCGACGTCAGTCAGGGTTTGGCCAATGTCAGTTGGCCTTGGCAAGCATCGGTCAAGGCTGAGATGACCGACATTGGTGAAATTGAACTGGAGTTAGTCGAGTAAAATTGGTGATGGTTAAGGTGACCAGTGCCAATTAGGGATGATGAGGAACAGGGGGAAGGAAAGGGTAAGGGTAGGAAATTAGTCAAGGGATGGTTAAGGGAAGGTTTATGTAGGGAAAATAAGGGAAAAGGGGTGTTTGGGTGATAGTGGGGGGTGACAAGTAGAATAAGGGAGAATAGGTGTAACAGTACACTAGGGAAAAGGGGTAGTCGATAGGGTTTTGATTTGGGTAGGGGTGGTGGGAAATAGTTAAGTCATGTAATAGTTGTGTTGGGTAAAAGGTATGTTGGGTATGGTTAAGGATGAACAATGTTGTGGTTTGTTGGATGTAGGCTACGGACAAGCTGCGGATGAGGGATAGAGTACCGCCTCCGTTACTAGCGGTACAGTTGAGTGTGACCACAGAGGAGTGGAGGCACATGATGGACATTGGCCTGATTGGAATCCAAATCTATAGACATATAGTTTGAGATCCAAGTTTTATAGTTGCACTCATCGATAGCTGGGATTCAGCGACCAATACATTCCACCTATCGACAGGTGAGATCACTATCACCCTAGAGGATGTATACAAGATCTTATGGCTACCCATATTAGGAGAGTAGAGGCATCAGAGGAGTTGATAGTGGTGGTGTTTGGAGAGGTGATGATGGAGTTGAGATACCATAGCACGAGCCTGAGCTATGGGGACATGTATGTGACCCATCCTCAAGAGATTAGGTTGGTTGTCCTGATTATGGAGGCAATGTATTGTTTTCCATTGTCAGATGTGAAGGGTGGGAGATTCCCATGAGTGCTCATGGGGGTTCTCCATGACATGATGGAGGATATGACCTATTTTGCTTGGGCACCAGCATTCTTGGTGTAGTTATACAAAGAGTTGCGGACCTATGGGAGGCTACGGAGGTTTAGTTTGTGTTGTACCTTTCTTTTTCACTGTTGGGCATACAAGCACATCATATGTTTGCATCCAGTTGGTTTTCCCCAGACTGATGCAGGCTTGATTCGAGTTGGTTACAGGCATTGGGTACTTGTTAGGGGAGATCACATGAATGTTAGGGCTACACATGATGTAGCATATTACAAGCATGTGCTAGAGGGATTATCAGGGGTTAACATCATTTGTAGGCCATATGTTGGCTTCCCTTCCTACAGACACATGGCAGTGGAGTTAGATGAGCTACAGCTACTCAGATGGATAGAGGGATGTTGTCCCGGCAAGCACGAGATGATACTCGTAGATAGGGTCAGACAACAGTTTGGGCTTCCCCTAGACGTGCCTTTATCATTCCCATAGTACATGAGAGATGACGTGGAGAGGCCTATGCCTTTACCACAACCAACTGTGTTGACAGGGCAAGAGGAGCACGTGGTGGAATGACAGATTGATGATATCAATGTTATTGATAGATAAAGGTAGTGGTGAGCGGTGTAGCTATGGGTAGCACCACCGAGGCCAGGGTAGCCTGACCTAGCCACTATTACAGTTCAGAGGGACACATTATAGGGGCAGGTGGTAATGTACGTACCCAAAATTGTAAGGTACTTACTACTGAAACAAGGTAACAGGTGCCCCAATGATGATACAAGTCTCCTCGCAAGGTGTTCGGGATCCGGAAAAGATCTCCAAGTGTGCGTTAACATCCCACATGCCCCGCTTAGCCCATGCGTGCTTTTTTTTTTCCTTTTCCCCTCTTTTCTTGGCCTTTTTCTCTTCAGTGATGAAACCGCCGCCCTGAACAAGGTGGCAGTCCTGTAACCGCCGCCCTGCTCAGGGCAATGGTCCTTTACGTGTTTTCCAGAAAGCTCTTTTAACACGACTCACGTAATTTCAACATTTTACCAGCTTTCTTTCACCGCCATGGGCTTGCATTTATGATTCTGGTTCCCTGGAATAGTGTTTTGCCATTGTTTATAGTTTAAGAGTTCTATTTAGTTTTTACCTTGGGTAAATGCAAATGCTATAAATAGTTGGCTTGTGCTCAAGCAAATGGCCCCTCAAATTTGCCTCCGAATTTCTCTTTGCAATAGATTTAGTTTTCATTTTTCTTAGAGTTCTTAGTTTCTTTCATTGCATGCCTAGTTAGTGTTGTTTTGTTGTTAGGAAGCCACATATCCATCTTGTGCAGGTGTTGTTATCATTTTATCCAATCCATTGGAGTAGAATAGTTTGTTTTCGATAGGAAGCCATTAAAGTTACAGGTTTTGTTCTTCAAACATGATAGTTTCAGGTTCTGGACGTTTCATGTTGCATGACTCGCAATAAATCCCACTAGGAATTGCATAAGCCAAGCTCTGTACTCTTGTGCTATCCCTCTCCTACTCGCATTGTATTCAGTCTGTATCTTGAGCTGCCTTTGTCCCAATATCTACTTCTGTTGATGCTAGCATTACATGCTTTTCTGGATCCATGTGAACATGAAGGAACGAGGAAATCACACTGAGGGGACAAGATCACATACACCATCTGATTCGCCACTGTTCTGTGGAATCCAGGTTCTAGCTTTCAAAGTTCTAAATTAGAATCATATCAAATAGAGTAGTTAATTTCTTTATTTCAGTTAATTTTACTTTTGATATATCCGGGGAAGTTGTGGGGATTGATATTTTCTGAGAGACTATGATTCATTCCTTACTTGTGAGGTAGGATCGACAGTCTTGCAAATAGATTAGATCAGTTATTTCATTGTTTAGAGTAGATCTACAAATTGCACAGACAAATAGCTATACTCGGTTATCTTGTTTGTTTTAAATTGTTATTGTAGCTGTCAATTCTAGATACTTTAAACAGTTACTCTTTTAGATCCATTCAAATAGTTCATCAGAAAATACAAAAATATAGAAATCATATATGCTATAGATATATTTCACGTAGTTAAATTCACTTTATTACAGTTTGTTTACATTATTGCTTTTGTATGACAATCACGGGACCTAGGGAGCCAAGGGAATATGTATTCAAGCCAATTGTGGCTTAGCCCAATCTCATCACAGCAATAACTAATATAGATCAAAATCTTAGGATCCAAGTCTTCCGAACAACGGTAAGCTTGCAACAAATCAATTCCCAGTTGAGCGGGTTAAACATAGAAGACGACCAAGCACACACGTTTTGGTCGAATCAACCAAACTACAGATTACCTTAGGTAACATCCATATGACTGTAGAAGGGCTTGAAAGAGAACAAATCTTTGGTTGTGATCCTTTGGTCCCACAACCAGACGCAGGAGACACTCTTACAGATATAGATACCAACTTAAGAATTCAGGTTGCACGAACGCCCTAAGATATTCTGAGAAAATCACACAGTTATTGATTCTAAATATAGAAGCTGAGAAAGCATATGATTACTGGATACTAGAGATTAGGGGTTGATTCCGCACATGACCATAGCAAGACCACAACAACTACTAGTCTATGGTTACGATCCACAAATCCCGCAACCCAACGAATCTGTAAGTACATCAGACATAGACACTGGCCTACGCACACTAGTATTCAGATCTACCCCACTTCCACCTATCATCATCGAACATTTATCCTTGCTAAACATGGAAGCTAACAAAGCTAAGGAGTTCTGGACTAGGCCAGAGAATCGCCCCTAGAGTTAACTATATCCATCATTCATTTTATGACCCTGTTCGGAGACATACACGAAACTATCCCAGGTCATTTTCCATGTATTCCACAACCTATAGACCGAATCATGCCA
The DNA here is from genome assembly GCA_019776745.2 of Taxus chinensis. Taxonomy (NCBI): domain Eukaryota; kingdom Viridiplantae; phylum Streptophyta; class Pinopsida; order Cupressales; family Taxaceae; genus Taxus; species Taxus chinensis. The sequence goes on along the minus strand of CM034149.1, from coordinate 906,964,032 downwards.
GAGATTGATATTGATTAGAGCCTTCGAGCAGTCATCCTTGCTGATCGATCTATCACAGCAGTTCAGATTAGGAGGGCCTTCTTTGTCTTAGATTCGTAAGTTCCACTAGTGCGTATTGAAGACATTAGATTGCCTAACTAGTTTGTCTGCATCCCATATTCCACCCCCACCAGCTGTCTCAGCACGACCTTGGGAGGTCGGGTGCGAGGAAGAGTTACTTGTAGATTCCCACGCTCGCTTGTCACTTTTCCATCATACAAAATTGGTGAACCTGACGTGAACTATTTTACTTTCTGCTCTGGAGTTAGATTTCTACTAGTTCTTTCAAATTAAATGACTCTTTCATCTTTACTACCTCATTATCTTTCACCACCTCTTCGCTCCTTCCCATTATTCTGTGGGTATTCATATACCCCCCAAATATGTCGGGATTCGATGCACATGGTAGACCCCTCTTGGGTCTTGAGGCATACTACGCCCAACAGAATAGACAATCATCACCCTTGCTCTCAGTATGGGATGACAACTATTTAACTAATCAGTTGTCAACACAAACTCCAAGGATCAGATATAGCTCATTGTTCCAAATAGAGGAGTTGGAACAACTCGCTCAAACGCAACAAACAGAGCCTTCAGGCTCGAACAATACGACGTTCACATGAGAATCTAGTTCGTCTCCTCAGGTATTACTTAGACCACAAATTAGTAGACAATCAAACCCATACCTGGGTTTAGATGATGAAAATTTGGTACGTTATTCCAAGAATGAACAACGCTCTCGGAGAATGTACACACCTATAGGAGGTTTACAAACACAACCTGAAATCTCTTTCCAAGAAAATACCTCCATACCACGTCATATAGGAAATGCCCTCGGGGAAACTTAGCAGGGCAGCGATCAGTTCATCGTAGGATATCACATGCCTAAGCAACACCATGATATACAACAAACGCCGTCAAGGAAAAATATTGTGACTTCAGCAAATGAAGTCATTTCAGCTCTAGTGGAAAAGGTTAGGGAGTTAGAACTTACCCAAACAGGTCCAAATCCTCAATTCATGCAAGCAAGAAGTTCCAATCCTCCACACCATCCTAGCCAATTAGACCTCCTCACCAGAGTAGGCATGTTAGGCATGACTCCTCAGTATTCACAACAAACGCCAACTAGACCCACCATCTCTAACATTGTTCCTCTCGGTCTAGTACAAAACAATCCATTCCTGGACAATACCCCGTCATACTTAAACATGTACTCCAAATCACCACAAGGGGATATGTTCTCCTCTCCCGGCATGTTTTCTCAAACACAAGTGTTTCCTTATGCCCCTACCAACACATACGCTATGCCATATCAACAACCCATTCCACCACCACTACCTCAGCAAGCACCATCAATGGTCAAAACCTATGCGATAGGGACTTATTCAGAATATTTGAAAGAACCCTTAGACTTCACCATACGAAGCGTCATGCTTCCATGACCCCTTCCTGATTTATCCAAGTACAAAGGTGAGGGAGATCCGAATGCACATATCAAGGCTTACGCTACAACCATATGAGAACTACTCCCTTGGGTTGGGGTTGTTGCTAAAATATTCCCAAAAACTTTGGAAGGCATCGCTCTCGATTGGTATTGTAGAATACCTGAGGCTTCCATCCATTCGTTTTAAAAACTTGTTTCAGAGTTCATTAAGGCATTTGACATGAACAAACTGTTAAGAACAGGAATCAGGGAGTTCTTACACATTAAGCAGGAACATAATGAATCTCTCGCTCATTTCATCCAAAGATGGTGTACAGTTCTTTATTCTTCAGCCAATGCTCCAAATATGGACCAAATGGAACTATGTGATTTATTCCTTCATTCTCTCAGTAGAGAAGTGAAGGAAGAAGTCCAGAAGTTCCCACTAAGGACTTACGATGAAGTACTTGAGAGCGCTCTCTGAATAGATCAAGCAGCAATTTACAGTGGTCACAAAACGTATGGAACAAACGGGAGGTTAATCACCTCCAACCAGAACACCACAACTTATCCTACTACCATGAACATCAATCAAGGACCTAAAATCCTTAATAAAAATCAGGGTGTAACAACAGATGGAGTAACCGACCAGCCTAAGAAGGTAAATGTTGTCAACACTCCATCACAAATAAATAACCAACGAAACAACAACTTTACCCCAACAATCAATACAATGGATTTTAACCATCCACAACAACAACAACAACAATGGAAAAATCCCACACAGGGTCCAAGCCAAAATTCAACTAGGTACCAAAACCAGAATTCAAATTATAGACAACAAACGCAAAATTTTAATCCTAATAGACAACGGTTTGATCAAAATTTTGGGCCACAATACTCATCAAATCAACAAACTAGGAATTACAATCCTAATTCATATTGTGGTTTCCACAAAATTCAAGGCCATGACACTAGAACGTGTCGTGACTACAATAAATTTATACAACGCTTGCCAGAAGAACAGAGACAACTTTTTATAGACATGTTTTTTGCAGATCCTATGTCACCGGCATCAAATACTTTTTCAGGGGAAGTTTCGACTCAAAATGCACCCCTCAAGATCTTCAATAATCCGCTCCCAAATCACAATAATAACAAGTGAAATCCAAGTGGGACAAACAAGGGTGTAATGACAGGAAACAATGATCATGAAGCCTCGACCTCGCTAAATCCATTAGTTGCACCACAACTAGGAAGTCAGCCACGGCCTAAGGTAGTCGGTTTAGTGGAGTTAGACACCAAACTACCCATCGAAGTTGTAACAAGGACACGAGAGTATTTCTCTCAGCCAAGTCCAAGCCACCTGCCAGAGACGGATAACATCCAACAAATCATATCAAAACCTGTGGGTGCCTATGATTTAATTAACGACCTAACAAAAACCTTCTCGCACATCTCCTTTTTGGATTTATTAAAAAATTCCCCTACTCACAGGGCTGCTCTTTTAGAGGCATTAGGTTTGGGCCATTTAATTAACATCACTCCACCTCCTGAAACACAGGTAAATCATATAGACTTCGATGTTCATCCTCCAGGGCAGGCAGATATGGATGACGAATTCATATTCGAAATAAACAAAATGCCAACAGATGTTGAGATTGCATGCCAGGGTCATCCAGCCTTACATTTGCAAGTATGGGTTTATAACAACTATGTGAAATGTGCAATGGTTGATGATGGGGCGGCAGTTAACATAGTCCCCTTCTCTTTCCTTCAAAAGCTAGGGTATGGAGAAACCAATTGTTCCACAAGTCGAAACACACTAAGGGGCTATGATAGTCTTAAAGCCACCTCGATTGGAACTATAATATTACCGGTCACCATAGGACCCAAAACCATCTTGACTGAGTTTTATATTATAGATCGGGAAACTAACTATAATATGATCCTCAGCCAACCATGGATACACCGCATGAAGGCAATCCCTTCTACGCTATTTCAAGAAGTAAGGTTTTTACACTTAGGAAAGATATTTGTGGCCAAAGGTGATCCAAAACCATTCGATGTACACCTAGCTGACTTAAAGAAAATACCATGCGTGCACTCGGAGTTTGAACTCCCAACAAACCAACTTAATAAACCTATCGATGCAAAACCAAAAGAAAAGTTGGTACCTACGACAAATCTTGAAACTATGAGCCTAGCCAAGGCAACCCCAACCTCCAAAGATGTGCCTAACACTATAGAAACAGTATCATTAGGAACTACTACAAAAATCGTTGAATTAATAGAACAAGATCTACCAATGTTCTTACCATTTGATTCTGTAGGCGTGGGATATTCCCTGGGTGTCGGTTCTCTCCCAGCGGTAGATCTCTACATGGTAGAGGTAGAAGATATTAACACAACAAATATTCCAACATCTATACTCCCAGTTAAATATTGGACTCTCCATTTTGATGGGGCTAGATGTCACTATGGAGTTGGGGCAGGTATAATCCTTACTTCTCCCAAGGGGAGAGTCCTACCATTTGCCTTTAAAATAAATTTTGAATGCACAAACAACGGCGCTGAGTACAAAGCCATCCTCCTTGGCCTCATCTTAGCTAAGAGAATCAGTGTTGATAACATCAAAGTCTTAGGAGACTCACAATTCGTAGCAAACCAAGTCTCTAAGATATATGAAACCAAAGCCGAGCACTTACAACTTTACAAAACAGCTGTGTTGAATTTAAGCAAGGAGTTTGACTTCATATCAATTGAAGCAATCCCGCGAGAGAAAAATCTTCTCGCTGATTTAATAGCAACTTCAGCATCACGTTTTACTCCAAACAGTAAGTTAGAGGATACCCATTTCATAGTATCCCTTCATGATGAACCATTGATAAAAACAATGACAAATTCTCTTTTAAACGAAAATGAAAACAAATCTACTATCTTAGACCACATTGATAGTGATATGGCCACTCTGAATTACTTAAACACCTATGCGGCATTACATCTCTCCTATCATATGATAGATTTTTCCTTAATCCCACATTCATCTTCCTACTTCGGAAATCCCATGATGAAGCTTCCCTCGCAAATGGAACCTAGCGTATACACAGTAGAAAATGGGGGAAGATTTGGATTTACCTCCAACCCCACCTGAGTTTGAAGAAGGTAATGCCTCTTTAATCGAAGAAACAATTGATGTTAACATCGGAACGGAAGATGAACCAAGGATATTGAAGTTAGGATCCTTGTTAACTCCATTAGAAGTAGAAATACACACTCGGATCCTTAAAGAACATCAGAAGGCTTTTACATTCAATTATAAGGAAATGACAGGAGTTACACCCCACATTGTGGTGCACAACCTCGTCACTAAATCTGATGCAAATCCAGTCAAACAAAATTCTAGACCGATGAAACCCAAAGTAGCTCTCATGGTAAAAGAGGAGGTAATGAAACTCCTCCAAGTAGGATTCATCAAACCAGTCGATTACTCTCAATGGGTATCTAATATCGTTCCCATTCTCAAAAAAAATGGAAAGATACGCATCTACATAGACTTCCGAGACATTAACAAAGCATGTCCTAAAGACAACTTCCTGTTACCATCCATTGACGTCATTGTTGATGTGACAGCTGGATTTAAACTTTTGTCTCTCATGGATGGATTCTCGGGATACAATCAAATCAGAATATCTGAACAAGATCAAGCTAAAACCACGTTTATAACTCCTTGGGGAACTTATTGCTACATTGTTATGCCATTCGGTCTCAAGAACACTGGTGCTACATACCAGCGAGCTATGACATATATATTTCATGATCTAATTCATAAAATCATGGAATCCTATGTAGATGACTTGTTGGCTAAGGCCAAGAAGCGTTGTGACCATCCGGAAGTACTCCGCATCATTCTTTCACGTCTGATAGAATACGGAGTCACGCTAAATCTAGAAAAATGCGTCTTTGGTGTAACAGGAGGGAAGCTCCTAGGTTACATCATATCGTCATGAGGGATAGATGTTGACCCAACCAAAATTCAGGCTGTCCTCGAAATGGTCCCACCTTCGGATGAATCTGGAATCAGGTCATTTCTCGGAAAACTTGGTGCAATCCGGAGATTCATCCCGGACTTAAGTTTCACCATTCATCCAATCAACAATTTACTCAAGAAAGATTATAGTATTGATTGGACCAAAGATTGCAATGAAGCTTTTGATGCAGTTAAGCGTTTCCTGTTATCACCACCTACGCTAATGCCACCTAAGCTAGATCACCCGTTACTTTTATACTCGCGAGCTACCAATGTCTCGCTAGCCTATATGCTGGCTCAAGAAGACGATGACAAGAGAGAACGTGTGATTTATTTCATTAGCCAAACGTTGCTCGACTATGAAACACGTTATACACAAGCAGAATGAGAATGCCTCGCCATAGTCTTTGCAACCAAACGCTTAAGACATTATATGCTAAATCAAGAAACAAGGGTCATGGTAAAAATAGACCATTTACAAACTTTTCTCACGCAAGGGTCCTTGTCTAAAAAGGCTGGACATTTTATAACCTTAATGGGAGAATTCGAATTAACATTTGTAAATCAGAAATCTGTTAAGGGACAAATCATCGCGGATTGGTTAGCTGATAACCCATTAGATGGAGGTGATCTAGTAGATCTGGATTTTCCAGATGAGTGCGTATACTACATTGAAACCAGACCTCCTATCTCTGAGTGTCCCTGGTACACTGATATCATTAATTATATCATGGACCATACGTATCCAGAAGGGGCTACACCGCAACACAGAAGGCGGTTACGCATTATCGTAGCAAAATACGTCATTATAGAGCAAGTGCTCTATCGGAAAGCGTTCAATGGAATGCTTCTAAGATGTGTCGACACAGAAGAATCCAAGAAGATTCTCCATGAATCTCACAGTGGAATGTGTGGAGGCCACTTCGGTGGCCATGCCACCGCTCGTAAAATACATCGAATGGGCTATTTCTGGCCCACTCTAGAACACGACGCAGTAGAGTTTGTACGCAGGTGCCATAAGTGCCAAGAGTTCTCCCATGAGATCCACATGCCGGCACAAACTCTACAACCAATCGCGACTCCATGGCCCTTTTCTACGTGGGGCCTAGATTTAATAGGGAAATTCTCCCCCTCGTCTACAGACGGCCATAATTTCATAATCACGGCCACCGAATATTTTACCAAGTGGGTAGAGGCTATGCCTCTTACTACTGTACCAGGTTCTGTAATCGCCAAGTTCATCTTGAACCAAATCATTTGCAGGTATGGTATCCCACAAGTCATTATCTCAGATAATGGAACTTCTTTTAAGAATGACGAAGTTCGCGAATTGTGCAATAAATTTAAAATAAGCCATCATACGGCTTCCTTGTATTACCCTCAAGCCAACGGACAGGCTGAAGCAACAAATAAAACACTAAAAGCCATTCTCCTTAAAACGGTGAAAGAAAACAAATGAGATTGGCACTTGAAGTTATATCCAGCCTTATGGGCCCACCGAACCTCAATAAGAACACCAACAAGAGCAACTCCTTTCTCACTAGTATTCGGGGCAGAGGCAGTTCTCCCACTTGAGGTTGAAATACCCAGTCTCCGTATTTCATTACAAGGGATTCTGGATGAAGACGCTTATAGAGAAGCACGTCTCTCCCAATTAGAAAGCCTAGATGAAGCTAGGTTAGATGCTGAATAGCGGCACAGAGCCTATGCTGACCGGATGTGCTGGTAGTATAACAAGAAAGTCTATGAACGCGACATATATGAAGGTGATCTAGTTCTAAGGCTAGACAGTCAGATCGACAAGAAGACCGGCGAAGGAAGGAAGTTCCGGCCTAAATGGTTGGGCCCATACCGAGTCATGAAGGACTATGGAAATGGTGCATACCTCTTATGTACACTGGAAGGTGAGGAATTTGGTGAAACAGTCAATTCCCTACACCTCAAGCGGTTCTACGCGTAAGCAACTAGCACTATTTATGATTACATTTACATTGCATCTTCATATAGATTAAGATCATTTTGTCCGCTTGTTTCGTACACAAATTGTGATCAAAGAATTTTATTCTCAAAGCAATTCATTACAAACTCATGATGTTGTTGGCATAAACACTCTAATCATACTTCTCCATTTTCATGATATCATCAAATTATCTCGGAATCATTTCATCAAATAAAGCTAGATATGACAAAGTCTTAACGGTAACCATGCCAAGATCTGCAGGTTTATTCTCACTTTTGGTTTCTTCTTAGGATAGGTGTCTTGCCTATGGTCTATTCTAGAAGCTTCATGGTGTCACATCTATCCCATATATTATATCTCTTTGGAAATAAGAACACACTGACATTTTACTCAAATAAACAAGTCAAATATAGAATCAAACAGAAAATTTTAAATTTACACATTTCCTTGCCCCACCAACCTTTGGTGATGAGCTTGCATCTCTTACTAGTGACGTAGGGTTGGGAAAGGATGGAAATGCCCTTACTCACCTATGCCTTGCCCACGGTGATAAACCCACGCTTCTTACTAGTAGCATGGGGCAAAGTGTAGGGGGTCCTCTTGACAAACAAATGCAAAAGGTCATAAGACAAACAATTCAAATCTCGAAGTCTTTGAGTCAAAAACAAATGAATCAGATGTCCAAAATTCCAAAAGAGTTCAAAATCCTAATAAACCAAATTTTGTCTACCATGTGGCCATCTAAGGATCTAAGTCTGGATAAACCACAAAGTAAGTTGCATCCAAAACTATGAAGTCACTCGAGTAGAGTGGGCTTGTGGTATCCTAATTTGGTTCCGCCAAAGCTTTGTCCGTCTTTCATCAATATCATTTCAACACATCTCATAACTTGTGCCCTTCCCAACTCTCGGTGATGAGCCCTCGCATCTTACTAGTTGCGTGGAGTTAGGGGTAGGGGCAGGTTTATCTGCTCATCATACCGGTTTATATTCATCACTTTGCCAAAACAAATATGAAGTATCAAAAATTGCGTAAAGAAACTAAGATTCAAAATCACATTGTATCTACATTATCATATATCAGCATCATGAAATACAAAAGGAAAATAAACACTTGCATCATTTGTTCTCCATTGCATACATTTTAAAGAGCATACAAGTATAAACATCATAATCTACATGAGGAAACTAGAAAAGAAGCAAAGCCATAAATGCCAAAGGTTTGATCCAAAAAGAATATATATATATATATATATATATATAAATGATCAACGTTTCTGTACAATGCCATCATGCACTAAGCATGGTCAAAACGCTCAAAGAGCCTGGGATATACAAAAGAATATATCATACAAAATCTAGGAGAGCCAAATGGCTTCTCAATCCCTACGAGACCCCTCTGAAGGTGCACGCCCACGCCTAGGACTCCGGCTACGCCGGCGCTCTGAGTGTACGGAGGGCTCAGGATCCCGAGGGGCAGCCGCAGTCTCACCACGAGAATGACTCCTCATCAAGCGCTCGGCTGTCCTATACCTCGCTAGCTCCGTGCGGAGAGTTGATACCATCCTGACCACATGCCAGACTGGGGCGAAGACATTAGTATGCCTACCAGCTATCTGAGGGCTCCCCAGCATCCACAGACAACTCTGCGCGGGTCCTCTCCATGGGGATCATCAGGGTATCAGTACATACCCTACGAATCAAATCTCGCCACTCATCGGCGGTCTCTGCAAACAAAGGAGAAAACAAATTAGAAACCAAACAAGAGATTAGAAATACAAGATAAAACAAAAGGAGAGATAGCAACTAAGGAGATCCTAACTAAAAACAAACATTAAAAGGAGAGAGGGTAACTTACTCGGATCACCAGGCCTCTAGGATGGATCTATAGGATCAGCACCTGCCACGGATGCCGCCGCTGACTGAGGGGCTACTCCTGTGACTGGAGCAACGTAGCACCCCACAACGGACTCATCCTCCCCGCCATGGCCCTGGGAGAGTGGCTCCTCTGAAACTAGAGTCACTCTCTCTGCACTCTGCTTGGCCCTCTCTGCCTGCATGATATCCTGAGTGTCATGCCACTCAGGATCACTGTCCTCCTCAGTCTCCTCCTCTGTCTCTCCCCCTGTAAACTCCTCAGACTCAGAGTCTACCTCAATGGGGTCATCGCTGCTATGGGCAGGACCCGCGGCAATCTGAAGCAAGGGTGCCTGAGGCGCACCGGCTCTCCCTCTGGCACGTACTATCCTCCTGGCTGCAATAGGAATGCCAGGAGTAACCACTGTCCAACCCCGGCCTCTAGGCCCCCCTCTGGCCTCTCGGACTGATCTGTATACTGGCGCTACCGGGGGAAGCATACCCATGTAGGGTAGGCCAAACTGCTGAGGAACTCGGCCAAAGGGGTGTATCTCCACTCACCCCACTCTATCAATAAGCTGCCCTGTCGTGGAGCAGGAGATCAAAGTAAGAGCCTCCTCGCCCCATATACCTACCATAGTCTGATATGGTGTGGCCTCCATGTCAGCAGTAGTCAGAGAAGCAACTGGCTGATGAGGTGCTCGGAGCACCGACATATCTGTCCATCTGGCTGCCCTCACAGCTCCGGGATCTGCCACCTCTACACCTCTGCCATAGGGGATGAAGTGCTCATAGACCCAACTCATGACTAGGGTCGGGTGGCTCAAGGACTGCCCCTGTAAATGGACTACCCTATATAAATCATGGTAGGTGGTCCCAAGTATGTCTGCTCCCCAGGCATATATCTGGCCATGTCCCTCTATCTGTGCAATAATGGGGGACCAGCAATATAACAATGTGTCTCCTCCCTTGTCCCCGATCAGTCTCGAGGCAAGGATCCCCATGATAGCCTGGCGAAGTAAGGGGATGGGAAAACTAGGAATGGATCGAACTCTAACCCCCTTCTTCGACCCCGTGGAGATGACTGCATCTCCCATGTATGTGGCCCACTATGCTATCTGGGCCCGTGAATCTGCTGTCTCTAGGGTGAGTCGTTCTCCCGATGATCGGGACCCCCAGGATACGGTAAACATCCTCCAAAGTGATGGTCCACTCACCGCAGACCCCTGGTAATCTAGAAGGTGTTCCGATCAGCATCCCAATAGGAGAATAGGTCACAAAGAATGTGACTAGATGGTGTAACATGGGGCACACGTGAGATGCGTAGTATCCCGACCCTCTGAAGAGTGTCCTCCTCATCCTGTGAAAGGGCATCCAATACTCCTGGGAGCCAGTCACACTCCCTCTCCCGACTCCACCGGATATACTCCTCTCTCACCTGCATACACCCAAAAACACACAAAACAGAGCAAGTTAGCATCCGAATAATACTGGAAAAATCATGAAAGCACGTAGAAATGCTAAAAATGCAAAAACAATCTCAAACAGATGTTCTTTTGGCATTATGTGCAAAACCGCCGCCCTGAGCAGGGAGGCGGTTTTGTAACCGCCGCCTTAACAGGGCAACGGTCGTGTAACCACCACCCTGAATAGGGTGGCAGTCGTGGCCCAAAAACCCACGTGGGTTTTTAAACCTAAAAATCCCAAAAAACTGATAAAACAAGACCATTTTAACTAAAACAAGGCCTACCCAGTAGGCGCCCCCCCCTAGATGGACCTTTTGAACCTAACATTTTCAAAAATTACCCCCCCATGACAAAGATTTTAACATTTCAAAATAAAGGGGGTAAAAAGGATAAATTGAAGAAAACTAACCTGTGATCTCGCGGGTCGATGTTCCTCTCGCGGAGGCATGATCACTATCCCGTCACGGACGTTTTGACTCTACTCACGCAAGAAAACCGTCACCGTGGGTTCCAGAGCTCAAAATCAATCAAATCAACTCGCGCAAATGAATAGGAAAATGGGCCCACTTTCATATATATAGCACCCTGATTCATTTTAAATGCCCTTTTCACAGGTTCGGAGCGCCGACGGAGGTAGATTCTTATCCCCGCACAAATGGTATGTTCTCATTTCCTATTGTTTTAACATTTATTTTCCAAACTATTGTGTCTATCTGCACTTGAGTTCTCTTTTTGTTTTACAGGTAGCGAGAATTTTGGATGGCATCATTTCAACACACGGATGTATCAGGTATAACTTCTAACTTCCCATTTCGGGACCGCCATACTCGGACCCACCGTTTTACGCCTCTTCATGGATAAAACGCTTCTCCGAGGGGGCAATATGTATGTACCCAAAATTGTAAGGTATTGTACTACCGGAACAACGTGACAGGTGCCCCAATGATGATACAGGTCTCCTCACAAGGTGTTCAAGATCCAGAAAAGATCTCCAAGTGTGTCTTAACATCTCGCATGCCCCGCTTAGCCCCCGTGTGCTTTGTTTTTCCCCTTTTCCCCCTCTTTTCTTGGCCTTTTTATCTTCAGTAACGAAATCGCCACCCTGATTGGGAGGCAGTCTCGTGACCGCCGCCCTGAACAGGGCAGCGGTCCTGTAACTGCCACCCCTGTTTAGGGCAGCAATCCTTTACGCGTTTTCTAGAAATCTCTTTTAACATGACTCACGTAATTTCAACATTTTACCAGTTTTCTTTCACCACCATAAGCTTGCATTTATGATTCTGATTCCCTGGAATAGTGTTTTTCCATTGTTTATAGTTTAAGAGTTCTATTTGGTTTTTACCTTGGGTAAATGCAAATGCTATAAATAGTTGGCTTGTGCTCAAGCAAATGGCCCCTCAAATTTGCCTCTGAATTCCTCTTTGCAATAGATTTAGTCTTTCATTTTGCTTAGAGTTTTTAGTGCCTTTCATTACATGCTTAGTTAGTATTGTTTTGCTGTTAGGAACCCACATATCCATCTTGTGCAAGTGCTATCGATCATTTTACCCAATCCATTGGAGTAGAATAGTTTGTTTTCAATAGGAAGCCGTTAAAGTTACAGTTTTTTTTCTTCAAGCAACATAGTTTCAGGTTTTGGATGCTTTCATTTTGCATGACTCGCAATAAATCCCGCTAGGAATTACATAATCCAAGCTTTGTACTCTTACGCTATCCCTCTCCTACTCGCATTGTATTCAGTCTGTATCCTAAGCCGCCTTTGATCCCAATATCTACTTCTGTTGATGCTAGCATTACACGCTTTTCTAGATCCACGTGAACATGAAGGAATGAGGAGATCACATTGAGGGGACAAGATCACACACACCATTGGATTCACCACTGTTCTGCAGAATCTAGGTTCTAGCTTTCAAAGTTCTAGTTAGAAACATATCAAATAAAGTAGCCAATCACTTTATTTCAATCAATTCTACTCTCAATATTGTCAAGGGAAGCTGTGGGGATTGATAGTTTATGAGAAACTCTGAGTCACTCCTCACTTTTGTGGTAGGATCGAGAGCCTTGCAAATAGATTAGAGTCAATTATTTCATTATTTAGAATAGGTTCACAATTGCACAGACAAATAGCTACACTCGGTTATCTTGTTTGTTTCAATTTCTTCATTAGATTAATTGTCAAATTCTAGGTATGTTAAAGGTATTTGCTCTTTTAAAATTTCCATTCATAAAATTTCATCAGAAAACACAAAAAGAAAAAGAGGAGAGAGAAATCATATATGCTATAGCTATACTTTACATAGTTAAATTTCATTTTGCTGCAGTTAATTTTTACATTGTTACTCTTGTATGAAAATCACGGGACCTAGGGAGCTCAGAGAATACATATTTGAGCCAATCGTGCTCTCAGCCCAATCTCATCACAGCAATAATTGATATAGATAAAAATCTTCGGATCCAAGTCTTCCGAACAACGGTAAGATTGCAACAAATCAATTCCAAGTTAAGTGGATTAAACATAGAAGATGACCAAGCATACATATTTTGGTCAAGTCAACCAAACTACAGATTACCCTAGATACATGCCCGCATGTTTGTGGAGGGGTTTGAAAGAGAGAAAACGTTTGGTTGTGATCCTTTGGTCCCACAACCAGACGCAGAAGACGTTCTCACAGACATAGATACTATCCTAAGAATTCAGGTTGTAAGAACGCCTGTGACGTACTCTGAGAAGATCGCACAGCTATTAATTTTGAATGTAGAGGCTAAGAAAGAATATGATTATTGGATACTCGGGATTAGAGACTGATTCCATACATGACCATAGCAGGACCACAACAACTAAGAGTTTACAGTTGCGATCAAAAAATCCCGTAACCCGACGAATCCGTAAGTACATCAGACATAGACACTGGCCTACACACACTAGTATTCAGATCTACCCCACTTCCTCCTATCATCATTGAACAGTTATCCTTACTAAACACAGTAGCTAACAAAGCTAAGGAGTTATGGACTAGGTCAGAGAATCATCCATAAAGTCAACTATATTTACCATCCACCATATGACCTTATCTGGAGATATACATGAAACTATCCTAGGTCATTTTTCACATATTCCACAACCCATTGATCGAATCACGCCAGAGATTGATATTGATTAGATCCTTCGAGCAGTCATCCTTGCTGACCAATTTATCACACTAGTTCAGGTTAGGAGGGCCTTCTTTGCCTTAGATTTGCAAGTTCCACTAGTGCGTATTGAAGACATTATATTGCCTAACTAGTTTGTCTGCATCCCATACATATTCCATCCCCACTGGCTGTCTCGGCATGACCTCGGAGGTCGGGTGCGAGGAAGAGTTACTTGTAGATTCCCACACTCGCTTGTCACTTTTCCATTGTACAGGTAACCTTTTTGACACAGCTGGGAGTATTGCAGGGGAAGCATACATGTTTAGAGGCACCACGTTCAGGTGCATGTGGTAGCCCTACAGTCCCAACTTACATAGGGATAGGTACCTGCATAGGGTGGGGATGGTGATGGGGGATAGGTAGTTACCTTACATGTGTAAGTAATAGGTTTGCAGGGTCAGTTGGCCACTACACATACATTGATTATGGCCCTACAGGCCTAAGTCATAGCACAAGCACCCTCACAAACCCAGCGACAGGGTTTCATATTATAGTCAGTAGCAGGACAGGGTCCCATGGTATAGGGAGGAGGGCAGGGTACACAGGAAAAGGGTCAATGCCATCATTAGCATGACAAAGCTCATAGGCTACTGTGATACCTATGGTACCACCACAAAAAATTTTGATGGAAAGATTCAGGGATGCTCTGAATGAGGCCAGATATTACCAGGATCACTTGACGACCACCAGGATAAATGTCCTCTCTTATGTAGAGTACAGAGCACAGCAGGCCTTGAGTGAGAGGAAGAGATCCCACACGCATAGTGCAGAGAGTACAGGGGGTCAGCGAGCCCCGAGACAGGGTCAAGGTGAGGCCACTAGTTCACAGAGGCCTAACCTAGCTGCAGGCTGGGTGGAGGCTAGACTGAGACCCATGGAGGGTGGAGAGATGCTGGCAGGGCATTAGGCAGGTAGAGAAGAGGAGACAGATGGGATCAGCATGGACATCAAATGGGCTGATGATTGATGTCTCTGTATATCACCACGTTCATTTTTTTTATAAATATTGGCCTGTGTGTTGATGATAGTGAGGTTATACATGAGAGTTTTGAGATACTTATATTATCTCGGCCTTCGTGCCGAAGATTTTGAGGTTGTACCTGAGAGATACTTGTATTATTTTGTATCAGTGTATATTTGATGGATACACGTACTTTCATTAATAGATGGTGAGATCGATGGTATGGATGATGTACTTGTGTTTTGAAATTTCTATTGTTATTTGTATATGGATGGAAACTAGGTGTATTAGGCATGATCAAGTCAAGGTCATGTAGGCATGGTTGAGTTAGGTCAGTTAGGCATGGTTGAGTCAAGTATAGGCATGGTGGGGTCTAGGTGAGTTAGGCAATTGAGGTCATGTAGGCATAATTGAGTTAGGTGAGTTAGGGATGGTGGAGTTAGGTCAATTTAGGCTTGATAAATTCAGGTCGGCTTAGGCATGGTGGAGTCAGGTTGGTTTAGGCACGGTGGAATTAGGTCATTTAGGCATGGTTGAGTTAGGTCATTCAGGCATGGTGGAGTCTTTTTTTAGTTTTGATTTAATTTCCAAGTTATTGGTAATGTGGGAAATAAATGATGTGTTATATATATCTTATGGTGTAAATTTCCAAAATATTCGATATCATGGAAATGTGAAATGATTGATTGGATGTTTTGATGATGTAATAAAATGGTAAATATGTATGTGTTGTAATTTTCCAAGTGTTATAAAAAATGAAAATTAATTACGGTAGAATGTTAATAGAAAAACATGTGGGAGAAAATGGGTTAGGGTAAAGAGTGGCCAAGATAACCTCTAAGGGCCCCACGCCCTCGAAGTGCTACCTACATAGCCCCGAAAAAAAGGGGCCTCTGGCCAATGTAGTTCTCCCATAAGCTAGGGAAGAATATGATGAGGTAGAGGAATGGGTTGGTAGGTTTCAGTCATGATTGAGTCTAGGTCATAGGCATGGTTGAGTCTTAGGTGAAATTAGAAATCTTTAAAATGTATATATCAATGGTTTGGTCCTGTATAGGGTAATCAATAAGTAATGAAGAAGGTGAATGGTAAGAGGTGACAAAAAGAGCCACCTAATTGATAAGAACCATAACTATTCTTCCATACCATAGATTGGCTTATGAACATAAGACCCTAAAGGTTTTACATGTTTGACTATGCTAAGGTTGAAGAAAGTCACATGATTACAAAATGTCATGTTTGTGGAAGGTCCCTTTGAGGAGATAGGAAATTAGGGTGAAAAGGTAATGAGGTTAAAATGGTTGGTTTTAGCGTAACTTAGTGTATGACGTCATGTTTACCTGGAAAGAAACCCATGGTCAAAAATAGGAAATTCAATGATGAAAAAGTTATCATTTTCTTCTTCTTTTTTTTGATAGACTAATCGATGTAGGAAGTCTATGTGGGATGAGTATATTATCTCCTTGAGGTATTTGTGAAGCTGATCAATGCAGGAAGCTTCTGAGTATAATATTTTTTTTGTGCAAGGATAGTCTCTTTTTATGATAGACTATGTGCAGTATGGCGAGATTTTTATAGCTATCCATCAAGGGAGCAGCCTATTTATAGTGGCGAAATAGAGAGGAGAGATGTCCCTTTTGAGGAAGTCATGTTTTTGTTGGAGGTTTGACTCAAGGATTTGAATCCCATTTAACTTTTGGACGTTTAAGTCATGGACAAGACTATAGAGGAAGATTGGGTTCTTGTTTAGAAGACAAAACCATAGCACACAAAGGTTAACTATGAAAGAGATGGTTTCAAGTGATGAATGACCATGCGATTCCATCTTTGGAAAAGATAAAAATTATCCATGAGAATCATGTCATGAGTAGAGTCATGGTACTCATATTGAAGATAAGGTTGAAAAGTGACGGGTAATCACATGATTCTTTTTTAGTCGTTGATCCTCAAAATAGGTAACATGGTGCTCAAGGGACAAGCGGTCAATAGAAAAAAGGTAATATAGGACTTGATTTCAACAATAAAATGGTCAAATATTGAAGGTATTGAGGGGCTCGAGTTCAGTTTTACCTTCTAGTGAAGACAAACGATAAGCACTTGATCCATAGGTATGAGTAATGATATAGGGTCTAAGCCAATTAGGAGCAAATTTACCCTGTTTACTATTTTCCTCTTTTGTTACATGTTGATTTTCCTTTCGAACTAGGTCACTGACCTGGAAGGTTCGTTTGTGGACACATTTTTCATAGGCAAATTTGATACATTTTTAGTAGGTTTGGAGATGATCAAGAGCATTAATACAACATTCATCTAACAACTCAAGTTGTGTCAAACGGTCCTGGAAAAAGTCATCGTCATTGAGCATGTCTTGTAGTGAGATGTAGAGAGAGGAATTCGAGAGGAGACATCCTCAGTACCGTAGACTAGAGAGAAATGTGTGGCAGTAGTTGAAGTCTGAATACTAGTGTGGTAAGCCCACAAGGTGAAAGGAATGTGCGTATGCCAATCCTTCCCAGTATCGTCAACTACTTTCATAAGAATTTTGTTCAAGGTTTTATTGGTTAATTCTGCTTGGCCATTTTTTTGTGGGTAGTAAGGTGACGTAAAACTGAGTTGAATGCCAAAATCATCGCAAAAAATTTGTAGGGTTTTATTTTTGAATTGCTTGCCGTTATCAGTGATGAGGCAGTGAGGGACACCAAAGAGACAAATAATGTGATGGTTGATGAATTCACAAATTTTCTCATCTTTTGTAGGAATGAGGGGGATGGATTCTACTCATTTAGTGTAGTATTAAGTAGCAGTTATAATCCATTGATGGTGTTGTGAATAATGAGGATTGATCTTGTTTCACCGTTTTCTTTACCTTTTTGAAATAATGAAACAAATAAGGGTAAGGGCTAAGGAAGAATACTTGTTAAATAGTTGATCAGTTGATAGTTGTTATGTGCACGTGTTATGAATTCTTTATCCAAAGATAAATGTGGGATCTTCCTTTTGGCTAGGTGGAACTACCTGTAATAGAAAATAAGACCACAAAATATAGTTAAATGATATATGACAGTGGACTGCCTAGCGTATGCTAGTTCCAGAGAAGTGTGATACTTCCTAGACAATTGTCAATCCACTATTTAAAACAAGTTAATGTGAGAAATAAACAAGGTCCTACTATAGTTGATATGATTTAGGTATCTCATTCAAATACAATAAGCAAATCCAATCACAACAGGCTAGGCTATAGTTGGATCTGAGAGGTGAGGGGTCTGTCAAGGTTTTGGGACTAGTCAGGTCAGATTCTGGGTTATGTAGGTCAACTGGTAGGGTGGTTGTTGGGTCTTTTCTTGGTCAAGGTGTAAAACACAGAGACCGACATCGAGATGAATGTGACCAATGCCGGTTTAGGTAGAACCGACAGATGGTTATGGGTAACCGGCGTCGGTATGGTTGGGGTGAAAGAAACTCAAAATAGGTTAAATGGTAGGGGTGATCTGAGGTCAAATAAAGTTTGGGCAAGTGAATGGGGGGTTTGTGGAGGTCTTAGGTATGCTCAGAAGTATACAACAGGTGAGAATAGGTGATTTGGTGATGTGGGTGAAGGGATCTTTGGATTTACAAGAAAGTGGGTGATGAAGTAATAAGCATGCAAAGAATAGATTAATAACAGGAGTAATAAAGATTACTAACTGAAATAAACTATACTGATTAGGGCCATACTTATTGTGTTAAGGATCTGATGGCTGAGTGATGGAGGTGGTTGATTAGAGAATACGTGTATGGTCCTGTAGTGGTGCTTTCCCGAGAGTGCTCCCGTGAATACAATGGCTCTCTGATTGATGTTGGTGATGGCTCTGGATGGCTGGATGTGTAAAAGGATGCTTGTTTCACTTGCATGTAGCTCTAGTCTCCTTCTTTGCTCTCAAAAAATGTGCTAACCTTGAAATAAGGTTACCAAAGGGAATAAAAGGTGACCAACGATGGTTATGGGTTGACTGGCATCTGATTCAGGGGTGACCGGCATCAGGTTAGGGTGGTATTCCCTAGGTTTACTAAAAATGGGAGATCATGGCAATGATTTCCACTAGATCTCTCTATTCATCCAGGCCAGAGCGGGAGTTACCTTTTCTTATGTGGGAATGTGGTTAGAGGGGATGTAGGCTTTGATTTTTAGGGTTTAGTTAGGTCTTAGTTAGTTATGGCAACATACTAAGAATAGACTTAGGGTGAGGTGAGCTAGGTGAGGTGGGTGAGGTGTGGGGTGAATTATCTTAATTAGGATAATTAAATAATAAATATTGTGAGGACATGGATTAATTTAATTAAATTAATATTAGTGTGGGGTGTAAGGGGCCATGGTTAGGTGAGTGTGTTCAAGTTGATTATTTAACGAAGGGTCAAGGAGCGTGTGACCCAATTTTGGTGTCTACATTTTGCCCCTTTTTGTTGCATAGCTTGTATTGGTAAGCGACACTGAAAAAAATAAGATGTGGTTGTCCCATGTGTGGGTGAAGGTGATCCCCCTCAAACCAGGAACTGATGAGGCAGAAGGTAGAATCGGTGAGTGGTTTGATAAAAGGTGAATGTGATGAAGAGGAAGGTGGACAATGGGGGTAAAGGGTAAAGGTCCAATCGGGTAATCCAGGTAATGGGTCAGGGTCAAAGGTAGTAACAGTCAAACACACGCACACGTATAAACTTGTAGCATGGTACCAGGTTGAAGAGCATGCAAAATCTACATTGTCTAAGGTTGATAGGTTTATCTAAACAAGGTTGAGGTGATTCCGGTATCCAAGGTATAGGATATGGTGTGGAAGCACTTCGCAGGCCAGGTGCAGGAATGTTTAGGTATGTTCTGGTACACCAAAGGTTGGGTCAGGATAAACGGTCATGACAAGAGGCAAGGTAAGGTCATTAGGTCAAACAACACGGGTAACAATGTCACAAGGTATAGTGAGCACATGAGTTCACAGGTCACTAGCAATGTTCCAGGTCCAAGTAGCTAGGTCATGGCATGGGTAGGGCCAAGGTATGGGTAAAATAACAAGTCCCAAAATGTAATTAAGGACAAGTATAGGTAAGGTAGGCATGGAGGTTGGTTGCAATAAGGGTGGGTAAGGTCAAATGGTGGTTGGGTTGGGTAAGTGGGGACAACAATGGGGAATGGGCACAAATATGACAGGTAACTGATGTCGATCATACATAATTGGGGATGGTTAAGGTAAGCTGATCACAGTTTATGGGGGTAGATGACCGATGTTGTCTTGTATAACTTGGTGAGCTAGGGCACAGGACCAAATTCAGTTTAGTTGTAACCAGGGTCATCAGGTCAGGTCGACATGGGTATATAAAAAGAAAAATCCATATAATACGGATTCATTTATACATTTTGACTTTTGTGAAAATGACAGAGCACTAAACGAGTTGTGCATTGTCGGGAGAAAAAGATGAGGGATGATATCCTGTTGAGGTGGAGGGATCCAGTTGGTTAGAGGAGCCAGGAAGACGGGTTCACGAGCACAAGTAGATCGATTGTGATTGGGTGGAGAGCAGGAGGATTGGATTTGGTGAGTGGACATGGAAGAGGTGGGAGAGGGATCGGGTGGACCACTAGTGCAGCAGCCTGACGTGCCACCATGGAGATGGCAGCGCGATGAGGTAAGATTCAATCTCTTGTATTGGTTTCGGAGGTAGATTGGGTAGATAGGTTAGGGAGGGAAAATGGGTTTTTCAGGGGAAAAGAGAATTTGAATTAGGGAAATAAAATTGGGTAGAATAGGAATGGGTAGAGGTGTGGTTAGGTGTATGAGGGGTGGGGAGGAGATGAGGGTAGAGGTAGGTAGGAATGGGGAGAAGAAGGTAGTGTTTTTAGGAAAAATGGGGTTTGGGTATCGTGGATTTTTACACGATAGTGACCGGCGTCAGTCAAGGGGTGGCCGACGTCGGTGGTGTCAAACTGGTACCAGTCACAGATAAGGTGACTGATGTCATTGTGGGATAGACCGTGGTTGGTTATAAGTAACATGTACTGGTCAACATGTGGGGAAAAAGGGGCCAACAGAGCTCTGTGATGGTTGGGTGAGATAGATAGTGGGCAAGGAAGATGTTGTTGATGAAAAACAAAGCATGGGTAAGAGGTTGAAAGAGGTATGGTATGATTGATAGTGGGTGAGGGTTGGGGTGGGTAGATAGAATATGTGATAAGAAGGTAAGTGGTGAGGGGAAAAAGAGGGAGGGTAATAAGTGTAGGTGAAGTGTCAAGAGTGATTGTGGGTATGATCAAGTTGTATTAATGTGATGTTTTGTTGGATGCAGCCGAGAGACCAGCTATGGATGTGAGATAGGGTGCCACCCCTACTCATGATAGTTTGAGGAGGTGCGACAGCTGAGGATTGGTGGCATGTTGCCACGGTTGGCCTGATTGGGGTCAAGCACTACCGGCATGTAGTCCAACAGCCTAGTTTGATGGTTGCCCTCATCGACAGATGGGATTCAGCGACCAACACATTCCATCTACCGACGGGTGAGATCACAGTCACCCTGGAGGATGTATACGGATCTTGCAATTTCCTATAGTGGGGGTGCAGGTATATTTGATCTCTTCAGAGGCATCTGAGGAGTTGATGCTGACAATCTTTGGCGAGGGGTTGGTGGAGTTAAGGTTCCACAGCACTAGCCTGAGCTACAGAGAGATGTACTAGGCCCGTCCAGAGGAGACGAGGCTTATTATGTTGTTGATGGAGGTAGTCTATTGCTTTGCACTGCCAGATGCAGAGGGTGGGAGATTCCGTGATCACTGATGGGGGTCCTGCATGATATGGTGATAGAGCCAGACCCATTTTGCATGGGCATCAACATTCCTAGTGTAGCTATACAGGGAGCTATGGGTGTATGGGTGGCTTCAGAGGTTTAATTTGTGTTGTACTTTCTTATTACATTGTTGGGCATATGAGCACATTGTGTGTGTGCACCCAGTTGGTATGCCCTGGGCTGATACATTCGAGCCAAGTTTTTTTCAGGTGGGCTACAGGCGATGGGTGCCAGTTATTGGAGAGCTTCGAGTGGGCAGGGTGATGCATGATGTTGCCTACTATAGGCAGTTACTGGAGGGGTTTTCTAGTGTAGACATCATTTGGAGGCCCTATGTGGGTTATCCATCATATGGGCAGATGGCTGCAGAGCTAGATGGATTGCAGCTTCTCAGATGGATAGAGGGGTGACGTGCTAGAGAGCACGAGATGATACCCATAGACTGGGTTAGGTGACAGTTTGGGCTGTCGCAAGATATACTGCCACCCTTCCCATAGTACAAGAGGGATGACGTGGAGAGGTCATTTCCTCTACCCCAGTCAACAGTGCCTACAGGGTAGGAGGAGCAAGTGAGAGACTGGCAGATCGATGATGTTAGGGTGACTGACAGATATAGACAGTGGTGGGCTGCACACCTACGAGCAGTACTGCTGAGGTCGGGGCATCCAAATTTAGCCACCATCACTATTTAGAGGGACACCCTACAAGGGTAGGTAGCCACGTTGACAACACAACTGGGGATGGTGCAGGGGTAGTTGATAGGTGCAGAGGCACAGGTGGGCACTTTACAGGTATAGGTGGCTAGTTTATAGGACCAGATAGCATAGGGTAGTGCTGGTGATGGGATACATGTGGCCACCCTACAGGCACAGATTATAGGTTTACAGGGCCAATTGACCACTACACAAGCGCAGGTTGCAACTCTTTAGTCCCATATATAGGCAGGAGCGGGACAGGGTCCCTCAGGACAAGCACAGGCATAGGGACAGGATCAGAGGCCAATGGGCCACCATAGAAAGTACTCGTAGCTAGATTGCCGGATGCCCTAGGTGAGACCAGGTATTATCAGGATATCTTGATGGCAGCAAAGATATATTTTCTATCCTATGGAGAGTACAGGGCACAACAGGCCTTGAGTGAGAGGACCAGGTTGTGGACCCACAATGTAGAGATGTACAAGGGGCTAATGAGCCCCGAGACAAGGTTAGGGTGAGGCTACCAGTTCACGGAGGTCAGCTCCAGGTGTAGTACCAGTAAGGGACCCAGCCACGACCCATGATGGGTGGTGAGATGTTAGCAGGCCGCCATACAGGAGCTTGAGGAGGAGGAGGAGATAAGGGATGAAAAATATGGAGGATATCCAACAGGGTGATATCTGATAGTCATATGTACCTCCTGTGTTGTATAGTCATTTATTTTTTATATATACTAGCTTGTGTGCCGAAGAGAGTGATGATGTATACGAGAGTTGATTGATTTTGGTCATATACCAGCCTACATGCCAAAGATGGTGAGGATGTACATGAGGGTTTTTGAGATTTTTGGATTCATTTGTATTGGTGTACATATGTATGTGTACACATATGTCATGATTTATAGATGATGATATTTATACTATGGATGGTGTGCTTGTTGTAATTTCCATTATTATCTGTGTATGTGATGGAAACTAGGTGAATTAAGTATGATAGAGTCAAGGTCGTAGGCATGGATTGAGTTAGGTCACAGGCATGGATTGAGTCAGGTTATAGGCATGGATTGAGTTAGGTTGTAGGCATGGATTGAGTCAGGTGAACTTAGGTATGATGAAGTTTAGGTTGGTTTAGGTATGGTCGAATTGAGGTTAGTTGAGTGTTTAATTCATTAATTGGTGTAATTAATGATGATGTGGGTCACTTTAAGATGTTCTGTAGTAAAATGCATGATAATGGTAAAGAAATGGCAAACATAATGAAATGAATGCATGAGTGATGATGGTAAAGATGTGAAGTAAGTGTTGTTTGTTTGGTTTAATTTCTAATTATTGATATAAAAAGGAAACTAACTAGGGTAGAATGTGACTAGGAAAGGGGGAAGAGGAATTGGTTAGGGTAGAGAGTGGTCTGAGCTAACCTCCAAGGGCCCCATGCCCTCGGAGTGCTACCTACATAGTCCGAGTGAAAAGGTACCTCAGGCCAATGTAGTTCTCCCATAAGCTAGGGAAGATTAAGGTGAAATAGTGGAATGGTCGGATAGGTATTAGGAATGGGTGATGTAGGTCATAGGCATGATTATGTTTAGGTTATAGGTATGGTTGATTGATTTTTAAATACATGTGCCAAGGATCTAGTCTTGTATAGGATAATCAATAGGTAATGAGGAAGGTGAATGGTAAGAAGTATTAAAAGGGCTGCGTAATTGATAAGAACCCTAACGAGTCAATCCGACCTTAGATGGGATTATGAATGTAAGACCCTACAGGCCTTGCATAATGGACTATTTTAAGGGTGAAGAAAAGTCACAAGATCACAAAATGTTGCATTCATGGTAAGTCCCTTGAGTAACGAGGAATTTAGGTGGAAAAGACAAGGAGGTGAGAATGAGAGGCTTAGCGTAACTTAGTGTATGATGACGTGTTTTTCGGAACAAGAAACCTGAATCCAAAATAGGCAAGTCCATGACGAAAATTTCATCTTTTTCTTGATTTGTTTGTTTTTAATAGACTGGTCGATGTGGGAAGTCTATATAGGATGAATATATTATCTCCTTGAGGTCTTCATGAAGTTGATCGATGTGGGAAGCTTCTGAATATTTATTACATTTTTGTAATGACCGTACATAGTTATCCTTCAAGGGAGCAGTCTATTGATAGTGATAGAATATGGAGAAGAGATGTCCCTTTTGAGGGAGTCATCTTGTTGCTGGAAGTTTGACTCAAGGAGTTGTATCCCTTTTTTTTAGATTTTTAAGTCATGGACAAGATTATAGAGGATGATTAGGTTCTGGTTTTAGAAGACAAGATCGTAGTACAAAAAGATTAACTAAGAAAGAGGTGGTTTCGAGTGATGAATGACCATGGGATTCCATCTTGAAGAAGATGAAAAGTATCCATGAGAATCATGCTATGAGCAGAGCCATGGTACTCATATTGAAGACAAGGCTAACAAGGTGATGGGTAATCACATGATTCTTGTTTAATCGTGGATCCTCAAAAATGGGTAATAATGGAAAGTGAACAGCGCTCAAGGGACGAGCAACCAATTGACAGAAAGTGATATAGGACTTGATATCAACAATAAAATGGTCGAAGATGTAAGGCATTAAGGGGCTCAAGTTTGGGTTTACCTTTGAGTGAAGACAAAATGATAAGCACCTGATCCATAGGCATGGGTGACGATATAGGGTCCAAGCCAATTAGGAGAAAATTTTCCTCGTTTACTTTTCTCCTCTTTGGTTACATGTTGATTTTCTTTCAGGACGAGGTCACCAACTTGAAAGGTTTGTTCATGAACACATGTTTGTCATAGGGCACATTTGATATGTTTTTGGTAGATTTGGAGATGGTCCAGGGTGTTGAGATGATGTTCATCTAATAATTCAAGTTGCGCCAAACGATCCTGGAAAAATTCATCATCGTTGAGCATGTCTTGTAGTGAGATGTCGAGGGATGGAATCTGGACTTCGAGAGGTAAGACAGCCTCAGTACCATAGACCAGAGAAAAGGGGGTGGCAGCATAGTCAAAGTGTGAATACTAGTGCGGTAAGCCCACAAGGTGAAAGGAATGTACGTATGCCAATCCTTCCTAGTATCATTGACCACCTTCATAATAATTTTGTTCAAGGTTTTATTGGTTGATTCGGCTTGACCATTGGTTTGCGGGTAATAAGGTGATGAGAATCTGAGTTGGATGCCAAAAGCATCACATAGTTTGCGTAGGGTTTTGTTTTTGAATTGTTTTCCGTTATCCGTGATAATGTGATGAGGGACACCAAAGTGACAGATAATGTGATGGTTGATGAATTCACATATTTCTCAGCTTTGGTGGAAATGAGCGGAATGGCTTCTACCCATTTAGTATAATATTAAGTAGCAGTTATGATCCATTGGTGGCATTGTGAAGAATGGGGGTTGATCTCACCTACAAGATCCAAACCTCATTGAGAGAAAGGCCAAAGGTCTCACGTGACCTGTAAGGCATGACTAGGGGTGTGATGGAGATTATCATGTTACTAGAATTTTACGCAGCGTTTGACATAATCACAACAGTCATGGTTTAGGGTTGGTCAGTAATAGCCTAGGCGAAGAATGCATTTAGTAACAACGAGACCACTAAAGTGGCCTCCACAAATCCCATCATGGACTTCCTTAATGGTGTAAGGAATTTCAGAACTGGTAAGGCATCGCAAGAGAATTCTTTCGAAACCACATTTGTATAGAAGACCACCCATGATGACATAACATGAGACACTTTTAAGGAAGGCACGTTTTCCATTACGAGTGAGATCAGTGGGTAAAATGGAGAGGGAAAGATAGTTCTATGTATTACTTATACCAAAGGTCACTCGGGTCAGGAGCAGCGGTTCCGATAGAGTAAACTTCACAAGGCAAATAAGCGGGTGATTTTAGTCTTTGTATGGTGACAAAGCTTTTAGAGTCAGCGGGTGAAGCAGGTATCTGAGAAGCCAAGTAGACCATGGTATCTGCAAATTTATTGGTAAAATGTGGGGTGGTTTGAAGGGCATAACGGTCGAAGGTGGTCAAAATTATGTCCACATGATGCTTATACTTTTTAAGTATCTCATTATGACACTGGTATATACCATTGACTTGGTTTATGACCAACATAGAATCACCAAAGATGTTGATTGACATTAACATTTAAGGCATAAGCAGCCTGAAGACCCAATACGAGTGCTTCATATTCAGCAATATTGTTTGTACAATCAAAATCAAGTTTGAAAGAAAAAGGCATAGGTTCACCATCAAGCGAAATGAGGATAACACCAACCCCACCCCCACGCTGACACTTGGAGCCATCAAAGAAGAGTGTCATTTGGTAAACGAGGTTTGTCCAGGGAAAGGGTAGCAATAGACTCATCTAGAAAGACGAAGTTAGAGGGTTGATCCCCAGAAATAGGTGCGTCGGCCAATTGGTCTGTGATAGCTTGGCCCTTGATGGACTTTTGATGGATGAATTCGAGGTTAAGGTTAGCCAGAAGCATAATCCAGCATGCGACATGTTGATTTTGATAAGGTTTGGCATACATGTAGTGTAATGGGTCTATATTAGTAATGACGAAGGTTTTGTGGTTAAGTAGGTAATGGCAGAGTTTGGTGGTGACAAAAACTAAGGCTAGGCAAAGTTTTTCGGTGTGGGTATATCTAGTTTTGTAGTCAAGAAGGGTACAGCTTATGTAATAAACCACTTGCTCCCAGTGTTGGTCGTCATGATGAGAAAGCATGACACCTAGAGAATGGTCAGTGGTAGAAATATATAGGTAGCTGGTCATCCTTAGGAGGAATGAGCACTGGTGGTTGAAGGAGGTATTGTTTTAAGGCCTTGAAGGCTTTATGACATTCATCATCCCATTTGAATGAAACATATTTCTTGAGAAGATGATGAAATGGTTGACAGCGGTCAGAAAGCAATGAGATAAAATGACAAATGGATTGTAACTTACCTTGTAGGCTTTAAAGTTGACAGAGATTAGTGGGCGGAGGCATTTCTAGAATGGCCTTGACTTTAGCAGGATCGAATTCTATGCCACACAAATAAATGATGAAGCCTAGGAGTTTCCCTGAAAGTACTGTAAAGACGCATTTTTTTGGTTGAAGACAAACACAATATTTGATGAGGTTGTCAAAGATGACTTTAAGAACGGGTAGGTGTTTGGTTTGATGTTTGGATTTGGTAAGTAGATCATCTACATAATCCTCTAATATGTGATACATGATGTCATGGAAGATGTAAGTCATGGCCCGCTGATATGTAGCACCAACATTTTTGAGACCAAAGGGCATGACTCGATAGCAGAAATTCCCCCAAGGGGTGATGAAGGCAGTCTTGTGTTGATCCTCAGGAGCTAGTAATATTTGGTTGTAGCCCAAGAAACCATCCATGAGTGATAACATTTCATGGCCAGCAGTGAGATCAACTAGTTGGTCAATGCCTGGTAGTGGGAAATCATCTTTGGGACAGGTGAGGTTGAGGTCATGGAAATCTGTGCAAATGCAGAGTCCCCCTATGTCACTTTCGTGACAAGAATGATGTTAGAAATCCATTGGGGATAATCAATGGGTAGAATGAAGGAGACTAAGAGAAGGCGTTGAAGCTCTTCTTTGACCAGAAGAGTAATGCGAGGATGCATTTTCTGTAGCTTTTGTTTGATAGGTTTGGCATCAGGAATGGTCACGATATTGTGAACCACGATTTTAGGATCAATACCAGGCATATCAATATAGGACCAAGCAAATGCGTCACTATGGTCCCGAAGGAAAGAGGTGAAGGCTTCTTGTTTAGTAGCATCTAAAGATTGGCTGATATTTATAATGTGTGGGTCGTCTTAGGTATTAATGTTAATTTCGATGGTCGATTCGTTCAGCATGGTTTGTGTCTCAGAGGGTAACAGCCAGTGAATATAAGAGTCTTCTGCACCAAGGTAGGTGAGGATGGACTCATCATCCTGACATTGAACAATGTTAATTGAAGTCATATTGTCATCAATCATGTCAGGATACAAGAATGGGAGAGAAGAGGGAGCCTCACCATCATATTGATAGCTCAGCGGTCCCAGGGAAATGGTGTTTACGAAAAAAAAAAATTAGGAGGTATAGATTCAGGATCTATGGACTTCATGGGTGAGGATGGTAATGTGGGTGAATGAGAGGGGGAAGATGTCTCATCCTAAATAAGGTCAGTATGAACCTTCTTAGAAGATGGAGTGTCAAAACCAATGCCACTACGGTCATTGTGTTTACGAGAGGTATAGGAGATGACAGTGTGGTAGGCCTTGTTCATAAAAACCAAAGCCAAATCCTTTCCATGTGCACCGGTGGAGGAAAGTGTGAGTGAAATGACGGTTGGTGAGGGAGTGTAGGTCAGTGGAAAATGGTTGGGTTTGGGATGGAGGTTCAGGTTTATAGGTGGCCATATCAAGTCCCCCATACGTTAGGTTGGTGCGAAGGTGGGGAGGGCCATAAGGGAAAATGGCACCGATGTGAATGTCATAACTGGGGTGTTGACACAGATTCCCATATTGTTGTGGGGTGAGGAAGGTATCGATATTGTATAGGTGGTATTCCCCCAGAGTGAGGCGTTGAAAAACACCTTCTAAGGGATTAGTAGTTGGTATGTGGGTAGTGGGTATAAATGGCTCGCTAGATGAAGGGGAAGCAGGGGCGCTAGCGGTGGAGGCTACAACTATAGTAGGGATGGCGAGGTTAGACACAGCAGAAGTAGTGGCAATTTTGGTGGATGGGCTTGTGGGTGGAGGTGAAGTGGTTTTGGTGTGGATATGCCTTGACTGGTACAAGCACATCATTGGGTCGAATATAGCATGTTACAGGTCTTGAAAGGTGAGGGGTCGGCAGGGATGGTGTAATTATGTCCCTCATGTTCAAATTTGAGGCATGATGTAACGTCGAAGGGACACAACCCATGACATGAATCCAAGGTCAACCAAGCAAGAAGTTATACTAGAACTCCCCTTCTAGGACATAGAAAAGTTTCAGGATGGTGCGGGGACCTACGCGGACATGGAGAACAACAGTACCCAGTGTAGAGGTTATGGCATCATTGAAAGAATGCAACATAATGGGGTTACTATGCATGCAATTGGTAGGTATTTGCATTTGGGCATACACATGGGAGGAGATGATGTTAATGCTAGCACCACCATCAATCATAACGTGTCGGATGCATATATTATCAATAAATATGGAGATGAACAAGAGTGGGGTCGGGGTCATCGGATTGAAAGGGAGCGATCTCTTCATCTGTAAAACTAAGGGTGGTCACTTGGTGAGTGGGTGAAGGTGTAGAGGAAGGGATGACCTAGTGAGAGAGGCTACATGGTGAGGGGTAATGATGGAGGCTATGGGTGTGGGGTCATTTGGTAAGACTTTGATAGATTGAAGGACCTCCATGAGGGCTTGACGATGTGACTCTGAGGTCTGGACGAGGTCATACAAAGACATTTTGAGGGGGGATTGGTGTAGTTGTTTTAGCATTGTATGATGTGTGGCCCCGTCAGAAATGGGATATGTAGGACCGCGAATGATGACTTTGGGTGTGGGTGCAGACGGTATATTGGGTACAGGGTTGGTTGATGGGCAAGTTGTTTTCTCTTTGCCTTTGTCTTTCTGAGCACGGGTGGAAATGTTGATCATGTTAATCTGAGGGGAGGGGGTAAATGGAGAAGGTGTAGGATGAGTGGTATAACGGCATGACAAGAAGAAACCTAATTGGGGAGAAAATCCTTGTGAAGTGATCTAGATGCAACTGTATTTGGGTGATGATTTGGCCAACTCTCTTATGCAAACCATGTTAATTTCAAATCTCGGGAATGGATTGAAGAGTTGTGGGGGTGGAGATCTTAGTTATTGAGTAGGTAACGAGAGAGGATCTATGGAAATTGGTGAAGGTGAAATGGGGTCCTCATCAAGAAGATCATCATCGTCAAAGTTTTCTTCAGGAGGACATAACTGGACAAGAGCAGCTTTCAAATCCTTATAGTTCTCTACATCGTTTCCTAGCACACGATGGTAGGAACAAATTTTGGTTTTATCAAACCCTTTTGGTTTGGGTTTGAGTGGGTCGTAAGGTCTAAGAGGTGGTAATGTGATGACACAAGTTTCGAGGAGGTTGGTTAGGATTTTAGTGTAGGACCCTGCTAATAGATCACAATGGGAGGTGAATGTGGGTTTGGGTATAGGTGCGGTTGACTGTATAGGAAGATTTTTCACAAGAGGGGTAGTGGGTTGGGCTACAATTTTGGTGTGTGGTGTGGTCTTAGGTGTTGGTCGTATCTACTTGGGTAGGGGCATGGTAGATGAACTGGTAATAGAATTTTTGGTTGGTTTGATGACCTTATTAGAGGGTAGTGGATTTTTGGCTTTAGGTTGCACCTTCTTCGATAAAGGTGATACGGGCACATGAGATGTAGAGGGAAAAGTGGAAGGTGGAAGAGGGCGGGTTACCCATGGGGGTAATTGAGGTGTTGTGAAGGTAGGTGGCGTAGGTTGGGCAGAAGGCATGAGTGATAGAGAAGGAAGTGTTGTGGGTAGTGAAGAATTTATTGATGGTATTAGAGGTATGGGTGGTAAAAAAGTTACAGGTGAGGGTAGAGGTTGTGTGGGGAATTTAGGTATATTAGAGGTCTGTGATGGGGAAATGGGTTACTGCGTTCTTGGTTTACTAGTGGATGAGGGTTTCTTTGCCAGGGTCGAAGGGTGAGGTCCTAGGATGGATGGAAGGGGTGAAGGTGATAAGGGTGTGGTTGGTGAGGTTGGGGTATGAGATCTAGGAGATTGGCTCTTTTGTTTAGGGGCCGGGTTAAGTTTGGTGTTAGTTTTGGAAGACGTAGCTAAATCTAATTTGATGGGTGGATGAGTAAGGCTAGCTGTTGGTATGACCCCTAAGGTAGTGATAGGTTTAGGCAAGGGAGATGATATAGGTGTGGGTTTGGGTGCAGATGCATGTTGGGTTATGGGTAGAGGTGTGAGTTGAGCCATGAGTGGTGTCGTGGGAAATTTTGTGATAGTTTTGGTTGTGTTCGTTTGGTGGCCGAAACACTTTTGGATAGATAGTGGAGGTGTCAGCGAGTGACAACTACATTTGTGTTGAAATAGGAAGTAGAAGACATCCCCAAAGTAAGGCTCTATCGACATAGTCTAGGTGATCAACCAAGCATGAGAATGGTACTGTTATAAGCAGAGCTGACGTGGACCGAGTGGCAATCCCTGTAAAATGTGTTTGAGATACTGGGAAATGGCTAGCCTCAGACTCTATGGGTAAGAGATCTGAAATTAGATCAACGGGATCTTGAAGGTCTGATGGTGAACAGTCATCTACAGGTGGCGGTACTTCTATAGTATCCTCCATGGATAGAGGAGAGGACAGGCTTGCCGAAGTGGGCTCTCCTTGCGTTGGTGAAGTGGGCTCAGAATTTTGAGGGGTTGAAGGTGGTGTGCTGATTATAACCTCTTTCACGGATGAAGGAGAAGATGAAGGGGATTCCTATGTGGGTAGAGGAGTAGATGAAATAGGTTCTGGTGCAGGTAGGGGAGTGCGGGCTAAGATTTCATCTATGGAAGGAATATGAGGCAATTGGGAAGTAACTGGTGCGTCATTGAAAATAGCGTGGACCTCGCGGATAGTGCTATCATTGTTTGAGGTATCACCCACTTGGTTTGAATATGGGGCATGATTAGGGAATGGCTTCTTGAAGATGTGTAGGCTTTGGTTAGTGGGTGCATTTGGGCTATCCAAGACTAAGTCTCCATTGTCTATCATTTCTTGAACGATATTTTTGAAGGTAATGCAGTTATTGTCGTTGTGACCTTTGACCTGATGATAGTTGTAAAATTCATGTTCCTTATACCACACAGGCATGGGTCACTCAGGGTCAAAACCAGTATGTGGTTTTATGGGTGGAAGGGTAATGGCACTTGCCTTAACAAGATTTTCCAAAACAGAGGAGTAAGATTCTCCTAGGGAAGTGTACTTTCGTTGTTCTCGTCTGAACTAGAAAGCTTGTACAGGAGAAAGATTAGAAGGGGGTTTGGATGGGTTTGATTGATGAGGGGG
The DNA here is from genome assembly GCA_019776745.2 of Taxus chinensis. NCBI lineage: Eukaryota > Viridiplantae > Streptophyta > Pinopsida > Cupressales > Taxaceae > Taxus > Taxus chinensis. The sequence continues at coordinate 906,931,514 of CM034149.1, read as the reverse complement.
ACCAGATTTGAGAACTATGTCATTAGCAGACCCTTTGGGCTTTGAATAGTTGTTTTGAGGTTTTGAAGAAGAAGAAGTATCATTTGATTTGAACTTGATGTTCTTATTATGAAGTTGAATCTTCTTCTCTTCGATAGCATAAATTTCCAATTTTTGTGCCATGGTGAATGCTTCATCGAAAGTGAAAAACGTTTACACCTATAGGGTTGGTGAGATGTGTCTAGCACAGGCCCAGGTAAATAGTTCTATAAGCTTGGTTTGAGGAAATTGGAATGTGAGTTGGTTAATGAGGCTACGTGCAGTGAGCGACGAAGTCAACGATAGACTCGTCGTCATATTGTTGTGTGGAATAAAGATCAGTCATGGTAACCTTCTTAACAACATTGATGGAGAAGTGATCTAGGAAGGCTTGGGATACTTGATTGAATGAGTAAATGGAGTGTCTTGGTAGTCCACTGTACCAGTCCAATGTAGGTCTTGTCAAGGACATTGGAAAAGTCCTCAAAAGTAAAGTGTCATCGTGAGCAATCAGGTAACACCCATGTTTAAAGGACCGCAAATGTTGTTTTGGATCTTCTTTATTATTGAAGCAGTTGAATTTTGGCATCTCCCAATGTATGGGGTATGGTTGAATGGGAATGGATGGGTGAATAGGCTCATTACAAATTTCATCATAGGTGAGGGAATTGCGTGAGCCAGAAACCGATGCTTCTAGTGTTTGCATCTTTTCCATCATCAACTTGAAGAGGTCGTTGGTAGGTTGTGATGGGGGGACACCTCTTGTCGTGTAAGGAGGCGGATATTGAACCTGATAGGGAGGTTGAGAGTAAGGAACCGACAGTGGAAGGAACATATCCAGAATGGGTGACAAATGAGATATGGGGTTGTTGATAGTAGGTGATGTGGTGGGATGGTTGTGTGACTCTGGTAGGATTGGGGGAAATGTTTGCGGGATGAAGAGGATGGGAATGGAGTAGACTCACCGACACCACAAGCGGTGTTGCAATGGGTATTTGTGAGACAATGGGTGTGGAATGTGCTATGGTCTAGGTGGTGGATGAGGGGACAACAGATACGACATGCATGAGGGAAACTATTGATGTGGAAGTCATGACGGGTATGGGTCCTAGTTGCGAAAATACCGGGGGTGAAGCAGGTGAGGGTAATGCAGTAGTATGAACAAGGGTAGGGGAGATTAGATACCGGCATGCCGTATATCAATTGACCAGAGGAGTCTCAGGTGGAAGAGTGGGAAAGGTAGAACTGTAAATCCGTAGTATTCTGATCAAGGAGTCATGCAAACTCCTTGTCACCGGAAGTAATGGTGGTAGGTAAGGTTGGATCCATGGGTGATAGGATGGAAGGTGGTGAAGGACTAGGTGGGAGTGGTTGACGACTGGCGTGGAATATGAGGTCGTTATTCTGGCTATGCGAGTCAGCACCATGTGAACAAGTGCTGACCTGGTAAGACTATATTTTGTAGATGACACAGAAAATAGTAAAAATAGAGAATAATGGGGTCTAGGAGGTGAATCTGGTCAATGTCCAGATTTTTAAAAATTAAACACAAGAACCCGATAATGGTTAGGTTGACCGGTGACGGTTCTGGGAAAATCGATGATGGTCAGGATGACCGGTGATGGTTAGGACAACACTGATGATGGTTTCTGAAACTGATACCTGTCACTGTGGAAGAAACCAATCTCAAAAAAATGAAGTGGGAATGTTGGATTTGTACTGGTGAAACTGTGTATGACAAAAAATATCAATAAGGGAGAAATATGATGATGCCCTGAGGGCTAGAAACAAAACAGAAGTAGTAATGAAAGTTATTCTAGGTAAAGTAACTAGAAAGCCAGAAGTCGACGCCAGTTAGTGTTTAACTGATGATGGTCATATGTGAACCAGTGATGGTCGCTGGACCGACGTCGGTGACAGTGAAATTAGAAGAAATAAAGAAAATTGGTTTTGTGAATCAAATTAAGTGAAGAATCAAACCCAGAAAGCCTGGAATGAGAAGATAAGGCCCTGACACACTCAGAAAAAATCAAAATACTCCAACTATGATGGTGGAGTGTGCAAGGAAGAAGAAAAATGGGGATTCGTAGTCTCACACCTCAAAACACAAGCCAAGAAGAACGCTAAGAAAAAGCATGATCCTAACAGTGATTTTCTTATGTTTGTTTAGCTTATGTTATTTAGGACTGACTGTGTGTATTTAGAATAGAATTTTTTTGGTTAGGAAGGCATCCTACGAAGAAGGATATCTAAAAGGAGAGGTTTCAGGTATGTTATGGCGGGGGCAGGCCGTCCTCTGAGATGATGACTCGACAAAGGCAACGAGCTGGGGAGTACCTGCTAATCGGATCATGTGATCACTGAAAAATGTTCTCGGGTAAGATGTTGTTTAAGAAAGATGTGTATATTTGATTTTGTGCAAGTTTGGTAAGACACAGAGAGAGAGAGAGAGAAATGTGATTTCTATAATTCTTTGTGTCAACCATCAGCTGGGCATGACTTCCAACGTATAGGTTGCCCTCGATTTTAATGTGAGATAATAATGCAACAAATCAGAATGTAATGCAAGTTTTTTAAACCCAAATCAAAGTGTGATATTCAATGTAGCAAGAGATGAACAGGAAGAGGGATGCTCTTTCACTAATGCAATGCAAAAGAAAGGAAGATGTGTTCTTTTTAAAGCACCAAAAACATGATTTTTTTAGACAATAGAAAAAGGAGAATGATTCCAAGGAAGAAAAATTAATTAGCAATATTTTCTAAGGGAAACGAACACACAACTTTCACCTAGGAATGAATAAATGCAAAATAACCCCTGATGGGTCCCACCAGGTGTGCCAAAATGTTTCACCATTTTCTTTACCTTTTCAAAATGATAAAACAGATAAGGGTAAGGGCTAAGGAGGAATACCTGTTAAATGTTAGTTGGTTGATGGTTGTTATGCATGTTCTAACTTATTGATCCACAGCTGAATGTGAGATCTTCCTTTTGGCTAGGAGGAACTACCTGTAATAGAAAACAAGACCACAAAAATATAGTTAAATGATATATGACAGTGGACTGCCTAGCGTATGCTAGTTCCAGGAAGTGTGATACTTCCTAGACTACTATCAATCCACTGTTTAAAACAAGTTAATGTGAGAATAAACAAGTTCCTACTGTAGTTGATATGATTTAGGTATCTCATTCAAATACAATAAGCAAATCCAATCACAATAGGCTAGGCTATAGTTGGATCTGAGAGGTGAGGATTCTGTCAAGGTTCTAGGACTGGTCAGAGTCAAATTCTGGGTTATGTAGGTCAATTGGTAGGGTGGTTGTTGGGTCTATTCTTGGTCAAGGTATAAAACACAGAGACCAACGTCAGCTGAATGCGACTGATGTTGGTTTAGGTAGAACCGATGACGGTTATGGGTAACCGGCATCGATATGGTCATGGTGAAAGAAACTCAAAATAGGTTAAATGGTAGGGGTGATCTGAGGTCGAATAAAGTTTGGGTGAGTGAATGGGGGGTCTGTGGAGGTATTAGGTATGCTCAGAAGTATACATCAGGTGAGAATAGGTGATTTGGTGATGTGGGTGAAGGGATCTTTGGATTTACAAGCAAGTGGGTGATGAAGCAATAACCATGCAAAGAATAGATTAATAACATGAGTAATAAAGATTACTAACTGAAATAAACTATACTGATTAGGGACATACTTACTGTGTTAAGGATTTGATGGCTGAGTGATGGAGGTGGTTGATTGGAGAATACGTGTATGGTCCTGTAGTGGTGCTTTCCCGAAGTGCTCCCGTGAATACAATGGCTCTCTGATTGATGCTGGTGATGGCTCTAGATGGCTGGATGTGTAAAAGGATGCTTGTTTTACTTGCATGCAGCTCTGGTCTCCTTCCTTTCTCTCAAAAAATGTGCCAACCTTGAAATAAGGTTACCAAAGGGAATAAAAGGTGACCGACGATGGTTCCGGGTTGACTGGCATCGGTTTAGGGGTGACCGGCGTCGGTTAGGGTGGGATTCCCTAGGTTTACTAAAAATGGGAGATCATGGCAATGATTTCTGCTAGATCTCTCTATTCATCGGGCCAGAGCAGGAGTTACCTTTTCTTATGTGGGAATGTGGTTAGAGGGGATGTAGGCTTTGATTTTTAGGGTTTAGTTAGGTCTTAGTTAGTTATGGCAACATACTAAGAATAGACTTAGGGTGAGGTGGCTAGGTGAGGTGTATAGTGAGCGTGGTGTGGGATTATCTTAATTAGGATAATTAAATAATAAATATTGTGAGGACATGGATTAATTTAATTAAATTAATATTAGTGTGGGGTGTAAGGGGCCATGGTTAGGTGAGTGTGTTCAAGTTGATTATTTAATGAAGGGTCAAGGAGCGTGTGACCCAATTTTGGTGTCTACAGATCTCTCTAACAAGATCCAAACCCCATCGAGAAAAAGGCCAAAGGTCTTGTTCGACTTGTAAGGCATGACTAGGTGTGTGATGAAGATTAGCATGTTGTTGGCATTTCACACAACGTTTGACATAGTCATAATAGTAACAGTTTAGGGTTGGCTAATAATAGCCTAGTTGAAGAATGCGTTTAGTGACAGCTAAGCCACTAAAGTGACCTCCATAAATTCCATCGTGAACTTCCTTGATGGTGTAGGGAATTTTAGAACTTGTAAGGCATCGTAAGAGAATATCGTCGAAGCCATGTTCATAAAGAATACCACCCATGACAACATAGTGAGAGACACCTTTAAGAAAAGTGCATTGTCCATTACGAGTAAGATCAGGAGGCAGAATGGAAAGGGAAAGGTAGTCTGCAAAATGCTTATACCAAAGGTCACATGGGTCAGGTGCAAGAATTCCGATAGAGTTGACATCTCAATATAAATAAGAAGGTGATTGCAACCTTTGTATTGTGACAAATATTTTGGAGTCAGAAGACAAAGTGGGTATCAGAGAAGCCAGGCAGGCCATGGTATCCACAAATTTATTAGTAGAACATGGGGTGGTTTGAATTTTGTAATGGTCAAAGGTAGTCAAAAGTATGTCAACATGATGTTTTTACTTTTGGAGTATTTCATTACAACACTAGTATATACCATTGACCTGGTTTAAAACCAGTTAGGAATTACCAAATATTTTAATTGATTTAACATCTAGGGTGATGGCAGTTTGAAGGCCTAATATGAGTTCTTAATATTCAATGATGTTGTTAGTACATATGTTCACCATTAAGATAAATGAGGATAACACTTGCACCGCCTCCACGTTGACATTTGGAGCCATCAAAGAATAAGGTCATTTGGTAAGTTGTATCGTCCAAAGAGACGAGAATAATGGATTCATCTAGGAAATCAAAGTTAGAGTGTTGATCTCTATAAAGAGGTGCGTCTGCTAGTCTTTCAGTGATGGTTTGGCCCTTGATAGATTTTTGGTGGATGAATTCAAGGTCAAGGTCTGCAAGAATCATGAGCCAACATGCAACACATTGATGCTAGTAATATTTGGCATAGATGTAATATAAGGGGTCAGTGTTAGTGACAGCAAAGGTTTTTTGGTTTAGTAGGTAATGACGAAGTTTAGTGGTGACAAAAACTAAGACTAAGAAAAAAAATTCAGCATGGGTGTACCTAGTTTCGTAGTCCAAAAGGGTACGGCTTATGTAATAAACCATTTTCTCCTTGTGATGTTCATCACAATGAGCGAGCATAGCACCTAAGGAATTATCAGTATCATAAATGTATAGGTAAAAGGGTTGGTCATATTTAGGGGGAATGAGCACTAGTGGTTTAAGAAGGTATTGTTTTAAGGTGTCAAAGGCTTTATAGCACTCATCATCCCATTTGAAGGAGACGTATTTTTTGAGGAGATGGTGAAATGGTTAACAGTAGTTACAAAGTTGTGAAATAAACCGATGAATAGATTGCAACTTACCTTGCAAACTTCAAATTTTATAGAGATTAGTAGGAGGAGGCATTTCAAGAATAGCCTTTATTTTCACAGGATTGACTTCTATACCACGCAAAGAAATGATGAAACCAAGGATTTTTCCTAAGAGCACTGTGAAGACACACTTCTTAGTGTGAAGGTGAACGTAATACTTGAGGAGGTGATCAAATATGACCTTAAGGATTGTCAGGTGTTCATTCTGATGTTTGGGTTTGGCAAGAAGGTCATGTACATAATCTTCCAATATGCAATGCATTATGTCATGGAAGATATAAGTCATGGCTCGCTGATATGTAGCACCAGCATTTTTAAGGCCAAAAGGCATGAATCGATAGTAGAAGGTCCCCCAAGGAGTGATGAAGGTAGTTTTGTGTTGATCTTCTGGAGTGAGTAATATTTGATTATAACCTGAAAAACTATCCATGAGTGATAGCATCTCATGGCCAGCGGTGAGAAACCTGTATTCATCTTTGGGGTAAGCTAAGTTGAGGTTATGGGAATCCATGTAAATGCGGAGTCCCCCTGTCACTTTTGTGAAAGTAACAATATGAGAAATCCATTGGGGATAGTCAATGGGTAGGATAAAGGAAACTGAGAGAAGGTGTTGAAGTTCTTCTTTGTCAAGAAGGGAAATGGTAGGATGTATTTTCCATAGCTTTTGTTTTATGGGTTTGGCATCAGGAATGGTTATGATATTGTCGACCACAATGTTTGTGTCAATATCGGGCATATCAGCATAGGACCAAGAAAAAGCGTTGTAATGGTCTCGGAGGAAAGAAGTAAAATATTCCTATTCAGCAGCATCTAAAGATTGGCCTATCTTTATAATGTGCGGGTTTTCCTGAGTATTAATGTTGATTTCAATAGTCGATTCATTCAACATGGTTTTTGTCTCAGAAGGAAATGACCGATGAATATAATAATCTTCCGAACCAAGGTAAGTGAGGATAGACTTTTCATCCTGACATTCAATGACGTTAATAGAAGGTGTATCGTCATTGATCATGTCAGGATATAGGAAGGGAAAAGAAGAAGGAGCCTCGCCATCATGTTGATAAGTTAAAGGTCCCATGGAAATCGTGTTCACAAAAAAAAAGTTAGGAGGAATAGATTTGGGATCTATGGACTCCGTGGGTGAAGGTGGTGATGTTGGTGAACGGCGTGGAGAAAGTTTTTCATCCTTAATGAGATCAATGTGGGCCTTCTTGGAAGATGGTGCGGCAAATCCAATGCCACTACGATCTTTGTGTTTACGGGTGGTGCATGGGATGACGGTATGAGGGCCCTGTAAACTATATAATTCTACTGGAAAGATGGTGAAGAAGCTCTCATATAAACTGTCATACAGATTTTGTTCCACCACATGTGTGCAATAAACTTAGATCTAGTGTTAAAACGTCATGCGTATTCTTCTTCCAGATTGTTTATCCACTCTTCAAAACTTGCTAAGGTCAATCGGTATGTCTTCATCATGAACCATCCTGAAAACAACTGAAAAAGAGGTCCCGACAACGAAACCAATGATGCAACCTAAAATTCACCAATACAATCCCAAGAGCATTGGCACATCACTCAGCCTAGACTGAGTGCTCACCTGAAGCGCGCAAAGGTACCAGGCCCCTCTTTAGGGTTGTTGTTGTAGGATGTTTAGCATGATGAAGACTTAAATCATTCAGATCTAGATCTAGAATAGAACAGACTTAACAGATAACCATAATGGAATCAAGCATGCAATACTAAATTATAACCATGATAACACCTTGTTTCAGTCCATAATCTCCATTATATTAATTACAATAAATACACTGAAGATTCCTTACAATAACAGTAGTATACACTCATGTGCATAACATATCTAGCAACATAATCTCACTATAACCTAGTTTTTATACCTATATTTATGCTCTCTCTGCTACCCAGTTCAATACACACTTATAAGAATGGGGACTTTCCCTTCACCACTTATCTAATCCCAAAATAGGTCGCATGCTATTATTAGCCATGCATCATTACAAAAATAGCCACACATGCAAGTGCGCCAACAATAGACTACTTTTAGTTAACTAACAATAGTATATCTATTCCTGGCCTATGTATATGTAAAGCACTTCGTAGCCGATCATCCAAAAATAGCCAATGCATGTCACACAAGTCTCCAATCGGTTTGAGTGATCTGCACACTATTTCCAAAAATATATCCTCATCATAAAAATGGCTAACTCCTGAATATGTCTCTCTTATTCACACACAATCCTTTCTGATACTCTCGCACCTTTGAATGCACTATACTTTTTCGTGCGAACCTTTTGTATTTTCTTCGCTATGTGCCAGATTCTGACTGATCAACAATGGTGTAAAGTTGAAGGGACATAACTCATGACATGAATCCAAGGTTGGTCGAGCAATAGGTTATATTGAAACTCCCCCTGTAAGACGTAGAATAATTTTGGGACAGTGTGAAGGCCTACGTGAATGTGAAGAACAATGGTGCCAAGGGTGGAGGTGATGGCATCATTAAAAGAGCGCAACATAACTAGGTTATTATGAATACAATTTAAAGGGATGCACATTTGATTGTACATATGGGAGGAGATGATGTTGATGCTAGCACCACCATTGATTAGAATGTTTAATACGCATATGTTATCGATATAGCAAGAGATAAAAAGGGCAGAATTAGGGTCATCTGATTAGAGAGGTACAATCTCCTCATCAGAGAAACTGAGGGTGATGACTTGATGAGTGGGTGTGGTGGTAGAAGAGGGAGATGATTTGGTAAGAGAGACCACGTGATGCGGTGTGAGAATGGAGGCTACTGGTGTGGGGTCAGTAGATGAAACTTCAATGGATTGTAAAACCTCCATAAGGGCTTGTCTATGAGATTTAGAAGTTTGGACAAAATCATACAAAGAGATTTTTAGAGGGGATTGATGTAATTATTTTATCATTGTACGATGGTTGACCCCATTAGAAATAGGGTATGTGGGTCCTCGAATGGTGATTTTGGGTGTGGGTGCAGATGGTATATTGGGCACATGGTTAGTTGATGGGCTAGTTGCTTTTTCTTTTCCTTTTTTTTTTTGGGCGCGGGTGGCAACTTGGACCATGTTAATATGAGGGAAATAGGTAGATGATGAAGTTATGTCATGAGTAGTGTAACAACATGATGGGAGAAAACCTAATGTGGGGTAAGAGCCTTGCGAAATGAGTAGGGTACATTGGAATTCAAGCGGTGGTTTGGCCAACTCTCTGATACGGACCATGTTGATCTCAAATTTTGGAGGTGGATAAAAGGGTTGTGTGGGGTGGAGGTATGTGGGTTGTTGATGGTGTGTGGTGACAGGTGAAGGTGGAACATGGTCCTCATCAAAAAGATCATCGTTTTTGAAATTTTCTTCAAGAGGACATAATTGTAGGAGAGTGGTTTTGAGAGCCTTACAACCTTCTACATCATGTCTTGGAACATGATGATAGGCACAAAATTTTAGTTTCATCAAACCCTTTTGGTTTTGGTTTAAGGGGGTCATAAGGCCTAAGTGGTGGTAATGTGATGACTGAGGTCTCTACGAGATTGGCTAGAATGTTAACATAGGACCCTGCCAACGGATCACAATGGGAAGTGAATATGGGTTTGGGTAAAGGTATGGATGATTATGGTGGATGAGGCATTATAGGAGGGGGAATGGGTTGGAACACTTGTTTGGTAGGTGGTACTATCTTAGGTTTTGATGGCAACTGCTTGGGGAAAGGTGTGGTAGAGGAACTGACAATGGCAGGTGTTGTTGGTTTAACTACCCTTTTGGAGGGGAGTGGATTCTTGTCTTTGGATTGCATCTTCTTGGGTAAAGTTGAGATGGGAGTACGTGGCATAGAAGGGAAATTATACGGTGTAAGAGGACGGGTTACCCATAGGGACAATAGAGTTGTGGTAGAAGTGGTTGGTAGACGTTGGGTGGACGGTGTGGGTTGAAGTAATAAAGGAAAAATTTGGGTTATAGTAACTAGCGGAGGTATAAGTGGTAAGAAATGTATGGGTGGGGGTGAGGGTGTTTGTTGTGCAGGTAAATGAGGTGTAATAAAGGATCGTGATGAAGCAGTAGGTTGCTTAGCTTTTGATTGGCTTTGGGTAGGATTTAGCTTGGTCAAGGTTGATGGGTGAGGTTCTAAGATGGACAGAAAGGGCAAAGGTGAAAAAGGTGTGGTAGGTGAGACTACTATATGAGACCTAGAAGGTTGGGTCCTCCTTCTAGGTGGAGGAACAATTTTGGTGCGGGTTTGGGAAGATGTGGCTAAATCTAATTTGACAAGTGGATGGGTAACGCTTGACATTGGCATGACACCCAAGGTAGTGATGGGTCTAGATACGGGTGAAGATATAGGTGTGGGCAGGTTCTTAGGCATTAGAATGGTTTTAGTCATGGGTAAAGGTCTAGATGTAGGTAGAGGTGATGAAGAAGAATCCATTCTAATAGGCATGGTTAGGGTCAATCTGGTTGCTAGAAATATCTTTGGATAGATCGTGGGAGTATCTTCATGTAACATTTGCATTTGAGTAGAAAAGGGGAGCTGAAGACGTCCCCAAAGAATGGAATGATCAACGTAATCCAAGTGATTAGCCAGCCATGAAAACAACACTATTATAGGAGGAGATGTAGTTGGTTTAGTGGCAATCCCTGTAAAAAAAATGTCTGTGATACAAGGAATTGATTAGCCTTGGATTATGTGGGTAAAAGAGCCAAGATCAGGTCAATGGGATCCTGGGATGCTGAGGGAGAATTGTCCCCAACAGGTAGTGGTATGTCTAAAGAATATCCCATGGGTAGGAGAGATGGTAGGTGGGGTGAGGTAGACTTCTCCTTTGGTGGAGGAGAAGGTGATGATGATTCTCATGTGGATGGGACAGTTAATATTGTTGATTGTTCGGTAGGTTGCAAGGTAGATGGTGAAATGACATCAACAGAAATCATGGATACCCCCATGGGTGAAGGAGGATGTTGATCAGTTAGGACTCTAGCATTTAACAAAGAAAATATAGAAGGTTCACGCAGGAAAGAAGAGTGCATGCAAAGGCACGGAAGTGTCAGAAAGGATCACATGTGAAGAACAGAAATTCAGAACTTAGCCATTTTTATGGTGAGGGTCTATTTTTGGAGATAGCATGTAGAGCACACAAACTGGTCAAATACTTGTGCGACACGCATTGGGTATTTTTGGAGGATCCGCTACGAAGCATTTTGCATAGATACAAGTTGAGAATAGATCTTCTACTTTCAGTTAACCAAAAGTAGTCTATTGTTAGCACACTTGCATGTGTGGCTATTTTTGTAAAGGTGTGTGGCTAATAATAGCATGTGACCTATTTTGGGATTAGATAAGTGGTGAAGGGAAAGTCCCCACCCCTATAAATATGTAGTGAACTATGTAGCATCGAACGTACGTGTGAGAGCTAGGGTGTAGTGAGATTATGCTGACAAATCTGCTATGCACATGAGCGTATACTACTATTATTATAAGGAATCTTCTATGTATTGTTGCATTTAATATAATGAAGATTATGGACTGAATTAAGATGTTATCATAGTTATAGTTTAGTATTGCATGCTTGATTTCATCATGGTTATCTTTTAAGTCAATTATTCTCTAGTTATTGATCTAAACATGCACTGTAGAATGATATATTAGTCATAGATATGAATGCTTTAAGTCTTCATCATGCTAACATCCTACAACAACACCCTAAAGAGGGGCCTGGTAGCTTTGTGTGCTTCGGGTGAGTGCTTAGTCTAGGCTGAGTGATCTGCCAACGCGCTTGGGCTTGTATTGATGAATTCTAGGCTACATCATTAGTTCTATTGTCGGGGCCTCTTTTTCAGTTGTTTTCAGGATGGTTCATGATGAAGACATATCGTTTGATCTTAGCAAGTATTAAAGAGTGGATACATGATCTAGAAGAACATTATGCACGGTGGTTCAACATTGGATCTGAGTTTAACGCACGTGTGTGGGTGGAATAGAATTTGTATGACAGTCTATATGAGATCTTTTTTGCTATCTTTCTAGTAGAATTATATGAGTGGCTGATTTCTTATGCATCTAAGCGGAATTGGAGGTATCATGCACGTGTCTAGATGCAAGAAGAATTTTAGGACCTTTATGATGCTGATCTGATTTGGACTCATGTTGTGGATACATGGTTCCATGGTGTGTTGAATAGTTCTATCTTGGAGTATTCAATTTCCACTTATTTGTGCCCATAGGTAGCTAAATTCCATTTTTTATGATATCGAAGGGGAACTTACAAGGCATTCCACTGGTGATCAAGATCTAAATGGTAACTTTGAATTTGGAGAGTAAATTGATGGCTAACTAAACCCCACCACACATGGGGGCAGGAGCAGGGTTGGAAAAAGATGGTAGACCTAGCGGTAGAAAGGTAGAGAGAGGAAAGGTGTATTAAGTATAATGAGGTGCGTGAGAGGGATGTAGAGAAGTAGTGTGACATTACAGAGTCGATGGCATTGAGGAGAGAGATGGCTCATGAAGGATTTGGAGCTCACATAGGGGACGTGGAACTAGAGCATCAAGAACTCCCCCATTTGGTAAAGCATGACAGGGATCCCTCCTTGGCCTCACGTAGAAGCACGCTAGTAGAGACAACCTAGGCTGCGGGCGCACATCTTAATCCACCTGGAAACCTTGCCCTTGCACTTGGTTTTCCAGCATCTAGTATAACACACAGTTAGCAAGCTAATTCAAGAAATGGGAGAGTAGGAGTGAGTCTTATGAAAGGCACAACGATGGTAGCGCAAACGGCTTCATTGTTATATGGGAGTACCTTTTCAAGTGTATCATTAGCACAAAATATAGGCACGTAGATTTTTAGACTAACTTCTAGGAGTGGTAATGCTTTGTAGATTGTAGGGGTATAGTTCAGTTCTACTATTGGGACACAAGGAAGTACATCTTTTGGTCCAACCCCAGCTACAGGTTTAGGATCAGGAGGCATAGGTAGCTCTAGTTTTGGAAGATCTAGTAGTTCTGGAGGTAGAGGAAACACAAGAGGTTCTGGATCAGGTGGGCAAGGTCCACACTAACCCCAGAATATGTACATGGAGATGTCTCTTCATATTCTAAAGTATAGGGGCATAGAAGATGTTGTTGAATATGTGCATATGTGTGAAATATTATGGCACGCAAAAGTAATCATGGCTTATGAGCGTAGGGCAAGCCAATTTGCTACTACATTACAAGGGCGCGCACACAGCTGGTATAAAATTTTTGACCCTGATCAGACTTGTATAGACTATACAAATTTAAAAGATGTATTCCTTAAAGAGTTTCACATCCCTGAGTTTGAGCAGAAGAGTATAAGTGCACTCAAGGATATTAAGCAAGGAACTACTGAAAGTGTCAGATAGTATGATGTTCATTTTAAAAACATTGTTATCTAAGCTTTCTTATGACATACACGCAAGCCAGCATGCACAATGGTTCGTTGGGGGCCTAATAACCCCTTTTAGAAGGGCATTATCACATAAGACATATAATGATTTGTATGAAGCACTTGAAGCATCCTTACGTGCTAAGGTAGTTGGAATCAAAGACACTAGGGTGAGCCTATTTTTAGAAGCACAGAGTGCAGCTATGGCAAAACAGTTGGAGAAACTATCGGAAAATTTAGCACATGAGACATGCACAAGGATTTGGTGGACAGATTGTGAAGTAGAAGGTCACAAAAATGATAGTTGACCTCACATATTAGTGCGCTCATTGCTATTGCATTTTGAGATATGCCATTTAAACCATGATGTTAGTCGTTGCCCATTATTACAATGCATGATAAGGAATAACATTTCAAGCTACTGTAAAATCTGCAGGTCCATGACTCATGACATGGAAGACTGTCGGCTGATTTTTTAGATCCATAATGTTATAGATATTAGTGTATGACATAAAAGAGTCTCGACATAACTCTAAAGGCAAGAATGAGCATCAGGAACGGGGATCACAATCAGGCGCACTATGATCAAAATGAAGGGCATTTTGAAGGTGGTCATGGCAGAGGTCGAGGATACCACAATGGATTCAGAGGGTGAGGCCATGGTAGTGGAAGAAGTGAGTTCCCTCATGGAATGTGTTATATTTGCGGATATCCTGACCACTACATGTGTGAATGTCACAAAAATATTACATGTTCTTTCTTTGGAAAGAGTCATAGCTATGAGGAGTGCTTGGACTTATATGAGCATCTTAGCAAGCAACATAAAAAATAAAACAAAGGCACATGGATGGTTAGGATATAGTGCGCTATGGAAAATCAATGGATGCCTAAGTTGGAAGTAGAGCCTAAGGTGTTGCAAGTAAATATCACAACCCGTGCTGAGGCGGTATGCACCAGAGAAGTATTGCAACATAATCCTACCATCACTAAGGAGGAGGTTCGACATGCATAGTACCCATATCATGCCCATCAGTAGGAGGTTTATTAGAAGACCATGAAGGTACTCAGGAATCTTCAGGGTGAGATACAATATTTGAAGGAGCAATCATGGAAGATGGAGAAAAAGAAAGCATTAGAGACGGTCCAAACTGATGTAGATGACTTCAGAGAAGTGTGCAAACTGTTGCACCAAGAGGATATCATTCCACTGTTAGGGAAATGGTTAAAAGGAAACACTCCACGCATAAGTGTTGAGACTGAACAGAAAATCCTGCATGCAAATATTCCCCCTTATAGCCTAGATTTGACAAGGAAATCACTCTGAATGTTGTTTTGGATGGGTGGTTATTGAGTAATATATTGATTGACACAAGTGTGTAATTCAATGTTCTTACTTTGGATCCATGGGTATAAATGGGAAGACTCCCATTGTAGTCATCCCCTAATGTATTGTTTATGGCTAATCAAACTAAGGCCACTCCCATTAGAGTTTTAAAAGATGCATCCATTACCATACAAGGAGCCAAGTTCACTGGATATTTTGAGGTTTTAGCATTGGTAGAGTCGGATAGCTTCCCATCTCTATTGGGGAATCCTTGGTGCTATGCAAATAATGTTGATCTTCAATTCAACAAGGGTTTATATCAGTTTTAAAAACAAGGAGGAGAGATTTATTATCCCTTTAACAGATGGCAAATTTGTGCCCTATGTTGAGCCCTTAAGTGAAGAATATCTTAATAGGATTTATGTATGCGCCATCCGAGATCCAGAGATGTTTGAGCTAACTAAAGAAGGAATAATTCAGTGGGAGGATGCACAGTCTATTAGTGATACTACAAGTGTTGCTTGTGATAATTGGGCTCATAACACTTATGATTTGGTAGGGCGTGAAGTCAAGAGCATATTTCCTAAGGGAAGAAAACATCTTTATGTCAAGAGGATAGGTAACAACTCAATACCTTGTTACATCGAAGAAGGAGATCCTACGGTATTCCTACACTCCATGGAGGAATAGTGGATAGACCCCATTGCAAATAAGAAATATGCTAGCATATACACTACATGGGACAGCAACACGTTGGTGGGTAGTCCACAAGGATTATATTATAGGATGGAATGAAATTAGGATTGCTCTTTCTAGTAGGTTCTTCAGGAGTAATGCACCTACTCAAATCTACACTTATCATGGTAATCAACCTATCCAGTGTAACATCCCCATTTAAGAACATTAGAACAAGTAAATTTTTTTTTTTTTTTTTTATAAATGCTTCCTAGTTCTAAATACATAATTTAGAACTCACAAATCAAAACCACCATTCTTATAACAGATAACCATATGCAGTTGTAATGACTCGGAGTACCTCCGATCTATTCATTCCATGACTCGGTAACCCACCGATCTATTCATGAGTATCAAAGGGTTGGTGTTTTTATTTTAACACATCACTCTTGCGGTTCTCTTCCCTAATCCGGGATTCAGAATGCTCTGTCCAAGGAACCTATCTGAATAATTGTTACCATTATTCATCAGCATCTCATCCCTTAGACTAGGTGACATAGGACAACGCAATCAGCAGCTTGCGATACTTTGGCCAAAGATTTGAAACATACTACTTATGTCTCGTATTCCTTGACGGCATACTCGTCATTCTGGAATACGTCCTTCACCCCATTTCTATGTTATGTAGAATGTCATATACTGACTTCTGTCAGTCTCTCCTGCCCCAAGTTATTCACTCAGGAATGGATTAGTAATATGACAACATTATAGGGATGCTCCCGAGGGCTAGGGATACGCTGACATACTGGGTCAACCCTAGTTAACCCAGTGTGTCAAGATACCCCGAGTCTCCTGGGGTAGCCTTATAACATAACCACATTCCTAATCAGTCCCAGAGTAAATATTGTTCGAGTTTAAGGTGTAAATATTAACGATCAATGCAAAGGGTGTCGCCATAAGTCACCTGTATTGTTGTATCTTCGAGAAGATCCTAATCTTCTCGAAGGTACAACCCTGCAGTTGACTTGTGCCATCAACCTTCAAATCCGCCTCGAAAAGATCTACTTATATATAAGTGTTACATATGTTGAGTTAAAGTTATACTTTAAGACGCTCCTTTTAGGGTAGTCTTTTCCCAACCCCTGGGTTCCTCACCTTAGGATTACCTTTCTCAATAAAACCCATTACACAAAGAGAAGTTATTAAGACTTGAGGTCCCAACAAGGAGTTCATAGAAAAACATAAATCTAAATCAACGAAACTGGACAATAACCCTTAATCTTCACATGAGATTGCTAACCAAACCCTTTTTGGTTTATATCAGATCTCATAGCTGAAATATATCTTACTTATTAGTATTGAGATATAGTGAATTAAAATAAAATAATACGTTGTCTTGACTTTGTTGAATGTTAGGGAGTGATAAATTAATCTTCTCATTCAGCTTCCTATTAAGGTTTATTTTACCCTTAGCTACTCGAAAGACAGTGAACTAATTCCATATTAGCTTTAGATAGAACATAACAAAACTACTAACTAGTTTTCCATTTTGCATGCCTTCTCGAGCAATCCATGCTCGGGAACCGAGTTCATTAATTGCATTAACTCCAAAATTCCCGCTCAATCTCCATTGCCACCGACCGCCATAGTTGGCGATGGACAAATGCAAACCAAAGATCATTTCCAGATTTGGCGACTCTGCCACGTCGGTCTCGTTGGCTGTTTGAAATCTCCACTAAATCCCTTGTCCTTCATGCTTATCCCCTTCATTTAATGCCATAGAAACTACCACCCATGGCTCACACCCCTTCATAGGTCCCCCTTCATCCATGGTCATTAGTTAGGTTAGAAACATAGGTTAGATCTTAAGGTGATACTTAGTCTAACTTCCTTAGTGCTAGGTCACTAACCTTAGAAACATTTAGCTTATAGTTTAGGGCTAGGTTAGATTAGCACTAATCCAACCCATAGGTTATAGTTTAGGTTTAGGTTATTAACCTTAATAAATCCAGTCTAGGTCTAACAAATAGAATCGTTCAATATAAGAACCAACAAATATACATTCCCGAAATGGATTCAATCCAGCATTGATAATAAGCTAGCAATATGTATACCAGAATTTATTACCTGGCTCAAGGTCTAGACCTTCCTAATATTACGATATCGGGAACCAATTCATATAACAAGATCAGCCTGAGTTAACTCTTGAATTGCTCATTCCACACATTCAGACCTTGCAACCTTTGTAAGGTCTATAATTTTTGGTTCATCCAGAATAAACTTAAAACATCTCTTGGATCAATGCAACTGATCCAAGGCTGAGTCATAAAGATGGGTAAATCCACAATTCACCCCGAAATCAGATTAAACTCAGGTGCTAAAAATGAAAGAAATAAAAGAGTCCAAGCATATCCTGACTCAGTCAAAGATCTTCAAGAGAAAAGAAGATACAATCCATGTCAAGCATGACTTCACAATCAAAGGAACACGTCCTTTTTACAGAAGAAATCATATATCAACACTTGAATGCTCAGGAGGAAGTAACAATAGTTCAGAGTGTTACAAGCTTCCCTCCTAAAAGATTCATTGTCCCGATGATTACATATTTGATTTACCTTCAGGTCAACCAATTTATTAGTTCACAATACAATGTGACTATTTCCAACTTGAACAGTTCCAGAAATCAATGTCACGATACATTTTATTCAGCCTGAGTAATGTTTGCCTCAATCTGGCTTTCATATAAACATGAAAAAGATAAGTTCATAAAAAAAAATGTTTTGTCAACAGATTTCATTCTGTTGAAAAAGAAAAGGAAAATTAATTTTCATCTCTTCCAGATTTTCCCAAGTTGCACTTTCTTCGTTAAACTGGTCCCACTGGACCTTACATTGTTGTATTTCACGATTTCTCAAATGCAATTGGTGAGTTTCCAGCACTCGTGTGGGTTTAACCATGATTATTCCTGGGTCTTGGACCTGCAAGGAATTCCAATTTAAGACATGTGACAAATCTGAAACGTATTTCTTAAGCAAAGAAATATGGAAAACATCATGCATGTGAGACAAAGTAGGTGGTAATGCTAATCGGTAAGCTATAGGATTGATTATTTCGACAATTTTGAAAGGTCCCACAAAATAAGGTGACAACTTGGCAGCCTTTCCAAAAGTTATAGAAATCTTTCTAGGTTTAACACAAAGAAAAACCTTCTCACCCAGCTCAAACCTTTGATCAACCCGCTTAAGGTCAGCATAGTTCTTCTACCTATCTGTTGCTTCCTTTAATCGTTCACGAATCAGCTTAACTTGCTGTTCCATTTCGGTGACGATATCTGGTCCGATTACCACTCTGATCCTCAACACTATCCTAGCTAACCGGGGTTCTGCACTTCCTTCCATAAATTTCTTCAAATGGTGTCATTTTAAGAGATGAGTGATAAGTGTTATTGTATGTGAATTCAACTAGTGGAAAGATACTATTCCCATTTATACTGCTGGTCCATGCAATAGATTCGCAACATGTCTTCCAACACTTGATTTAGTATCTTAGTTTGTCCATCGGTTTCCGGATGATATGCAAAACTGAAGTTTAGTTTCGTTCCAAGAGTTGTATTAAGCATCTGCCAAAATCTTGACATCATTCTAGGATCCCTATCAGAGTATAATCAATTCCGATACACCATGCAATCTGAAAATTTTGTGTACGAATATTTTGGCCAGCACTGGTAAATCATCCTTTAGATTTCCAGCGATGAAATGAGCTACCTTAGTTAGTTTATCTACAACTACCAGGATAACATCATATTTGTTCCTGGACATAGGTAACCCTTGTATAAAATCCATGCTTATTACTTTCCATTTGTACTACGGTATGCTATGGGGATATAACAGTCCAGTAGGGTGCATGTGTTCTGCCTTAACCCGCTGACATTCTAGACAATGAGTCACAAAATCAATAACATCCTTTTTCATACCTTTCCAAAATTATTGTTGTTTCAGATCAGCAAGCATTTTTGTGATACTCGGGTGTCCAGAGAAGGGCGAATTATGAAATTAAACTAACAAATTTTTTCTCAAATCGTTTAGCATAGGTATGTATACCCTGTTTTCATAACGTAAGATTCCTTCATTATCAAAATGAAATCCTTTATACCTTTCATCATTAGGTTCTGCAGTAAGTGCTGCTTTTAATTGCTGAAAGTATGTATCATATTCTGAGGTGACTTTTTACCTCATCCTTAAACTGAGTTCTTAATGTTATAAGAGCATAAATGTGCTTCCTACGACTTAGAGCATCTGCTACTCTATTCTCTTTCCCTTTGATGTAGCTAATATCAAAATCATATTGTGATAAAAACTCTAACCACCTTCTCTGTCTGGCATTTGGATTAGGCTGAGTGAAAATATATTTCAGTCCTAAGTGATCGGTTTTCAACTCAAAAGGTTTCTCAAGTAAATAGTGTCTCCAGACTTGAAGCGCATGAACAATGGCAGCAAGCTCCAAATCATGAGGAGCATAATTCAGCTCATGTAACTTAAGTTTTCTACTTTTATATGCTATGAATTAATCATTTTGTAACAAAACACATCCTAGGTCTTCCCCAGAAGCATTCATTATAACAGTAAAGCTCCCATTAGGGTCTGGTACAACTAATATAGGTGCAGAAGTCAACTGACTTTTCAGACTTTTGAAAGTAGTTTCACACTTATCATTCCAAATAAATTTCTTATCATTCTTCTGTAATGAAGTTATCGGTGCAGCCACCTTAGAAAAATCCTTAACAAATTTTCTATAATAACCAGCAAGACCCATGAAGCTTCTTACTTCGTGCACATTCTTTGGTGTAGGCCACTCAGTTATTACCACTATTGTTGAAGGATCCACAGCGATTCCTTCCTTGCTAATGACTTGACCCAAATAGTGAACTTCTGTATCAAAGAAAGAACATTTGGATAACTTATCATACAACTTTCTTTTTCTCAAAATTCCCAAAACTATCTTCAAATGCTCATTGTGCTCCTCAACACTTTTAGAATAAATGAGAATATCATCCAAGAATACAAGTACAAACTTGTCCAAATATTCTTCAAAGATATTATTCATTAAGTTCATAAAAGCTGCAGGTGCATTAGTTAATCCAAAGGGTAGAACCGTGAATTCATAATGTTCGTACCTAGTTCAAAAAGTTGTTTTATGAATATTTTCTTCTCTAATCCTTAATTGATGATAGCCAGATCAAAGATCTATCTTGGAATAAACTGCTGCCCCATGCATCTGGTCAAATAGATCGTTCGATCCTTGGAAGTGGGTATCTGTTCTTGATTTTTTCTTTGTTCAGCATCCAATAATCAATACACAGCCTAAGTGTTCCATCCTTCTTTTTCACAAATATTACCGGCGCTCCCCAAGGTGAAACACTTGGTCTAATCAAACCTTTAGACAAAAGTTCTTGCAATTGTGCCTTAAGCTCTACTAACTCTGTAGTAGTCATCCGATAAGGTGCTTTGGAAATAGGTTCCATTCCTGGTTTGATTTCGATGGTGAAGTCAAATTCCCTCTTGGGTGGTAAACCTAGTAATTCCTCCAGAAAAACGTCCTTGAAACTTTGCAACAGAGAAAATCATTTCATGGAATCACCATCTTCTTCTGAAAATTTAGATATCTTTAATGCATAAAGGGTACATCCTTTGTTTTTAGACCTTTTTAAGCTACATAGCTGACAGTTTTCTAACTAAAATTTCCTGTTTCACACCTTGAATCTTTACTGATTTCAGCCGATCATCTAAACATTTTGTATTCTTTTCATAGTAGTCTACTTTTGCTTTATGGTCAGCTAACCAATTAACACTGATGACAATGTCATACAATCCCAAAGGTGTAACATAGAGGTCAACTTCAGTGGAAAAGTTAGGTAAGTCAAGGACTGCCCCAAAAAGACACATACTCACTATATGAACAAAGTTATTACCATACTATACAGTCCAAGATTTATCCATTTTTTCCAGCCTTTCTCTCTTAATTTTAGAAGCACGTTTATTAGAAATAAAACATTCAGTAGCTCCTGTATGTCAAAAAGAATAGTGATAGGTATGCCAAATAACTTACCCGGAACTTCTATAGGTGTCACTTGCTTTTTAACTTGCTTGTCTGCTACTACAGGATGTATCTTATGCTGCTGATTACGATCATCCTTCTTTAAAGGGCACTCATTTGTGTAGTGGTCTTTTCCACAATAGTAGTAGCCTCCTACAGGTCCCTTTTTAGGCTCAAAATTACCTCTAACCCTATAATTATCACGTTGTCCTCCATAGGGCTTCTGCCCATTGTTATAATTTTTAGAAAAATTATCCCTTACATTTCTAGCAGGCTTATTTGCTACTGCTTTCTTACTATTATCCCCTGGAAACTTACTTCTGTTTCCAAAATTTTTCCATGGCCCCTTTTTGGGTGCAAGTGAAGTTGAAGAAGGGTTTACAATCTTCTTCCGCACTTCCTCTTTATGAGCAGAAATAGCCTTTAATTTCTGTTCCTGTCGTATGGCCTTTTCAACAACTCCTTCCATAGTGGTTGGACTGTGAACATTGACCTCTCCTCCTATCATGGGATTCAGTCCCATGATGAATTTCTATATTCTGAACTTCTCGTCAGTTTGATATTACAGTGCATACTTGAGGATTTTTGTAAACTGCTCCCAGTATTTAGTTATCGTTAGCTTTCCTTGAGCTAAGTTCTGGAATTCTATCATTTTCTTATCATAGAAAAGTTGTAGCAGCCAACGTTGCCTAAAATATCCTTTAAATTGATCCCAAGTAACATTGGTTTCATCAATATTTAGCTCAGCTTTACGGCTATCCCACCACAAAGATGCTTCATGTGAAAGTTGATAGGCTCCCCAAATAGCTTTGGTTTCCTCTGAGAAGTTTCTTATTGCAAAGTACTTCTCCATTTCACTGAGCCAGTTCTCAGCTCCATCTCCTAATGTGGTGCCATCATATTTAGGTGGGCTTATCCTTTTTATATCATTAGTGAGTTCTACTGCCAACATGGCCTTTTTGTTTTCTGGTTGGACAGGTGCATTTCCAGCGTTAATATCAACACCCATATCGGGGTTGTCCTAAGGAGGGTGGTGATTTTTATTACCAGCTTCATCATCCTCCTCATTTCCCATCACCTGTTGTTCAAGTACAGCCAAATGATCTCTTGTGTCCAATAGGGCAGCAAGGATCTCATAAATCTTTTGGCTTGTTGCCACCCCTCCTTTAAGTGGAGCATTGTTCGCAACGTTCCCCCTTGTTCTAACCATTTTTTGTTAGAAGAAAATTCAGGTTTTTATCAGATTATGGACACAATAGGTCCAAGAGTTGCAACCTTCAGCTCTGATACCAAGATGTAACGTCCCCATTTTAGTACATTAGAACAAGTAAATTTTTATTTTTATTTTTATAAATGCTTCCTAGTTCTAAATATATAATTTAGAACTCACAAATCAAAACAACCATTCTTATAACAGATAACCATATGTAGCTGTGATGACTCGGAGTACCTCTCGATTTATTCATTCCATGACTCGGTAATTTACCAATCTATTCATGAGTATCAAAGAGTTGGTGTTTTTATTTTAACACATCACTCTTGCGGTTCTCTTCCCTAATCTAGGACTTCAGAATGCTCTATCCAAGGAACCTATCTGAATAATTGTTACCATTATTCATTGGCATCTTGTCCCTTAGACTAGGTGACATAGGACAACGCAATCAGCAGCTTGCGATACTTTGGCCAAAGATTTGAAACATACTACTTATGTTTTGTACTCCTTGATGGCATACTCGTTAATCTGGAATACCTCCTTCACCCCATTCTTATGTTATGTAGAATGTCTTACACTGACTTCTGTCAGCCTCCCCTGTCCCCAAGTTATTCACTCAGGAACGGATTAATAAAATGACAATGATATAAGGATGTTCTCAAGGGACTAGGGATACGATGACATAGTAGGTAAACCCTTGTTAACCTTGTGTGTCAAGGTACCCTGAGTCTCCAGGGGCAGCCTCATATCATGACCACATTCCTAACCAGTCCCGGGGTAAAAAATTGTTCGAGTTTAAGCTGTAAATCTTAACGATCAATGCAAAGGGTGTCGCCATAAGTCACCTGCATTGTTATATATTTGAGAAAATCCTAATCTTCTCAAAGGTACAACCTTACAGTTGACTTGTGCCATCAACCTTCAAATCCGCCTCGAAAATATCTACTTATCTTTAAGGTGTTTCTTAAGTTGAGTTAAAGTTATACTTTAAGACGCTCCTTTTAGGGTAGTCCTTTCCCAACCCCTGGGTTCCTCACCTTAGAATTACCTTTCTTATTATAATCCCTGAAAACTTTCAACGGAAACTAACCCAAAATTGCTAACACAATAAGGATTTCTATAATAGTCGCATTCAAGTAGTATAATCATAGCAAGCATTCCAACCAGAAGGAACTTAAAGTATTCTAGCAAGATTCAACAGGATTCAACAACAATAAAAGCACAGCCGGTCTGTAATCGAAATGAAACCAAAAGGAGAATAAATATAGTAGCCATTCCAACAAGGTCTTCTAAAACCCCAAGATTCCTAATTCCACAGGAAAATAAGAACCAATACATTGCTTCAAACCAACTGAACTGAAATCACCTGAACAGAGTTGTTTTAATGAAAGCATTTGAAGTAAAGCAATATTTTTAAAAGTCAGGGCCTATCATGCCTGGTAATGTTGCTTAAAAATCCAAAGAAGACCTCTGAATGAGCTCGAGCCTTCTCCTCTTCTTCCACGATAGATTTAGCAACAATAATTTGTACCCTCATGCCTTATAAACTTTCCCCGATAGGGAAAAGAGCTAGAAAATCTCATAGTTGCCATGCAACACAAAGTAGACTGGTTCGAAGAACCAGTGATCAAATAGAGAGAAAACCGGAGTGAATGGAAAACCAAACATACCAACCAATTTTCCATTTTGCTTGTCTTCCCAAGTAATCCGTGCACTCGGGAACCGAAGTTCATCAATTGACATTAACTCCAAAGATTCCCACCCAATCTCCATTGCCACCGACCGCCATAGCTGGCGATTAACAAATGCAAACAAAAGACCATTCCCAGATTTGGCGACTACCGCCACATCATGTCTCAATAGATATTTGACAACCTTTGCCAAATCCCAAGTCCTTCATCCTTATCCCCTCTCATTTAATTCCATAGAAACTACCGCCCATGGCTCACACCCCTTCATAGGTCCCTCCTTCATCCATGATCATTAGTTAGGTTAGAAACATAGGTTAGATCATAAGGTAATACTTTAATCTAACTTCCATAGTGCTAGGTGGCTAACCTTAGGAACATTTAGCTTATAGTTTAGGGCTAGGTTAGATTAATAATAATCTAACCAATAGGTTATAGTTTAGGTTTAGGTTATTAACCTTAATAAATCTAGTCTAGGTCTCCCAAGTAGGACCGATCCAGTATTAGAACCAAATAGGGTAAAACATTCCTTGTACATGGATCCTATCTAGCATTGCTAAATAATCTAGCAATACTGAATACCCAGGAACATATTACCTGGCTTAAGGTCTAGGCCTTCCCGATGTTACGGTATTTGGAACCGATTTTCATTTAACAAGATCAGCCTGAGTTAACTCCTGAATTACTCATTCAACACATTTAGACCTTACAACTTTCGTAAGGTCTATAATTTTTGGTTCATCCAGAATAAACTTAAAACATCTCTTAGATCAATGCCACTGATCCAAGGTTGAGTCATAAAGAAGGGTAAATCCACAATTAATCCCGAAATCAGATTGATCTCAGGTGCTAGAAATGAAAGAAATAAAAGAGTCCAAGCATATCTTAACTCAGTCAAAGATCTTCAAGAGAAAAGAAGATACAATCCATATCAAGCATGACTTCACAATCAAAGGAACACATCCTTATTACAGAAGAAATCATATATCAACACTTGAATGCTCAGGATGAAGTAACAATAGTTCAGAGTGTTACATGGCACCACGTTTAGAAGTGTGAGAGACTCTAGACAGAGGGGCAGGAAGCTTTACCACCTTCTCTATGGGTGCACAAGTTTTATTCCACTTTATAAGGGTGTGTGTGTGCTTGGTATGTATATGCAAAACTCCATAGAGAGACTTGAAATTGGCAGGATCTAATTACACGAATGGCACAAATGTTTGACTTCTTCTCTGTTAAACCTCCAGTGAAAGAAGCATTAAGAGTCATAAAGTGCTTAACCATAGGAGATAGTACCAAGGCAGAAGAACTCCTTTAGGAGTTATTGGATGAAGGAAACTCAGGAGTGTGTGTTGGTGAATAGAAAGAGGCCGATGCCACACTACTTCAATGCACCTGCATTAAGAAAGAAAAGGGAAAATTGTCTACTTAGTGGATTGAATAAGTTGAAGATCTAGATGTAAACCATTCAACAGGTAGGCGTGAGGTGTTGGACAGTGAAGATAAGACCACGTGCACCTATCATGAACCTGTGAAGACAAAAAAGATGAATATTGGATCAAATGATGAACCTAAGGAAGCCATAATTAGAGACTATTGGTCAGAATCTGAAGTGGTAAAAATAATAGAGTTACTAAGGGATTATCAAGAATTATTCCCGAGGGGGTACCATGAACTTAAAGGCATGCATGAATCATTAGGGGAGATGAAGATACAGCTTAAAGAGGGTGTGCGCCCAGTTAGAAAGAGACCCTACAGGATGAACCCCAACTTGTGCGAAAATGTCAAAGAAGAGATTGACAAAATGTTGAAGTCTGGGATTATCAAGTCCCTTGATGAGTCAGAATGGGTTAGACCAATGGTGATCAGTATCAAAAAGGATGGACGGATTAGGATCTACGTGGACTACATGGAGCTGAATGTTGCATGTGTGATTGATCCCTTTCCTACGCCATTCACTGAGGAAATACTAGAAGGCGTTGTAGGGTGTGAAATCTATTTGTTTACAAATGGGTTCTCTGGGTATCATCAAGTTCAGATTGCCCAAGAGGATCAGGAAAATACTACGTTTACTACTAAATGTGGTAGCTTCACCTATATTGTAATGCCTTTTGGTCTGAAAAATACGCCTGTTGTATTTCCGCGCATAGTTGTTCAAGCTTTCAAAGAATTTATTCACAACTTCTTACAGGTTTATTGGGATGATTGGATGGTGTATGGATTAGTTAAGGATCATTGTGACAATCTGTAATTAATGTTTGAAAGATGTAGACAATTGAGTATCTCTTTGAACATTAAGAAGTGCATATTTTCTATGTCGTTTGGAATACTGTTAGGACACATAATCTTCAAGGAAGGTTTGTTGGTTGATCCAGCAAAGTTGTGGTCATTATAGGCCTAAGAGAGCCTACCAGTCAGAGTGAGGTGCATGGAGTTTTGGGTCATATAGGATATTATAGAAATTTTATCAAAGGATATGCCAAATTTGTCGCACCGTTGCAGGAGTTACTAAAAGGGAAGGGTACGTTCTACTAGGGAGAGCCACAGTAACACACATTTGAGACATTGAAGTAGAAACTTACTACCATGACTATTCTATGTTTTCCTTCGTGGGACCAACCATTTCATGTACATGTTGATGCCTCTAGCACAACCATTGGCACGGTGTTGGCTCAATGAGGAGAAGGTATTGTAGATCATCCTATCTATTTTGTTAGTAGAAATTTGACTCCTGTAGAATAAAATTACATAACTACAGAGTGCAAAACTTTGTCAATGATCTATGTGCTACATAAATTCTAACAGTACCTGCTAGCTACACCATTAATTTTTTATACATATCATATGTCATTGAATTATTTGGAAAACAAGCCCATTCTACAAGGGAGCATATGCAGATGGGTGCTTTTATTTCAAGAATTTGATTTCACAATTGTGGTAAAACCAGGGAAAAGTAATTCTGGACCAGACCATTTATCCATAATATAATTAGGAGAAGAAGAATAGGAAATTAAAGATACCATGTCAGATGCACAGTTATACAGTTTACAATGAGCACCATCAGAACTAGAGGACATTGTTGTCTTTCTACGAATGGGTATAGAACTAGAAGGAATGAAAACCCTGGAGAAGAAACAACTTGTTATATGTGCATCCCCTACATGTTGATTAGCGGTGACCTGTATAAGTTAGGTCGGGATGAGGTATTGTGTCATTGTGTACTAGAATATGAGCACATAGATATTATGGAAGAAGCTCATGGAGGTATTGATGGTCGCCACTATGCAGGTGATGCCACTACGCGCAAGATTTACTCACTGGATTATGGTGGGAGACCATGTATAAAGATTGTAAGGAATTTTGTAAGGCTTTTGATCATTATCAATGTCTTGGGAAACCAGGTCAACAAGATGAAATGCCTCTGAGAACTATTACTAGTATAGATCCGTTTGAGAAATGGGCTACAGATTTTGTGGGTCCTATTTCAACAGCTACACACAAAACTAGATCATGTTACATCATAACTTACTCAGACTATCTGACAAGGTGGGAAGAAGCAACACCTACAAAGGATTGTACAGTAGCTATAGTAACCAGGTTTCTTTGGGAAAATATTATTACAAGGTATGGATGTCCTTTAAGTTTTGACCATTGATAGGGGCACACATTTTCTTAATGAGGCAATCAGAATATTATTGGATGAATTCTTTATTACACACCATAAGACTACACCCTATCATCCTCACGCAAATGTAACTGTTGAGGCTTTCAACAAAATTCTGAGCCAGACATTGACAAAAAAAAGTGATATTGAAAGGAAGGATTGGGATGATAAAGTATCTGCATTACTTTGGGCATATCGAACAACATATAAAAGGTTGAACAAAGCCACACCATTTCAGTTAGTGTTTGGCACAGAAGCAGTTATTCCTATGGAATTTATGTTACCTTCTTTGCATATTTTGTGCACTGGAGGTCTTACTGATGAGCAAGCATCAGAAGAATGAATTGAAAAGTTAATTAAACTGGATGAATGACAAGACATAACACGTTGGTGTCAAAGATAAAAGAATACCAGGCAGAAAGCATGGCATAACAGGCATATAAGGGATACAAATCTTGAGATAGGACAGATGGTGTTCCTTTATGATTCTCAATTTTTATGCCATCTAGGCAAACTCAAGGTACATTGGTTGGGGCCATATGTTATCACTCACATACTCAAATCAGGTGCTTGTCAATTAGAGGAACTTGATGGAATACGGTTACCCGGTTACTACAATGGGAGTAGGCTTAAGCCCTACTATAAATAAGTCTTCTTGGTGTTTGTAATAAGGTAGTGTTGTTATTTAGATTAGGTTTTCAATTCTAAATTTACTTAATGTGTTTCTTTCTTTGTTGATATGTTTTGTCCATTTAGTTGGTGTGTTTGTGTAGTAAGCACATTTTTACGCCAGAAGCTAATTACTATTTGAAGAATTTTTATGTGCAGAGGACTGCACATACCCTTAGTATGGGGTAGGTTGTTGATATCCAAGTACAGGACTGGTGGAAATAAGTACACATGAAAGATATACGAGTGCTATTCAAGGTTGGAGAATTGAAAAAACAAGAGAGATTACTTCTAGACTAGAGGACCATAGATAGAGAGGAATGAAGAAACAAGGATAACGTGGGGTAAGTAGAGGCTAGGAAGACTACCAGTGGAAGGTGAAATGATGACGTACTCAGGTGCATGGAAGCACGTTGAAGTGAATTCTACAGCCAAAAGGTAGAAGGGCATGCTAGAAGGTTATAGCTTGGGTATGAAGATGTACCACGTGGAAAGAAGGAAAATGGTCGATTAATGAGAGGATTGTTGGTAGGTGGGATCTGAAAACCAAATTTAACTAGCAATTGTGTACACACATTTTCTTGCTTTGTATTGATTTTCGATGTAAAAATTGTGCATTATTTCTTTTTGTATTTTTAATAAAAGAATAAAAACTGCAAGTACTATGCAAATACTGAAAGAAATGAAGAGGATTCACCAGCAACGTGACGCAAGAATTGATAACGGAGTTCGGCGCTTGAGGCCTACGTCTCCGGGTCCGGTTGAATGGGACCGATCTATTAAAATCTTGAAAATAATCCTTTACAAAGAATTCTACAAAATTCTGACCTTCTCACAGTCTTCCTCTGTCGAAAATAATAGGGGTTGCTTTTTACATCTCCTTCAAACTCCACTCCTAGCTCAAGATATGAGCATTACAATATTAGTACACAGTCCCGAATGCATTACAAATAGAATATCACCCTTTTTATATTGTTTATGCGCCTCCTAGCATGCCGGCTGGGTGCTTATCTTTTTACTCGGCCCACCCGAGTTCCATTCCCCTCCTTGGCTTTTGTTTATCCTTTTGGGATTATAATCCCACATTTGGCGCATGAAAAATCTAGGACAAGGACTTTAATAAGGTAGGTGGGCGCAGTTTTTTGAATGGCTAGAAAGCCGCCTTAGCCTATGTGGTAGGGTGCTTAGATTGGGGCGCATTGCATTGGGGTCTTGGATTTTGGGCGCATGGTCCCATAATTTTGGCATGCTTATCCCATAGTTTAATGCGGTGGACAGTTTAAACTAATGCGTGGAAAGTGGAATGGATATGCGTTGAATAGTTTGAGAAATGTGGCGTGGAAAATTGCAAATAAGTTATAAGGCGTGGGTAATTTAAATCATACATGCCCAATGTCCCACATGCATGGCGCAAAGGAAATATAGAGGTTTATATACACAAGTTGGTTGAATGGTTAAATGAGAAGGAGGCCAAGGCACCCCTCCATAATCGAGTGTGTCGAACCTGGCTGAGGGCCCCCAGCCAGTAAATAGCGGGGTCCATTTGTCTGAGAACGAGTGTCCAAGACCGGCGTTCCAAAACCCATTTTTTTAATACGTCACACAATTCGTCCACGTGTCGCAATATGATCGCAACACTTGGCGAGCGTGCACACGTCCAACCTGCACAAAACTCCAAATTTCGCCAGTTGCCCAAAAATTTCAGCGGGCTATAACTTTTGCAAACGAGCTCCGTTTCCTGCAAACAAACTGTCGTCGGAGTCGTATAATTTTTCTCCACGCTTTAAAAATGACTGCAACAATTTCTGAGAAGATCTTAGATCGGTGTTTCTCTGTGAGGATCCTCTGGATCATTCCTCCCCACTGAGAAACTTTTGGACCCCAAAAGTCAACCTAATTGGTGAATAGGTGAGGGTATTTCTCCCTCACCTTTCCGGTTTCCATCCATTTTGCCTTGTTCGGATGCATGCCTCTGAACCCAACACGAAGATATTCAATATCACCCCTTCGCGAAGTTCTTACTTTCCTGTCCAAAATGATGTCTTCCTGCAACTCATCAAGATACTCAGGAGCAAAATCATCAATGGAAGGCATAATGTTAGAATCATCATGATCAACAATCATAGGCGGTTCATACAATCTTAAATTCTCAACATTTACAACTGAGTAGATTTGCATATATGGAGGTAAATCTAACCGGAAAGCGTTGTTACCAATTTTTTCCAATATTTGGAACGGACCATACCGTATAGGTTTCAATTTTTTACCTTCACCTGTCAGTCTTTCCTTGCTGATGTGAAGCCAAACTGAATCACCAACTTTGAACTTGTGATCAGTTCTATGTTTATCATGCCTAGCTTTGTACTTAGCCTGGCTTTTCTCCAATTGTTCATGGACATACTGATGAACCTGTTGTATTCTCTGCACAAATCTTTTAGCCTTGTCAGAATCACTTGCACCATTAACAACAGTTTCATGTCCATAATATATATCTAATGGAGAATTAGGCAGATATCCATAACAAGTCTCAAATGGAGACTTCAAAGTAGAAGAATGTAAGGCACGATTATAAGCATGTTGCACATAATAAAGATGTTCATCCCACAATTTAGGGTGTTTGTTACTATAGCCCCTAAGTAATTGTACCACTGTGCGGTTTACAACCTCTGTTTGACCATCAGTCTGTGGATGAAAAGCAGTGCTCTTTTTCAGTTTTGTGTCCATTAACCCCCACAATGTTGACCAAAATTCCCCAAGAAATCTAGAATCCCGATCAGATATGATTGAAGTAGGTAAACCAAAATGAACCCAAACAAACTGAAAGAATAAATGTGCAGTTCCCTCACCAGTTATTTGTTTAGTACATGGAACCAACACACACATTTTGCTAAATCTGTCCACTACCACATATAAGTAATCATGTTTTCTCCGTGTCATGGGCAAGCCTCCTACAAAGTCCATGGAAACACTTTCCCAAGGCCGTGTTGGAACAGGAAGAGGAGTGTAAAGTCCTAATTTCCTGTTACTTGGCTTGCTTGTGGCACAAAGAACACATCCCTTAATATATCGGTTTACATGTTCATGCATTCTAGGCCAATAGCAATATTTTTGTAAATGTGCAACTGTCTTACTTACACCAAAATGCCCTGAAATAAGAGAAGTATGTGCTTCCCTAATCATATGCACACGCTCATTTTCTGGAATACAAAGTTTTCCAGAATGATATAACAATCCTTCATGCAAATGATAATCTTTTTCTCCTACTTGTTTCCCACTTACTAAATCCTCATACACTTCTCTAAAATCAACATCATTTGCATATTGTTCCTTGTAACTAACATGAGCCAAAGAACTATGCTGTAAAAGGATAGATGCTACTACCACTGGTGGTCTGGACAACATGTCGGCAACCTTGTTTTGAATACCTTTTTTATACCTGATTACAAGATGAAATTGTTGCAAAAATCCCATCCACCTGAAATGTCTAGACTGCTGCAATTTGGTTTGTGTTTGTAAATATTGAAGCGGTTGATGGTCAGTATGGATAATTGTTTCTTTTCCCATTAAATAATGCTTCCATTTTTTAACACTTTGAACCAAAGCATACAACTCTTTATCATAAGTTGGATAGTTTCTTACCGCACTTGTAAAGGTTTCTGAATGGTAACACACTGGTCGTTTGTTCTGCATCAAAACTGCCCCCATTGCGTAGTCACTAGCATCCGTCTCAATCTCAAATGAATGTTGTAAATCCGGAAGTGCCAAGATCGGAGCGGTACTTATCTTCTCTTTCAGTGTATCAAATGCTTTTTGTTGTTTTCCTCCCCACTGAAAGACCTGTTTAATACTTGTCAAAGCATGCAAAGGAGATGCAATATATGAGAAGTTAGCAATAAATTTCCTCCAGTACTGAACTGCACCTAGAAAACTTCTAACTTCCGTCACATTTGTGGGTCTAGGCCATTTCACAATAACCTCTATTTTTGCAGGATCAATTTTCAATTCTCCATTTCCTACAATATACCCCAAGTAAATTAAAGATGTTTTTCCAAATTCACATTTTGACATCTTCAAATACAATTTCTCTCTCCTTAGTGCATCTAAGACTTTCTGGATGTGTTTAATATGTTCATCCCATGATTTACTGAAAATAAGAATATCATCTAAGTAGACAATAACGAAATTATCAATGAATGGCCTAAAAATTTCATTCATAACTCTCATGAATGTTGCCGGTGCATTGCACAAACCAAAAGGCATCACTAACCATTCAAACAATCCCTGTTTCATTTTAAAAGCAGTTTTCCAAACATCACCTTCTGCAATTCTTACTTGGTGATAACCACTTCTTAAGTCTAACTTAGTGAAATAAATTGCATTTCTTAATTGATCCAGTAAATCATCTATTCTAGGAAGAGGGTAACGATTCTTTATAGTAATCTTGTTTAAAGCACGGAAATCAACACACATTCGCCAAGTGCCATCCTTCTTAGGAACCAATATAATTGGTGAACCACATGGGGATGTACTTGGACGAATTATACCTTGAGCCAAAAGTTCCATTACCTGTCTCTTGATTTCCTCGTTCTCTACTACTGACAACCTGTACATTCCGATATTGGGAAGAGGTGCATCCTGAAGCAACTGTATCTCATGTTGAACCCCTCTTTTGGGAGGTAGACCTTGTGGATCCTGAAAAACATCATCAAATTGAGAAACAATTCTTACCAATTCATCCTTATGTTTTAGATCGCAAGTCTCAAAAGCCATCTCATTTTCTTTTTCCTTGGCTTTGACCACCATGAGCACAAAACTTTTGCTTGAGTTGACAAGCCTTTTCATTTGACCTGCAGTTACCAAGGATAGATTATTCTTTTCACGGTGAGCTCTAATAATAAACTCAATTCCATCCTTTACAAGCAAATATTTATTTTCTTCCCTATAGAAGATTGCTTTACGATCATACAAATAAGGACTTCCCAAAACCACCCCACAAATATCCAAAGGAACTACATCCAATTCAACCTCATCAATAAACTTGTCTGTAATGGCAAATCTGAAAGTACAAGTTTTAGTTACCTGCAGTTTTGCATCATCACAAACCCAGCCCAAAGGATAAGGCTTAGGATGTGGTGTAGTTTTGAGCCCTAGTTTTTTAACAACCTCCTCTGAAATCAAATTAGCTTGAGATCCACTATCAAAAAGAGTATCAATTTTCGTATGCTTTGAAATTACTCTAATGTGGAAAAGCTCATTTCTTTTCTTATCGTCAGGTGTAGTTTGTTTACTAGAAGAAGATGCAACATCTGTAGTGCTATTGTTGGAAATTGAAAGAGTTGATTTACCTTGTAAACCCATAGCTGTGATTTTGGTTTCATCACCTGAATCAGAACCAAGATCATGCACTACGGTGTTTGTTTTCTTTTCTTTTCCTTTCTTAACCATCCATTTAGGCTTCTTTTCAGGATGTAATTTCCAACATTTAGACTCATCATGGTTTTTTTTACAATGATTACAAAATGGTTTTTCATCTTCCTTCTTAACAGTAGAGTTTGTTTTATGCTTACCCTTTCCTTTTCCTTGTTCTTTCGAACCTTTTCCTTCAGATTGCTTGTTCTTCTGATTAAAAGAAGAGAAAGAGGACTCCTTTGTCATTTTCCCTCGTGCTTCCAGATGGGTTGCTTGAACACATACTGCATCAAGATTAGTAGTACCTAAAACAAGTATCATATGCCTTAGATAACTATGCAATCCACCAATATATTTGAGCAGTGTTTCTTCTGTGTTTAGGGAAATTCCCAGAGTTAGAGCCCTTTTCCTAAATTCTTGTGTGTATTCTTGAACACTTTGTCCCTTAGTTTGTCTTAATGTTTGCCAATCCATCATAGCTTGTTGCTTATAACCAAGAGGATAAAATTGTTGCCTAAGATTTGAAACAAATTCAGACCAAGAAGTGATTTCTATACCTTTGTTTTCTTCCACTTCCTGAAGCTTACTCTCCCACCAAATGAGTGTTGTTCCACCCATCCGAAGAGTTGCCAGATGAATCTTTGCTTCATCATCAACAATTCTCTGAACCCTGCAATATACTTCTATTTGCTTGACCCAGTTATCCAACTTCTCTGCATTTAGCTCTCCAGTATACATAGGCAATTCAAACTTGATATCTAACTTTAATGAAAGAAAATCAGATTTTAAGGAGTCTCTTTTTGGAATGTCAGAACTAGAGCTTTCTTCTTTCTTACCTTCTCTAGTCCCCTTTTCCCTTTTCCTTTCTTGGTACATTTCTTCCACCATTTCCTTCATCTGTTGGAAGGATTGACGAAAGTTTTGTTCCACTTCCTCTCGATCCGCCATTGTAGGACTTCGAGATCGTCTGGTACCAATTTTGGGATCTCCTTCAACTAATTCTCCTTCACCCTTCTTAGATCGAGACCTTGTTAACATCCAACACACAACTTGCAATCCAAAACACGTTAAACTGAACCAAAAATCAGTCAAAACCAGCTCTGATACCAATGATCTGAAAACCAAATTTAACTAGCAATTGTGTACACACATTTTCTTGCTTTGTATTGATTTTCGATGTAAAAATT
The DNA here is from genome assembly GCA_019776745.2 of Taxus chinensis. Classification (NCBI taxonomy): domain Eukaryota; kingdom Viridiplantae; phylum Streptophyta; class Pinopsida; order Cupressales; family Taxaceae; genus Taxus; species Taxus chinensis. Next base: position 906,896,181 of record CM034149.1, on the reverse strand, counting down.
GTGCATTATTTCTTTTTGTATTTTTAATAAAAGAATAAAAACTGCAAGTACTGTGCAAATACTGAAAGAAATGAAGAGGATTCACCAGCAACGTGACGCAAGAATTGATAACGGAGTTCGGCGCTTGAGGCCTACGTCTCCGGGTCCGGTTGAATGGGACCGATCTATTAAAATCTTGAAAATAATCCTTTACAAAGAATTCTACAAAATTCTGACCTTCTCACAGTCTTCCTCTGTCGAAAATAACAGGGGTTGCTTTTTACATCTCCTTCAAACTCCACTCCTAGCTCAAGATATGAGCATTACAATATTACTACACAGTCCCGAATGCATTACAAATAGAATATCACCCTTTTTATATTGTTTATGCGCCTCCTAGCATGCCGGCTGGGCGCTTATCTTTTTACTCGGCCCACCCGAGTTCCATTCTCCTCCTTGGCTTTTAGTTTATCCTTTTGGGATTATAATCCCACATTAGTCGCATGAAACTCGGACAAGGACTTTATATGTTGGTGGGTGCGGTTTTTGAATGGCTAGAAAGCCGCCTTAGCCTATGTGGTAGGCGCTTAAGATTGGGGATGCGCATTGCATTGGGGTCGGCGCATGGTTTAATTTTTGGGTGCTTATCCCATAGCATATGTGCATGGACAGTTTAAACAATTGCGTGGACAGTTTAAACTAATGCGTGGAAAGTGGAATGGATAATGCGTTGAATAGTTTGAGAAATGTGGCGTGGAAAATTGCAAATAAGTTATAAGGCGTGGGTAATTTAAATAATACATGCCCAATGTCCCACATGCATGGCGCAAAAGGAAATATAGAGGTTTATATACACAAGTTGGTTGAATGGTTAAATGAGAAGGAGGCCAAGGCACCCCTCCATAATCGAGTGTGTCGAACCTGGCTGAGGGCCCCCAGCCAGTAAATAGCGGGGTCCATTTGTCCGAGAACGAGTGTCCAAGACCGGCGTTCCAAAACCCATTTTTTTAATACGTCACACAATTCGTCCACGTGTCGCAATATGATCGCAACACTTGGCGAGCGTGCACACGTCCAACCTGCACAAAACTCCAAATTTCGCCAGTTGCCCAAAAATTTCAGCGGGCTATAACTTTTGCAAACGAGCTCCGTTTCCTGCAAACAAACTGTCGTCGGAGTCGTATAATTTTTCTCCACGCTTTAAAAATGACTGCAACAATTTCTGAGAAGATCTTAGATCGGTGTTTCTCTGTGAGGATCCTCTGGAACTTCTTCTACTTTGCACGACAGAGGGTTAGAATCACAGCAACTTTGATTTCAGTTGTGACGGGACTAAGGGCCTCGAGAGTGGATATAGATAGAGAATTATTTGATAATCCTACAATCCTAGAGACAATAAAGGATCTGGGGTATACCAAAGGTCCACATGCAGCATAGACATTGAAAAATTGAAGAAGTACCCAATAGTGCAGGAAGTTGCACATCTTGTAACAAAGTTGAATGACCAAGGAAGATGGTCACAAGTAAGCAAATTATGTGGCTACACGTCACAAAGAAGATGTCTTAAGGAGTGTTCTGCAATATTGCAGATCACATAGTAAAGACAATCATTGAAGAAGTGCAGATAGGTGACAGAATAAGTTTTTGGTGTTATACTATTGTCTTTAGTATTTATGGAGATTGGGGGTGCCTGATGGACCAAAGGAAAAGATTTGGGAGTACCCCATGGAACACAAAGTCACCAGCAGAAATATTTGGCAAGAACTTGTGTAATGGATCAATGAGCAGACCATTTAAGTAGAGGGCTAGAGATGTGGTATAATAGACTATACGCGCAACATTTGAAGAAGAGTGGCACATACCCAAGGAGTTGCCTTCAGTGGTGGGTCAGGAAGTTCAGTTTGTATTCTACCAACATTTTTGCATCACGCATGATTTACGATGAAGGATAAAGCTTGGAGCCCATGGTGCAAATTGTCATATGCCTTCAAAAAAAGATATTTCTAGGCAACAGTTCATTGATTTTCAGATGCGTAGTGCCTAACCTTCAATGTAGACAAGGTAGATTGCGACTACCACACTTTGAGAAAGAAATATGTATATCCAGGGTGGAAACGCCTACATTGAAAGGCTTATTTCAGATATTATAGGCATGAATCTTATAAGCTTGGTAGTTGGGGACACCAGAGCAGTGCTTGTGTACCTGCAACTCAAACCCAAGCTAGAGAACACCAAGTATGTGGAGAATGCGTTCACGCTCCCAGGGCTTCCAAAAGGTAAGCATATAATGTAAAATGTTCTAGCATCCTAGCCCACATAAACAATTCAAGTAGTTAATGATGATGAAGAGCATGAGGATAGTGGTGGTTTGGAGCACAGAGGTAGAAGACAACCTCCAAATAAGGAAGAAGCTGAGCATGCGACTACACCACCTCAGCCACAAGAATGAGATGATGAGGACTTAGATGTAGTCCAAGGAGAGTGCCATTTTAAAAGAGTATTCAGGAGAATAAGGACCCTAGGTGCTAATCTGCAATAAGTGTGCAAGTCACCTCGAATATCTCTACAAAAGGAGTTAACTGAGAAAAGAAGAAGGAAATTGAAGCTAAATGAGGAAGTGGAAGATTCTGAGGAAAGCACACCAAATTACCCTACACCTCCAAAGAATAAGGATGACCCAGAAGAAAAGGATATGAAGGATGAAGAGGAAGGAGGAAGATGAGGCGACAACCAAGAATACGAAGGACATAACAACACAAGTTCCAAATCTTGAAGCCTAAGTTCCTAAGCAACATAGATAAAAAAGAACAAGTAGATAATATCTTCCACTATGTCATGGGCTACATCGAGGACACAGGTAAAATTTTTTATGCCCATTTCCAGAGCATAATGACACAAAACGGAGTTATATGGCTGGGAGTCGATGGATGAGGACATGACAACCATGTGCACAAGGAAGCAAACTGTCATGGTCGATGCACACGCACATGGATGAACCAAATTTTGATTTATGTGAAGAGTCACGTGTTTCAAGGAGGTTGAAGAAGACACCTCAGGCTAGACACATAACAATAAATCCTACTATTATGTCAAATGAATAGGTGAGCAATTCTTTGATGAAAGTATTGATAGAGGTGGCACAATGGATTTAGATAAAACTGCAACAATTAGGGCGTTGAGGGAGGAGATCAAGACTAAGGATGAGGAAATAGCGTTCCTAAATCAGGAAAGAGACTTGGCACAGAAGAAGAATACAATTTTTATCAGCATGACAGAGGAGATTGGGGAACAATGTCATCAAGGCTAGGCCACACTTAGAGCCAAAGGTACCTAAGATGTTTCCTTCAGTATTACATTATGTAAGTACATTGGTGGACTTAGTGCTTGAAGATGAACCTCTGTGCATGCCAGTGCCAGAGCACCCAACATGAGAAGTAGAGAGGGAAAAAGCTTCAGTGATGCAGAAGATTGCATCATATGAGGGGTTACTTTATAGCTTGCAAGAAATGGAACTAAAGAAGGTAGATCAAGCACGGAATCTTTATACAACGCAGGGTCAAAGAATACAAGTGTGTCCCACTTTGTGGCCATAAATATTTTAAAATTGTTGGTCTTGCCAGATATTTTAGAATCTGAGTAGTAATAAATAATTAAAAAATACTATAAAATTTTTAAAAAGCAGGTAAATTTTAGATGCCCTGCACCTTGGAAGTGTGGGGTAATGTTGATCATTCAGAATCTGGCATTTACACAAAGAAAATACAGAAGGTTCACATGGGAGAATAGAGCACATTCAAAGGTGTGGAAGTATCGGAAAAGATCATGCACAAAGAATAGAAACAAGTTCAGGACTTAGCCTTTTTCATAGAGAGGATCTATTTTTGGAGGTAGCATGTGGAGCACACAAACTGGTCAAAGAATTTTGTGACATGCATTGGCTATTTTTGGAGGATCAGCTAAGAAGTGTTTTGCATGGATACAAGCTGACAATAGATCTACTACTATTAGTTAACCAAAAGTAGTCTATTGTTAGCACACTTGCATGTGTGGCTATTTTTTAATGGTGTGTGGCTAATAATAGCATGTGACCTATTTTAGGATTAGATAAGTGGTGAAGGGCAAGTCCCCATCCTTATAAATATGTATTAAACTATGTAGCATAGAGAGTGTGTGTCAGAACTGTGTTATAGTGAGATTATGCTACCAAATTTGATACACGCAATAGTGTATACTACTGTTATTGTAAGGAAGCTTCTGTGTATTACTAAATTTAATATAATGAATATTATGGACTGAATCAAAGTGTTATCATGATTATAGTTTAGTGTTGTATGTTTGATTTCATCATGGTTATCTTTTAAGTCAGTGATTCTCTAGATTTAGATCTGAACATGCACTATAGAATGCTATATTAGGAATAGATCAAAATGCTTTAAGTCTTCATCATGCTAACATCTTGTAACAACAACCCTAAAGAGGGGCCTAGTACCTTTGCGCACTTCGGGTGAGTGCTCAGTCTAGGATGAGTGATGTGCCATCATGCTTGGGCTTGTACTAGTGAATTCTAGGCTACATCAACCACTCATAAGGCACGCCTAGAGAAGTGGTACAAACGAATGCGTGATGCATTTGGGGAAGAATGGAAGATCCCATAGTAGTTTACCATGCTCAAATGATGGAGAAGAAAATTATGTAATATCCAACACTTCCGCATTGGGAGATTTAAATTAACAAATTGGACTAAGGGTCCATGGTATAAGCTACCCTTCTCCTTCACCACGCAATAATTCCAAGCTGGATTCAATTGGTTTAGAAAGGCTAAAAGACTAAGGTTTGACCTTAGTGAGGTGGACCAAGACCACCGTGAGCTATGATGAAAGCTCATGTACCCTAAAATTTGATCATACATGGAGAAATATGTCTCCTATGAAGTGAAAATGATGAAGCCCATGACATTTCATTGTCAATCATCGGAAGGACTACAACAAGGGTGTATCTATGTATAAGGCCTAAATTTGAGAAAGGAACTTATCTGGAGAGTAATGTCTCCATTCCAAAAGACCCCACAGGGAGAAAGAAGGCCGCACCAAAGAAGATAGAAAGAGAAGAGTGGTAGGAGAAAAAGGCACAAAGTGTATAGACAACACAATCTATGGGCACGCCGGAAGCAGTCACGAAGCCTATCACTTATGCACATAGGAAGAAGTCTCCTGTCAAGGTAAAATACTAAGAAGAAGAAGCACCAGAGAAGGAAGAGCCCCTCACACATGAGGAGTCACCAAGGAAGACGTCACCTAGTGAAGAAAAAGAAAAGGAAGAAGTAGAAGGTGATAGATGAGGCAGATTCAGAGGAGATGGAAATTTTAGGTGCCTAAATTGGTAATAAGGATGATGATGAGCCTGAAGGAGATGAGGACCATCTAGTGTATGATGTACATGACTCAGAAGAGAAGGAAGGTGAAGAAGAATATAATAAGGAAGATGAGGAGAAGAATGATGAGGAAGAAGTCAAGGATCAAGGTAAGTGGAGAAATCTATGGAGAGAGAAGCGGCGGGTATCATGAAGGATTTTGTGGAACAGGATTTTGAATAGATCTTGGATGAAATTTTGAAGGAGATGGAAGAAGAAAGCGTTGGGAAGGAGTATGGAAACATGGGCGGGGATCCCAAATCAGTAGTAAGCTTCCCAAAAGTTGTGCGAATAGGTGGGAAAGACGTGGTGGTGGCACAAGAGCAGAGAATGGGATACATATGATCCTAGCAAGGTGCTACGTGTGCGCTTCCAAAACACATTACCAATGGAGAAAATCCTAGCTATGTCATTGTTTGATGTAGAAGGTACATATCCCCAAACCAGGAAGATGCTATCTTGGGCATTCAAGTCTCACGTAGATGAACCTGAGTTCAAAGTAAGCCAAAGAGTGCTAATGAAGGTTCCAGAAACAAAAGGAATAAATCCCTTAGTGAATTCTCAAAAAACTATAAGATGAACATGTCTATAACACACTTAACAAGGTTTCAATCAAAGTTGAGGATAGACTATTTAGGAAAAATGATAGAGTGAGATTCCTGGAGGAGGAATTAGAGAATAAAAAGAAGGAACTCATAGAAAAGAGCAAGGACCTAAAGTAAGAGGAGCTAATTAGCGCTCAGTTGAGGCGTGAGCTGAAAAAATAAAAAGAAAATGTGTATGAAGTCTCCAAGAAGGTGGATATGATTACAAATGCCATTGTCCCGAAACACCCTGACTTAGCACCACCCGAGAAGAAGTATGAATCAGCCTTGTAATGTCTAGAGGATTTGACTCAAATTCTCATGATGGAGAGGCAACCAATCACATTCTCACAATGGAGAGGTGACCACTCGCATTAGAGTTTGCATAATAGGTTCAAGCGTGCCAAGAGAAAGAGGACAATATGAAGGTTGTCAATATTGTGGCTTAATACACTAAACTCCTTGCAGAGGTAAAGGCTATTGCACAAGTTGCTGAAGCTACATATGAAAATTGCATTGATAGGGATAGAGTGGCAAACATCTTGGTTTCCACCCATGGAAATGGAACTCAAGAATTTCCAAGAGAAAAATAAGGGGAATAGAGAAAAAAGAGATAACATCCTAGCTGAGGTGGAAAAGAAGTCATAAGCAATTGAGACCCTATGAGGCTCGATTAAAATCCAACTAAAGGAATTATACCCCTAGATCACCTATAGGATGGATGCGCTTGAGGACATGGGAAAGAAATTGGAGAGTATTATTGACACCATGAGACCAAAGGGGAGGAATCAAGTTTTGAGGAGGTGAGCAGCCTTAGTCGGAGACCTCTGTCAACAAGCACAGAATGAGGTCGATGCTTCAGAAAAGATAGAGGTAGAAATAGGGAAGGATTTCCCTGTCCTCCTTCAAAAATAAGCAAGTCCCCCATTCTTTCATTCTTTCTCCCAATTCTTCATTCCTTTATTCTTAATCTTTCCAACCATTTTAAGATCCTACCATTCTTTATTTTATTGAAGAAGTGTTCCCAAGGACAGAGAATAGGCATAGTGTGGGGTGATGTTGGGCCATAGAATTTGGTTAAGTAAAAGAAGGCATGTGGGCGAGCGAGACCTATTTGAAGAAGGGTGTGGAGGTTTAAGGTGATCAGGGAAGGGTTCTAGTAGGGTGTTGCAGAACACATGGCATGTGCAAGGCAAGATAGGGTTTTGGGAATTAGCAATATTCGATGTCCCAAGTAGCACATGAGAAAAGCATGACCCATCTAGCATGCGGAGTGGATAAGGTGCCAACCTAGTGAATTTAGGATCAAAAAGGGAATATTCCATGCATGCGATGGAAGGTTCCAGAAGAACATCATTACACAGTGGAGAGCTTGGATCAAAGGAGGCATGCTCCATTGGAGGACCACTTGGACACTTGATAGCTTATTTTGTTACCTTAGAAGGCATGGAGGTGAAGGAAGAAAAGCTATATAGTTGTGGTGCACGGGTAGCAGAAGAAAGAAGACACTGATTAGTGTGGTAGACTGGTGGAAGAGAGGCAAAGTTCTGCATAAATACAATGGAGAATTCTATGGGCTGGGATTAGAGAAAATATAGGAGTGATGGTATATTTAGAGTGATGGGTCTATATTCATCTTTGTAATTTGGAGGATATAGGGTAGTTCTGATGCCATGACTTTTCTCTGCATTGTTATATGGGTCTAATACAACCTCAAGGAATGTAATGTGGTTATTGAGCTCGTTAATGTGAATATAAGGAACTGTTCTAAATCACATATGTGTTCATGAGCATAATCTTAGTGTATTTCCTTTGTATATAAACCATTTCCATATGTTGTTTTTCATTTTTTCTTGTATGGATGCATTAAGATGATACTCATATTAGGTTATCCAAATGAAGCACGGTTCTTTTCTATTCTTTTGCACTAAAATATCTATCCTATCATAAAGATAGCATTCTCACAAGACTCACATAAAGGAGAGAATTGGCACCCGTGCGTGCCTCTGGTGAGCGCCCAATACCCACTGGGTGATAGGCTGATGTGTATGGGATTTTACTGTTAAATCTAAGGGGTATAAAATGACTACATTTTCCTAATCCAATGTTGATTGTGAGAACTTCCTTTTTGCTAGGAGGAACTACCTATGAATGTAAAACAAGATTACAAGAAGAATATTAAACAATATATGTCAGTGGACTACCTAGCGTGTGCTAGATCCAAGAAGTGTCATACTTCCTAAATGGATGTCAATCCACTATTTAATACAACTTAATGCAAGAAATAACATAAAAAATAAGATCCTACTGTAATTGATATGATTTAGGTATCTCATTCGAATAAAATAAGAAAATATAATATAACAGGTTGGGTTATGACCAAATCTAAGGGTTGGGCATGGTCAGGTAGCCAAGGTGATTAGAATAGGTCAGAGTCAATCTTTGGGTGGTTTTTGGGTTATTTGGGGGAAGGTTATTAGGTCACTTTTATAGGCAGGATTACCAGTTACAGAGACTGATGTCGGTCTCGTATGACTGATGATAGTTGAGAGGGAAACTGACGATGGTCAAGGTGACCGGCCATCGGTAGATGTAGAATGGTAGAAACTCAATAAATCTTGGTTTTGGAGGTTTCCTATGATTAAAGAGAGAGTGGAAGAATGACGGTTAGGTTGCTAAAGAAGATGATAATGCTTAGAGATGTATGAGGTTGAATATGGGGAGCTAAAAGGTTATGGGTGGTTAGATGGGTAGATTGGTTGGAAGGTGAGGATGATAGGATGCAAAAGAGAATAGGATTTAAAAGAGAAAGCTAAATAAATGATGATCTAAGAAAAGTATGGAATGCTACAGATCAAAACACCACTTACTTGTATTTACAGGCATGGTTATTAAATGAAGGTGACGGTTGATCTATGAAAATGGTGGTCAGTGCCCATGGCAGTACTTCTAGGAATGCTACCATGAATGCTATTGTCTTCAGATCAATCTTGGTGTCGACTAGGGTGTGTCTGGATGTATGAGAGGGCTCTAGTTTGTGCTTGCATATAGTTATCTCTCTCTCTAAACTTAAATAATCCTTCCAACCTCTAGAATAAGGTTACCAAAGTCAATATATGGTAATCGACGATGGTTTAGGTTAAGCGACATCTGTTTAGGGTTAACTGACATCGGTTACAATGAGACATCCTAGGTTTGACAAAATAGCAGATCTTGGCTATCCTTTTGGCCAGTTCTACCCATCTGTTCCGGTCTAAGATGGTATTCTATGCTTAAGTGGGCATGCTATTAGAGAAAGAATAGGCATATAATGTTAGGGGTTAGAATAAGTCTCAGTTAGTTATGGTAAGTAGAGATTGAGTTCTAGTTAAAAGGAAACATGCTAAGAATAGGTCTATGGTGAGGTGTCTAGGTGATGTGGTGGGGTGAGGTGTCTAGGTGAGGTAGAAATTAATTTAATTAAGGTATTTATTAATGAATATTGTGAGAATGGGCATTAATTTAATTGTAAGTAATTAAATTAATATACATGTGGGGTAAAAGGGGAGTGTGACCCAAAATTGGTGTCTACAATCTCATCAACTATATTACAAATGCTCTAACTATTACACCAAACATAATATTTTACATGATACAAAATAAATATATATATATCTATACATATATGTCTCAATATAGACACTAAATCACGCACTTTGGGTATTTATCTAGTCATAATCCCATACTACTATTCATATGATTCCTAAGTAATAAAAGTACTAATTAACCCATGTATTTTGGCCTCTTTGCTTGTTTTTTGTTATCCTTCTTGGTCTTACACACCTTCTTGCCTAGTCTGACCTTTGACCCTTTAGCTTCTCTAAGTCTAGACACCAGTACTCAGCAAAGATGCCAACATCAGGTGCCCTCATCCCCTCTAGGTTCCCTCGACCTATTCATACTTTACTCACATCTTTTGGGTTCTGTTAGTGCAAAATCACAGCACCCCCAAATGAGTAGTCAAGTCTACTTTCCTAGGGCAGAGTCATTTGGTGTGATTCGCATAACATTGAAATTTCCTCAAGGTGTGGGACCTTGAAAATGGGAAAGCTCTCTAGAGAAGGTTGGTTCCTCTTCCTAAACTACCGGCCACGAGCTATTCTAGTGTAGGAAAGCTAATCTAATCTAATCTAACTATCCAACGAGACAAGGAGAGAAATAAAACAAGGAAAACAGAGCCTACACTAAAATGGTGATACACCAGAGAAGGAGAACTATTAGTCATCTAACCAGACTGTCTGAAATGTAGAGAGGTGAGCAATAGAGAGGATGGATAGCTACATCACAGGATAAAGATCATATTCACACAGAAAACATTTCAAACCTAGCAAACACAACTCCTGGATCTTCAAATGAACATCAAAACATGTATAGATACCCTGCAATGAAGAGAGGAAAGAAGAAACAACCAAAAAAATGAGCAAGGATGGACAAATGCATCACAAAACATGTTTTTTTTAATTGCTCCAGAAGTTTACACAGAACATCATCTACGAGCAAGAGGCAAGAAATGCCATTTTATAGAGCAAGGGAGGAGGTTCGGACTTCATTTTGACTCTAAGGAAGAAAAGGAGGGGAGGCAGAGAGGAAAATGAACAACCACCTTACAATAATCCCCGACCCTTCTTTCATAGACTCAGTACAGAGGGGAGAAAGAGAAAAGAGTAAAAAAACTAGTTCGAGCTCAACCACTGCCATCAATGCCTTCCACAAGATCTGCCCCCAAATCTTTCTTGACTGTATTGTTTTCTTATTCGGCACCTCGAAGGAGGAAACGGCAGATTAGATTGAATCTGATCTAGTTGTTGAGGAAAGAAGATCCTGTATTAAAGGCCCGAAGATGTTTCTCTATTTTTCACCTACTAGGGCCTGCAAAAAATGATATTTTATCTTTCCATGGCGCAGAGGATGTCGAGACACTTCCAATGGTGTCAAATTTTCTATATTTTGAGCTCTGAGTTGAAAGATACGCCCCTTTAAATTTTGTATCGGGTCCGTAAAAAGGAGCGGGAAAACTAGTTTGAAAAATGGGCCCCTTCTTTAATATAGGACATGTGGTGACAGATTAGGGAAAAATCAGGTTTGTGGGTTTAGAATTTATCTTTTCCCATTTTTCCGCAAGAATCGTAAAATCTAGAAAACTCCCGCAGCCCCGCCGCTCCACTTGGACACATGGCACCCTTTAGTTGGCTGGGGAGATGCGCTTCAATTTTTTCCTTTGTGCCTTTTTGTCAAAAGGAAAATTTTCACCTTTTCCTCCAACTCCCCACTTTGGTTTGACTCGGGCTCAAATGCTAAATTTTTCCTTTTGGTGGAGTCACGGCCCATTTTGCAACTTTTACACCTTTTGGGGTAAGGGGCAAAAAACCAATTTTTCCCCCGATGGCCCGCTTTGACCTGGGACATGTGGCGGCACCGCACTTGTTTGGAAACCCTTTTCTAGATTTAACTTTGAATTATCGCCATTTAGATACTTGGCAGCCTCCATCGGCCTGGCCTATGCATTGACTATTCAACCGACTCTGCCCCTTTTTTTATATGGACACGTGGCAGCCTCATGCTTTCTTGAAAGCTCGATTCAAAATTTTCCTTTGGAGGAGCATCGAGTTGACACTTGGCAGCCTCCATAGGTCTGTGGACTTTTTAACGGCCCCTCTTATCCTTTTGGACTCAGGGCTTCGTGGCGAGCTCGCACTCATTTGGGGCTCCGCCTTTGGACTAACTCTTGGAAATGCACCAAGCTAACACTTGGCACTCTCCGCTGGCACTTTTATACTTAGCCAATTTTGAGGCCCGCCCTATCCACCTTTTGAATTTTTTGACCATTTGACCCTACCTCCATTTTAGCCTGGGACACGTGGGGACACGGCACTTGTTCGAGCCTCCCTTTATGCATTCATCTTTGGAGAAGCGTCATTAGGACACGTGGCTCTCTTCACTTTCTCTTCCATACTTGGTCAATTTTGGACTCTTTCCTGAACTGTTTCGAGCCTGAAAAACTTCAAAACTTCACCATTTTTCCCCTTATTTTGATCTTGGTTCCTTTGCGGCACTGCCCCTTCTTCTCTGAACCTGTTATTCCATTGTTGAGCCTACCTATAACTTAAAAAATGGATTTAAGACATGGAAATGGCTCAACAGAGTCATTTCTTCTTACATAGGGTCATTTAATCTAGCCCCTGCCACTGCAATTGGGTCTTTCTATGACCTATTTACAAGATCTGAATGAGTTTTCTCAGGTTCTTTCTATGCGGGGTCATGGCTGATCCAATATTTTTCCCGAGGGGAAAAATATGGATAACAGGTTCTTTCTAGCCATTTGGGGATCTTATTTTTTTATTGGTTGGCCTTTTTAGGTTTAATTACTAAATTCAAGCAAAGGAATCATATAAATATAAAGTTACGTGACCATAATAAAGGACCAAGCACTAAGAATTCGCTATCACCACATAAGGTTGCATCTCAAAGGCATTATCAAGAGCATTCAAGCATCAATCTAGCATCCACACACAAGGGAAAGGGATTGATTCTTCTGCATAAATGCATAGGAGGGGAATTTCATTATTTCATGCACACACCTACTTACATTGCTTACATCTAGCTACATATTCATTATCAAGTGAAACGCACACAAGATCCACATAGGGTATGATTCCACAGACACACACATAGAACTACATTGGATCTAAAATGTAGAGTAGTGTGCAGTCGTAAGATCACTCATTTGACAGTTGAGGATAGTCTGAACCCTCATTTGAATTATTTTATTTTTGGGATTTGAGGCACTTTTGAGGGTTTTTCAAGTCATTTCTTTATTGTAGCTTACCAGTGACATCTGCAGACTTGGTGCGACATACTAGCGATAAGAAGCGAAGGACAACAAACATCTTGCGACCCTGTGAATCTAGTCTTCTGAGGTTCTAAGAATTCACAGGTGCCCACAATAGGTCCAAGGCACCCCTGACCCTCCACAGGCACCCCAGTTAAGCATATTTCAGCATCTCTACATTTTTTCTGAGAATCAGTGCAACAGTTTTCCCTCTCTGTTCATTAATTCCTCACTTCAGCACAGTCCAGGATTAATTGTGAAATAGCTAAGTCTTTTTATCTCTCCTTTACAACTAGGGTTTCAATACTTAATTGCTTATATTGCTTGGGTCATTTTAATGCTTGATAATTTATTCATTTGTTGTTACATTGCAATTATAATTATGCATCTGTTTTCAATATTTGCTTAATCATTTAGTGAACCCAATTCATTTTGAACATTCTTAGGGTTCTCATACTTTCATTGCTTTCATCTTCCTAGGATCCTCTCATTATGGATATTTCTATTCATGATTTCCTTCTCATTAACCCTGAATTAAGAGTTAAAAATCATTACTCTCTTGGATACCACTCATGTTCCTTCTGATCTTCATCCAGATATACTATACAACACATTTGTAGATGCATTTTCTCTGCACATTGATTTTCCATCTAATATTTCCACCGATCTTGTTGTTTTTTACAATGATCCACCCTTGTACATCATGATTCACATTAATAATATTCGTTTCAACCGAACCATCATCGATAATGGATCTCAGCTTAATCTTTGCACTCTATCATTCATTGAAAATCTCAGCCTTTCTGTTGCTGATGTTAATCCCTCATCCATTTATCTTCACGCATATGATGGTTTTGTTCATCCATGCATAGGTCACATCACTTTGCCTATCACTTTTGGGCCTAAAACTCTTCATGCGGTCTTCTTTGTCATGGAATTCCCAGTTTAATATAATTTATTGCTTGGTAGGACATGGCTTCATGGTATCCAAGCAGTTCCTTCTACAGTGTATCGATGCGTTAAGTTCTTACACGAGGGCATAGAATATACAATCTCTAGTGATCATCACCCATTCAAATATTACAGTCGTGATCCAACAACCACACTCCCTACTCCAACATATGTTATTGTTAATGAACCGTAACCCATGGATCCTTCAGTTCATCTACCACCACTGAAAGGGCTATTTACATGTTAGACATTGTTCTACCTACCTCATCGCCCCCTCCTACTTCTAATACTATTGTGATTCTTTATAGGGGGCTTTCCCAAACATTGGATGCCATTGCACCTCCTCCAGCTTCTCATGAGAAGCAGTCATTAACACATCCTCCATTTACAAGTACACTTTTCATTAATGGCTCTTATTAGAAACACACTCCACTCGATCCTACTTGATCTAATACTATCTACACACATGATGGCTTGTCTTAACTAGGATTTAGAGTAGACGACATCTTTCTACCACCTCACGATCCTCATCTTTACCATGGATTTATTCGTATTATTGTTTTTTATGGTCTTCGCATCTTTTATCTCACAATATTTCTTACACGTGTTCTCCATACTTCACCACTTACACTCAGGTAGTCTTGGTTTGATTACATAGGGTGCACGTTATACCTAGATCACACTGATATTTCATTCCCCATGCCATTTGGTCGTGTTTTCATTTGCAATGACTTATTTCTTGGCTATTCACCAAATATTACTCGCTGGTATGCCCATGGTTGTCCACTACCTCCTTTCACCGATAAAGAATATGTTATGAGCATGTACAATTTTCTCATGTAGTCTTTTATTTTACCAAACAACCCAATACGTGTTGTCACATCACTCAGGAAGACCTGAGTGCTCACTCGAAGTGCACAAAGGTACCAAGTCCCTCTTTTATGATAGCCTTGTCAAGGAATTAGCATGATAAACACACATATAATCTAGATCCATAATAACCATTCAAAAGTAAAGAATAAACATATCTAGATCACGACCTTAATGCATGAAGGATTAAACAAGAATTAAGATCACATTTACTATACAAGATCCATTTATAGATGAGTCAATAACCAATATCCAACCACATACATCCATTGTATTAATCACTACAAAACACAGAATTTTAATACATGCATATGAGTATCATCATAGGACTTGTGTGCCCATAAAATAGTAGCACAACCTTACAAGCATTCACTGTATACTAAATCCATGCAAATAAATACATATATATGGGTGGGGACTTTCCCTTCACCGTCTATGCATCATTAAACTAGGTTGCATATTAAGAATAGCCATGTGCTGCTACAAGATAAATACAAAAGCATGCAAGCTTCTCTAATAATAGATCTCATATAATTAAGTCTTATTTCATATCATATTATTAGCTCAAAACACTACATGTCGCTTAATCCTCCACTTTTCCAAAATAGCCTTTTCTTAGTCTCCAATTCTTCATGCATTTGTATGCCCTGCACGCAAACCTGTCTTTAGCCCATTGTAAGAAAAAAAGACAAAGTCACGACCTCGTATTTTCCTGAGCGTGCCTTTTTCTGCTACATTTCCACATGTACCTACCCGCCCATGTCTGCGTGCCCCAACCTTATGCACCTTCAGTACTTAGGATATAATTCATCAGCCCAACATTACCCCACACTTGCTTCATTGCCACCCCCGGCAATGCGTAACCATGCCTTATCTCTCCATGAATAAAGAATAAGGAACAAAAGAACAATTATACACAAAGAATGAAATAATGCATGGAAGCTCTATCCTTCTGAAGGCAAAATTAACTCAAGATACTAACTTTTAATCTCTACCTCTAACTCATTCCAATCACTATGCGCCTTATTTGTCTTGTCATGGATATGTGTGAGTACTCCTTTCATTTCATCCATAGCCATGGTTTTGCCCTCTTTCTACAACACTCTAAGGACATTTGTGAGACTTGAGATCATTCCATCCATCACATCCATACGTCGCGTTATCAGCTTCCCAATCTCCTTTATTCTATCTTTATGAGAGTCTCAGGTTGTTGTTAGCACATCGCATTTTTCTGCTAATAATATCAACCTCTCTAAATGCCCAAGTGTTTCATCATTCTTTATTGTAAGGACTGTAGTCTCCTCCACCAGATTCCTTGTCTTGATTATTATCTCAAGATCTACACACATATTCAACGCCAAATCTACTTTCTTCATCTCATCTTTCAAGGTATGGAGAAAAGACTCATAACCTATTATCTGACATGTTATTGTTTTTAGTCCTTTATGCCTATGTTGCAGCATCCTTCAGTTTTAGGATCCTTATTGTACCTTCATCCAATAGCATATGAACCAGTGTACGTAAATAATGCATAGTAGATGGCAACCTTTGAGCCACCTTTTCCTCGTATTGAGGCCTCGCCTCCAATATTTCATCACCAATCTACTATGCCATATCAATTACTACACGCACCTTCACCTCAACTCTCACTTTTTCCTCTGTCAACGCTTAATCTCTACTTATTTATCCTTTTTATCCCCTAACAAAGTCTGAATAGTTTCCTCTTTACCTATATTTCTACACACAACCTCTACAGATACCTTCGTTAATGCATTACTTACTTTTTCATCTAAATACAGATTCATCTTGATTGTTACATGGCAGGAATGTGGGGCTTTCTTCATCCTCCGAGAGACACACGATTCTTCACACACATAGAAATTAGGCTCATCCATTTGAGTCTGTATACTCCATGATAACTACTTACGGGTGTAACATCCTCATTTCAGAACACCAGAACAAGGGAAATTTTTTTTTTTTGATAACGTTCACTGTTATGAATTATAAAATTCAAACACACGTTCAAGTTTTTAATAATTGTTCTATGCCCAAACAACACAGTTTGGATCACACAATTCCTTTTTAAAACGAATGTTCCCTATTCGCATATTTACAATATGGAACACACATTCAATGCCATTCAATCTTATAACAGATTCTATATGCTACTGTAAATGACTCGATGAACTGCCGATCTTCCATTTTCATGGCTCGGAGTTTCAACGATCCTTCATTTCATGACTCGGCAACAACCGATCCTTCATGTTCATGACTCGGCAACAACCGATCCTTCATGTTTGTTTATGCATAGTATATTATATATACTTGTTCTCATAACCTTCCCCGGTTATCGAAGTGATCCATTTAAGAAGCCTGTCTGAATATCTGTTACTGATATTCATCTGACATCCTGCATCTTAAATTAAGTGATAAGGACAACGCAACCAGCAATTGCGATACTTTGGCCAAAGATTTTCACATGCTTTGCATGATCATATTCCTGGATGTGATACACATCTACAGAATATGTCCTTCACTTCACTTCACCTGTTATCTAGAATGGTCTTTCCTGGCTCCTACCAGTCCTCATCGTTTAAGGTCAGTTTTAAACTTTCAACTCCAGCTAGTAATATGAACGGGTATAGGAAGGCACTCCTGGTAACTAAAGATACGCAGACATACGGTGTCGTTACCCCATGACTCCGTGTGTCTATTTGTCTTTAGTATTCCGGAGTCACTCCGTATACCAGATCATACCCTATCCCTCTGCTAAGATCTACACATTCAGCCTATGTATTCTAAATGTTTTAATTCGGAAGGGCATTGCTATATGTCAGCTGCAACATTGTGTCATCATGAAGACCCCGTCTGCATGAAGACACCTTGCTGTAGCTGGCGTATGCCAATGTCCTGCAGAATCCACCCATCGAGAATACACATCCTGCTCAAGTGACTTAGCCACGAGTTAATAATTAAAATCAACTTTCAGCATTCATGCTGATCCCTTGATCCTCGTTTCCGTTGCAGTTGTATATAACTAAGAGGGACTAAACCATCCATTAGTTTTCTATGTATCTTCTCCTTCGTATCGAAGGGCTACAATTCCTTACTTGGTTTATTTCTTAATCATTGGATTAAGCAGTCCGTACCGACGGACGTGATAAGTTTAACCTATTAAACTTAGCCAAGATTTTTCCAACTGCAACTAATTTCAGAATATTAACTTATTAGACGTCATTCAAACGAGGTCTAAACTTCGAGAAATGAATTCATTTATTCTCCTTAACGTTATATAGTTAAGGTCCATTAGTTATGGATATATTTATCCTATATCCTTTATTCTGAATTTTATCAAACGGGATCATTAATGGAGTTCGAAAGCGAAGTTCGATTACTCCGAAGTTGAATTGATATTCCTTAGCTCCTAAGATAATCTTGAATACCTTCTGATTATGGAATCATATTCTTCTTAATCCTTTCTAATGTCAATTAAAAATTCATCTTTACCCAAGTATGAACTAATTGCACTTTTCAACTTAAAAGTTGCATTTAAGTAAGAACAGATATCAGTTTCAATTCAGCATCCATCCAAGGACAATGAAACAATTCCAAATCAAGAAATAACATCATATTTCCAATTTAACAACAATATCAAACTGATATAATTATCGAAAATATCACACTTGTAATTGTATTCAATATTTGAAGTCATAATTTGTACATTTGCCAATCCAACTGATTGGGCATAGTTTATACAAAACATCCATACAACTCATGGACAGAAGAATATATTTTCTTCTTCTCACAATTCCTCGAAGAGGAATAAAAGCAACAATTACAATTCATTATCAAATCAAAAGCATCAGAAAACAGCCAAGTCTTCATTCTAATCAAATTCCATCTGCAAAATGAATTGCACGGGTCAGTTCAATGAACTGAGCATATTAAGCACTTATCCTTAAAATAGGGTGCTTCAACTAACTGTTTCAATAAAAGAACCCTGCTTTTATGAAACGACAGTTAAACATCAATCACGAAATAGGCACAGAAGAAAGATCAGCATAACAACTGAACTATCAAAACTATCATCACAATCAGCCAAGGGACTGCTGTCCCGTTTCCACATAATCATTGCAAGTATTAATTTACAATATTTGTAAGGTTAGGAATACAAGTAGCTTGCTGCCTATATAGCATCCAGGTATCCTTTCCACGCCTTTCATTAATAACAAATGCAAAGGATGAAACTAACTGACATATAATTCCATTACTTTCCTTTCCGTTCATGAAGCCTATTAAATTCAAAACATTCAAGTTCAGACAAGAAAGCGAACAGTAATGCATATAGTTGCTCCCATCTAAGCACTATAAAATTCATTATTCACAAATTCCAGATTTCCAACTAAATGAAAGAAGAAAAGATCACTTTTCCAAGTCATTCATTCATATCTCTATTTCCTTCCACATAACTGTCCTAACAGTGAAAGCCAAACGAAAGTCAATTCAAGATAACAGTTCAGAGTGAAACTTACAAAATCCATTCGGAATTCACTTTCCGGCAGCAAGGATAATTTCATTTTTAATCAGCTTTAAATGAAAACAAGGAAGAATTCGGCATCCATATCCATACTTCATTGGAATCAGACTCATTTAAAGATCCGAAATAGATTAGTACAACATTAGTTACATCCAAGATCAAACAATATAAGGATGCATACCATATATTTACCATAATAAAAGAAACCATATTTCTTTCACTGCATACTAAACAGAAACAGTATTTCAATCATGCAGTCAGTTAGTCACATGACTATCTAATTCTAGGAACGCACCCCGTTCAGAATAACATTTATTCATTGTTGTTACCTACAGCAAGTCCATTATTCACATGACTATGAATTTCATCAAGTTAAAACAGCAGGCAGAAGAAGGATTTCCTTCCAACAATGATTCTACCCAATCCATTTCCCAGTTTCATAACAGTATGCACAACTTCCAGAATGCAAAAATCAGACGTCATTACCTTTAGCAAAATAACTGTACAGGATGGCAAAATATGAACCTAGTACAGTCAAGGCAACTCCCATTACATGACAAAATTTCATTGCATGTATTCCTTGCCCAGCAATTCAAACTAATTCGTAACCACCAAAACAGTCCATTCTCAAAGACCGTTCAGCATTGATCAACATAACTAATCATCATACTTTCCTAGCAAGATCACCTTATTCATTACAATTTCAGAGGGAAAGCTACTTCTTTTCCAATTCCCATAAACACTCATATAAAAGTTTAATGCCCATTCCCCTTTAAAATACAAGATGCCATTTCCTCATAATTCAAAACAGCAGAAGGAAGAGGGAGTCTTATTTCCCTTTTAAGCAAGAAAGGAAAGAACAGTCAAAGACATATTATCATTTCTTTCTCCATGGAAATTTTGTATGCTCATACAAAAGAAACAATGTTGTATTCATCACAATCAACACAGCAGAGAGAGATGAGGAAACTATCTCCTTCAAGGAAAGCTTCAGTAGAGAACGACCTCAAGCCGTTCTTACAACCAATACAATCATATCGCAGTTCAGATGACAACAACAATAATACAGTAATAGAATAACCCATACTACCTGTACAGTTTTACCTTCCATTCCACAAGAATAACCAATTAAAATTTTCATACAATACCCATAACCAGCACCTCATGGAGGTATTTCCATTCAAGAAGAGCAAGACAGTTAGACACAGCAACGGGAACGATTTTCCTATCATTTCCAAAAGAAAAGACAGCAAGGGTCGACAAACCCAAATCATAGCGACACAACTCATATAACATGCACAGTCTTAAGATATATATGATGTTTTCCCATTACTGTTAAACGTCCAGCTCGACAGGAAGGTAATTCATTCAATAAAATACAAAGACAGTCGAACTCAGCGACCAATAACGATGATTCATATTATTTCCAAATAATAGCAAGAGTCATCGGTTCCCAATCATAGCAATATAATCACGACTGTTTTTCCATATTCCCTTTACGTGCAATAGCAGTTCCAAGCACAACAGCAAAGAAAACGATTACACTGTAAGGAAAAGATTAAACAGTCTGTTCCACTTCAAACAACACAAACAGTGAAAGAAGTATATCTATTTCAAACCACGTACAGTCAACAACCGATACAGTAAATCATTTTCCAACTCGATTCAAGCAACAACATATCAAGGCCGAGCAACCAGAAGCAATTAAGCTTATCATTTTCCAAAGAAAGAAGCAAGAACCAACAAAATCCATTTCAAATCAACTCAACAGCAATCATACAATCCCAACCCAAGAGCAGGGTTGTTTTAATGAAACACTTAATCAAAGCAAAGATTTTTAAAGAGAAGGGCTTAACATGCCTGAAATCTCTTTTCCAGAGCTCGAAGAAAACCTTATTTGCCGCGTTTTTCCTTCCACAACGACAACACAAACTTCCCAGCACTCCTTTCTTCTTTAGGCTTAGCAACAGCCTCGAAACTCCAAGAAAAATGTCAAATGCTAAGAGCTGGTTCGACTGAACCAGACCAAAAAACCAAATGCAGAGCAACTTCGGCCAAAACCAAATCGAACAATGAAAAAATCAAATTCCCTCATGCTGTTTCCAAGGCGAGCTGGTCGCGAGGACCGAAACAATCAATGCATTAAAGGCTCTGCCTTTTTCCTTACTTTCCACGCCACCGCCACTTGGGTTGGCAAACTCTAATTTTCAAAATTTCCATGCAAACTGAATTTGGCTCTATTTCTAAATAGATGCCTCTAATTCCTTACCTGCCCCGCCAAAACTGGCGCTGTCCACGTAGGGACAGTTCATTAAATGCCAATGAATGCCTCCTTCCCATCCTTATCCCTTTCCCTCCAAGGGTCTGCGCACCCCTTAGATTAGGATTAGTTTAGGTTGCAAGTAGTATTCAACCTAGGTCCTAATTTAACCTTAGGTTTTAGAACTTAGGTTTATTTTCCCCTTTTTTTTTGTAATTTAAAAATCCACTTAGGATAGTAGTGTAGGATGTATGTTAGGCCTTAGGGTTAGTTTAGGTTTAATTCACACTAACCACTAACACTAACAACTTCCATCCAGCCTCCTTACTAACATTCACGTTAATGCAGAGCAGGACGTTCCGTCCTCCAGATTACGTGCCAAGGCCACCCGTGTCCAGGCATTTCTTGCCTCACGAGGTCCCAAATTCGACCTTCATCATCATGGGGAAAAGTAGACTCTTGATCCTGCAATGTGCCCACAGTATGTTTCCCCTTGGGAAATGCAGGGAGCTTGAATTCATTCTCAATGTATTTTGGTTGTCATCTTGGGCTCCAAAGTACTTTGGAACCTAGCACGAATGATCTTAGTAGGATCATTGATATAACTAGTTATAGGAGTTTTATACATTTCTTCATCTTTCTCCCCCCTAAGCGCTTACCTTTTGGAATATGCACTCCCACATCAAGCACTGATCCCTCATTGATATGTGTTTTAGTAGGTGCATTGGATGGTTCACACTTATCTTCACCCTTATCTGTATTAGCAGTGTCACTACCTACTTCCCTTTCTTCCAACCCCTCTACATAATGTTTCAATTCTTTTCCTCAAGGTTTCTCTGCATCCACAATGTTAACATGAGTCTTCTGCACATTTTCTTCTTATTTCTCACCCTTATTCTCCTTATTGGGGATGTACTTGTACCTTTTCTTTTCTAGTTCTGCCTTCACAGGGGATTTTTTAGGTGAGCTCCCTAGTGGTTGTGATGGCCCCACACCTGTGCCTTGAGTCCTTATTCTCGTTAATACTCTCCTAGATTGTTGGTCCTCAATGCCCTCTTATGAACATATCCCCACAATGCTTGTTTCCTCCCCTTATTCTTCACCTTCTTATTTCCTTGGAGGAGTTGTCTCACGCATTCTCTTATCTCTCATAGTTGGTTCTCTTCTTCTACCATGTTCCAGGTTGCCACTATCTTCCCATAGTTCTTCCTCCTCCTCTTCTCCCTTCATCATCATGGGAAAAATTAGAATCTTCATCCTACAATGTGCCCACAATATGTTTCCCCTTGGGTAATGCAGGGATCTTGAATTCATTCTCAATGTATTTTCCATTTTCCAACTTGGGGTTAAGGTAGATGTATACCTTAGCCACTCCAACCTTCCCAATTTCCAAACTCATAGAATTGATATTGATATCATCTAAAATTAACTTCTCAATGTAAGTAGACTTACCCGGGTAGACATATGTCTTTTTGAGTGTATGATAATCATAGTCTACTTTATCTGCATTGAAAATCAACCTGCAAGCATTCCAAAATCTATGCACAGATTCTTGGAAGTATCATGTTGTAAAATCATATGGGAGCTTGCACTAGGGGCTCCACACTCCATCCTTCATTCCAAAGTTCCCTATGCAAAAAAATTGATAAACAACAAATTGAGCCTGCCTCTCCAATACCAAAGGAAGATCCTTAGGTATTCTCCACTCATATTCAAATGCATACCAGGGTTAAGGGTCCACTCATGGATCCATCGCATGTATATTTTGAAAATCTATGTGCAAGGGACTTCTTTACTTCAAGGTATTTCCAAATATTATCTTTTGGCCCATCGGGCACTTTAATCTCTGAAAAACACAATGGATAAAAGAATAGCACCAAAACTTATCTTATCCCCTTTGTGTGCCTTTGCGATGATAGTCTTAGCAATGAAGTTAGAAAATTTGTAAATGACTCCTTTTTTCATCTTCTTAGCAATATGTAGCCACATTCTGTTCACTTGACTCCATCGTTCCTGGTTATTCATCTTGGTAAGGAGGTGCGCAGCTACCTGGATCACCGGGTATTTTTGTAACTTTTAGATATCCATATCATGCCCTCCCTTCACATAAGATAATGCTTTTATGGTTGCTTCTACTCCTTCATCAGTAAGATCACTGTTGATCTCGATGCCCAAGCTTCTTAACTCTGTCAATCTCCCAATTAAGGGCACAATAAGTCTCATTTGATGCCCAACAAAATAAAATAATTCCTCATGGACTCATATCATCAACCACTGGTAGAGATTTTCTGGATTTCCAAAATATGGGGGCTCATAGAGCTAAAAAACTCCCACATTTGACAGCAGTTTATATGCTACGTTGTCATCATAAATAGCCATGTAATTTTCTGTTCGCAGAGTTATTTTCACCACCAGAAGTTTGTCCAATTTGTCCTTGTTATCCTTTGCCTGATGGTTATAGTCACTCACTTTGTTGTGTTAGATATGGGACTCTTAATCTCGGCCCATGAATACCCCTTCTAGGGTACTACATCTTTGAAAATTGACTTTTGAGGGTATCTTGTACCTTGTGCTTCCACTTCATTTTGACTCCTACCCATTGCAGTTGCTCCAAGTGCTCACTTGGGTGTCATAGCGATAATAAAAGAGTGTTCTTGCAATCAAATCAAGCTTTGTAACTTAAAACCTGCATGCCTTAGCTTCAAACTTGAACCCTAACTTTTCAATTTACTTCCCTACACGCCTTTACTTCACTCAAAAACTCTCTCCAATGGAGTGCTAACCAATCCCGTGCACAAATTTGTCCAGTTCATCTATATCATAGCTCTCACACTTTCTCTATGCCACTCGCTCGTCAACTCACTCGAACATTTCACAACGTAAGTAAAAATAATAACGCAAGCCCGCCTTTTATAAATTTTTCAAATTTCTACGCATTTATTGCTCTCCACCTACCACCATACTCAGCATTAAATGGTGTTCTTTCCTTTTCCACACTGATTTTTCCTACACCCCAGTCATAACCTTTCGGCACGCCCACTACTTCTCAGCCATAGATTCCCTTATGTGCGCCTTCATGTACCAAAGTACCTATCTAATGTGCCTCAAACCAAGTATTTTCCACTGATGTATCCTACCTCAAGTTACACTATGTGTCCATTCATCCACACATGGTATTTATTCATGAGCATTTTTTATTTATCTGCACCCTTACTTCAAGCACCTACACAATATTTCTATATGCATACCCATCTTCCAGAGAACATTCAAACTTGGTCCATTTATTTTGTATATACTCCACCCCACACTAAAAGTATTCATGGTCCTCTGTGCATGAATTTAATAGATAGTAATAAGCTTTTGGAACGCAAGTGCACTTATTACAACAAAACACAAAACTAAATTGACAAAGCATAACAACATTGAAAGGAAACACATATGAAAGGAGTGCATTAAAGGAAATCTAATATAATGGCAATACTACCTTATTAAAAACACCAATAAGAATTATTTATAGTAGGTCTTCAGCCTACTCCCATTGAAATAACTGAGCAATTGTGTCCCATCCAGTGCCTATAGCTAGCAAGCACCTGAATCAAGTATGTAAGTTACAACATACAGTCCCAACCAATGCACTTGGAACTTTCTAGGATAGCACAAAAAATTTGAATCATGTAGAAGAACCATCTGTCCAACCTCAATCTTTTTATTCTTAATATGTCTATTGTGCCATATCTTCTGCCTGACATTTTTTCTTTTGAATCCAACGTGCAATAGTGCACCTTTCATCCAACTGCATCGGTTTATCAATGTGCTCTTCAAGTTATTTCTCATCATCCAATCCTCCTACGCATGTAATATACAAGGAAGGTAACATAAATTCCACTGGTAAAACAACCTCCGCGTCAAACACTAGCTAAAAGGGTGTGGATTTGTTTAATCTTTTATAAGTAGTCCTATATGCCCAAAGTACAGCAGAGACTTTATCATCCTGTCTTTCCTTCCAACATCACAAATCTTAGCCAATGTGTGCCCCAATATCTTATTGAAAGCATCAACAGTGTCATTGGCCTGTGGGTGATAGGGTGTTATTTTATGGTGTGCCATCATAAATTCTTACAATAGTATCCTGATGGTCTCATTAAGAAAATGAGTGCCCCTACCACTTGTCAGACTCATTGGACATCCATACATGTTGATCATTTCTCCCATAAGAACATTGTTACCATATTTGTCGTGTAATCCTTTGTAGGCGTTGCTTCTGCCCACCATATAAGATAATATGTACAAGTTATAATTTAGTGTGATCTAGTCCTACGTGCGAGTGGGGAAATAAGACCCATAAAGTCAATTACCCACTTTTTAAAAGGTTCTGCACTAACAATTGGCCTCAATGGCATTTCATCTCTATGCCCAGACTTTCCAAGGTGTTGACAATGGTCACATGCCTTACAATATTCTATATGTTGGACCCCTAAAAAGGATACTAAGTATAAGCGGCACGAGGGATTTTGACACACAGGAGTCAAGCACAAAAGCACGTGTGAAATTAAGACAGACAGTGTGCGAAGGATCGTGCCCAGACAAATTTGTATTCCATACTTAGCCACATTTTGAGCCACGGGCAAGATTGGAAGAATACAGGGTTGGAGTAGCAACCAAACAAGGTTTTGGAGATAAGAATAGAACATGAAGATTTGCAGTTCAATAAAAGTCTATTTTGAGATAGATCTCATATGAAGGAAGTTAAAACATCATACATTGCTTAGGTTATTAATAGCATTAGATCTACAGTTTATATTAGAAGATAATCTATTATTAGCAAGCTTGCATGCTCTTGTAGTTGGCTTGTAACGCACATGTGGCTATTTCTAGCATTTGAGATATTTTTGGAGAATGCATAAGTAGTGAAGGGAAAGTCCCCACTACCTATAAATATGTATGGATTTGCATGGTTTAGAGAGACAACTTGTAGTAGAGTTATACTGTTGGTTTATGAGTGTGCATGACCTATGATGAAACTCTTATGTATGTATTCAAATTTTGTGTTTTATGGTGATTAATACAATGGAGTTATATGGATAGATTCTTGTTCTTGATACCTCTCTTACTGGATTTTACATGGTAAACCTGATCTTGATTCTTGTTTAGTTCATTCTTGCATATGGTTGTGATCTAGATTTTTTTATGCTTTACTTTTGAATGGTTATTATGGATCTGGACTATATATGTGTTTATCATGATAACTCCTTGAAAAATCTACCATAAAAGAGGGACCGGGTACCCTTGCATGCTTTGGTTGAGTGCTTAGATCTGTCTAGCTGATGTGTCAGCCCGCCTTAGGCTGTTTGGTAAAATAAAAGACTACATTATATAATCCTTGTAAATTGTTTCCCACCAAAGTCCTGCCAATAGAATCTTACGCATGGTAGCATTTTTTGCATAGTGTCCACCTACAATCCCACTATGAGCTTCCTCCATAATGGCAATCTACTCATGCTCAAGTACACACCGGCGCAAAACCTCATCTAAACCCAACTAGTATAAATCTTGATTAATTAACATATAAGGTGTGGCGCGTATAGCAAGTTGTTTCTTCTCCAAATCCTTCATTCCTTCAAGTTCCACACCTAAGTTAATCATTGATAAATGATTTGGTCATGAGTTTTTCTTTTCTGGCTTTACTACTACTGTAAATGCAAATTCTTAGAACAAGAGAATCCACCTGCATATACGTCCTTGAAAAACGGGCTTATTGACTAGATACTTAAGTGTCATCTGATATGTATAAAATATGAACGAAGTTGCCAATGAATATTTCCTAGACTTGTGCAATGTATAAATCATGGACAACACTTTGTGCTATGTGGTTGTATAATTATGTTCAGTGGGGGTAAATTTCTTGCTTGCAAAGCAAATAGGATCATCAACAATACCCTCTCTGGGTTGGGCTAATACTGTGCCAATTGGCCATGCTAGAGGCATCCACATACACATGGGATGGTTTGGTCCATGAAGGAAAACACATAATAGGCATAGAAGTAAGCTTTTCCTTTAATGTCTTAAACATGTGTTGTTACACCTTACCCCAATGGAACTTCCATTTACTCTTCAACAATTCCTCTAAGGGTGCGGTTATCCTAGCATAACCCTTGATAAACTTTCTGTAATACCCTGTGTGTCCCAAGAATCCACGCACCTTGCTCTGGTTAGTAGGTTCCTCTAAGCCCAAAATTACAACAACCTTGGCATGATCTACCAATAAACCTTCCTTACATATGATATGTCCCAACAGAGTTCCAAAGGGTGTAGTAAAGACACACTTCTTTATGTTTAGAGAGATGCTCAACTATTGGCATCGCTCAAACATAAGTCTTAAATTATCACATTGGTCCTTTACCAGCCCATTAAAAGTCCAATTATCACAATAAACCTACAAAAAATTATCAATGAAGTCCTGAAATGCTTGTAAAACAATTCGTGAAAAGACTGCAGTCACATTCTTTAATCCAAAAGGCATAACTGTGTATGTGAAAATTCCCCACTCAGTGGTGAAATTTGTCTTCTCTTGATCTTATTTTTCAATCTGCACCTGATGATATCCATAAAATCCATTAGTGAAGGAGTAAATCTCATGCCCTGCTACACCCTCCAAGATATCCTCAGTAAACAATGTGGGAAAAGGATTTATAACACAAACAATATTCAATTCCTTATAATCCACACAGATCCTTATCTTCACATCTTTCTTTATGTTTATCACCATAGGGCTAATCCACTCTGAATCCTCAATCGGCTCAATGATTCCACACTTCAACATCTTATCAATATCTTCCTTTACCTTGACGTGTAGATTAGGATTCATCCTATAAGGCCTCTTCTTAATTGGGCGCGCACCTTCCTTTAACTTGATCCTCATCTCACCTAAAGAGTGATGTACCCCTTTCAACTCATGATAGCCTCTAGGAAATAAGTCCTAGAAGTCAAGCAACAACTCAATTATTTTTGCAACCTCTGAGTTAGACCAACAATCACCAATGATGGCCTCCTTAGGTTCTGGATCTATCCCAATGTTGACCTTCTTTGTTTTCATAGGTCTCATGGTACACACGCGGCCTACTCATTTGCACTGTTCAAGACCTTGCACATACCCACAATATGATCAACATCCATATTTTCCACTTCTTCATCATTAATCATGTAAACCAGTTTACCTTTTTCTTTTTCTAACTAGGCGTGCCTAAGTTGTTCTTCATCTGTCTCATCTTCTTCAAAGCATGCCCCCCACATCTGAATCACCTAGTAATTCCTGAATAAGCTCCTCAGCCTTTGCACTATCTCCCATAGTCAAGCGCTTCATAATTTGTAATGCCTCATTCACCGGAGTTTAGTAGAAAAATAGTCAAAGGTTTGAATCATACCTGCAGTCAGTTCTTGCCAATTCCTTGTTTCTCGATTCAACTCCGCATAAACATACCATGCACATGTAGTCATTCAAAGTGAAGTAGAACTTATGCACCCATAGTGAAGGTGGTAAGGCCTCCTACCCCTCTATCCATAGTCTCTCACACTCTTGAACATGATGCGAAGCGTCGAGCCCACCATGAAATTCACATGTCTTGGTAGGCACATTGTTCCTAAGAAATCTAGTAGAGAAGTGATTCTCACCTCTCGCCACTCTAAAAGACTATCTCTATGTGTAATCCACTAGTGTGTTGTTGTCCCATGCAAGGTATATACCAACATATTCCTTCTCTCCACTTGATCTTTCCACTAGGCTTCCATAGCACACAGAAATACGTCAGGATTTCCTTCGTAGTATACCTTGGTACCTGGTTACTGCCCAAATAGATAACACAGTGTTTTCTGCTTACATGAGTAATTACACTCTTCATCTCACACCTAACCATTTCATAAGTCCCATGCACCCAGTTTTCACAAGCAATGTTGGTTGTATCACTCATAGAATATGCATCATCCCATTGAATAACACCTTCCTTTGATGGCTCAAGCACTTCAGGATCTCTAATGGTGCGCACATAAATTTTGTTCAAATCCTCTTCACTCAAAGGTTCTACATAAGGTACATATTTTCCATTTGTCAAAGGAATAATCACATGATCCTCTTTGTTCTCAAAACTGATATAACCTTTATTGAAGTGCAAGTCAACATTGTTTGCATAACACCAAGGGCACCCAAGTAAAGATGGAAAACTATATGTTTCTGCAAGCGCCAAGACCTCAAAGTCCCCAGTAAACTTGGCCCCTTGTATAGTAATAGTGGCATCCTTCAAGACTCCAATGGGTGTGGTTTTAGTTTTTTTTTCCATATACAACACATTTGAAGATGGTTGTAATGGTGGCCTCCCCATCTGATTCCATGCATCCAAGGTGAGTACATTCACTTTTGCACCTGTATCAATCAGTATATTACTCAACAGCCATCCATCAACAACTACATTCAAGGTGATCTCTTTGTCATAATCAAGACTATGAGGAGGTAAGTTCACATGCAATATATGTCTCTCACACTCAACTCCAGCGCATGGCATCTTCTCCCTTAACCATTCCCCTAACAAAGGAATGATGTTTTCTTGGCACAACATCTTACAAACCTCCTTTAAGTCATCAACATATTTCTAAGGAAGCTCAACTGTCTTAGCTTGATCTCCAGCTTCTGACTGCTCCTTCAAGCATTGTATTTCACCCTGCAAATTCCTAATAACCTCCATAGTTTCCTGATAGACTTCCTTCTGATGAGTAGGATCTGGATACTTTGCATGTAATACCTCCTGTTTTGTAATAACATGTTTCTGCTTCAAAGTCTCACACATGCATACGTACCTCCGCATGTAGTCACCAACATAGGTATCATCTCAGGGTCAGGTGCTATCTTTAGCATCCACTGATCTTCCATCATGCATTGTACTCTAACCATTCCCATGCCCTTATCCTTGTTTGTGTTGTTTACTCATGTGCTCATACAAATCCAGGCATTCCTCAAACTTGTGATTATTTCCGCACCATGAGAAAATAATGTTCTGAGGGCATTCACACCTATAATGATTAGGGGATCCACATGTGTAACAGGTTCCTCATGGGAATTCACCTCTTCCACCGCTACGACCTCGGCCTCTGAATCCTCCATGGTAACCTCTACCTCTACCACCTCCATCAGAGCCCTTCATTGTGATTATGATTATGATGCTCACCTTGTTCCTTAGAATTATTTGCAACACTGGTCTGACATACACCAGTTTCAATGGCATCATGAATCTTGATCAATCAATCTGTAATTCTTTGTATCATGAGTGGTAGACTTACAAATCTTACAATAACAAGACACGTTCTTCCTTATCGCACGCTGCAACAGGGGGCACCTACTTGAATCATGATCTAAATGATAGATCTCACAATCCAGTAACATGGCGTGCACTGATTTATGAGGGAAACTATCCTTAGTATTTCCTTCCACCTCACAATCCGTACACCAAATACCACTGCGCGTCTCATGGGCTGAATTAGCTGAAAATTTCTCTAACTATTTTTCCATAGATGCAATTTGAAGCTTCCAAAAATGGGCTAACTCCAGTGTCTACGACTCCCAACTTCCTCAGCACACAGAGCTGCCTCAAGTGCCTCACACGGATCTGTAAAATTCTTGTGTGAGAGCACCCTTCTAAAAGGTGTGATCAAACCTCAAACAAACCATTGAGCATGTTGACTAGGGTGAATATCATAAGATAACTTTGATAGAAAAAGTTTTAAAGCATGCATCATACTCCCTTACACTCTCAGCCATGCCCTGTTTAATGTCCTTCAACATGCTAATGCTCTTCTGTTCAAACTCAGGTATATGGAACTCTAAAAGAAATATCATCATTGTGCAACGTGGTATAGTCTACACAAGTCTGGTTCAGATCATACTTCCTAACCAACTATGCACGTGCCCTTGTAAAGTAGTAGTAAACTGACTTGCCTTACACTCAGGAGTTATGATTCCCTTAGTGTGCCATAGTATCTCACACATATGCACGTGCTCAGCTGCATCTTCAATTCCTCTGTATTCTGGTAGGCAAAGAGACATCTCGTAATAAACTTGTTGGGGTTGGTGTGGACCATGCCCACTAGATCCAAAACCTGTATTACCTCCTGTATTCCCTCCACCTCCAGAACCACCAGATCCACTAGATCCCACCTGAACCTCCTGATCCTCCTCCTATAGTGGGCACCAGACCAGAGGATGTGTTACCTTGTGTCCCAACTATTGTGCTAAATTGAACTCCCATGGTCTGTGAAGTTGTGCTACTTCCAGATGTGTTACCAATGTTCTACGTGCTCCATATTCTATGTAGATGACGCACCAGAAAATATACCTCCAACTGGACCCCCAAATAACAAAGACGATGTCTGCACCACCATAGATGAATGTGCTATCTGATTAACTCATGTACTCAATGGAAAATGAAATCTACATGTCGCTAATTTCTATCACCAACACTATCTTAATTCTCAATAATTGTCTCGGAAACTGGAACACCAAGTGCAAGGGCTAGGTTTTCAAGGTGGGATCAGATGTGCACCTGTGGTTCTTAGTCATTCTTCCTCAGATGCACTCTCATCTTAAGCCAAAGAGGGTTCTCTGTCCATGCTTACCCAAATGGGGGAGTACCAGATGCTCTGGCTCCATGTCTTCCATGTGAGCTCCAAATCCTTCACGAGCCATCTCTCTCCGCAACACCATTCGTTCCTCAACATCACGTTGTTTTTCAAAGTCCCTCTCGCATGCTTCATTAAAATTAAGCCACATTTCTTCTCTTTACCTTTCTACCACTAGGTCCACCATCTTTCACCACACCTACTCCTACCCCCACGCACAGTGGGATTTAGCTAGCCATGGGGTCATTCTTCCAAATCCAAAGTTACAATCAAGATCTTAATCGCTAAAGGGATAACACGCAAATAAGATCCTCTGGGTTCATGCACAAGAACTAAACTCAACAACCTCTGGACAGGAATAAGTAGAAACAACGTACTCCAATGTATAACTATTCAAGACACCACCCCACCAATGATCTACAATGTGTCCAAGCCAAATCAACATCATGCAGAGTTTGGTAATCTTCCTATGTCCAAAAAATTGTTCTATACCTCCAATTTCTCTTTGATGCATATGCTACCAGCCACTCGTACAACTCTATAGGGAAAATAGAAAAATAATGTCTCATAGAGCTCATGATACAGATTCTCTTCAACCCACATGCATGCATCAAATTCAGGTCCAGTGTTATATCTATGAGCAAAATCTTCCTCTAAATTTTCTACCCAACTCTCAATACTGGCCAAAGTCAACTAATACGTCTTCATCATGCAACATCCTTGTGATAACTTGAAAAGAGGTCCTGAAATGGAACCAAAATGTAGTCTTTTATTTTACCAAACAACCCAAGGCGCACTGGCACATCACTCAGGTAGACCTGAGTGCTCACCCGAAGTGCGCAAGGGTACCAAGTCCCTCTTTTATGGCAGCTTTGTCAAGGAGTTAGCATGATAAACACACATATAATCCAAATCCATAATAACCATTCAAAAGTAAAGCATAAACTAGATCTAGATCACAACCATAGTGCATGAAGGATTAAACAAGAATTAAGATCAGATTTACTATGCAAGATCCATTTACAGATGAGTCAATAACCAATATCCAACCACATAGATCCATTGTATTAATCACTGCAAAACACAGAAGCTGAATACATACATATGAGTATCATCATAGGTCATGCACGCCCATAAACCAACAGCATAACCTTACAAGCATTCATGGGATACTAAATCCATGCAAATCAATACATATATATAGGGGCGGGGACACTTTCCCTTCACCGCCTATGCATCCTTAAAATAGGTTGCATGATAAGAATAGTCATGCGTTGCTACAAGATAAATACAAAAGCATGCAAGCTTATCTAATAATAGATCTCCTATAATTAACTCCTAGTTCAAATCTTATTATTAGCTCAAAACATTGCATGTCTCTTGATCTTCCACTTGTCCAAAATAGCCTTTGCTTAGTCTCCAAGTCTTCATGCCTTTGCGTGCTCCCACACTCAAACCTATCTTTAGCCCATTGTAAGAAAAAATGGCTAAGCCTCGACCTCATATTTTCTCAGGCATGCCCTTTTCTGCTACATTTATGTGCATACCTGCATGCCCCACATCCATGTGCCCCAACCTTAATGTGCCTTCAGTACTTAGGTTGTAATTCATCATCCCAACAACTCCTCAATGGATCTTTACTTAATCAACCTGATACAATTGCTTACCAAGCTTTATATGCTTCTCCATTCAGTTTTGACCATGATAATGATGATCTCTTAGATGACATTACTTGAGCACACTCACTATTGCGCACTTAGGGGGCATCATGCTTATCTTCCCCCCTAGCACTATCATTTATTTTACATGTTATACATGTCACACCTCATCTTTCACATGCATCTTATACACTTTGACACACTTATGTATCATCATTACCCAATGATGAACTCTCATGCTACGGTTCACACTTGACTGTTGAGGTCATCCTATACACATGAACCTCACACACTACACATTACACTATGCACTACACTACACACTACACACTACACATTGCACTTCACATTTTGGGCATTCATCTCTTTCTATGAAACATTTACTCTACACATTCATGACATATCTTTATGGCATCTACTTCTACACGTTACGCTCATTACCCTATGATGCACTCTAGTGTCACAGTTGATGCTCGATTGTTGAGGGTCTACATCTCAAATGGACCTCACCACACTCACGCACTCACTCTCTCACTCACGTACTCTATACACTTTATGATTTATCAATCACATCCTTCTAGTGCAACATTCAAACCATTTCCTGATGACACACTCTTGTTCTATGGTTCATTCTTGACTACTGAGGGTGCATATATAAATGAATCTCACATCATGCATACTCATTCGCTCAGGGGGGTACGCTACTCCTATCATTCACAATGCATTACATTCCATCTCATCCACTACATATTGTATATATTGGTCACATTTACTCTTACTTACTTATGTTTACATGTATACTTTATTACACATGCTAGATAGATATCTTGTATGTCATTATTCTTCTATATACACATGCACATTCACTTACCGTCTAGTTTTGATCGCAAATTCTTCATATCAACACATGCAACATGGATGTTTGGTGTAGTACCTCTTACCAGTCCCATTGTGGCTCTTGGGGGCATCCACATTCGTACACTATTGTCTTGTGTTTTTGCTTGGGTAAAATTCACTAGAAAATAGGATAATCATACCCTAGTGTCGAAAAACTTCATGTTATACCTTTCCAAGACAACCCCTAGATCAACCTAACCCTTAGTTCCAACTCCAATATTTTCCTTTAGTGGTACATTTTTTAATGTCATTAGTCCTCCTAGGTGATCTAAGAAAAATAAAAATCATTCAAGTGCCTTTAGAGCAAAATTTCTCAAGGTTGGTTTTCAAGCAAGCTTAGAAAGGGCTTTCATTGGCCATTCTAAGCCAAGTACACAATCACTGGAGCAGTTCCAAAGACCCATATTAATCATGGAGGTGTATCCATGACCTAAGAACATCAAGGAATATATTTTTGAAGATTCTAGAAGGCTTCGGAGGTTTAAGAGCAAGTTCACTGAAAGCAGGTTTTTGAGGCCGTAGGAACTTGCACCACGAAAGAGTACCTGAGCTTCAAGAAGTGATTCTAGGAGCTATGGGATGAATTTTGAGCCCAACAAGATATCATTGGAAATAATTTTCAATCCTCTACATGGTGGAAAAACATATTAACTTCAAACCCCATACATTTTTCAATGAAGCTCATTCTCTCCAAGTGTGGGACTTGTGAAAACTCTAGAGAGGAATATCTAGATTAGAGGTTGGTTCCTCAGAACTCCTCTGATTTAGATCTATATTTTCACAACTGCAGAGGTTCAAATACCTAATTCTGCCCTAGAAATGCAAGGAGACAGGGATAAAAATGCATATAAATGAAACATCCAACTAAATTCCTCTGGTGATGCACCAAAAGGAGTGGTGTAACTATTTTGCCCTCCATGGTAAATTATTCGACACAAATTCAGTGAAATTTGCAATAAGGGAAAGCATGGCAAAAGTTGATAGATGCAATTAGAGGTGCATTAAAATGAAGTAAAAATCAATCACAAACAGAGGACTGAATACCTGGATGCAAATCAAGGTTCTAAGTTGATGTTTTAGGCATCCAGTGTGATTGCACAACATTGAAACCTCTCTCCAAGTGTGGGACTTGTAAAAATGAGAGAGGAATCTCCAGATTAGAGGTTGGTTCCTCAAACTCCTCTGATTAGATCTATTATTTGCACAACTGCAGAGGTTCAAATCCTAATTTTATCCTAGATTTGCAAGGAGACAGGGATAAGAAATGCAAAAATTGAAACTAAACTAATGATGGTGATGCACCAAAGGAGTGGTGAACATTTTTGCTCATGCAAATAGACACAAATCAGAAATTTCAACATAAAACATCATGCACAGGTTGATAAGCTGTAATCAAAGGTTTGAAATGAAACAAACAACACATACAAAGGACTGAAAGCATTCACAGAGCCTGCATTGTGATTTTCAACATCAAAATCCTTGCATTCCAACACCAAAGAGGTAGAAAAAGGCTGTTACAATCCCTGGAAAGGTCTGATCCTTGCAAAAAATCACTTGCTTAAGGTGAAAACAGAAGCTTGCTGTGCAAAAAAGTGTTCAACCCCCTTTGAAAAATGAGCCAAATCTGGCTTTTACAGTGCATGGGTCGAGCCCAGGAGAGAGAAAACGTGAAAAAATGTGGGAGCCATTCCTCATTGACCAAAATGCATTAAAAATAGCATGGAGGTCCTTACAAACCCATGCCCTGACATTTTTGACCATACTGGAGAAGAATGCGACCCATTTCGCATTAAAATTGGTTGTTGAAACGTCAGTTCTGTCCATGGGCGCATACCAGAAGCATTTTTTGATTTTCTCCCTCCAAACTGAACCAAAATTCAAAATTGACCATGGAATCATGTAGATAATTTTACCAGCTTTCCATTGATATAAAGAACGTGAAAATCTGAGCTCTGGATCGAAAGTTATGGCCGTTTGAAGATTTAGGGCAAAAACAGGCCCAAAACGGATCGGCGGGAAAAAATTTCGAATTTTACCTCTTTTTTGCATTTGGAATTTTTTTCAAAAATCCCCACGCTCCGCCACCTCCACGTTGGGACCACATGTGGCAGCTTCCTATTGGCTGCGGGCCTTCCAAGGGGAAAATTTCCCACAAAAACTCCGCCGAGCCATAACTTGAAAAATATGAGGAGTTAGGAGGAAAACTTTACCTTTCTGGAAAGCTGAGAGAGAGCTCTATCCAATGGTGCCATTTCCAGAAAGATTTGAGTGCCTGAAAATCAAAAAATGGAGACTGAGGCACAAGAGAGGTAAGAACACAAGGAGTTAGCCACAAAAATGAGCAGGGGCACATTTTGGATAACAATTTTGGCGACTCAGAGGGGTCATCTGCCTGCTAGATGAAAATACCAGTTGCCTGAAGCAGTCCATTGGGCATGGAGTCATCAAATTTTCTGTTTGGAACCCCAACTGACTTAGAATGTTGCAAGGAGGAAGATGGAATATCACCTGATGGAAGCAAGGACTGCAAAACATCTCCAGGGACAGCAAGCTGTGCCAAAGCACTTAGGGAAAGCAAAACTAACCTACAGCAAAAACAATGTGCACAAGCACTTGAAGGAATGGAAACCTAAGCTAATATTTACAAGGTGGAGAATTTCCCTTTAGAAGCAATGCTTGAGATAGATTCCATTGACTGGAATCTACAGTTCTTCACCATCCAATGAAGCCAATTGGAAAGCATTGTTGTTCTTGCACTTCGTGACCATGTATGGGCCACTCCAAATGGCATCAAATTTTGAATGCCTTCCCGGTTTTTCTCTATCTGCATCCCATTTTAACACTAGATCTCCAACCTGGAAAGATCTACTCTTGGCCTTCCTGTCAAAGGTCTTCTTGATCAAAGCTTGATCCTTCTCCATTGCTTGGGATGCCTGATCTCTGATCTCTTGAAGCTCCATCAACTCTGCATATCTCACCTCCATGGGCTCAAACTCCAACAACTCCAACTGTTTCATGAGTTCCAATGTTGGCAACTCAAGTGACATGGGCAAGATTGCCTCTCTTCCATAGACAAGCCTGAATGGAGAGTTACCTGTGGATCTCTTGGGAGTTATCCTATCAGCCCATAAGGCTGATTTCAGTTTGGTATGCCAAGACCTCTGATTCTCATCAAGAGTCCTCCTAATGATCCTCAACAAGTTCTTGTTTGTAGACTCAGCCTGGCCATTACCTTGAGGGTAATAGTTTGATGAAGTACTTAGGTAGATCCCGTTCTTGACAGCCCACTCAGTCACCTTGGATCCAATGAATGCCAATGCATTATCTGAGATTATTGTAGCAGGTATGCCAAATCTGGTTACTATGCCCTCATAGAAGTCTAAGATGCTAGACTCATTTGCCTCTTTGAGCGCTACTGCTTCAGTCCACTTGGTGAAGTAGTCTGTGGCTGTCAAAATCCATTTGTGCCCTTGGCTTGAATTGGGATTAATGACTCCAATGAAGTCCAAACCCCATTGCATGAATGGCTGGTCAACTGAGATTGGATGCAATGGAAGGGCAGCAAGTCTCTCTTTTCCTGTGAAGAATGCACAATTCTTACACCTCTTGATCCATGCAAAGCAATCACTGAAAATCTTGGGCCAATAATAACCAGCCTTCATAATTTTTAGAGCTGTCACTCTTGGTGCAAAATGACCACCAGCTGGTCCACCATGGAACTCTTCCAACACCCTATGAATCTGATTTGTGCTAATGCATCTCAGCAGCACTCCATTCACATCTTTCTTGAACAAAACTCCATCAACAATGGCATATGGGACAGCCTGCAATCTGAAGTGTCTTCTTTGGGTCTTGTTCATCTCCGGAGGGCATAGGCCTGTGCTTAGGAAGTGTATTATACCTTGGGTCCAGCAAGGAGTGGGGACAACATTATTTTCTTCTTGAGTGCCACTTGGCTCATGGCTGTCTTGAACTGTCAAAACAACCTCTTCTTCATTGCATACTTCTTTTTGCTTCCCCAAAATCAGCTGCTCACACAATCCTTTTCCTCTTACCAGCTTGGTGACCTTGATCTCAATGTCATACTCCATGACACGAGTGATCCAACCTGCCCTTTTCTCATTCAAATCCTTGTTGAGGAGGAAGTCTTTAACCCCAGCATGAGAGACCAGCAACTGGACCTTGTTGTTTGAGACTAAATGCTTGAATTTCTTCAAGCTTCTGATTACTGCAAGTACATGCTTCTCAATAAAAGAATACCTCACCTCATAGTCATCTAGGCTCTGGCTGAAGAAAGCAATTGGCTGCTCATCATTGTCCTTGTTCTGCTGTACCAAAATGGCAGAAATAGTATCATTACCTCCAAATGCATAGAGGATGAAATCCTTGGAGAAGTCCGGGTTGATGAGAGTTGGTGCTTGAGAGATGGCTTCTTTGATTGCTTCAAAACTCTCCTTGCCTTCTGCTGTCCACTTGAAAGCCATGCTTTTCTTTAACATTTTGGTGATAGGTTTGACAAGGGCTGCAAAATCTGGGACAAACCTCCGAACAAAGTTTATCCTCCCCAAGAAACTCTGAAGGGCTTTCTTGTGGCTTGGCAATGGTAGTGCTCTTATGGCTTCAACCCTCTCTGGATCAATTGCTAATCCTTCTTTGGAGACAATATGGCCAAGGAGCTTTCCTTCATGTGCAAGAAAGATACACTTCTTAGGATTCAAAGACACTCCAAATCTCCTGCACCTCGTGAAGACTTGTCTCAAATGAGAGAGGTGGTCTGCTGCATTTTTGGAAAAAACAGTGATATCATCAAGGTATATCAGCACCATGTTGTTAATCAAACCTTTGAATGCCATGTCCATTGCTCTTTGGAAGGTAGCACCAGCGTTGGACAGCCCAAATGGCATTTTCCTGTATGCATAAGTTCCCCATTTGGTTGTGAAGGCTGTCTTGAACTGGTCTTCTTCCTTCACCATAATCTGATTGTAGCCTGAGTAGCCATCAAGTAGTGAAAACCTCTCAGAGCCAGCCACAACTTGCAATATTTGCTCCATGGAAGGGAGTGGGTAATGGTCCTTGAGAGATGCTCTATTCAAGTCTCTGAAGTCAACACACAATCTGATCTCTCCACTCTTCTTTCTGACTGGAACCAAGTTGGCAACCCAACTAGAATGCTTGATTGGGAATATGATCCTTGACTCAATCAGCTTGTTCAATTCTTTCCTCATGAGAGGCTCCATGTGTGGATTGACTGGTCTTTGTTTCTGCCTGACAGGCTTAGTATTTGGATCCAATTCAATGGTATGCTGAGCTAAGTTGGGATTGAAACCTTTCAAGTCTTCATAGCTCCAAGCAAACACATCAGGGAACTCTTGACACAGCTGTATGAACTCATACCTTTCTTGTTCAGTTGTCATCTTTCCAATTTGCAATGGTTTGTTCTCTTCCACCAAGATGGATACTGAATCCTCTCTCTTGACCTGAATGTTTGCTTTCTCCTTCCTAAACTGATCATTGGGATTAAAAATGGACTCCAAAGTGATAAGTCCCTTGGGCAGCTTGTTAGTTCTCAGCTGTACCACTTGGTCACCATACTGCTGTTCCAATTTTTCTTGATTCTTAGCTGAGAACTCAGCTTCTTCTTGCAAGAAATGGATGATTTGCTGGTCATTCTCAAACACTTGCCAACTGACATTGTTATCCGGCACTGAAGGCCTCACAATCACGTGGATGTTTGGCTGTACCTTGTCTTGTTGAATGCTTTCCACAATGTCAAAGGCTGCCCCTACTGCTGCAAGCCTGTCAGCAGCTTGGTTCTCTTTCCTAGGAATGGATTTGATGCCAAAACCCTCAAAATCTTCCATGAGGTCCCATACCCTGTTCTTGTAGCACTTAAGTAGATCATTCTTGGTAGCATGTTGTCCCTTGACCTGATTTACAATCAATTCACTATCACCAAAGACTTGCAAGTTCTTTATTCCTCTCTTTATTGCCCAATGCATCCCTTGCACCAAGGCTTCATATTCAGCAGTGTTATTGGAGCATGCAAACTGAAATCTAAAAGCTGAATAGTACTTTACTCCTTGAGGTGAAACAAGCATGGCTCCACCTCCTGCACCTTGTCTACTCCTTGATCCATCAAAAAATAGCTGCCATACCTCATTGTCATCCTTATGGTTTGGCTTGGTGATGCTAGGAATGGGCTGATCTTCTTCATGTATGCAATAGACCCCTAGCTCAGATTCTTCTACTTCTTGATAAGGATCAAAAGCATGTACCTTGTTTTCCCATTCATCAAGAGTTAGATCCGGGATGCTTCCAACCTTGGTGTCAGCTTCATCAGTGCTTGGGTGATCTTCTTGATCAAATGCTGAACAATTGGCATTGATCTGACTTGGAGTGTAGGGCTCAATGTGGAAGTTTGCAATAGGTTCAGACCTGATTGTAGCTTTGGTTCCATACCTCGTTCTGAACAACATGTGTGACCAATCAGCAGACAAATATCCTCCAATCTTGGCTGTGAAGTCCCTTGACAAGCATAGGGCAAAGAGTGGTGGAAGGTCTATAACTGATACATCTTGTAAAACAACAACATTTGGACATGCATGCAAGGTAAGACTCAAGTTTCTAATCACTCCAACTGTTGTTACTGCTGTCCCATCCAGCTGCACTACCCCTTTGGATATGGTTTCATACTGGAGCCCTAGCTGATCAGCTATTTGTTTAGGCATCACTGAGCTACTTGCCCCGGAATCTATCATGCAATTGTGCACTAACTGATTTCCAATGATTAATGAAACATAGAAAGGAGGGGGCTTCAACATTTTACCTTGCTATCCTCCATGATTCCCTTCAGGCTGGGCAGCATTTGTGAGCACTTTCTCTTGCATCTGAACTTGCTGATTCGAAGTTGGCCAGTCCTTCATGGCAGCTTGTAGCAAATCTCTTTGGCCTGGGATAGATAGGGATTCCCACATTGATATATTTACATTTGTCTTCTTCATCTGATCAATGATACTGAATGGTGATGAAGGATCTCTTTGCTGTCCCTTGGTTGGCACATTCACTCCTTGCATGTGGGCAGCAACAACTGGTATTTGAGTTGGTCTAGGAGCTGTTCTTGGCTGCCCTTGTGCATTTGAAATTGGATTTTGTTTGCCAACCATTTGTGGAGCCATGGAAGGTTGTGGATTGGTTGGAGCTAATGGCTGCTCTTCACCCAAATTCCTTCTTTTTGACCTTGTGTTGGCTGCAACACCTTGAGAGACTGCTTGATTCATGCCACAGAAATCTTCTGCTTGCCAGTTTACCAATGTGGTGTCATTTGGGGCTGATTGCTGTTGGAATGTTTCTTGTTGTTGGTTGTTTCCTTGACTGCCCTCACCCTCCACACCAGTAGTTGTCACCATTAATGCTTGATTCAAAGCACCATTGAAGCACATGGATTGGTTGTGAGGTTCATTGCATGGAAAACACCAATCATACTCTTGAGCAACATTGTTTTGTGTTGGCACCAATGCCTTAGAGGCAGATATGGCATTAGGATTATAGGGCTGAAATGGTCTATTGGCAGGAGGCCTTGTTTGATTTATATTTGCAGCTGGATTAGGAGGTCTTTGTGGTTGGTATGGCTGCCTGTTAGGCTGAGCTTGGGGCTGATAAGAAGGTCTAAAACCTTGGGCTTGTTGCCTCTTGAGAGTAACCAGCTCATTGCCTAGGTTTTGCAATTGCTTCATGACTTCTTGAAGCTCATTTGGGGCACTTGGAGATGAAGTAGAAGCTTCATTTGAACTCTGATTTCTAGGAGTGGGAGAAGGAGCCAAATTAGGTGCTTGATTAGTGTTTGGGCTCTCTAAACTTGGAAACAATGGCATGGGAGGTCTAGGGGCTAGTTTTCCAGCTTGGATCAAACAATTTTCAGCCCTAATGGCAATGCTATAAGCCATAGGGATAGTTATGCCTCCCATGGACTGAATCAACATAGAAATATCAGAATTTAGAGCTTTGAGGTAGTAGAGAAAAGCACCTTCTACTGCTGGCCTGACTGCCACTGGAATTCTCTCCCAAGTCTTTTGAAATCTGAAGTTGAAATCAGTCAGCTGCTCATTGGGAGCTCTCTTGATGGTTGTCAGCTGCTCCAAAAGAGACAAGTTGTCTCCCTTCTCTCCAAATTGCTCATGAAGTGCTATACATAGCTGGTTCCAATTCTGAATAGAACCTGAGGCCAAGGCTTCTAAACCATTGCAATGCTTTCCCCTTGAATGAAGATGCCAGCAATTTGACAGCCACTTGCATCTCATTGATTTCATGAATTGCACAAAGGTTGGCAATGTCTTTAACATGATCACCTGGAGTAGTCTGATTCTCTCCAGTGAAGTATGGAATGTTCTTCAAGGCTGTAATTGGAATTGGATGTTGTGCATTGAGGGCAAGTGGGCTGCTGCCTGTGAAATTGACATAGGGGTTGTTTTGTGCCATTCTAATTGGTCTTAGAACCCTTGTTGATTGAATGAAAGGCCTACCAGGTGGAGGAGTTGAGAGAGTTCTATTTGGTGGAGATGGAGACCTTTGGATTCTCCTCCCACTTTGCCTTACTCTTGGAGATAACTGCAGATATTCAAACAACGCCTCTTCTTCTCCAGCTCTTGACCTTGTAGTGATTCTTCTCATGAGTTTTCAGGTCTACACTGCTAAAACCAGCTGATTCTTCCCCTTGGAGTCACCAGATGTGCAATTTATAGCTCTTTTGAAGCAAGAAAATTATA
Organism: Taxus chinensis; assembly: GCA_019776745.2. NCBI lineage: Eukaryota > Viridiplantae > Streptophyta > Pinopsida > Cupressales > Taxaceae > Taxus > Taxus chinensis. The sequence goes on along the minus strand of CM034149.1, from coordinate 906,852,746 downwards.
GCAGATGCACATCAACTTTGCTGCAATAAAAATGAGACCTCTAAGGTCCCACCTGGCGTGCCAAAACTGTTGTTGCAAATCAGCAGCACCCCTGGATGCAAATCAAGGTTCTAAGTTGATGTTTAGGCATCCAGTGTGATTGCACAACATTGAAACCTCTCTCCAAGTGTGGGACTTGTAAGAAATGAGAGAGGAATCTCCAGATTAGAGGCTGGTTCCTCAAACTCCTCTGATTAGATCTATTATTTACACAACTGCAGAGGTTCAGATCCTAATTTTATCCTAGATTGCAAGGAGACAGGGATAAGAAATGCAAAAATTGAAACTAAACTAATGATGGTGATGCACCAAAGGAGTGGTGAACATTTTTGCTCATGCAAATAGACACAAATCAGAAATTGCAACATAAAACATCATGCACAGGTTGATAAGCTGTAATCAAAGGTTTGAAATGAAACAAACAACACATGCAAAGGACTGAAAGCATTCACAGAGCCTGCATTGTGATTTTCAACATCAAAATCCTTGCATTCCAACACCAAAGAGGTAGAAAAAAGGCTGTTACAATCCCTGGAAGGTCTGATACTTCTAAAATCACTTGCTTAAGATGAAAACAGAAGCTTGCTATGCAAAAAAGTGTTCAACCATTTGAAAAATGAGCCAAATCTGGCTTTTACAGTGCATGGGTCGAGCCCAGGAGAGAGAAAATGTGAAAACATGTGGGAGCCATTCCTCATTGACCAAAATGCATTAAAAACAGCATGGAGGTCCTTACAAACCCATGCCCTGACATTTTTGACCATACTGGAGAAGAATGCGACCCATTTCGCATTAAAATTGGTTGTTGAAACGTCAGTTCTGTCCATGGGCGCATACCAGAAGCGTTTTTTGATTTTCTCCCTCCAAACTGAACCAAAATTCAAAATTTACCATGGAATCATGTAGATAATTTTACCAGCTTTCCATTGATATAAAGAACATGAAAATCTGAGCTCTGGATCAAAAGTTATGGCCGTTTGAAGATTTAGGGCAAAAACAGGCCCAAAACGGATCGGCAGGAAAAAATTTCGAATTTTACCTCTTTTTTGCATTTGGAATTTTTTTTCAAAAATCCTTTGCGCTCTACCACCTCCTGGGACACGTGGCAGCTTCCTATTGGCTACCGGGCTTCCAAGGGGAAAATTTCCCACAAAAACTCCGCCGAGCCATAACTTGAAAAATATGAGGAGTTAGGAGGAAAAATTTACCTTTCTGGAAAGCTGAGAGAGAGCTCTATCCAATGGTGCCATTTCCAGAAAGATTTGAGTGCCTGAAAATAAAAAAATGGAGACTGAGGCACAAGAGAGGCAAGAACACAAGCCTCCTGGACTTCCACACAACCATTCTTTGGCCCCCAGGTGCTTAATTTTAGCTCCCCCTTCTTTTCCCTCAACGAACAATTAGCCATCACTTGTCATGAAAGGGCCAAGGCACATTTTTATGCACATATTTTCCCAAAACAAAGGGAAAATGGAGGAAAAATTTTGCCTCACCCCCTCTCTTCATTTTTAAAATCTATAAAGGTGGGAGTTAGCCATTTTCATGCCCCCCCACAAATCTCCACATGTTGTAGGAACTCTGTCGAATTTTTCCCAGATATTTCCTACACCATTTCTCATCCTCCATTGAATAAATTCATGCTCCAGTAAAAAGGAGAAGAAAATACAAATAAATCCAAGTTTTTAAAGGTGAAGAACAAGATTTTTTCTTGACAAAATGTTGAAACCCACAAAGGTGATTTCTTCATATCTCACAAACCAGTGCATCAATCGTTGCGGGATTTTTTTCAACCTTCAAGTTTTTTAGGCGCCTTGAATCCCTAAATAAACCAAATCACCCAAAACATGATCCTGACCTGTCCTAGTCACCTTAGCTACCTACCCCACTTTTAGATCTGATCATAACCTTACCTGTTAGATTAAGTTTGCTTATTGTATTTTAATGAGGTACCTAAATCATATCAACTACAGTAGGATGTTTTCTAAGAAAGAAAAAACCATATCAGAAAAACCACTTTCGTCAGCACATGGCACCCAGAAACCTAGTTTCTAAAAATATTAATCCTCCTATAAGGGAACTTGTTATTTTTAATAAGGTCTCATAAGAAGCAGTTCTAGCGAAGGTGGTGTGCACGGTGAAAAACCAGAAGGAGAAATAGAGTGACAAAATTTGGAAGGGCTCAGAAATTCTAATTTTCTAAAAATAGTAAACCCCCCTTTCAGGTGTAGAAAGTGTTCCAAAATCCATGAAGTTTAGGTTAGATGTGTGAAACCAATTCATGCCCTTTCCTCTAAGTATTCATGTATGAGGGATAACAATGTGTTTCACAGGGAATTCAAAAATCTGAAACCATTTTTTGGTGACCTGAGAGAGAACCACTGGAGGATGGAAATTTTCATGAATAGGTTGATTCCAAATTGTGTTCATTTGTGTCCTTGGGATGACAGAATTATCATTTTCCCAAGATTTTTTCTATTTTATCATTCAGGTGTGTAATCAAAATATCACAGGGATGGTGGTGCTTCATGTTATGGAACAATCATTCTCCACTATCGCTAATGGAGTACTCATCAGTATTTTTTGCTTACTCTCTCAATGTGTACTAGAAAATGTATTATTCCTAGATTGATATTGATCGATGAAAACATGACAGGGTCAGTTTTGATCTTTATCTGCTTCAGAGTGGACCTTAGTGAGCAACACCCACAATCATCGAGGTGATCATTCAACAGTGTTTCTAAACACTTAATTTCAAGGTGTCCATTAATCATTTGAAGGAGGTTTCTCATGGTATAAAGAGTTCAAGGATCTAGAGTTCATCACATTGGAGCATTTCATCAGATCATTTAGTCGATAGAGGCAACTTCATCATCAACATTCCTTCTTAGTTCTCTCTCTCTTCTTCATCTCTCTTATCTTCCTTGCACTTTCTTTCTCCTCCATGTTCTAATTCTTCGTTGGGATTGAAATTTTTCATAATTCCTTTAATTAATTAAAAATGACTCTAAGTTTATAATGTAATAAGTCACCCTTATTTTATAAAAGGGGACTTAATATTTTCCTAAGAATGTAAAAAGGTCATAAGTTGTGTAAAGGAATATGAAAGGTCATGAGGGGGGATAGGTGAAGGGTCTCTTCTATCTCTATAAATTGTAAATGCATCCCCTTTCCAAAAGGTGGTCAATTTTGTGAGTTCATGAGAGAGTATTCCTTTTGAAGAATCAAATAGATAACAATTCTTCTACTTCTCATTTGTATTTTCTTCCCACTCTTTCCATGTATAATTTTTTTCTAGCATCAATGATGAAAGGAGTCCTTTTCATTTTTTTAGTAGGAGATTTATTGAAACTTTGTGCTCTAAATATTAACTGGCCTTGTTGTCATTCACATAATATTTTTCCTCTAATTTATGTGTGTTGGAATTTTTTTTTTAGTGTGTGTAGAAATCTGATTTTCTACCTACAACATTAATCCCTCTCCCTTTTTCTCACTCCCTTCCCTTCTCTCTAAGTAAAGTCCTCTCTAGAAAACAATTACTAGATTTTTCTATAGTTTTAGTAGAGTTCCCTTGTTGGATCCCCAGTTGCAACGCGACCGCAGAAACCACATTTCAATGCGCATATAAATACAAAGTTGCATCATTAAAGTAAAGGGACTTAGATTCCCAGAGCATTGGCGAGAATTCCATCATTTTTTCTACCCAATTTTTTTTCTTGCTAACAATTTTTAATGCCCACTGTGGGGCAGAATTAGTAGCATCTGTACCCAAAACACGATCAACAAATATATAAAAAATAAAATATTCCAAAAATACAAAAAAAAATCAAAAATTGAAAAAATAAAAAAAAAGAGATCCATTACCAAAAGACACACTTTTAATTCTTGCACGTGACTTTTCACATTCTGCAGTGTCATTTCATATTCCCATTGTAAATTTCCCAAAAAAATTGGCTAAAAAAAGATACACTAGGTTGAATAGGTCGAGAGGAATTGTTGGTCTTGTTTTCAAGGATTTGTAAAATCCACAAAGTCAAATCATAGATAATCCATACTACTTTTATCAAGCCTCGTCCCCACCTTATTCATCAATTGGTATTGGTAATCCCATTCAAACTCTTGATTATACTTCCCCTACAAATTTTCCCATCTTTCAACTACTATTGAGAATTTATTTTCCTAGTGAAGAAAAAAGAGAGCTAGAAGAAGAATTGGGAGGAGAAGAAGAATTTTTCAAAACAAGAGTTGAAGTGGAAATAGAAACAACAATTACAGATGAATTAGAAAGACCTCAACTGATTGTTCTATGGGGAAGAAATATAGGTACCTGCTCACTCTCACCCCCCCCTCTTCACAATATACCAACAACTTCCTACAAGAAATTTCCAAAGTTCAAAGGCGAAGGCACACAAATTCCTAAAGAACACATCTCCACCTTCACCATATCATCATGGAATTCTTGGATTCAAACATGAAGATGTATGGTAAGATTGTTCATGGAATCTCTCCAAGAAAAATAAATAGAATGGTTCTACCTCCTTCCCATTAGATCAATCACCTTTTGGGAGGATATAAAAATTCGAAGAAATATTCAAAATCTACTAAGATTGTCAATATCTCTTCATTCCAATTGGCACAAATAATGAAATAATCAAATGAAACTATGAGAGATTTGTGTCCCATTTCAAACAGTTACTCTTCAGGATATTGGAATATGATTCACCATCTAAAAAGAATGTCAAAATATTCTTCATTAATTCTCAATCACCAGAGGTAGGATTCTTCCTTATAAGGGTTCAACCAAGGAATATTTCCACAAGCACAAATGAATGGCCATTGGATATGAGATGACCTCATCCTATCCAGGAAAATAAAAAACCCTTCAAAGGGTAAACAAACATCAAAAGGATGAGAGAAAGGATCCACTCTTGTAAATTGAAAAATGAAATGACATTGTTGAAGAGGGAAATTTTTGAACGAGTATCTCCTCAAAGAAATAATAGAAATCAAATTGTAATAGCACCTCAAAAACTTTCCTTGGAGACCCTACCTATCAATGCCAATTGTATAGAATTCAAGAATAGGAAGAAGGACTTTGAAAAAGAAAGTGAAGACAGTGATTTCCTATAGATAGAAAGTAGGGTGGTGACATTCAAATGGCCTCATTGAATGATCACTTAGAGGTGATGAATGATGAAAGAGGAAATGGGTAATTCTCATGTGCTATGTTCACTTGTTCCCAGTCTTAAAAGGGAACATCTTCCTCCACTTCTACTAAATAAAAAGAGACTAAAGATCATCCTGTGGTGAATTCCACAAAAAAAATAATTAGTCAAGGATCTCCACTTCCACCTTGCATGGAGTCCGCATTGGAGAAACCTAATACTGTGAAAATAAGAGGTCACTTGTTATCCCAAGTAAGTCTTTTAATCACTTCTTCTAATTCTAAATCCGCTTTTGTAAAATCTAGTGCTTCAAAAGTTCCTAGTGTACCTTTCAAAATAGCCTTCATTCCCCAAACATCTACCCCTATTTCCAAACCTTTCCTAATTCCAAATAAGTTTCTTCATCTCCCATACCCACATATTCTCCTTTTGATATCATAGAAGATATGAACAAAACTAAAGTGCAGATATTTCTGAAACCGAATACTTGTAGACTCATCCCGAACAATTTGAAAGATTTGTCTTTCATATCAAGGGTAGTAGTCCAAAACCCAATACCATGATCCATAGTTCTAAATGCCTACTACCAAACCCACATACACCTCCATCACAGAACATGCTTTCTATGAGTGCATCAAATATCGATAACGTTAACCCTTTATATGTATACCTTCTCATTGGAGAATACGTATTGAATAATTGCATAATAGATTCAGGTGCCTCTGAAAATGTAATGCCTGTAAAGGTCACCAAATCTATCAAACTCACCATGACTCAGCCCAATGGATCTTTTTACTCCATGGAATCAAAATGAGGTCCCACTTGTAGGGAAGGTCGAAGATGCATAGGTGGATCTCACCAAATTTCCAAACAAGAAGGTTTTAATGATGATTTTGGTAGCAACATTCTTTCTTCATTTGGAATGTTACTAAGTAGAAATTTCTGCCAAAATTTAGGAGGTAAAATCCAAGATGAATTGGTCTTCTACAACCATTCTAGTGAAATGATACATGGAGAAATTTGCTTCCAGAAAAGAAGATGAGGGACACAGTGTAAAAAGAAGAAATCCAGGAGCCAACATTTTATAACAAAATAGCAGGAGGATGAATCATTTTGTAACAACTAAGAGGAGGATGAGATATCTTTATAGGACCAATAATCCCTTCTCGAGGAGGATTGATCTAGAAGAAGGTATTGAGAAATTTTGATTTGCAAGAGGGTAGCCCCAAGTTTCTAGATGCTGTGAGGTATGAAGAAGAAGAAATGGTTCTTGGTGAATTTCAAATGGAGATAAAACTTGTATGCTTACCCATGAAGAGAGATATTTTCATTCCCATTTGGAGATGAATATGGTCTCGATCATATCATCCATGAAGAGACAAAGATAGCTTGTGATGAGTCCTCGAAAGGCTTGAAAGAATAATCTGTGTAAGAACTCCTAAGATTTGCAGAAGAATCAAAAGACCCTAAGCTCAGTCTTGAACTCCTGATGTGAGCTATGGATATACAAGACAAACATGAATCAATATAGGATTCCCAAATGATTAAAGGATTGGTCATAATGGAGTAACGAAAGGTGAAGAATCCAATGATTACTCCTGAGCCAATGGGTGATGAATGTAATGATGAATTTGAAGTTTTCTCATTTCCATTTGAAGGAGGAAGATTCCCTATTATATGAAAAATTTGAGAATCAAAGTATTTTTAGGTCCTCCAAAGTTTGAGGTTCCCCTCCACAAAGAAGTAGTAAAATGTCCATAAGCCTTCAAGATAATGAAGAAATTCCTCCCAATGGTTTCTTTGAATTTAGAATGAAGATTTCTTTGAAACGAATGCAAAGATGAGCTTCTAGAAGTAATTTCAAAAAGGATTTCAGTACAAGACATTTTGGAAGAAGTAGAAGGCATAGAAGACCCCAAGCTAAGTCTTAACCTCTTAGCTCATGTGATGGCCATGCAAGATGGATATGAGGTTAATTTTAATCCTCCATTCAAAATTCAAACACCTCCTAATGATGCGGGTCAAAAATATGAATTGAAGGTTCCTTATAGAAAACATTTCAATAAGCATGAATGCATGAGAATGAAGAAAACTCAGAACATTTAAAAATTTGAAAAAAAATCATCCCTAGGGTAGTGATGAGATGCTAAATGAGAAATCAACAATGTGGTAAAGACACTGAAGGAAATTAGCACTCTGAAATCTAGATTTCAAAGAGAATGAAGGTAATGGAATTTCTAGAGTGAAAGGTCTGAGTATCAATAAGCTCATGTAGGCTCACTCCTACAAAGTACATAGACAAATGAAAAAATCTGGATTTCATAAGCAGTTGAGGAGAGGAGGCTACTTTCTAGAACCAGTCAATGGCTTCACAGAGCTTCATCATTCAATGTTACTCCATCTTCAGAGGTAACCTCTAAAAAATAAAATTGCTTCACTGAAAGTAGGTTATCCCCATTCATTTTACCATAGAGCTGATTTAGGTGTTTCCATGTTCTTGTTTTGTGCATTTTTCACTTTTTTGTGTCGTGTGTTTCCTTTTGTCTGTGTGTGCGTGTGTACTCCTTCTTATTCTGTTCTTGCATGAATCTATTAAACTCAATGGATAAGGCACTATTAAATGTTATAAAAAATTGAGATTCATGGGATTTCTCATGTCATGTCCTCACTGTGCTCGATACATAACGTGTCCCCAAGCTAGAGCCAGTTGATTTCATGTGTTTTTATGGAAAAATTCACTAGAAAATAGAACAACCATACCCTAGTGTCAAAAAATTTCATGTTATACCTTTCTAAGGCACCCCCAGGTCATCCTATTCCTTATACCAGCCCTATCTTATCCTTTAAATGGTCCATTTGTTTATTTTCATCCATTCCCCTAGGTGATTTAGGAAATATAATATCATTCAAGTGCCTCTAGATAAGTTTTTCTCAAGGCGGGTTTTCAAGCAAGCTTAGAAAGGGATTTCATCAACCTTCCTAAGCCAAGTGCACAATCATTGGAGAAATTTCAAGGACTCAATTCATCATGGAGGGTTATTAAGAGCCATCCAGAACATCAAGGAACTAATTTTGGAATATTCTGAGAAGTTTTAGAGGTTTTGGAGCCAATTCACCAAAAGTGGGTTTTTGAGGCCGAAGGAGCTTGCACCGCGGAAAGAGTACCTGAGATTCAAGAGGTGATTTTGGGAGATTCAGAATGAGTTGTGATCCAAAAAAGTATATAATTTGGAAATAATTTTCAACCCTCTACATGGTGGGAAAAAATAGATCAACTTCAAACCCCATGCATTTTTCTAGGCAACTCATTCTTTTCATACACAGCGGGTGATCCTGAGAAAAAAGAAGTTTTTTAGAAGGTTTTTAAATAATTAAAGCATGGCACTACTCCCATATTCTAAAAATGTCACTTTAAATGCAAAATCATATAAATAAGTGCCCAAAAAACTCATCTGGGAGCTCAAGTTATGGTCTTTCCAAGTTTTCTCAAGGTATGCTCTTTGATACTTAGTGAAATTTACAAAGGGACATGTGGAAACATGAGGCTGAGGCATAATTTTTATGCACCCATTGTCCCTAAAAATGGGTAAAATAGGTGAAAATTATATCCCTCCAACCTTTTAAGTGGTCACATCATATGACCCCGATGACTCCTTTAATCGTCCTTTTGACCCCTATCCCCCTCACCTAGCCCAAATGCATGCCACTTTTCAATCTGAACATGAGGATAGGAGCCATTTTGTTGACATATTGACCCTTTAACCAAGGGGAAATGGGGAAAAAAATTTCGGCACCCCATTGGTGCCCTCAAATATAACCCTCATTCAACCCCCTTATTTCTCCAATCCTCTAACTAATGCATGTGATGCCAAGTGTCACAATAAGGATAAGGTGCATTTTTTTGCACCCATTTCCCTTTCCAAATGGAACAATGGGGGAAAAATTCTCCCCATTCCTCTCCTCAATTTCCAAACATTATATGTTTAGAACACTTGGCCATTTTTTTCATGTGAAACCCACGATTCTCCATATGTTGCCGGAATGTCTGCCGAATTTTTCTAGAATATTTCCTCCACCATTTTCATCTTCAAAATATTATTCATGCTCACCATTATTTGAAAGAGAAAAAATTTGAATAAATCCAAACTTTCAAAGAATGACCTAAAGCATTTTTTTCTAAAGAAACTCCAAAAACCGTGAAAATGAAAATTTGTTCATATCTCAAAACCAGTGCACGAATTGACATGTCATTTTTTGAAATATTCATTTTTTCTAGGTTCCTTGAATCCAAGAAGAAATTTTTACATGTACGTTCCAAATTTTTTACAAAGAGCAAACCCTAATTTCCCACAGCAAAAAAATTGAAAATTAAAGTCTCCATTCTATCAGCCGGGTAGACTTGAAATTTTCAGAGGTACATTAAGAAAGAAAAACCCCATATCAGAAAAGTTGGTTTCATCAAAAACAAAGGTCCAAAATACCCAATTTCCAAAAATAGTAAGCCTCCTACATGGGCACTTATTATTTTTATTAAGGTCACATTAAGAATTTTCTGCGAAAGTGGTGTGCACAAGGACAACTAAGAAGGAGAATTTCAGGTGACCAAAGTCGAGAAGGGGAGAAATTTACCAATTATAAAAAAAAATAGTAAATCCCCCTTTCCATTGTAGAAAGTGTTCCAAAATCCATGAAGTTCAATTTACAGGTGACACTAGTTCATCTCTTTCTCTAGTATTCATTGTGAGGGATAACTTGTTTCTCACATTCAAAAATGTGTAGGATCCAAATGTCATTGGTGAGAAGAGAGAGCCAAGTGAGAGGATGAAATTTTCATGAATAGGTTGATTCCAAATTTTGGTCATTGTGTCCTTGGTGATGATTATCATGACTCCATTTTCTGAGGAATTATTCAGTTTATCATTTAATGTGTCATCAAAGATTTCCAATCAGTGGTGCAGTGTTATGGAATGGGAATTTTGTCGTCAATGGTGTAATCATAGGGTTTGTTAATTCCATGTACACCATGCAATTCCTCTTTAGGAATACATGGGGTTATTTCATCTTCATGATTCAACACCTCAGTGATCAATGCCTACAGTCAAAGGATCATTCAACAGTGTTTCTAAACACTTAGTTCAAGGTGTTCATGAATCATCCAAAGGAGGTTTCTCATGGTGTAAAGAGTTCAAGGATACAAATTTCATCACATTAGAACATTTCATTGGATCATTAAGAAAGGATCAGTGTACTTCATCAAAGGAATTTTCTTCATCAACATTCCTTCTTATTCCTCTCTCTTCTTCTTTCCTCCCCCCACTTTCTCTCTCCTCCATGTTTCTATTTCTCCATTGGGGTTGCACTTTTTCATAATGCCTTTATTTTAATTAAAAAGTGACTTTATGTTTATAATGTAATAAGTCACCTTTATTTTATAAAATGGGACTTAACCTTTTCCTAAGAATGTAAAAATTCATAAGTTATGCAAAGGAATATGAAAGGTCATGTGGGGGGGTAGGCGAAGAGATTTCTTCTCTTTCTATAAATTGTAAAGGCATCCCCTTTCCAAAGGGTTTTCAATATTTTTGAGTTCATGAGATAGCATTCCTTGTGAAGGAAGCAAAGATATAGCATTTCTTCTACTTCTCATCTCTACATTCTTCCCACTCTTGCCATGTACAATATTTCTCAAGCATTAATGAAAAAGAAGGATTTTCTGGCATTTTTGACTAGGAGATTTATTGATACTTTGTACTCATAAATCTCATCTGGTCTTATTTGTATTTTCTTAATTGTTTCTTCTAAACGTACGTGTGTTGGAATTTATGATTAATTGATGTAGGATTCTGATTTTCTAACTACAACATTAATCCCACTCCCTTTTTCTCACTCCCTTTCCCGATCTCCAAGAAAAGTCCTCTCTAGACTACTATATCGGATTATACACGCTTTAACATACTTTTCATCTTTATAACATGCTAATGGGTGCTTCATATGTAGCATTTGTCTCGCATGTCTATTTACTTCCATGGTTGTCTTCTTCTTTGATTCTACTATTTTCTCTTATCTTCCATTGTATGACATTGTTTACGGGATTTGCCCTATGTCTTGCTTGTTCTTTGATTGTTTACAGCCACTGCAGCCTTCGTTGTCTTTTGACATCATGAGTGATGTCCCATATTTGAAACCCACTTTTCACAGTCTACTCCATCTTCTTGCGTGTTTACATTATGTTCTTGTGTCTTAGCTTACACATTGTATGTTTGTTTGCTAGCTTACACATTGTCTTTTACATGTGTGTTTATCTTTATTTCACTAACACTTGTTTTCCTAGCCACTTTGTTTGCATGTGTCTTGGTGTTTACCAAGCACACTCCCTCCCCCCGCAGGGCATCCATTTTAGCACAACGGTCGATCCTCATTTGGGCTACATAGTACTCAGTGATGTCGCATGCACCCCAAACGAGGGGGGCATCATTGGGTGAATCAATCAACCCACACAGTAGTTCACAATTACCACATAACACAGTCTAGTACCGGTACATCACAGTCAACAATCACATCAACGCCCCAAATCCTAACTTAAGTCTTCAGCATAACATAATCACCAGCGCCCAGACCCAGACAGTAACACTTGGGTGCCATTGACCCGTCTTGGATGCCCATGACCAAGGGGTAGTTACACAACATTTTTCAATTCATCATAGTCTACAACACTTTACACAACGTATTTTATAGGACACGTGGTCCTTAGCACTCAACATGCATGCACTACACAACATTTTCTACTTTCGCATTGGATCATAACTGTTATAACCGGATCAAATTTTTACACACCATCTGTAGTAGTTTTCATATTTCGAGAAGTAGCTAAATGATTTGGAGGATGACACCAAAATTTTCCTCCCTACACTTCTTCCATTTATTGGCATGAGATCACCAAAAAAACTCGCATATAGTGTAACTGTTGCATGAGATCACCCAAAAAAATCATTCTTCTACATCATCTTCAGGATCCTTCCTATATCTTTCACTCATCACAGATCAGGCACACATGTTACTTTTTACATTTTTACTTACTCTTTACAAAAAAGATTACACATTTTGATCATATACACGCGTATTTGACTACTTTTTTTTTCATTCTCTTTTGCAGTTCCATCCTTATGTGAAGAGGTAGTCACTATCAACAACATTAATAATATCATCAATCACAACAATCCTAGTAGTATCAATGGACTATCGATTATAGGTCCAATCCCAACATGAAAACATACACTCCTCACCCTAGGGTAATCATCATCATCACTTTTTTCACTTCCTCCTCTTTAACATTCCACACTTCCCATTTTTATTATTCCATGATTTTTCTTGTCTCTTGACACACTTTTCATCATCAATCTACATGGTTATCATAGGTATTCATATCTTATCTACTTTATGTTATCGAGCATCTTCTCAAAAAAATAAAGTGGGGGAAAATGTAGACACAAAATCACTCACTTTGGGTAATTATCTACTCCTGATCACAGTACTACTATTTATATGATTCCTAAGTAAGAAAAGTACTAATTAACCCATGTCTTTGGCCATATTTTATTGCTTTATGTTATCTCTTTTTGGTCGTACACTCCTTCCTATCCCACTCTGTCTTTTCATACTTTTACAGTTTCTCTTACTTTAGACACTAATACGCCAACCCAAGACATCATTGTCAGGCGCCCCCATGCCCTCTAGGTACCCCTGATATCTTTTTACTTTGCTCACATATTTTGGGTCCTTTCTATCCATTTGGGCATCTTATCTTTTTGTTAGTCGATCCTTTTCAGGGTTAATTATGAAATTCAAGCAAAGGAATCATATAAGTATAAAGTTATGTAATCATAATAAAGGACCAAGCACTAAGCATTAGCTATCACCCCCTAAGGTTGCATCCACAAAGGCATTATCTAAGAGATTCATTGCATGAATCTAGCACCATCAAAGGGACAAAGGACTGGTTGTTATGCATACTTTTTATAGGAGGGGAAGTTCTATTATTTTATGCACACATATATTTACATCTCTTACATCTAGCTAGTTTCTCACTATCAAGTGTGACATGCACAAGAGCCAAGTAGGGCAAAAATTCTGCACACACGCACATAGAACTCCATTGAGTCTGAAATGTAGTGCAACATCTCAAGTAATAAGATAACTTATTTGACAGTTGAGGATAGTCTAATCCCTCATTTGCATTATTTTATTTTTGGGGATTTGATGTGTTTTTGAGGTTTTTTTTGGTCAATTCTTTATTGTAGGTTATCAACGAACATCGGTGCAAACATTGGTGCGACATACTAGTGAACAACAAGTGAAGGATGACAAAGAACACCTTGCGACCCTGCAAATATGGTTTCCACAGCTCTCTGAGCAATAACGGGCATCCCAAAATAGTTCTCTGACACCTCAAACGTCCATGACCCTCCATAGGTGCATCCTATTTCTAGCATCTCCTGACACTTTTGTAATTTTCTAAGGATTTCTGCAACAGTCCTCCCTTCTTTGTTCATCAATGCGGAACTTTGACAAAGTCCAAGATTTAATTACGAAAGAACTAAGTATTTTCTATCTCTCTCTTTGAAATTATGGTTTCAATACTTAATTATATTATCTTAGCTTGGGTCTATTTTAATACTTTAGTGTTTATTTATTTACTGCTACATTTCAATCAGATTTAGGCATTTATTAATTTCCAATATTTATCTTGATAAAATTTTGAAAAATTCACTGATGATACGGAGATCATACATGCCCATACCATATTCCTCATTAGTGAATGGTCTACATCAGGGAACTACCCTGAGTACATTCTAGCATGTCACATTAGAAGAATTCATTAGGGAGTGAATTATCCTACCTCCACAGATAGTAATTACTTAGAAGTGATTGGAAAAGTGAGAAGAGTATTATGTCAATCAGATACTACCACTAATGTAGTGAAGCACAAACAGTTCTTGAGAGTGTGGGGAGAAGGATGATGGTCTAAGTGCATAAGTAAATACTTTCATTTAGAAGATACTTGGGACCATACTAGAATGTTGAGGAGGAAGATATATCTTCTAGATTAAGGGTGCAGGCACAAAAAAAATGGGTGATCCATCAGTAGGAGTAAATCCTAACTAGGTGAGGCCTTCATCATGTGCAAACATTTTCAGACTCAATTAGGATCATAAGGAACATCGATTCCAATGCTTTTGATCAATGCGATCATGTGTAAGTCACCACAGTAATCACTACACTGAGGTTAATTCAGTCACAATAGGAGAAGAGATAATAGTAACATGATGACTAGGACCCATCATTGTATGAGGAAGGAACCACAAGGGGGAAATAGGCTCTAACAGCATGTATGATATTATAATAAAGAATCATAGACACCGTCCATCCCTTCCAGTGGGTTCTAGTGATGGGATATTTGACTTAATAGTTCAAAATTAGGACCAATTTAACAATATTACATGAGTATGAAATAGAGAAATTACTATCAAAATCCATGGGAGTTACAATCATAAGATGTTGACACTTCTTAGGAATCATCCAGTGTCTCCTCCTACATGGTAGTCAACATTATTCATCATCAAAATCCTAATCAGTCTCTAAGTGGACATGTATTTTCCTATAATTTCGCCATATGGGCTTAGAATAAGACGTGGAAGTATCAAACATGAGAGGATTATGACAGGAGATATTTGATATTGGTAGTATGTTATTTTGAATAGTAGGAAGTGAGCCCCTACGGTGCCTAGAGTTGACAGTATAATTGCCTAGATTCCCCAACAACATATGTATTAATGACATTGCAAGGAGATATGTTTAGACATGGGATATCATGATCTCAAATTCTCCAATATATATTAAATATGATCTTCAACAGTAACGGGATAATGTGTAAATTTCCCTATTGCTATAGTGAAAATACATGATACCTATTCATGCGGGTCCCATGACCCTCATGTTATTCAGACTCCATTTAGAAAAGTGGAAGCCTATGAGTGACTCCCTAGCTGATACTTATTCTATGTGATCATGTAGATGGGCTGGACTATGTAATATACATGAATCTGGCTGAGAATGATGTCACAAGAAGCTTCACTTGAACAGTTATGGGGCTCTATACCAATCTAGATAGGGGCACCCAATGGAGAAAAAGTTATGTGGATGTTAGTGTCTAAAATTCTGGGTGCAGGTCCAACTCCTGCGGATGCTTAGGATATGTTTCTTTTCTAGATATGAGGACTGCCCACTTTAATCCCTTCTACTTTGTTGCAAATTACCTTTGCTATGCTACAGGTTTTGATCACTTGACACTGTAACCTGTAAAACTCGTTATGCCTAGATCACGACTATCAAAAACGTCACAAACATATCATAACCGTGAATAAAATATGATTAACATGTTTTTAGTCGGAATGACCCCTAGTTAGTCACTCATAAGAGTGAACTCCATTACTCAATTTACATATGCACTCACAACTTCAAAATGGTATGGTCCATTTTTGAGCCATGCTTACATGTTTGACACATAGTGTCTTTAGGTTTCCCAATCGTGCCTATGGTATCTTCCAAGATAGTGGGATACATCACTAGATTATCATGTAACACCTGTGTGGTATGGAATTTAGCACTTCCCCTTCCTATGTAGTGTATGTAACCTAAAAATGTACCTCCCTTTGATGGTAGTGACTAGTTCATGTATATTTGATTAATCCCTCCATCCAGACATTTCTTATTGAATGAAGCAACTAATCAGTTCTTATATAATATATATATATATATATATGACATAATCTCATGTCTTGAATTTCAAAATCTCAAGAGACATTGTTTCATGGTCGACTATTTGACCGTAGGATAAAGGGGACAAAACAGGTGAATAACCCATGACCAAAAATGGTAAAAAAATCTTCTTCTCGCAAATCAATGAACAAAGTCTAGTGACAACAGCGTCATAGAATGGACACATGCACCTAGTGAACTACTATTTAGAGATGGGCAAACTAGTGTCTGGACGATACAAGGTAACGAAATATGTGAAATCGATAGCACATACTACAAATCCAATTATGAATTAACCAGACAGTCACTGATTAAAAACTGACAGATGTACTACATGTTGAAACACAGTAAAAAAAGAAATGCAAATTTCCATAGTATTTGGTACAAGAGCTACATGTCACCACTAAATAATTTTCAAGTACTTAAGATCTCAAGCATATGAACCAACATTACTGATTGTTATCACTTCCCAAAAATACATTGTAGTTTAAAAAAAAATACTTAGTTAGGTGATCCCTTTGAACTGATTTATATGCCTTTATGCATAGTACTGAAGACCTGAAAAAATTTCTGCAATAGTGTAGTTTCATTTTAGGGAAACTTTATAGTGGGTCATTTGAGTGTCCCCGCGAGCACACTTACAGACTTTTAAGGAAATGATAGGACATCCAAGTACCCACGTTATTGCCTCCAGTTCCCCGCATCCCCTTTTGGTATTTTACCACCCCTATATTTGGCTCCAATGTTGTTCATACATTATTCCTCGTCTCTCTGAAGGACACTTTGTTCCTGTAATTGGGCAATCAGTCTCTCCTTGACATTGACGACACGCTTCTCCCATACTATACTCGTGAACCCAACAAAGCTTTGAATCGTTAGTTATGCGGGAATCCTTGTAATCTGATGGAGATATTCCCTCAGCATCCCTTTCAGTTGTATCTCACAGCCTTCACTCTCCCAAGTAGAAAAATTTAATTCCTTTGTCCTTGTAGACGAATGCAAATGTCATTCATTGGAACTCATGACACTTGTTCCTTTGAGCCCTTGCAGTTCACCAAAATGCTACGCACCGATCATTCTTACATCATGATTCTCTAATTACTTATGCATGATTACCAAACCTGATGCAACTATGTATTAGTGTCATGGATACTCGCGACACTTGTTCCTATCTGGATCTTGGTTCCCCTAGCCTTGTGTCAATGTTATCCCCTTTTATCATGATTCTCCCTCAACCCATAGGGATCATTTGTCATGTCATTCAATTATGTCAAAGATTGTTGCGTTGGGAGGAAACTGTTCCATCAAGCATCCCGTAATCACAGACACTTTGACATATATTCCACAATCTATTGTATCCCTATGTAATACAAACACCTTTTTTATTGACATTTATCTTCTGAGTCACCTCAAGGACTCTTGTTACTTTGGGCCTTTCTTATGTTCCGGGTCATCCCCGCCATGCCCACATTGTAAAGTTTGAAATTGATTAAATAAAATGGACATTATTCTAGCCTAATCTAGATGTTATAGGAGCAATAAATAAATGACAATAAAATGTGTCAAATACACCCAAGTAAACGAAGAAATGAAAATATAAAACCCTAATGTGTAAAGAGGGTTAGAAAGGTCTTAACTAATTTGTTGAGGTCGTGGGACTGTGTCGTAGTGGAGACCAGCTGAATATGAGGAGCAAACTGTCACACAGGAACTCAAGAAAATGTAGATCTTGGCTCTCTGGTTGGACTGGGGCACTTGGAAAAGGGATCGGGTGCCTGGGGTACCCTAGTATGAGGTTTGGGTGCCATGGTCTACAGAAATGACCAGAGAACCTCCTGTGAGGTGTCGCTGAGTGTTCACATGTATTCATTTCATGTCATGTAAATGTTGTTGTATGATCGTTGGAGCATTGGTAAACTTGCAATAGAAGAATCACCTGTAAAACCACAGACAAAGCATCAAATACCTAAAAAAGAAAGATGCATATGAAGGGGTTGGACTATCCTCAACGACCACAATGGTGGACTTACTAACTTAGTGTTGCACTACATCTCAGACCCAATGTAGTTCTTTTTGTGTGTGTGTGTAAAATTATTCCCTAAGCACTCTTGTGTGTGTTGCACTTTGTGAGTAGCAAGCAATAACTAGATGTAGAATGTAAATAATTTGTGCATGGAATAGAATAAACTCCCCTCCTACAAAGTGCGATGCAGAAAACTAGCCTTTTCCCATGTGATGGAGCTAGATGGATGCAAATGGAGTAATAAAATCCTTTGATGGATGCAACCTTAAGTGGTGATAGTAAGTGCTTAGTGATTGGTCCCTCATTATGACCACATAACTTTATATTTATATGATTCTCTTATTTGAATTTCGTAATTAACCCCAAAAAGGCCGACTACAAAAAAGATAAATTACTCAAATGGCTAGAAAGGACCCAAAAAGTGAGATCAAATTGTAAAGGGGATAGGGGCGCCCAGAGGGGATGAGAGCGCCTTGCACTAGCGTCCTAGCTGGGCACTCCTATCCAGAAAAGGAAAAATGAAGTATAAAAAGATAGACTGGGCCAACAGAGGTGTAAGACCGAAAGTAACAACTGAAAGAAACAAAAGATGGCTAAAGACATGGATTAATTACTAGTTTTCACACTCAAGAATCATATGAATAGTAGTATGTAACCAGGACTAAATAATTATCCAAAGTGCGTGATTTAGTGTCTACATTTTTCCCCACTTTATGTTGGTGAGCATAATGCTCGGTAACATAAAGTAGATAGAGATTCATACCTGATATCCATGTAGAGTGATGTAGGAGGTGTGTCAAAGTACTAGACAAAGCATGGAGTGACAAAAACGTGGAGCATAGAGACTAAAGATGCAAAAGTGTAAAAACAAGTGGTGATAGTGAACCTAGGGTGAAAGCATGTGTCTAGATGTTGATGTGTGTAATGTACCTGCATGTTAGTGTCGATGTGTGTGATGTTGTTGTTGATGGTGATTGTTTGTTTCCCATACGGATGAACCTATAAAAGATAAGACAATGAAGTAATCAAATACGCATGTATATGTGTAAAAATATGTGTAAAGACGCATGTATATATGTAAACAAGTGTGTAACAAAAGTATGAAAATGAAAAAGGAACATGTACACCTAATTCGTGTTGAGAAAAATAAAGGTGTAGAAAGGATCCTATTGATGTCATGTGAATTTTTTGGGTGATCTCACGCCACTGACTGAAGAAGTGTAAGGAGGAAAGTTTTTTTTATCCTTCAACTTGTATCCACTTCCCAAAACTGAAGAGATCTCTATATTATCTAGTTTTTTGGGTGATCCAATGCCACTAGCTGAAGTAGTGTAGAGAGGAAGGTTTGGTGTATCCTCTAACCTGTAATTGATCCCCAGAATGCTAAGTAAAATTTTCCCTGTAAAAGTCATTGTGTATGGAGTTCTATAGACTATGCTAAACCGACTCATTGTGTAACCCACTGTGTCATGGATAAAAAATTGAAAAATTGAATTGTACCGGTATTGTGTGTAAACCCAAATGATGCCCCCCTCTTTGGGGGTGCATGCGGCATCGTTATAGGAGAATGTGGCCCCAAAGAGAGGACCAACCGCTAAAACTAAAACTCTACCCTGCAGTGGGAATATGCTTGGTAGAAACTAAGGCACATGCAAACAAGTGGATAAGAGACAAGTGTTAGTGTGATCAAAGACAAGAAAATATGAACATGCATGTAGATGACCAAGTGTAGACTAAACAACTAATGTGTAAACTAGATCATGCAAGAAGACAATGTAGACCATGAAAAGTGGGTTGTAAACATAAGATACCATTCACGATGTCGTAAAACACTTAAGGCCACAGTGGCCGCATAAAAACAAGCAAGTGCACACATAAAATAAAGGGCAAGGCCCACATACAATGACAAACAGAGACAAGTAAGTACAAACAAACAGATAGCCATGGTAGCAAGTAATCCTGTAAAACAAATGTTGCACATGAAGCGCCCTGTCGACACTAAAATTTTCCTCCGTAATTTCTATTTCATTAATGTATGTATTAGGAATATGATGTTGTTAAGTATAATTAGTAGTAGCGTCTGATAGAAGATAACGGCGCCGTCAGTACGGTGCCGCCAATAATGTGGGGTACGGTAACAGTCAAAGTACAATAGGAATGTTGTAAAAAGTAAATATTTGTCGTAAGTGGTCCGGTAATGTTAAAATGTCAAAGTTTGGGTAATTAGAGAAGTAGGGTCTACATGATTAGGAATTAGAAATATTATATTGGTAATAAAGACAAGGAGTGAGGTCATAAATATTTTGTGTATTTTATTTGTAAAAAGTCTAAAAATGTGGAACCCATGTAAAATGATAAGGTTTATCTTATCTCAACAGATAAGCTTACATGTACAGATAAGAGTTAAGGTATGGAATATGATTCGTCAGAGTGGATTTCTTATCCTATCTTAGAGATAAGATGGATAAGCCTGGAAGTTCTATAAATAGAGAGGCCACCCCCCTCATTTAGCATAAAAGGAAGTAGTGAGAAATATTGTAGGAAGTGTGCGAAGGAAGCCATCAGTTTAAAGGTGTGTTGAAGAAGCCATTAAGAGGTGTAATTGTAAAGTTTCTCCCATAGTCTTGGTGAAAGGAAAGTGAAGTCAATAACACTTGAAGTACCTCATGGGTGAGATTGTAACAGTTTCATGTTAATATTATAATTTATTTTGATATTTCAGATTTGTCATCATTCTGTCTTATCATAGTCGATGGTATTCTTGTGTTATGTTGTTGTTTTGTTTCCAGATTACATCCACCAAACTAAAGGCTGTGCATTAGTAAATAATCATTGCACGAGGAGTTCCCGGTGAAGAATTATCATAGTGCCAGATTGGTGATGACATTTTGGTTCCGTTGCCGGGACCATTCCTCGTTGGTGGATTTTCTGGAGAGATATTCCCACTTAGTCAAAAATCAATTAGAGGGTAACCTTGTTTTTACTGTGCATAGTAGTTACCATGGTAAATTCATTTTTGCTGGAATAGTATTTACCGCAGTAAAGTCACTTTTTACCGTGAATAGTATTTACCGCAGTAACTTCACTTTTTACCGTGAATAGTGTTTACCACAGTAAAGTCAGTTTTAACCGCAGTAAGTCAAGTTTTACCATAGTTTACCGTGGTCATTTCTATTTTACTGTAGAAAGGTGTAAAGTCACTTTCTAGTATAGTGATTCCAATTATTTGTACACATAAGTCTTGTTGATTGTACTTGTGAGTTGGTATTTCACGGTGGTTACTTTTGAAAATAGGAAAGATTCCTATTTTTTCAACTCAATCTAATGAAGATGCTTCTTCTTTCATTCAAGAGTTTAAGCGATCTTGTATTTGTAATGGCCTTATAAGAAGGGAACAATGGACTGAATTTTTTCCTACCTTTTTGGATGGTTCAGCACTTAGGTGGTTTGAAACACTAGGTGTTAATGTGAAAAATTCATGGGATTTATTAACTGAAAGTTTTCTTGAAGAATTTGGTGAACAACAGAAATATGCAGATCTCATGATCGAGATCACAAAGCTATCCCAAGGAGAGAAGGAGAAGATAAGGGATTATCATGCTCGTGTTCTAGAGCTAAGGAGGAAGCTCGATGCCCAGATCTGGAAGGAAGGACTAGCGGATGGGTTGATGAATGGCGTGGATAATCTCCTCTGTAAGCACTTCATTCTTGGGATGAAGCCAGAGATCAGACAACGAGTGAAGGATGACCACCCAGCTACCATTGAACAAGCAAAGGAGATTGCAAGAAGGCAAGAAGAAAGCATGGAAGAGGAGCCCAAAGAAATTGTTGCTAAAGTAGAGCCTACACCAGCACCTTTGGTCCTGAATCCACAACCACTCCCGGTGAGCACAAATATTTCTCCTAGTACATCTACCGAGTATGAAGATCTGCTCAAAAAGATGGGTCAGTTAACTATTAATCTTCTTCAAGGAAAGGAATTTAGTTCTCAGGGAGGAGATAGAGGTCCAAAAAGAAATATTTCTGAAGTCGTATGTTATGGTTGTTATAAAAAGGGTCATTATAAGTATAATTGTCCAGATAGAGCTTCTACATCTGGTAAAGGAGATAATGATAAAGGAAAAGCACTTGTGAATTCTTTTGATGTAGTAGATAAAAGCAGAAATAATGAAGTAGATGTGTTTGTAACAAAAAGAAAGAAAGAAAAAGATAATCAAGATGGAAATGATCCTAAGAAGATGAAAGAAGAAACTAGTAAGAAACATAGGAGAAGAAAGTTGGGTGTGCAGGATTTTCTGATTTCACAGGGGCAAGGACCATACTCCATCTTGGAAGATCTGTCCAAAAGGCCTGCAAATATTACATATGGTCAACTCTTGGCTATGTCTTCTGAGAAGAGGCGGGAGTTGCGAGGTGGACTCAATGCTCGAAGAAGGAAGGAGGTTGAGGTCCCTGTTTTGGAGGCAGAGGCAGATCCCTATGCTCCACAAGCTGAGGTATTATGTAATGGTATTTCAATTCATGATGTCTTAGTTGATGGAGGTGTTGCAGTTAATGTAATGACCGAGTCTGTAATGAATATGTTGGGTTTAAAAATTGATCGCCCTTCAACACTTATGTTAAGATCATTAAATAAAGGAAAAACTAAACCAGAAGGTGTAGTTTCAAATGTGGCAATATCTGTTATGGGTGTGGTATGTGTGGTAGACTTTCAGGTGATGAAAAATGGTACTGTTGCGTACCCAATGCTGCTGGGAAGACCATGGCTAAGGAGAGTTCATGCAAGAAACTACTAGAATGAAGGTTTCATGACACTTGGACGTGGTAGAGAGAGGGTGAAGATAAATTTGATCCCTCGACATCGTAAGGCAGAACCTGTGGATTCAAGTGATGAAACTGATGATTGGACATCCTCTGATTACTCTAGTACCAGTGAAGTGGACACTGAAGATGAAGAAAGTGAGGTTGATGTTTCAGTCATGGATATCCTTCCAGTCACACCAACTCATGACCACATAAAATTATCTGAAGAAGAAGTTGATGATCGTCTCCAACAAATAAAGATTGGTGATGCTGTGATGGAGAGTGAGAAGGAATCCTACCTCCAGCTCTTTCGAAGGTACATACACCTATTCACTTTTGATTACAAGGAACTCCATCAAGTAAGTTGGGTAGAACATTCTATTGAGCTGGTAGATGGTGCTAAGCCCATAAAGCAAATGCCATATAGAATGAATCCTAATTTTTCCAAGACTGTAAAAGAAGAAATAGATAAGTTACTTGATGCAGGATTCATATTTGCTGTGGAGAATTCAGAATGGGTTTCTCCCATTGTGATCTCAATAAAAAAGAATGGGAAGCTACGCATTTGTGTTATTTACATTAAGCTCAATAAGGCAACAAAGAAGGATCATTACCCTCTTCCATTTTCAGATCAGATCTTGGATGAAGTAGTTGGCCAGGAGTGCTATAGTTTTGCTGATGGATATAGTGGCTACAACCAAGTTCGTATAGCAAAGAAAGATCAGCTGAAGACCACGTTCACCACTCCTTGGGGAACGTTTGCTTATAGAGTTATGCCTTTTGGGTTGTGTAATGCTCCAACAACATTCCAGCGTTTGATGAATAGGGTCTTCGAACCCTACATTGGGACCTTCATCAGAGTATTTCTGGATGATTTTTGCATCTATGGGAGAAAGTTGGACCACCTGCACCAAATGGAGACAGCATTTCAAAGGTTAGATGAAGCACAAGCCTCACTAAACCCTACAAAGTGTGTCGTTGGATGTTCTAAAGGCGTTTTGTTAGGGCATGTTGTATCCAGAGATGGTATTGGTACTGATCCTGATAAAGTTTCAAAAATCAAAGATTTACCATTTCCTCTTAATAGAAGTAAGTTGAGATCATTTTTAGGCCAGGTGGGTTACTATAGAAGGTTCATCAAGAATTTCTCAAAGATTGCACAGCCACTAACCCAGTTCTTGAAGAAGGATGTTACTTATGAACCAGGAAATAAGGCGCATGAAGCTTTTGGACAATTGAAGGAAGCCCTGGTGTCTTCACCTGTTTTGAAGAATCCAGATTGGAACAAGCCATTCATTGTGTACACTGATGCCTCAGATACAGCACTAGGAAGTACTTTGAGCCAAAAGGATGAAAATGGGAATGAACATCCAATTTACTTTGGGAGCAGACAAATGAGCAGTGCTGAGGTAAATTATACTGTAACTGAAAAAGAGGCTCTAGTTATCATTTTTGCTGTAAAGAAGTTTAGAAATTACTTGCTAGGGCAAAAATTTCTAGTTGTAACAGATCATTAGGCTCTAAAATATATTGTAAATAAGCCTAACCCATCAGGGAGGATAGCAAGATGGATAATTTTGCTACAAGAATTTGAATTTGATATTATAGATAGGCCAAGAAAGAAGCATGTCAATGCAGATGCACTCTCTCGAGCCTATGATGGTTTAGGATCATCTTGTGATGATGATGATTTCTCTGATGCAGCATTGTTATCCCTTGACACAATCCCTAGTGAATACATAGATATTTGGAATTATCTGAATGAATTCAAGTTTCCTGATGGTGCCAATGCAAAGACTAAGAGAAATATTAATCAAGCCAGTCGTCCATATTCTATTCTGCATGGAGTATTATTTCGAATAGGACCTGATGGACAGTACAAGAGGGCAGTTGGACGTGATCAAGGGTAGGAATTGCTAGAAGAATTCCATAATGGTACATGTGGAGGGCACTTCTCTGGACAACTTACAGCAAGAAGGATCTTGGATGCAGGTTATCACTGGCCCACTCTTTTTAAAGATTGTTATAATTATTGTAAGACATGTGATATTTGTCAAACACATGGTAACCGTAAGACTTCATCAGCTCCATTATGTCCTGTTCTTCCCCTTGGTCCCTTTGAAAAGTGGGGAATAGACATTGTAGGTCCACTTCCAACTACATCATGCCAAAATAAGTATATTGTAGTTGCCACAGATTATTTAACCAAGTGGGTTGAAGCCAGGCCATTGAAAACAACTTCCATGGATGAAGTGGCAAGGTTCATGTATGAACGCATTGTCACCAGATTTGGTTGCCCATTAGAAATTGTAATAGATCAAGGAAGCCACTTCATTAATGAGGTGGTAGAAGCCCTAGTCAATAAGTTTTCTATTAAGCACAGGAAGGCAACAACATACAAGCCAAGCACAAATGGATAGGTGGAACGAACAAATTTTGTGTTATGTCAAATTCTAGCAAAAGATGTAGCCTTGCAGGTACATAAATGGGATAAAAGGATTCATGTAGCATTGTGGGCATATAGGGCAACATCAAAGACAGCAACAGGATACTCCCCATTTCAGTTGGCCTATGGCATTGATCCAGTTCTTCCTATTGAGTTTGATATTCCCACTGTGAGAGTTATGAAAAATGAAAGGATGGATGAAAGTGATTCAGTAAAAGAAAGGTTGGTACATCTTCATTTGCTGGAGGAAATGAGAGAAATAGCAAATGATACAAGCCATAAGAAGAAAATGAAGTAGAAGGAATACTTTGATCAAAATATCCGGTGGTCTCCATTTCATGTGAATGACTTGGTTCTAGTATATGATTCCAGATACAAAAAAAGAAGACAGAGAAAATTTCTTCCAAAATGGATGGGGCCCTACAAAATAGTAGCTGTGCATGAAAATGGTACGTACCGACTGGAGGAGTTGGATGGCACTCCCATTACGAAATGGGTCAACCACGACAAGTTGAAGATTTTCCAAGCACCAGAATAGTCTACTCCGAGGACGGAGTAGAAGCTAGGAAGGGGGAAGATGTCGACACTAAAATTTTCCTCCGTAATTTCTATTTCATTAATGTATATATTAGGAATATGATGTTGTTAAGTATAATTAGTAGTAGCGTCTGATAGAAGATAACGGCGCCGTCAGTACGGTGCCGCCAATAATGTGGGGTACGGTAACAGTCAAAGTACAATAGGAATGTTGTAAAAAGTAAATATTTGTCGTAAGTGGTCCGGTAATGTTAAAATGTCAAAGTTTGGGTAATTAGAGAAGTAGGGTCTACATGATTAGGAATTAGAAATATTATATTGGTAATAAAGACAAGGAGTGAGGTCATAAATATTTTGTGTATTTTATTTGTAAAAAGTCTAAAAATGTGGAACCCATGTAAAATGATAAGGTTTATCTTATCTCAACAGATAAGCTTACATGTACAGATAAGAGTTAAGGTATGGAATATGATTTGTCAGAGTGGATTTCTTATCCTATCTTAGAGATAAGATGGATAAGCCTGGAAGTTCTATAAATAGAGAGGCCACCCCCCTCATTTAGCATAGAAGGAAGTAGTGAGAAATATTGTAGGAAGTGTGCGAAGGAAGCCATCAGTTTAAAGGTGTGTTGAAGAAGCCATTAAGAGGTGTAATTGTAAAGTTTCTCCCATAGTCTTGGTGAAAGGAAAGTGAAGTCAATAACACTTGAAGTACCTCATGGGTGAGATTGCAACAGTTTCATGTTAATATTATAATTTATTTTGATATTTCAGATTTGTCATCATTCTGTTTATCATAGTCGATGGTATTCTTGTGTTATGTTGTTGTTTTGTTTCCAGATTACATCCACCAAACTAAAGGCTGTGCATTAGTAAATAATCATAGCACGAGGAGTTCCCGGTGAAGAATTATCATAGTGTTGGATTGGTGAAGAATTATCATAGTGCCGGATTGGTGTAGTCTAGTTGGTTAGGATACTTGGCTCTCACTCGAGAGACCCGGGTTCAAGTCCCGGCAACGGAACCAAAATGTCATCACCAATCCGGCACTATGATAATTCTTCACTGGGAACTCCTCGTGCTATGATTATTTACTAATGCACAGCCTTTAGTTTGGTGGATGTAATCTGAAAAACAAAACAACAACATAACACAAGAATACCATCGACTATGATAAGACAGAATGATGACAAATCTGAAATATCAAAATAAATTATAATATTAACATGAAACTGTTACAATCTCACCCATGAGGTACTTCAAGTGTTATTGACTTCACTTGCCTTTCACCAAGACTATGGGAGAAACTTTACAATTACACCTCTTAATGGCTTCTTCAACACACCTTTAAACTGATGGCTTCCTTCGCACACTTCCTACAATATTTCTCACTACTTCCTTCTATGCTAAATGAGGGGGGTGGCCTCTCTATTTATAGAACTTCCAGGCTTATCCATCTTATCTCTAAGATAGGATAAGAAATCCACTCTGACAAATCATATTCCATACCTTAACTCTTATCTGTACATGTAAGCTTATCTGTTGAGATAAGATAAACCTTATCATTTTACATGGGTTCCACATTTTTAGACTTTTTACAAATAAAATACACAAAATATTTATGACCTCACTCCTTGTCTTTATTACCAATATAATATTTCTAATTCCTAATCATGTAGACCCTACTTCTCTAATTACCCAAACTTTGACATTTTAACATTACCGGACCACTTACGACAAATATTTACTTTTTACAACATTCCTATTGTACTTTGACTGTTACCATACCCCACATTATTGGCGGCACCGTACTGACGGCGCCGTTATCTTCTATCAGACGCTACTACTAATTATACTTAACAACATCATATTCCTAATACATACATTAATGAAATAGAAATTACGGAGGAAAATTTTAGTGTCGACAGCCCGTTAGCATGTTAGAAAGATAAAATGTATGTCAAATCATGTATAATCTGATAAAGTAAAGTGCTAAGTACAAAATGAAATAATAACACCTATAGTGTACGAAAGTGGATACCCACAGGATCCGTTGTGGGTCTGGTAGTAGGTACTGTGCCAATCATCCATGTTGCATGTAATGGACCTATGTAATTTGTGATCACAACTAAAAAACAAGTGGGAGCACATGTGTGTATGATAAAGATAATGACATTAAAGATATCTATCTAGCATGTGTAATAAGATGGACATGTACAAGTAAATGCAAACAAGAGTAAAAGCAGCCATGATATGCAATATGTTGTGGATGGATGGAATGGAATGCAAAGTGGATGATAGGACCTGCGTGCCCCCCGAGTGGATGGAAGTATATGCAGTGAGGTTCATTTTTTATGCTCCCTCAGCAATCAAGAATGAACCGTAAATGACAATGCGTCATCGGGAAATGGTTGAATTATGTGTTGTAACGTGGTGCATGTGTAGTTATGATATGCGACATAGATGAGGTGTGCGTGATATTATAGCCTAAGCGTATAGCACAACAAGATGATTGAAGGAGTGATGATTTAGCCTAAAGCGTATATCACTACAAGATGAGTAGAAGGAGTGGTGATATAGCCTAAAATGTATACAAATAAGTGATGCAAATGGAAGTGACGATGTAGCATATGGCGTATATCACTAAAACTAGGAATGTCGCATGATGGAAAGGATTGAATGATGAACACGTGCATGTGACAAGGTCCATTTGTGCTGTACATACCCTCAACAGTCCAATATGGACCGTGATACTAGAGTGCATCATAGGGTAGTGAGTGCAGTGCGTAAAAGTAGATGTGTAAGATGCGTAAGATGTGTAGTAGATGTAGTGATGAGACAATGTCATGTGGTGTGTGGAATGCGCAATGTGTAATGTAGAATGTGTAGTGTCTATCATGTAGTGTGTGAGGTTCATGTCTATAGGATGCCCTCAGCAATCAAGTGTGAACTAAAGCACAAAAGTGTGTCATCGGGAAATGAGTGCAATGCATATAAGTGTTCCTTTAGGTGTAGTATTTTTTAAGATGCATGATATTGAGTGGATTTTTGAGTGATTTTCCTAAAAGGGTGGTGAGGCGGTAAACTCCACCACCGAGTTTGTTAGTGATAATGTACACACTAAGCCAATTTGGCTTAAACTTACCCTTAATAAGAGCTTCAACATATGCATTTTTCTGATTTTCTTTTAAGACGAGGTCCCCGATGTTGAATTTACGAGAACAAATCTTATGATTGTATGCATGTGCAATATGAGATTGATATGCATGAAGGTGTTCAAGTGCTTAGACGCAACACGAGTCTAACATTTCTAACTCATGTAGGTGGTTTTTTGCGATATTCATTATCTTTAAGAATGCCTTTGAGCAAAACTCGTAATGAAGGTATCTCAAGTTCAAGCGGGATGACAACATCAACACCATAAACTAGGGAAAATGGAATAGCATTAGTAGTGTGTGAACACTAGTATGATAAGCCCAGAGAGCGTAGAATGATTGATTATGCCAATCATTTCCACTGGAATCTATTGTCTTGCGTAATATTTTGACAATAGTTTTGTCGGTGCCCTTAACTTGGTCATTGCCTTACGGATAATAGGGTGTGGAAAATGACTGTTTGATTTTGAATTTGGTAAAAAAAATTAACATCCTTATTTTTGAATGAAGATCCATTATTAGCAATTATGGCAAAAGGCACCCCAAAACGTGTGATGATATGTATAGTGAGGAAGATGCAAATGTCAATAACAATGATATTTCGCATGGGGGCTACCTCGACCCATTTGGTAAAATACTCAGTAGCAATAATAATGTATTTGTATCCTTCGGTGGATTCATGATTAATCATACCGATGAGGTTGAGTCCCCAAAGAGAAAAGGGCCAAGCTGGAGCGATTGGTTAGAGGTCGTATGCAAGAGCATGATGGATGTTACCATGCTTTTGGCACTTCTCACAATGAGTAGCATTTTCAAGGCAATCCTGCTCCATTGTAGGCCAATAATACCCCTGTCGTAAAAGCTTTTGTGACATATCTTTATCAGAAAAATGACCACCACGCATGTTGTCATGTATCTGCGAGATAGCAGTGGGGATATCTGTAAGCGCTAAGCAACGTAAGAGTCGACCATTGATTGCATGTTTAAATAATTTAGTTCTAACGATGACACAACGAGTAGCCTCACGTCGCAACCAACGAGCTTCATGAGGTTATAGAGTATCAGGAATTATTTGTTTATATAAGTAGTCGTAAATGGGTGTAAACCATTTAAAAGTGTCTTGACTGCACATTATAGTGCAAGATGCAAGAGTTAATGCAGAGATAGAAATATTTTATAAGTGTGTAATTATGAATGTGGCTTGTTCATTAGTAATATCTTGGGGGATGAGTGACATTAGCCATAACATCTGCTTGAAGATTATCCTTACGAGCAATGGTAGTAATGGAGTACGACTCAAATGTAGCCAAGAGATATTTTACAAGTGTTTTGTATGGAATTAAATACTCCTCCTTTGTGTTATAGGTGTCGTTTACTTGATTTATGACTAGTTGAGAGTCGTCATGAATGCACAAGTTATGAATGAGGAGTTTCTGAGCTGTGAGAAGGCCCAGAATCAGGGATTTGTATTTGGTGATGTTATTTGTATAGGAAAACCCTAAGCGGTATGCAAAGGGGAGTGGGTCACCCTTAGGGGTGATGAATACTATCCCAGCACCAGTGCCAGAGTGGCAACGAGAGCCATAAAAATACATTGTTCATGTATGTTGCTCAACATTATAGGTAGTGAAATCGTCACGAAAGGAATCAGAGATGGGTGATGCATCTAATAGGGGTGTTGTAACTAATTGATTGGTTATAACTTGTCCTTTGATTGCTTTATGCGGTATGAATTTTTAAATAAAACTCATTGAGAAGCATAACCCAACATGTCAAACGTCTTGACATATGTGTACAGGACAGGAGGCATCGTAATGGATCAACTTTGGTAATAATTTGTACCTCATTATTGAGAAGATAATGACATAATTTATCCACAACAAAGACAAGGCCAAGACATAGCTTTTCAATGTACCTATAGTTACATTCATAAGAGAGTAGCGTGTGACTGATATAGTAGATTGCTCTTTCACGTCGAGAATCATCATGTTGTGCTAGTAGAGCTCTTAACACATGAAACGTAGTGGAAATGTACAATAAAAGGTCGATTAGCTAGCAGAGGGACTAATACAGGTGGGTGTAACAGATATGTTTTTATGTCATCAAATACTTGTTGACAGTTCTCATCCCATAAAATTTATTATCCTTCTTCATGAGTTGTGTAAATGGTTGAGTTTTATCAACGAGTTGTGTAACAAATCGTCGAATAACTTGAATTTTTCCTTATAATGATCGTAGTTGATGTAATTTTTTTGGTAGAGACATATCGACAATGGATTTAATCTTGTTAGGATCAATTTCAAGTTTACCTGTTGTTACCCCCTAAAAACATATTTTTTTGGATTAAGGCATACATGATATTGCAATAAGCATTCAAATAATGTTCGTAAATCCTTGACATGGGAATAACGTCGTCGAGATTTGGCCAAGATGTCATCAACGTAATCTTCAATGATCTTGTGGATATAATCATGGAATATATGCATCATAGCTCATTGAT
This sequence comes from Taxus chinensis, assembly GCA_019776745.2. Classification (NCBI taxonomy): domain Eukaryota; kingdom Viridiplantae; phylum Streptophyta; class Pinopsida; order Cupressales; family Taxaceae; genus Taxus; species Taxus chinensis. The sequence goes on along the minus strand of CM034149.1, from coordinate 906,821,267 downwards.
AAGTGGCACCGATATTTTTAAGGCTAAAAGGCATGACGATATAACAAAATGTTCCCCATGGTGTGGTGAAAGAGGTCTTCTCCTGGTTAACGAGATTGATTTTAATTTGGTTGTAACCCGTAAAGTCATCCATAAAAGAGAGAATATCGTATCTAGCTGTAGAATCAACGATGGCGTGGATATGGGGGGAGGGGAAAACTATCGTTAGGACAAGCTTTATTTAAATCACAAAAATTGGTACAACAACGAACTCAACCATTCTGCTTCATTACATGTATAATATTAGATACCCACTCAGAATAGTTGACAGTGCGAATAAAACTGGCATCGAGGAGTTTCTGGATCTCCTCTTTGACTAGGAGTGCTACTTTGGGGTGCATTTTACAAATTTTCTGTTAGACCGGATTTACACCAGGGTTGAGGACAATATTATGTATTGCAATAGATGGATCAATACCTGGCATATCACTATAGTCCCATGTGAAAACATCAAAGAAATCATGAAGGACCCGCTTGATATCTTTCAACTCGGTAGGTGTGAGAGAGGCAACGAGCAAAAATATTCGTGAATTTTTAGATGTAACAAGATTGTGTTGAATTGTCTCTTCATTGAGAAGGGCTGAGTGATCCTCAATATATGGATCATTTGGTATAGTATTAAGAGGATCAACATTGTCAAGGGATATATCATATCCTCCAAAGTAAGCAAATTTATATACATTCATTCACGTGAATTTCCATATAATTCCACCAAAGACGAGAATCAAATCCCTAGTTCTTAAGTTAAACTATCCACGATGTAGAAACCAAAGGAAACAATTAATGTTTGTTTATAGAAGGGAAAGTACAATAATCAAAGGGCATCATCTATTTGTAATTTAATCAATTGACTAATATTATTGTAATTAGACAAGATAATTACATAAGAAAATGAATGCATTCCACCTTGTTAAATTCACTAAGCATAAGAGCATACTAGCATATGAACGTAATTACATAGGAGCTAATTCATTACCCATTTCTTTTGGCAATAAAGATACTAATGGTATGAAAGGTGATATGTTTTCAACTTAGTACATATTAGTTTTCAAGTACACTACATAATCATTATGCTCAACATGATTCTCTTGTTTTCTTTACAATACATATTACAAATAAGAATACAATATTTTGTTGAGAGACACTGATATGGAAGAACATAAGGATAATTATCAATGTGAGCACCATCGAGATAACACCGGAGATCATGTCGACATCATAGTAATGAAGCAAGGAGAGGGAGAGCATCATTATAGCACTTTTCCTCCAACCACAGAGCCAGTTTGGTTCCCTCGCACAACTCTCGTATCCCGAGAGTGGCCCTACCCTTCACAAAGAAGGTAGATATAAAAATTGATACCAAAAGAGAGAGTGTTCCATGTATACAAATCCCTATATCATATGACCTAACCAGTCATGATGTAATACAGGATGGTGAACTAGAAAAGAATAATTAAATTCTTATTAATACTAAGTATTAATTGCTTATGGCCATAAGACTTGGATTTCAAAGGGTGACCCCCAATGTATCCTAACTCATATACAGAGCATGTTTGGTAACCCCATATAGTTGAGTCAATCTTTGGTAACCCCTAAGAAGGACCCATACCCATTCCTATTGAGTCATGGTGAAGACTAAACTAATTCCCTTATCCTTTTAGTCACACCTTCCAATGTTCACTATACATTAACTCTCAACTACCAATTCTCCTCATCCCCCCTAACCTCATACTAGACATCAAGTGATCTCCATAAGGTAAACAAGGATTTAATAAGTGAGAAACCCATGACAGACGCATGGGTTTTAATACATTGTATCAATGTCCCATACCATTTCATAAAGCATTATTGTCCCCACATGACACCAGGTATTGTAAACTCCCAATGACTAAAAATGTTAAGGATTAAACTAGAGTTTACATGATAACAATGAATGTAGTAAGTTTTATTGCCTATTCAATTGAAACAATAAAATTAATACAAGGAAACTTAATCGTATATTTGAACAAAGTATCATAGGATTCCTAGATGGACATGCATGTTTGGTTTCACTACTAACCGCTAAATGTTTTTTTATTCTTACCTATGCAAAGGTGATAGGTAAAACGAGGTGAAGCTAACCGCATTAATTCAAGTTTGATATTAATAATTTTGAGGTGCCCCATCCCCTTCTATTTATTCTAAGGGAACACCATTTTTTAGGACTTAGATTGAAATTTTATAACATAATTCAAAGTCTCACAAATAGATATGAAGTTTGTTTAGTATAACGCATAAATAAGTTTATGATAATAAAGAAAATATTTTAAAAACAAATATTCCTTTCTTGGGATCTTAAAAACCTATTTATGATTATTTATAAACATTTTTTTTACATATTCAATTTTATAATAAATTTAAATATATTCATATGGTATATTATTCACCAATAAATTAGGCATTCTAATTAAAAATAATGAATAAATAATTAAAATCTTAATTATGTTTCAAATACTAAGTTTCTAACTAAAGGATCATATTACCAAAAGTAAAAGTCCACGTAACTTAAATGGATTTAAATGGCTAACATGCCTTTAAGTTTGATAAGGGTAAAAAAAATGTAAAGTTTATTAAAATGTTTAAAAGATGGAAGATCTTTATCACAAGTCTTTAAATAATTATATTATTAAGAATAAGCCACAGTCAAATTCAAGTAAGCTAAAACCGCTAACCATTTTTTTTACTAACACATAAATCAGTTATGCATTAGAATAGTTATAATTTATGCTAAATAAATTTTATTGACGAATTTCATCGTATTTACTTTAATAAAAAATAATTTACCCAACACTTCCTCAATAATTTATGTAAAAGATAATATACATAACATTTACCCAATTTTATGATAAATTTAATTCACCCATCATTTATATTTACAGATAAGATAATTTAATTCACTCATTATTTACCATTCTTCATTTCATATTTACTTTATAAAAATAATTTACCCAACATTTACCCAATTTTATTATTTTGTGTAAAAGATAATATACCTAATTTACCCATTTATGATAAATTTAATCCCCCCATCATTTATCGATAAGATTTTAACTTCACCCATCTTAATATTTTATGGGAGTAAAGAAAATTGAAATTTAATTGACACATTATTTTATTATTCTATCTATATATAGAATATATAAAAAATTAATTTATTTCCTTCCTCTTCTTAATTAAAAGAAAAATTATTATATATGATATTATGATATTCCATTAAATTCTAAAACAAGTTACAAATTATTATTTTAATGGAAGAGAGTTAATATTTTCTTTTCAAAAGTTTGAAGAGTGATGAGAGATGTTTAAATTAAAATAACTTGCCTCTAGGTTTGTAGTCCAAGTATTCAACAACCAACAACTCTTCTTATGTGCTCATATAAATCTTTGCTCACGTACTTGTTGCTCCCAAAATTTCCTAATCTTTTCTTTTCAAAGGTTTAAAGAGTGACGAGATGTTTAAATTAAAATCCTTGTCTTTTCTTTTTTTTTTTAACAACCACAACATGTGTTCAGAGCCCATCTTTTTAAAAATTTCCTGAGAGAGTGTCATTTCCTTTATTGCTCATACCTATATTAATTGAAGGATTTTTACCTTCCAACCCTACATAAAGGAATCTTGTTCTTTTTTTCTTAATTGCAATATGGGAGCCCATTTTTTTCTTTAAAATTGCTCGTACATATTAATTGAAAGGGCACACCTTCCAACCTCATAAAGTATTTCTTGCTTTCTTTCTTTTTTTATATAATTTTTTTTCTTTATTTTTCTACTCAATATTAATGAAATCTATTTTAAATAATGGTCATCCATCTTTGTTTAATGCATGTAGTAAGAGATTTTATAATTGACCATATTATTTATTGAAATGAACATTTTAATGTTTTTACATTTCTTTACATTTGCTTCTCTATACAATAATTATTGTTGTAATTTTTTTCAATTTTGCAGCCATTATTTTTGTCAAACTACTTTTTATAAGTGGCAATAATTTTTCAATAATGTTATTCAAAATATGGAAACACCATCATAAAATATACATACATACATACGTGTGTGTGTGTGTGTGTGTGTGTGTGTGTGTGTGTGTGTGTGTGTGTGTGTGTGTGTGTGTGCATGCATGCATGCATGCATGCATATATGATGTGTGTGTGTGTGTGTGTGTGTGTGTGTGTATTTATTTTTACATATAATTTTAAAATAATATAATTACTAATTTATATTATAAATCACGATTATATTTTAAATGTATTAGCTGGAAAATATTGTTAGTTTAAATATTTATAATTATTTTATGATTAAGAACATGATACATGTAAACAATTATAATTTTACAAACCTCGTATGCAGGTGGACCAATAGTCAGACCTAAGTTAATATGGATACTCGAAATTTAACAAGGTAATCTAAAACTCTACCATATTTTCACATGCTACAAAGTACTAAGGTGAATTGACATACCAAAAAGTGTATGTAAAATGGTAAAAGCATCTTACCCCTTTACAAGTGGTATAACTACGTTATTGCTAATAGTTTAGGGGTACATATTTCCCTCTCTTTTGGTACCATAACTTTGTATCTACTCTCATCTCTTTGATGATGCTCTCCCTCCAGTCCAAGGGAAATATATCCTGCAACCAACTCATAACAATAACACACAAGTAGTTAACCAGATCATGATATAAATTTGACATGATATAATAGAGGAAGTGTTAATCATATTATTGTCAATGATAATATTTATCCAAAATTGCATTTAAATAAACAAAATTAAACATTCTAGCAGAATAATAATAATTCATAGTTCCACATAATCAATCACATATGTCAATTATTACATCAAAAGTTCAATGAGCAACGAATAGAGACTGTTGAAGGAGCTAAAGATCTTTCTGAAATACCTAAATGATGGAGAAAAGTGATGTTACAAATATTAAGGCCAGATCCATTGTCAATTAAGGCATGTTTGACCCTGATATTGTTAACACAAACCTGAGTGTACAAGGGAGGGTCATGTTGTAGCATTGCTTGAGAAGGTAACTCCTCTGCTGTGAAAGGTATTTGACTCTCATTGAGGGATATGGCATAAGTAAACTTATGGTATACATATTTAAGTGATGTGTGAGGAGGAACGTAAGTAGTAGATAAATAATTTTTGAGCTTACTGACACAATCGGGACGACTCTGCAGATAAGCATAGATAGAGATATTCATGATTATCTGACCCTAGGAAGACAAGGACCCTAAAAGTTTGATGATTAAGTTCGGGTTCACCAAAATGATTAAACTAAAATGGACATTATTCTAGCCTAATCTAGATGTTATAGGAGCAGTAAATAAATTACAATAAAATGTAGCAAATACACCCAAACAAACTAAGTTATGAAAATATAAAACTCTTATGTACAAAGAGGGTTAGAAAGGCCTTAGTTGATTCGTCGAGGTCGCGGGGCTATGTCATAATGGAGACCAAGATGAACAGGAGGAAGAAACTGTCATACAACAACTCAAGAAAATGTAGATCTAATTATCTGGTTGAACTAGGCCACTTGGAAAAGGGAACGGGGCACCTAGGGTGCCCTAGTATGAGATTTGGCCACCCTGGGTCTACGGAAATGACCAAAGAACCTCCTCTGAGGTGTCGGTGATTGTTCGCTTGTGTTCGCTTCCTATCACGTGAATGTCGATGTATGATCACCTAAGCACTGGTAAACCTACAATAAAAGAATCACCTGTAAAACCCCAGACAAAACATCAAAAACCTAAAAAGGAAAGAAGCATATGAATGGGTCAGACTGTCCTCAGTGGCCATAATGGTGGACTTACTAATTGAGTGTTGCACTACATCTCAGACTCAATGCAATTCTATGTGTGTGTGCAGAATTGTGCCCTAGGTGCTCTTGTGCGTGTCGCACTTTGTGAGTAGCGAGTAATAACTAGATCTATAATGTAAATAATGTGTGCATGGAATAGAATAAACTCCCCTCCTATGAAGTGTGATGCAAAAAACCAGCCTTGTCCCTTGTGATGGAGCTAGATGAATGTAAATAGAGCAATAAAATCCTTTGATGGATGCAACCTTAGGTGGTGATAGTAAGTGCTTAGTGTGTTTTTGGGTCCCCTTATTATGATCACATAACTTCATGTTTATATGATTCTCTTATTTGAATTTTGTAATTAACCCTGAAAAGGCCGACTACCAAAAAGATAAATTTCTCAAATGATCAAAAAGGACCCAAAAAGTGAGATCAAAGTGTAAAGGGGATAGGGGCGCCTAGAAGGGACGAGGGCACCTCGCACTAGCATCCTGGTTGGGCACTCTTGTCCAAAAAAGGCAAAACTGAAGTAGAAAAAGATAGACTGGGCCAACAGAGGTGTAAGACCCAAAGTAATAACTGAAAGCAACAGAAGATGGCTAAAGACATGGGATAATTACTAGTTTTCGCACTCAAAAATCATATGAATAGTAGTATGTAACCAAGACTAAATAATTACCCATAGTGTGTGATTTAGTGTCTACTTAAATTCAAGTCGAGAACTTCTATATATACAAGTCTAATGTAAGCTTTTGTTGTGTAACAGGAACCTATCAATCTACCATCTATTACACTAAGGAAGCAAGTGATACATTTGCATACTACATACATAACATAGGAGAGAATAAATAAGAATTTTTCATATGTACACAAGGGTTTCTATTAGGATTAAGTAGCATAGCCTGCCATCAACATTGAGGCACAAGGTCCAATCTAGGTCAAGGGATAGTTACATACACATCAACACAAAACATTAAGATAACTATATTGATTCTGAAGTGTAGTGCAACGCTTTATGACTCACATACGGGGTGATTACTGAGGTTAGTATGAATCAAGTATGTACATATTTATTTTTAGATCTAATGGTTACTTGAGTGTGTTGTAGGCTAACTAGGGTTTGTTTTATAGGTTTAGGTGTGACATCTAGGGTTTTGTGCGAAGTTGAAGATACTAAAGAGCGACAAACAATGACACGCAAGAATACCAGTAGTTGTAAATCCTTGTTTCCTATAAGGGCAAGACCATACAATTTGACCTATAATGTACCATATGTTCTTACCCCTTTGGTATGATTGTGAAATTAGATCTTTAGATCCTCAAAAGTTGATTTGACCGGTTTCTATATTTTGTTCATGCCCAAATTGCTTAATCGACATACTTATACAACTCTCTAAATCAACTAAGTGCATCTTTACACCTTGTTCACATTCCAAATTGCATGCATTTGTTAGTTATTGTGATTTCCGTGTCGTGCGTTTCTTCTATCTGATATGTAGCATAAATTTGAGTGTATCTATAAGCTTAGTTATATAGTATCATGTTAAAAACAATTAAACTAAATTAGGGTTGATATAATCCCCGTTAAGGTCATCTCTAATTACCTTATATATTTCCCAATGATGATTATCTTGTATATCTAACATGGAACTATTTCAATTATTTTGAGCATAATGATATACATTCTATCTCCCTTAGTTTAAAAGGGGGGATTTAGTGGGGTTATTGGAAGAATGTCAATGTAATTTAGACACAAGCAAAATTATAGAATATAGGAATACATGAATAGATTACAAAAACAAATATATATATAATTATATGTAGGAACATGTACAATTTTTATGTAGGGACAATATTGTAAATCTTAGACAGGAATTGTGGGACACTAGTGATAGTTATGTCTAACCCAATTTCAACAGTAAAAAATAAAAATAATCAGAAAATTCAAGAGGTTATATGGTGGTTCAAATAGAAAGTCACTTACAAAGATATAGATTACACCACAGATCCATTGCATTCCATGCTAAATGTGGGAGCATGGTTATTTCTATTATAGATTCACTGAATTATATGGAATAGGAATAATGAAGGGGGTATGGTTAATAAATCACTTACAAGTTACACATTTATCAATTTACATATTGTTATTTATGTTTCAAGCATTTCTATTTTAATATTTTCGAGAATTACAAACATAGAGCTGTCTACAACGGTGTGGTTCAAGTAATTTGGGTTTGGTGACACCCAGTAGTCCTAGGACATTGGGTCTGGTGACTCCCAATGACCTTTCCATTAGATATAGTGATACCAAAAAATTTCTTTTTACATGTTGGCTTTGGTGACACCCAAAGGTCTTGACATTATTCAAGTGTTAGACTTACTATGCTCTCAACCTCCTTTGAATTGGGGATTTGATCACCCTCAATTCTTCATTATTGTTGTTACAATCTCCATCTCTTCATGCTTTAACAAGGGGCATGATTTTTTACATTTACAAAGAAAATTTGGTCCCACGCACATAGGTGTACTCCTTCCTTTACTCTCGTTGACTTTATAATTTTTAATTTCAATTTCAAAATATATATCTCTAGAGTTAAAGTTTCAATTTTATCACTCCTTTGTCCATAGGGGATTTAGCTTCAACGGCCTCAAAACTTCTTGCTTCTATTTCTTCATCGTGGAGAGAATCTTCTTGTGCAAATGTGAAAGAAAATATATACATTTCGTCATCATATCCACCAACCATTGGCTTGAGAGGGACATCATATTTCTCATCTCGCTTTATTACAAAATGGCCAATATTCACACTGGTTAAGGCTTCCTTGAGTCAGAATTTGTGCTTGTCTTGTAGATTCATGGCTTGCATCAGGAAGTTCAAGACTGAGTTCAGGATCTTCTGTCTCTTCAAAAGTTCTTAGGATATCCTTACACAGATTTTTCTTTCGAACCTTTGCTGCAAGGGCTCATTGTGGACTGAGTTGGTCTTCTCCCTCCATGGATGGCATGATTGAGGGAGTCATCTTAATCTCCAAATGGGAATGAGAACATCTCCTCTTCATGGATAAGAGTACACATATGCTGGTTTCTCCATTTGCTTGAGAACCGCCAAGACACCATTTCCTCTTCTTTCATGGTTTGCATCATCCAGAAAATTCAGGGCTGCCCTCTTGTAACTCAAATCTCCTCAATGCTTCTTCAAAATCCAAATCTCTCGAGGAAGGCATGTCTGGACCTATCAAAATGGAAATAGCCTCTTCCTCCTCATTTTTCACAAAAAGATTCATCGTACCTGCTACCTTGGTACAAAATGTTAGCTTCTAGGCTTCCATAATTTTACTATGTACCTCATCTTCTTCTCGGGAAGCAATTTTTCCATGTCTCCCTTCACTGGTATGGTTGCAGAAGACCAATTCATCTAAATTTTCCCTCCCAAGTGCTCGACAAAAAATTCTACTCAGCAACATTCCAAATGAGGCTCGGATTTCTGCTATTCAAAATCATCACTGAAACTTTCATGTCTAGAAATTTAAAAAAGAGCCACATGTGCATATTTGACCTTCCCGTACAAGTGACACCACTTTTTTTTTCCAAAGAGTAACAAGAGCCACTAGATGGAGTCATGGTAAGTTTTAGAGTAAAATTGGAAACCTTCAAAGGCATCACGTTGTCTAAGGCACCATAATCTATTATGCAATTGTTCAGTAATTATATTCTTTCAACAAGAAGGGAGATCGTAGAAAGGTTTAACTTTATTTAGTTTTTGATGTACTCAGAGAAATCATGTTCTGTGAGGGATTGTGTATGTGATTTTTTGTAGGATTCCTTTGGAACTAGAAGTTATAGCATTGGGTGTTATCCTACCACTCTTGATATATTGTACAAACCTCTCAAATTGTTCATTGACGAGTCCGCAAATATTCATTTATTTCAGTAATCTACATTTTGGCTTTGTTTGCATATTCTTTGAAGTCAAAGGGAGCAAATGTGGACAAGGAGGGTGAAGGTACTACTTTTGGATTCTAGGATAGGTTTAGGAAGTAATGATTTGATTTTTAGGGAATGGATGGTATTTTGCTAAAGGTACATACTAGGAGCTTTCAAAGTATTAGATCTTTATAATCTCTAGCATAATTTAGATTTAGATCAATGGAAGAGGACATACGAGAGACTTACTTGGGATTGGGGGGAGTATTTTTACTTGCTACAGGGTCAAGCTCCAACAATATAGACTTCATGGAAGATGGACGTGGGGATCCTCGATTAATTATTTTATTTTCTGGAGTCTAATCACATGAGGATCATCAACCTTCTTTTCAGTTTAGCAAAGAACCTAATGGAGGGAGATGCTCTTTTCTCTTACTTCAAGAATGAGTGAATACCACACATGAGAAACTAGGTGCATCCTCTTCTATCTTCTTCATCACATCCCAAATACTCATAGCATCATAATTTGTCTATCATTCAAACATCAAACATATCGATCTTTATAGGAATTTTCCAACTTCACTTTCTTGTTCAATCTCTTCTTCACTTTCTTGAAATCTACAATTTATGTTCATGGGTGGGGCCTCCAAGGCAAGCCTTCGGGGTGCTCTTACAATCTGATTTTCGTTGCATTCTTTGGGAAGATACTCGTTCAAATAATTCCCTCTTCAAAGATGCCATCTCATTCACCAAATTTTAGCAGTGATGGATTGGTTCTCTCATCTCCAGGATGTTGAGGTCTTTTCCTTTGATGGATTCTTGATCTTTCTAGAGTTAGGATTAGATCGTCATCAAGTTCAATAGCCATCCTTTGTGCTTCTGACAATAGGCATTCCTTGGTTGGGCTCTTCGCAGTTAAAAATTCTATTTCTGATGATTGAGATATTGATGAAGAATCTCTTGATATTGTTTTGAGATGGCAAATCCTCTTCAGGTATCCTATGAAGCAACCTTTCAAAACGAGCCACGAAGTCTCTCATGGTTTCATTTTCTCCTTTCTCTCATTTGAGCCAACTGCAATAGGAGGTCTTGACAGTCTTCAGTTGATTTAAATATCTCTTCAAAGGCATTTTGATATCATTCCAATTTGTGATGGACTGGGTAGGCAAGAGGTTAAAACTATTATGTTGCTTTTTCTTGGAGGGACTCCACTAAACAGGATTACAACAATTGATCTTCATGTTGGACACCAATAATTCCACATGATGTTGTGAAGGCAAGTGATGTGTTCTTCAGGATGTTGTGTTTTATCACCTTTGAAATTTGGAAACTTCTTGCGAGAACTTGTTGGTAGATCATGGAGAGGCAAGGTTCAAGAGAAAGATGGGCTTGTATTCCTTCCCCATGGAATAATGGGATGAGGTATTTCTTCTTCATTTTCCATTGCATCATTTCTAATTCTACTTCAGCTCTTGCTTCTATAAATTCTTCTTCTTCCATGAATTCAATGACCAATGGTGGTTGAAAAATGGGAGAATTTGAAGGGGGCATTAATCAACTAGGAGTCTTGATCAATATTTCTAGGTGAACTTCTTGAAGAGCTGGATGGAGAGGAGGCTTGAGAGAATAAGTATGGATTATCTCTAATTCATTCTTGCTAATTTTGTAAAGCCTCGAAATTGGAATCAACAACACCTCTCGACCTTCTCAACCTGTCATATCTTCCTTCAGCCAGCTTTTGGAAACTTTTACAAGTGGAAACATGAAAGGACACTGTGGAATATGAAAAGTCACTTGCATAAATCAACAATGTGCATATTTCGGCAACAAAATTTTCATGAAAGGTCTTTTTTTTTCTTTATCAATATTTGATTTTTTTTTTGAATTTTAAGACCTTGCGGTCACATTTTGGGTGCAGATGCTATTAAATTTGCCCCATGGTGGGAGCCAAAAACTGTTGGCAAGAATTTTTTTAGGTGGACAAACTTTTGGATTTCTTTCCAACGTTATGGGAATCTAAGTCCCTCTACTTAACTGGTGTAACTTTCTTTTTTTGCATGCGCATGAAAAGGTGGATTTAATGTGAGTGGCCTTTCAACCATGGATCTAAACACATGAAAGTCCACTGAACCCTGTGAAAAATATTGCAGATTTCTTGCTAGAGACTAACTTTGTCTAAGAGTGGGAAAGGGGAGTGAGAAATGAGGTAGGAGAACTAATGTTGCATGTAGGAAAACCAGATTCATTACATGTTCACTAGTTAGCAAAATTTATTTACACATGCATTTATGAGAAGATACAACATGCTACGGAATTTCCCTACTCAAGAGGAAATAAGCATTTGATATGAACATAATAGTATCAATAAATCTCTTCAGTTAAAGAGGCTAGAAACTCCTTTCAAAAATAAAAATATTTACATAGTGGAGAAATGGAAGAAATTTGAAAAGGGAGGAAAGTATCAAGAAAATGGCTATCTCCTTTGGTTTCTCAAAGTAGAATACACTCTGTATCCTCTTTACAAGATTTAATTGCCAACCCTTTGAAATGGGAATGGTTGTTACAATTTATAGAATGAGAATTATGAATCTAGTCAATCTTCCTCATTGACCTTTTCATATGTCCTGAACTCGTAACTTTGATCAAGTATTCATATTCCTAGGGAAAATATTTAAGTCCTTTTTAATAACATCAAGGTGACTTATTACATTAGGTTTTTAAAGTCATTTTAAGTGACTCAAAGGCATATCACAAAGTGCAAACTCCTACATGTGAAATTAGAAAATTTGAAAGTGAGAGAAATCTTAGGGGGAAGAGGAGAGAAAGAGATGAGAAAATAAGAAGAATAGATGTTCATCCTTTCATCATGAAGTCATTGTTGATCCTATGTTCATAGAAATATCTGATGGTGAGCGAATTTGAATTATGAATCAACATTGCACATTGTGCCAAAACTCTCTCTTCAATTCAGACTTTCCATAAGCAGGTGTCTTGAGAACAACATTGAGTATTTTTAGCTAAGTGACAGAAAATCTTAATAGCCTATGTGATTATCAGTTGTGTTGCACCTCCCAATCAATTGAGTGGACACTTCCGTCAGAGTTCTTCAAATTCAACTTACTTTCCTGAAATAGTGTCCTATGTAGAGACCTATCACCATTTTTAGAAAGTTGGCTTCTCTATGGGGTTCCCATTGATGCGGAACAAAAATTTTTGAAATGATTTAAACAAATACCTAATATCGCACCTCTAAAATAGATACACTAGGCCCACCGCTTAATAGTCTAGGAGATTTCTACAAACTTTAAATTTTGGACTTATGACCAGTGCTTCTATCACACGGCAACCATCAATGTTTCTCAAAATTGTAGGTCTCAAAGTTTTTTTCTTCATTTGTGACATGAATAACATTTCATTGTACATAGGTAGTTACTTATGTGCCTGTTAGTGCACAATCACAACACCCCCAAAATGACCTTCAATGGATCTCCTTTTCTAAGGAAATGTCATTTGGCATGATTGCACAACATTGAGCTTTCTAACAAAGTGTGGGACCTTTGCAAATGAGGGAAAGACTCTCCAGAGAAGGTTTGGTTCCTCTTCCTAATCTATTTTCCTGCCACAAGCTATTCTAGTGCAGGCAAGCTAATCTAATCCTAATCTAACTTCCAAGGAGACAAGGAGAGAAAGAAAGTTGGAAAAAATAGAGCCTACACTAAAACGGTGATACACCAGAGAAGGAAAATGGTTGAACATCTATCAAAACTGCCATGAAACAAGAGAGAGGTGAGCAATGGAAAGGATGGACAAGTGCATCACAGACCAAAGATGGATTTCACACATAAAATGTTCCAAAACTCCATGAACACAAGCTCCAAAACCTGCAATGAACATCCAAACATGCACAAATACCCTGCAATGAAGAGAGGTAAGAAGAAAACAACCAAAAAACAAGCAAGGATGGACAAATGCATCACAATGAACATGTTTTTATTGCTCCAGAAGTTTACACAAAATCATCATTTCACGGGTAAGAGGCAAAAATGCCATTACAGAGCATGGGAGGAGGCTCAAACTCCATTTTCGACCCTATCTTTTGAAGAAAGAAGGGAGGGCAGAGCTAGAAAGAATGAACAACCTTTTACAAAACGAGCTAAATGGCTTATATCACTTACAAACATAATGAAAGAAAGGTGAGAAAGTTGTGGGAAAAATTTGATTTGTAAAACTCCAACCACCTCTTGACATAGATTCATCCTAATTGGCTTTGAAATGCACCACTGGGTTTCCATTCTCAAAAAGCCCATAATCTTCGATCGTACATTCTTTCCAAAGCTCAGAAAGAGGCCCATCCTTCATTACATTTTGGTGGTTGGGGTCGTTTTCTGCGTTGTTTGCATGCCATAGACGTTTTCCCATTTTTCGACCCACAAAATTGCTCCATCAAAAATCAAAATTGATGCATATCCATCGTGTACAGAATTTCAATAGCTTTCCAATGAGTACTCTCTCATCGATGAAAATTTGGCTTCAAGCTCTAGTGCAAAAGATATGCCCCTCTGAAGATTTAGGGAAAAAAGGTGAAAATTAGGGCAAAAGTTTGTCGTTCGCGGGCCAAAATTTGAACTTTTTCCCTCTTTTTTCTTTGGGAAAATTTACGCCCCTAAAATCTTTGCACCCCACTCCTCTTGGGGTGACACTATGGCACCCTCTGGTTCATCCTATGGGCTTCAAGCAATCATTTTGCCCCTTTTTGCTTGGGAAATTTTCCAAAAATTCTCTTCCGGTCATGACGCTCCGCTAGCACATGTTTGGACACGTGGCACAAATTTTGATGCAGTATGGAGGTGCAGTTCAAACTTTTTACACTTTGCACTTTTTTCATCACTTTGGCAAAAAATTCCAAATATTCTTTCGCCAAGCCCCAACTCCTGCTTGATCTGGACTGAGACACGTGGCATCATTTTGGACTTTGCTCGGCGGGGATGTGCTCCTCCAAGATTTTCCTTTGAGCAACTTTGACCAAAGAAGCGGAAAAAATTTTGAAGTACCTCCAGTGGCTTCCACCTTGGAGCTACGCATAATACCCTGGTTAGGTGCGGGCCTTGAATCGATTTGTAGGTCCATTTGAACCTTTGCGGGCTTTCAGGATGAAATTTTCCCTTTGAGGTTTTTTTAGCCAAAAGCCTAAGTGCCAAAAATTTTCCCGCGGGTCCGCCTTGCTAATTTTCCCTCCAAACTCCGCCGAGCCATAATTTGCAAAATACAAGGAGTTAGGAGGACTTCCTTGACCTTTCTTCTTGAAAGGGGATCATTTGAATTCTCTATCTGATGAAGCAATTCCATATAAAATTTTGAGTCTGACTTGTAATTTGTAAAAATTTGATCTGAGTTCTTCAAAAGGGGTCGCTAGTTAACCCAAAATAAGAGGGATAATTATTTTGGTTCACAGGTGCTTTGACGTTTCAAATTCTACTTCGTTTCACCCAATCTATGGTTTGACAAGAAATTGGATTTTTTCTTCGTGTGAGCCAGAAGTGGGATTTCTTCGCAATTGTGGATGCTCTGTTGCACAAGAGGATAGAGTTTGAAGGTGAATTTTGATGGACCTTGGGTAGAGGAAGAATACGAAAAATATAAATTCAAATGTTTCAAAGCATCCATTTGGGAGATTTCTTCAACTTCTCGTTTCATGGCCATGGAGTTTTCTCTGTTTTCTCCTTCTTCTTTCCTGTGCTTCTCCTTCTGTGTTTGCTCCAAATTTCCTTCTAGGGACCTAAAAGTGATTTCATGGAGTCCAAAGGTAAGTACCTCTAGTGGCAGGTCTAGTTTCGAGGTTCAGAAATGGAGGAATGATGGAGGAGTCTACAGGGAGGATGGTGTCTGTGCACACGAATGTTAGAAGCAGCAAGAGCATCGAGAAGCAACATGGCAACCAACAGTTAGAAATCATATTTTTGCAGTTGGAGTTGGGAATTTTTTTCCCTGATGCTGACCAAAAGGATGCACAATTTCTAGAATGAGCAAGATGGCAACAGTGGCGAGATCCGATGGTAGGGAATGAGTGCTCCAAAAACAACTTTAAAGCACCATAGGAGAAACTGGTCATATGGGTGACTGATTTTTCCATTCTTGATGTCCCTCACCTCAGGGAATATGAGGGACATCAATTTCCATGGTGGTCAAGTGGAGCTGACACATGGTGCTTGATCCGACGACAGGGAATGAATGCTCCAAAAATGCACCTAGCTGAAAGTCGGTCACGGGGGTGACAAAAAGACTCCCCATAGGGGGCTGCTTGATGTCCCTGAAGGGACATGAGGGACATCAGTTTCCACGTCCTGGAGCCGACACATCACATGGCAGGGAATGAATGCCCAAAAATGCACCTCTATCAAGTCTATCACATGAGGGCTAGGGGGCTGAGCATTTTTCAAGGGTTGTTTTACCTTACCTCAGGGACTTTAGGGACATGAAATCCTGCCAGGCTCCTGGTGCTGACACGTGTCCTCCTCAAAAATGACTAAGTCTTGAACTGCCTTTGAGAGGGTAACTTGGAACGATGATAACTTGAGCTCCCGAGTGGAATTTATTGGTGAAATTTTATATGATCCTGACTAGAAATGGAATTTTTAATCCAATGGTGGGGTATAATGTCTTTGATTCATCCATTTGATCCCTAAAAAAGTGGATTTGTGATTTGAGACTCCACTTGTGCCTGATAAAAATGCCTGTAAATCCTATATGCCAAGGTGTTGTGAAAAATATGATTTCACCATTATGTAGGTATTGGAATCCTATTTCTAGAGATGTTTTTTTTTACTTCTAACTCCATCTTCGGAGCTCCCAGCAATCTTCTTCTGAAGCCCAGCAGATGTTTTAGGCCTGTGTACTACCTAGGCTTGTGAACCCTATTTTTACTCAGACTGCTTCAAGTCTTTCAAAACTTCACCAAACCTTCAAAAATAATTTCCATGATGTTCTAAGGTCTTCAATTCACCTCCATGTTGAATTTTTACCTTTGGTTCTGATCCAAGGGGGTTAATCCAGTCTTGGGAAGGCCAACGATATCCCTTCCCTCCTAATACTGCCAGAAGATAGCATCTTTTCAGAACTTCCTAAAATCACCTAGGGGGGATTAAATTGACTTTCATAAATCATCTAGGGGACCAATTTTACATCAAATAGGGGGTGACCAAACTGATAGATTTGACCCGAGGTATCTTGAAATGATAGGACTTGAAAAATTTCGACACTAGGGGTATAGTTGTCATGCTCAGAAATTGTCTAATTTCCCTGTTGCACATTTACACAACAACATATAGGAAATATGGGTTTTGATCGTTACACGTACATGCACAAACATTATGGAAGAAGCGAAGTGTAGACACCAAAATTGGGTCATACTTCCATTAAAACCCTGTTAATTAAATTAACCATATCCTACCCATTCATATCCCCTAGTGCACATGTTAATTGAATTAATTATCTTAATTAAATTAATTAGTATCCTCACTTAACCACCTCGCCCAACCAACTCACTTAGCCACCTCACTCAAATGACCCACTCAAACCTCATTAATGACCTAAGACCAAGTCTAAGCTTATCTTAACCAACTAGGACTTAGTCTAAACCTAGACTTAGGACTCCTATTAACAAACCTAAAAGGACTCTTACTCATCCTTCTATGATCTATCACTCAAGACTCAGACGAAGGATTAGAGATCTACGCCAAAAATAACAACAATCAAGCTATTTTTGGCCAACCTAGATATTCCCACCTTGAATCGACCCGAGTTATATCTCAATCAATGCCAATCACCTAACCATGTCACTAGTTAGGTTAAAATACATTTCTAAAAGCCTTTGCCTGAGGTTGGTCATTCGATTCAGGATCTCATACGAACAAAGACTTGGAGCACTCAAAATTCTCTGAAGCACTCAGGAAAAGGAAAATATATGGAAGAACTACTAACAACCATTAAAATTCATCATCTTCTTCACGATCAGGGATTCACAACAGAGAAACACGGAGGTTCGAAGCTACTGCATGACACGAATACACAGATCTTCTCCTCTTCGGATCTTCGCCAGTCACCGTCCTCAGCACCTATGCATTCTTAAAACCTACTCTTCAAGTAAGTATTCTAATATCTCTTCATTTAATCTCTAGTTTGCTTTTAGTAAGATTTATTTATTCATCTCAGTAATTTATCTTCTCTTCGCATCCGTATACACTTCCTTCCTTCCCATCAAACTTATCACCTTACCAAATACCCGAACCTTCCACCCATGCCTTCCCCCTATGCTAATCATCTTTGAACCTTCATAGACCATTTCACGACCTTGCCCTCACCATTTCCAACCTCTTTGCAATCACAAAGAGTTTAGAAAGACCATTTCTAAGAAAATTTCTGCTAATTGCTCCTACCAACGTCTAGTTAGCCAGCCAATGTTGGTCATTCTACCTAACCAACATCGGTCACACAACCGACACCAGTTACTATGTCTAACAATATAGCTTAGGCCATCGAGCTAATACCTATTTCCCAATAACCTAGAATCACTCTGTAATCCTTTACCAGACCATATCCAGAGCCTGTACCATACTTGCAACCCAATACTAGCCCGTCAACCCTGACCCATTTTGGCCTTCAAACAACCTTTTGAACAACTTTTATTATTATTTTGTACAGAGATACCTAAATCGCTTCAATTACAATAGGATATTTATTTCATGCATGATTTTGAACTAACACTAATACTATTATATAAAAGTGGATTGACAAGCTTGTTCAGGAACCATCATGCTTCTCGTATCTAGCTTCCGCTAGGCAGTCCACTCATTGTTTTGTTTAACTCTATCTGTTGGTATTGTTTTGCATTTTACAGGTGAGTTCCTCCTAGCCACAAAGGGAGCTCTCGCAATCAACTTGGATCAGGAAATCAGATTGCACACACAACCTTCGATTGTCATCACAAACATGTATTCCTCCTTGGCCTTCAACCCTTATTTGTTTCATTGATTTGTTAAGAATTTGGTGAAACACTGATCCTACCATACAGAAATTTCACATCTAACATAAATAGACAATAACCGTTTCTAGCACCCAAATTTGTGAAAGACTAATAACGATGCATGTAGTTTCCATATTCGACGCTAGCATCTGAATGAATTTCCAGGGCTATGCTTTCACAGATAAAGCACATTTTGCTATGTCATAGCAATGAAGTTGCCCTAACACTAGTAAAACAGTTTGTGAAACATCTAGTAATACAATCTAAAAGAAATCATGCATGCATATACTGTAAAACTATTATTTAACAACATGTCAACTACACTTTCATATAGATGATATATAAACTTATTTAAGAGGTATTGTCAAACCATGAAGGTTGTAGCATTGATATACAAAATTTGATTGTGCTATTAGTTGTCAACGAGGTTCAATCTAAATGGATAGTATGGTACTCACGAGGTTAGAAATGGATTGGCTACATGAAAATATGGTAGTTTATTTTTGTGTTTACATTATACACAGTTTTACTTGATAAATTCTTGGAGTTTTCCATAACAACATCCTGAACGAATATTTCATTTCCTCATTTTGTGTAAACTTTGGAATCACTAAAGACATGGATGCACTAACATAACATTGGTAAAGCACACAATCTTATGAGGTATGGAATCAACCGTGCTTATTATTTAAAAACAAAGATTCCATCAAATGACAGCATCGCCTCTTGTGTGCATAACTATCACATGATCGACAATATTTAATAAGTAATTTAATACCAACTTTTTGCCAACTAATGAAAATCAAAGTTATTTTAATTTCATGTGGTCTACACAGTAGTTTAGAATATAAGTATATGATTTGGTGATAGGTGTTTTCCCTTGTTCTTCCTTAAATACTAGTAACAAACCATTCTTTCAATATTTTTGTATATAAAATTTCAATTGAAATAACTAACTTTACTTAAAGCTTATGCATGATAAAGACTATTTTTCTCATCCTCCAATCATTTTGATCCATATCATAATTACTAACTCTTCATTAAATATTAGGCAAAAAAGATGTATAATTTTGCTTTGGGTTTGCTCTCATCAACTCTAGATAGAATTTGATCACATTTTGTATTGAAGCGCCCTTTCGACTATGTGACTTGTGGAAGATACCATTATATTTTTAAAGATTCTCATGGATCCTCGAGGAGCTTCATTTGATACGAGGACCAAAGATGTTTAACCTTGTTTATTCATCAGATACTTTAACTTCGGCAAAGAACACTCAAATTGAAGTCTTTACATGTAGATAATTCCAAGAGCATCAATTCTAACTTTTAAACGAAAAACTTTAGGAACCTCAAGAGACTAGATACCCAAACAACATGGTCCAAATATGCAAGGCAACCCATATTTTACGAGTTTCAAGATCTATGGTCGTTGAATAGTAGAATCACTCTTTCTTAATAAATTTTTTAAAGCCTTTCTTTTATTTCTTTTTCAGCGTGGAGATCATTAAAAGAACCATCACGTGGAATAAAGACAAATACACAAATATATGAGAAGATTGCCAGTGAAAAAAAGAAGAGTATATAAGAACTAGAAGGAAGGGATTGATTTACTTAGGGAAGCATGAACAAAAGAGATTTTGGAGGGAGCTTTACAAGGAAAAATGCAAATAGAGCAACATAACAACAAAAAAGTGGCTTGAACATTCAAAACAACTGTGAGCATGAACATGAACAAGATGCACCTCCCACAATTATTTGTAACAAAGAACTTTTCATGACTGAAGATATCGTGCGAGGGATTAAAAAGCCACTAATGCGTAAAGCTTGGGACATAAACAACTTGCAAGTGGAGTATTTAATATGGGAAGCAAATATCTAAGCACCCCAAATTAAATATATTTTCAATGAAGTCATCCAAAAAGGCTTCCCAATAGAGCGAATGACTAACTTAACCATACCCCTGTTTAAAAGTGGAGATGCAAATAATCCCTCAAATTATTGAACTAACATTTTCACTTATATTTTTGCAAAGTTGTTTGGGAGTATGACAAAATGTAGGATTATAAGTCAGGTGGAGGAGATAATATAGAGAGTAAAGGGGCAAGCGAACTTTAGACTGAAAAACTTAATTATTGATCATTGTGTCACACTTAGACATCTAGTTGAAAAAGTTTGGGATAAAAAAGGGATGCATATTTTTGTTTTTTCAACTTCAAAAATCAATTTGACACAACACCAAGGAGAAAATTATAGAATGAAATGGAGGAACTAGGGGTCCCAATGCACTAAAATCAAAACATAGGAAGGACTATTCAAGTGTTTCTGGAGTGATATAGGCGTTAAACAAGGTTACTTTCTTACTCCAACTTTATTCAGGTTATATATCGATAAAATTACTAGTCAAGCCAGTGTTGTTGTATGGCTATGAGGTATGAGCTAGTGGAACGAATTTTTTTGAGATGGAGGTGAATATAAAATATCCAAAATCAACTAATCACAAACAATTTTAGATTTAAGGCCTCAATCCCCTATGAAATTCTCCTTACCGAAATAAGAACCTCCCCTTTAGAGACAAATGTTATGACCAAATTGTTTTGTTACTTAAAATCATAAAATATGAAGACTAATAGGTGACCTAAGGCTGCAAGAGATGAAGAATTACATAGACAAAAGAACACGTAGATGAAACAAAACTTCAAATGGATGAGTAGATAAGACATCAACGTAATCGAATGCCCAAACCTTAACAAAGTCATAAAAAATTATGTGAACAAAAAATTTAGAACAATGATGTCGAGGAAGAAAACAAGCAAGAAATGACAACACTACATTATATAGTTCAACTCGACTCATGAACACGACGAAAAAACATATATAGGGGTTGAAATTACATAGAGGGAAAAGATCCTCATTGCTCAACTAAGGACTAGCTCGTATAGGCTCATATGTGAAATGGGCATATGGATGACACTCAAAGAACAATGGGAAGAAATAGTTTATGTTTTATGTTCCACATGGGTGGTTGAAATGAAGGAACATTTCATCCTCAAATGTGTGGTATGCAAATATGCAAAAATAAATAAATCAAGAGTTGACTCTATGATTAAATTATTTGTTCATATTATTTTTTCTAGATGCATTCAACACTTTTTAATATACCAGATCCATTTAATATCTTCTTCAATCCTATCTACCATTTTTGGCCTCTAGTGGCCATTCATATCAAAATTAAATTCGATTAATATTTTTTTTATAAATTATGTAATTTTCAAACTTGTCATGAAACCTTATGCAATGAAACTAGAGCCCTTATGTATCCTTCCTACTGTTACCTCGAGATTTACCAATTTCCGAGTTTACATGTTAAATCCACATTAGAAATCATATAGGGTAGAGGACACCATAACCGTACCAATGACCGAGCGCTTGGTGTGTCACATTGTCATTGACTCTTAAAGAGTGTCATTAATCAAATAGTGAACAACTATTAGTCATTTTTTCAACAACCAATGGTGAAAATCAATGTACATATTTTTGTACATGCACAATTATGGGGTCCTCTCCCCTATTCAATACTGGAGGTGAGAGAAATACTAGGATTGTTTTCCTCTGGTTTGGTAGCATCACAAGACGTGAAATAAAACATGCAATCCAGAATGGATTCAGTCGAGGGCAGAGGAGGAGGAGTCACTGTTAATACAATGGCAACAGTTCCACCATATAATCTCCTCAGACTACAGCACACATTTGAAGACATCATATTGTGTATTGACACGGATCGCCAGATGGAGACGGAGATGAAATCTATGGGAGCCAAAGGCCAAGCGCTCACACGCATGGATTCTGTCAAACAAGCCATCCTTCTCTTTGTTCACGCCAAATTAGCCATCAATCCCAATCACAGATTCACCTTGGCTTCATTGGGTCACTCCGCCACATGGGTATGGATGATTTTTCATTCCTTACAATTTTATGTTGTACCCAATTCGTTTTTCATCAATAAATAATATATTCAATTCCATATCATGCCTGTAGCACCGCATTTGGAACTGGCATACTACAATACGGGGTACTATGGTATCCCATTAAAGGTCATAACTGGTACATTCACTTGTGTATTTGAGTCCACCTTTGTGGGTTCTAGCAGCTTATTGGTGGTTTCATGGATGGTACCTTCCGGTTTTTTCTTAGCGAGTGCATCCGGTTTTTCCTGGCCGGCCGTTGCATTCCATAAAAACTTATCTGTGGTGGACTCTTTGGGAGCCAAACAACTTTACGACTGTATCACGGGGTAACTTTGCTATTGGACCAACGGGTACTTGACTTTCCATGCAATTTTGAATTTCCTCCTAGGCTCACAGAGAAAAACCTGGAAATCTTAGGGCTAGTTATAATGAATGGAAGTTCTGTATAGTTTTTGAAAATTACTTAGCAATTGCCAATTTGCAAGGCTAAACGGGTGCAGGAAAGCTTCGGCCTCCCTCAAACTCTTCACAGCACATTGATGTTTCTTGCCAAATTTTTGGCTTTCCCTTTTTGTGGTCGAGATTTTGTTTTTTTCTTTCTTTTTTTTGCCTATAGCTGCAATTAGCAGCTTTCTGCAAAATTTTGGCATGCTTTTTGTGGGTGGGATTCTGTTTTTTTTCTCTTCTATATGTTCAATTCAAAATTTCAATGAAAAATCAGTTCTATTCAATTTTATGTCGTCACCACAAAATTTCTTGCCATTGATAAATCAGTGGTATTGATTTTTGTGTCCTACACATAATCTGTTTTTCTCTGAGAATTTAATGATTGCTTTGTGCTTGCAGAGGCTGAGGGAATTCACGAATGACATAGGTAAAATAAGGGTAGCTGTGACGGGTTTGGCAGCAGATGCACTGTACTTACGGTCTGATCTCACCCATCTCTTCAAAATGGCTGCCACTGAGGCTAAGAGCTCCCGTGCTCAATGTCGAACGCTCAGAGTGGTGATTACCTTGCTTATTTCTCATCTTATTTTCATCTGACACTCGGAACAACAAAATTAAAATTCGACTTATATCAAGTATTCGTGTTCTGCATGTAATTTCAATTTTGAAGTTGCTTTGAAGCCAAAGTTGCTTTGAATCTCTCACAACATGTTTCGGGATGTCATCTACTACTCATAGAAATGGCTGCAGATACTGTTCTAAATCACAGCATTTATTCTGTTTAGAAGATTTGGATGATACATGGAACCTAGTCCATTGGAGTTTAAACGCTTTAGGTTTACATCAGTTTGTTTTGTTTATGTTTCTTTAGTGCTTAGTTACTTTTCATAAGTCAGTGTATTTTCACTCTTCTACATCTATAATGTGATTGGATGTACATCTTGGTAATTTGTTTACCTCAACATAATCTCCTTTCTTTCTAGAATTATGAATGCTTAATTTCTCACTCCTTGCTATAAAGTTAGGACAAGTTTTATGTGAGGTACGACCCAATTTACCCAGGATTCTGTCATGCAATTCTACTAGGATAGGTTAAACTAAAATTGACGAGTTTCTATGATTTTATGCCGTTGTATCCACAAAAATGTTTCTGGTAGACTGAAACCCCATTTGCAGGTTTCTGATACATTTCTTGTGTTAGAAACTCCTAAAAGGTTAGAAACTTTTGGAAATGTTTCCAGTAATTTCCAGCAATTATTAAGATACTTCTTGTTGGTGAAATATTTTGTCAAGGACAAAATGGGGATTTCGTCAACACTCGCAGGACTAGGTCCCTCCGCTTCAAATGTGGCGGCTCCCATTTATTAAAAGCTGGAAAAATTGTACACTAAACTATATTTTGGGGGTGGTCATAAACCGGGGAATGCGTGGAAATGCCCTTGTCGTAACTGTAACAACATCTAAGAGACAAAGAGAGGGAAAATATAGGTAAGTGGAGAAGAATGAGGAGGGGAATTGTATTAGTGAACTGAACCCAGATTTCACTAACTACAATCCAGAGAGCTTTTCAGTTTAATTAGAAGACACAGACAAACACATGCAATTCATATGAAGAACATGAAACAAAAACAGAGATTGACACAAAGTTCAAATGCTGATTTTCATTCCATTATCAACAGGTACAAAGCCGTTTTGTCCTTACAAAATTGGCATACATCTGGCTGAGTGAAAGGGGAATGGAAGAAAATTACTAGATAGGAATGGAAGAATTAAAGTATGTTAAGAGGGAGCAAAAACTGTTTTGTCCTTACAAAATTGGCATACATCTGGCTGAGTGAAAGGGGAATGAAGAGAGAGAATGTGTGATCAGAAGAAGATCTATGAAAGATCCCCTCAACGGGACACTTCGACCCTTTAATGGATTCTAGGTGATTCCACACTCATGCTCAAATTAATTAAAGATACACAGACTTTAGTACAGCAGATCAGAACCTTCAGTGTTGAAAAGTGACTCAAAATATCATGAGAACCAACTCAGCTAGCAACTAATTTGATGATTTCTTATTCCAAAGTAGTAAGCATACAATAACAAGCCCTATGAATGAATCCCAAACTGATGTAGATTTTTCCTAATAATGGCGGCTAAGTCTGATGATGGAAACTCAAATAAAACAATACCCAGCCGTATCTATCCTGGCCATATCAACTCAGAATTTATTATAGAGAACAAATCTGAATTGTGAGTACATATATAAACTGTAACAGCACCCAGAAATCTGCAGACTTAAAGCATTGAAAAAGGTACCTTAGGCAGCACCAAAAATACGGAATGTAGGTGATTTAAAGTTCTGAGGTACTGCTGAACAGAGGACAGTAGCATGCAGCCTCAAATATTACATCTGCAATACCAGTCAGCCTCCCTGTATGTTGCTCCACATACAGAAAATGTCATGACACAGCTGCAATAATTCTTCAGTCCCTTTATAGCCCAAAAGCTCAATATCAACAACTGGAAAATACTGAAATTCCCTTGTAAGCACAATAAGATTCCCTGTGTGAAAATCTCTCTCTTTTTCTCAGAGGGTTTTCGTCCTCTAGAGTTTTTCAATAAGCACAAAGCTTAGACAAAAATCAGAGTTTGATAAAATGAGTAAGTGATATTCCTCTTCAAGTCGACCTCTCCCTTATATAGGAGAAATGGCCCCAAAGTAACCTCCCCAATCACCAATCACAATCAGTGATTAAATCTAAGCATAAGTCCCATTTTTAATGCCTAGGCTGGTTGCATTTTCCTCATAGGGAGGATAAAATTTAGAAATGGGCCATATACATCCAAAAGGGTCAATATTCATTCCCTAGGTAAGTCGCCATACTTCCTAGGAATGATACACACATAGCATTAGACCCCTTAAGCATTTTTTTCTAGATATTACCACTTATTTATAAGTGCATACTTAATTTAAGCCAAATAAATTAATATAAGTGCTTTTAATAATTTTATTTATTTTTTTATAGGCACTTTATACTAATTTATTATGACTTAAGTCACCCTTATATTTTTCCTTTGGCCGTCGGGTCGACAAAATGGGCCAAAGGTCTTCGATTTGGAAAAGGGGACATTACAATCTAGGATGAAGTTCTTCTCTTCTCTTATTGCGGAGATGAATGCTACAGCTGAATAGGATCTTCCTTGGCTGCTTCTTTGATCAGGGCATGTCTTAGAAATGATGCTTCACATCTTATCCAGAATGATCGTCTTTGGTCATGTCTTGAAAGCTCTCTTTCAACTCTTCATCTCCGTGAGCAACGCTAGGTTGGGCAGCAAATCAACTGTGTCACGAATATGATCTCTTATCTCCCACACAAGAAAACACTCATCTTGCAATCATCATGAAGCATGCACTCATACCACACATGTCTTGGACTCAGTAACCATGAACTGTCTTGGATTTGACAGTATTGGAGATTCTTGAGAATTCTCAATGGCATCATAGCAATCCTTTGAATGGAAACACTTCCTCTTTGTGAGACGGAATCAAACACTGCCTGAAATGATTTCTTAAAAAATAGGAGAAGGTAAGGAGATGGAGAATACACCAAAAACCATGGTTCCCATCATGAAAGCCTTTGAATTATTCAATTGGATGTTTCTTGCTTAACAACCCTCTTGTAGGTTAACAAATGAATTTTCTTCCTTTTTAGGTGTTTTCAACAATATTCAATGATGTATGTTTGGCTGCAACCTTGATGAGATCACCATGAGCGCAATACTTATCCAAATCCCATGAGACTTGATTTGTTTGAAAGATGTTGCCAAGAGAAAGAGATGCTCCAATTTGAGACAATTCTTTCGTCAGAATCAACAGAAAAATGCAAAATCCAATGAAGCGGGCAGAATATTGTGAAAAAACACAGCGATTCATATCTCGAAAAATACTCCACCTCATCATGCAAGAGATAACTCAAATGAAAGATTATTTTAAGAGGAACATTTGCTCCAAATTTTAGGCAATTTGGCTCGTTGAGTCACCGGAAAAACTAAAACAATTTTCAGTTATTCTGGGCACAGAGGGAGTTTGTTGGCTGACAAATTCATTCTTGAATAAAAAATAAACTAGGTTATGATAGCCCCCTAGTGATAGCTCGAAACAAAGGCGTTCTGGAGAGGAAGAGGCGTGCAAAATTTCAAGGAGTTTCGACCATGGGAACTCGAGATATGAGCAAATGAGTTCTTGAAAATCTAGGGCATGGAGCTGGTTTTCATATGTTATGTTTTTGAGTTGCTTTTTGCTCATATGGCTGTTGGGATTCCATGGAGGGAAAATAAGATTTCAAAAATCACTTAAGTGGAGGAGGGTTTGGGCTTTGCTTAAACAAACATGAAAATGCACCAACTTTGTAGTCTCTACTCCCAAAGGGCACTGCAATCAGCTTGAGGCACACTTTTGAAGTGCAAGCAACATTCCAAAGGGCGCCAATGCAAGGGAGAGCTCAAATGTGCACCTAGGCCTTGAGCTTTTTACCACTTAAAACAAGTACCTCTTCTAATTTTGTGTTACTTTTTGCTTTTGGCATAGGCCAATGAGGTGAAGGCACACTTATGGAGGAGGAGAATCACAAAACACATTGCAAACTTTGTTTTCCACCTTCCAAAAGGTTGCCATGCTCCAAAAGTGTGCCTAAGTCACTTAAGTTGCTGACACCACCAACTCAACAGAGAATTAGAACATGAAAAACACTTTTTGGGTCCAAGACCAAAACTTGATGTTTCTGGGGCGTATAATATATCAATTTGACTGGAAATGGGCCAACAAATCCAATGGAACCATCCAGGAATCTGAAAATGTATTCTCTTTGAATTTTAAGCCAACTCACCCTTTTGGCATAGGAAAGCGTGACAGTGAGCTGAGTTGCTGCAGGAGCTTGAGATGAGTATGAACAAAACTAACACTTGGGCCATGAAGAGAGCTCGATGAGATGCAATGTGACCATTTGTTAGTCTCTTGACTCCACCCGAGGTTCCCGAAACCTTCCGTGCAAGTTCTCTCCTTCAGAAAGACTCCTATGCCTCAATGTTTGAAAGGTTTCCGCTCTTGATGTTTACAAAACTTTATCTTGCATATGCCATCGTGTGGTAGATCTTGAAATCTTTCCAAAGACTGTGATCTGGGCTTCTGAAACCAGCCGAGGCTCCTAACCCCTTCTGCACAGATTGATCATCCTTCGATGACCGAGAACACCTTTTCCTCAAAAGGCGCCAGAGATGAATACATTCCCAAGACTAGTGCAAAGCTCCCAAAATCTTCCCTAAAGCATACTGTCATGAAGTAGATTCAGAGACCTTTCCAATGACTACAATCTGGGCTCCTGAAACAACCCCGAGCTTCTAAAACCTTTCACACAAGTCATCACTTGCAAAGAGACAATTTTGATCAACTTCTTCGAAAAATGGCAAAAAGTTCCGTAGGGTTGTCAAGTAAAATGCCTAGACATTTTACATGCTAATATTTCGAAAGTATGCCTTCTTATATATTCCCCAAGTTCCTAGGACCTATATCTTTTCAAGCAGTGGAAATCACTTGAACTTCTCCATTAATTTCCAACCATTTAGGAGTTTCAGGAAGTTTCCTGTGCTGGAATTTAGTTGTCTGAAATATCCCTTTAGTTTTCAATACGCTTTCAAAGAGTTTCTTAAAGTTTGTGATACCATTTCTAAGAGTTTCCATAAGTTTTTGCTCTTCTTGATACTGTCTCATAATTATTACCCACACTCTGCCATTTTCTTAAGAAGTATACACCATAGTTTCTGCAGATTCCCGACTTAGCTGTTTCCAAGGGCTGGTTTCCTATTCTTGTCGCAACATGGTTTTTGACTTTTTTCAATGTAGCTGAGTACCTACTCTAAATGTTTGAATGGTGGTTAATTTCTCCTCAGCATTTTGGAAATATTAAGTGTAATTTATTTGGAGATACAAATCTGTTGCATGTACAAAGCAATCCATAATTATTTATTTCTTTTTATTTTTTCTGAATGAATGTCTTTATGCTGGGATTTGAGTCTGTAACATATTTGAGATAAATGGCCCTGCAAAATGCCTATATAGATAGACTACCTTTTCATTTCACCAGTCACTTGAGATGTTGGGGGGACGGGGATCGTGATGGGTCTGGGGTTGGGCACGGGCATGCAGATGCCATTTCAAATCAGGCCATGGGAGTAAACAATTAAGGGTACAATTATATTATATATAAGTATAGTCACCAGAAAGTGTGGGCACACAAATGGGGGCCTCTTCCCTATACTAGAGTCTGTAGGTAACTATGCATCCCACTAGTATTTCCGTTTCACGTTTGACTAATATTTGGTGCAACTAGAGTCACTTCCTCATTATTTGATTTGGTCCTTAACTATGCCATGTGGCAAGTTTATTTGGTATTCACTTGTCAAGTTATAGGTCTTTATGCTGTTTCAATATGGAGAGCTAGCATGATCTTTGTAATGTTGTCTGATCAAAATTTGTCAGCCTAGCTTCTACAAGTTTGAGAAATCAATCGAGGAGAGCCTTGGCTATGACATACGATCAGAATGTGCACATAAGTTATTGTATATTCCTTCTTTATTGTAGGCACGGCATTTGAGTAGGTCCACCTGAAGCTTACTAAACTAAAACTCAATTCCTAAGCCATGAAAACAAAACAGTTTGGACAAAATGAAGCTTTACTAGTGTTTAGTGGAGCATTTAAAACTCTCATAAACCTCTGGATACAAGAGTCTTTCGCTGTATGCAATGCAAAGCTTGTTTAGTGTTTCTATTTTTTTTTTTGTTCCATAGATATTCAGGTATAGCAGGGGAGAGGAAAAGACATAGATGTTCCAGGTCTATCCTTTCAGCATTCAGAAAGAATAGATTGCCACTTTCCAAGCCCATATTCAAGCCAATAAAGGGGTTTCTATGAATAACCTCACATGCTTTGCAAATGCTCTGGAATACAAAGGTGCTTCTCCTTGACATCAGCAAGAGTATGGATAATAAAATTCTTCTTGTTTTACCATGTGGGGACTTGAGATCCTTTAGCGATGCTACTTGCAATTATTTTCTTTACTTTCATTTTCATTGAATGCTCTTGTAATCTGCTTAATGTGCGGACAGTTAATTGCACGTGAAAGCCAGTTTAATATTAGATCCCGTGAATTGATAGGAAAACATTCACATGCTTTGTTTGACTCTATGGAACTCCTCAATTTCTTCATTTATCCGAAGAATGGATTCGTGACTTCTATCTACTGGTGTGTAGAACTCTACAATATCAATCAATCTAAATACCTTTTTTTAATATTGAGGATTGTTTACAAATATGGCTTATACGAGCATCTGATGAGACTAATACATAGCTCTGAGTATGAACATAATACTAATACTTATCTCAAGAAGCCAACAATGGAAGATAGAGTCACAACTTATAATTCCACATTAGATATCACTTTGGGGATTTGAACTCGTGTCTCCACAATGAGAACCCAATGCTTTTAACCAATTGAGCCAAACTGTGATGCCCCCCTTTCGATCGAACCTAGCCAATGGCAAAGACCTCGGGCCAGTTTTACTTCCCTTGGGCTTAGGAAAGTTGCAAGGGAGGTGTACTTTATCATTATGTTTTTAAGTTACTTTATTTAGCTTTGCAGTAAAGTTGTTAAAGTGACTTTTAAGCCATAATGATTTATTAGAAAGTTAAAATGTAAAAAAGTGGCGACTTTATATTTTAATAAAGCTCATCTACCGCATGGGTTGCCCCACATGGAGAAAGATATAAAGAATGATCAAGGGGTTCATTTGGGGCATCCAGATATTTGCTAAAATTTCTTATGACAAGAGCTATTGCTACCTGTAAACCCTTGAGAGGACAGAAACCCTTGAGAGTAACTGTTGAGGACGAAAACCCTCTGTAGTACCCGGATCTGAGGACAAAAACCCTCAATCCAATTGGGGTGATCTCACACAGAGTTCACTAGAGAAAGATCACTAATTCTCAGATAATTTTGTGCATCATTTCCATGCATTTTCTACCCTAGCTGACTTGCCTCATCGGGGGTTTTTTGGTTCTTGCTGAAGTAATTTTGGAATTCTAAGTTCATGGTTGTAACCTCCATATTTTATAAGGTTGTGATCTCTATTTCTACTGAATTTTGGGCATTCGTATTACTTGGTATAATTTATTTATTTCTGTGCAGCAACTAGGGTTTGAAGGAAATTCATTCTAGTATCTCTAGGCTTCCAAAAATTATAATCCCTTCACCAATTGATTGTTGAGTTTGAATATATTTGGAATGATCTTTCATGGTTTCTAAGGCATTTCCAAGAGGGGCGAATTGCTTGTAAGGCAGGTTTGGCATGTTGTGGGTGGATGTTTGTGCAAGCTGATTTAATATTTGCATTCGTCATATTTTTAAACCCCAAGATCCCAAGTTTGGTGATTTTTGAAGCTTCCTAGGCAAAGCTATGAATTTTTGAAGTGATTCATAAATATTGCAGACAAAGGGTTTTAGAAAATTCATATCTTCATTTCCAGGGCACTAAAAATCAGTTTTCCTTCATATTTGATTGTTGAGTGATTAATCAGAATTTTGAGCTTGATTGGGTGTATTGTCAACAAGTATTGTGATACAAAAGTGAGTAGGAGCTCCCAAAACAGGTCGCTACCCTAGGAAAGGAAAAATTGCAGGTTTGAGTGTGCATTTTCAGTCTTTTCCAGCCCTATAAATATGATTACGGCCATTGAAAAATTGATTTTAGCCATCTCACTTTCAGCCCTAGCTGTTTCGAGAGCCCCCCAAAAGGGGACATCACAGTGGTATCAGAGCGAATTTTCTGGTCGGTTGCGGGATTCAATTGTAGCACATGCAAGGCAGTGATAGGGAGTGGAGGGTATTACCAAAGAGAGTGGAGAAAAGAACCAGTACAGCCAAGAGAAGAACGAGGATCAAAGGGATATGGGGAACCAAGATGAGATTGAGGAGAAATTTGAAAGGATGGTTGAGAATCAAGATAGGATGATGAATATGATGGTTGAAATGCTTCGTATCATGCAAGGAGCAAATACTTCTAGAAATAGCAATAACAATGGTGAGGGCAGCTTGTCAAGAGCCAATGATAAATCATCTCCCCTCATGGGGAAAGGGATTGGTAGCTAGACCTTTCCTTCCTAGCTTTCTGCAGAGAGAAAAAATCATTCCAGAGGAAGAAAAGGCCCTTTCAGTTATGGATGACGTTGCTGAAAGTTATGCAGAGTATAGGACACTTCCTCCAAAGATCAAGCAGGAAATGAATCTCACAAGTTTCATGCAGATGGAGAAGAAAGGACCTATGGCTGATCCTAGGCCTCGGAATAAACAAGGAAATCTTCAACAAGTTTTGGGGAAGCTCACACTCTCATCTTTCAATGGATCTGACTTCAGGGACAGCTAGAGCATGGATTCAAAAGGTAGACACCTATCTATCTCTCCGACCCGTGATGGAAGATGACGCAACTAAATTTGCTACATTACACCTTGAGGGTGCGGCGCATGAGTGGTGGTACCATGGGTTAATCACCCAAGGTCATAATCTCATCGCCACATATGATGATTTCAGCAGAAGGCTTATTGAAAGGTTTGATAGATATGGTTTTGGCGCTGCATTTTAGAGAGTTGGCACAGCTGAAACAACTCACTTCTGCAGAGGATTTTGTGGCAGATTTTCAGAAGCTTTCGGTAATGGTATTGGATGTTTCCAAAAGGAGACGCATAGTACTTTTTGTTGAAAGCTTGGCAGATCCACGTAAGGGCATAGTCAAGGCTTTCAGCCCTTCTTCTCTCCAGGAGGCCATCAGTAAGGCCTTTGATTTTGAACCAGCTGTCACAAAGAATAAAAATCTGCCCTTTGGACAGCAAAGAGGAACGTCTTGGGGTCAGCCTAAAGTTCCACCCACAGGGCAACTAAGGACAGCCCCCTTTGAGCCGACAAAGAAGGCCATTTCGGCAGAGGAATGTGCCACCAAGAGAACCGCCAAGACTGAATAAAGAGGGAGAAACTCACAATGAGCTAAGAAGGAAAAAACTTTGCTTCATTTGCAAAGATCCTTGGACACCAGATCACCGCTGCCTTGGAAAAGGGCGAGTTCACTACATTGAGGCGGTGTCGGATAATGATGCAAGAAGAGGAAGAAGAAGGAGAGGAATCACTGGTAAATGAAGAAAAGAAGAAAGAAGAGGAAGCTGAACATACAGATGGTACACTTGCCACGCTCGTTCAGAGCTCCTAAATACCACCCATTTAGGGTAAGAGGGTGAACACCAAGGTAAAAAGGTTGTTGTTTTGATTGATAGTGGTGCAACCCACAACTTCATTGATGCAGATTCAGTCAACTAGATTTGCATTACCAACAGTAGATTTCAAGGGTTTTAATGTGACAGTGGTGGATGGCTTCACCATCCCTTGTACAAAGAAAGTACAGCAGTTGAAGATTGCTTTGGGAACGCACAAAGTAGAAGATGACTTCAATGTGGTTGGCATTAGAGAAACCAATATAGTCTTGGGTGTACAACGGTTACATTTCGCTTGGCGAGTTTACCCAAAACTACCAAACGATGGAGCTAAAATTCAGATGTGCAGGGAGAGAAGTTAGTGTTCCGTGGGATGGCCAATGGAGCACCACTAGTAGTGGCAACAAAAAGAATGGAAAGAGCTTTCCATAGAGGGCAGGGTGCATGGGCAACGCGAAATGTCTTGTGACTTCTACAGATTAGATTTCAGAGCAGCAGAAGTATCACAAGGATATTCAGCCCATCCTTGACAAGCATGCAAAGGTTTTTAGCAGTCTTCCTCGTGGTCTTCCACCAGATAGAGGATTTGAGCACACCATTGAGTTAGAGCTGGAAACTAAATCCGTGATCACAACTCTTTACTGACATCCGAGAGCATATAAGGAAGAGATCGAGAAGAGCATCAAAGAACTCTTGGAGGATGGGACACGTAAGGCCTAGCTCGAGCCTTTTTGCTTCATCAATGGTGTTAGTAAAGAAGAAAGATGGGACCTTGCAGATGTGCATAGATTACCGGCTTTTAAACAAAAGGAGTATCAAGAATAGCTATCCCATACCTAGGATTGATGAGTTGATTGATGAACTGCATGGGGCTATCTATTTCTCCAAAATAGATTTGAGATTTGGGTATCATCAAATCCAGGGTAAGGAAAGAGGATGTGTTGTTAAGACTGCCTCTAGATGTCATTTTGGGCATTCTAAGTTTTTAGTTATGCCCTTTGGTTTTGACTAATGCACCCGTTACATTCCAATCTTGTATGAATCATGTGTTTAGTCAACATTTGAGGAAGTTCGTCCTTGTGTTCTTTAATGGCATCCTTTTGTTATAGCAAATCATGGGAGGAGCACCTCAAGCATTTGGATAAAGTGCTGCAAATTTTGGAGCAGCAGTTATTCTTTGCAAAGGAAGCCAAATGTGAGTTCGGTTTGAAGGAAATATTGTACTTTTGGGCCTTGTTATCAATGCCCAAGGAGTTCAAGTGAATTCAACAAAATATCCAAAGCTATACTAGATTGCCCACCACCTACCACCATGTCACAATTGAGAGGGATTTTTGGGACTATGCAACTATTATAGTAGAATTGTCAAGAGTTTTTCCCAACTGGCTGCCCCCTTGACTAATCTATCGAAGAAAGGAGACTTTCAGCTGGTCTGAAGCAGCTATATCCACTTTTGAGAAATTGAAAAAGGTAATGCGTCCATGCCCTGTACTAGCAGTTCCAGATTTCTCTATGCCTTTTGTATCAGCATGTGATGCTTGTGGAGAAGGGATAGGTGTTGTGTTGATGCAAAAGGGACACCCAATTGCATTTGAAAGCCAGAAGCTGAAGGATGTTGAAAAAGGTTTCTCTGTCTATGATAAAGAAATGTTGGCCGTTATGCATACTTTGACCAAATTCAGGCAATATTTGGTATGTGGTAGATTTGTGGTAAAAACTGACCACAATGGTCTTAAATTCTTTTTGGGGCAAAAATATTTGAAGGATCGACATCAAAAATGGGTAAGTAAAATTCAAGCTTATAACTTTGATATTGAATATGTCAAAGGGAAGAACAATATAGTTGTTGATGCATTATCTAGAATGCCTACTTTATGTTCAATGACAGAGATTACAGCAGATTGGAAGGCTGACATCACAGCTGAATATGCCAAAGATGAGACTACTTCAGCCATAATTGAAGGGAAGATTGTTGATGAAAGATATAAGGTGATTGATGGACTGATTTTATACAAGATGGACTGATTTTATACAAGAATAGGGCCTTTTTGACACCCTAATTCCAGGTTAAGAACAGAATTCAAAGCGCTGTAAATGAGTCACCTATGGCGGGCCACCCGGGTTACTTCAAAGCTTACAAACAAGTAAGGGATCAGTTCAGTTGGAAGGGCCTCAAAGGTGAAGTACTTCAGCATATTAGGGAATGTCTATCATGCCAAAAGAACAAGGTTGAACAAGTATTTCCAGTTGGGCTATTGCAGCCCTTGCCTATTTTGGATCAAAAGTGGGAGAGTATCTCTATTGACTTTATCCCCGTTCTTCCCAAAAGTCAAGGTAAGAGTTGCATCTATGTGGTGGTTGATTGACTTACTAAATATGCCCATTTTTTCCCTCTCGTGGCTGAGTTTGATGCTCCAATGGTTGCTGATATATTTTTCAAAGAAGTCTTTAGGCTTCATGGGCTGCCTAAGAATATGTGAGTGATAGGGACATTACATTTATGAGTAAGTTTTGTTAAGATATTCTTTCTCTTAACAGGCACTGAATTGACCCCAAGTACTAGCTATCATCCTCAAACGGATGGGCAAGCAAAATTGGGAGAGTATCTCTATTGACTTTATCACCGTTCTTCCCAAAAGTCAAGGTAATAGTTGCATCTATGTGGTGGTTGATTGACTTTACTAAATATGCCCATTTTTTCTCTCTCGTGGCTGAGTTTGATGCTCCAATGGTTGCTGATATATTTTTCAAAGAAGTCTTTAGGCTTCATGAGTAAGCTGCCCGAATTGAAGAATATCATGTGAGTGATAGGGACAGGAATTATGTAACATTTATGAGTAAGTTTTGTCAATGTGGTGAAGACTTACTAAATATGCCATCTTTCTGAGTTTGATGCTTAATAGGCACCTTCATGGGCTGCCTAAGAATATTGAGTGATAGGGACATTACATTTATGAGTAAGTTTTGTTAAGAGATCTTTCTCTTAACAGACACCAAATTGACCCCAAGTACTAGCTATCATCCTCAAACGGATGGGCAAGCAAAAATTGTCAATAAATTGTCAGGAATAAATGGCTCGAAGTCAATACTTGAGGAATTATGGTTGCTGAACAAAGGGCAGCAATCAGCTTGGGGTAAATGGATGGGCAAGCAAAAATGTCAATAAATGGCATGGGTGAGCATTGCTACAACAACAACACATATCACATGTCCATTGGGATGTCACCTTTCAAGGCCTTGTATGGTTATGGCCCTCTCTCCTTTCTTGACTTGGTTCTAACGGATAGTAGGGTGCCTAAGGCTCAAGATTTGGTCCAACAAATCCAAGATATCTTGGGAATACTCAAGGAAAACCTCCAGCAAGTACAGAATCAGCAGAAGTTGTATGCAGATCAGCATCAAACCGAGAGAAGTTTTGAGGTGGGAGACATGGTTTTTCTCATGATTACTGCCCTATAGGCAGTCCTCTTTGAAGAAGAATGGAGCTGAGAAGCTGAAACCTTGTTTTTATGGCCCATACATGGTGACACGGAAGGTTGGGAAGGTGGCATATGAGGTGGAATTACCAGCCAGCAGCAGGACTCACAATGTATGTCATGTATCATGCCTTAAAAAGGCACTTGGATCAGCACATATTCCCTTCAGCTAAATTACCTCCTTTAGATTATGAGGGTAAGTTGATATTGGTCCCTTAGGCCATCATGGACTTTAGAGAAAGGAAACTAAAGCAATAGGCAGTATCTGGAAATATCTGGTGCAGTGGAAGGATCTACTAGTCGAAGATGCTATGTGGGAAGGAGCAGCGATTTTGGAGCATCCTGAATCTACAGTTGTTTGTGGGCAAGCAAATTTGGGAGGGGGGGACTGTGATGCCCCCCTTTTGAACCTAGCCAATGGTGCAGAGGCCTTGGGCCCATTTTACTTGCCGTGGGCTTAGGAAGGTTGCAAGGGAAGTACTTTATCATTATTTTTTTAAGTTACTTTATTTTAGCATATGTAATGAAGTTGTGAAAATGACTTTGAAGTCATAACAATTTATTTATAAAGTTCAAATGTAAAAAGGTGGAGACTTTATGTTTTAATAAAGCTCACCTACTACATTGGTTGCCCCACACGGAGAAAGCTATAAAGACTCGATCAGAAGGGCTCATTCGGGGCATCCAGACATTTGTTAAAGTTTCTTAAATGACAAGAGCATATTGCTACATGTAAACCCTTGAGGACGGTAACTACTTGAGAGTAACTGTTGAGGAAGAGAACCCTCTTTAGTATATCTGGATCTGAGGACGAAAACCGTCAATCCAATTGAGTTGATCTCACATAGAGTTCACTGGAGAAAGATCACTGATTCTCAGGTATTTTTGTATCATTTCCATGCATTTTCTACCCTAGCCGACTTGCCTCATAAAGGGTTTTTGGTACTTGCTGAAGTAATTATGGAAGTCTGAATTCATGGTTGTATTTTCCATATTTTCTAAGGCTGGGATCTCTATTTCAACTGAATTTTGGGCACATATATCACAACTGTGCATGATTTAATTATTTATTC
Source organism: Taxus chinensis (assembly GCA_019776745.2). NCBI lineage: Eukaryota > Viridiplantae > Streptophyta > Pinopsida > Cupressales > Taxaceae > Taxus > Taxus chinensis. The sequence continues at coordinate 906,783,174 of CM034149.1, read as the reverse complement.
CTGTGGTGTTGGCATAATAAATCAAAGTTATTTCATTGGATAAATTTGCTGAGGGTTCTAATGATTTTTGGCAAAGCAAAGAAAGGAAATTTAGGGCAGCAAACTAGGGTTTGGGGGTTTCAACTTTTTCAAGTGGGATGCCAGCCCTAAAGAAGAACAATTGCAGGGTTAATATTTAAGGAAAGTCAGTTGCAAGTCTGATTTTTTTGTAATAAAATCCCTGATTTCTGAGTTTCCCAACCCGGGACATTACACGAACCCCTCGACTTCAAATACCATTCAAAAATTCTCTTTGCTACTATATATCATTACAAGCTTTTAAAGACCCTATATTAATGATTATGAATATTAGAGTTGCAGATGCGCTGTGTAGAAGATGCATATTGTTGGGTGAAATGCAAGTGGAAGTGCTAGGGTTCAATGAGAGTTATTAACCAGATTTGCAAAATCTAATTAACACATAATAATACTTTTATTCAATATATTTGGGTCACATTATTAACTTTAAGAGTTTACAATATAGATAGGCGAGTTTCTACATCTTATGAGTCAACGTTGATCTTCAACAACTACCTAATCCCAATATAAACTCTCTTATGCTAATACCTCTCAAACAATATCTATATGTGAGTTATACGTAAACAACTCACTATTGCAATATTGCTCAGCTACTACAATTACAAACATAATATAATAATGTTCACACTAACAGTAATTCCTAACATTCACCCCCTTAGTGTGAACATGGGGTAAGGATCACCTGAAAACAAAATTGTATGCCAACACATACTTTTAGGTTTGCATATTGTTCCTTTGGATGTCAACTTCCCTCCTATACAACTGTTTTTACCGTTTTGTGTCTTCCACACCATATCATAACACTAAGGAAAATTACTAGAATTACAAACATATGAACATGAACATATGAATAGGAAAGATCATCTATTCTTATTCACACTAACATACCACACAACTGAAAATAAACATTTTGAGGATTGAGTCTTCACTGTCGCGTTTGCAACCACCGTTTTGGATCATTGTCACCTAATCACAAAACAATATAACACGATCACCACTACCACTTGGAGATCAATGTCGGCTTTAGTTGTTTTGGCTCAAGTTTGGTGCTACTATTGCATTTGCGTCACCTTCGTCAATGGTAAACGAGAGGTGTTGATTAGCCACCTTCCTCCGATTCCTCCAGCCTCCATTGTCTCTGCTGCGTAGCAAATATGGATTTGAAGCTCAAATTTCACCCCAAACAATTTGGACGTCAGGGTCACCCAATAATGCATCCAATGAGGCATTTTTTTGACCCTTCTCTTAAAAAAAATTAATATATTTTTTTGATGACTTTGATTTTTGACAATAAGCAATATCTTGTTGACTCTTAAGTTCGATTTCTAATAGATAGCTTATTAGCTATATTAGAAATTAAACCGACCGTTATTATACCTCACAATGACACAATTGACTATCTAAACAAGATATGAGATAAACTTAGCATTGGTGAATCATATTGATACTAATTAAAAAACTAGAAATTAAACAATACAAAGAGTGGATCATTTGAACCTCCACATTACATGTGAGTTGACATTTGACAATGAATCTAAATGATGTATAAAAATTTGGTTGAGCTTGAATTTGACAGCAGAAATGATGCAGATCTCCCTTGTTACAGTCGCCTCCTATTGGATGTCTTAATGATGGATGCAAAGACTCCTAGTTGAAAGCTTATTTGCTCAAATAGATTACAAGTTCAACCTTAAACACCACTTCCCCAATGTGTTGACTTGACTATAGCAATACAAAAACCATGGGCGATGTTGAAACCTTTCCTGCACAGCCTGCAACACATACACGAACCCAAATGAGGCCTATCAATCACAGTTCAGATCTGTATGGAATTGAGATCCCAATGTAGAATATGATGATCTTAATGCAATGTGTGGAGCACCAGGGTACAACTCAAAGGTGTACAAAAGGAAGACTTATACAAATGGGAATGTTGTTGGCCAAGAGCCCACAAGCTATTGATGGCAGTCTATGGCGAATGAGTAAAAAACTAGGTCTTAAATGGCGATGGAGAAGAATTGATTGAGAAATGAAGACAATATATGACGTGTGGAAATCTGATTGCTCTCATCTACGTGCTTTTTTCACCGCTTAAGCGCCCCTACAATGTTTCTTGTGCCTTTCTAGATGTTTCTTATCAAGCTCACTTCTTTGTTTGCTGTTGTAGGGTTGTCAGGAGCTCGCAAGGGAGTTGGGCAGGGCTTAGTCGTGTTTGAAGAGACGAGTCAACAGAGAAGAGCTTGCCGAGCCAAGGAATGAGGTTGTAGAGTCGTGTGTACAAAGCTCGCTAGAGAGCATGCAGAGGAGCTCGCTTGTCAGATCCCGTCACTCAAGGGGCCGAGCTTGCATGGAAGAGCCAGTGAATAAAGGTGTCGAGCTCGCCTAGAGGACTCTCATTGCTTTAATACTAAATGAGAGCTATTAACCAGATCTGCAAAATTTAATTAACACAAAATAATACTTTTATTCAATATATAGATAGGTCACATTATTAACTTTGAGAGTTTACAATATATAGATAGGTGAGCTCCTACATCTTAGGAGTCAACCTTGATCTTCAACAACTACCTAATCCCACTATAAACTTTCTTATTTCCTATAATATCTCTTATGCTAATGTCTCTCAAACAACATCTATATGTGATTTGTATGTAAACGCCAATTCACTATTGCAATATTGTTCGACTACTATTATAAACATAATATGATAATGTTCACACTAACAATAATTCCTAATATTCAAGACCATGAAGAAACTCTACAAAGAAGATGCAAACTTTGAAGAGTCATGGATAACATGCGCTTTGGAGAGGCATGGATGGCATGTGCATAACCAATAAGCATTGATTGCATGCCTTGGTTAGACTACTACTTGCAAGAAGGGTTGTTGTATAAAGGCATACAATTGTGTGTGCCTAGAGGTTCAATGCGAGAGAATTTGATCTAGCAGAAACATTGAGGCGGATTAGTTGGTCACTTTGGAATTGATAAGACCTTGGTACCGATAAGTGAGACGTAATATTGGCCATGGATAGTTACAAGTGTGCACAGATATGTGTAGTGATGCAAAATTTTCTGGTTGGGTAAGGGGATTAGTCAAAACATAGGGTTACAACAACCACTGCTAGTACTTGAGAAACCTTGGGAGCATCTGAGTATGAATTTTTTTTGTGGTTACCCAAAATGTAGAAGGGTCATGTTTCTATCTTTGTTGTTGATAGATTCTCGAAAATGATTCATTTTATTGATTGTAAGAAGACCAATGATGCTAACTTATTTTTTAGGGAAGTTGTGAGATCGTGTGGATTTCTGTGCAATATTGTGTTGGCTAGAGACACTAGGTTTGTGGGTCACTTTTGGCACACATTGTGAAAAAGGTTGAACACGAAGTTGCAACTTAGTTTTGTGTATTAGTCATAGACGGATGGCTAGATGGAAGTTGTCAACAGGAGCCTTGGCAATTTGTTGCGATGTTTTGTCAAAAAGAAGGTAGGGACATGAGATTTAGTCCTTGTGCAGGAAAAGTTTGCATATAATAACTTTGTAAATAGGGGCATTAGGAGGTCACCTTTACAAATATTTTATGAACAAAGTCCAAGGGGAGTTGAGGAATTGTGAATTTTTTTGCAAGAAAAAAGGAGAAGTGCAGAGGCTGAAGATTTTGCACAATACATGAAGGAGGTGCACAAGCAAGTGTGCACACAGTTGGAGAGGAAGTATGTGTAGACATGGTTCTGCGCACTTACACACAGAGAGTTTGCCAAGAAGATCACAAAACAAGTTGAAGTTGAAGAAGATTAGACCATGTAAAGTCCTAAAGAAGTTTGTGCAACATGCATATGAGATAGAGCTACTGGAGGGGACAAACATTTTACCTATCTTCAATGTTGCGTTTTTGTACCCATACTTTAAAGGGCAGTCTATTGATGAACCAGACTGTGCAAAAATAGATTGAAGGCACCAACCTCTAGAATAAGAGTGTGAAGAAATCGGATATATTTTGAATGAACATGTTGCAAAGGCAATGCACAAGAAATAGTACAAGAAATATCTAGTAAAATGAAAGGATAAAGAAGTGGAGGATGCGTCTTGGCTCAATGCAGTAGAGATTGCCAAACTTGACCATTCCATTGAAGACCGTAAGTGACCCTTTCTATTCAAGATCTTAAGAAAGACACTTGAGTAGGAACTCAAGTTTCTTCTTACCCAAGGTGTATGATGCAGAGCATCCGGGCTCACTTGCAATCTTATGTCAGCCAAAATAGAGTTAGAATAAAAAATAAAGCTTGCACAATAGTGCATAGCCTTGTGCAAATCTTGTGCATTGTGCTTTTGGAATAAGAGAAAGACACAGTAGAGGAGTTGGAGGTTTTGCACAGTCTAGAGCCTTTGCATTGAAATTGTGCACATCCACGTATGTTCACTACTTGATGTTTCGTGCCCGCACAAATCTTGATACCTTAAACCCTGGTGGAGTCCATTGCTTTTTGCGAAATGTTTGTACACTTTTGTGCCCCAGCTAGTCTTGAATCTTTTCATGTGCTTGTGAACATTGATATAATTAGGCGAGAACACATGTGCCTCAATCCATTTTATTTGCCTAAGGACTAACCAAACTACCGGGTACACTTTGATTTGGTGAGATTGTTAGGAAACTATAAGTTAGTGCTTACATTATATGGGTTAATAGTTTATGGTGTGGTAAATTATTATTGTAAGAATATATGTTTGTTATAGAGTTGTTTAATAAACAACTCATATGTTGTTTTGTGAGTTACAAACGACTCATGTAGAATAGGTATGGGGAGAATGTTATGGGTTAGGTAGTTTCCTAGATTATAGGGAAACTAAAGCCTATATGTATGGAGGATTGATCCGTATGAATTAGAGTGTGCAACATTTATTATTGTGAGTTTATTAATGTCAAAGATTGTATTCTGCGATTAATTCTGAATGGGCTCTGCCCAAATCATCATTTGGTATCAGAGTATGGACGGTTGAATGAGAGTCTGAGAGAGTTGGTATAGTTTTATAAATTCTATGTCAACCAAAATAGAGTTAAGAGTAAAAAATAAAGCTTACACAATAGTGCATAACCTTGTGCAAATCTTGTGCATTGTGCTTTTGGAATAAGAGGAAGACACAATAGAGGTATAGTTTTATAAATTCTATGTCAACCAAAATAGAGTTAAGAGTAAAAATTAAAGCTTACACAATAGTGCATAACCTTGTGCAAATCTTGTGCGTTGTGCTTTTGGAATAAGAGGAAGACACAATAGAGGAGTTGGAGGTTTTCCGCAGTCTAGAGCCCTTGCATTGAAATTGTGCACATGCACGCATGTTCACTATTTGAAGATTCGTAACCACGAAAATTTCGATACCTTAAACCCTGGGTGGAGCCCGTTGCCTTTTGTGCAAATGTTTTGTACACTTTTGTGCCCTGCCAGTCTTTGATCTTTTCATGTGCTTGTGAACATCGATATAATTAGGCGAGAACAGGTGTGCCTTAATCCATTTTATTTGCCTAAGGACTAACTGAAACAACCGGGCACACTTTGATTTGGTGGAGATTGTTAGGAAACTATAAGTTAGTGCTTACATTATATGGGTTAATAATTTACGGTGTGGGTAAATTATAATTGTAAGATTATATGTTTTTTTTAGAGTTGTTTAATAAACAACTCATATGTTGTTTTGTGAGTTACAACAAACTCACATAGAATAGGTATGGGTAGAATATTATGGTTAGGTAGTTTCCTAGATTATAGGGAAACTAAAGCCTATGTGTATGGAGGATTGATCAGTATGAATTAGTAGTGTGCAACATTATCATTGTGAGTTTATTAATGTTAAAGATTGTATTCTGCAATTAATCCTGAATGAATTCTGACCAAATCATCATTTGGTATCGGAGCATGGTCGGTCTAATGAGAGTTTGAGAGAGTTGGTATAGTTTTACAAATTCTATTTTCCCATCGTACTTTGCATATGATAAATGTTGTATTTGGTCTTTGCAAATTTGGGAATGCATGCAAGAAGATCCAGATTAATTCATGCTCATCCATTCACTGACACTGGGCGCTTCTCGAGACCACATAGCCAAGAATGTGGAAAATTTGCACGCAGGCATTTGTCATCAGTTTTCATCGACTTCAATCCTGCATTCTGCATTGACTTGGTTTGCAAATCCAACTGCCATTAATCCATTCAAATCCACATCGAGCCACCTGTTTATATTGTTCGATGCACGTAAGGAGACATTGAAGTCTACATTATTGCTTGATCTATTTTTCATCTCTGTCAAGATCTCTTTGGTGAACTCAAGATCATCTCCCAGCGAATTAACCACAATTACAATCCTATCAACAAAGCATCAATGCATTCAAAGCACAGACATCTGATTATTGGCTCAAAGTGCAGATCTATGGGTTCATGCATGTAAAAGAGTGCAAGGATGTCTCTTGCAACATTGATCTGATCGTATGATTCATATTTTATGCTTGTTTTGAGCAGTAATCTATTACTGATCTGACAAATCACATTGTAATCATGCCTTTTGCCCTCATCTGGTTGCATCGACCAATCCATTCGTGTAACTAGCTCTCCCATTGCCAATGCATGTGATATCTTCCATGGGTTTTGTTATCACACACTTTTATGCCTACTCCTTAATTTCATAAATGTGTGGGGTTCGTGGTCTAGCAAATCATCATATTAACCTGTTCATTATCCAACCAGTCTGCTGTATTGATCACCCATACAGATCTTCCATCCATCTTCATTTATCTCCATAGAATCCTGAATTGTGCATTGATTTTGGTCACTAGGATACATGCATAAATCCACTTGTAACTGTTTAGTTAATGTTTTTTTTTTTGCGAAGTATTGTTGTTAGTTGTTTTTTGGTTTAATTGTTTATTAATAATGTTAGACGGGTCTTCTTAAGTTTTTCTAATAGGTAATAAGTGTCATTTTATTTTAAGAGCGAATTTTATTAGAAAGTAAAGCAAAAAAATGAAGGTACATGCTTATTTATTTATTAAGTGGTTTAGTGTATAAGTTTCTTAGGGTTATTGTGAAAGTCAGTATTGTCTAAAGTCAAAAAGAGTTTTTGAGTCTATATTTGTATCGTCAAAAGTGTCAGTCATTTTAACAAAAAAAATGTCATGTGTGTCTCGAGTCATCGTTATGTGTTTTTTAAGTTAAGTGTTATTATTCTAATATTGTGGTGTCAAAAGTCTCAAAAACAAAAACAATTTTTTTTTTGCCTCACTGATGCATTATCAGTGGAACCTGATGTCCGTTTGTACGCATGTTAATCTTGTGGGGGGGACCCGCTTCTATTCAAAACAACATGACGTTGAAATTTGAACATGCATTTGGCTAAGTAGCAACAAACTGGGGGGACAGAGGCATTGGAGGCTGGAGGACAACCAACGTCCTCTTGCAAACTGCTACCGATAGGGCCGCACATTGGCAGTAGCAGTGAATAAAGTGCATGTAAACAACAAATGCCGAGACTGGCGACCTGGTGGCAGCAGAAAACAGTTTTTGCTGTATGAGATCGAGTGGCAGCGATCAAGTGCAGAGGCTACAAAAGGTGATGATTTTCAGTGTGGTGTGTTAGAGAATAAGAACAAATGAATCATTCCTGTTTATGTGATGTAATAAATGAGCTTCATTTTTTTATGTAAACCCTTGATGTAAAAATGTTGTAGAGAGAACACAAGTACTAGTAATGCAGATCATGGATCTTGAAAAGGTTCGTGGAAATCCAATAAACCACATAAGGTGAACAGTTGATGGGTCTTGTTTATGTCCAGGTTTTGTGGTAAACCTGCTGAAAGCCATGGAAGGAGATGCCTTTCTTTTGTATCAAGATCATGAGCCACAAGATTGGGCGTGCTACCAAAGTCGGGCATACTACAGTTGAGAGTGTGAATGTTAGTTCTACCAATGTTCGCACTAAGGGGGTGAATGTTAGGAAACTATAAGTTAGTGCTTACATTATACGGGTTAATAATTTACGGTGCGGGTAAACTATTATTGTAAGAATATATGTTTGTTATAGAGTTGTTTTGTGAGTTACAACAACTCACGTAGAATCAGTATGGGCAATATATTATGGTCAGGTAGTTTCCTAGATTATAGGGAAACTAAAGCCTATATGTATGGAGGATTCGATCTGTATGAATTTCAAGAGAGGCTAGCTGCAAACTAATTGATGAGATCGATGGTGACCTAAGCATGTTGTGGAATCTTGGGCATCTTTACTTGCAAAGGCATCTTTATTCTCCACCCCAAGTCTATAAATGGAAAGGAATAGTGAAACGTGCAAGACATCGATTTGAGCAGTTAGCTAGCAAAGAAGGCTAGAATAACTAAATTGAGCCAGTTGGTAGTGTTGCAATGCTCCATTGTCCAAGGAGTTGAATCTGGTTCTTCAGAGGCTTTGCAAAGTCTGCAAGCTTAGCTAGGATAGGTCCCAGGATCGAAATTCTTAAGGATTTTCTCTAGTGTTTTCATAAGACTGGCAAAATGGGTAACTTGATTGTGCCCGAGTCTGTAATCTTTTCCTCATATTAATAGATTTTATTTTATTTTTTGTTTCTTACGAGCTGTGCTGGGATCTTGCTTTGGCGAGATTTAACTTTGAGAATCATGGGTTTTATGGTCGACGGCACCTCTTAATTGGGACCCTAACCGTTGACTGCATCATCATTCTACTTTCTTGCTTATACGAGATTATTAGTTCTCCGAGTGCAGACTCGCTTGGTGAAGGTATAAATACATTGCTCAATTTTCGGGGCAGTGCATTTTGGAAACAGTGTCTCCATATGTGTAGTATATATAGCCTCTTTAAGTGACTTATTTTTTCCCTTTATAATGTTGTGCAATAGTGCTGACAGAATTTTTTCTAGCATGCTTTATGTTAGTGGTGCAAGATGAGTCATTTCTTTAAATTCCATACAGAGATCAATACTAATTGCTTCTGTCTGAATGGAGGAGTTGACTTATCTGTTCATTCCACTCTCCTGCTTATATGAGATTATTAGTTCACCCAGTGCAGACGGGTCTTGAGAAGGTGGAATAAATACATCGCTCAATTTTCTGGCAGTGCATCTTGGAAATAGTGTCTCCATTTGTGTAGAATACATAGCCCTCTGTAAGGGACTTTTTTTTCCCTTGTTTCTGTTGTGCAATAGTGCCCTGACAGAAAATGTTTAGCATGGTTTATGTTAGTGGTTTGAGATGGGTTATTTCTATAAATTCTATAGAGAGATCAATACAAATTACTTCCGTCTAAAAGAACAAGTTGACTTATCTGTTTATTCTATACTTTACTGCTAATAATCTATGAGATTATTAGTTTTCCCAGTGCAGAATGGCCTGGCGAAGGTGGTATAAATACATTGCTCAGTTTTCTGGCAGCACATCTTGGAAATAGTGTCTCCATTTGTGTAGAATATATAGCCTCTTTAAGGGATTTTTTTTTCTTTTTCTTTTTTTATGCTGTCCAAACATTGTGGGATGCCTCATATGGGTGGACAGATTTTTCATGTAGGGAAAGACAAATGAAGTTCTCCCTAGATGAATGGTTTGTAAGTTTCATGTAAGTTGTGAAGTCATGAAAAATCTTGTGGAGTTGGTGAAGGTGATTTTACTACAGGTCCTCAGCAATCTATTCGATTAATAGATAATATAGTTCCCTCGCCCTGCATCAATTTATAAATGGAAGTACCTCCCCCAACTTTAGTTATCAATCAATATATCTGCGCTCTCTATAAACCAAACCGTTGTCTGTCAGCTGACACGGGTTAATAAGTGAAACATAGTTTTTATCGGTTTTGGCATTTTTGGCTATAGGGGTTTTGAATGACAGGATTTTAGATGGGATGAGTGATAAAACTTGTCAAAATGTTCGGTGAATCTTTTCTGATATTCAGGCAGATAGGATTTTAGATGGGAGAGTGATAAAACTTTGTCAAAATGTTATGTTAATATTTTCTGATATTCAGGTGTCTTCACTGTATGCTCTAAACAAAAGCTGAAATTTGCATTTGTTGTCAATCATGCTGACTATTATTTTGGTAGCTTTCATATACATATTTCTTATTATCTAATGTCTTTGCATTCTTAATTCTCAATTGGTGTGTAGAGGTGCAGGGTTCATTTTTTTGCATTTGTATTTGTATTTGGAGAGCATGAAGTTGGGAGAAAGTTTGTTCTTGCAGAAACAATAATTCCCATGATGTTTGGCAAATTGTAACAAACAGTTTTTCAGATTTTTGAAGTGGTCTGAGTCTTTAGTGGCATTGGTATCCTTTGATTCTCTGTTTTTGACATTTTCTGGCAGCAACATACTTCCAATGAGGGTTGATTCTCCTAACATCAAATTTTCCCGACTTCAATATACTTCAAATGAGCATCACTTCTCCCCATATCAGATTTTTTCTGATGGTGGTTTACTTTGAACAAGAATTATGAGATCAGAAGCAGGGTGGCTTCCAGGTTGTTTTTAGGGTTTGTTTTGGTGTGTCTTATAGCTGCTAGTCAAATGTTGACTAGTGGCTCTAATCAAGTTCAATGAATGTAGAAAGCTTTGTCATTCCACCTTGAAGTTTGGGAAATATCCCGACTTTGATAAAATCTGTGGCAAATGTGATATAAGTTGTTCCCACAAGGTAAGCAACACTGGAGTTCTGCTACACTGTACTGAAAACATAGACTGAAAATTTACAGTTTCTGTTAGTGATGCTATCCTGATGTATTGTCAATGTACGTATCTCCTTTCTGTTATTGATGCATACTAATTCAATATTGGCACATGTTAATTTTTTTATTTTTATTTTCTATAGCAAATTGAAATAACATGATGCATTATGTTTTGTCAGGTTCTCATTTACTGCAGGTCATCTATAGTGCCAGACTACCCTTCACATTGGCCCGAAAGCCAGAGACTCTTTTGTTTGGATGTTCTGTATCTTCATGACAAACCAAGTCGAGACAACTGTCCACAGAAGGTCTATGATGCTCTTGTGGATGCCCTTGAATGTGTTAGTGAACATGAGGGATATATCTTTGAGAATGGTGCAGGCCTTACACGCGTGCTTTTTCAGCTTACGTGTATTTTGTTGTCTCATCCCCAACAGCGTTGTCCACAAGATGATATTAAAATTCCAAAGTCTTTAAAAAAGCCGCCCCCAAGTGATGCAATTCCAGGCAGTGCATCTTCACAAAAAGAAAGCGGTATTACCTTTTATAAATAGAATGATGTTAGGCGGCACCTGTACTTCCAGAACTTCAGTAACCCTTCTACAGTGCAAACTATTTTGCATGCTATTGACAGCTTGTATCATATTTATATATAATGTATTCCTCTTACACCAAAGGTAAATATATCGCGAGTCTGCATATTTTGTTAATTGTTATCCCCTCAAGGTACAGAAAATGTTCTCCTACGGCTCCATCAGATCTACGAAGCTTCTATTAAGTGATTAGAGCAAAATTTTGCGCATTGAAGAATGTGGTGGCATATATAACAATCACCTTTTTGCATGTTAAACAATTTGGTGGTATATATAACGAGTATCTTGTATCCGGTGATCATTTTCTATTGTATTGTTTCGGATCCTGATTGCTGAAAATTAAACTATCCCGTAGGTGGAAATTGAGGCTGAATCTGAATATATAGTTATTACACTCTCAAAAGCGAGATCACTGATAGCTTTGTCTAAAGGTTTCTGGGGAATAAATTGCTTCATAACAAACAGATCTTCAATTAAGAATACACTTATTGAACCACTTACTAGCCTATTTTTGGAAATAATTTTGAGTTGCAATGTTCCTAATTTATTGCTGATAATGTATTTAGATACTTCATGATTAAATTTGCAAAGCTGACTTGTACAATCATTTTATATGTATACTATATATACCAGGTTTCCCTTGAGTTTTTGGAAAATTTATTGTCCTCGAAAGAAGTGACCATTTTGAAAGCCTCTAATCTGAAGACACATTTTGATTATATTCGGCACTGCTTTATTAGCAAGGACCTATACATGCTAAAATGGTGGGTAATAGCTATGTAGCAAGCAGTATGTTTGGAGAGCATCCATAAACAATCTAACACTGATATCAAGGTTGAAAACTTTATATCATGACCGTACAAATCTGTAGCAGTCTTAAATCACCATCTATGATTTCTCTGTCTGTTTTATGGATCAGCCAGACGAAAAGAAAATTTATATTAATGTGAAGATTAAAATAAACATACATAGTCTGTGCATTGGGTGTCAAGAACAAAGCACTTATAAACTCCATTTCCTATACAAGACTCTTAAAGTGTTAGAAGCTATTCTTTCATGCATTGTAAAGAAGGAACATTGCTTCATAGTCCAAACTTAGACCATGCCCTTGAAAACACAAGATAAAACATACCAAAACAGAGGTAACAAGGTTTACAATCACATTCAAACTTTCGTGACCCTGAGAAAGGGCTTATACAACATTATTCCCCTGAAATGCAATGCATTACTAACATGAGTCAACAATCTCCACTCTCAAAACTAAGAATCATTCAATAATATGGTTTTTATCTAAAACATGGTATTTTATTATTCATAATATATGTTCTTACAAAGGATCTCGGTCCTCTATCCTTACTATCTCCCTTCATGCCTTCCTCCACCCGAGGAATACCTCTCTCTCCTTCCTCCCTTACTCACATGGAGGTAACTAACTCCTGAGTTCGAATTCCTTCTCTTTTAACTCATTCAATTTCATGTTTTTAAACCCTAACTAACTTGAATCATGACCTTTACACACGACCTTACACGCAAAAATAAGACATTTTACATTATTTGTCATTACATAGACTTCAAATCATTCCAAAGACATGTATTTACTCACCTAACCACTAACATACCTTTTAATATCTCACTAGACTCCTTTACATGCTTTAAATGTTTAAATTTGAAAATGGAGGGAAACTTGTATTTTGAAATCTTGAGCAACTTGACTCCACTTTGCCACTTGTTATAACTTATTTCCTTGATTCTCATGCATCAAATAAAGGTTTAGATGAAGTTTCAAGGAGAAAAATTGTGGTTTGCTAGGTCAAAACGTGATCAGAATAGTCCAACTGTGCATAATACCTAGTCTTCTCATATTTTAGGACAAATATTTGTGTGAATCTCAAAAGGGAGTCCAAAGTTACAGAGGAAAATAGGAAATAAAGTGTATAGATGAATTAAGAAGGTGAGGAAGTAGGTAAACAGAGATGTATTGGGGTAGTTAACCAAGAAACTTGAAACACTGGCATATACTCAGCTTCCCATATAGTTTTGAAGAGGGTTGATGTGCATAATCACTTGAAAGTTGAAATTATTGAGGGTAAATTTGAAGTCAAGGTGTGTAATGACCTAGAATAGGTGATAACAAGGTTACATACAAGAAATAGGGGGTCCATTGTGAAGGATTCAAGGAATTCAGTCCAAAAAACCTACTTAATCCAAAACACAGAGAGTGAGAAAATTAGAGGTAAGGAATTTAGAAATGTGAAGAAGGTTTAAAACATGATGAAAATATGTGAGAGGAGGTTTAAGCATGATATAGAGCTATGTAACTAAGAAAATGACATTGAATTTTGAGAAACCAGTTAAAAAGGTCTGATGAGTGACATAGAGTCCTAAATTGGAAACGGTAAGAGTGGATTGAAGAGATTTAGTCAAGGAATTTGAAGATGAAAATCGACATGAAGAATACGCTCCATAATGGGTACTTGTAACTGCGTTTAATTTTCCAAGAATATTTGTGAGTTTCTCCCAACAGTTGGATTTCTATGATGGAAGGGCTACTAAATTAGGCCTAGGTGATGAAGTGAGAGATGGAATCTAATAGTTTTTGAGAATCTCTAGGGCCTTAATGGGTGTCCAAAAAGGTTTTGGCCATCAGTGTTGTGAAGGATTGTGTACAAAGCTAGACAATAAGTGTCACCTGTTTGAAGGGCTAGAAGCCTAATCTTGCTAAGGAGAGTGAATATGAGAAGATGAAGTCTTGAAGCCTTAATGGATGTTCTTGATGAATGTTTTAGTAGAGAATAGAGCGTGTAAACAACGAAGATACAAATTGAACAAGTATTTGCATATTTTTGGCCTTTTGGTATGTTTGGGCATTGAGAAGACTAGAGTAGAATTGCATGTTTTGTAAATATCATACTAAGAGTGATGTTTTGAGTTTTTGATCATACCTTTTGCTATCACATACAAAACAATCATTGTTGACACTCTCTCTAGTAAGTTATGGGATTCTCACCGACAGAATACATAAAACTCTAGTGATTAATTGCATACATAAACACCATTGTTTACACTTTCTATCCACTAAATCCCGGGATTTTCAATGGTTGTCACTTATAAGTTTAAAATAGGAAACACTTGGCAGTCTTTTTCTCTTATACATATGTTTACAAATATATTTGCTTACAATACCTTGTACCTTTTCCTCTTTTCATCCTCAGTAGAGGATTTTATTGGAATGCATTATTTTCAAAATAGGAGAAGGAATGCTTATATATTCTTATTCACAATGACGCATTGGCAAAACAAAATTGAAAAACATTACAAACATATATTCATTCTATATTGCCCCCTTGCTATTGGCTAATGAGAGGTGTTCTTTTTAATCCTTTCATTGTCATGATCCTCCAACTGTCATATACTAGAGTTATTTTGGCATCATTTGTACACATTTTCTAACATGTAGTTTTCATTTTATTAATCATTTTCTTCATTAACAGCCATGGCATTATCTTATACAATGTTTGTCCATCAAATAGATCTTGTCATGTTTTGTTTGTAATGTCACAGTGATGTGACATGTTGTTTGGATATACAGCAATTTTGAATACATTTACATTTTCGAATCTTTGGAAGTTCAGATCCCTATATGAACCATTTTTAAAATAGGTTTATTATTGCTTGTTTTTACCATACATTGCACTTTCATCTATATGTTTTTCTTATTTCAATGTTATTCATTTATCAAAGAAGAGATAATTTCTGCTAAGCTACGATTATTTTAATCATGTGAAACCATGTTTTTTAACTGGCATGCACATACTTTCAATATTATAACTTTTGAATATACATGTTCTTATTTAATAAAGTTACCAGTTTTACAAATGTATATTCAATCATTATTGAGTTGTTTATACACATTTCTTGTTTATATACTTTCCTTCAATTCACACTGTTGTTATTGAGTAATGGGTTTCGTTCTGACATGTTGTTTTTTCAACCATGCACTTGAACTATTGTTTTTCAGTGTATATTCATTTATTTCAGTGCATTTTTTTATTCCTTTGTTTGCCACTAACTCTTATAATACGATGTAGTAATTTCTAAAAAAATAGTTTTTCACGCCATGCGTCTTATATAGTTTTAAAATATAGTATTGTTATCGACCATACACTATTAGTTATTGAGTAACAGGTTTCGTTATGAACCTGTTGTTTTTTCAACATGCACGCTGAAGTGTTGTTTTTTCAATGTATATTCATTTATTTTATTGCATTTTTTAATTCCTTTCACCACAAACTCTTGCTAATAAAACAAAAAATTGTCCAAAAAACATGCTTTTCCACCCATGCATCTTACAAATTCAAAATACAGTGTTGTTATGTATACAATGCTATTATTGTGTAATGAGTTTTGTTTTGACCTATTTTTTTAACCATGCATGTTGAACTATTATTTTTCAATGTATTTTCATTTATTTCATTGTATTTCAATGTTTATTTATTTCGCCAAACTCTTCTAATACAATTTAGTGATTGCCTAAAAACAAGGTTTTTCACCCATGATCTTATAATTTCAAAATACAGTGTTGTTAATTGACCATACACTAATGTTATTGAGTAATGGGTTTTGTTATGACATGTTGTTTTTCTAACTATGCACGCTATACTATTTTTTCAGGTATTTTTCAGTTTACTTATCAAAATACTCAGTGCATTTTGTTTATTCCTCCATTCATCACGAACTGAAATACACTTTTGAAATATTTCCAAAAAACATGGTTTTCCACCCACGTGTCTTACAATTTCATAAATACAATGTTGTTTTGTTTATACAGTTAATATTTGAATATCCACTATTAACTTTATATTGATTGGCTGAATATATACTGAAATTACTGAACATACATTGAATATACGATTGTAACCTTTTCATTTTCTACTACACATTCAAACCTTTAATGTGCACTGAAATTACTGAATATACATTGAATATGTTGTTAGTTCAGTGCATGTTCTTATTACATTGCTATTATTGAATAAATAATTATATTTCTAGGGAGCCACATATTCAGGAGGTAAATGACAATTATCTTTTTAATATTCAAAGTATTCAAAGAATGTTTGAATATGCGAGGGATGTCAGAAAATAGACAGAATGTTAAATACATGAAGAATGTTTGCATATGCAATGAATATGTGAATCACTTACCTTACCTTAACATCTGAGGAATATTTGAATATAAATAAGTGTTGTCTTTGTTTATGCAGTAACTGAATACAACCCACCTTGACATAAATTAGTTCATCTACTACTATGTGCTCACCAAATGTTGCATCTCCCCTAAGCACGTGAATGACTGAATATACATTGAATATACAGTTGTAATTATGCCATTGAAATGTATGTGTTCAAAGGAAAAATTTACACACTTTTATTTAGTGTACATTCCATAGTTTCAGTGTATGCTGATAGTTTGTAGCTACACCTAAATGCATTCAAACTTTGCAATCATTTTTCTTCTGTCACTCTGCATTCCTCCTCCGTCATTTCTAACTACGCACCACTGCTCCATTCAAAGTTGCCATTAACTACTACCATCCATTCATAGCACTTGTTGAGCCCTTCTAACTTGTAATGGAACCATTGGGGAACAAAACCAACGTGTCTAAGAGGGTTTCATCATTATTTCTTGTTCTATTTTGCTCTCTATTTCAAAATGCCAAGTGAGGCATGAGGTTGGCCCAATTTTAATTGGTTATTTGATTTATTCTTTACATTCTTCATGCATTGAGCACATTCACAAAAAACAACGGGATTCCATCCGTATTTTCAATGTGTATTCAGTAATTTCAGTTTGTTAATATGCAACTGAAAAAAAAGTCTGAACATGTAAATAATGTCTGTCTATACATTGAATATATGTAAAGAATGTCTATTTTTACATTGAGTATCATTTAACATAAGGTGAACATGGTTCTTATTTTAGTATTTGTTTGAATATACACTGGAATTACTGAACATAGATTGAATATACGGGTGTAATTTTACATTTTTCAACTACAAATGTTTATATTGGTGGTTGCTTGCAAATGTGCTCATTGCTCCAGAGTTCATTTTTTGCATAGATAACCCCGTCATAAGAAGGTTTATGAAGGATTGTCCTATCGGGAGGATAGAAGAGAATGTCACAACTATGTCTTTTGACACCATTAATCTACAAGAAATCTTAAGGATTCTTTCTACAGGTAAGGTCATTTATGACCTTACTTAGGACAGTGAACTGTTTTCCTTTATTGTCATTATTCTAGAAAAAAATTACAAATAAAAATTATAAACACCTATAAGAAGATAATTCATATTCTGTACACATTACCCAAACTTTTGCTTTTATATTGATATAGATGGAATAAACTACAAATATTTATGTGTAATGATAAAATGTAAAAAACTAAATATTGCTTGCATGTTTTCTCCAAAAAAAAAACTACATAACTAAGTTCATATTTTTTACATTAAAGGTTATACAACTTCTTACATTCCAAAAAGGTTATATTTATGGATACCACTCACATAATAATGGTAGCATAATTAAATTACGCATATTTCATGCATCTAAATTGTACCAAAGTTAATTCTTCTTCATTTTCATCAATGGTTTCACTTCTTATGTTGTTTTCTATTGTTCCATTCTCCATTTGGGGTGTCATTGGCATGTTGGTTGAGCTTGGTGATGGAATTTGCGGATTGCTTGCATGACTTGATTGCATTTGGCTAAGTGTAATATTGACATGCATGGGACTGGAATTAAGAAATTGCATGTTTGTTGTACTTGTTGAAGAATTGTATATTACTTACGTGAGCAAACTACATTTGTGTTGTCGGAAATTGCATTGTTGTTGTTGAAGGAAACTGCATTTGATTTGTAGAAGTAGATGTGTTGCTGACTTGGTAATTGGCCACATTTGGAAAATACAGAGTGTAAATGTTGTAGAAATCCATCATAATTGGATAGCTGTGAAGGAATATGATTTTCCAGGACTGCTCAATCGTCTTTTCCTTTGCATTTTTTTCCTATCATCTCTTTCTCCCATTGTAGCTTCTCATGTTCCTTTTTTTCTCCTTTTCATGTTGTTTTATCTTGTCATGTTCCCTCATTTACTTTTTAAGTTGCCTTTCGAGTTTGTTTGCTTCCCTTTTTTCTTGTGCAATGATTATGTTTCCTTTCTTTCATTGAGCTACTCTTTCTTCCTCATTCAACTCCTCTAGTTCCTTCCTCCATGCTTCTTGTTCATCAAACATTTTCAAGTAGTCGGTCAATGTGAGAATTTGTGACTTCTCCTGCTCAACCTTAGAGTCCCTTTGTTTGCACGTTCTGATCTCTCCTTAATCCTTTCAATTGGAAGCTTAAGAAAGTTCCGCAGTGACCTGTCGACCTGGTTTCCTGATTCTATTGCATGGTTGTTTTGTTGTGTCTTGTACAAATGTTTATGAGCACCCCAAATCTGCAACATCCAACTAACTATCATCTTCATTTTGTCCATTCATTACATTTTGCATAGTAGTGAACTATTCCACTTGGCATGTTAGGAGGAGGGGATGACATGGAAAGTGAAATGTCCTCATTGGGAAGGTCGATTGGAATCCCCAAGTTTGTAGCAGCTTCTTTCAACCATTCAGGTTGGCTAACTAGTGTTGGCATACTCATCCCGTCATCGGTTGTGACGGGTTCTTGTGTTTGACTCACATGAGTTGGTGTGTTCTCTTTCAACTTGAACACAAATTTTAACTTGACTGTCTTGCCAATCTGACTTAAACATGTTCTCATGTCTTGTTGATTTAACTCTATCACCTATGCACCTTGATTGCTTAATTTTATCAACTTGTTGGCTTGCTTCATCCTTTGTTTACTGGATTTGATCAACTTTATGTTGGATTGCTTCTCCATTATCTTTGATAAATTGTTCAATTTCATCTCTGTTATAACTGACCATTTCCATAATGCTCTCCACAGTTGTTTCCTCCTCTTGTTAGCTCAACATTGAATGCATCACTAGGTGCATGTCATTGACCAATGCATCTCTATTTAGAGGCCATATTCCAGTCCTCATAAAACCAGATTTTATATTTGATGGAGTTAATGCTCTCTTAAAATCCTTGTGCTAAGAGATACCAATTCATATCTTCTCACATCTACTTTTTGATGCTTGACCATCCATTTGGATCTCTCATCCTTGAAGTAGGTTTTAAATGGCAAAAAACACGTTAACATCTAAAGGTTGTAGCCTATGGGTGTGTGTAGGCAACATGATTATATCTATACCTAGTGCTCTTGCCTCTTAGATTGTCATGTACGCCACGTGGTTTCCATGGCCATCAAATATGAGTAGATGTCTATTCAATGGTGAAACACCACCCAAAAATGATCTAACAAAGTGGTGCAACCAATTCAGAAATAATTCACTTTGTCATCCATGCGTGTGGTTGGGCTTGTCATACATGCACCATGCTCACAATTGGAAATGTAGTTAGTTAATTTACATTGTGCTTTAAATAGGTAGAAGCATGATATACTCTTCCCTGCTGCATTAACACAACAAAGTATTGTGATCCACTCTCTACTCTTTGGGAGTATGTGGGGTACACTTCTACTGCTCGTCTTTGCAATCACTCTCATCCCACAATTCCTACCAACTTTCACACCAGTTTCATCACAGTTCCATATCCTTTGTGGTCCATATTGCTCAGTTTTATAAATTTGATCCAAGTTTTCATAAAATGCAGAAACTATGCCAGGCCTGAGCATGAATGTCCCTGTCACGATCAAGGACTTATGTGGTCCTTAAAGACAAATCTATGTGTCACTTTCTAAACCATGCCCACCAAGATCTGTCAGGCATACCATCAGTGAATGAAGTAGTCCTTCTCTCACAGATGTGTTCCACGTGAGATTTTAATGAGTTTATTTGCATACCATGCCCATATCAGTGACATTTTTACAATATTACACAAATTCAGACTCTTCTTAATATGTTAAAATGGTTGGGGGACCTTTACATTTCGTAGTTTTGATACCATTCAACTAGTTTGATAATGAAAATATTGAGGCAACCCACTTTTCTACAACAACCCAAATGGGATACCCATTCTCTTCAACATCTCTTATTGCTCTAGCAATGTCTTCAGTTGTCCACTCATTTCTGATGCAAACTTTTTTAGATATTGCTGTGCACTTTCTGCTAACATGATCAATTACCTCCATTTTTGGTGTTTGTTTTAGCTCTATTTTGTGATTTGGACAGGTTTGAAATTGTAATTTTTGTTTGACTTTAGCTAACTCTTCCTCCGAGTCAAGTATATAATCAAGTTTTACACCCCCTTTTTAGGGCCCATTTGTTACATCCTCCTTCTTGCTCTCCTCTTGAATACCATGTTGTCATGCAATTATTTTGGACAAAGTAAAGTCAACACAAGTCAATATAGTTCGTGCTAAATGGAAGATTAAACAAGAACATGCACTGAAACAACTCATTATAGAATGAATATACATTTGTAATCCTCATATTTCTTCAGAATGCGCTCATTGTATGAAACCTACAGGAAAAAGATCCAAACAACTATGGAAACGAGCTATCCAAATTGTCAATGTTAAGAATTAGAGCATAATCTCTGATACTGTATGATTGGTATTTAATTTGGGGACGATATATTTCCATTTTGACCCGGAACATATTGTTTTGAGATGTTGGTTTCTGCAGGGCTAAATATTGATAAAACTAAATATTGATAAGACTCTATGTTTAAAGCTAGGGACCTCATGCCCCACTTGGTGATTCAAAGCATATGTGGATAGCTTTAATAGGTCCTTGGTTCCATTATAGGGTTGAAAGGCTCGAGAATGTTCATCTTCTCATCCCTTAGTGTGCACTTCCAAATGCAAACACAAGTAGTTAATGACAACATTGAATGTGGTATTGGCGTGCAATGCATAATGACGATGGAGGTTAGCATAGTGGTAGGGGGTGATGTGAAGTTAATTGAATACATTTTTGTTTGGATTGGAGGAAATTTTGTCCGTGTGCCACATGGTTGTATGTAACTTTTGGCACAAGAAGATTTATTTTTTGGTTCGCTGTCAAATTTTTACCTTTTTAAGGGGTATTTTGCTGGGGTATTCAATGTTCACATTGCCACAAACTCATACTGCATTCACATATTGCATATACACTGAAATTATTGAATATACACTTTGAATGTTAGCGGTAAATACGTTACATTAATAGAGTTTGTGGCAATTTGAACATTGAATACACATACACTAAAAAAATACTGAATATATATTGGCTATACACCTGTAATTTTTTCATTTAATGCATTGTTTGAAATTACAAAATTACTGCCATATGTTCAATATATATTCATTAATTCCTGTGTATATACTGACAGTAAATATAATACTAACTTGCAATCATGGTATTACTTGCATATGTAGTCATTGCAAAACCTTAGAGATTTATTTAAAAATAAAATCATAGCTCACCTCACAAATGACTTGGCGATTCAAAACAAAAACAATATATTGAAAGGTGTATATTGAACATGCACGAAAATAACTCAATGTGGACTGGAAATACTAGAGCTCGTGGCGATTTGAACGTTAAATAAGAACATGCACAAACATAACTCAATGTAGACCAAATATAAGTTTGTAATCTTGATATTGCTTGCACATGTGCTCATATACACAAGAACATAAGTATATCATTATTTTCAGTGTATATTCAGTTATTTCAGTGCATTTATAAATTTTGAAATTCGAATAGGTGTATATTCAATCTATATTCAATCATTCAAGTGTTTATGGTAGAGATAACATTTGGTGAACATGGAGCAGTTTTTGAACTAATCTATGTTAGGTTGGGGTGTATTCAATTTATGTATTTAGTTATTGTATTGAGGGCATATTCATATTTTAACAACCTGAAAAAATCACAACACTTCTGCATAGTCAAATATTCTTTAACTGTTATGTTGATTGAGACTCAATGTATTCTCACATATTCAATGAGTATCCAAATGTTATTCAGAACAACACATGTTTGTGAGTTGATATGGTAATTGAACTGAAAAGTATATCCGAAAATGTAAGTATATATTCAATAATTACAATGTATATTCTATAATAACAATGTATTGTGAAACTGTAAGACACATGCGTGGAAAACCCTATTTTTAAGACATTTATTACATCGTATTTGCAGAGTTCATGGCGAATGCAGGACTAAAAATATGCACTGAAATAAGTGAATATACGCTGAAAAGAATTATTCCAACATGCATACTTGAAAGAACATGAGTTCAACGTGCATGGTTGAAAAACATTAGTTTAGAAGAGAACATGTTTGTTAGTTGTTATGGTAACTGAACTCAAAAGTATATTCACTAATATAAGTGGTTGTTTAAGAATAACACCCACACTTTCATAACATCTAATGAAACAACACAATAAATACTGAATATAAGAACATGAACTAAACTAACTCTAATATATTTAATGTATATTCAGTGCACATTAAAAGTTTGAATGCATAGTAGAAAATGAAAAAGTTGCAGTCGTATATTCAATGTATGTTCAATAATTCCAGTGTATATTTAGCTAGTCAATATAAAGTTAATCGTGGATATTCAACTATTAATTGCATAAACAAAGATGACACTTATTTAAATTCAAATATTCCTCAGTTGTTAAGGTAAGTGATTCACATATTCATTGCATATGCATACATTCTTCACGTATTTAACATTATGTCTATTTTATGACATTATTCACATATTTAGACATTCTTTGAATATGTTGAATATTAAAAAGGTAACTATCATTTACCTTATGTATATGTGGGCTCCCTGCAAATATGAATTTAATCTCTGTCCACTCTATTTTCTGTTAGTTAAGTGCTATGTCAATTGTTGAAACAAATAGCTTGATAACCTTATTCATCTAATACATAATACTACATCCCATTTGAATTAAAATTATTAGATTTTGTAGGGATTATTCAAAATTTGGAGGGATAGTTATTACTTGCCATTGATTGTACATTATTTGGCAAAAAGTTGAGTCTAATACAAATTTGTTGTAGGTGCTGCATTTAATGAGGTGAAGGTGGCAAACGAAAGGGCAATTACGACAAAAAAAGATGGTGAACTTTGTTTGTTTTAAAATTAAAATTGATTTTGATTTCACCTAGACAACTTGAGAGGGAGTGCATTTTGTGCATAAATGTGGACTTACGGTACTTGAATAGATGTGAAATATTTTAAACGTTACATGAACTGGTGCACTTGTGATTATGTACATTTTTGTACTTATGATATTGATGTTGAAATTTTAATGTTGTAAGATGAATTTTAAATAGAAGCCTCTATTAATTTTAGGTTCATGTTCCCAATGTGTCACATCAACCATGTTTTGAAAGGAAGAATGTATTAATTGTGTAAATTTTATTAATTTTTAGGATATCAAATTTGTGCAAATATGCATATTTATTTGGTCCCCTCAACTATATTAATGCAAGAAAATTTTTCCACTTAATGGACCCCACCCCTCACAAAAAGGTGCTCATATATTGGTGCATGTTCACCAACTGGTGCATTTCCCCTAGTGCTTGATTAAAAATTCTTATAGTAACTTTGAGCTTCCTTAATCAAAGTAGTCAATGTCTCATGTAGGGTCCAAAAAGAGGCCTCCACGAATTTAAAAACCAAGAAAATTAAGGATTTTAATGAAAACTTTACACCCCATTACTTACCATCCACCTAACTCAGAAATGTAACTGTTGAGCTAACTCAAGAGTGAGAACATTAGGATTCTCAAATTAACATCCTCTTTGGCTTTTAAACTTCAAGTTAATTTGCATTTTTGAGAAGTGAAAATTGGATGTGCACATGCATGCACAAATGTACAGGAAAATACAAGAGCTTATAAACACGAGGCCAAGATGCCATGATAGACATAACTGAAATCAAATGGTTAAGAATATATAGCTTAAAGGAGCAAGGGAAAACAAGAACCTACACGAGCCTTCAAGCACAAGGTTTTGATACCAATGTAGAGACATTACAAAAATAAAATGGACTTGAGATTTATCTCAAAAGCACACACAAAATGTAGTTGTGTATAAGAAGGAAACAATTAAGCAAGACTGACATATGATAATAAAACAATGTCCTTATAAATAGGTAAGATGTACATATATTCTCAAAGTTATCAACTTATATCTAATATTCATTAAGATAATCATAGGTTAATCTTGTGAGACCTAATAAAAATATGGCCACCATGAATTGCACAATATACTGCAAATAATCACTAACCCTAAATAAAATAAAGAGGTAATCTTCCAAACCTACTTATATATGTTGAGCCCTTAAATTATTATATCATCTATTGACTAAGTTCCACATTGGGAAAATATTATTATTCTTTATTCTTTCTTAATTCTTTGGAGCGCACACATTTGGTGGAAGAATGATACAACATTTGTGTGAAAATTTTAGAACGAACAAAGGAAAATCCACACCCCATTATAAAGCATGAAGAAAAATTTAGATGTGCATGTACATAATGGAAAAAGGAGACACATGCAGGTAGTTGGATCCATAGGGAAGCTGCATATGTAGGAAAGTTCGGCCCACCAAAGGAACACTTGAGCTAAAAATAGAAAAACAACTGTAGTTTTGAAAGCATGCATGCCAAGAAAAGAAAAATGACTCGCAAAATAGCGGTTGACGACAATCGAGTGATAAAAAATATCATTTTTAAAAATAGTAAGAAACACATACATACCAAAGAAGCGGTCATCAAAGCGGTGGAACTTTAAGACGAAAAAAAATGACTACAATGAAAGGTGTTAAGTTGTAAAATAAGCGACATGTGGCATATCCACTGCATCAATGTAATTGTTAATTGTTAACAATAAAACCCAACGACCAATAATAACTCTTGTTCAAATTAGTGAAGGGAAAGTCCCCACTAGTATAAATACCACCTTTAGGGTTTATTAAAAGACAAATTCAAGGAGATAAGGCTCAAAGATAGATACATATAAATATAGAGAAGAGAGACAATGAAAACAAGGATTATTTTACTGATGAGTGCTAAGTTATGAATGCAATGAAGGATTTACATGGAGTTATAACGTTCTTATGGGTAGAGCCTTTTGATTCATGAATGTATGTATGCATTTTTCCTTAGTAATACAATTTATGTGCATGAATTATTTTCCATCTTAGCTAAACATGACGGGAGTGCAAATTCTCTCACGCTTTGAGTGAGTGAACTAGGATATTTCTTAGCATGACCAGACTAGTGCGGGTGGTGAATCATAATTGAAATATGCCAGGGTATTAAAGATTCGTGCATGCATGGATAAGAGATATATGGTAAACTAGATGCGCAAAATTTTAGTTCTATTTTCGGGACCCATCATCATTCAGTTGAAGATGAGAAATTTGGGAAAAGATGAATTAATTGATTAAGGTGAATATTGATCACTGGTTAGATCGTGTGGAGGAAGATTTTGTGCAAAAGGACCAAAGCTACAAAATTTGTTCTCCAAATATGTGGGTGGAGAATAATACATACAATGTTCCCTATGAAACTTTATTTAATGAATTTTCAAGGAGTTTACATGCTTGGTTAATCACATACTACTGTTGGACAAGATTTCCTCTTTCCTACTCAAATTAGTGAACTAGTACTAAAGAAAATAAAACAACTCAGAATATGAAGGGTTTATGGACCTTGAGATGGGATGACGATATGAATGGGAGAAAATGATGAATCCTTCTCCGCGGTGAGCTAAGTGACCTACAAATCAAGATAACTCAACATAAAAAAGATTAGATTAGTACACAACTTCCTAGGATGGATGTCAACCCTCATTTTGATAAAGATAGATAAAAGTCGATATTGATAAATTGGATGTGGCTGAGATCTAGATAAAATGCAATAAATATGCTCGATAAACAAAATACTGAAATGCAAGAAAAGTACAGATTTGATCGAAATAGATGTAAAGTAAACCAAACCTGCACGGGTCGACGACGACCCGAGGCTGCAGAGGGCCAGTTGATGACAACCAAGGTAGATGGACTGAAACAATAATGAAGAATGTAGATCTGAAAGAACTGATGAGAGATCTGGGGTAGGTGCAACACTGGAAGGATGAACATAAACCTGCAAAGGAGGTTTGAAACAAGAGGAAATAGAAAGGATGCAAGAAATTTAGAGATAAAAGGGTAGATATGGAAAAGAAGGATCAGGTTGATGACAACTGGGATGGATCAACAACGGCTGGGGGCTAGAAAAATGGATCTGGGATGACAGAGAGACAAGATGGATGGATATGAGATTGGGTGAATACAACAACAAAAATTAGACTTCTATGGATCAGAATACGAGGAAACTGATGCAACAAAGGTTGGGTCGACAATGACCAGACAAGATTGATGATGACCTGGGCAGATCTAGGCTTGGATGAAAAGAGGTGGGTTGAAACGAAGACTTGCAGACAAAGGAAAATGACAAAGAAGACTAAGACCGAGTCTTTGATGACAACTGAAATTGCACAAGATGTTAGAGATTGATATGGATGATAAATAGTATTGATGAAGGAATGCATGCAAAAGATGAAGGAAATTTCCCTAAAAATCCAAAATTGGGGCACAAGATCTCCAAGAGGATTCTAAGATGGCTGTAGCAACTGTAAAGGCACTCAAGGATGAAGGCAAGATCACAAGAAAGTGAGAGTCTCCAAAATTGCATCCTTGAACAAGGAGGGGCGAATGAGGCTTTATAGGGTCGACGACAACCTGGGTAAATCACCGGTGATTGTGGAGAGATGTCCATTTGGGCGGTGGAATGATGTCCAAATCGAGGCAAAGAGGACCAAATGAAGTGAGATTAAGGTTTAGATGGATAGGGACGAGCTAGGGTTGTATAGAGAAGAGAAATGAGTAGGTGGGTGGTTGAAATGAGGAAATAAAGGCAAGGGGTGAATAAAAATATTAAATGGGGGTAGTTGAGAACATAAGAATGAGAAAATGGAAGAATCTAGAGATAGGAAATGAATTAATGAAGGATTGGAGTTAAATAATGATGATTAAGAAAATGATCTATGAAGAATAAAATAATGAGATGGGGATTAAAGTTAATTAAGGATAATTAACGTAATGGAGTGGTTAAAGGTGGGAAATGAAGGAATATGAAATTCGAATGGATGGTCATGAAGAAAAGAGAGCGAATGTGGGGTGAAGGGTGGTGATACCAAATTTTGGTGTTTACAACTACATGAATAAAAGTCTCAACTTGGGGAAGAAATATACTTGGACACCAAAGTGCACAAGGAGAATTTCTTGACATGATGTAACTTGGATGTGAAAAGTTGATTATTGGTGGAGAAATTTGCAATGTTATGTGTTAGAATATGTAGTGTCTACATTATGTAGTGCCCACTCCTCTTCAACACTATTTCATCTTGATATTGATAATATTGGACTGATGTTCAGACATTTTGATTTTGATACATTGATCAATAGATGATAGATTATACTGATATTTGGACTATTAACATTATGACGTTTACGTTTTATTATGATGCACTAGATACTAATGTTAGATAGTTCGATATTTGTTGATTTTCATGATATGGATTTTATACTGACATGTTATGTTTTGAGATGTTTTGAATAGAATTGTAATGTCATGGATGTTAGGGTTATATTTTGATATATTGATGGATAATAGAATTTTCTAATGTTAAATGATGAATATTGATTTTATATGTGCATTGTCTCAATGTTGTTAATACAACTGAAAGTTCAGAGAGATATTTTATTGCGTGTAGGAATTTTATCACAAACATCAAAGGGGATAGGGGACTAACCATGGAAGGATGTCAACTGTTGAGCATTAATGTCAAATTTGACAACTTGTGCAATTTTGTCTAGTGTGGTGTTTTGCATATCTACTTTGGAGGTCTCCCATGGGGGGGTGACTTCATATATGTGGCCATTTTGTGAATTGTGTTTTGTTTCTTTAATTTTTGCATGTGCTTTAGTCATATGTTTTGTGTATTTTAAAATTTAGAAATTTTATCACTTTATTAGCGTATTGTAAATCAGTGTTAATTAAGCTTCACCCTTCTTATTTTTTTAGCTAATTAAATTAGGGATGTGATAAATAGTTATGATGAGATTTGGTGGTCCTTGTTGTAAGTAAAATTTATGTTGATTTGTAAGTATTTTACTCCATCCTTAACTTCAAAATTCGAATTTTGACTTGGGGGCATTTTTGGAGGCTTGTGGGACAAGAAAGGCTTGTCCCATGCCTCTTAAATTTACCCAAAAACCCTACCTATGGGTTGTCGAAGCTTATTTTTGGATTTTTTAATCCATTTTTGAGTGTAAAAGAGAGAAAATTATTGCACTTTCTTTCTACCCCAATTTATTTTGTCTTTTGAAAGCATGGTGTGCAAGTTTTGAGCCATGTGGGTTGTCATAGTCCTTGCATGTGCATTGATTTTTCTTGGTCTTGGTGTGTTGACTTGAGTGTGGGGATGGAGGAATGATGAAGTGGCATCCTACATGGAGCCACCTCATCATCCTCACATTCCATTTCTATTTATTGGTGATTTTTGGTTGGAATGGGGGTTACTTGTTCTTTTATCTTCTTGTGCACTTTTGGAATTGGAGCTTGTTGGAGTGATTTTTGAAATTGCTTGGCTTGGAATTGAAGAGACTTGTGGAATTTTTATTGGATACTTGATGGAGAGGTAGGCTCTCCACCATTGGTTATTATGTTAGTTTTCTTGTTTGTATGCAATGTTGTGCTTGTTAAAATTATTTTTGTGTTGTGAAAATGTGTTTGTGTGTTGGTTGGGTAGTAGGCCTTAAGTTGGGTGTGGGAGAAGGGCTTATGGAGACCATTGGGGAGGGAAAAGGGAGTTTTGTGAGGCATGCATTTGGTGGGAGTGTGAATGGGAGTCTTACCTATGGGGAGTGAAAAGGAATTCATGGTTTTGTTGCATGCTTGCAAGGGAGAGATAAGGATTATGTGATGATCATTTTGTGCACTTGGAGGCTTAGGGTAAGACTCCCACTTTACTTGGGAGGCATAAGGAGGGTGGTTTCCCATAGTCCCTTGCTCTATTTGGTTTGATCCTCAAACCTTTGTATTGTTGATGAATGTGTAAACTTGTTGGATATGTGATCTTGGTTTTATTGAATGTCTTGTATGTGTTTGTTGTGAAGCCACTTTGTTGAAAGTTGTTCATTATTGCTCAATACCCCTCATGGTTCTTTGGTTGGGGCTCGGGGACATTAAGAGGGATGTACTTCTCCTCTTAATAGGATTTAAGGTTGGGTGGAGAGCGTTGCCTACTCCCCCTTCCTTTGTTTTGTGATCCCATTGTGAAGTTGAAGAAAGCAAGTTTTGGAGCTACCATTGTGGAAGAGACATGCATATTGAAGACTTAAAGTTTGGCCTTGTTGAAAGCCTTGATGTTGTAAATTTGTTTGTTCCTTATTCATTCCCACCTTGAGTGGATGATTTGTAAAATTTGTAAGTTTTAACTTTTTGAGAAAGTTTTATCTTACATTTGGAAATCCATTTTATCTTGTAAACTCCCTTTAAGAGTGCTGGATTAAGAAGAGACTATAATTTCAATGTGTTAGCTTTGTAGAAATAAAGCATTTGAAACTATCAAGTTTTCACATTGTCTGTGAAAGGAAGACTTGAATATAGTTGAAATGGATATACATTCTCTTGAAATTGAGAAGTTTCCATTATGTCCAAAATGTGTTATTGTTTAATTTCTAAAATAAATATTGCAAACCTTGTTAGAATTTATTTTAAAAGAAATAAGAATCTTGTTGGCATTGTATATGCTTATGGGGGAAATCTAATATGTTACATTTTGTTTCCTTTAAATCATTGTTGAAGGAAAACTACGTTGAATGGATGAACGAACCTTGTTGTTGTTCGTAATTGTTAAATAAACACTCTCCTTGTTAGCTAAAATAAAGAGAGAATCTGTTAATTAAATTCTTCATTCCTCCTCTCCAAAGACTATCCTTTAATGAAATATTAGATAAATTGAAAAATGCATCCATGTTATATTTACTAAGAGAATAAATTGTGTGTCTAATTTCTTACTTCAATAATAACAATAACATTCTTTATTAATCTTCCTTATAAATAGTAAACGAATGGACGAAGGTCTATGAAAGGTGTAAAAATACGACATTTTAGCAATTTGATGCGGGATTCCTAAACCTTGATTCATTAGATAGATTAAACAGGTAATCTTATTTCATTGGTTTATATATGTAAGACAAACACAATGCGGAGTATGCACTATATAGAGGAAATAATAATGATTATACATGGGGGGAGAGTGACTCCAATCGGTGCACTTAAGATGGATGCAACAGTTATATCAGGCGTTGTTTTACTTTCATAATTTTTTTCTCGCTGATATAATAAACTAAAGATAGATCGCTGCTAATATTGGTAGGATATCTTTAAAACAAATTGTGATCCCTCATTAATTTTGATCTAATATTGTTCTTATTATCACTTTGCGTTAAATCCGGCTTAATAAACTGTCTATATGTACAAGGGTATAGTCCAACTTTCATAAATTAATACTATTATACATAATACATAATAAATACAAAATATATATTATATATAATATATAAAGAAATAGTGTTGTTTTGAAAAGAATCTAAAATACATTAATGTGATTATTTTTTTTAAAAAGGGGAAGGGGGGCGAGGGTTATAATCTACGCCACCCCCACCCCATTGTAATATGGGTTGGGGGATGGGGCACTGAACCGCCACCCCATACTTTGTAAACTTGATTACTTTTAAATAAACTATTGGCCAGTCTGCAGACTTCTAAACAACCATGACCCTACTTTGGGTAAACACATTTTTTTGTTTACACACACACACACACATACTATGTTAATGTATATATATATCTTGTTTTAATATGTATGTATATATGTGTATATATATATGTACACACACACACACACATATATACATAATACATACATGTGTTGTGTTATGTGTGTGTGTATATATATATATATATGTATGTATGTATGTATGTATGTATGTAAACAAAAAAACGTGTTTACCCAAAGTAGGGTCACGGTTGTTTAGAAGTCTGTAGACTGGCAAAACGCAGGGAAGGAAAAGTCTTTAAGTTTACAAAGGAGCGTTCACCGACCCCATCCCCCATCCTGATTTGTACATGGGGGATGGGGTCCGCTGACCTCTACCCACATATACACACACACACACATATGGGGTAATGTATTATATGGTGTGCATGAGGTACGACCCCCATATATACATAGACAAAAATCCATACATACATATAACATACACATACATACACACACACATATAAATGAAATGGGTCAGGTTCAATTTTTTTAACATCTAAAAAATGTATACCCACGGCCATGGCATATATTATATATACTCTTACAAGTGTTATATATATGTATATATATATATTTAAAGTTGTATATACCTCTTCTTTAATAAAATATATGTAGGAGGGTATATTCACTTATAAAAATAAAGTGGATTTTTAGTTTTTGTTTGTGAGAATACCCAAATATAAACAAGGCCAACATATTTTAATGAGTTTTCAAAGAGTGCAAAAAATGTAAAGAAAAAAGAAATTATAGATATCTTGGGCAAATGAAAAATACCCAAATGGGTATTCTATTGAATCAATCTTACTACAATAAAATGAATTTTATTATTTCTCAAACCCTTGAATAGGGTATGAATAGAAGGATAAGCTTGTAAAATAAAATAATAAACAAGGTTGGGGGATGTGTATATCCATCCCCAAGGTTTCTTCGTCCTCTCCCATGGCTTCCTCCTCTTCCATCTTCCCTTAAACTGCAAAACCAAAAATGAATGAAATGAGTAAAAGGGATGAATAAAAGCTTTCCTTAGAGATTTTAGGGTTGATTTTAAATTTCTTCATCCAATGGCCAATATTGGTTTCATCCAATGGCCCAAGAGTGTTTCCTACAAATGTTAGGTGGGGGTTGGTGAGATGATCATTTGATCACATGGGTCTTGTTTTGAATGGGGCCACTTGTGTGGGTTGAAAGTAATTTAAAATTTAGTGTTTTCTTTTGAATTATTTCGTTTGTTACTTCAAAATTAATTAGGCCATGACCTAGCAGAAATTAATTAAACTCCTCTTCCTTAATAGTTTAGACCCCTTTTATATTGGAAAATTAAATTAATAGCCTTGTGTAAATGAAAGGGTTATTTTAGACTTGGAATTTAATTTTTAATTATTCCATGACCTTAGGAACCACGTTATTAAATTAATTTAGTGATTATATGAATGAAATATTTTAAATGAACCATAGACTATAAATTATTTAATATTATTATTTAAGTAATTTTGTGACGACCGTTTGAAACCAAAGGTTAATCTTATCGTTGCTTTCGTTTCCTTTAACAAAAAAAAATAATTATTCCATAATTTTTCTATTATAACCTTTGTTGGTTTTGGGGCTTTATGCGTAAATTTTGTGGGCGTTACACATTCTCCTACGTAGATTAGGTAGGATTCAATTTCTTAAGGGAGCCACATGGTTCGTATCTAAGGCAATTTTCTTTAGAGATTAAGAAGCTAATGGTGGATACGAGGATTGAAACTTTTCACTTGGCTAACTAAATCTTTGCGCGCATGAGTGACACCTTGAGTTAGGTAAAGGAAGCATGAATTAATTTTATCATGGATCTATCAAGTGAGTGACAGTTGAGAAGGAAACGCTACCAAGAATCTCAATGCAAGGTGTTAGCAAAGAAAGGAAAAATTTCAGAAGATGAGTCAACCTTTGGAACTGTTAAGGAAAACCAAAGTGAGTGGTTATGAAAGAAGGAAGAAGGGAATGTCAAATACGTTTAGAGAATATATGAATAGTGCACTCAAACAATGAAGGTTTCTGATGATGAAGATGCATTGTATAATGTGGATGTTTCCCTTCCCAACCTATTACGACTACTCGTGTAACAAGGTCTACATATATTGAGAATCAAAGTACTAATAGAGACTGATAGTGAAGACAAAATGTGGAAATAAAAACCTAGAGACGTGTTAGATAAAATATTTCCCTTGGTGCTCCAATAGATTCCCCAAAAACCAAAAATTTTTAGTTTACAGACATTCTTGAGACACCAAAGGTATACATGTTTGGAAAGATGATGTTAGGACAAAAAAATCAAGAAGTTGCTAGCACATGAAGTCGAGAAACTACAGGTACTATACTAGTTCAACAAGTGGTAAACAATCAAACAAGTGGGCTAGCCGTGTGCACCTCCAGTACTAACATTACGCTAATCAGAAGAAGTGGAGGAATTAGCTCTTATGGAACACCACAAGCTGGATTAGGATCACAAGGGGATGTTCTAGCAACCACGCAACAAGTCCCAACACCAAAAATCTTCTATGAAATGTTGTTGCGCCTTTTGGACTACTATAGAGTTGAGAATTCTGTAAAACATGTGCATAAGTATGAGCTAATATGATGTGCGAAGGGAATTACTTCCCTAGATTGAAAAACAATCCAATTTGCCACAAGTTTTCTAGATCGAACCCACACCTTGTATATGAAACATGATCCATAACAGACAGTCATAAATTCTAACCGCCTGAAAGAGGCATTTTTGAAGGAATTTGACATCCCCAAGTTTGAGTAGTAGAGTACCTCGACATTCAAAGAGATCAAACAAGAGATTATTGAAAGTGTGCATGCATATGATGCGCGGTCAAAACAGTGATCTCAAATATGTCATATGAGATCCATACGACCTAACATGCACAATGGTTTATTGTGAGATCCATACAACCTAACATGCACAATAGTTTATTGGGGGATTACTTTTTCCATTCCAAGGCGCCTTGTCACATAAAACATTCACAAAACCTCAAGAGGCATTGGAAGAAACATTGCACGATGAAGCAGTGGGTAGTGCAGATACTGGATTTAGCTTTTATAGAAGCACAAATTCTATGGCGACTCAACAAGAAAATTTAACTGCAAATAAATTTAGGGAAACACACAGTGGAATTTAGTGCACAAATTGTCAAGTAGAAGGCCATACAAGGAAAATTTTTCCTCACCGTTGTAGCAACCTCCAACAGGTGACCAAGAAAGTATGCCATTTTTTTACAAAGTTTGACAATCACCCCTTCAATCAGATATAAGAATCATTGTTATGATTTCCTAGTCCTACGAATACATACAAACTCATGTCGAAAAACATAACATTTATATCATACGAGTACACTAAAGTTTATGTAACATTTTTTGTTACCATTGTTATTGTTGTTTTCTAAACATAATAATTATGAATTTATCTATGCGAAATGTTGTTTGATTAAATCTCTAAGATTTCACATAAAATAGTTTAACCCACAAAACTATTGACATCTCAGTTAATTTTATTTAAACATGTATAATGTCTCAATTAAATTAAATATAATTTCATCCATTTACTCTACTTTAACTGATATCTCATAAATCCTATTTCAGATTTTCAATCAATATTCATATTAAATTGTTTACATATAAAAATATTCTTAATTCAGAAAATCACATATGTATAAGAGTTTTTTCATTGTTTTCATTCATAAGATCTTTACATAACTAATACAAAATAATTCACTTATTTTAATTACAAGTATTACATTTCCAGACTTAATTCATAATAACATAGATACCTGTTCATATATACAATCATAAAATCAATCCATCATTGCGACACCGATGTAAGAGATCCATCTTGATGTAAATTGCGCAACGAGAGGAAGAGTATTATTGAGGTACTTTTCCTCCAACCACGAGCCTCACAAATCCCCTCACACCTCTCTTTCATGAAAGTGGCCCTACCCTTTGCGAGAAGGAAGATGCGACAATCAACAAGGAAAGAGAGAGAGAGAGAGAGTCCCATGTGTGTAATAGCCATCCAAACATATGGAAGACTTAAGACATGGTAGGAATAAAATACATCCTATAATCATAAAGTAATGATATAGCTTTTGGCCAAAAAACTTAAGATAACCTAGGGAATTCCCCCTATCACTGAAATATGACAATATGCTAGAGCATGAATAAACATTGATTCTATCCACAATCTACCCTATTTCCCTCTAGCAATTGTCATACGTGAACCACTCTATTAGGTTGTCTATTCCTATCCATACATACTCCCTAGTCTTAACACATCTCTCAAACTACACCCTTTATCTCATCCAAAAAATCACAACAAAACATCTCCATCACTAAGCTAACCGTTGGGAAAACTAAGCTTAAAACACAATCAACACCTCATTCCCGAATGTCCCATATCACTCGTTCAAAAAATGTTAAATGAGTTCTAATCTTAGTTCACTACTCCCCTAAACAATACAATCAAATCATAGTTAGCATGCATGTAACCATAACCTTCTTAGGTGTCCCATACCACTTAAGGAGATCAATATTACATGTATTCTAAACCTGGTTCGTCATCACATGCAAAGAACTAGAGATGCCCGCATTAATTTACACTGGATTTAGTTATGTCCACTAGAGTTAATAATTTTCCACATTTTGTATCAATAGTTTTCAAAATCTTAGGGGAGAGGCACCGGTTGTGGTGCACCCTATCTTTGCACAGTCACTGCGCCACGTCACTGCCACCTGGGCGAGTAAAAACACCACCAGAATATTCAGCACTAAATTCTTGACCTCCTACATTCCTTTGCCACCTCACTGCCACCTCAGCACCACGTGTACGAGCCACGTTTTTGGGGGATGTCAAAAAAGGGTAGTGTTTTTGGTTGGGACCAGTTGTCGTCCATTCGCCGCGCCAGTTGTAGTTCATTCAACCGCCATTCATTGAATGCTCACCCACCAGACATTAATGCGCGTGCCTTGGTTTATGGAACCTGCCACCGCCAAATCGCGCATTGGGATTTCAGGCAAAATGGGAACGGAGCTCATTCATTGCTATTTTCGGCCTGTTCATTTGCAGAACTCCAGCGACCATTTCTCCTCGCCTTGCAGATCGGTGGTTGCGTGGGTTTTCTCCACTCCTGACCGACTTCTTCCTCGGCAATGGCTCGGCCTGCTACGAAGATGAGAAGAAAACACAGAGGTGAGAGGGTTCTCATTCAGGTAATGATCCTTAGTGTTTTTAAACACTGCACTATTATGGAAAGTTTGTTGTTTGCCATTCAGCAAAAGAAATTTATTTTTTCATTTGTCATATTTTACAAATCCAAGTGTAAAATCGTTGGTTTATTGATTTATTTCCTGTGCAATCGCTGGTTTAGGCCATTTCCAAGTATTTGTGCCAGTCTCGGGTTTCAATCCAAAAGAGTAACTTTTCAGTCTAAAAAATTAACCATATCCCCCAGGGGATATACCGCCAGTGGCCATGCGTTTTCAACTTGGGTTAATGTCACTTTAATGCTGGTTACTAATTACTGTTAATGGGATTCCTTAGTGCTGGTTACTAATTAATTTCTGCTGGTTAATGTCAACGAACTCCTAATTTTCATCCTGGTGAATTTTAGCACGCATTTATTTAATACCCAATTATAAATAGTTCTGGGTATCAAGTAAAGTAACTCTCAATTTTTATCTCTGGGCTGATGTTATAGTTTTGTTACATGAACTGTATTCAATTCATATCCTAGTATATATTTCATTTTTTCCAGTATTCCAAGCCAGTTCAATCCGTGCTAATAGCATATTTGCACTTTCACCAATATCCAATCAGTGTAATTTCTGCTTCACCTCTTAGTGTATCCAATTGTTTTCTTTTTGTATCAGTACCCAATTGTTTTTTAAAGTACTTAGCAGCATTACCTCATCATTGGACTTAACGTAATCTATTTTCTAATACCCAATTACCCGTTTAAGCAATTTCTGGTGATCAAAGCGACGATTTCTAGCAATACCCAGTATGGTTATTTTCTTATTTCCCAGACCAGATTATTGAATATTTTCTTTGTCTAATTATAGACAGATATTTATGGACAGAACCAATTTAGATAATAGGAAAAAATATTGCAAATTGTAGAGGGTTGGCATAAAAGCTCACCACCAGAGATAAGATCTCAGTTGCTGCATACAAATGTCTTTCTTTCTATGGAATTTTATTGCTCAAAATGGTTTTCTAGCTTAAAGTGTCTTCCTGGTTTCAGCATGGGCCAAATGCCTTTTTTGGCTTTCAAAGTTTGAAGATAACTTTCATCATTTTTGGCATTACCACTCTCTGTTACTGCCATTTACATTGTTTTCTGTTGTAATTGCTCACTTCTGTATTAGCGTTCTCTCGATCTTGAGTCTAAATGTTTCAAGTGTCTTCCCTGGTTCATATATACATGTTGCTCCAACGGGCTGCATTGCTGGAACGCATTGCACCGGTTGTGGTGCACCCTATCTTTGCACAGTCACTGCGCCACGTCACTGCCACGTGGGCGAGTAAAAACACCACTAGAATATGCAGCACTAAATTCTTGACCTCCTACATTCCTTTGCCACCTCATTTCCAGGTCACTGCCATGTGTACGAGCCGCGTTTTTGGGGGATGTCAAAATTGGCATTGTTTTTGGTTGGGACCAGCTGTCGTCCATTCGCCGCGCCAGTTGTAGTTCAACTAGAGACAATTAAATGAATGCTCACCCACCAGACATTAATACGCCAGCCAGAGTTTATGGAACCTGCCACCGCCAAATCCAGCATTGGGATTTCACGCAAAATGGAAACGGAGCACATTCAATGTTGTTTTGGACCTGTTCATTTGCAAAAATCATGCGACCATTTCTCCTCACATTTCATGGCGGTGGTAGCGTGGGTTTTCTCCACTCCTGAACTGCACCTTCCTCGGCAATGGCTCAGCCTGCTTTGAAGATGAGAAGAAAACACAGAGGTGAGAGGGTTCTCATTCAGGCAATGATCCTTAGTGTTTTTAAACACTGCACTATTATGGAAAGTTTGTTGTTTTCCATTCAACAAAAGAAATTTGTTTATGATCTATTAAAATAGTGAGCATCATCATACTGATATATTAACATAAGTTTGATTGTATACATAGAACAATGGAAAGTATTCTGATTACATACGCAAAATTTATATCAGTATTCTGATTACACCGCCAAATAGTGTGTAAAATATAGAGCATCATCATATTGATATATTAACATAAGTTTAATTGTATACATAGAACGATGGAAAGTATTCTGATTACATATGCAAAATTTATATCAGTATTCTGATTACACCGCCAAATAGGGTGTAAAATATAGAGCATCATCATACTGATATATTAACATAAGTTTAATTGTATACATAGAGGGCTGGAAAGTATTCTGATTACATACGCAAAATTTATATTGCACTATATAACTTTAGAGACTACATAGGAAGACTTCGGTGAATACATCTAGCAAAATGGTATCACCAACAAAATTACTACCATCATCATATGGGGTAATAAACATTGTTTACGGGCACATGTTCAATATCTTAGTTAGTATAAGTAATATTGCCCTCTTTCAATACTGCTTTTGGATTTTCTTTTCCTGCCGATACAGTGTTCAATTGCCCAGCTGAAAAGGGATTTAGAATCCCTTTTGACAGAGCATTTGGTTGCCCAACTGATAAAGGATCTGGTCCCCCTGCTGAAAAAGGATTTGGTTGTCCGCTTGATAAGGGATTTGCCCCTGTTGTTGACAAAGGAGTTGGTTGCCCTGCTGAAGCTTGCATCCATGGTGGCATTGCAAATGAACTACTAGGACTGCTTGAACTTGTACAAAGTAAATGAGGTGATACATACCAAGATGGAACTGTACAAGAGTTATTCATAAGTGATGGAGGTGTTCCAATTTGAGCATAACCTGGAATTTGAATATTTAACATATCTTGAAAAATCCTTCGATTTTCATGATCAGTTGGAGAACTTACACGCATCCTCTTTTCGTATTCCCTTAATTGATTTGCAAGTTCCCTCTCCCTCTTCTCTTGCTCTTTCCTTTGTTGCTTGTGTGCCTTCTCAATCTCTTTTTGTTGCTCCTTAGCCTACTTCCCCCTTTCTCTTTCAAGCTTCTCCTGCAATTTTTTTTCTTTTGCTGCAAGTCTAGCAACCTTTTTTTCTTGTGCCAATTCTTTTTTCCTTAACTTTAGTTTTGCTTGTTCCTCCTTCTTTCTTTCTGCATCAACCAATAGCTCCATGTACTCAGGTGTAGTCAAAATCTGTGAATGCCTACTCAGTCTAATAGAACCATCTGATTTGTTTATGATCTCCCTTGGAAGTCGTAGAAAATGGGAAAGTAACGTACCACGTCCATCTTGGATTTCAATCTCTTCAGGGTGTTGAGGTTCATGTTGCATAACTTCTAAGTTAATTTCATTTTCCTGAGCATCCTCTTGAAATTCGACTTCATCTTGTTCATCCTCATCTCCAACATCTGCATAGTAATGAATTATTGCTTCTTGTTCTAGTCCTTCAGGAAAGGAAGGCAGATTTAAGCTTTGATCTTCTGTGCTGGATGGTAGCTTGTAACCCATGTTTTTCATGGCATCCTCTAACCATTGTGGCGGGTTAACTTGACTTGGCAAGGACAAATCATTGTTACTTACAAAATCTGAAGACCCCTCATTATTGTTGATGATGTTACTTGGGTTTCCAAGAGCACCGTTTAGCTCCACTCCATGTGTTGCAGTTGCTTCCATATCATCTCTTGAGTCAACATTTTGCATGAATTGAGTTTCAGGTACCACCTCTTCACTATTATTTAATTCAGGATTTATTCGTTGAGATAGGCTCAAAATGTTTGTGACAGCATCAACATCTTCCTCACCTTGCATGTCAAATGCCTAGCTGCATGCCATGTCATTTAGGAGAGCATCATAATTTAATGGCCAAATACCAGTTCTTTTGAAACCTGCAATTATGTTAGATGGTGTTAGTGCCTTTTTTAAGGCTCTACTTGCAAGCTCAGCAATGTCATTCCTTTTCACATCTGCACATTTGTTCTCTGCCATCCATTTGGACCTCTCAGCTCTAAAATATGTCTTGAAAGGGCTGAACACACTCACGTCAAGAGGTTGCAACTTATGACTAGTATGTGCTGGTAGTGTTATCAAATCAATGCCCAATTTGTTTGCCTCCTCCACAGTTTGTAATGCTACATGGCTGCCATGGCCATCAAATATCAATAGGTGTCTATTATTTGGAGAAACACCTCCTGGTACTGAACGTGCAAAATGACATAGCCAATTTAAAAACAATTCCTTTGTCATCCATGCATTTGGATGTGCAGCCATACATGCTCCAGGTTCACAATTTTTAATGTAATTCTTTATCATTCTCTTTCCCTTGAACAAATAAAATCTTGGGATTGACAAACCTGCTGCATTGACACAACACAATATAGTGATCCACTCCCTGCTCTTTGGTATTACCTTTGGGACATTACGACTGCCCCTCTTAGCAATTACACGCACTCCACAATTTCTCCCAGCCTGCAAACCAGTCTCATCACAATTCCAGATTTTATGAGCGCCGTATGAATAGGTTCCATAGCATTTGGCCAAATTATCATAAAATTTGGTTACTATTACAGGGCGCAAGTTTAAAGCTCTATCCCTGTCAAGTCCCTCAGCAGTTCGGATTGCAAGGTCTGGATGACGTTTTCTGAATCCAGCCCACCATGATTTACCAGGAAACCCATCTCTGAAGGGGTTTTGTCTTGTTTCACAAATCTGAGCAACATTTTCCTTTAGCTGCATTAACTCCAAGCCATGACCCATATCAGCCATTTCTTTGCACCATTCAACAATTTCCTCTTCTTCTTCTTCAGTTAGAACTGTTGGAGGACCCCTCCTCTTTGTGTGGGTGAGACCATTTAGCCAATAGTGTAATGATGTGGGTGGAATGGAATACTTCTTTGCTGTTGCTCTAACTAAGAACCCATTAAACTCAACATCATCTATCGCCTTTTCCATATCTTCTTTTGTCCAACCTCGGATGACACTAAGCTTCTTTGTTGCAGATGTTCTTTGAACTGAGACAATGGGTGGGTTTCTACATTCTGGTTCAATACCAGTTGGTGCTGAATTATCCTCTTCATCACTTACATTATGTGATAATTGTACACCTCTCACTTTGGGCCTCCTTGATCTTCTAGCAATAGCACCTTTTCTCATGGTGTAAATGAAATACCTGATTCACAACATGAAATACAAAATAGAAGTACATGGTTATCAACTCAATTCTAATTGTTGAAGGAAAGATGATTGTTGGAAAAGAAACTATAAATATACCAAAAAATGACTGCTGGAATATGATTGCTGGAATTGTTGAACGAAAGATGATTGGTAGAATATGAATGATTTTGTTTCATTTTTAGGAATTAATTGACTTGTAGTTTTCATTATGACAATGAAACTTGTATGGAATATGTTGAATAGAGAAAGTGCTTGGATAGACAATGTATATTTGACTAAATGAGCACAATGTTGTATAGTTCAACAATTTTGTATATTGCATTTTTGAGAATTCACTATATTGTTCTTTTTTTCATGATATACCATTCTCTAGTGTATTCGTTGGACTCTTCCTATGTAGTTTTTAAAGTTATGTTTTCAATATAAAATTTTCACATGTGATCATAATACTTTCCAAATTTCTATGTATACAATCAAACTTATGCTAATATCACAGTGATGATTGGAAAAAATACTTTTCAACTAGAGAATGAGATATCTGGAAAAAATGAACAATATAGTGAATTCAGAAATGCAATATACAACACTGCTGGACTATAGAACACTGATGTGGTCATATTCCAACAGAGTTGTATATTCCAGTAGTGTTGTACATTCTAGCTGTGTTGCATATTGTATTTCAGAATTTACTTAGCATAATATGAACTTCAGAATTTACTATAGTGTGCACATACAACACTGATGGAATATACAACACTGTTTTCAATTTAAAGTTATGTTTTCAATATAAATTTTGCACATGTAATTAGAATACTTTCCATCTTTTTATGTATACAATTAAACTTATGCCAATATAGCAGTGATGACTATACACTAGAGAATGAGATATATGGAAAAAATGAACAATATAGGGAATTCAGAAATGCAATATACAACATTGTTGGACTATAGAACACTTATGTGCTTATATTCCAGCAGTGTTGTATATTCCAGTAGTGTTGTACATTTCAGCTGTGTTGTATACTGTATTTCAGAATTTACTTAGCATAATATGAACTTAAGAATTTACTATGTTGTTTATTTTTCTTATATATCTCATTCTAATGTATAGTCATTACTTAGCATAATACAGTGTTGGACTATACAACTCTACTGACATATACAACACTGCTGCAATATGCAACACTGAAAAAATAAATAGAGGGCTTGAATTATGAAATAGTTTGTAATTCATAAGTGTCTTACCTGAACTGCACTGCTCCTCACTTCTTCAACTTTGAGAGATGAAAACTGCAGGAACAAATGGAATTGTAATCCATCCTTCAGCTTTTATTCTATCATCCTAAATTCTGATTGGTTGATGTTAGTTGACATGGATTCAATATGATAGTTCAATCGAATGGTTGAGATTTATTGGGATTTAATCCAATGGATAATATTTTAGTTGGTTATTTTTATTATTTTATGTAGCTGGTTACACAATTTATTGTTCATATGGTACTGAGTTTTTAAACACTATGAAAGGTGAGCCTGACCATAATTTCATTTATTGTTATGCAGGTGGTTACTAGGGATTGAAGACTCTTATATCAAAAATAGTGCATTATATTTGAGATCTGGTTTAGAAAGTCTTCAGAAATGACTTGTTGAAGTGACTGTAATAGATATGATGTACATACAATGAAAATATTACTTAATGAATAGTTGACTGCATAGACTTGGTTTTTGTACACTTGTATATAAATTAATATATATTTTTAGTTCTATCAATGAATAAGAGAATATTGACCAATTTTAAAACTGTCTTATTCAACATTTCATGCTTCCATGTTTAAATAATAATAATACAATACAATACAGTCAGGGTGTATTAAATTCATATATCATTCTAAATAGGTTATTAAAAAGGTGAATGTCTTTTCACCTACTATCTCCATTATTGGACCCTGCACCACAACCGGTGCCTCTCCCCTAACAACTTCTCATGGAAAACGATTATGGCAGCATACATGAGACAATCACACTGTTTAGTCGTATTCAACAAACAAGTCGCCAACCCCATCAGTTTACGTTTGCCAGCACACTTCTGCACACAACAAAGAAAACATGAGCAGGAAGTAGTTTCCTCTCACAGATATTTGAACCAACTACAGATACAGATACAGACCCAGATCAATCAATTTGCATATAGATTTATCTCCGTGTGCACGTCTAATTTAACCCATGATGGTGCTGATTTTAGGACCGCGACTATTAACGAGAGCTCCGTGGCACGCCTTATCACAATCTTGAACAACAGTGTGGCACTGGCTCAACTTCAGCATTGCCTTTTACTTATTAGAATAGGAGAAAAGAAGGGCCTCCGCCGCTCGCTTCTGGATGTTTGAACCCCCGTGGAATTGATTCTCATTTTTATCAGAAGATAGCTACTTGTATGCATTTGGAATATATATTGAGTTACATATATAAATAGGGGAGGTTTTTGGAAGGATGACACGGTGATTGAAGGTTTGAAAGCGATTGAAAGAGGAGCGTCTACTGGCAGAGATTATTTTGTATCGCTCTCCATTAATGGAGTCAGCGATGACGACACATTTTTTTGCAAAATTGCACTGCGTCGCGTTTCAACCAGCCTGGTTTACTAACTCGAGCTAAAAACTTAACCATGGTGCAATGTGAAAGCGTCTGCGTGGTGGCTTACTGTTGGCATTGGTTGAGTTAGGCCTCTAATGTTATGGAAAATGGTGAAAGTGAATGTCAATATGAATAGGGTTGGTGTCGCACAGATCGGAGTTGCCGAGGTGGAATATTAGCTGGAACGTGAAGGTGAGATGGAAGTTACCCTATGAAT
Source organism: Taxus chinensis (assembly GCA_019776745.2). Lineage (NCBI taxonomy): Eukaryota > Viridiplantae > Streptophyta > Pinopsida > Cupressales > Taxaceae > Taxus > Taxus chinensis. Next base: position 906,738,607 of record CM034149.1, on the reverse strand, counting down.
AATTACTTTATCTTGTCATTGTCTTCACTCGAGGAGTGTGATGCAGGTATATACTTTTATATACGTGTAAAGATGCTTTTTAACAATTAGGCAACTTATGCATGGAATGCAAAGGTCAACTACGATCAAGAACTTTTGGTTAAATTTGACAGGTAACCTTTTTTCAATTTTGGTTATATCTATTCATCATATCCACCATATGGTATGAAAAACCATCTTAAGCAACTTTCTATCGCTTTTGCAAAAAAAACTCTAAAAGAGTAAACTCATAATTAACAATATTTACATATAAAAGTATTCTGTATTTTTTAAATAAATAATTGTTATCAATTTTATTTTAATATTATTTAATTCGTAATTAGGTTGAAAGGTGTATGCTAAAGTTGAGTGGAACCCCTTGGCTCTAACAGCTGTCGAATCATCAATGGTGGATAAAATTTCTTAGTGATGGACGTTGAAGTAGGCATTCATCGGAGGCATCGATCATTTCGAAATGCATGGAATAAATGCAATGTGAACACCTGTGGTGAAGAATAAAGCATCGTTTATTTTGAAATGCATGGAATAAATACAACGGAAATGCCTGCGGTATAGAATAAATGAAACAAAACCTTGAAAACTGATCGCAGTCACCATATCGCGAAGTTGTTTGTCAAGCCCAAAGGCGTTGTTTTGAATTAATGGAGAGTAGTGTAACTAGCCGGTCCTTGAGATTGTTCCCATTCCCGCATGCATGCATCATATAGCTATGAGCTGTCGCAGACATCTGCCTATATATACATTATATGTACTCTTGTGTGTTTAATTAGTAATTATGCCAAAAGGCGTATGCCAAAGTTGAGGGGCACCCCTAGGATCTCACAACTGTCGAACCATCAATGGTGGACAAAAGTTCTTAACGATGGACATTGAAGTAATTGACTGAATAATGATGGAATTGCTGGCGGCAAATTGTATTCACATGCTAGGAAAGGAAAACAAGAATGCCTTCCATTCCGCTATAGAACAAAAGGCTTGTGGATAATTACAAGCGTTGCATTCTTCAGTTGACTTGCAACATTTGGTCAGAATGTTATTACATATGCATTTGTGGGGCGTATCGGCAACTTTGACCTTGCTGCTTTTTCCATGGTCATCAACGTTATTCTAGGTTTCACTTCAGGACTTATAGTGAGTTTTTACTTTTCTTTCTTACCAAATATCTTTAAGGCAAAATATTTTGGTTTCCATTAATGTTGATGATTCGTTGGAATAAGGAAAAATAAACTGTTGCGTGACACAAATATTAGTTAAAGCTACAATTTTGTTTGCTTGAGCACCTGTTGTTTCTTTATTCAAATTGTTCCAAGGCTGGGAATAAATTTCCCGGTACATTATAAAATATTTTCATTGATTTATTTGAATTTAACACTCCTATCACACCATTTTTTTAAAAAGATGTAGCAAGGTTACGACTTAGTTGTTGAATTCAATGGGAATATGCCGACAATATACAATTCTCCAGTAGATCTATTTGTTATTTTAAAATAAACCTTACTTCATTTTTTATTTACCATTTGTGTGTGGTCTACACATCATCTTTCCTCATAGGGAAGTACATTCTACTAATCCATAGACTACTACCGCATGCAAAATTTTTGCTTCCATTTAAGAAAAATACATTTCAGGGGTGTTTCATTGCTTTGGTATACCAGAAACGCTCAAACTTGAGACCTTCGACCAATAAGAAAGCACCTTTGCCTATGATTTTTTGGCATAAACAAGCTTTCCACGAGTTTAGAAATAATGGAGTGTGCTCTACGTATTGAGGCCACGAAACAAGCATTCCAATTGGGTTTCAAACATGTAATGTATTAATATTTTCCATTTCTTATTTTGTCACCTTTAAGTGCAAATTACACTCACACGCATAATGTTGACTCAATTATCAATGATTGTTCACACTTCATCTATTTCCTTGCACTTACTCGAGCTTAGTATTGAAAAGGGTAGCTAAAAAGTGCTCCAAGAAACAAGCATTTCAGTTGGGTTTCAAACTTGAACACTGTTGGATTCTTCCTGATATTTATTTTGCCTCTTTTAAGTATAAATTACGGTCTCAAGAAAAAGGAACACATATAACCGATATTATTAGGGTCTTACAATTTAACATGTGAAAAATGTGTGATAAATGCATTTTAGTTCGGTCTCAAACATGGAACCTTTTCAAATTTCCCCATTTTTTAGTTTATCATCTTTAAACGCATATTGCACTGCCATGAATAATACTTGTAAGATAGAGACGATACATTACAACACAATGTCCTACCCCTCCATCGAACCCCTTCTTAATAACCCCTCATCCTTTCCCTCTATTTTGCTTCCTCATTTTTCCATTCATCACTCCATCCCCTTTGGCGTTTCCATCGTACACTTCATGTACGATTGCTAGTATATATCTCTATCAAATAAACTCTATACCCATGTTTATATAATTCAAAGAGTGGTTTGGAGGTTGGAATTTTTCCTTTGGAAGCTTTGTGTGGTAGTTCGATTCATACACAAGCGGATTTCAAATCTAAATAAGATCATTACGAGTTTGGTCAACTTGGTCATGCTTTGAAATGTATCTTGGCCATGGAAAAGAATGCATTATTATGCAAACCTCTCATAAGAAAAAAGGGGTTAGTTATAAAGGTATAACATAGGGATTAAATCCCCCTCTTTTTTTTGAAATGATTTAATGATTTATATTTGTTTTACTTAACAATTTCCTTATTGTATCAAGTTTTTAAAAGCGTATAAGCAATATGACAATTATATCCTAAATTGTAAACATTTTATTATTAGATGACGACAATAGTTTACTTTTCATAATATGTAAGTGAGGTTGCATTCTTAATAATTAGAGCACTCATATTGTTAATTGTAGCAAAGTAACTTCCCAACCCCGTAGAAAAAGTGACTCAATTAGAAAGAATTTAGACTAAATCACAAGAAGGGTTTTATGACCTAACTTACAATTTTCACCACCTTTATCATGGGAGATGAATTGCACATTAACTATCTCTCTTTCAATACCCATTTCCAAATCTTAACTCCACTCCTTAATGATGGCCTTTCCCTCCCTCAAAGAAAACCTACACATGCACAAATAGTAATACCTAGTGCATCAAATGTTTGATATAATAAATCGATTGAAAATAATTCATAATTTTTTTGAACCATAACAATAATTAAAAATTATACTTCCACATCACTAATTCCATTTAGTGTAAAATCAACATAAGATAATAACTATTTTTAAACATGTCATATGATATGTAAGAAAACCAAAATAATAGTGATACGATGCATCTATCGTGACCATCGCCACCAAGTTCTCAAAAGTAATAAAAAAATAGTTTTAGGAACGTGACAACCATAGTTTTAGGGAAATGCTCATGGCTTGTGAGATATGTGAGGATGGGCATGATGTTAGAAAATTCCCATTATTACAATGCATGGTTTAGACAAAAATGTCTTACTATTGTAAGATTTGTGATGTGCACACCCACAAAACTGAAGATTGCTACATGTTATCAACCAAATACATGAGGCGTGCAATGATTGGGGTTAAGGAGATACACTATAGGAAACAATCATGAAGTAGAACAATGGAAATATATGAGGGCTAGGTGGTGGAAGAGGTAGATTGAGGGGAAGGAATAATTACTGCTAAGGAAAATCTTACAAGTGTGGTTCGCCAGATCATTATTAATGGGATTTCTCAACATTTCTTATATGTGCAGTATTGTCCAAAGGAGCATAAGGTGGAAGGATCCCATGAAATTTATCTTTACGCAAACATGTTGGAAAAGAGTGAGAAGGGTGTAAGGATTGATCAAGATCATGTGTAAGGTAACAGAGGGTCCAAAACAAGAATACATGCATATCAATAAGTTAATGAAGAGACCAAAAATATAGAATAACTACTATAGGAGTTACAACATGCACACGTGAATGTATGAATCTCCATTAGAGAATGTTCAATGGTGTGAGACTCCCCAAATAGGGAAAGGCTACCCAAATGCAAGGAAAAAAAGGAGGTTCTAAAAGAGACTAAGGAATCTGGTGCGTTAATTTCAAGGAGAAATTGAATTTATGAGAGAAAAAGCACACGCCAAAAATCAATCATAGAGGGTACCTGAATTTGATAATGTGGATAGGAATTAGTTTTCGGGAAGTATGCATAAATTATTGTGCATTGGGGGTATAATTTCTTATACTTGAGTCAATGGATTTCTCACACCAAATAAGGAATATGACACTTGGAAAACAATTAGGACACTCACAAACGAAATAAATTAAGATGTATAGGAAAGAGGTATATGATAGTTAAATTCTTGTTAATGCTGTTTATAGATAGGTGGAGACCTGCACTTACATCCTGGTGGACCACTAGCATTGAGGTTAATATCTTGTCAACATAAATGCATTAGTAAAAGATCGGGATACATGTGATTTCATCCTTCACAACATGTTTTATTCATGGCCAACAAGGCACACGTGTATGCACTAATTGGAGTTATGAAGCATGTTGTTATTAACATGATAGGGGTCACATAGGGGTGAAGTTTCTTAGAGACTTCTGAAGTGATTAACTTGGTAGAGGAAGATAACTTTCCAACAGTTACTTGGCAGACCATTGGTGATATGCGAACAACACAAATTTTTTCTTCAAAAAGTGCTACATAATCTTTGAAAATAGTATGTACACATTGTGTAATACTTATGATGGATCCTAGATAGGGAATTATGGATGTTAAAAATGTTGAAGATACCATGAATATTTTGAAGCACACATATAAACTATTAAGGTTTAAGGATTGGAAAAAAATGAGCTGAATATCAAGATGGAGCATTACAATGGAGTGATGCGTAATCAATCTTAGATACAACATAATTGCAACAAAGGCAACAAATGGGCACATGGACTCTTATGAATTGATTAGGTGTGATTTTGGTGTGTAGTGAATTTCAAGCCAAAAATAAAGAATCATTAGTGAAAAGTCCATATCAAGGAGAAGGCATTTGTGGGGAAACTAAAAAAGAAAACACATGGATTCAAAGCCAAGGTACCAAGGCATAGGTAATGTCTAGGATTATCTTCAACAAATGGATAAATACATGTCCACAAAACAAACACACATAAATTTTATGGTATATACAATTAGAGGTATGGTAAAAATATGACAGACCACTCGTTAATACCACTTAAAGACACAAGACAAACTAGGTGAGGCCATGTGCATAAGGTTTGAATAAGATAATCATGCACAAAATCTTCCTAGCTATAGTGGAGTAACAAAACCAAAGGACCACTTAAAATAGTGTGAAGAAGCTTGGCATTCAGGCCCCAAAGATCTAAATAAAGAGTTACAAACTCATGCTTTCTATCATACCTTACAAATTTGGGTGCACACGTGGTATGTAGATTACGAGGTGCATAGAGAGACATCTGGTTAGGAGGATCTAAGCGCTAATTTTATACATACATTCTCTTTTACATACAAGATGTCTAGGTTAAACCCTTCACTGAAAAGTATTAAGAATGCACTTTTTGGGAATGAAGCTGTAATGGAAGAAAGGATGATAAACTTCCAAAAAGAAAAGGGCATGACACTCCATATTGTTTTTGAAGAACACAACTCCAATAATGATTCCAACGATGAAAATGAGGATATATGGATGACACACAATTGGAATAGAAAAGGAAAACAAAAGATGGTTTTCCAAATTGATGAAGAAAAAAATGCTAACAATTTAGATTTTAAAACTTCATATAGTTATAGAGATATCATTGACAAAAAGGGTCAGATAATTGCACCATATAGTGAACCATTGAAATATAATAAGGTAAATATTGAGAGTGAAGAAGCACAAAAGATTGAAACAATTAGAGACTATTGATATGAGGCTAAAATAACTAAGATTGTATAAATTTTGTGTGACTATGAGGACTTATTCACACAAAACTACCATGAGATGAAAGGAATGCATATGTCATCATTGAATATGCACATAAAACTATTTGATCCTGCAAAAACAGTGCACAAAATACCCTATTGAATGAACCCAAACTTGCATGCCAAGGTTAAGGAAGAGATATATGAGATGTTGGCCACATGAGTAATTATACCCATAGAGGAATAAGAGTGGGTAAGATCAATGGTCATACACATTGAAAATTATGGGCGCATAAGGATTTGCGTCAATTACCACACACTGAATTCCATGTGTAGTGGATCCATTCCTAACTCCTTTTATGGAGGAAATTTGGGAAGCGGTGGCAAGAAGGGAGATCTACAATTTACAGATGGATTTTTCGAGTATCATCAAGTACAAATATCTGAAGAGGATCACACAAAATTAACCCTTGCAATTGAATGAGAATATTTTGCATACACAATAATGCCATTTGGACTAAATAATGTGCCGATGGTTTTCTCAGTCATTATTGTGGCCGTGTTTAAAGATTTCATCCTCAAATTTTCAGAGGTTCATTTGGACAACTAGACCATTGACCATTATGAATGCTTACGGATTATGTTTGAAAGTTGCTGATAATTAAAAATCTCATTAAACCTAAAGAAGTGCATGGTTACAAATCCTTTTTAGAACACATAATTTGCAAAGATGGTTTGCTTTTCGATCTAATAAAGATAGTGGTAATTTTACAATTGGAAACCCCACAATTGCAAAGATACCTGTGTGCCTTCCTTGGACATATTTTTCATATCCTCTGATGAATATTACTTAAATTTCATCAGGGGATATGCAAAAGTATCCACGCCATTGGAAAATATTATAAAAAAGGGAAATTTCAGTGGGGCACTTATCAACAAAAGATGTTCAATGATTTAGAAGAGTGAATTTTAAGTGCCCCTATCTTAGGATTCCATGATTGGAATAAACACTTTCATGTACATGCATATTCATATTCATTAGGGAAAACTTTGGGAGAAATACTTATGCAACCAGGGGATGATAATTTAGATTATCCAATTTATTTACAAGTAGAAAATTAATGTGTGTAAAATAAAATTACACAACTACAAAAGAGAGGGGTTTTCAATGATATACGCGCTCCAAAAATTTTGACAGTATATTTTGGTGACACCCTTTTTATTTTACACATATCATATAACACTAAAAATCATGGTAAATAAGGTGGTATTGCATGGCTGGATATGTAGGTGGATAATCTTGTTTCAAGAGTTCCAATTCTCAGTAGTAGTAAATCTGAGAAAGAACAATGTGTGGCATGACCATCTCTCGCATATAAATATTGGAGAAGAGGCACATATCATTGAATATGAGATGCATGATGTACAATTATTACAAATTAGGAACACTCCATAAGAAATCAATGATATAATGTTATTTCTTGAATGAGGAATTGTATCGAATAACTAAAGTGTGTAGTAAAAGAAATAACTTGCAGTAAAGGCCGCACCATATACAATTATCAATGGGGCACTTTACAAATTGGGGCTATATGAAGTACTAAGGCGATGCGTACTATACCATGGAAAACAATAAATCTTGCGAGAAACGCATGAGGGAGTAGTAGGTGGACACTGTGCAGGTGATATAACAATACATTATATATTAACAATAGACTTATGGTGGAAAAACCTATTCCATGACGTGAAGGAGTACGCACACAAATGTGATATTTGTCAACACGTTTGAAAACTTAATAAAATATATGCAATGCTTTTGAAAAATAAGCCATTAGTTTTGTGGGGCCAATCAATTGTGCCACACATAAGACATGAGTACACTACAACATTACGGTAAAAAATTATTCACAAGATGGGTAAAATCCACACCCACAAAATATTGTACAACAACTATAGCTGCAATATTAATTTGGGAAAATATTATAAACAAGTATGGGTTTCTGCTAATTTTAACAAGTGATAGAGGAACTCATTTTATAAATGAAATAGTGCCCATAATGTTGATGAAATTAATGATCACACACCACTATTCCATATCATCCACAGGTGAATATGACAACGAAAACATTCAATAAGATATCAAACAACACATCAAAAAAGATATGCAAAGTTATAAGAAAAGTCTGGAATGAAAAGGTATCAATGAAACTGTTGGCATACAAAACCACATATGAAAGGTTAAATAGGGAATTTTTTTTAGCTAGTGTTTAGAAAATAAGTGGTGTTGCCTTTTGAGTGTATGGTTCCATTGCTAAGGATAACATACATTGTAAAATTAGATGACGAGGCATCAATAATAGAATGTCTTCCTTAAATATTAGTATTGGATGTGAGAAGAGTGTAGGAAAGATTGAACCAAGGGGTGGAGAAAGCATGCCAAAATCCTGATATGATAGGCACATAGGGAACAAAACCTTCACAATAGGTGTGAATGTGTTTTTATATCACTCAAAATTAACGTGACACCATGGGAAACTTTAAACACATGGACTAGGGACATATGGGATAGATGAGATATTTCCTATTGGAGAATGTAAGTTAAAGGACCTTAATGGTGAATTCCTACCAGAACACTTCATGAGAGTAAGCTTAAAACCTATTTCTAGCGAGGTTCATGATTATAATAAAATAAGGCATATGCTATTAGAATGTGTTATTTTGATTTCTTAGGATAGTTTCTTTCATGAAATTATAATAGTTTTCTTTAAAATATTTCGTTATGTTGTATTAATAAGCACACTTATTTCATGTAAGAATCAAATCCTTATGATATATTTGAAATATTGTTTTAAAATTTGAAGTGTGAAAGAGTTACGGAAAAATATTTATATATATTTTTATTCTTCTTCAGATAAATGCACAGAGGACCACACACACAATTCAATTGGGGAGGATAAACTATACCTCTACATTAAGCTTCAAAATCTCGTAGAAGAAGAGTACACCAATGCACACCATGTGGAAGGAATCAATCTAGTAGAAAAACTTCAAAGACATGCAGAAAATGGTGGCACCGATGAAGGACATATGTTTCCCATCTAGGAAATCCACATTTGAAAATAAAATAGGAAGATTTTTGAGGGAAAAAAACTGAGGCTTTCCATGTGTCATTCATTGGTATCTTTGAGATAATAGAGACCAAATTTGTAAATTAAAAGGTTTCAAGAAGAAGCGAGACCAATTTTCTCCACATGTTAACAAAATGGGGCTATAGTGAAGTACTAAGGAAGGCAGATGCGTACCTAGTACCAGGGCAAACAATAAATCTGCGAGAACGCATAGGGAGTAGTAGGTGGCACTGTGGCCGGTGATATAACAAACTTATATATTAACAATAGACGTATGGTGGAAAAACCCTATTCCATGACGTGAAGGAGTACGCCCACAAATGTGATTTTGTCAACAACGTTTTGGTAAACTTAATAAAAATATCAATGCTTTTGAAAATACGCCATTAGTTTTGTGGGGCCAATCAATTGTGCCACACATAAGACATGAGTACACTACAACATTACGGTAACAAAATTATTCACAAGATGGGTTAAAATCCACACACCCACAAAATATTGTACAACAACTATAGCTGCAATATTAATTTGGGAAAATATTATAAACAAGTATGGGTTTCTGCTAATTTTAACAAGTGATAGAGGAACTCATTTATAAATGAAATAGTGCCCATAATGTTGATGAAATTAATGATCACACACCACTATTCCATATCATCCACAGGTTGAATATGACAACGAAACATTCAATAAGATATCAAACAACACATCAAAAAAGATATGCAAAGTTATAAGAAAAGTCTGGAATGAAAAGGTATCAATGAAACTGTTGGCATACAAAACCACATATGAAAGGTTAAATAGGGAATTTTTTTTTAGCTAGTGTTTAGAAAATAAGTGGTGTTTGCTTTTGAGTGTATGGTTCCATTTGCCTAAGGATAACATACATTGTTAAAATTAGATGACGAGGCATCAATAATAGAATGTTCTTCCTTAAATATTAGTATTGGATGTGAGAAGAGTGTATGGAAAGATTGAAACCAAGGGGTTGGAGAAAGCATGCCAAAATCCTGATATGATAGGCACATAGGGAACAAAACCTTCACAATAGGTGTGAATGTGTTTTTATATCACTCAAAATTAACGTGACACCATGGGAAACTTTAAACACATTGACTAGGGACATATGGGATAGATGAGATATTTCCTATTGGAGAATGTAAGTTAAAGGACCTTAATGGTGAATTCCTACCAGAACACTTCAATGAGAGTAAGCTTAAACCCTATTTCTAGCGAGGTTCATGATTATAATAAAATAAGGCATATGCTATTAGAATGTGTATTTTGATTTCTTTAGAGATAGTTTCTGTCATTGAAACTTATAATAGTTTTCTTTAAAATATTTCGTTTATGTTGTATTAATAAGACCACTTATTTCATGTAAGAATCAAATCCTATATGATATATTTGATCATATTGTTTTAAAACTTGAGTGTGAAAGAGGCTTACGGAAAAATATTTATATATATTTTTATTCTTCTTCATTAAATGCACAGAGGACCACACAACCACAATTCAATTTGGGGCGGCTAAACTATACCTCTACATTACGCTTCAAAATCTAGTTCAGAAGAAGAGTACACCAATGCACACCATGTGGGAAGGAAGGAATCAATCTAGTAGAAAAACTTCAAAGACATGCAGAAATGGGTGCACCGATGAAGGGACATATGTTCCCATCTAGGAAATCCACATTTGCAAATTTCAAATAGGACGATTTTGAGGGCAAAAAAACTGAGGCTTTCCATGTGTCCTTCATTGGTGCTCTTTGAGATAATAGAGACCAATTTGGTAAATTTAAACAAAAGGTTTTCAATAAGAGCGAGACCATTTTCTCCACATTTAGACAAATTGGCACATAAAAAGACACATGATTGATGTTTGAAATTTTGCATGTGAAAGATGAGGATGCATAAGGGTATAATGTATGTCTCAAACTGAACTTTTATGACAAAAAAGTATCACCGCTGGGATATAACACATGATAATCCCTACTTTTTTCTAACATTGGGGACCATCTCTCAGTTTTGGGACTGCATACTTGAGTGGCCCCTCCCAGAGAAGTTCTTGTTCCTCTACCTAATCTTACACACCACAAAGAGGCTTAACAAAAACCATACAAACTAAACTACTCCTACTTGTACGACAGTCCCTTGTCTACTCCTAATCTAAAAATTCCAAGGAGACAGGGGAGAGAGAGAGCATGAAAACAAGAAATCCTACACTACAAAGGTGATAACACCAGAAAAAAGGGGTGCTGGAGGATTTACAATGCATGAAAATGGAAAAATATGAGCATGGAGAGATGGAAAAGCTATCACATACCAAAATACATACAATGATACCATCTTCATTAAGCACAAAAACATTTAAACATGTAATGGGAACAATAAAATGCACATAATACCTGCAATCATGAAGAAAGGCAAGGGAAAGCAATGGAAACAGATGCAAGGATAGAGAAACAATCACAAACACCAGTTTTATTGCTCCAAAGTGTTACACAATACATCATTATAGAAGAAAGAGGCATGATTAACCATTACATAGCTTAAAAATGAAGGCTTGGAGCTCCATATCTACCCAAAAAAAGAGGAGAAGAAGAGAGTAACATTGAGTCAAGTGTCCCACTCTGCAAAATGAGCTCTCTTTACAATACATGAGGAGAGAGAGAGAGAGGGGAGAGGGAGAGAGAGGAGAGGGAGAGGGAGAGGGAGAGGGAGAGGGAGAGGGAGAGGGATAGAGGGAGAGGGAGAGGGAGAGGGAGAGTCCTCTCTTCTTCCCTTCCGCTTTCCCTTTCCGCCGTGCACCTCCTACCCCCCCTTCTTTCCATACCATTTTTCTCATGTTTTCGCTTTCCTCTGTTCTCTATGTCTCGTTCTCTCTCTCTCCTCTCTCTCTCCTCTCTCTCTCTCTCTCGCTCTCTTCTCTCTCTCTCTCTCCTCTCTCTTCTCTCTCTCTCTCTCTCCTTCTATCTCTCTCCTACCTCCGTGTTCATTCTTAAGCACACCCTCTTCTGCTCGCCGTCTGTTATTCTCTCTCTCCCCTTCTCCCATTCCCCCCCCCCCTCCCCCCCATGTCATAGCCCAGTCTTCCATTCCCCCGCTTCAATCCCCTCCCCATTCTATTTGACACCCGGAACCCTGTAAAACCTTATTCCATCATTTACCTCTGGCCTTGTGGTGAGGAAGAATTGATCCCAATAACCTCATTGTAATTCTCCCTACCTGCTTATAGGTGATCATTTAAATATGGATATGTTTTTTAACATGTTTTTAGCCCACCTACCACCACCAAATTTTTGATTTCTTGTATCCATGTTGTAGAGCATCAAATTTCGAGGCTAGGCATATAAATTTTATTAAATATGGACCATTGTATCATGAGTTATGGTGGTGTGGGTTGTGAGGCTTGAAAATACCCAAAACACAGTTTTTCGGCCTTAGTTCTTCTATTTGATTGCCGATCTGCAATACACTGAGGCACTTTTCCTTTTTTTTTGGATATGTCGGGCCTTAGGGGCACGCATAGAACTGGGTCGTGAATTTTTCTGAGGCTTGATACTTCCGCTTTGGCCACAAAACAAAGGGCTTGCCTAACTCCAATACAAATTGGATTTTTCGGGCACGCAAAGAACTTAAGGCCCACCAACCCTTGTTCCACTTGTGCCTCCGACGGCTGATATTTCTGCATTACACTGGAGTTGGGGAAACCAATATAAATCGGGCCCAACCTAATTTCTAGGAACCCCAGCTCTACCCGCAATGCATTGAAAAACACATTTTAAGCCCCCTTTTTCTCCAAACTTAGCCAAAATTTGGGATTTTTTCAGGAACAAGGGGCCATTTTAACTTGAAAAAAATGTCCCAAAGCCATTTTTGACAACTAAACCATTTTTTGCCATTTTTAAACCAATTTGGCCAAGTCATGAACCCTTTGAAACCCAAAAGAGAAAAAATGCACTGAATGAGCCAAAACCTCCCAAAATCATTGTAAGTGCTCCAAAAATGGAAATTTACTTGAAAACTCCAGATTCAGCCTTGAAGTTCTATCGACTGCTTGGGTCCAATTTTCTCGAGTTGTCTATTTTTACCAGGGGTAAAATGGATAACAATTTGGTGACTCACAGGGACATCTGCCCGCTAGATGAGTTGACTAGTGACCTTGAAGCATCCATTGGGCATGGAGTCAGTTTGATACACCTGGAAACTGATCCGAAACTCTAAAACTCAACCCCTAGGCCACTTAAACCCTTCTGAACCTGGATTTGATTTTCTATTGCTTGAATTTTCCAATTTTTATAAGAAAATCTTAAAGTTAAGATCAAGTGGAAAATTGTTTTAAGTATGGAATTATATTTTCTTTACAATCTGATCTGATGGGATGAAGGACGAATCTTTGAACCTGTCCCAAAATCTGATTTGTTGTAAAGTATGAAGAATTGATACTGATGATTTCTTGGCAAGTATGAAACATACAGAAGTATGGAAACACAAGATGATTTGGATGAACTTGGGACTGCATTGAAATATGATTTTTCCCATGAACACTACCACTTCCAATGAACTATGCAAGAGAAAAAACAAAGCAAAAACTATGTACAAACAATAAAATCATACATGTCTCAAGTGAAAAATGCAAAGTGTGCACAAACACTTCTTCTGCTGAAAGCAACCTACCTACTCTACTCTAACCAGATGAAAATGAAGCTAAACAAAGCCTACAACTGATAGGGAGAAGTATCTTCCTTTCCTTGCAATATGCTGCTATGTGCTTGATTTGGAAACAAGATAATATATCAGAAGTGTAAACCATGATCCACACTTCCCGATTCATCAAAGTATCATATACAAAAATGACCTACAAATCCTTAAGTTGTTCTATATTTAGATCTTAGAGGTATTGCAGCTGATCCTTAACACTGTGTAGCTCATCCTCATGCTCTGAAGTGAACATGACCAGTGGTAACTTTTTCTTTGGTTCCAAAATTTCTAGGTATTTGATTGGACACGGGGCTTTGGGAACAATTGGGCCGATCCTTGGAGTTTGTTGAGTTGTGGAGCTCAATTACTTCATAGTTAACATGCAATATGAAACTTGCTAGAAAATATTAGTAACCTACATCAGTTATGGGGGGACCAACATCAGTCACCTATGACCAACATCGGTTAGGTAAGGAGGAACCTGACATCAGTAAGGGCTAACTGACGTTTCAGTTACCTGTGCGGGAGTGTTTTATTTAACTCTTAGGAATAAGATCTATTTTTAGTATTAAAGTAGATCTATTGATTGTAATTGCATGGCTAAGTTCCCTAAGTTTGTATACACCTATATAAGAATGAAATCTAGGGTTTAGAAGTAAGAATTAAGAAGAACTTGCAAAAGTTGATGATTATTGTGAGAATAATTATGAGAGTGAGAATTCTTGGAGAAGAAGAAAAAGCTTGAGTGAAAGTAAGTAGTGTACATCTGAGAGGTGTGGAAGATTATAAATCTTCAATTGCATATCTTGTCAAAGATTTGTATAATAGATTGGCTTGTTTCTTGGTGGACGTAGCCCACACTGGGTGAACCACATTAAATATGGTGTTGACTTATATCTCTTGTTTTGTATAATTTTTCTGGTAGAATATCCGCTTTCATTGCATGTATGTTTATATCTGATATATTATCTGTACAACCTTGCGCTAACCCGAACAAATGGTATCAGAGCTTTATTTGAGGGTTTTATATGTTGAAATATTTACTCATAAAGGGTTTTCTGATTGAGTGGGAGCTACAACAATGGTAAAAGAAAAAAAATACAAGGTAGAGAATTTTGATGACCAAAATTATCAATTATGGAAGATGCAGATTGAGGATTTTTTGTATCAAAGATATTTGTATTTACCGTTGGATGAGAAGTTATAGACCTACGAAGATGACTGATGAAGAATGGAATATTCTTGATAGAAAGGATTTGGGATCTATAAGATTGAGCCTGGTAAGCATCCGTGGCTTCCAATATTATATAAGCACGAATTCTACGGTAGGGTTAATGAAATATCTTGCTAATTTATATGAAAAACCTAGTGCTTCAAATAAAGTTTATTTGATGAAGAAACTATTTAGTTCTAATATGCATAAAGGTGGATTTGCATCTAGTCATTTAAATAATTTTTGATCTATTGTAAATAAGTTAAAATCAGTTGATATTATTTTTCGACGATGAAGTGAAAGTACTTTATTCTTATGTTCTTTTCCTGATAGTTGGGATAACTTGGTAATGGTTGTTAGTAATACAACATTTGCTAATAATATTTTAAAGTTTGATGATGTGGTTAGTATAATCTTAAATGAAGAAATTCGCAGGAAAACTATAAAGGAATCATCATTTGGGAATGCTTTGAATGTAGAAAGTTGGGGCAGGAAGAAAGAGAGATCCAAGAGTAAGAGTAATGGGAAATAAAAGTCAAGGGATAACATATCTAGATCCATAGGTAAGGGAATTACTTTTTAAAAATGCAGAAATAAAGGACATGTAAAGAAAGATTGTTGGTCAAAGGATAAAGAGAACCAAAAACCAGACAAAGGTAACAGAAGAAAATATTGCTGCAACAGAGGTAATGCAAGATGCTCTTATTATTTATTTAGATAATAGAATTAAATAATGGGTTTTAGATTCAGGATCTTCTTTCCATGCAACCCCTAATAAGGGTTATTTCAAGAAATTATGTCTAGGGTAATTTTGGACATGTTTATTTGGGTGATGATGAAACCTTTTGATGATGAACCTTGCAGTATTACTGGTAAAGAGGAAGTTCATCTAAAATTGCAGAATGGAAATAAACGAGTATTAAAATATGTGAAGCATGTCCTAAGCCTCAAAAGAAATCTTATTTCTGTAGGGAGAGCTAGGAGAATTTGGTTGCATGGTTACTTTTACAGGAGACTCTTGGAAGGTCACCAAGGGTACTTTTTTTGTGGCAAGAGGTAAGAAGGTAGGAATATTATATTTATCTACCTGTGTTACTAATTCCTTTTCTGCATTATCTACTTCAGATTCAGATGCATGTATGTGGCATAATCGGTTGGGCCATATGAGTCAAAAAGGAATGCGAATCTTAAAGGCTAAGGGTAAGTTATCATATTTGAAAGATTTAGATCTTGATTTCTGTGAGCATTGTGTCTTTGGAAAGCAAAAGAGAGTGAAATTTCTCAAATTTGGGGCAACTAAGAAGGAGCAGAAATTGGAGCTTGTACACTCAGATGTGTGGGGACCAGCTCAGGTAGCTTCTCATGGAGGATCCCAGTATTATGTTACTTTCATTGATGATGCTACAAGAAAGGTATGTGTTTATTGTATTAAACGTAAATATGATGTTTTTGAGACTTTTAAAAGATGGAAAGCCCTTGTTGAGAATGAATCAAATTCAAAGTTAAAGTGCCTTACATATAAAAATGGTGGTGAATAATGTAGCAAGACTTTCAATGATTATTGTTCAGTGAATGAGATACATAGAGAAATAACGGTTCTAAGAACACCAAAAGAGAATGGTGTTGTAGAAAGAATGAACAGGACAATCATGGAACGTGCTAGAAGTATGAGGATACATTTTGGATTGCCTTTGCAATTTTGGGCAAAAGTAGTTGATACAACTAGATTTATTTGATTAATTGTGGGCCTTCAAGTTCACTAGATGGAGGAATACCAGAGGAATATTGGATCAGAAAAGAGGTAGATATTTATTTTCTTAAAGATTTTAGTTCAAAATATTTTGTGCATATTGATAAGGAAAATAAAAAAAATTTGGATGAAAAATCCAAGAGATGTACTTTCATTGGTTATGGATCTGGTGATTTTGGATTCTGTTTTTGGGATTTAGAGAATTCTAAAATTATTAGGAGTCATGATATTGAATGGAATGAAAAGAGAATATACAGGGATCAAATTTTGGTACCCAAGGATGAACCGATTGAGAAGTTTGTGAATGAAAATGAACTCTTGGATTTAAAGGTAATACCGACATGGTTACACAGTAATCGGTGTCGGTTGACCCCTGACTGACATCGGTTAGCAGAACCGGTATCGGTTACAAAAGATCCAAATCGACATTGGTTAGCAGAAACTGATGTCAATTACAGGTGATCGACGTTGGTCACTGACATATTTGGATACAAATTTCCAAGGAGGTCCAGAATGAGCCTCCGGTACCCCCAAACTCCTGTGAGAAGGTCATAAAGGGTAAGTAAACCTCTAGATAAATTTAATTTTATCTATTATTGAATGATAATGGTGAACCAAAGAATTTTAAAGAAGCAATGTAGGATGAGACCCACATCTAGTGGGAGAATGACATGAATGAGGAGATGGACTCCTTAGAATAGAACCGTACTTGGGATTTGGTTAAGTTACCAGTAGGTAAGAGGACATTGCAGAACAAGTGGGTTTATAGGATCAAGGAAGAAGAGGGTAGACATAAAAGGTACAAGGCAAGGCTTGTAGTAAAGGGATTTACACAAAAAGTAGGTATTGATTTTGGTGAAATATTTTCTCTTGTTGTAAAGATGATTTCTATTCATACTATATTAAATTTAGTTGCAGCACATGATTTACATTTAGAGAAACTAGATGTGAAGATGACTTTCCTTCATGGTGAATTGGATGAATATATTTATATGCAACAACCGCTTGGGTATGAAGTCAAGGGTAAGGAGAAATTAGTGGGTAGGTTGAAAAAGAGCCTATATGGGTTTAAGAAAGCTCTAAGGAAATGGTACATGAGGTTTGATAGTTTTATGCATGAGCATGGTTACTTGAGATGTGAATATGACCATTTTGTTTATTTCAAGAAGCTTGAAAATGGGAGCTCTATTATTTTTTTACTGTATGTGGATGATATACTTATTGCAGGATCTAGTATGCTGGACATTGGTGAGCTCAAGGGAAAGTTTAGCTCACACATTTTCTATGAAGGATTTAGGAGCTAAAAAAAGAGTCCTTGACATGTAAATACATAGAGACAAGAAGAACAAGAAATTGTATTTGTCTCAAGAGGATTATATCTACAGGGTGTCAGAAAGGTTCAAGATGCAGAATGTAAAACTTGTTGGTACACATATGGCTAGACACTTCAAATTGAGCAAAGATATCAGTGTCCTTCATCACATGAGGAGGTCAAATACATGACACAAGTGCCATATGCTTCAACAGTTGGGAGTCTCATGTATGCTATGGTTTGAACCGGAATAGACATTGCATAGGTAGTGGGAGTTGTGAGTAGATATATGGCTAATCCAGGTAAAGAGAATTGGAAAGTAGTCCAATGAATACTCAGGTATTTGAAAGGGACATCTAGCATGCAGTTATGC
Organism: Taxus chinensis; assembly: GCA_019776745.2. NCBI lineage: Eukaryota > Viridiplantae > Streptophyta > Pinopsida > Cupressales > Taxaceae > Taxus > Taxus chinensis. The sequence goes on along the minus strand of CM034149.1, from coordinate 906,720,201 downwards.
TATGGAGGTTTGGATATTTCATTATGTGGCTATGTTGATTCAGATATGGCTGGAGATCTGGATGGTAGGAGGAGTCACTATTGGATATATTTTCACAGTAGGTGGGACGAAAGTTAGTTGGATTTCAAGATTCCAGAAGGTTGTGGCTTTTTCTACTACAGAGGCAGACTATGTTGCAGCTATAGAGGCTAGCAATGAGATGCTATGGATGAGTAGGTTCATGAAAAAGTTGCGGAAAGGAGCAAGATGACTGTAAATTCTTTCAGTGACAGTCAGAGTGCAATTCATTTGGAAAAGAACTTAGCGTTTCATTCAAGAATGAAACACATTTGGTTGAGGTATCACTTCATATTAAAGGTATTGGAGGATGGGTAGTTGAATCTATAAAAGATTCATACGAGTGAGAACCCTGCATATATGCTAACGAAACCATTAGTAAAGGAGAAGTTGGAGCTGCACTCCACCTCTGTCGGTCTTCAAGTTTGAGACTTGAAGAGGAAGAGACAAAGCTAAATAAGAATCCAAGGATGACGCTGTACAGGTATGGTGTAGTAATTAATCTCCAAGTGGGAGATTGTTGAGTTGTGGAGCTCAATTACTTCGGATTAGCATGCATTAGGAAACTTGTTAGAAAATACAGTAACCAACATTGGTTATGGAGGGGCTAGAATTGGTCACTTATGACTAGCATTGGTCAGGTAAGGAGGAACCGACATCAGTTAGGGCTAACCGATGTTGGTTACCTGTGTCGGGAGTGTTTTATTTAACTCTAGGGAATTAGATCTATTTTTAGTATTAAAGCAGATATATTGATTTTAATTACATGGCTAAGTGCCCTAAGTTTGTATACGCTTATATAAGTATGAAAGCTAGGGTTTAGAAGTAAGAATTAAGAAGAACTTACAAAAGTTGATGATTATTGTGAGAATAATAATGAGAGAGAAAATTCTTGGAGAAGAAGCAAAATCTTGAGAGAAAGAAAGTACTATACATATGAGAGGTGTGGAAGATTGTAAATATTGTTGAAATCTTTGGATAATAGATTGGCTTGTTTCTTGGTGGGCGTAGCCCACACTGGGTGAACCACATTAAATCTGGTGTTGATTTATATCTCTTGTTTTGTATAATTCTTCTAGTAGAAATATCTACTTTCATTACATGTATGTTTAGATTTGATATATTATATATACAACCTTGTGCTAACCCCAATAATTTGCCCATCCTTTTAAATCTCAATCCCCCAAGTGGGATCATCCCGCAAACTTTCCAGAAGAAGGTTATTTACAAGCTGATGTGAACAATGCTCTGCCTATAAAAACAACGTTGAATTCTCCAAAAATGCCTTCTCCAAGATGACTAATTTAGCAATGGTGTCATCATCTTTGTTCTCCTCCTCCTGAAACACAAAGTTTGATAAATCATACTCATCCACAAAATCTGATTTAGGAAAGGATGGAGTGGAATAAGGATAAGAAATTTCACCATCAAAAGAAAGCAAGTAGCTTCCTATGATATCTTCTTCATCCAATGCTTTATAATATGATTTCTTCACCTCCATGGTATGAAGGTCTTCTTGAATGATTACAACATTTGAAGACGTTCTTGGTGGATCAATGCAACCTTCCAATAGTGCAACAAGCTATAGGCATGTGGGACAATGGGGATCACTGCATTCCATTGAAACATCTTATACACATGGTAGCCTTTCTTCCTTTGCTAAATATTTTAGAGACAAAACATCAGCCTCCATGAATATGGTGCCACCTTGCATACTACATTCAAAACATAGAGACTAGTCATAATCTTATTCTTGTGTTTGTTTTTTAGCAAAATCATCCCCCACCTTTTTCTCTTTAATCCCAACCTCTATCGAAGGTTTAACCAGCAGTGACATCTGTTTGGACTCAAAATTTGTAGCCCATTCCTTCAAGTTTCTTGTCAGTTCTTCTTTGTTGGGTTCCTCAACTTGTTGCCCTCCTTGAATGATTTTTTGATTTTTTTTCCCCCAAGATGGGTTTGGGACTGCAAAATGATTTTTGAATTGTTGGAGGTGAAAGGGAAGGTGTTGTTCTTTCTTCTGATAGAGGGGATTTGGATTTGGAAGAGAAAAATGCAGAAGATAGAAGGTAGGATGGAAGGAAAGAAGATGAAGAAATGAAATCCTCAATGGGAGAAACATGAAATAAGTTAGGGATATGAAAATTAGGATCAGACCGTGTAGGTTAGGGAAGAGAAATGGGAAGGCTGTGAGGTGATAGTGTAGGATTTACCCACTGACATGGTTTCCTAACACTAGATTCATGTGCCTCTAACAACTCAACCCACTTTACAATTTGTGGCACCATCTCAACCATGAAATCTAGATTCTTCTAAGGGTTGAATTATCTTAGCATAGAGCCAACCCATGGATAAGGGACCCTAAAAACAATTTTGAATGCCTTCAATTGAGATGTGACCCTAGTCTACACTATAATTGCCTGCATTCTTTAGATCTACCTCTGCAAATCAACATCCTCTATGAAGTTGTCATCATCACCTACGTAACCCTGTTCTTGATAACCACATGACTCAATTTCGGTTGGGTATGCAAGAGATTGTTCGTGATGGGGTTGATAAAACCGATTTGGAGGGTAATTTTGAAACCATGGAGGTGGTGTGAATTGATCTTGCTATAGCAAAAGGGAATACCATGATGGAAATGAAGTCATGATTTCAAAACTTCATGAATGGAAGTAAAACGAAAGATATGGAAATAAAAATGGATGGAAATGGATTAAAAGGGAAGATCTGCAACTCAGAAAATGGGTTGGTTAGATCACCGGAGTCGCCAGATGTGCTTATAATGTGCCTCCAAAAGTTGAAATTCCAACAAGAACACACCAACTTGTTGAAATGAAGTGGTAAGGTGATTTAAACCTGTCCCACCGGGCATGCCAAAAATGTTATAAAAAAAGTAGTACCCTGAGATGTAGCAATAATAGATCCCTACTTTTTGCTAATATTGGACCATATCTCATGTTGTGGGACTTACAAGCTTGAGATGGATCTCCAAAGAAGGTCCTAACACTAAGCTATTCCTAATTCAAGAATGACACTTATCTACTCCTAATCTAAAAATTCCAAGGATACAGGGGGAGAGAGAGCATGAAAATAGGAAATCCTACACTACAGAGGTAATAGGACCAAAAAAAGGGGTGTTGGATGATTTACAATGAATGAAAATGGAAAAAGATGAGCACAGAGAGGATGTACAAGCATCATAGACCAAAATACATACAATATACCATCCGCATTAAGCACAAAAACATTAAAACATGTAATGGGAACAATAAGATGCACAAAATACCTGCAATCATGAATAAAGGAAAGGGAAAGCAATGAGAACCAATGCAAGGATGTTAAACAATCACAAACGCCAGTTTAATTGCTCCAAAGTGTTGCACAATACATCATTGTAGAGGAAAGAGGCATGATTCACCATTACATAGCTAAAAAATGAAGGCTTAGAGCACCATATCTACCTAGCAGAAGAGGAGAAGAAGAGAGCGACATTGATAAAATTGTCCCACTCTTACAAAAATGAGCTCTCTTTACAATATATTGAATGAAAAAATGAGAGAGAGAGAGAGAGATAAAGAACTCGAAATTCCCCTTCAACCACCAAAAAATGTCATTAATTCACCTACAAAAGTGATGGGAACCCTTGCAAAACCCATTCCATCATGTACTCTGCCTCGTGGGAGAAGAAATTGATCTCCACACCTTCATTTAATGCTCTAGAACTGCTTGTAGGTGATCATTTGAATATGGAGATGTTTTTAAATGTTTTTAGCTCACCTACCACCACCAACTTTCTGATTTCTTGTCTCCATGTTGTAGAGCATCAAATTCCAAGCCCAAGGATATAAATTTTATAAAAATGGACCATTGTAGCTCGAGTTATGGTGGTGCGGGTCGTGAGGCTCGAAAATCCCCCAAACACAATTTTTTGGCCTTAGTTATTCTATTTGATTGTCAGTTTGCAATACAGTGGGGAACTTTTCCTTTATTTTTTGGATATGCCGGGTCTTGGGGGCATGCACGGAACTAGGCCATGAGTTCTTCTAGGGCCTGATACTTCCACTTTGGCCGTAAAACAAAGGGCCCGCATAACTCCAATGTAAATCAAAATTTTCGGCCACACAGAGAACTTGAGGCTTGCCAACCCTTGTTCCACTTGTTCCTCCGATGACCGATATTTCCGCATTACATTGGAGTGCCAAACCAATATAAATCTGGCCCAACCTTAGTTATAGGTACCCCCATCTCCATCGACAATACATTGAAAAACACATTTTAAGCCCCCTTTTCTCCAAACTTAGCTAATTTTTGGGATTTTTTCAGGAACAAGGGGCCATTTTAACTTGAACAAAATGTCCCAAAGCCATTTTTTTCAACTTAAACATTTTTTTCCATTTTAAAACTAATTTGTCCAAGTCATAAACCCTTTGAAATCTAGAAGATAAAAAATGCACTGAATGATCCCAAACCTCCCAAAATCACTACAAGTGCTCCAAAACATGGAAATTTACCTAAAAAATCCAGATTTAGCTTTGAAGCTCTATTGAATTCCTAGTTCCATTTTTCTCGAGTTATCTGTTTTTACCAGGGGTAAAAATGGATAACAATGACCACACACCATAAAAATGGAGTATCACTATAATATGTGGTGTGCTAAGACATGGTAGTAAGGGCACACTAGAAATTAACAAGTGTTTGGATGTTATAAAATTTTGAGAAAGGAAATGTCATGTGTTTGAGGTGCAAGAATAGATAATAATACATGCATCAAAAGGGTATATTTAAGCATGGGTAATTTGGGAATTGATAAAATTGACAAGTAATAGTGAGCAAGGGAATAAGGAAGGTGGAGCGTGTAAGAAGATAGAAGTAGAAAGGGTAAAGTGATTGTAAGAAAGCTACAGGGAAAGGAAACACATAAGAAAATGAATGTGCATAGGGAGTGTGACGTGGACCAAGAATGTAAATCTACCTATCATAGCTGGAGGCATGTGGGGGGAAAATAACAAGGATCCATGAATTTCACAGAGCATACAAAAAAGTGTGTTGGGGTCATTAAATCAATTTTGAATTAAGGGAAATGCGTGAAAATAAGGAGTGGAGAAAAATAGGTAACCACTTGGTATTAAATGCAGTTGGTGAATAAGTGAGACTTCATGCATGTGAAAGGAGTAAATGCATATTTAATTAATATTTTAGAGGGGGTATTAAAGGAGGAGAAAAACTCACTTTAGAAATTACATTGCATTTAGACGTACAAAAACTCCAAGTGGAAATATAAAAAAGAGTTTTAAAAGTGACCCAGAGCACAAAAAAAAATAACTTTGCACCATTAGAGTAGAGTTTAAGATATTATAGGATGCAAGGTGGTGAAAAATATAGAATAGAGGTGAATGATACAAGTTACGATGGACAAAACAAGTTTTTCAAAGATTTGTTCAAACACTTCGATTTCCATTAATGTGGAGGTCAAGTTATCCCAATAGAAACAAGGAACTTTAGGGATTTAAATATTCCAAAATTAAATGAACAAGGGTTTCAAACAAGGTGCATAAAAAGGACCAGAAAAGAGGAGTCACACAAGAATAGGGTTGCACAACAATCTAGCTCTTCTAGTGGGACTAGTTCAAGAAGTTTTGTGGAATCAACGCCGAGAAAAGGGTACCATACTCAGGGAGTTTGAAGAATAACAATAAGAGTGATTGATAGTTGAAGAGTTAGAGGCTACCTAATCCTAAGCTGAAGCCAAAACTAAGACTCCACTTATATGAAGAAAAATAGTGCGCAAACTATGATGTTTAATAGGAGGGAAAATAGTAAGGAAAAAAATTCCATGCCAATGCCTCCCTTACATTTATAAATGCAATATCCATATTATGTTTGAAATGGAGAAATGGAAAACTAACAAAATTCAATCATCACACACATAGTTTGGAAGGAAACTTATCACATGACTATCTGCGACAGACAAAGAAGAAGACCGCCGAAGGAGGTGTAGTTTTCAATGATAACAAAAAATAGACATTAAAAGGGGTTGGTGTCCTGCATATATGTAAATTACACCCTAATTTAGCAAGCCAATGAAGTTGGTGCAAGTTTTTATTTCACACATACATGAAGGATACTTCTATTTCGTGGGTAGGTGCATGAGAATAACTACCGTGCTCATTAGTGAGGGGATCATGATGGTAAATAGTTGACATGAATTGGGATAGGACATACACAATGATAAAGATATCGACAAAAACCAAATATCTCGTGAAGTATAAAAGGGGGCCAACACATTTCCCATGGCCAACATTGAAGACCTAGGGACAAGTGTTGCGATACGCCTTGTTACATCTAAGATGACAGGCACATAAAGGTGGGTTGAGATCAATAAGAAAATTTTACACATTATTGCCTATAAGATAGTTATAGGGATGCAATACAATATATCCTAGTTTATCATAGAAATTATCGAGAAATATGCAGAGAAGGCACACCAAAATGGTGGTAGGTTTATTTGGGTCATGATCCTCATTCGGTTGGTCTTCAAGGAGATAGGTGTGCCAGAGGGAAGAGGGAAACCAAAGTGGGTATATCCCGTGTAGAAGAAATTATTGGCTGATGTAAGGAATTACTATCCCTTGCCTCTTTGAACAATGCATGTAAGGCCAAAATTAATAATTGGCTAATGCATTTGAGGGATGCCTTTGAGGAGGAGTGGAAACTACCACAAATGCCTTACCATGAATAAGTTGAAAGAGGCAGGCATATTTTGCTGTACATGCAATATTACTCTTTGGCACGGATTTCAAAATGAATGATGAGAATTTATCTCCTTGGGATAAGTTTCCCTTCATATTCATAATAGATTAATTTTTGTGATCCATCAATTAGATCGAGGATGCAAAGAAATTGTGAATAGATGCACTATTAATTAATGCAAACATGCACACCCTTCGCACCAAGCACAAGTACATAAGAACGAATACATGGATACACATAAAATAGACAAACACCATATCAACCCAGTGGAGAAAATATTATAAGGAAATCTATTTGTATGGTTGTTCTACTACTTAAAGCCCAAGAATGAAAAAATGGGCCTAGTGTAGGAGGTTGAGGAGCCAAAAGAAGAAATACACGCGCCTCCAAAGCAAAAGAAAAAGATGCGCAAGAAGTGAAAAAGAAAAAAAGTTATTGGAGGTTCCTCCAACAATTCATGAGAATCACGTGGAAGGAAAAAAGGAAGAAGAGGAACAAGATCCAGATAATGTACCTTTTATAAGGAGGACAAAGAAAAGGCTTGACACTTCAAAAATTTCTGCATTTGACCTTAGTCAACTTGTAGCATAAGGATGGAGAGGGTTTTATATAAAAACCTGCACCCACACATATAGAAAATGATACTGAGGTTAGTTAGAGGGATGAACACACTTCCGAAGGAGGATAAGAAGGAGAAATAAGTACGCAAACAATTGTTCCTCCTCCAAGGGAACCTTCCCCTAAAAAAATGCATGGAGGCCGGTCTTGAAAGTAGCCAAGATCCTAAGGGCCTTGGTGTTGAAACATATGCACTTCCAAAGAATAATTTAAATATTATAAATATTGGAGAAGAGGGTGAAAGGGAAAATTATAGGGAGGAAGATGAGAAAACACATGATGAAGAGGAGGAAACACATAAATAAGAAGAATATAAAACAAATAAGATATATGTGCTGATGATGAAGAATAAAATGCACAACATCGTGTAGACAAAGGAAAGGGAATGTAAGAAGAGGAAGAATACAAAGAGGATGAAGTGATGAAGTAAAATTACAAATAAGTTGCTATCCTTTACTCTGTACATGATTACACGAATGAGCCCAAATTTGGGATACCCTATTCTAGCCTACATAAGGTTCTATATGGATTCAAAAAGGGATTGTGAGTGGCCTTCACGAACACCTTCCAAATGTCAGAAACACAGGCTAGGGACACACTGTTGAAAATTATTGGAGATGTTGTGTAACAAAACCTCACTTATAACTTAGATAACTACTTACAAAGGGAAATAGTGCAAGAGATGACCAATGAGCTCAAGAAACAAATGAAAAGTTAGAGAATATCTTTAAGGAGCATAAAGATGATAGAGAAATATACACACGATGACTTGAAGGCACCAAATTTATGCAAATGAATAGTCACCAATGAAAGGAAGTTAGCCAAAACACTATTGATGGGTCAAAGGGGAGGTGTCAAAGATTTGAAGGACCTCAATGTGTGTGCCAAAAAAATTCCCCTTGCTATAAAAAGCCTTAGATAAATAGAAAACACATGAATATATTTTAAGGTAGAAAGTACCATAATCTTTTGAAGAAGCAGATAAAGCATTACCCAAGGATGGGAAACCAAGTTAGTATGGGGTGATGTTGATCCCCTAAATTCTTATATCATTTATTGGCTAAGTCCCACATTTGGAAACTACTCTTATTCTTTATTATTTTTTAATTCTTTGGAGCACAGACATTTGGTGGAAGAAGGATACAACATATGTGTGCATATTTTAGAATAAACAAAGGAAAATCCATGCCTCATTATAAAGCATGAAGAAAAATTTATACATGCATGAATGTAGTAGAAAAAGGAGATGCATACAGGTAGTTGGATCCACACAGAATTTTCACGGGCAAGAAAGTTTGATGCACTAAAGGAAAAATTGGGATAAAAATAGAAAAACAACTCGAGTTTTGAATACATGCATGCTGAGAAAGGAAAAGCAGTGCACGTAGTGGCAGTCGAAGGCGCTTGAGTGATGAAAATAACATGTCTAGAAATAACCAAAAACACATAAAACAAATAAGCGGTCATCAAAGTGGAAAAACTTTTAGATGAAAGAACAAAGACTACTATGTTGTTAAGTTGTAAAATAAACAACATGTGACATATCTACCACCTCAATGTAATAGTTAATTTTTAAAAATTAGAACCGAAAGGATAATTATAACTCTTGTTCAAACTAGTGAAGGGAAATTCACCGCTACTATAAATACTCAATTTAGGATTTAGTAAAAAACATAGACTTAGGGAGATAGGGGTCAAAGATAGATACATACAAATATAAAGAAGATAAACAATGAGAACAAGGATTATTGTACTGATGAGTGCCAATTTATGAATGTAATGAAGGATTTATGTGGAGTTATTGTGTTCTTATGGGTAAAGCCTTCTGATTCATAAATGTATGTCTTAATGTACTTTTCATTGGTAATACATTTTATGTGCATGAATTACTTTGCATCTTGGATAAACATGACAGGAACCTGCATTCTCTCGCGCTTTAAGTGAGCACACTCTAGGATATTTCTTAGTGTGACAAGACCAAAGTAGGCGGTGAATCATAATTGACATGCACCATGGTATAAAAGGTTCGTGCACAAGTGTGTAAGAGTTATGTGGTAAAATAGATGAGCAATAATATAGAAACGTAGAGTATTTGGTTATCCATTGCCACCATTTGAGAAGTAAAATTGAATGGATATTAGTTTTATCAGGAAGATTTATATAACCATATAATATAGATGTAAGCTTATAATTTGGATAAATTAATGTAATATTTGCATAAGTGTTTTATTAAATATATTTGTAGGTCTATTATTGTAGACCTAAAGAATTTTCCTTGATGAGTTAATATAATAATCTAAAATAAAGTTACTATTTTTAAAAAAAATATAAACATATCATGATCCTAAAGCTGTATGACCAAAGCCTTCCAATATTTGGGTCAATTTTTTTGGTGTAGACGATCTCAATCACATATATAATTTTTAAATTTTGTTCATTACAAGATGGAAAATAAATTAAAGAAAAACCCCCAATGAATAATGATAAGATGATATATATATATATATATATATATATATATATATATAGTTTAATGTTTAATGCTATTGACCAGAGCTTAGAATTGGGGGGGTTCTTGGGTCCCCTCCCTCAACAATGTCCACAGACCAGAATATTACAAAATTTAACACAAACATAACGATGTAAGCCAAGCCAATACTAGCCGCCGAGCCACCATCCTTGCCACCAAACCACCGCCAAGCCAAGACTGCCACCACTAGAGAGGAGGAACCAGACTCCACCGCTAATGATGCCAATACCACTACCACTGTGGAGAACTGCCGCCAAGTCGAATCCAACGATACATGAAAATCAAAGACTAGCTACCGAGCCACCATCCTAGCCACTAACCGCCGCTAGTCGAGTCCGCCAACAACAGAGAAGAACACCCGGTCGCAACCACCAGTGAGGCGGAATCATGTCACCACTGATAACCACCTCGAAGGGGATCGCACCTAACAGGGTTTGAACCTAGGTGGATCCAGACACAACTGTCCATCTTAATCGATCCACCCAAACCCCATTGGAAAGATTATATATATATATATATATATATATATATATATATATATATATATATATATATATTATACTATATATATATATATATATATATATATATATATAATATATATATATATATATATATATAATATATATATATATATATATATATATATATTACATATATCTTTTCAAGTGGTTTCCAAACTTTCTGGAAAAGTAGGAAGAAAATGTCACCACAAGAACTGACATCATTATCATGTTGTACATTGAAACATTTTGAAGATAAATTTTTGAGTGGCTACATTATTACTCTCAACATATCAGCCTAAGATATACTTTTGGGGTCAGAAGTGCTCCTTAAATGCCTCCTAGCTAGTCATAAAAAAAGTAACAATTAAAATCCACTTCAATTTTTAATTTTTTTTTATTGGAATGCATCATATATTAATTAAATAGGTATAAAAAATATAAGATGGTTATAATAAAGTTAGACTGATTGGTATTCACGACGGTCTCCATTTTTGATATCAAAAAAGTAAAAAATATTCCAAGAGAGGAAACTACATATCAATAAAGCCTAGATAACACTTCAAAACACAAACAATGTAAATACTAGTGATAAAAAACACTAGAGGGAGGTAAAAAATAATCCTTCATAGGAAGGGAACTTCAAAAAATAAATATATTTCGAGGGAGGAATCCAGCGTAACCCACCCATCTTGAGCTTGTGTATGGTTCTACAAAATTTAATGCACCATGATTGCCCATCCTAGTGTTGGAGACCCAAACACCATAAAACCTCATGCATGGGAAATGACCACTGAGATGGCTCAATAATAGATTTTCTATGCGGAAATTGACTCCAATCCATTTGTTGAGTAGTGGAGAAATAACCATGGACCACGTGAAGATAATCGACTACCAGAACTACTTTTCCTATGTTTGGCTATGGGAGAGAGAGCTCAATAGTGATTGATCTAGCATATATCTACTCATGGTGCACTGGGTATTCCCCCAATGATAAAAAAATATCTTGCAAGTGTTGGAGTTTAAGAATCACTTTCTTAGTCTATGCATGAATCTAAAAGCAAAATAAATAATATAAACAACTATTTTGTTAACTAAAAAATTGCTAAGAAATAGATTCATTATTGAAAATAAAAAACATTTTTAGCTTTCCAAAGTTGAAATAAAATAATAGCTCTAATAAAATTCCATAAAAATTATTTATGTGGCCACTAAGAATTATTTTTAAATAATCCATTCTCCAATTAATGGTTTCTTGGTGAAAATGATAGATTAATGAGTATGAAACACCCATGTTATGATTCATCCAAATTAAGGGAATTTTTTATTCATTTAAAACAAACCCCTTAAGTTCAATTAATGCTTCTAATGATTAACATTAATATTTACCTTGTTACTAAATAATCCAGCATTGTTTAATACTCTGAAAATCCATCTGATAATATATGATAACCATGTGTAGTATGTAAGGGTCTACTAAATATATCCGGTCTCCCTTGATCAATCTAATCTAAGTGTTTATAGCTTGTATACTTTTGGTTAAACATTTTTATAGGTTATGAGAACATATGCAACTCTTTAGTGCCAACCATAGTATATCATTTATGAAACTTCCATCTGTATCTAGACATTGTTGTTTAGGAAAAATGATGAACAGACAACGTAAACAACATTTACATTACTATGACCATAGTTCTTAAGAATTTCTTTACAAGATAGTTTCGATAGTGCAAATTATCCTATGAAATACCTGTCTCCTGTCACCAAACAAGCGTTTATATATATTTATCAGGATTCTTTTTTCATTCTCTAATAAATTAAGTTTCAATTTTGAAGTAGTAGAAATCATGACTCACCCTTATAATCGAAAGGATCCTATCAGTTCCACCTTATGATTCACTATAGGAAAGATAATGACTACATAATGAATTTCATCATTACGTCCTCACTACCCTTCCCATATCCATTCTACGCTGGCATGGGAAGGATACTATTGAAAGGATGAAGATATATAGCACATACGCTTCATATTACACTTTTAGTTATATATGCAAGATAAAAGAAACATAATTCCATCTCTGCGAAAGGTTATAATGTATCATTGCACAATATTAAATTCTTGAAATAGAATAATACTAGTAGCTCAACATGAGTTACCATCTTTCCTTAGTTCCTCTTATTGAATGAGCTTACATAACATAGTGTTTGTCATTAAGTATAGGTTTAACTAACCATATCCCGTATAGAGTTGATATATTCATTACTTAATTAGTATAGACCTCAATCTCATAAGTTCATCGATTAATATGATTACTCCATTTTATTTCGTAAGGTACAATAATAACATAACGTTATGTTTGTTATATTGTTTTCCTTATTGTACTATGTTCAACATTCAATATATATGTTCATCTCATATTAATCAATAAAATCAGTAATAAAATCATATCATATTATCAATCAAATTTATTTATACTCTATTGTAAAACATCATATGATTACTTTCATATCCATCAAAACAAGTTACAAAATAACCAAGTAATGTATTCAAACTTAATAAGGATAATTCCTTATTTTTGTAAATAATGTTATACAATTCATCAAAATAGTACATTAGGAAATATGTCCATTATTCAACTCGTGAAGGTAATTCATTCACTTTTAAAAAATAAATACAACAATTCATATCATATTCAAACAAATATCACATGATGTATTCATGCATAAACAATCCAATCAATCACTTCATGAATGTCACCCCTTCCTGCACATTGTAGGAGAGAGAAGATGTATATATGGGTCAGTTCAAATAATTGGCATGAGTTAACTAACTCATATTATTTTTGTATTTAAATGAAATATTTGAATATGTTAAAGTTAACTTAACTTTAACCAAATAAATTTCCTAGTTTATTTAAAAATTAACTATATTATGTACAAATGAATTATTGCTTCATATTATATGCAATGATTTCAAACAATAAAAAAATTCAACTAAATAGCGTAACTTTTAAATTATAAAAGTAACATATTATTATAGTTATTCATTACAATAACCAAGAATATTTTTTATAACAGCAACCTTCAATTCCGTTCATACTTTCCCCAAATATTAATATCAACAAATTATCCTTCAACTAAGCATAATTGTGTGTTCAAATGAATGGTCATAATCTAACTCATTATCCATTCTTGTAATAGACTAAGAAAATGAATCATTTAACTTAATAGTCCCTAATCAAAGCATTGTATTCTTTCCAAATTCTTACTCAGTGATTCATATTCCTATAAAGAGTGCAAAGTAAATGAAATAACAACATAATTTTTTAGAGTAAAATCATACCCACCAAATAGTTTATCGACATTCATCTATTTAAGTAAACAGTTAACAGACATGATCATTTCTAACATTAAATATCATCATTGAATTTAATAACAAAAACTTAAATATTCTAGCAGTATCCCTTACTCAATGGTTATCATCACTTCTAACATTCAAAAGAGAAAGAGAGAGTGTGTTCGAAAATCTCATGTTTCATAAACTTAGTAACAACCATAGCATCTAGTTATGATGGAACTAATATATACTTATTGAAACATTCCCATTGATAACTAAATGGAAATAATGAATGCAAATTCAAGATGGATTGAAATAACTTTATCTCATGTCTAAAACCCATTAAAATTTAAAAGCTAAAAAAATATATAACAACGTACTCATAGGGAGTTTAATAGAATAACTCAGCAAATTTCAATTTTCAAATACCCGCAAACATTCAAGACTTTCTTATAAAGTAAAATGATGTTATCAACAATATACCAAAGAAGGAAGCATATCTCAATCCACAAAAACATTATAACTCCTTTTAGAGAGCTTATATGACTTTAACCTTCTAATAAACCAACAATGGTGAGCTCAAAATAAGCTAGAAAAATTAACTTAGTAAAGCCCTTAATGGGTAGTGGATAACCCCTTTCTACAAATTAGAGTCTCATAGCAAGACTAGCTAAAGGTTAAAAATGAATACCCAATTTGAATACTTTCAAGGGAAGAGAAGAAGACAACAAGATAAATTTATGCATGCTTCCAATATTGGATACACAGATAAAACAACAGGCTATAGACACTAAATCACACACTTTGGTACATTACTAGGTTCTAATCACATACTACCATTCATAAGCTTCTTCCGGGAGAAAAGTACTAATTGATCATTTTACTCAACCTCTTAGTTTCCTTTATAGGCTCCCTCTGGGACTTACAGACCTCACTGCCCACTATGAACCTTCATAATTCAACTTTTTATTGCTCTAGAAACCATGCACCCAGGCGCCCTCATCCCCTTTAGGTGCCGTAGACCTCTTTGTACTTTGCTCACTCCTTTTTGGGTCCTTTCTAGCAATTGGGCATCCCTATCTCTTAGGGGTTTCTACCTTTTAGTGATCAATTATGAAATTTTAACAAGAGAAGCATATAAATATAAATTTATATGTCAAAAATAAAGGACCAAGCTTTAAGCATCTATACTATCACCCAAGGTTACATCTCACAAGCACTTAAGAGCATCTTTGCATTCATCTAACACCATTACAAGGGACAAGGGTTGGTTTTCTACTTCACACACATAGGAGGGAAGTTCATTTTATTCCATGCAAACATATATTACTTCTTTTTACATCTAGATACTTTACTCACTATCAAGTGTGACATGCACAAAGAGCCACCTAGGGCATGGTTCTACACACACACACATAACTACATTGGGTCTGAGATGTAGTGCAACAGCTCAATTTTAAGATCACTGTGTTTGACAACTGAGGATAGTTTGACTCCTCATTTTGCATATTTATTTTTTAGGATTTGATGTTATTTTAAGGGTTTTGCAGGTGATCTCCATATTATAGGTTATCAATGATATCGACGATCATAGTGCGACCATCTAGTGAACAAACAACAAGGGTTTCAGATCAACCAGGGACCCTATGCGAAATTCATCTCTGGAGCTCCTGGGTAAGACCCTAACGCCTAGGAAGGGATCTTAACATGCCTAAGTGCCCTAGTGCTAGTCCAAGAACCCTAGTTCCCTGCTCCTCCTATACTCCTGCACTTTGTTGGGTTTAGTTTTGAGGTCTTGTACTGCCTATTTTACCAGTCTTTCACCTTCAAACACTGTTAGAATCAATTGCAAAATTATATAAGTAACCTGACTCTTTATTGCACTTAGTGGTTTTACTTCCCTTTCTTATCTTCTTAATTCATTGTATGTACTTTACTGTCATATATATTTGTTATAGTATACATAAGAATTTTAACAAAGTAATCTACACACATTAGTTTATTTATGTTAAATCATTTGGTGAACCCATCCTTTCAAACCCAACCTTTATCATGACTAAATCTTATGGTCTTTTCGATGACACCCATCTTCGTGATCTTCAAGAGCATATCGTTGAGCATCCGAAGGATATAGATCTAATTTTATACACTACTTGTGAGGAAGACACTACTTTCACTGATCTTACTCGAACTACTGCCATTGCTACCTCCATTCTTATTGCTACCCAGCCTCCTCCTTCTACCATTCATCCTACTTCAACCATGCCCGCATCCATTCCTACTCCTAACAAACGATTTCAATCTACCTCTCACTTCGGATACAC
This sequence comes from Taxus chinensis, assembly GCA_019776745.2. Taxonomy (NCBI): domain Eukaryota; kingdom Viridiplantae; phylum Streptophyta; class Pinopsida; order Cupressales; family Taxaceae; genus Taxus; species Taxus chinensis. The sequence goes on along the minus strand of CM034149.1, from coordinate 906,704,079 downwards.
GGACAAGTTACCTCTTTTGGCACTCAAGATCTAGCTTCTCTTTATCAAGGATCTTCAAGTTCAAATTCTGTCAACTCCAACAAGCTACTTCTTACACCTCTCCATTTCTTGATTCCTCTTTTCTTCTTAATACCCCTTTTGCACATGTCATTTCTACATATGCACTTCCTCAAGAAAAGTTGTAGTTGTTAGGCTCCCAACTTTCAATGGTCATTGATGATCCTCAAGAGAATATTTGTGCATTTCATGTGGCATGTCTAGACTATGCGGATGATCACACTCTATTAACAAAGCTCTTTCCTCACAGTCTCCATGACTATGCTATGCGTTGGTTTTATGATCTACATGTTCATTTAGTAACATCTTTGACACATTTAGTTGACGCTTTCCTTACTCACTTCTCCATCAACATTGGTTCAAAGATCTCATATGTAAAACAAGCTCAAGTAAAACAATGATCTAATGAACACTTAATGGACTATGTCTTCCGTTACAATAAAAACCTTGCTAGGATAACTAATCTGATAGCTAACTCAGAATGAAAAAATGTATTCATGAAGAGTATCTTACCATCAATATAGGAAAGTGTCATCTTTGAAAATTCTCCTTCGTTTGATCACCTTTGTCACACTCTTAAGCTTTAAGAAATCAAGCTTCTCACTATGGGTAAGCTCAAGTATCAAGATCATGCTACCTAATCTTCTAACAAGTTTCCAAGTAAATCCCCTTTCGAACCATCTACTAAATTCATTGAAGCAAAGGTCACTGTTAATGTTGTATATCTTCCTGAGAAGCTTTAATTACAACCTCAACGGCATACTTTTACAAAATTAACATGTGCTCTGCATATCTTATTACCACAACTTATTGACAACAACCTAATTACGCTTCATCCTCGACTTACTATGGATCCATCTCACACTAAGGGCCATAGACTATAATGAAAATGCCAGATGTGACTATCACCAATGTGTTTAACATTCCACTGATCACTGTGTTTCAAATTGTACCATCTCATTCAAGATCTCATAGAATAACATAGCAAACTGAGCTTTCTGAGCCATCAGACTTCTCCACCAGTAAATGTAAATACAAAGCTTGAAATCTTCAATAATCCCCTTATAAACCATGAAAATAAAGCTTCTGAATCCTTGACTAATCATGTATATCATGATGTCCCTCCTCCTTCATCGGAAACTCTCGATTTTCTATTTGCTCACACTAATTCATCACAACCTATCATTGCATTCTTTGATCACGATTTCCACACTACATTCTCTACTGATTACTTGCACATTGGTGTTTCTATTAGATATATTGTTATCAAAAACACCATGATTAATCCATCATTTGAACAAAACACATGATCTATTTCCTTCCTTGTTGATATCAGTTATCCAATATCTGAGATATCATATCCAGTGCCTATGGATCTTATGGCTATGTCAAGATTCCAGTTACTTTCGGTCCTCTCACCATGCTTGTGCCTTTCCTTGTAACACCAAATGCATCCATAATTATGACATGCTCTTAGGTTCCCCATGGGTCATGATCACTCAAGAAATTGTTTCTCATACCTCATATGTATCTTAAGTTCATGTATATTAATTAGGTTGTCACTATCCGAGGTGTCCCTCTATAAACACCGTGGGCTTAACCTCCTCTTGAGGTTGACCTCACAATTTGTCTAGAGCATCTAGGTCCCCTAGACCCTTGAAACATAAAACACCATCTGCTCTTAGCTCACTTGTTTGCATACATAACCTACATGGTCTCATAAGTTTGCTAGTCCATCACACCAGTCTAGGTCCATCATTCATACAACTCCTTCATGTCAGTATGTCTCATCTCTACATTCTATTTCGGCATAGGTTTCCATCACGTCCGGGTTCTATTTCACATAGGTGTCCATCACCTCCATTTTCAGTTTCACATAGGTTTCGATCACCTATGCATTATGCTTCACATAGGTGTCTATCACCCCCTATGTTCTGTTAAAAAAATGGTGTCTATCACCTCCGCAGTATACTCATCAGGTCATACACATATAGGCTTTATTCACCTACACAACATGTTTATCTCATGTACCACCACTCTTAGAGTATGGTCACAAGCCTTTATCTCCTTAAACATTGGGTGGAGGACCCTCATCTTTCACTTTCATCGGATAACGCATTCACTATCACACACTTGGGACGAACCACACTATATCTTTACCCCCCTCCCCCTATCTAGCTTCGACACATGTCTTATATTCCTATCTTTTCACATATGATCTCTCACACACACCTTACAAATTTTGATACATTAGTATCGTCATTACCCTATGATGCACTCTTGTGCTAGGTTCACAATTGACTATTGAGGGCATACTATACACATGAATCTTACACATGCACATTTCACATCTATGGCATTTTCTTCTTCCTACACATCATACATGTTGTGCGCTTCCTACATCCTCTCCTAGCATTTATTACACATCATACACACTTTGTGATTTCTACACCTGCTCATACTACACACTTTATATATCTTATGCTGCACACTATACGTCTCTACATTGGACACATTCCACCTACACACTTATCATCTACATCATTCTATCATATTATACCGATACATCATTCTATTCTATTCTACGCTCTATGCATCATGATTGAACCTTTACAATGCACACTAACTGATGACGCATTCTGGTATCAAGGTTCATACTCAACCGTTGAGGGTCTAAATCAGAATTGAACCTACAATACATATTCATAATCATTCTTCCTCACATCTTATTCACACATTATATGATTTACGCTTTAAGCCACATCATCATGTGTGGTCTTCCTAATCAATATTTTCTAGTGTTTCATTAACCTCTCTCTTTACAATCTACACACAATGCTTCATCATCCATCTATTCTACACTCCGTCCTCTTTTGGTCACATCAACACATCATTGAAACCATTACCGATGACACACTCTTGCTATACAATTCATTCTTGACTGCTGAGGGGTCTTGTATAAATGAACCTATTTCCACTCATGTCTACATCCATACTTGGGGGAATGCTTCCCCTATCGAACTCATATTGCATTCCATTCCATCTCATCCACAACATGTTGCACATCTTGGCTGCACATAGTTTTTACTCAGTTATGCTTACATATACACTTTATTACACATGCTAGATAGATATCTTGTATGTCATTATCTTTATCATGCACACATGCACGTTCACTTGCTATCTAGTTGTGATGAATAAAATTACATAGACCGATATACACAACATGGATACTTGTCACAGTACCTCATATCAATCCCGTAATGGCTCCTGGGGGCATCCACATTCGTACAAATTTAAAGTTCTATTGTTTCATAATTATATATAACACACTACTATATCAGATTATAAATTATTTGACACGATTTATATTTTTCTAACATGTCAACGAGTGCTTCATGTGTAGTATTTGCCATGCAGGATCTATTTTCCACCATGGTTATATGATGTTTTCTTACTCTTGTTTGTTGGCTTTTCCCTATGATTTTTCTCATGTGCACACTGTATGATTTTGGCCATTGTGGCCTCAATTGTCTTGTGACATCGTGATCGATGTCCCATGTTTTTAACCCACTTATCGTGGTCTACATTATTTTTTTCTTGGTATCTTACATTGTTTTCTATATACAAGCTTGTTTGCACTAACATTTATCTTCTAGCCACTGTTTGCACGTGCCTTGGTTTCTACCAAACACATTCCCTCCTACATACCATGTTAGGAATTAATCCTAACATGATTATTGTAATGCTCCACATTAAATATTATTATGTGTGTGGAGAAAATAAATTAATGTTGTGAGTTGTGAAAACAACTCATGTAGGGTGTGAGAGTTTTTATTAATGGTTATTAGTTGGCGATAGAATTGAGGTTGTTATAACATAAAACCTAGATTAATATTAGTGGTTAGAATATCTAGCCTTATATAATTGTCTATTGTAATATTGATTATTGTATCGAATGAATGACCGATTGAATTACTATGCTTTACACATTTGAGCCTTTGGCTCTTCCCAGAAATGAGACTCCATCATCATTTGGTATCAGAGCAGGCTCTAGACCTCTTTGTTTGCACTCAATTCAAGTGTTTTTGCATCAAAATGGTTTAATTGCTATGATGTGTAGGCCATGTGTAAATGCCATTTTTTCATTCACCCTTTCTTGCATATTGCAAGTAGCTTTGTAGTGCAGACCACATACAAACTTGTGGCATTCATCATTGTATACACCTATAATTACGCCCAAGCAGTTTAAATACTTAAATTGCACTAATTATCCCCTTTCTCGCAAATCAATAACATATCATCAAAAGCACTCATTTCCCCTCATATCATCATTAATTAATTACACTAAGCTAATTAATTAAGTTTCCTATCCAACAAATACCCTAATTAACGACCTTCCGTTAATAAATCACCCCTTCTACCTAGACTAATTAATTATTATTAATTAATTAGCTTTCCCTTCCATTTAACCAATAAATCAATATTTAATTGATTTAATCCCCTTTTAATAGCCTAAATCGTACTAATATTCCTCTAATTATCTTCTATAAGCTTACATCTACCTATTAGTTAATCACCTTTGATTAATTAAAACACCCCCCAACTCCCATGACTTGCTAAACATGTATTAAACTATTCTAAAGTAAGGTTACCTTTAATAAAGCAACCTTATCCATTCCTAATCATGTTTTACCTTTATCCCACATTCATGAGAATGTGTTGAATCCTTTATCCTTTGGGCTATATAAAGAGCCCTCCACCTACCTTTTTACTTACACCTAAACTCCTTAGAGAGCAAATGCAAAGCATATAGCAAAGAGACTAAGAGCTTGCACCTTGCCCTTTTGGGAGTTCATCATCTTGAAGAGTTAAGCCTCTTTCTTAAAGTGCTTGGGTCATATGGGAGGTGTCAAAAGGGTCTTGTAGCCCAACTTTGATTAGCCCCCATTCCTAGGTTCTTGGAACATTAATGACAACTATTTTGATAACCATGGAGCTTACTTAGGTCCATTCATTTATTTGTTGTTAGAGAATAGAGGAGTTTATATTGATGAATGCTAGCATCTAACCCTTGTTTAATTCTTATCATGATGGTGTTTATGCTTTGTTTTAGCTAAATTGTAGAACTATTTTAGGTGATAGTTCTTGTTTCATTTGATTTAGCATTAAGCAAAGTATACATGCACATATTTGGCACCCCCGGTGGGACTTACTCCATTGTCCTTTGCACTTAATTTCAAGTTTTTGTAGTTAAGTTTTATTTTTGGTTACTAACCCTCTTTTACACATGTTGATCTAACTTGTTTTTCTTAACATGTTTTGTTGAGTTTGCATGTGTTGGGTCTTCCTTGTAGGTATGAAGGAGGTGAAGTGCTGTAAAAATTTGAATTGAGGGGAAAATTTCAAGATTTCATCATGTTTTCATTTTTAGAGCTTACTTTTTCATCATTTTACATGCTAGTTTTGTCAATTTCTTGAAAATTTTTAATTCTTGAGCATATAGGTTAGTGTTTGATAGTGCCGAGTCTTTTATTTACATATTAATGTGGTGGCTTGCTGTAAAAATTTAAATCTTGGTGAGAAAATTTCAAGATTTCATCATGTTTTCATTTTTAGAGCTTACTTTTTCATCATTCTACATGCTAGTTTTGTCAATTTCTTGAAAATCTTAAATTCTTGAGCATGTATGTTAATGTTTGATAGCGTTGAGTCTTCTATTCATATATTAATGTGATGGGTTGCTGTAAAAATTGAATCTTGGTTGGAAATTTTTTCCCATTTTGTAGATTAAGGGACGTTTTTTTTGACATTGTTTGAGTGCATGTCAAGTGCACACCCATGAGCATAAGAGCATATGCGTAACCCATCTTCCGAAGGCCATAACTTTTGCTCCCGAACTCGAAATGACTCCATTTTTTTTGCGTTGGAAAGGTATTGAAGTTAACTATGAAATGAAAACATAAATTTTAGATTTATACTTACAAAATTTGTAGGTTTTTCTATTATTTTAAAACTAGTCATTTTCTAACATGTCTAATGTTTTGATGAATGTTGTATTTCCATGCTTACTCGATTTAGACCAAAGCGTGTGTATGCTCTTCTCTTGCAAATTTTGGTGATATTGAGAATAAAAAACAACTTTGATCTCTATCTTGTTAACATTGGGATTAAACTTGGAAACTTGATTATTCATTTTGCTTAAGGGAGTGAACCTTTTACAAAGCATTTTTCAATGGTCCTTTGATTTGAAGTTTTCCATTTCTATATAGTTGGGATAAGTTTGTGTATGTTATTCTCTTTCACCTTAGGGTGATCTTGAGAATCAAAAGCAACTTTAGTCTTCATTTTATAACATTTGGTAAATTGGAAACTTCATCTTTCACTTTTGGTTTAAGGGAATGAACCTTTCACAAAGCATTTTTCAATGGTCCTTTGATTTGAAGTTTTCCATTTCTATATATTTGGGATAAAGTTTGTGTATGCTCTTCTCTTACACCTTAGGGTGATCTTGAGAATCAAAAGCAACTTTATTTTTCATTTTATAACATTTGGTAAATTAGAAACTTCATCTTTCACTTTTGGTTTAAAGAGAATGAACATTTATCAAGAATTTTGTATGGTTCATTGATTGAAAAGATTTTCTTTACTTTTTAGTTAGATTATTTGTTGTGTATGCTCTTCTCTTGCATCCTTGGATGGTCTTGAGAATAAAAAACAACTCTTAATCTTCGTTTAAATAATGTGATTTTCTTGGAGAACTACTAATGCTTGAGTGCAGGACCTAAAAACGCTTGTCAAAGAAAGGAGGAACCAAAACAAAATCATAAACTACTAATACAGTTGTTATATAGGTTTCCAAAAGGTGTTCAAGCAAACCACACCTAATTAAACAAGATAAAAAGAACAACATATTCAAAACACTGTATTGCAGGTTTCGGAAAAGGGTATGTCCCTCTCCGCTCAACTGGAACATAACCCCTTTGGCATAACACCTTAAGCTACAACAATGGGGGTGGTTCCAGGAACCCCAAAGTAGTCCACGCAAGAGGGAACCTTGTGGATGAAACGGGAAGTGCTCCGCACTACCTACTTGACTAGTGATTCCTTTGTGAGATAGCGTTACAAGTTGTCCATTGTGGCGACCCTAGTGATAGTACACGTAGACGCACTAGTTGCTTACTGTTCTTGAAGGGGGTAAAGTAAAGCTGAGATACTCCCAAACTAGTCAGTGTGACTTTTTGGGTAAATCACGCTCGCTTGTGGCAACTTTGTAACACCTAGGGCGAGTGAACCACCTAGGAGAATATACTTTGGCCAGGAGCCCACTTTGACCATTTTAAAACAGTGTTGAGTTGTGAACCTTCTTTTTGAGAAACGTGTGACGTATTACTTTCGCCTAGTTTTTACTTGCCTTAGGGCAAGGAGAAACTCTGCCGAAGTGAGGCTAGCATTTTTTGTCATTTTTTCTTGATTTATTTCCTTCATATTCTTTTGACACTTTGTTGATCAAAAGAGGTGTGATTACCTTTGTGTTTCCATTCGACTGTTTCTCTCACTTTTATGTCCGTTTACGCCCATCCATGTTTGCGGCTGGGTTAGTTAAACGTCTAAAGTGAGTGGAGGTGTTTTCACGTCATTTTGTAGCCATTGTGATCTTGATACCCGCGTCAAGATCGTCATTGTAGTTAGGCGTGGTTCATCACTGCGGACTTCCATAGAGGAGTTAGCTTGTTTGTCTCGTATCATTACAATTTTGATATTTACGTCTTGTTTCATGTAAACTCGACATAAATACCTATATTGTACGGTTACGTTGCACACATTCTTAACTATTCCTAGCTATACTTTGAGCATTTTTTTGTTCAGTTTTATTATTACCTCGATTTCAAAAGGTGCTAGGCACTACCATTTGTGCATGTTATATCAATAACACCTCGATATCAATACTTCACTTTCTTGCAAAGTGGGTTAACATATCTTGGTGATATTGTTGTGTCATTCACAAATCGTAATTGACACTTTTTGAGATATAGGTCATAATCATACTTGAGCTTGCTCATCGTATATCTTGATTGGGAGATCGCATTTAACTTCATGTATTTACTTACATCTTGTTCATTCCTTTGAACTTGGCATAAGTGGAGACATCTTGTTAATCATCTGGTGCCACAAATTACTTTAAAACGTAGTCTAGGAGGTACTTCATTTGATTAAGTTTTGATACCAAATGATTGTTTCATTGCTGACTTTATCACTCTATCACATTGGTATTCTCACACGGTTAATTTACTCTTAACACGTACATCTTGTGTTTTACTTGGGGGTAGTCATTGAATTTTGAACAAATTTACAACTTACCTTAGTGAAACTTATCACGAAAACATGGCTCCCAAGACGCGTCTAGGTTTAAAGAAACAAACATATGAGGAACAACAGGCGCAAGCTTGGGAAACCTCTAACAGACAAGGGTCAAACCCATTTATCGGACATGATCTAGGACCACTATTTTCTGTAGAAAAGGAAATAGAAGAAATGGTCGACCATAGTGGAAACGAATTAGAATCACCACACGCAGACTTTGATTTTGACCCCACTCTACTAGATGAGTTTCTCCTTAGAAATAAAGATAGAGTTTTGGCACGGGTCATGGAATTAGGGGCCAAATTGCCCACCGAGAATGAACCAATATTACCTACAAATGACACTACTAAGGAAGAACGCCCCCTTATCAATATGGAAGATATTTTAACAGGTGGGCATGCTTCTACTTCTTACATAGAAAATGATAAAGTGGTAGGGCATAGAATACCCCTCATCAAAGTGCCACGAAGAAACAAGATAGAACATGAGATAGGGGAAGAACCTCCACAATACGAAGAGGAAGAACCTTTAGAAGAAGAAGAAACAAACCAAGTCACAATCCAACAACAACTCAGTAACCTAAGCCGACAACTAGCTTTGCTTACTTTCCAGGTACAGAAATACACAAACAAGAACGTTCAAAAGTCAAAGCCTAAGTTTAGGATCCACGAACTCCATCGAGAAAACCAAGGATAAGAAGACACAGGGTATCATCATGTACACATCCCCGCTTCTCACACTAAAGAACAATTGCTCGCACAAGAAGTGCAATCTATGAAAGAAACACTTGCTAGCATACAAGAAAGCAATATAGGGAGTATTAGGAAATACCAATACGAAGAACTATGCCCCTATCCTTTTGACAAGACAATGACCCTTCAACCCTTTCCAAAGAAATTTGAAATGCCAAAGTTTGAAAAATACAAAGGAAAGGGAGACCCAAGGGATCATGTTAAAGATTTCCACATGGCATGTCAAGAGGTGTCTTATAGTGATAATTACCTTATCAGACTTTTTCCTAAGAGTCTCGGAGGTCAAGCATTGGAATGGTTTACGCGCTTACCACGAGGATCAATTTTCACCTAGCCAGAATTGGCGGAAAGATTCATGCTTCATTTCTCGTATAACATAGAGAGTGACATCACCATGGCAGACTTATGCGGCACAAAACAACGCCCAAATGAGACCTTCGCCAACTTCCTCCAACGATGGAGAGGGATAGCTAGTCGCTTCCCTTGCACTTTCCTTGAGAAGCAGCTGGTCAGTATTTTCATCCCTAATCTCAACCCAGATATAGCTTTCCACCTCCAAATGCATTTTGTCCACACCTTTGAGGAGGTTATCGAGAAAGGGATTCAAATAGAAAAGGCTCTCATTGCCAAAGGCACCCTCAAAACCCAATCTAAAGACAACCAAAGTGTCAAACCCGTTGAAAATCTGAAGATCTTTAACAAAAACAAAAACGTGGTGGGAGACGGAATCACTGATTCCAAACGTGTTCAAACAGTCCAAACCAGTCAACCTTTTAAACTTAGCAAGGGCCCAATTCAACCACCACCAAAGCAACGAACATTCACCTCCCTCAATGAGCCGTTGTCCGTCATACTAAAATAGTTGGATGCGGCCCACATGATGACCTATCCTACAATGTAACCGTTTGATGACAACGCTCCTAAACCTTCATGGTATAAGGAGCATGAATACTGCAAAATGCATCGCGTTAAAGGTCATAAAACAGACAAATGTTTGCGACTTCGCCACTATATTCAAGACCTCATTGACAACGGGGAGATAGAGGTGGATAACCCTAGCCACATGCAAACACCTAACGAGAAAATGGGGATTTATAAGGAACCATTCCCCAAGCATGATAAGTCGGAAAAGGTAAAACCGGATCGGGGAGAGTCATCCCAAACCTATAAAGCTGCAAATTACTTGTATACCAAAATAGATAACAATCATTACGATTCGCTTATCGGATGTATTCACTCCCCTGCTGACCATGTCAATACCATCCGGATCAAAGGAAAGGACTACGCTGCGGTAACAAGGCGTGCACGCCTCGTGATTCCAGAACCCTCTCTGTTGACCCCGCAAACTGGTAAATATAACCTTTTAGAACAACTTGAGAGGAAACCTGCTAAGATCTCAATCTTAGATCTTCTCAAGATATCTAATGTGCATAAGGACATTTTGTATCAAACTCTTCAGGGGTCGGGAGTGCCTTTAGAAGTCGATCCTGCGTACCTTCAAGCCACGGTGGCAAATATTGCACCAAGTGAGCATCTCACTTTCAACCATAAGGAGGTCCCTACCGAGAATCCTACACATAATCTTCCTTTATACATTGAGGTAGTTGTTACCCGCAGGAAAATCAAATGGGTGCTTGTGGATAACGGATCTGGATTGAACATCTGCACACTTAAATTAGTCAAACAATTGGGACATACGGAAGAAGATCTTGAGTCCCATATCATCACTATCACCGCATACGACAACGCGGAAAGAGAGTTAGCAGGCACCGTTATGCTACCAATGGAGGTGGGCCCCACTTGCCATCAGACAAAGTTTCACGTATTAGACTTGGAACTTCCATATAATATGCTTCTAGGTCGACCATGGATCCATGCCATGCAAGTAGTGCCATCAACATTTCATCAATGCATCAAGCTGAAGCATGAGGGACATACAGTAACAATACCAGGAGACTCAGAGCCCTTTTCTCATTGTAGAGATCTTAATAGCTTTGCACGAAAGGGTACATATGCATGTCCCTCCACAGATATAGTTGTCCCTATTCATTCTGAGGCCATGGAATCTCGAGTAGATTCAAATTATCTTAGTTCTTGCACTCATGGGGCATCTACTTCAACATCTCCATTTAATTCATGGAATATGGCTGTGGGGAGTATAATGTACAACAAGCGCTCTTGGTTTCTGACCTCTCCTTGTCACCCAAGACTAGAGGTCGACCCAACTACCGCTTCAGGAGACCTAGAGAGGGACACACTATTGGGTCGTTCCTAACTGGAGGCTTGCTAGCTGAGGAAAAATTACTTGATCCACCTACTACTTGGGTCCCTGAGGACACTCAGCCATCTTGTTATCAAACCCCAGAATATGAAAAATCTAGTAGAATGATGTACTTCATCGGCTACAAAGGCCTAGGATGTGGGAGGAATGAACAAAGACAAAGAGAACCAGTCCCTCTTCCACATTTCAAAACAGAAAGATATGGCATTGGGATTCGCCCTTATGGAGCACACCCCAATGATCAAGATGCGACTTGTTTTGAGCATGAGGATAGCTCCGATTATCTAGATAGCGATACGGATTCCTGTTGTAGCCAATATGAGGATCTGGCCTCCACGAACCTTTTCATGAATAACGCTGTCCTAACCATCACCCCCACTAAACCAACCCTTGACCTTGTATACCCCTACCTTGTTGAATGGGACCAACAACGTCACGTGCCACTAGATTTATTCGAGAACGACGAGGCTATTGTAGAGTTCATGGGCATAAGGGATACAATTCCCATTGGAGATCACAAGAAGGGTTTCTTTATCGACTTAGACACCTACGCCTACTTCGGCGAGGAGGCTGAACTTCGTGGTTAGAAAAATTTAAAGAAAAGTAAGGGCAAGTGTTCTAAAGAAAAGCCTCAGCAAAAATCAAAGTCCAAGTCACATAGTGAAAACCTCTTTGAGGCATAAGCTGACAAACAAATAAGAAAATCAAAGGACAAACAAAGTGACCACGCCAAGGATGAAAATCTCGTAGAGACATCCTTGGATGAAGATATCAACCTACCTCCCGATCCTACGCGTATGGAGGATTTATCAAAATTGTTAGTTGAAGAAACCATTGATGTCAATATTGGTACTGAAGAAGATCCCAAGATAGTAAAATTGGGAGCATCACTCTCAGCCAGAGAACAAAAGACGTTCACTATGCTATTGTGAGAGTTTATTGATGTGTTCGCATGGTCTTACAAAGACATGCCCAACTTAGATCCAACTTTGGTTGTGCATAACCTGGTTGTGCACGCAGACGCTAAGCCTATCAAACAAAAGCTTTGAAAGATGCACCCAAGAGTGGCCTTGTTAGTTAAATAAGAATTGGAAAGGTTGCTTGCAGCAGGATTCATCAGGCCAATTGATTATTCTGAATGGATATCGAACATTGTTCATGTCCAGAAGAAACCTATTGGTATCCGAATTTGCACAGATTTTAGGGACATCAATAAAGCTTGCCCTAAAGATGACTTTCTGTTGCCCAACATTGACATGATTGTTGACTCGACCGCAGGGTACGAAATTCTATCACTTATGGATGGCTTTTCAGGTTATAATCAAATTAAGATCGCTGAGGAAGACCAACACAAAATAGCTTTCACAACTCCTTGGGGAACCTTCTGTTATCAGGTGATGCCATTTGGCCTTAAGAATGCGAGAGCAACTTATCAGCGGGCCATGACAATAATATTTCATGATATGATTCATGACATCATGGAAGACTAAGTAGACGACATCCTGGGAAAGTCCAAAACAAGAGAGGATCATCCTATCATTTTGCAGCGTATCTTTGAACGCCTGCATGAATACAAAGTCAGGCTAAATCCAAAGAAGTGTGTTTTTGGTGTGCTATCTGGGAAACTATTAGGCTTCATCGTGTCAAGACGAGGTATTGAGGTAGACCCTGCTAAAGTGTCTACCATCACAGAAATGCCTCCACCTGAGAATATCAAGCAACTGCGTAGCTTGCAAGGGAAAATTCAAGCCATTCGCCGCTTTATCTCCGAGCTTGCAGATAAATGTCACTCATTCACTCATTTTCTTAAGAAGGACATCACTTTCATCTGGGGACCTGAGCAACAACAAGCCTTTGCTTTTCTTAAACAGTACCTGGTTAATCCACCTATCCTCATGCCTCCCACTCCTGGAGAACCACTTTTGCTCTATATTTCCACTACGCAATACGCTATTGGTGCACTGCTCGCCCAATATGACCTTAGCCATAAAGAGAAAGTAGTGTACTATCTGAGTCGCACCCTCATCACCTATGAACGTAATTATCCTCAGATTGAAAAGGCTTGCTTGGTCGTTTTTTTTACCTTTTAGAAACTTTGCCATTACCTGCTAAATACTAAGACCAAGCTCATATCCAAGGTTGACCCACTCAAGTATTTGTTGTCCAAACCCGCCCTCACAGGTACAATGGATAATTGGATCATTCTACTCAGTGAGTTTGATATAGAATTTGTCCATCAAAAATCAATTAAAGGACAAGTACTTGCTGACCAGCTAGCGGAAGCACCTTTGCAAAGCACAGAACCTTTGAGTCTGGATCTGCCAGATGCATCTTTGCTCTACATTGAAGAATCTGTCATATGGCAGATACATTTTGATGGATCTTTTACGTTTCATGGTTCAGGTGCAGGAGTGGTCCTTATTACTCCTTCGGGTGATCCTATACCACAGGCTTTCCGCCTGGCCTTCCCTTGCACGAACAACATTGCGGAATATGAAGCACTCATTGCAGGGATGAAGCTAGCCATCAAGTGGAATATTCAACATGTTAAGGTTGTAGGTGATTCACAGCTAATCATCAAACAGGTTAATGATGAGTATAAAGTTAAGGATGATAAGCTCATACCTTACAAGAAGTTGGTGGAAACTCTGAAGGAGTATTTTGTGCACATTACCTTTGAGCAGATCCCAAGAGTGCATAATAGATCAGCAGATGCTATGGAAATGGTGGGATCTATGCTTCGTATTCCACCAGGGAACAATGATATGCCATTTTTCGTAGAAAATCTACACCAGCCCGCGTATGACGTACCAGAATCTTGCCTGGCTTGTGAGGTTGTTGGTCCCTATTTCCCGTGGTACGAACCCATTTTCACCTATCTTCAGGACAGTACTTTCCCTCCCAATATCTCCCGTTCTGAAAAGAAAAGCCTGATTTGCTAGATAGCTCGTTACACCCTTTTAGGAGGTACACTTTATCGTCGTGGCTACGATGTGAATCTGTTACATTGTCTGGATGTGACAGAGTCAATCCAGGAAATTAAATAAGTACACGAAGGAGTATGCGGAGCACATACAAATGGAATGGTCTTGGCTAAGAAACTATTAAGAGTAGGTTACTATTGGTCCACCATGGAAACTGATTGTTGTACTTATGTTAGAAAATGTGTGCTTTGCCAAAAGTATGGAAATTTCATCCATGCTCCATCGCAACCATTGCAACCAATCACTACCCCGTGGCCATTCTCCAAGTGGGGACTTGATCTAATAGGGAATCTTATTCCTACCTCATCTGATGGTCATACACATATCATCACAGCTACAAAATACTTTACAAAATGGGTGGAGGATGTCCCTTTAACCTATGTCACAGGAGCACAGATTTCTAAATTCATCATGAATCACATTATTTTCCGATATGGTATCCCTGCAACCATTGTCACAGATAATGGGAAGTCATTTAAGAACAAAATTGTGAAAGGTATTTGCCAATGGTTCCAAATCAGATTGAAATGGTCCATGCCATATTACCCTCAGGGTAATGGAAAAGTTGAGGCAACAAACAAGACTTTGGTAAGGATAATGGAGAAGATGGTTAGCAAAACTGGTCAAAACTAACACCTACAAATCCACCCAGCCCTCTGGGCCTACCAAACATCAATTCGCACTCCTACGGGTGCGACGCCATATTCCCTAGTGTTCGGGATAGAATCTATCATACCTTTAGAGATTGAACTCCCATCCCTATGAATTTCTCTTTGGGACTATTTGGATAAGGATGAAGATTACCGAGTGGCAAGATTGGCTGAATTAGGGCTCCTGGATGAGAGGCGCATTCGCGCTCTTAATCACCTGAAGGTATATCAACACAAAATCTCCCGCAACTACAACAAGAGAATCATCCCTCGCCAGTTTGAGGTGGGTGATTTAGTTATGAAGGAGAACCAGTTCAACACTAGAGCAGAGCAAGAAAAGAAAGGGAAGTTCGAACCACACTGGTTAGGACCCTATGTCATAGTTGCCAAGTATGGCACAGGGGCATACAAGTTGGCTCACCTAAATGGTGATGAGCTCCGGGAGCCCATGAATGCCATGCATCTTAAGAGGTTTTATGCATAAACATGGCACAAGAAAGTCATAAAAATAAAAATAAATATAAAAACATCAAAAAAAAAAAATCAGAAAAAGAAAAAGAGAAAACAGGTCATCCACTAGTGAAAACCATGCAATTGTGGTACTTTGGACAAGTCCTTGGGTGAAAACCAGTTTCCGGCGCCTCGGGAGGATTTGTTGTTCACAAGCATTCTGTATTAGAAGGGTAGTTGTATTTTTCCTGGACCTGGTTCTACCTTCGATTTTCCTTGTGCACACCATCTAGTCCAGCCTTGATCCGGCTTTGCCTTCTTCTATAAAAATAGGTTTTGAATCTTCACCCTTTACCTATATGTGTTTTTTCTTTTTGAAATTGATCATTTGGGTTGAAGATTGATTCCAAAGTGACAAGACGCTTTGGTAGTTTTTTGGTCCTCAGCTATACCACTTGATCGCCTACTGGTGCTCCAATCTGTCTTGATTCCTGGAAGAGAACTCGGATTCCTCTTACAGAAAGTTGACAATTTTTTGATCATTTTCAAATACTTGCCAACTTGTGTTGTTTTCTGGGACAACTGAACTTACAACCAAAGTGATATGGGGTTGATGCTTATCATTCTTGATACTCTCCACAACGTCAAATGCTGCCCCAACTGCTGCCAATTTGTCTACTTCTTCATTTCTCTTCATGGGGATGGATTTGATGCTGAAATCCTCAAAATCCTCAATGAGTTCTCATACCTAGTTCTTGTAACTCTTTAATAGGTCGTTCTTGACAGAATTTTGTCATCTGACTTGATTAGCAACTAGTTCATTATTTCCAAACACTTGCAAATTCTTGATTCCTCATTTCCTTGCCCAATGCAATCCATGAACCAAAGTCTCATATTTTGTTGTGTTGTTTGAACAGGAAAATTGGAAATAGAAAGCTAAGTAGTATTTCGTACCTTTGGGTGAAACAATCAGAGCTCCTCCTCCAGCTCCTTGCCTACGGCTTCTTGAGCCATCAAAGAAAAATTTCCATACTTCATTATCATCTTTGTGTCTTGGCTTAATGATGTCAGGAAGAGGATGATTCTCCTCAAGCAGACAGTAGACTCCTAGCTCAAATTCTTATATCTCCTTATAGGGTTCAGAATCATGTCTTTTGTTTTCCCATTCGTTGAGATTCAAGTCTGGTATACACCCCACCTTGGTATTTGCTTCACAAGTGCTTAGGGGGTCCTCCCATCAAAGGATGAAAAATTGGCATTGATCAGGCTGGGTACATAAAACTCAATATGGTAATCTGTTATGGGCTCAGACCTGATTGTGGCCTAATTCCATACCTTGTTCTAAAAATCATATGCAACCAATCATCAGACAAATAGCCTCTAATTTTGGTAGTGAAGTCCCTGGATAAACACAATGTAAAATGTGGTGGCAAGTCTATGATTGATACGTTCTACAATACAGTCACATTAGGGCAGGCATGCAATGTGAGGCTTAGATCTTTGATGACTCCAACAGTTGCAACTGTTGCCCCATCCAATTGCACTACCCCTCTGCAGATGACTTCATATTGAAGACCCAGTTAATCGGATATTTTCTTTGGCATGACAGAACTACTTGCCCCCGAGTCAATCATGTAATTATGTACCAATTTTTCTCCAATGATCAATGAAACATAGAATGGAGGAGGCTTGAGATTCTTACCTTGTTTTCCTCCATGGTTTCCCTCAAGTTGAGCTACATTGGAAAACACTTTCTCTTGCTAGTTAAGGGGTTGATTTGACCTTGACCAATTGGCCATAGTAGTCTACAATAGATCCCTCCATCCTGGAATGGCTAGTGACTCCCACAGTGAAATGTTCACATTTTTCTTCTTTATTTGCTCAATGATATTAAATGAGCTATCCTTCTGTTGTCCCTTCCCGGCACATTTTTCTCTTGCATATGGGTTGTTACAACCGATGCCTAAGTAGATTTGGAAGGTGGTTTGGACTGACTCTGCATATTGGGAGTTGCATTTTGAGTGCCAATACCTTGTGGAGTAATGGAGGATTGAGGATTACCTAAGTTTGGTGATTGTCCTTCTCCAATATTTCTCTTCTTGGACTGTGTATTGGTAGCTACACTTTGAGAAGAGGCCTGATTCATTCCACAGAAGTATTCAGCTTTCCAATTGACCAGAAGAGTTTCACTTGGAGGTGCATCTTGTTGAGGTCCTTGTTGCTAATTTTCTTCTTGGCTAGACTCTTGTGACACACCAGTGGTATGTACCATCAAGCCCTGGTTTAGTGCACCATTGAAGCACATTGATTGATTATGTGGTTGATTGCATGGGAAACACCAATCATATTCATGTGTCATGTTGTTGTGTGCTGGAACCAATGCCCTTGATGTTGAAGTTGTGTTTGGGTCATATGACCTGAAAGGTCTAGCAGCTTCAAGTTGTCCTTGGTTTTGATTATGATTTATATCCTGAGATGGTGGTCTATTTTTCTGATACAGGGGTCTAGTTTGATACTGAGTCTGAGGCTGATGTGGCCTAGAGCTCTGAGCATGTTGCCTCTTGATAGTTACTAACTCATTCCCTAGGTTATGAATTTGTTTCATGACCTCTTAAAGTTCTTTTGAGGTGCTAGAGGATGAGGTGGAGGCTTTAACTGAACTCTGATTCTTAGGAGTAGGTATAGGAGCTAATGTGCATATCTGGCTAGTGCTTGGGTTTCCTAATTATGGGTATAGGGGCATGGGTGGCCTGGGGGCAAGTTTTCCAGCCTGAATTAAACAATTTTTAGCTCATATGTAAAGGCTATAAGTTGCTGGTAAGGTTGTGCCTCCCATTAATTGAATCATACCTGCATCTTAAAGCAATATCAAAATTTAGAGCTCTAAGAAAGTATAAGAAAGCACCTGCATCTGTGGGCCTTACAGCCAATGGAATCCTATCCTAGGTCCTCTGAAATCTGAGGTTGAAATCTATCAACTACTCATTAGGATCTCTTTTGATTGTTTTCAGTTTCTCCAACAAGGACATGTTATCTCCTTTTTCTCCAAATTGGTCATAAAGAGCTCTGCACAGATGGTCCCAATTTTGAATAGAGCTTGTTGTTAGGCTCCTAAACCACTGTGAAGCTTTACCCTTAAGTGAAGAGGCTAGCAACTTAACTACAATTTCAATCTCAGTGATCTCATGGATTGCACATAAATTTACAATATCTTGAATGTGGTCACTAGGAGAAGTCTGGTTCTCTCCGGTGAAATATGGGATGCTCTTTAATGCTACCACTGGGATTGGATTTTGTGCATTAAGAGCGAGTGGGATGTTACCAGTGAAATTAACATAAGGATTTGGTGGTTGTGCCATCCTGATCAGCCTTATGCACCCTTCTTGATTGAAATAATAGCCTACTAGGAGAAGGTGTTGACAGGGATCTGTTTGGTGGATATGAAGACCTCTGGGCTCTTCTCCCCCTTCTCCTTCTATCTGGAGACAAGTGCATGTGGACAAACTGTCCCTCTTCTCTAGTTCTTGACCTTTTTTGTACTCTTCTCATGAACTTGGCAAGCTTAGACTGCTGAAACCAGTGGATTTTGTCCCTTTTAGAGTCATCAAATGTGTAGTTTTAAATCTTCTTAAAATCTAGAATCACAGCGAGTGCACATCAATCTTACTGTAATAAATATGGAGACTTCTTTGTCCCACCAGGCGTGCCAAAATTATTAGTTCAGAATCACAACACCACTGTGTTGATTATTTTGTATTTGATGTCAAAGGTACAACATTAGTGTTGATGGAAATATTGAGGTTTGAATATTTGTTTAATATTCAACATTAGAACATTAGTGTTTGTAAAATATTTATCCATGTCAAAATTAGTGTGATGTCAAAATTTGAATATTTTAATATTCAACATCGCGTAAGAGATTTTATGACAATTTATGACGCGTAAGAGATTCTATGGCAGCTTATGACGCGTAATAGATTTTATGACAGTTTATGACATGTAAGAGATTCTTTGATGCGTAAGAGGAGTTACTCTTACATGTGTAAGAGAATATTTCTATTTAGAGAAAATATTTAATATTTGGAGAAAATTGGCCCATGGTATTGGCACATGGTTTTAGGGAAACCACAAGTGGTTTTTTCCCTCTCCTTCTTTCTATATAAGTAAGTGTTGTGTGCACATTTTTAGTAGAGCGAGAAAGAGAGCATTTTACATGAGTGTGATATGTATGTGAGCTGATATTATAAATATCTTAAGTGAGTATGAGTATGTGAGAGAGAGAATATAGAAGGATAAATTATCATTGATTTGTATTGCATATTTTCTAGAGTGGGTGCTTCAGATTGGGGATTGGTGTCTCTAGAAGTTGGTGCTTCAAATCAGATATTGCATAGTCAGTGGTGTTTGCATTCAAGGGCTGAATTGGTGTTCGGATTGGAGATTGGTGTCTTCTGTGAGTGGGTGCTCACACTTTGTAAACACTATTTTTTTGGATGGATTTGGACAGTAGATCCAAGCAGTCTCTTTTGGTGGATGTAGCCCACACTGGGTGAACCACGGTATATCTGGTGTTATATGCATTTGATTTTTGTGTATGCTCTCATTTTACTTTCAGATTTGAATATCTTGTTAAGTAGAAAATTAATAAGTTGGAGAAAAAGTTTTTATTGTCGAATACTTGATTCACCCCCCCTCTCAGTATTCTTGTGCTTCTAACAATTGGTATCAGAGCATGTTCCTTCTGTGTAGCTTAACAGCTAGAAGGTATATCAGAAAGCACAATGGAAACTCAGGAAGGATTCTCCACAAATAAAGCTCCGTTGTTTGATGGATCAAACTATGCCTTTTGGAGCATAAGGATGCGAACCTATTTGAATTCTCTTGGACATGATATTTGGCATTTGGTTGAGAATGGCTATACAACACCAGCAATGCCACCGACAGATCCAGCTGGTAAGAGAGCATGTGAAAATAATGCTAAAGTTATGAATTCTATTTTGTGTGGTGTAGCAGATTCAGAGTTTGTAAAGATTATGCTTTGCAAAACTACCAAGGAGATGTGGGATAAGCTCAACAGTTTATATGAAGGAGATTCAAAAGTAAAGATGGCAAAGCTTCAGACACACAGAAGAAAGTTTGAAAGTCTAAAGATGAAAGAGGAAGAGAACATTGCAGCATATCTACTCCATGTGGATGAGACTGTAAACATGATCAAAGGCTTGGGTGAAGAGATGGAAGACCCAGTAATAGTACAAAAGGTATTAAGATCTCTACTTCCTAGATTTGAGGCTAAAGTTTCAGCTATTGAAGAACTTAAGGATCTAGATAAAATGAAAATGGATGAGTTACATGGAATACTCATGGCTTATGAGATGAGAACAGAACTAGATAAGCTAAGAAAAAAGGAATATGCTTTCAAATCTTCAAAAGGAAAGGAGAAGAAGGTTGAGTCAGATGATGAATCCGATGAGGAAGAAGAAGCCCTATTGGTGAAAAATCTGAAAAGAGGATTTGGCAAGTACAAAGGTAAACTTCCTTTCAAATGTTTTAAATGTGGTGAGATTGGACAGTTTATAACTAAGTGTCCGCATGCAAAAAGTGAAAGTGATGATGAAGAGCTTGTCAAAGCAAAGAAAGGAAAGCCTTTCTACAAAAATAATTTCAGCAAAGGAAGTTTGAAAAGAAGAACTGGAACCAAAACAAGAATATTCTATGCACCAGAGAAGATGATAGCTCAGAGGAAGATTGTTCAGAAGGTGACATTGAAGAACTTTTGTTTATGGCCCTTGAAGATGGAAAAGTTGAAGCTGAAGATGCATTTGATGAAGAAGGTGGGGTAAACTTAGAAGAAGAACTCATTTGTGCCTTGGGTGAGATCAAGAGACTCAAAAAGAAGACCCTGAAGCAAAAATTGCAACTTCAAGAGTATGAAGAAGCAAAGATAAATCTGCATGCTGACAAAGAACATGAGAATACTATTGTTGATCTAAAGACCCAAGTTGAAGATGCAAAAAGAATAGAGGAAGTCATCAGATAACAACTGAAATCAAAAGAAAAAGAATGTGAGAGACTGGAGGCAGAGATTATCACACTAAGACAGGAAACTGAAAAGTTGAACAAGAGACTCAAGTTTGAAAAAAGTTCTGAGGTGTTGAGCAACATTCTGAGAGAACAGAAACCAAAATTATCCAAAGGTGGTATTGGATTCAATGAAGAAGAAAATAAAGAGACCAAAGAACCAGAGAAGAAAGCCAAATATGTAGATATCCTAAAAGGCTCCAGTAAAGGAGAAAGCAGCAAGAAACAAGAAGATCGTTCTCCACAGAACAAAAACAAAGAAGAGAGCAAGTGGAATAAGGTACCAATAAGAAGTTTCATAAGTTTATCTTATCAAAGAAAACCCTACATGACTAGGTATTCTTTTTATGGTTATTGTTTTTCATGTCACAACTTTGGTCATAAGATGATGGACTGTAGATCAAGGTTTCAGAGTTGGAATCAAAATTTTCATGCTAGAAACTACAATTCTTTTGCTGCATTGTCAAATTTGAATGATCATACGATTAGATGTTATGAATGCAACCAAGTTGGCTGCATATCAAGATTTTACAGGAGTAATATTATAGAAAATCCAAAGCAAGAGAAAGAGGGAAAACAAATCATTCAGAAAGCCAACAATAAGAAAGTGTGGCAAAAGATAAAGGAGGGAGAAAAAGAAGAGGCTATGTTGGTACAAACCGCACTCCATGCACAAGATGAAGAAAAACCTTGGTACATTGATAGTGGATGTTCTAGCCATATGACAGGTGACAGAAGCAAGTTCTTGAAGCTGAAAAAGGCTAGTAGAGGTACAATAAAGTTTGGAGATAACACTATAGCCAAGATCACAGGAAGAGGTAACATAAAATTAAATGGTCAGGCTAAAGTTGAAAATGTTTTACTCGTTGAAGGACTGAAATATAATATTTTAAGTGTCAATCAAATGTGTGATCAAGGTTATACACTCACGTTTTATGCTGAGGGTTGTGAAATTAGAAAGAAGGATACAAGTAATTGGGTTGCAAATGCAAATAGAACAAGGAACAACTTGTACATGCTAAGTGATGTGAAGGGATAAAAGTGTTGCATGAGTCAAATTTATGAAATCTAGTTATGTCACAAGAGATTGGGTCACATTAATTTTGACAACATGGTAAAAATCAGCTCAAAACAAGCAGTGAGAGATTTACCCAAGATCACAAAACCGCAAAGTACTATCTGTAGACAATGTCAACATGGGAAGTAGAAAAGGGAGTACTCTACAACAAATCCATTAGAGCTAATTCATACTGATCTCTGTGGGCCAACAAAAACACAAAGCTTGCAAGGTGATTCTTATTTTATGTTATTAATTGATGACTTTACTAGAATGACATGGGTTGCATTTCTAAAAGAAAAATCAGAAGCTTTTGATCAATTCAAAATTTTTAAAGCTTTGATTGAGAATGAGACAAACTCTAGGATTAAGTGTTTGAGATCAGACAAAGGAGGTGAATTTATGTCTAACGAATTTGATGAGTTTTGTGAAGAGCATGGAATCAAAAGATAGTTTTCTGCAGCAAGAACACCATAACAGAATGGTGTAGTTCAATGGAAAAATAGAACAGTGCAGGAAATGGCTAGAACAATGCTAAATGATTCCAAGTTACTAGATGCTTTTTGGAAAGAAGCAGTGTACACAACGGTGTATATTCTAAACAGAGCACAGATTTTGAGTAAACACAAAAAAGTCACCATACGGACCATGGAAGGGAAGACCAGCTTCCGTGAAACACTTCAAAGTGTTTGGAAGTAAGTGCTACATTAAGAGAGACAATGAAGATGAGCTTGGTAAATTTGATTCTAGAGCAGATGAGGACATATTCCTTGGCTATTCATCAAGAAGCAAGGCTTACAGGTGCTATAACAAGAGACTACAAAAAGTAGAGGAAAGTATAAATGTGAACATCGACGATTGGAAGCCGAAGAAGAAAATAGGACACTCAGCGGTGCAAAAAGAGGAGGAAGAAATCAAGTCTGAGAAAGAGGAAGAAGAAGAAGAAGAATCTAAATGAGAAAACACAAAGGCACCATCCAGATTCATTCAAAAGAATCATACAACAGATCAAATCATTAGAAACAAAGATACTAGAGTACGGCTAAGGAGCAGACTAGCAAGTGCACCACAAGAGGTAAACTTTTCCTTATTGTCAAAATTTTAACCGAGTAATTTTAATGAAGCTAACAAGGATAAGTTTTGGATAAAATCCATGGAAGAAGAACTTCATCAGATAGAAAATAATGACACATGGCAGTTAGTACCAAGGCCAAAGGACAAGAATATCATTGGTACCAAGTGGATCTTTAGAAACAAGATGAATGAAGAAGGAGAATTTTTCAAAAACAAGGCCAGATTAGTGTGCAAAGGGTACTCACAAGTTGAAGGCATTGATTTTGAGGAGACATTTACACCTGTTGCTCGTATGGAAGCAGTAAGAATGTTTTTAGCATTTACTTGTTTAAAGAATTTTAAATTTTATCAAATGGATGTAAAATCAGCATTCTTGAATGGAAACTTAGAGGAATAAGTTTATATAGAGCAACCAGAAGGTTTTGTTCTATCAAAAAATTCAAATTTTGTGTGCAAGTTAAAAAAGGCTCTTTATGGTTTGAAACAAGCTCCTAGAGCTTGGTACTCTAGACTGGACAAGTACTTGCAGGAACAAGGATTCAAAAAGGGAATTACGGATAGCAATTTGTACATCAAGACAGAAGGAGAACATCAAGTGATAGTTGTGGTTTATGTGGATGACATTATTTTTGGAAGAAGTTGCAGGAGAATATGTAAAGAATTTTCAGAGGATATGCAAAAGGATTTTGAGATGTCTATGCTTAGTGAGTTGTCTTATTTTATTGGTTTGCAAATTCAGCAGTCTAGGTAAGGCATTTTTATTTCACAAACCAAGTATATAAAGGAGATGTTGAAAAAGTTTAGAATGGAAGATTGCAATCCAGTTAGTAAACCCATGATTACAGGTTACAAGTTGAGTAAAAATGATGAGTCTCCCGATGCTGATTAGACCTTGTATAGGTCCATGATAGGTAGCTTGCTATATACCATAGCTTCTAGACTAGATATTATGTAGGTTGTTGGATTATTTGCATGATTTCAGGTGGCACTAAAGGAAACTCATGTGGCAGTAGTAAAAAGAATTTTCAAATATTTGAAAGGTACGTTGGATTATGGTTTATGGTATCCAAAGAGTGATGATTTCACTCTTATAGCATTCATACATGTAGATTGGGCAGGAAATGTTGATGACAAGAAAATTACAAGTAGGGGGATCTTTTTATCTTGGTGACAAATTAGTGTCATGGTTCAGCAAGAAACGGGCCTCAGTTTCATTATCTACAGCAGAAGCATAGTATATTGCAGCAGTGGCATGTTGTACACAAGTGCTTTGGATGAAGCAAACATTGAAGGACATGAAGGTAGAGTATGAGCATCCTATTTCCATTTTCTGTGACAATACTAGTGCTATTAACATCTCGAAAAATTCAGTCATGCATTCCAAGACAAAGCACATTCCCATTAAGTATCACTTTTTGAGAGAGAAAGTTGCAAATCAGCAGGTGAAATTAGAATATGTTGGGACTAAGGATCAAATTGCTGATATATTTACAAAACCCCTACCGAAGGAATCTTTTGAGTCACTCAGAAAAAATTTAGGAGTGATCTATGTCACTCTTACTCATTGACTATCTCAGGGGGGGTATGGACATCGAGGGAGCTACACATTACAGTATCTTCAGCTCTGAGTACAAGTTTAGGTGACAGGTTTAGTTATCCCCTTGTCATTGATGTCAAAGGGGGAGAATTGTAGAATGGGGGAGATTTGCATAGAACAAGTATAATGCAGCAGTACAGAAAGAGCTCAGAGGTAGAAAGTTGGATTTCAAAGAAAATAATTTTTCATGTCTATGTTTAGTAGAGGTTTGCCATCAATGAAAAAGGGGGAGTTTGTTCAGTATTTTGTCATTGATGTCAAAGGTACAACATTAGTGTTGATGGAAATATTGAGGTTTGAATATTTGTTGAATATTCAACATTAGAACATTAGTGTTTGTAAAATATTTATCCATGTCAAAATTGGTGTGATGTCAAAATTTGAATATTTTAATATTCAACATCACCAAGGAATCTTACGACACATGGTGAGATGTGTAAGAGATATTATGACGTGTAAGAGATTCTATGGCAGCTTATGACGCATAAGAGATTCTATGGCAGTTTATGATGCGTAAGAGATTCTATGACAACTTATGATGTGTAAGAGGTTCTATGGCAGCTTATGACGCGTAAGAGATTTTATGACAATTTATGACGCGTAAGAGATTCTATGGCAGCTTATGACGCGTAAGATATTTTATGACAGTTTATGACGTGTAAGAGATTCTTTGAATGCGTCACAGAGGAGTTACTCTTACGGGTGTATTCGAATATTTCTATGTTAGAGAAAATATCTTAATATCTTTGAGCAAATTGGCCCATAAGTATTGGCATTTTTTTTTAGGGATAACTTAACTAGTGGTTTTTTCACTAAAATAGGTGCAATGTTATGTCGAGTAGTTAAATATGCAGGGTTTTAGTATAGTTATCAAGAGAGCAATTTACATGAGTGTGACTAAAGTAGGTGACGTCTGACATGGGTAGTAAGATATCATAAGTGAGTATGCAGTATGTGAGAGAGAGTATAGTAGAAGGATAAATTATCATTGAGTTGCCTTGCAACACCAAGCAGTGTATGCTTCGGACTTTTGCCTTTGGCAGTCAATCTAGAAGTTGGTTTGCTTCGAATCAGAGATTGCATAGTCAGTGGTGTTTGCATTCAAGGTTTGAATTGGTGTTCGTCTTGGAAATCGCAATAAACTACGACCGGGTGCTCTAAATCTTTGTAAACACCATATGTTTGACCTATCAATAAGACAACTTAAAAAGAAATTTAGTGCAATTATTAATTATTGGATAGTTAGCAAACACTGGGTAAACCACATGTAAATCTGACCGTCAATGTTAAACATTCAAGTTGTCGTCGTGACCAAAAAATCTCCCTCAGCTTCGACATATCGAAGGAGCAATCCAAAAAAATCATAAAATCTCCCACCAACAAGGCCATGGTAGGGACATTAATAAATCTCCCACCAACAAGAATATGTCACAAATTTATTTCACCTTAATAAACCCCAATCCCAAAACACTACAAATATATCCTATAAGGATTGATTAATTAAAAAACAAGAACACAAGACATTAGCAAAAGACAAACATTAACGTTAACGTGTAACTTCATTTACACGCGTAACGTGGGTCGGGAAAAGAGGAAAAGATGCAAGAGGCCATGAGACCGCATATTTGTCACTCTATTTACACAAGACATTAGCAAAAGACACAGGCTAGTAGCATGTTAGGAAAGGTGAACCAATCATATTGGAAACAAAAGGATTATCCCACGAAAACTTGTTAGGGACTAGTAAGTTCACCTCTATGTATAGGGGTATTATGGGTGATGGAATAATGATTACTTTCAAACTTCTCAGTATGTTAAGCCAGCAAGCCCATAAGAGTTGTATCGGGGTGTGCAAAGTATTGTGAGAAGTTAGACAAAAGAATTTGGTAAAAATCATTTCCTTCTATGTAAAATTTGGAAATAAAGTGTTGGTAGATAGAGTTCATGTCCAAGGGCAATTTAGAGAAATTGTTGAAGTATTATTCAAAGGGTAATGATACACTGAGC
This sequence comes from Taxus chinensis, assembly GCA_019776745.2. Classification (NCBI taxonomy): domain Eukaryota; kingdom Viridiplantae; phylum Streptophyta; class Pinopsida; order Cupressales; family Taxaceae; genus Taxus; species Taxus chinensis. The sequence goes on along the minus strand of CM034149.1, from coordinate 906,676,728 downwards.
TTTAAGATAGTATTAAACATAACAATAGATGTAATTCACTGACTAAAATATCTTCATCATGTTTGTTTTCTGCAAATTATACACTATGATATAAAGTCGAGCAATATTCCCTTGGATGAGGATACAACAACCCATGTAGCAAATTTTTGCATATCCAAAATTATTTTTGGGTTGGACTCCATGGAAGCAGGAAGTACTTCTAATCTGGTTGTGAAAGGATCTATGGGCTAAATTGAACTAGGTATTGTTTTCATATCTAGTTATATATTTATTACTTCCAAGATCCCATCAAGTACAATATAATATTGGTTTTGAATTTTGTTGAATGTAGAGTATGGAATTGGCAAACATGCATCTACAAAAGGTGATGTTTATATTTATGACATCATGTCATTATAGATGACAGTTGGAAAGAGTCCAACCTATGATGAATTTGGGGAGAGTTGCACCTTCCCAAATGGGTTTAGATGCTTTTTCTTGAGACAACGGAGGAGATAGTTGACAAGATGGTAATTACATTGATAGGTCATACTCGTGTAGAAGCCCCTTTCTTGGTTGCTAGAGAAAATAGTATAACCAATTACACAACTACAAACACTATAATCATCTAACGCAAAGTCTAGTACCACACATGTTTCTTCCCCTCTATCAATAGTATAACCAATTACACAACTACAAACACTATAATCATCTAACGCAAAGTCTAGTACCACACATGTTTCTTCCCCTCTATCATTAAATAACTTTGTGGCAGAATCATCAATGATCAAGTGTGTATGGGAGGACAAGAAAGAAATCGAGTTAGGCTTTGAGATGAGATGGATGAAAGGAAATTTGTAACAAAGGTCACATATTTAGTGTATATATTATAGTCATAGACTTGACATGTTGGATATTATAGACACATACACATAGATTGTGGCATTCTTGTAGCTAAAAAAATGCTTCTAAAGAGGTTGACAAGAAAATGGAGAAAGGGGACCATGTCCATGCCCAAGAATGTTGAAGTGTCGTATTAATAACTTCCCATGCAATAAGACAAATGTTTTCCATCCTCAAGCATCTTCATAAACCACCATCATTGCATGTATCCATACTTAAGATGGTGGGCAGGAAATTAAATTTGATTTTTCTTGTTGGCACATTATAATCAAATTTTACCGTGGATGGAGCTATATGGACCCACTAACTTTGTCCACCAAATTTGCAAAATCAAATGATGAAAGTATATACATTTACACAAATTTTACCGTGGATGGAGCTATATGGACCCACTAACTTTGTCCACCAAATTTGCAAAATCAAATGATGAAAGTATATACATTTACGACATGAGACCAATGTCCCTATATTATTCCGGTGTTAAACACTTTTTATTTTCATGTGAGGCTCTTTTGAGAGACAAAGTTTTCTCAACTAATATAACATATTGAACAAATATATTCATTTGAAAAATGTTGTGTGTTAATTTCAATATATTTATTTTTCATTTTATTAATCTAGTTTTTTTTATGAAAGGATTCCACATTGATTAAAGATTATATCATATTTTAAAAAAATTGTAATAATTAGTGAAAAGTGAATTTAATTTAGTGTAGACACTAAATCAAGCACTTGGGTAAATTTCTAGGTCCTAATCACATGCATTGTATTCATATATTTCCTACGGGTGAAAAGTATTAATTGCTCACTTTCTTTGGCCTCTTAGGTTCCTCTTTGGTCTCCTTCTTAGCCTTACACACCCTATTGTCTAGTTTGACCTTTGGTACCTCACCTTTTTTGGCTCTGGACATCAACACCCAACCAAGACGCCAACACCCAAGCGCCCTCGTCCCCTCTAGACACCCTAGACCTCTTTGTATCTTACTCGCTCCTTCTGGGTCTTTTCTAGCTATTGGGCATCCTTATCTCTTAGGGGTTGGCCTTTTAGTGATCAATTACAAGATTCAAGAAAGGGAAACATATAAATACAATATTATGGGATCAAATTAAAGGACCAAGCACTAAGCATCTACTATCACCACCTAAGGTTGCAATCAAAGGCCATTAAAAGAGCATTCAAACATCCATCTAACATTCGCACACAAGGGATAAAGGTTGGTTATTATGCATACACTTCATATGAGGGGAAGTTCATTCCTTCAGGCAGACATCTATTTACATCTTTTACAAGTAACTACTTTTTCATTGTCAAGTGCGACACGCACAAGAGCCACATAGGGAAAAATTCCACACACACACACACATAATTACATTGGGTCTGAGATGTAGTGTAGCGTGCATTCGTAAGATCACTTGTTTGACAACTGAGGATAGTCTGACACCTCATTTTGCATCTTTCTTTTTTAGGATTTGATGTTTTTTGAGGGGTTTGCAGGTGATCTCTTTATTACATGTTATTAAAGACATCAGAAATAATTGTGCGACCATCTAGTGATAATTAAAGAGGGTTTTAGATCATCCCGCGACCCTGTAAAATTCATCTTTGGACCTCCTACGTAGACCATGACTCTTAGGAAGGGATCCTAATGCCAAGGTGCCCTAGTACCAGCCCAAGCACCATGGTCCCTGCTCCTCCTGCACTCTTGAATTTTTTTGGGTTTGGTTTATAGGTCATGTACTACCATTCTTCCAGTATTCCACCTTCACCCACTACCAGGATATTTGTTAAATTGGTCAAGTAACCTAACTCTCTATTGCACTTAGAATTTTACTTCCTTTTCTTATCTTCTTGAGTCATTCTATACTTTATTGTCATATATACTTGTTGTAGCATACATAAGAATTTAAAAAAATAATCTACATGCTACTTTATTTTTGTTAAATCACAAGCTCATAATGAGATAAAACCTAATATCCATTAAGTTCTTTTCGAGCTAAACAACATTGGTGCTATCAACCAAATTTAAAGAAGGATAAAAAATTAAAATCAACACAAATCATGAAGAGTTTTAGAAATTAAAATGAGATCAAAATAACAAATGGTGATTTTTTTACAAGCTGAGTTAGCTTTACACATTAACCCACCAGATATCCAACTAGATCCAAGTTTCCCAAGGTAAAACCGTAAATATCTACATGAGGTGTTAAAACATCTTAAACTCAAGACAAATCGCAAGTCTAAACTAAACCCACTTTGTATATTTATTTAGATCTTAAAAAACAAGGCATATTTACCCTTAACTTGCTAGATTTAAACAAGAATCAACAGACCCAGATGCCAAAACAAGTATCACATTTACCAACAAACCCACAACATTTTTTTAGTCTTTTCCCTGTTTTCCTCTAAAATTTTCATATTAAAAACAAAGAGAAACTTCAGATTTTAAAACAATAAAAAATTAGACATTTATTTCCATGACAATACATTTAACAACAAGATCTAAGAGCTGGATAATATTTTAAAATATCTCGCCAAAATTTCCATACCAACCCAACAAGAAGAGAAATAGTTTTCAACAAATTTTGACGTTCATTTCCAAATTTAAAACCCATGACGTATTCTCAAAATTTCATGCTAAAAAAAAAATAGGAGAGAGAAAACCCATTCATGGTTTTATCTTGTTCTCTTTCCCAACTTCCTTGCAATCTGTAACTTGAATACCCACAAATAATGCCACAAAATTCCAAACAAAGATAATGAACATGAATTTTCCATTAAAAATATCTTATCCATTGCATGCGAATGCCAAATAAACTTCTAAAATAATCTCCTCAAAAACCTCATGTAGAGCTCAAGGCGAAAAGCAAATTGAATGCCCAAAAATGCGAATGGACGAAAGAGTTGTATGTTTTGGCTTGCAAAGAAACCTTCTAGTTCCCAAAGAACCATGTGCATTGAATCTCATTTAATACTGTCAGTACCACCAACTTAAACCCAAAACCCCTTTAATTAAATTTGCATGGTCCAAGACCATGTTACCAATCAACAAAATATGCAAACAATAAATGTAACCTTGATCACCTGCCATATAGTCAATGACCAATTCAATGCCATATACCTTAAACAATTACCTTGCTGTATGGTCTATGACCATTGTTCATGATACTAAGAAGGGAGGGCTGTTTAACATAATTTATTAACCAAACATTAACATTGTTTGATAAGTGGTCCAAGACCAATCAATTTCAAACTTTTATTTGCTATGTGGTCTAAGACCATCAAACCATTAATTATTTTTCTCAATTAATTTCTATGTGGTCTAAGACCAATTAAACATTATATAATTCTCTTGCTGAGTGGTCTAAGACCAATTCCAAACATTTTATTGTGGTCTATGACCAATCTCCTTCGAAATCAATGTTAACAACTTCAAAGCAATGTAGTCTGAGACCAATTATTCAAAACATGAAATGGCAGATCTCAATCACCCTTAAATGTTTATGTTTATGTATGTATGTATGTATGTATGCATGCATGCATGCATGTATGTATATATACATACATGTATATATGTGTGTGTGTGTATAAATTACACACACACACACATATACATACACACACACACATATGTATATACGTGTGTGTGTGTGTGTGTGTGTGTGTGTGTGTGTGTGTGTGTGTAATGTATGCACTCACACACACATGTATATGCATATACATACACATACATATATACATGTATGCATTGTTTTGAGGGTAAGTGACAAGAAAATAGCAATTGTTTTGCATGTTAGTTTTCTTGGTAAGCAAGAAAGAGTAGTTAAGTGAGGGAAAATCATTGAACATCCTGTAAGGTGTTGGAAGACAACAGATATTCATTGTATTTCCTCTGTAACACACTTAATAATAATATTGATAGTTTCTTGGTTGACGTAGCCCACACTGGGTGAACCACATTAAATCTAGTGTTATCTTTCTTTTGTTTTATTTCATCTTCTGATTATTTCCGCATTCATTGCTTGTATGTTTTATCTTATTATATATATGTGCAACACTATTATATGGTTTAACCCCAACAACTGGTATCGGAGGTTTGTTTGGAGGTTTTGTGTGTTGACATGATTTACTCACAGAGGGTTTTATAATTGAGTGGGAGTAGAGCAATGGCATAAGATAGTAAATACCGAGTAGAGAAATTTGACGGTCATAATTATCAACTATGAAAGATGCAAGTGGAGGAGCATTTGTCTCAGAAATATCTATACTTACCATTGGATGAGCATGGACAACCAAACATGATGAATGATGAAGAATGGAAGGTTCTTGATAGAAAGGCTCTGGGATCTATAATATTGAGCCTGATAGCATTGATGGATTTGAATTTTACAGATGCAAAAAACACGGTAAAGTTGATGAAATCTTTAGAAATTTTGTATGAAACTCCTAGTACTTCGAATAAGGTTTATTTGATGAAAAAAACTGTTTAATTCTAAGATGCAGGAAGGTGGATCTGTATCGAATCATTTGAATGTTTTCCAATTTATTATTGAGAAGATTGAAAGATAGATATTTCTGTGACCTGACCAAAAATGGGGTGTAGAAATGATAGATGTGAGAGATAAAGACAATAGAAACAATCAAAACAAGTAGATGGACTAGAAAGTGTGTTACCAGTGAATACTTTTCTTACTCAAAATCCATACATATAACACCATACTTGGTGGTATAGTAAAATAGTAATATGTGTGTTATTTTGTGTCTACATTTGTCCCTCCTTTATGTTATTTGAATGAAATTCAAGTAGTGTAAAGGAAGTAAGGAACATACATGTGAGAAGTCTAGAGAAGCCATGTTGCAGAAGTACGCACAGAATATAAGAACATATAGCATGGTGAACCATGGATCAACGTGTTGATCCATGTGGTGTAAATAGAGACAGTAAACCATTGTTGGGAGCACTTGGAGTACTTGATGATTTGATTTGGAGATTTTCCAAATTTTGAATTGTTGTCGATGGAGATTTGAAGGGGTAAGGAGTGATCAATTCCCAACCTGATTTTGTAAAATTTGGATTAAGGGAGGATTTGGGCGTCCTTCCATCAGAGGAAGAGTGTTAGGGATAGAGGTTTGGTTTTACTCTCCATCTATGACTATATCCTCAAAAGGTCCCACTGCTGCAGATGAATAAGGACCAAAGTTTGTTCCATTTTCGATCCATGATTAGTTTCGAGTTGAATAACACATATAAGAGAAATATAGAAAAGGCAATGACGTCTCATTTCTCCCGCTCCCATGGGTGTCCTAATTTGCATAGTGCTAGATGGCTTCCATGTTAGGTCATCTGGAAGCAATAGAAAATGTAAATTGATTCCCATTGTTAGGTCATATGGGAGATATAATAGAGTATGCTATGTTGTATGGATTGATTGATTTGATTCGAATATTGAAATATTGATTTGAAATTGGATGTGTGCGATAGGTTACTCATGTAGATACTTTTCATTTTTGCCCCCAGATTAGGTCATTAGGGGGAATAGATATAAAGTATTTGAATAGATTGATTTGTTCCTTTGTTTGAATAACATAAGAGAAATATTTTTGAGAATAATGTATTAGGAGTATCGGTTGATTGTATAGTAACCTAAGAGGGATCGCAGGGTGATCCCAATTGTATGCCCCCCCTTTTAGTGAAATGGTGAGGGGTGGAAATAATGATCACTGAGCCAAAAGTAGAGGTGAAAAGATGTAATTATGACCAAAAATGAGTATAGAAGATGTAAGAATGTGGATATTGTAAGTAGGATATGTGCAAGATTGGAATATAACATTGTGGAATGTTTTTTAATAGGGTGGTAGGATAATTTTTTAACCGAATGGCACAAAAGGGGAGGAAAATGGAGTAGAGAAGCTCAAAATATGAGTGAAACCTTGTGTCATGTATTAATCAGTAGAACGAGCACAAATGGTAACTATAGAAAAGTAAAAATTGGGAAAAGTGTGATATATAGTAATAGTAAAAGTGAATAGTAACTTCATTTGAACCATGCTTGATTTAGAATTTGAGCTCTAAGCTTGCGAGGATGTCATAAATTAGGATAGTGAGGTTGACGAGGTTCGAGATGGTGGTGGTGACCATGGCATCACAGATGACAAACAAGTTGGTAAGTACCAGTATTTTCGAAATTTTTGATGAAATTGGTTCGATTTTATCAATTTTTCACAAAATTTAAATTTTTGAATTTATGGGCATTTCTAACCTCGGTGGGAGCAGCCAAGGCGTTGACATTTTTGTGATGTTAGCACCCAATTCTAGGCACTTGTGACCTATTTCTAGGTGCATGTGTCCCTACTCTCGGGTGTTGGCGACCCAAGAGAATGTTTTGATAACAAAATGTGAAATATTGGAATTGGATAAATTTTAGTATTTTGAGTGGTTGTTGTTGCATATATAAGAGGTGCTAATGTCACAATTTTGTTTGGTGTTTTTGTTATGTAGAGAGATATACATTCGAGGGGAGTTCCACGAAGACCGATTGTTGATCGGAGTTGAAAGAGGGATTTGCGAGAACCGATGTCGAAAACAATGCACCACAACGAAGTTGCACTCCGATGGTAACGTCAAGCTCCAACACAATAAGTAAGATTCAAACAATGTAAAGAATATGCAAATAAGAAAATAGGTCTGCTCATCCTCATAGATCGAAAAAAGGAAGTACAAATAGGGGTGTTGTGTAACCCCCATGCCTAAAAAAGGAAAGAATATCAATGACGCCACTGACACATATGACGTGACTGACGCATATGACATTACTAAAGGAGGAGTTACAATTCCAATTAAGGAATGTAACTCCTATGACGCACTAACGCAAATGACAATGAAAGATTATATGATAGAATCAAACACTTGTCATTTGACTTCCTAAGACCTAGGACTCTCGCAAGGTGAGATGACTCACCAGGTGATGTGGATGATGACTAGGCATGTCACACACACCAACACCCCCCCTTCATCGAAGCCAAGGAAGAGGTCATGGTAAGCCAGAACAGAAAATAAGACTCCCCTAGACAACTAAGAAAGATGTGTCAATGGGGCCCGACAACTAAAGGCCTGATAAGGTGCCCATATACAAACAACATCTTTCTGGAAAGAAGAAGAGGAGAAGGAGGAGGACTATATAGCCCGAAGAAGATGGGTGGCTGCAGCAGACCTTACCCCGAGAAGAGACAAGTGAAGAAAATTTCACTTCAGTAAAGGGCTTGGTGAATATGTCTGCAACTTGATTAGTTGTCTGAACATACTGTATGTCGATGATGTTTTCATGTATTATCTCCCGTATGAAGTGCATGTGAATCTCAATGTGCTTCATCCGTTGATGTTGAACTGGATTTCTACAAATCGAGATAGTGCTCATGTTATCACATTAGATAATGGTAGGCCGCCAAAAGTGGATGCCAAACTCTGTCAAGATACCCTTTAACCAAATAACTTATGTGGCAGTGTTAACTGCTCCTCTGTACACTGCTTCTGTCGATGATATGGCAATGGCATTCTGCTTCTTGCTGGACCAACTGATAGGACCTGAACCAAGAGTGAAACAGTAGCCTAAGGTAGACTTTCGATGATCTAGATCACCAGCCCAATCTGAGTATGTAAATCCAACCAAGTCAATCTTAGTCCCTCCTAAGTAATGAATACCATCGGTGTGAGTGCCATGAACATAGTGAAGGATCCACTTTACTGGTTTTAAATGCAGCTCATGAGGCTCCTGCATAAATCTGGACATGATCCCGACAGGATATGAAAGATTTGGCTGAGTGTGAGTAAGGTAGATCAAGCTCCCCACCAACTGCCAATAAAGGGTACCACCAACCAAGGGGGAAGAGAAATCAAAAACCAACTTGACCCTAGAAAGAAAAAGAGTAGGTGAGGACTTACAGTCAAACATGTTAAATCGAGTAAGCAAATCAAGAGAGTACTTAGGCTGTGAGATCATAATTCCTGAGTCAAATTGTGAAATCTAGATCCCAAGAAAGTAATGAAGCAATCCTAAGTTAGACATGGAGAACTTGTTGGTGAAGGATATCTTCACAGAATCAATGATAGAGGAAAAAACTACCCGTGATCAATTAAGTTATCAACATAGAGAACAAGAATAAGCATGGAGTCATCCTACCGTAGAATATACACATTTGGGTAAGAGTGACACCGAGTGAACCCTAATGCAAGTAAAAAGGAGTCCATCTTGGCATACCAAGCCCAAGGAGCTTGTTTAAGGCCATAGAGAGACTTCTTTAACTTGCAAACGAGGGATGGATCATGGACATAACCCGAAGGTTATTCCATATAATCTCTTCCTCTAGGTCCCCATGAAGGAAGGTACTCTTAACGTCCATTTGGTGGACTTCCCATCTGTTAGTGGCAGCGATGGTAAGGTTCATTCGAATGGAAGTCATATTCACAACTGGAGAAAAGGTTTCCGAGTAATCAACCCTAACTACCTGGGAGAAACCCTTAGCTACAAGTCACGCTTTATACTTCTCGACTTCTCCATTGGCTCCATACTTTGTTCAATACATCCACCTACACCGAATGAATTTTCTTCCTTTCGGAAGAGGGGTAAGACCCCAAGTGTCATTCTTTATGAGTGAGGAATACTCCTCATCCACTCCAGAATCCCAGAAGATTCGTGGGAAGACGGTGGATCAGAAGCAAAGGTGATGGAGTGGGATCCAATGAAACTCGAGCACGTACATCTCTCATCTGAAGGATCTCCAACTAAATCTCTAGCACTCTGAAAAGTTTTCCTGGCCCAAAGAGGTCCCGAAGGTCCAAGCTCAAAGTCGGAAGATTCTTCACTTGAGTGAGAAGGGACATATTCCTCATCATCACTACTGTTAGAATAAGAAGACTTAGAAGTTTGAGGATCGGGAGGAGCAAGGAGAGGAGGAACTCACTGAACAACATCATCATCTGATGAGTCAGAATCTGAATCAGTGGGGAAAAAAGAACCTCAGTGGAAGTAAAATTCAAGGATGACTCATCAAACATCACACTCCTCTCAATATAGAGCTCATGGGTAGTAGGGTTTAACAATTGGTATCCCTTCACGCCATAAGGATACTTGACAAAGATACAAGGTTTGGATTGTGGATCCAATGCCTTACATTGCTTCTTGGGAATCCGAGCTATAGCCTTGGATCCAAAGACTCAAAAGTGCTCAACACTAGGCTTGTGTCCAAACCAGGCTTCAAAGGGTGTCATCCCTCTTACTGCCTTGTGTGGAACATGATTCTGAATGTAACAAACACAATTCATTGCTTCAGCCCAATACTGCGGAGGAAGGGACTTCGAGTGAACCAGACAAGTAGCCATCTCTTTTAGAGTTCAGTTCTTTCTTTCTGCAACTCCATTTTGGGAATGGTTGTAAACAACTATACACTACAAAGTAATCCCCTCAGAAGTGCAAAAATTCTCAAACCTATTGCTCACATACTCACCTCCATTGTTGGTTCGAAGAACCTTGATAGACCATTCCGCTTGTTTCTCAGCAAGAGCCTTAAAGTTTTGAAAATGCTCAAAGATTTCAGACTTAAGCTTAAGAAAATATACCCAAGTATAATGCTAAAATTCATCAATGAAGGTTAGTATATATAGAGCTCTAGTGAAATAAGGAGATGGAAAGGGACCAGAAACATCACTATGAACAAGATCCAAGGGATGAGTAGCTCTCCAGGATTTTCCCTTATCAAAGTTTTTTGCAGGGTGCTTTCCGAGGGGTGCAACCCTCAGAAAGACCTTTATAAAACTTAACTCAGGGTAACCCGTTGACCATTTCATTTTGGCTCAATTGTTCAAGGCAATGATAATTTAGATGCCCAAAACTCTCATGACATAGCTTGCTAACCTCATTCGCATGAGTGAGCAAGGCATGGGGTGTCAAATTAGAAGAGAAGTGGGAAAAGGTATACAACCGTGAACGGTGATCCGCCTTTCCCTCAGCCACAGTGCAGTCAGATTTAAGCTCACGAATGATCACCGAGTTAGGACCAAATTCCACTCGCATTCCTTCACCAAGGTGGGTGATTTGGTAAACTGATATGGGATTGGTAGATAGATTGGGAACACTCAACACTTGGTTAAACATTCCACCTTCTATCTCTACCGATCCACTACCGGAAACCGACACATGAGTGTCATCACCCAATGTGATTTGGGACATGCCACATGGTTCAATGCTAGATAATTCAACCTCTGAAGAAGCCATGTGGTGTGAGGCACCAGACTCAATAATCCAAGTTGACGATGGAGCTGATCTAGCTACGAGGGCCTGACCTTTCTTCTTTTCATTTTTGGACTCCTTTTCTGTAGAAAACTTGCCCTTATGAGCATTTTGTTTAATGGATTCAGGAACACTTATTTTATTCTTCTCAAGCAAATGAGTTAAGTGATCAATTTGTTTTCGAAAACAATGATGCTCATCATGGCCAAAATTCTTACAATAGAAGCATTTAAACTTTTCCTTCTTCACCTTAGGCTCAGAAGTTGAAGTGTTAGTCTTGGGCTTAGCTGGGAGTTGGTTGGCCTTGGTTTCTTTCTTAGGTTGATCCTTTGTTTCTTTCTTCTTTTTAGTCTTCTTTCCCTTTCTAGTACTTTCTACAAGGGCATGTGACTTGGACTTGAGAGACCCCATTTGAATGAGTTTTTCTTGTTCTTGAATGAGTTGGGATGAAAAGCAGTCAAAGGATGGCATAGTCCAAGTATCGCTCAAAACAAATTTTGTAGCGTAGAAAGTTGATACGAAGACAAAGTATTCGGGACCTAGCTTAGAGAGAATTAACAAGATCAGTTGAGAATCTTTCTTCTCTACTTGACATCCATTTAACAACAATCTAATGCGGACAAATTTCGAGAAGAAAGCTTGTAGGTTTTCAAAGTCACTAGGATTTAACCCTAGTAGTTTATTTTCCAACTCATGTGCTCTCATGTCATCTAGTTGTTCAAACATCACATCCTACGTTTTCCACGTAGATTTAGGTGTTTCGGACGCCTCAATGTGAAAGAGCAAGTCAGGAGAGACATATATGCAAAGAAGACCTAAATCTTCATCACTACGGTTTAACCACTTAGATTTTTCAGGTCGTCATTTGGTTCAGTCTCAGTTCCCATGGTGATGCGGAATAACCATTTACCCCTTAGTTTCATTATTATTTTCGATCTCCATTTGAAAAATTTAAACGACGTAAGCAAAGGATCTGAAAGTGCATCCATAGTGAGAGAGAAAGAAAGAAATGCAAAAAAGAAACACAACCACCCAGGAAAATAACAACCCCCCTGCTTTCGGCACTTTATAGTTTAGTGCGTTGATTACAATCGGGTCCAGGCGTGTAGTTTGAAACACTTGGTAACTCGTCTTACAATCAGCGTAATAATGCGTAAGAGAGGAAACCACAACAGTGTTTTGTGGAGTGCAACAAATAGGACACCATAAACAAGCACAATCAAAAAACAAGGAAGGAGGCGAAAGCCAATCCCGGTTGTGAGAAAAAGTGTCTCATGTCGCAAATGAAAACCCCCTTGTTGCAGACTGTGGTAGACGCGCTCACTAGTCGCAAGCAATAAAAGGGGAAAAAATACAATGTTTTAAATGAACTCAAGGAGTTCAGATAACCTTCAGAACGCCGAAAGAAAAGCTCGGAAGGAAAAAAGGTGCTCAAAGTGTTGCTGCACACTTGAGCGCACGATTAGAGAAAAAAAATAAACAATAACATTGTTAAATAATTACCGTTTTGAAATGTCCTATTTAGCTAAGTAAGTAATTTGGAGTTAAAAAAAAAATGATATTGAATGTTAATGTAAAAGACGATTTTAAAGTGGGTTACTTAATCGTTAATGAGAAACATAAGTAGTAAAACTAGATGTTAAATAAATCTAATTAATTGTGATTAATTAACATCTAAGGAAAAACTTAGTTAATATGATTAATTAATTAAGATTGTTTTTTGTTTTAAATACTTTCCCTTTTTAATGAAAATTTAAATTATGCCAACTAAAAAAAATGGTTGAAATTTTGTGTTTTTTGTTTAAAACACAAATTAGAAGGTATTCTAAGTTTTAATACTTTCTACGTTCTTTTACTAAAAAAAGGAAAGATTTTTGTTTGTGTTTAAAATGGAAAGATTTTAAAAAAGGAAGGTTTTTTGTTTGGTTTTTAAAACCAACTAAGCACAGCCGTGAGGGAAAAAGTAGTCTGCGGCTGTGAAAAAAAATGTAGGGTTTTGTGTTGAAGGGTAGTGTGCAGGAGGGTAGGGAGTGGTCACGGCAGGTGGGAGGCTGTGGCAGGACGTGGGAGAGCAGTAGCAATTTAATCCATGCACAAAAAAGGCCACGCCATGGGACAACAAAAAATAGGCCATGGGACAGCAAAAAAGAGCCACAAGACAACAAAAAGGCCACGGGTCAGAAGTATAATCCACCCAAATAAAACAACAAATACGGCTCAACCAGGGTCTTAAAAAAACAATCCACGCACAAAAAACAGGAAGCTCAAATAACGCAGCTATGACACAAGGAAAAAATATGCACAGGCCAAAGCATTCAAAAGGCAGGAGAGGATAGGCTAGAAAAAACACAAATTTCTAAAAAAAATTAGTATATTTTGGTAAAAATTTGAATAAAAACATAAAAGGAACCAACCTCAAGATAACGTTTTCCACTAAATACGAATGTGACCAGTGAAATCTAGCGGTTAAAAACACAAACCTGCATACATGCACAAACCCGAAAAAATGCACTTCTAAAAGACAACTTGTTAAAGAGATTAGCAAAATAATTCCACAGTAGTAATGATAAAAAAAATTGCATGTAGAGTTAAAGAACAAAACCATGAAAGAGTAATCGCAACTAAAAAATAATGAGTGCACGTTTACCCGATCTCAGCTCTGATACCATGAAAAGAGTTTGCAAGAATCAAATCAGAAACGAGGCACCACGAATTAGTTGCACTCCAACGGAATCGTGATAGCTCCAGCATAATTGCAAGATAGAATCAATCAGTAATGGAAGAACTTTCTCAACAGAAACAAAGCTTGCACATAGACGAAAGACAACAGAGTGTCTTGGCATGCTCATAAATGAATAGTAAAAGGGTACATATAGGGTGCTAAGTAACCCTAGTGCATGGCACACATGTAAACCCTAAACCTAACCCTAAACCTAACCCATGTGAGATGACCCTCCAATATGTGAGGAGGACACATAGGATAACTCACACCAACATAGCCAACATTCTAGGGGCCCAACATCACCTCACACTACACCTATTTTCTATCCGCGGGAACACTTTTCTAGTGAAAGAAAGAATACAATAGGCTTACACCTTGGAACAAGAATAAGGGGATAAAATAATGGGGAAAGAAGAAAGAATGGGAGAGTCAAGGAATCAATGCAACAAGCTAGGAAAATCCTTTTGCAAGTCGGCATCCAACTTGTTCCAGGCATTGAATTATTCCTACGCTCTCTGACAGAGGTCGCCGACCAGGGCACTCACCTCCCCAAAATTTAGTCCATCTCCTTATGCACTCATGGTATCAGTGATTTTATCTAACTCCTTGCCTATATCCTCCAACGCATCCATTATTTGTGTAATACACGGATATAGTTCCTTCAACCAGTTTTTGATTGAAACCCTTAAGGTTTTAATGGCTTCAGATTTCCTCTCGACCTCGGAAAGGATTTTATCACTTTCTGCCCTATTTCCCTTGTTCTTCTCTTGGAACTCCTTGAGTTTTACTTCACGAGTGGCGACCAAGGTTCCTACCACTTTGTCTCTATCCACACAATTTTTGTACGTAGCCTCACCAGTTCGTGAAGCAACCCTTACATCAGCAAGAACCTTGCTGTATTCAACGACAAGCGCTACAATCTTTAACTTATCCTCTTTCTCTAGGCACGCAACAACTTCTTCTACAGACTCCAAGGCTAGCGGATGTCTTTCCATGGTGAGGACCCATGTTAAATCATCCAGGCATCCCAAGGTAGATCCATATTTCTATGCGGGTGATGCTAGGTCCGGATGCTTCAATACTATAGCCTCATTGATGGATTCCACCACCTTGTACACAACACATACCTTAGCCTTTTCATCCTTCAATTCACATTGCCGCTAGGCACTGATCAACTTCTCCTAGCTTAGCTCCTTTTTCATTGTAGCTAGTTCTTCCTATTTCTTATTTAACTCCCCTTCCAGATCTCTGATCCTATCATTCCACCCAAAGAGTCTAGCTTCGATCTCAACAGAGACTTTTGTTGAGCACGTTGCACAGTTGTTCACCCGAGAGCTACTAGGTATCCACCACTGGGTTGTCTTCTCTTGGTCCTGGTAATGTTATTATTTCCCCGTGGCTTACCTCAAACTCTGGCTCATCAAGGTGGGACTCTATTTCTCATGAGAGAATATTCCTTGTCCAGAGATATGAAGCCTCCCTGTCAAAAGATGAAATTGCTACAAGCTCCTCTTCCGGAATAGTACTTTGGAACCACGTGTGGAACACTTTCTTGGGGTCATCAATATAACCCATCTTCATCCTCTCCCCCTCTGCGTGCCTTCCTCCCATGCGCGTACCCTTAGGTATACTTACAATCAAAATGGGGCCTCTAGTGCTGCCGTGTTCCGCTTTTGTAGTCTCCTCCTCCTTGTTCAACACTAGCTCAACGCTGTGTTCTAATTTTTCCTACACCATGGTCTCAATGTTCTTAGTCTCTTCTCCTTCTACCACCTGGGTTGTCTGTTCCTGCATAGAGCTTGGAGACTCTTACTTCTGTGTGCTAGCTTCCTCACCTTTTCCCATGCCCTGGGCACCTTCTCCTACATAGCTATCCTTGTGCTATACGAAAAGGAACTCCTGTTCTTCTTCTCTGCCTTCCTCCTCTAAATCATGTACATTGAAGATGGGTAGCCCTTGATCTTTCTCAAGGTCCTCTACCCCACTTACTTATTCTCCACTCTCATCCTCTTCGCTCTCATCTTTTTCCCCTATGCACTTGTCCAAATTCTCAGTCTCTTCCGAGACGGTCTCTTCTTCTACCCTCTGCTTCTTCCTAACCAGAGATTCTGGTGTAGGTGAATCCATTTCTTCCTCTCCTGATGACTCCTTGTCTGATGGATTTTCTAGCTCTAGATTCTTCTCTTTTACTATGGGCCTCTTCTTGCGCGTGTACATACTGTTTTTAGCACTTTTCCCGAGGGAACCTATTTCCTATGTCTCCACCACACTTGGTATTTTATTTTCTGGCTCTTTTTCCTCCCGTTTGGGTGTGGGTCTCTTCCTACTAGTTGGATCCTGAGGTATAGATACCTCGTTCTCTAGATATGTGCCCTTCTTAGACTTGGGTCTTATGCGGATGTACACGCACGTCGCAGATCCTTTTGCAATGGGTAGAGTCATGGGCCTTGTCATTTGAACTTCATGCGACATGTATCGCTCCACGTATGTGCGCTTGCCGGGGTAGACCAACCCTTTACGCATTTCCCTGTGGTCCTGGTCCAGATTACCAAGGTCCATCTTAAACTTCTTGGACTCCCTGAACCTGTTTACTCCCGCTTGGAAGTATTGAGCTGTGAAGGCAAAGGGGAGCTTGCACCATGGCCTCCATGTCTCATCTGACAATTTGAATTTTCCCAGGAAAAAATGTTGGTACATAGAAAATTCCGCTTATCCCCTAGAGGTTGTTGGCAGTTGTTTGGGAATTCTCCATTCCACCCCGAACACGCTCCTTAGGCATGTATACCATTTTTCCAAGCGCGCCTTGTGCACAGCTCTCATAGTGTCAAAAGTGTATTTTTCAAACCTCTTTGCGGGTGAGGGGTCTTTAGCAGAGTACTCCCACACGAACTCGTCTGATGCATCTCGATACCCTGATATCCAAAAACATAATGGTTAATAGGACATTGCCAAAAAGGATCCTATCGCCTTCCTTTGCGTAGCTAACAATCTCATCCGTGATGAATGCGGATAAGTTGTAGATGGTGCCCTCTGAAATTTTCCTCCAAACATTCAACCATGGATTATTAACTTGCATCCATCTCTCCCGGCCTTTTAACTTTGACACCAGGTGCACGGCCATCTTCATTATCCGAATCCTTAATGTATGTGACATCATAATACCTTGACCCCTTCTTGTATGCATAAGCAGCGATCGTTTCCTTAATCACTTCTTTGTCGGTCAAGTCATCCTCCAAACCGTTTCCTTCACAGATGAGGCCTGTGAAATGTGAAATGATCTGAGGGGTTATGTGCATCTTACACCCTGTAAAGTGGAAGTATTCCTCATGCTATGCGTGACATCAGCTATTGATATAAGCACCCAGGTTTCCCGAAGTAGGGAAGCTCAAAGAGTTGTAATAACCCTTCCTTCTCCAACTTAACCTTCACATCATCATTATAAATGAGAAAACCCTCTAGTGTCCTTTTGTTTGTTGGGCGCATTAACTCCAACACCATCTCCTTCTCAATTGTGCTTGTCTGATGGTTGTAGTTACTCACAGACATGTTCCTTAGATGGGACTCCCACTCCTTCCCAAACAACACTCCATCTGGGTACTTGCATTTATGCATACCACTCCTCATTTTTGCATGTGCGTCAGTTTCTATGTTGCTTACCCTTGGCCTTTCCCTTGACCTTCTTGGGTGTGCTAATTGGTTTCTTAGGTGCCATTATCTAGGTCTACTTCAATCACTCCTTGTTACTCTATTCTTCCACTCTATCCAACCTTAGATCTCAAACTTGAGAAGAAATTTCCTTAACCTCATGCCCTAGTTCTTCAAACCCTAACTGGGACACTCCTTTCAAAAGACGGTGCCTTCTCCCACTTTTCCTACGCCCGTGAAATCCTTTCCTCCTGGTTCACAAATCCGAACTAGTTACTCACGCTTTAATTTCTCCAAATGTTTCTTCACACGGATCCATTTTTTGGAAGCCCTAGTTTGCAAAGGTGCAAAAAGCGCTTCTTTCTCTTTATACGCAAAGTGAATAATGAAGTGCCTCGACCCCTTTATTTATAGTTTTTCCCTTTTTAAGCATTAAGTGCTACTTCACCTACCACCGTACTTTTAACATTTAATGTGGATTTTTCAAACAAAGCCCAACTTCAACGCTTTCCCTCACGCGCCCAAACCTGTGCGGACAATCCTCCAACCTTCTGGCGCGCAACCAATCCAACATGATAGGAGACTCTTGCACGCACGTAACCAGCGCTGAAGGCACTTCTTCTATCCTAATTTTTTCTCTCGCCTACCTCGTGTTGCTTATGCACTTTTCCCTTCTTTGTACGTGGGATCTGAAAGTAGCTTTTATCTTGGAACCAACCATCCTTTTTCCATCTTTTCTTTCCAAGCACCTCTTTCAACAGGGCCATTCAACTGGGTTTTTCAACACAAACTTCCTTGGCATTTTAACCATGCTCTCCTTCACATTACTCCACCCCACACTAAAATGATGTACGGTCCTCTATGCACTCAAAAATTCTCAAAAAGTTAATAATAAGGTTACCAGCGCCCAAGGCGCAAAACAAAACAACAATGTGAAAGGGAAACACAAGAAAAGAAATGCATAAAGGAAAATTCTAAACTAACTGGAAAAATTGCCTTATTTACAAACACCAAGAAGACTTATTTATAGTAGGGCTTCAGCCTACTCCCATTAAAGTGTCTAGGAAATTTTGTTCCATCCAGCACTTGTAACTGGCACGCACCCGAATCAAGGATGTATAAGATTGTGTAGGGACCAAACCAATGGACTTTCAACTTCCCAGGATGGCGCAGAAACTTAGAATCATATAGTAAGACCATCTGCCCAACCTCAAACTTCTTGTTTCTGATGTGGTGATCATGCCATGCTTTTTGATTTGCTTTCTCTGTTGTTTGGCTCCACCTGGCGAGTGATCGTCTCTCATCCAACTTCATTAATTCATCAATTCTTTCTTCCAGTGACTTGCTCATCAGCCAACCCTCCTACGCGCGCTATTCACAGAGAAGGTAACATGAATTCAACTAGGATAGAACAACTTCCACGTCAAACACCAATTGAAATGGTGTGGCTTTTTTCAACCTTTTATAAGTTGTCTTGTAAGCCCATAATAATGGATGATACTTTGTCATCCCAATCTTGTCTTCCGACATCACAAATTTTGGTCAGGGTATGACTCAGTATTTTGTTAAATGCTTCCGTGGTTCCATTTTCTTGTGGGTGATAGGGGGTAGTCTTGTGATGAGCCACCATGAACTCTGCTAACAGGATCCTCATGGTCTCATTCAAGAAATGCATACCCCTATCGCTGGTTAAACTCAAAGGACATCCATACCTCATGATAATGTTCTCCCACAAAATCTTTCCATTATGGCTGTTGTGCAGTCTTTAGTTAGGGCTGCCTCTGCCCACCTTGTCAAATAGTCTATGTGCAAGTGATGACATAGTGTGACCCAGTCCTATGTGTTGTTGGTGCAATAGGTCCTACAAAGTCTATTTCCCACTTCTCAAAAGGTTTCAGTGCTAGGTATAGGGTGCAAAGGCATTTCATCTCTCTTTCTTGGCTTGCCAATGCGCTGACAATGGTCACACGCTTTACAATAGTCTTTACAATCCTTGTACAATAGTTTTCCCACCACAATCCTGCCATTAATATCTTACGCACGGTGGCGTCACCTGCATAATGCCCACCCGCACTTCCTCCATGTGCTTCCTCTATGATGGTGAGGCGCTCATGCTCTAGTACACACCTGCGCAAAACTTCATCACGTCCTAACTTGTATAAGTCCCACTGATCAACATGTAGGGCATGACGCGTATGGCTAGTTACGTTCTTCTCTAATGCCTTCATTCCTTCTGGTGCCACACCTTCCTTTAAAAATACTGAAATCTCCTCCAAATCCAAGGGTGCACGCCTGCAACCTAAACAGTTGTGCATCTGGCATTGTCTCCTCAATACTCTACGCATCCTCCCCTGAATCAATTCTTGATAGATGATCAGGCCCACAATTACTCTTTCCCAGGCTTCACTACTACCGTGAACTCAAACTCTTGAAACAACAATACCCACCGACATATGTTCCCTTGTAGAATGGGCTTGTTCACTAAATACTTTAACGCCATGTGGTCGGTGTAAAATACAAAGGGTGTTGCCAGCAGATACTGTCTGAACTTGAAAAGCACATGTAGATCATTGACAATGCTTCGTGCTCAGTCATGGTGTAATTCTACTCTGCTGGTGTCAACTTCCTGCTTGCAAAACATAGAGGATGATCAACAATTCCTTCACTTAAGCTATGCAAGCACTGCTCTAATGGCGGTTCCTGAGGCATCTACATGGACATGGAAAGGCTTGTCCCAAGAGGGAAAACGTAATATAGGTGCATGTGACAAGCCTATCCTTTAATGTGTCAAACGCCCACCCTGATTGCGCCTCTCCCCAATGGAAGGAACTTTTATGTCTGAGCAATCTCTTCTAAGGTGCGGCTGATCTTGGCATACTCCCTTGATGAATTTCTGTAATAACCCGTATGCCCAAGGAATCCGTGCACTGCGCTTTGGCTAGTAGGCCTCCCCCAATCCCACAATAACTGCAACCTTGGCAGGATCTACTAGCAATCCCTCCTTACATATGATATGCCCCAATAACGTCCCAAAGGGTGTAGCAAATACACACTTCTTAATGTTGAGGGATATCCTCAACTGCCTACACCTCTCAAACATTAACCTCAAATTGTCACAATGGTCTTTTACTAGCCCATACACTGTCCAATCATCCAAATAGACCTGAAGAAACTTATGGATGAAGTCCTAGAATGCTTGCACCACTATGCATGAAAAAATAGTAGGTGCATTCTTCAAACCAAAGGGCATGACCGTGTATGCAAAACTTCCCCACTCAGTGGTGAAAGTTGTCTTCTCCTAGTCTTCCTTTGCAATCTGGACTTGGTGGTACCCTAAAAATCCATCCATAAAGGAATATATTTCATGCCTAGTGACTTCTTCCAAAATCTCTTTAGTGAAGGGGGTTGGAAAAGGATCGATGACACAAACTACATTTAGCTCCCTATAATCCACGTACAGATCCTAATCCGCCCATCCTTATTGATGCTGATTACCATCAGACTTATTCAATCTGATTCTTCCACAGCTTCAATGATCCCAGAAGCTATTATTTTGTCTATCTCCTCCTTAACCTTTACACGTAAATTGGGATTCATCCGGTAGGGTCTCTTCCTGACCAGGCAGCACGCACCATCCTTCAGCTTTATCTTCATCTCCCCCCAAGGAATGGTGGATGCCTTTGAGCTCATGGTACCCAGTGCAGGAATAAATCCTCAAATTCACGCAACAGATCAATGATCTTAGAGACTTCCTTCTCTGACCAGTAATATCTAATAATAGCTTCCTTAGGTTCTTCTCCTGAACCTGATGTTAACCTTCTTTGTCTTTAAGGGCTCATGGTAGGCCCGCACGCATGAGTATCAACACTATCCACTACCTCATGTACGTCCCTACAGAATGGCTAACATCCAAGCTTTCTGCTTCCTCCCCATCAATCACATACACCAACTTCCCTTTCTCCTTTTCCAAACACGCATGCTCAAGTTGTAACTCTTTTGTTTCTTCTACCTCTTCTTCAAAGCGTGCCTCCAAACCTGGTCCACCTAGCAGTAACTCCAACAACCTATCTTCTATCATGACAATATCCCCCATGGTAAGGCACTTCACAACTTGCAATGCCTTATCAACTGATGGCTTGGTACTTCGATATTCAAAGGTTTAAATGAGGTCAGCTGCTAGCTCTTGCCAATTTCCTTGTTTGGCGGCATGTCTCAGAATGTATGTACCATGCGTGCATGTAATCCTGTAGTGTAGAATACAACTTGTATACCCAAGAGGGATGGTGGCAAAGCTTTTGCACCTTCTCTCCAGATCCTTCTCACAAACTTGGATGTGGAAAGAGGTGGGTTCCTTACCATGGTAGTCCTTGATGGTGGTGGGCATGTTACTTCTAGAAAATCTGACAGAGAGAGCAATTCTCACCTCGCGCCATTCCAAAAGGCTCTCCTGATGTGTAGCCCACCACCGTGCCACTATGCTGAGTAGGACATAACTTAACATCCCTCTTCGTTCCTTCTCCTCCTTCCACTGAGCTTCCATCTCCTGTAAAAAGATCTCAGGGAAGGCTCCTCCTGAATACTTAGGCAATTCCTTTCCTCCTAGGCACCAGACTCGTATGCACCTTTGTTACTTTGGTCACCGACCTCTCAACTGCTTGTCCGATCAATTCATAAGTTCCATGCACCCAATTATCACATGCTAGACTGGTGGTATCACTTACTAACTGAGATCCTCAAACTAGATAACTCCGTCGGTAGGATGGATTATCTCTGGGTCCCTGATTGAGCGCACATATATCCTCGTCCAGAACTTCTTCCCCAAAGGTTCAGTATAGGGTGTCGACTTCCCATCAGCCAGGGGTATAATGACCTGCACTCCTTATTTTCAAAGAATATGTACCCTTTGTTGAACTGAAGGTCCGCATTGTTCTTGTAACACCATGGGCATGCCCAAGTAGTGCTGGGAAATTCTCTGCCTCGGCGAGCACCAAGAATTTGAAGTCCCCAGTAAACTTAGCTCCCTAGATAGTGATAGTTGCATCCTTTAAGACATTCCGATGGGCATTGCCTTCAGCATTTTTTTCCATATACAACACATTCGAAGATGGCTGTAATGCAGGTCTTCCCATCTAATGCCATGCATCTATAGTGAGAACATTGACCTCTGCACCTGTGTCAATGAGGATATTACTAAGGAGCCATCCATCTACGACTGCATCCAATGTGATCTCCTTTTCATATTCAAGGCTGTGAGGGGGAAGGTTTACATGCAATACCTACCTCTCATGCTCTCCTCTGGTGCATGTGGTACCTTCTCTCTCAACCATGATCCTAGCAAGGGAATAATATTTTCTTGCCTTAGCATTTTACATACTTCCTTGACATCATCCAGGTCATCCTTTGGTGCCTCGACCTTCCTTCCTTGCTCCTCCCTCCTGGACTTCTCCTTTAGACACTAGATTTCTCCTTGTAAAATCTGAATGACATCCATGGTATCTTGATATACCTCCTTTTGATGCGCAGGGTCCAAGTACTTCCCATGAACTACTTCCTCCCTTGAAACCAAGTTCTTCTGCCTTGGTATTTCCTTTGCGCACGTAACTTCTGCTCTTGTTGTTACCAAAACCGGATTCCAAGCCTGCATCACGTGTCACACATGCAGCATCCATTGTGTGTCTGCCTTCTTAATGCTGACCATTACAGTGCCCTTGTCTTTCCAGTGTTACTGATTCATGTGCTCAAACAACTCCAGGCACTTCTCATACTTGTGCTTCTTTCTGCACCATGAGCACTGCAACAGGTCTGGGCACTCTCGTTTGTAATGCTCTGTAGACCCACAATTGAAACAGGTTCCATGCAGGAACTCAGTCCTTCCTCCCCCACTGGTTACCATGACCATGAAATCCTCCTTGAAAACCCCTTCCATGCACACCTCCATCTGCATGCTCCTCATAATAGTGATCATCACCCTTAGAACTACTGGTAATGCTGGTCTAGCACACCCCATGATCAATGGCCTCATGGATCTGATCAATGAGCCTATAGTCCTTAGTATCATGGGTTGTAGAGGTATAGATCTTACAGTAGCAAGACACATTCTTCCTGAATTGCGTCGCATTGTAACAAGGGGCATCTACTTGCATCATGGTCCCCATGAAAAATTTCACAGTCTACTATCACGGTGCATGTACCGTTCCTACTAGGGGAAATTATCCTTGACATGCCCCTCTACTTCACAATCTGTGCACCATAAACCACTTCGAGTCTCATGGGCCAGAGTTCACAGACAACTTCTCCAGCTACTTAGCCATAGTAGCAATTTGAGCCTCCAGGAATGGGCTAACACCAGTATCAATACTACCAATAGCCTCAGTGCGTACAAGAATACTTCCAATGCCTCGCGTAGGTCTGTGAAATTTTATGAGATAAGGCCCTTCTAAAAGGTGTGATCAATCCTCCAACAAACCACTGAGCATGCTATGAAGGGTGAATATCATATGATAATTTAGACAAGAGAATTTTAAAGCATGCACATCATACTCCCACACACTCTCTGCCATTCCTTGTTGAATCTCCTTCAAGGCAGTTGATGCTCTTCTGTTCAAACTCAGGGATGTGGAATTATACCAAGAAGGTGTTCTTTAAAGTAGTATAATCCACCACCGTTTGATGAGGGTCATATTTCCTATACCAGCTATGTGCGCGCCCTTGCAACGTGGTTGCAAACTAACTAGCCTTCCACTCCGGGGTTGTGATACCCTTTGCGTGCCATAGCAGTTCACACTTGTGAACATGTTCTGCAGCATCCTCAATACCTCTATAATCTGGCAAGTGTAACGATACATCTCAAAGAAGACTTGAGGGGGTGGCTGGGGCCCTTGTCCTCCTGAGCCAGAGCCTTGGTTCCCTCCTAGTGTTTTCTCCGCATCACCTAGATCCACCAGGTCCACCAGGTCCTGTGCCTCCTGAGCCACCAAATCCACCTCAGATCTTCACTAGGTCCACCATGTTTGTGCCTCCTTCTCCACTAGACCCACCAGGTCCTGTCTTGCCCCTAGATAGTCGTGTGTCAAGTGTCCCCACGGTTCCACTGAACTGTGCGCCGATGGTCTATGATAGTGCCCCACTACCACTATTGTACCCCACGCCACTCCCAGATGTGATACCGAAGGCTTGTATACTAGCTCCTTGTTGCAAAGAATCCTCCAAATACTAGAATATGTGCAGCCATAAAAGTGGGAACTGAAAAATTGTACCTCCTAGGTGTAGATTTGTCGTCACTTCCACTGATATCAACTCGGTCAATGATACTCCTTCCTGGTTCTAGAAAACCAAGCGCCAGGGTTTGGTCACTGGGTGGGTTCAGATACATGCCAATGACTCTTCTTTCTCCACGTGATGAACTCTCACTAGAAGCCGAAGGGGTCTCTCTTACGCACTTTCCAAGATGGGGTAGCATAGACTTCTCAGGTTCCATGTCCTCCGTGTGAACCTCGACTCCTTCCCACAACGATCTGCCTCCATAGATCCATCACACTTTCCACCTCATGTTGTCTAGCAATCTCCCTTTCACGTGCTTCACTATACTTGAGCCATCTCTCCTCCCTTTCCTTCTCCATCATAATATATGCCATCTTCCTCCACCCTAGCTTCCTCGCCCAACGCTCAGAATGGTTTAGCTGGCCATTAGAAATGCCTCTAAACCCAAAGTAACAACCAGGATCTTCATTGCCATAGGGATAGCACGTAGAAATGATCCTCTAGGCTCCCACAGAAACTCAAACTCAACAACCTCCAGACAAGAATATGTGGAAATGGCATATTCCAAAGTGTAGCTAGTCAGTGTTCCCTTTCCACCAATGATCCACAACACGGGTCCATGTCATATCTACATCCTACAGCCTCTAGTATTCTTCTTGGGTCCACACATGTGATCCATAATGCCAACTTGATCTAGATGCATAGGCTAAGAGCCACTCATATAGTTCTACTGGGAAGCAACAGAAAAAAAATTCATACAAATCATGGTAGAGGTTCTCTTCTACCCATCTACGTGCATCAAACTCAGGTCCAGTGCTGAATCTCTGAGAAAATTCATCCTCCGTGCTCTTGAACCATGATTCAACACTTTCCAAAGTTAACCACTCTTTCATTACTCACTACACAGATAATGATGTATGCCATTTCCCACTACAACTTCGAAAAGAGGTCCCGGCAACGGAACCAAGATGTAGTCATTTTTACCCCTATCACAAAAGAAAGGAACCCCATGTGCACCGGCCTATCACCCAGCGGATGCTGGGCACTCACTCGAGGCACACGCAGGTGTCGAGTCTCTCTTTTATGTGAGTTTAGTGGGAAACATCATCATCTATGATTTGTGCTTAAGAGATTTAAAAGGAGTTAAGACATTCAAGAACCATAGAGCTCAGAACAACCTCTAGATCCTTGCAATCATTACAGATGGAAAGTACTTAACATAGATTATCTAACTTGTACCACAACAGAAAGAAGTATACAAGCATCCATACTTAGCATAAACATAAATGAAAGAGAACTATGAGAAATACGTATGCATCAGAATCATTGATATTCATATTCATATAACTGGTAACCTCATTACATCCATGGAGCCATTACATAAATGTCACAGAGAAACAGACCACAGTCATGCATTACAACTGGACTAATGTAGCTAGGATTATCAAAAGAAAAATTATAACAATCCCCATACCCATTATACATTCTTTCCCAAATACCATTATCCACTAACAGAGTTCTTGCAGTATTTCTATAGAGCTCCGCCCTCTTCTAGTTCTCTCTCTATTTACTCTGTAGGTGCTTGTATTTATAGCCTTTCTGGGACTGCCAACTCATCCTCCAGTGCCCTCAGATCAGATGCCAAGTGTCTGAATGTGGTCCTCCATGTGAGCATGCTCTCCCAAGCCTGAGCTTTCCAAATTTTCACCATGATGTGCTTCTAGAAGCTTCTACCATAGGCATGCTCCTTCCTGGGCCAACCTGTTGCCAGGCTGGCACCTTATCCACTCAGCATGTGCAGGTCCGGTCATGCTTTTCATGTGTTCTGTCCCAAACATCCCAATTTGGCTAAGTCCTAAACCCTTGGTTCTATTCAAGTGCGCGCACGTGTGCGTGCCACATGGTTTCCTTAAACCCTGCCCTGTGCACGCTTTGTCCTTGCGTGCCTCTCTTCAACTAGGACCTTGCGCACCTAAGCACCTTTTGTACTTAGCCAACATTCTAGGGGCCCAACATGAATCTACAAAATCCAATGGGTTACTTAGCATTGTCCATAAAAAAATAGCTAAGAAACTTGACAAGTTTGTTGTAATATTCCTTATAAGGGGCTCAATATGAGAAGAAGTAACATGAATAACACCAAGTATTTTGGTTAAAACATGAAATTATATAACTAAAGAATGAGTTTTAGTGATTGAGAAGGCTATTTTCTTCTCAATTCTTTCAATCACAAATTTCCATAATTTACTGGATGTGCTATTGATTACATAAAATTCCAAGAAGTATGAGCCACATGCCTTGTTGAATCCATTTCAAAGGATAATATTTCAACCAATACGACAAGGGAATTGTAGTCTATGTGAAGTATTAAGTTTTTTATTATTACATAGTGGATCTTAACACTTTGCAAAACATATCCAAGCATAAAAAATATTCATTAAAGGAAGTTTCATTCTTGGGGAGAGTAAGAAAAGAATCATCTAAAAATTGGCCATCAATGACTTGAGTTCTAATTTGGAGGCATGAATCCCCAGATTAAATCTTATTCAACTATGTAAGTGAGAAGTACCCAAATTATTTCACCACAAAAACATATAGTGCAGACGCAAGAGGAAATCCCTACCGAATAGAGAAAAAGAGACCAAATACTTCAAATTCTTAGCCATTGATGGTTAAGAAAATTGAATCCTCTAAGAAGAGCATTTATATAACTAAAAGAAAAAAATCTAAACCTAAGACCCTTTAGCATGGGTAGGATGAAGGGCCATTTAATTCAATCATATGATTTTTCAAAATCCAACTTCAGAATGATATAGAGTTATTGAGAATTATAATCCCATTCCATTCCTTCCCAAACAACAATAATGCTATCAAGAAAAAAAAACCTTTTATAAAACTTGTTTTCTCTCATTTGATAATCATAGGAAGAGTATGGAAAAGCGGAGCATGAGGTCCCTGAATATGATCATGTATGATAGATTCAACAGAGTGATGGGCCTCCAACTGGTTACAAGTTCGAGATCCCCTGCTTTAGGTATAAAATTGATATTACCTTTGTGAATAAATTTACCTAAGGATTTGTTAGTAGCAATTTTTGATAGAACTGAAGTAGGGAGAGCTCCATAAATGGCCATATGGAGTTGAAAAATTTATAGGTAAATCCATCCACATTTGCTGCTTTGTTGTTTTCCATACATTACACCATCACATAGTTCTCCTCCATGGTGAGGGCGGATTCACATGATCATCTAGATAAAGAGTTTAACTTGTAGGGGACTACATCCAAGCATTATTGTAGATCCTAATCCTAATAAAACATCTTCAAGTCATAGATTAGAACACTAGTTTGTAATGGTCCAAGAAGGCCGCAGAGAAATTAGGAATGTTGTTGGATTGAGTATGTACAGTTTGAATAGATTTGATTTTTTACTTGGCTTGTTTGGTCAAAAAAGATTTGAAAAATTATTTGGAAGCTTTATCTTTGACCTAAGCAATGTAAAATGAGAACTTTAATTTCCAAATATTGTGTTTAAGTTCAATTGCTATTGATTCCAATTGAGGATCAGAGGGCTTACATTAAATCTTGGAAAAAACACCTTTAATTTTTTTGTGTAGCGAATAATTGAACCATTTGCAAACTTGCACCTCTTGTTTTCTAAAGTGGTGGAGGAAGGAGATAATACAATGCATAACATTATTCCACTATAAAATATTTCTAGAAAAATATGGTGAACATGGTGCTAAATTACAAACCCTAGAAATGAGTTGGATGATTCCCTTGTGATCTGGAAGAAACAAATTAAGCAATAACTATGTATGTGGAAATTTAGTTGGACACCTCCCCATTCCAGCTAAAGGCAATACGAGTGTGGTTAGAAAGAAAAATTTCTTAATGGATGGTGAAAATTACTGTCCATAAATATGAAAAGTGAACACATGTTGAGCTGAGGAATCATATCACAATCAATTCTTATGAGTATCTGATCAAATTTGTCCTAAAAAATACACATCTAAACCAAGGTTGAGAAGTAAATTCCCACCATCAGAAGAAGAGGGTCTAAAAAAACTCTAATGGCTTTCAAAATATAACCACACTTCATGATATCCCACACACCATTACATTGGTGGTGCACTCTCTTTTCCCTCATAAACCTTAATCATATTAAGTCACCCCAAACTATCCAATAGGCTAAAAGTAAATTATATGCTAACCATCACCATAATGTTGATCTTTTACTAATCTTTCTAGACCATCATTAGGGGCATAAACGTTAATGAGGCTAAAAGAGCTCCCATCAATGTCAAGAATTTTGATGGGAAAAATATTTACCTGATGTAATTAATAAGGACCCACATTTCATGGAAATTGAAATGTTGGCTTTATTCTGACCATCCACATGAAAAGTGTAAACATGCATGGTATTTAATGAAAAAACCCTTCAAGGAGCTCCAAAAAAAAATATGAATCCCTAACTTCTTGCAAAAAATTAAAATATAAATCTCTTAGTCATTGATAAGCATAATTCACAAAGGTTTTTCTTTAGGACTCTGTGAGATCTCTTACATTTGAGGATCTAAAATTTGTGAGAAAAATTTCTCCATGTGTAGTTCCCCTTATCTATCTTTAGAACTTTGTATCAATTTGTAGAGAAACAAAATTATTAGTCAAAAGAAGATGTTGGTTTTTGCAAAATATATTCTTCAAAGGAAAATAGAGTGGTGTTTAGTCCCATTATCTCCCTCAAGTAACTAATCCTCATTGCACAAGAGTTGAGAGGGTGGAGAAACTGATGAAAATATCCCAACATTGGAAACTAGGCTTTGAGGAACAACCAAAGGTTTTGAGACCAGGGGAACCAAAATGTGTGTGGTAAGAATGTTATCATATTTTCACATGTTTTAGCGGGGTTCTCCATTGAACATTGTGCGATCCACTTTAGGTTTCATATTCCCAATTAAGGACTTTGTGTTGGCCATTGTGGTCCAAACTTCATTCTTTTCTATCATAATTTTATTTTCAGTGAGTGGTTTCCCATGCCCATGAGGGCTTGAGAAATTTTTTTGCATAAAGCTTTCAAATCCAATCTAGATATGGAAAAATTCTTTTAAGTATTTTTTAAGGTCAACCTCGACATAAACGTGTTTTTTTGGATGAGCTAAATAGAAGTGATGAAATTCATTATGAATCACTCACCCAATGGGTTTGACTACTTTTGATATAAAATACAAGAGGGGAACCATTAGGCAGGAAAAATTGACCTCAAACTTAGACTTTAAGGAATCTTGCTCAGTGACTCTAAACTTATGAAACTGATGAGATAGGATCATGAGGGTATTCTACAAGAACTAGTAACTCAATTTAGTAAGAAATAATTACACTTGTAAGGGCTCTTAGAAGGAAAAGAAAAAAAACCCCTTGGTGTGGTTTTTGACTCTAGTGACATGAATCCCATTAGGCTCCCAATGGTGTTTAATATTAGGCCTAGATAGAGTCATATAAGGGGATAAAATTAACCTAGCGATAAATAAAAATTATTATTTTCATACCATTTAAAAACTACTTCAATAGAAACAACATTTAAAAAAATATCAACATGATAAGGAGTTACTAACTAATTATCTCATTGTAGATCTTCAAAACAACATTTCGAGCTCACTTAGGTGCCATCCTCGTTGGATTTCTATAATTGGTTAATTGATGCTAATATTTATAGGCGTAAATCAACACTTTAATATTCCTACTAAACCAAAGAGAGCAATTGAAATTAATTTAGGTAGAACTTGACCCTTGGTGCAAGGGGTTCTCCCAAAGTGATTAAGCATCTCCTGTAAATGTTGAAACTCTAGAGCTACCATCTTGAGTTGCACTTGAATATGAAGGAAAACAACATAGATAATAATAACTTTATCATTGATGATAAATTGCTAAGAAATAGGTCCATTATTAAAAATAACATTTTTTTTGGTTTTCCATAATTAATAAAAGAACAAGAAACTCTAAAAATGCCACAAAAAGAAATATAAATAGGCCAATGAGAAGGGTCACAAAAAATCCATTTTCCACATGGAAAGGCTCAAAGTGAAAAGGTTTAAAAAGGGAGTGGATCAATGTCTAGGTATCTCTAGCTCGAGGTTAAAAAATAAAATGTTTAAAGGTCTCAATTTTAGTACACACAAGACATTTGGGATTTAAAACAAAAATGTGTTTAAGCCTTTCATCTAGAGGAAACCTTGATAAATAAAGCACCACATAAAATGAGCAATTTTTGGCTCAATTTTTAGACTTCCTAACTTGATTGAGGTGTGCAAACAAAGATTGAGATGAGAAGTTCAAGATCCAACAAGGAATTAAAACTTTAGAGATATGGGGATAAAGGGCTCATGATTTGATAAAGTAAGACAAAATAGTAATTTTTGAAATAAATATCAATATTCATATTATAGTTCAAAATTGCACCCATGATGTGATCGTGATGGATCAAAATTTTTGAGGCAACAATGGGGACCGTCTCCAAGCTATGGGACCCTGCGCATGTGAGACGGACCTCCAGAGAAGGCCATTTCCTCTACCTATTTCTACTGCTATTTCTACTCCTAATGCTTGAATGGAAATCTAAATTAAACATGTCAAAGGACCAGGGATCGAAGGATATGCAGAAAGGGAAATCATAGGCTAAAAGGGGTGATGATAGCACCAGAGAAAGGGCCGGATCACTCTCTATGAGGGGAAGGAAAAGGCAAAAGCATGGGAGAGAGGGAAGAAAAATTCACACCACATACAAGAACCACAAAAAAAATTTCCACGCGCTGGTAAACACATGAAACTGGAACCTACAAGTGGAAAGTGCACATCATGCCAAAACGTAGCAAAGAGGCAAGACATAACAACAATGAGAAAAGGGAAGACAAAAGTGCCACAAAACCTGATTTTTATTTCTTCAAGGATCACAATCATTTACAATCATGGAAGGATGTGAGAATACATTACACAGACCAAGCATAAGGTCTGAAACTTGTGGGAAGTCAGCCACCATTTTTTCATGGTGTCGTCACAACAAAGAGGGATCCATTTTTGTCGGCTATATTTTCTACACAGCTAAAAACCTAGGCAGTCATGAGATAAATATCCCTCATTTACCAGTTAGGATCCCGTGTAAGATGTTTATCAATTTAGTGGGTATGAATCCTAATAACTATTTGTGGGGTTTTAATTTAATTACAAAGCTTATGAACTATAACTAAGAAAATCTACAACAAGTAAGCAACTGTTTATGAAGTATTTGCAGAAGGGGGAAATAATGGAGTTTAGGAAAGAAGAAAGGAAGATATGTAATTCAACCAATAGTTTATAGAGTTGGTCTCATACATATAGATTAAATAAATGAGTAGATATCACAATATTCAGAAACAAAGGAAAAGAAAAGCTTCTAATCTAGATCTCAGATAACACAAAATTTATCCAAAGATCCACACAGAAGTGAGAAGAAAATGCACCATGGACACAAAGTTCTCCAGAGATATGCCTTTATCCAATTCCTCATCTTTCACAAAAATGACATCAAGGGTTGTAGCACAAATTCTAGAACTCAAGAATGCTAATTAAAAAATTGTGATCCTATTTACCCGTAGGCTCTTCCTCTATTTATAGTGTATAGAGGGCAATTACAAATAAGAAGTTTTTAATGAATTGCCACATGCGGAAGCTATGAGAAAAGGGGAGCTGCTGACAATCTTCCTCTTGGAATTCCTCTTTGCATGACATGCATGATATATAACTGAAAATAAAACCTTCTATTTTGCATGTCTGCCACCTATTTCCAAGTAATTGACTTCTTCCATTAACTTGAAGTAACAAATTTTAAACCAATCATTTAAGTTTTACAATTTAATTGATTACTCAATTACTTGTTTGGAGAAAATAAGAAAAATAAGAAGAAAGAGGAGAAGAAATTAGAAGAAAGTTACTGCAACACTCCTAGTCTTGTTCTTCTTCCATCATCTGCATGGTGATCTAGCCTATATTAGACTTCTGCTTCATGAATGATCTGAATAATATCTCTGCCTTGAATTTGAGATGTTTTTTTCTCCCACATGTTCTTGAATCCTTTACTTTGATTCTCACTAAACTGGATTTGGAAGCAACTGACTGTGATTTTTCTTGTGGGTGTTGCCTTTGACCTATTTTCCCTCTTATCCTTGAAACTTTTACAGTTCTTATCTAGTACCTGCACCAATAAAATGATTGCTCGTAAACAATTCAGAAAAAACTCATCATCTTTTATTTTTGATTGCATATGAGCAATTTTAAATTCTAGATAAGCACTCTGAGTGAAGGAAAATACAAGTAAATTCAATGAAGGCTTCAACTGGAAGATTGGGAGCACATGCAAAAGCTCCTGAAAGGAATTTTCCATGCAATAAATTCAACATCGGCTGCATTAGAAACAAGAGAATGAATTTTTTTCCAGAAGTCTTTGCAATTATGAGAGTTGGATCTATTTCTTTCTCTGATTCTGAAGATATATTCAATGTATCAGACATTGACTTCTGCTTTCTTCACCAATATGGGCATAAATGAAGTATTCATGCAAATAATTCAGACACAGTATGAAGCTCATAAGGCATGAATATCTAATTTCCTCACCAAGATATAATTATAAAGCCCGCTGCCCTCTATTTTTAGACTTTGCTTGCATTCCAAACAAGCTAAAAATATTATTTTATGCACTTGTGCACTCATATCAACATGCAAATAGCCCCTATTTTTGAATAATAAAAAGAACGCTTCTCCAAATCTAGGCACCAAAACTGGATGCTTCATGACAATTAATAAAAAAATTCAGCTTTAAGGCATTTAGCTATGCCAGAATGGGTCACACTTTTTGGCTAGAAGTCATGTTAAAAATAAGAAGTCAAAGCAATGGGAATTTTTACCCTGCAAGGCAGCTCCAAAAATTCCATCTTTCACTTAAGTGACTTGTCTTTCATAATGGCAAAAAATACCCTGCCAAGGTAGGCACAAAATTCCCACCTACCTACCACTTACCAAAATTCTTTCATAGACATCGTAAGTGATTTGACTTTAATGATGCGACTTGCATGAAAAATAGCCTCAACTTCTGCAACTTAGGCAGGCTTTGATAAAAATTCCCACCTGCCTGGCACTACCAAAATTCCTATTGGCAGATTAAGTGATTTGACTTTTCATCATCGGAAATTTTCACCTTCCTAGGAAGTGCAAGAAATTCCCACTGGCACTTAAAAACCTTGGGCAGCTTCCATTTGAAAGTGCGACTTGCTAGGCAGGCAAGAAATTCCCGCTTCCTACCACCTCTGAAAGTGTGACATTGGCAGCTTAAGTGATTGCTCTTCCAAAAAAGTGTGACTTGCATGAAAGATAGCTCTCTAAAGTCACGTGAAAACTCATCAACAACATTTTACTTCCATTTTTTCCTTTTTTGGATTTTTAGTGAAGAAAACAAAATAATAGAATAAAATTTTCCATTTTTGGAAAGGGTCCTAGAAGATGTAGCAACAAAAACTTGTAAGTGCGATAACTTTCACTCCGTGGCTCTGTTTTAGGTGTCGTTTTCTCTAAAAGTTCATATTTTCTTGATCTCTACGCATTGCCATGGAAATAATCAAAAAAAACATTTTTGCACCTTTTTGGACCAAGCGACTTCTTGCGATCTTCTGAAAGAATCCTGAGCTTTGATCGCCTTTAGATAGATTAGTAATTAAAAATATTGGATAGATTTTCAAAACCCTTGGCCTCTGAGAGAAAGGTTTGAACAGGAAGAATGAATATGCTACAGGAATTTCCAGAGAAAACAAACCAAAACATATACAAAAAGAAATAAAACAAAACAAAAGAAGCTGCAAGCAATTGCTAAAAAATTTCTCTAATTAGCTGATATGAAAAAATTCTTCCCCCTGAGTGAATGTTATGTGGTAATAATGATGGGGTGAAGCGCTTTATATAACTTCTAAATCCTCCAATTTTTGCTCAATCTATTTTCAAAAGAACTTTATTTATTTAATAAATAAATAAATAAAATTCTCCCAGAAAAAACCTGACGAAGGGATAGAGTGAGTTTTGGCACATGGGTATTTGTAAAATTTGGATTTTATGACTCTTTAGGGATACCTTAGAGAAATGCAAACAAATGCAGGAAAAAAAAACACAAAATGACCCATTACTTGAAAATATTTTTTTTTTAAAAAAGGGGTAGTCCCAGATTATCAAGGTGAAAAATTGGGGACACCACCTTTCAATGAGAAATTGCTCTTAGATTTATAAAAGAAGGAGAGAAGAGGACGGGACAAGAAGAGGGAAACTCAGATTCAAACTTCCAACCACCAACATGAATCAATTAATGCCTGTGAATCTGCATGCAGTGCTATCAGATGCTCTTCCCCATGTCTATTTGGCATGTAGAAGAAGGAAGAGGAAAGATCTGAATAAAATATGGTGGTTGAGTTGATTATATATCTGCATTAATGACCAGAAAAACATTTCCCTATTTTACGCCTACCAAATCTTGCCAAAATATGAATTTGAAAAGTCCAATGTGTATTTAGCCCTTAGTCAACAGCTTCTAAACAAGCCCAGGCTTGTGTGTGTTAGAGCCCTGTAGGAAAATTTGGATGACAATCTGAAGGTACGAAGTGGCAAACTGAACATGCAAGACAAGGCACTGTGCCCGAAGCGCATGCTGATTCTACTTGAAGAATTGGTGAACTGTTGATCTATTTTTGGTATCTCAATCAACTGCTGCGCAGAAGGATAGGGAAAGTCATGTGTAGCACAATAACTATTGGTTTGGGATTGCAAACAGTCATCTCTTTGTGATTTGGTGCCCTAAGATTCTTGGCCGCGCTTTGCACATAGTATTACGTGCCAACCTACACTACCAACTTAGAAATTGGTAACATTAGAGTTAGAATATAAATATAAGTTGCCAAAATAACTGGGGGGTTATTTTGGGCAACAATTTGGTGACTTTCGGGGCCATATGCCTGCTAGATGAAGAGACCAATAACCTTAGAATCATCCATTGGGCATGGAGTCATCCTGGAAACATGACAGATCTGATCTGTAACTTGAAGAACCCCTGAAGTCACTTGAAGCATTGTCTGAACTCTACACTAAACTGTAGTGCTCTTATGTGAATATGTTCTGACTTGGTTATGAGAGTGAGAAACTTTGTATAGATTTTTGGAATTGCCTCTTTCTTAAAACTAAACTACCATCCTAGGAAACAAAAGGGTGCGTGAGAGTGTACGAAAGGGAAGAAATCAACGCCAGAAGGAGCGCACCAAACAACAAGAAACACAACAACTATGTACAGAAGTTGAAGATCATACATGTTCCAAATGGAACATGCTAGAGTGTGCACGAGAACTTGTTTTACTGAAATCAAACCTTGTATACCCTACATTAACCACAGGTAAATGGTGCTTAAGTAAAACCTATGACAACAAGGGAGAAGTAGCTTCCTTTCCTCACAAATTATGACCATGTAACTTATTTGACACTGAACATGGTCTTTGTTAAGAGTGAGAACCTAATCTGAAGATGGTCTCTCACCCTTCTCCTCTAAAGTATCAAACAAAGAAAACATATACCTCCTTGAAGTTGGTCTACGCTTGGATTTGGGAGGCATTGTT
The DNA here is from genome assembly GCA_019776745.2 of Taxus chinensis. Taxonomy (NCBI): domain Eukaryota; kingdom Viridiplantae; phylum Streptophyta; class Pinopsida; order Cupressales; family Taxaceae; genus Taxus; species Taxus chinensis. The sequence continues at coordinate 906,640,268 of CM034149.1, read as the reverse complement.
GCTGACCTTTGGCATGTTAGAAGCTTTACCTCAAGCAATGAAGTGATCATGACCGGTGAAACCTTTGTCATTGGCTCTAAACTAGCCAAATATTTGATTGGGCATGGTATGATCCTTGTGATTTTCCCATTGCTTTGAAGCTCGATCCGATAGATAGTATTATCTTTCAAACTCTCTACCTGAAGGTGAATTTTTGCAGGCTGGGTCATGCATACTTTTTTATCTTCTCCAGAACTGTGCCCTCTGAAACTAACTAGATTTCTTCTGAAACAGGTACCCTCTTTTTCTCACTCTACACAATCTCATCCTCCCAGTCATAGTCACACCATTCTTCAACAGTTCTACAATCGTCAAACATGATGACATTTGTTGGGGGTGGCACATAGGTAAGGGATTATTTGTTTTTATCACACTTAGAAAGAGGGAACTTAGAAGAAGATAGGAGGATGGGCATGGAAGGGAATTCTTGCAAGGGGAATGAAAACACATGCAATAGGGGTGATGATAGGGATAGAAGATGAAGCAAAGAGAATATGGGAAGGAAATGAATTCTCGAAGGGAGCAACACACAAAATGTTGCTAAATGGAAGGGCTGTAAGATGATAGTGCAAGGTTTTTGCATTGAAAGGGTTTTCCTAACACTATATTTTTGAGCCTCTATTAACTTAGCCCACTTTGTAATCTAGGTTAGCATCTCATTAAATAAGTGCAACTTCTGCTGGGTGCTAAACCAACCTGGAACAGGGCTGACCCATGGACATGGAAACTTGACAAAAACTCTAGTTGCCTTTATGGAGAATTTAACTCTAAGATTGCCATCATGTTCATCTCCATTTCTTGAATCTTCCTCTCGAAATCAGCTTCAGTGATTCATGGAATTTCCACCATTATCTAGAATAAACCTATTCTTCATAAACATTTTGGTTAGAAAAAGGGTAACCATATGAGTTAGTGGGAGGTGGGTTATATGCATATTCAGGATGATGGGACTCAAAAAACTTATTTGGAGGAGGATTTTGAAACTGTGGTGATGGATGGAAATAGATTTTCTACTGTAAATGGGACTTCCAGGAAGGGAAAGAATTCATGATTGCACAACTTCAAAAAGAGGAAGGTGGAATGATGGTAGAGGATAAAATGAATGAAAAGAATGGAAGGGGAAACTAGTTTTACGAATGAGATAATGGGTGCATTGAATCAGTGGAGTCACCAAATGTATTGAAGGATGCCTCTAAAGGATGGATCTCAACTAATAATTCAAAAAACTTGCTGAAATGAAGATGTATAGCTCTTCAAATTGGTCCCATCGGGCATGCCAAAAACTGTTGGAGCTCAAAATTGCACCCTTGATGTGAAATCGTGATGGATCAGGAATTTTGAGGCAACAATGGGACCGTATCCAAGCTGTGGGACCATTCGCACATGATACAGACCTCCGGAGAAGGCCAATTCCTCTACCTATTTCTACGGGCTTATTGCTACATCCTAATGATTGAATGGAAATATAAGCTAGACATGCCAAGGGATGAAGGGAGAAAAGGAGATGCAGAAAGGGAAATCCTAAGCTAAAAGGGATGGTGATAGCACCAAATAAAGGGTTGATTACTCTCCACAAGGGGTGGGAAAAGGGGAAAGTGTGGGGAGAGAGGGTAGACATACACGCTCCATAGACAAGAACCACATAGACAACTTTATATGTGCTAAAAACACATGAAAATAGAAAATCTGCAAGTGGAAAGCACACAACATGCCAAAACATAGCAGAGAGGCAAGACACAACAGAAATGAGAAAAGGGTAGACAGAAGTGCCACAAAACCCTATTTATATTGCTTCAAGGATGCACAGTCATTTACATTCATGGCAGGAGGCGAGATTACATTGTAGACACCAAGCCCAAGGTTTGAAACTTGTGGGAAGTTAGCCACCATTTTTACTTGGTCCCGTTACAACAAAGAGGGATCCGTTTCAATGAGAAATGCTCTTACATTTATAGAATACGAAGGATAGAAGAGGAGGAGAAAGAAGAGGGAAACTCATATTTAAACTTCCAAAAACTAAAAATAAACAACCAATGCCTGTAAATCCATCTGTGGTGCTATCAGATGTGCTTCCCCATGTTTATTTGGCATGTAGAAGAAGGAAGGAGGCAAGATCTGAATCAACTCTAGTGGTTGAGTTGATTATATGTTTGCATTAATGACCAAAAAGATGTTTCCCTATTTTCTACCTACCAAATCTTGCCAAAATCTGAATTTATAAAGTCCAATGTGTAGCCCACATCAACAACTTCCAAACAAGCATAGGCGCGTGTGTGTTAGATCCCTGTAGCAAAAGTTATGACAATCTGAAGGTCCATAGTGCAAACTAAACACGTAAGACACGTGGTGCATGCTAATTGACAAAGAATTGGCCAAATTTTGATATATTTTTTCTTTTTTGTCACGTGTCGCACATTGGTTTGTCACCAGGATTCAATGCCCTATTGGCACACTTTGATAGGTTGTGTGTTACACAATCAAATATGACAGTTGATGATATGGCACAAAGACTGGCATGAAAGAAGGCAGGTGTGTGAAGGGGAAATTGTGAATAAGGAAGGCGAGTGCATGTAACGGATGCACGAGACTCATGAGGAAGGACATGCACAAAGGAAAAATATATAGGTGACTTAGCCGAATTGGAGGGTAAATTTGCAGAGGTGCGCACAAGGAGTGCGCGACACATTGGGAATGAAAATGGGTGTGCAGAAGGAAGGCACAAAGGGTAAATGAAAGGGGAAAGTGGGACCCGCGCAGAGCAAGTGCGAGAGGAACTGAAGGCATGAGGAAGCAAAAGAAAGAAATAGGGAGGGTACGTAGAAGAACTACAACTATGCCAAAGTGCCAAGGGAAATGTTAGAGTGCACATAACCTAAAATTAGAAACATCAGAGTTAGAATATAAATATAAGTTTCCAAAATAACAGGGGGATTATTTTGGACAATAGTTTGGCAACTTTTGGGGCCATTTGTCTGTTAGATGAAGAGACTAGTAGTCTTATAAGAATCCATTGGACATAGAGTCAGCCTGGAAAGTTAAATACTTGATCTAAAACTTAAAGAACCCCTAAAGTCACTTGAAGCACTGGTTGAACTTGGCATTGAACTGTTGCTATTATGTGAATATGTTTTGACTTGGTTATGAGATTGGGAAACTATGCGCGGACTGTTAGAGCTCCCTCTTTTTGAAAACTAAACTGCTATCCTCGGAAACAAAAGAGCACATGAGAGAATGTGGAAGAGAAGAAAACGATGCCAGAAGGAGCGTGTCAAAAAAACAAGAAGCACAACAAATATGTACAGGAGCTGAAGATCATACATGTCCCAAATGGAACATGTAGAGTGTAAACCAATGGAACATGTAGAGTGTACGCAAGCACTTGTGTTACTGCAAGAAAACCTACTCTACCCTACACTAATTAGAGGAAAATGATGCTTAAGTAAAACCTGCGATAGATAGTGTAGTAGTCACTTTTACCTACTCCATTTAAAACCACAGGCGCACTGACATAACAACCAGTCTGAACTGTCCTCTGAACTGGGCACTCACCCCGAGGCACACGAAGGTGCTGAGCCCCTCTTTTATGTGAGCCTTGCAAGAATATTCTTCATTTATATCAAAACATCTTATAGACATAAACACATACATCTATGACAAAGATAATGAGATGAGATCTGAGCTTAAATGATCCATATTATTATTCTTAATATTAAAAATAACTTACATGAACCAAATCTGAACCATGAACATAATAAAGAACACAAACACTTAGGTCCATTGAACACTGATATTTAGAACCACCCCATTATATTATTTCACCAATATTACAGTAGCCAAATACATTCAGAAATCCATAAATGGACCAAATACATCATCAAAGTTTTATTATTCTCCTATAATGGCTCCATTAAAGAAGTTACAACAGTGATCACACATATCTCTCCTAGCTCTCTCTACTTTCTTGCTCACATTCATCACACATTACACACACCTCTCATTTTACACCTCCCTCCTCCTGTTGTTGAGCAAATCAATACATATCATGGGGTTCTTGGGAATATTCTCTTTACCACCTACTCATCACTCAGAGTGAACCACCTGCCAAATGTCATCATGCCTTGCCATACTCAAGTATCCTCAACATGCAAGTGTCAGCTAAACCATAACCAATTTCACTTTACAACTCTTAATCTTGTCACGATAAAAATATACTAGAATATTCTTTCCTTGGGCTGAAATTATCCATGTTCTAGCACTTATCCATAATCAAATATAGTTGCATCTCCACACGTCCCTTATTTCAACTCCGATCGTGGTCCAAAATATGGTTAAGTCTTGAGCCTATTATGCTTGGGTGTGAACCTCTATGCCTTCCCCAAAGTTACTTCCATGCGAGCCTTTGCGCCTCGTTGGCACATGACAAAATATTCTACCTTAGGTGCCTAGTATCCTTAGGAGATCAACATTACCCCACACTAGTTTGATTTCCACCCACACCAATCTTTTGCGCTCGCCGAACAAAACTCCATTGATCTAAAAATCAGCTAAGGCAAAAAAAATCCTGCATGATGCAACAGTCTAGATGAATAACGAGAGGAGTTTAGGGAACTCCACATCTATCTTGGCCTTTAACTTCTTCCATGCTTCCAATTTTTCCAAAGATTTCCCCTGCACCCCCTCTACTATGTTGGATACTTGCTCTGGTGTAATCTCTTGAACCTTCCATTTGAGTTCTTCTATGACCACCACCAACTCTGCACAAAAACCCTCAAAATCGTCCATACATTCTGTGATAGAATCTCAGAGTTCACCAATATGAAATTTTACTTTATCATGCTTGGTATTAATCTTGTCCTTCTGTGTTGTGGTGTCAATAATCAATTGGGCGCGCTCAATTTTATTCTTAAGAACCTTATCCTACAAGGCCTTGAGGATGACCTCTTCATCTACTACCCGTGCATCAATAATGGGCTCGCATTTCTGAGAACTGTTGAAGCCTATATCCACAAAAATATTTTCTTCCTTGAGTTGGGTGAACAAGTCCTCCAACTCAGTAATCCAAGCCTCGACAACGATCTTGTTGTTCTCTCTCTCCTTTGCAAGCTCCTCAACTGTGGCTCCCATGCCATCTTTGATGTTGGTCAACAACATCCCCACCAGATCTTCCAAGTACTCTATCTTAGCATTATAATCCATCCTAGCTTAGCTCACCAATGCCGAAAATTGTCCCAAGATATTCTTAACTAGGTTATTGGCCCGGTCATATGCTTCCTTGGTCCTTTTCTTCTCACTTCTCAACCCTTGGTGTAGTCTCCCTATCACCTTTTCCTTTCCCTTTTTATCTATGACCAAGGTCTAAACAGTCTCCCCTACATCCAAAATATGCCTTATAACCTCTGAGGACATCTTTTGTAGTGTGTTACATGCCTACTCATCAGTGAGGTGGATTGGATTGACCACTTTGTGTGTTGCTCCCTTGTTCTTCCTCAAATGAATGGTCTCGATCACATGATCACTGACCTCAAATTTGGGCTCCTCTGTATGACAATGCAAATTCCAACTTATCATCTTCCTAGTCCTTGTTATGCCCCCATCTTACTCCAAAAGATACCAAACATGTACCTATTTTGGGGCAAGGGTGCTTTGGAACCTCACATGCAACACCTTCACGGGATTATCCATGAAGTCCATATGAGGGACATAGGTGTCCAATTATTTCTCTTTTCCTTGTGTTTTGAACGTTTTTTCCTCAAGGTGCTTAACCCTACAGTGAAACATTTATCCTCCTTGATAACAAAGGAGTATCCCTTACTCTTCTCTCCCAGGCTAGTGGGTTGGATAGGTGGAATCCTTCGTATTGGAATCTTCACATGTTCCTTTGCATAATGTTCCTTGTCCTTAGCACGTGCATCAGTTGCTACCTTGGTATCCACCTCAGCCCTTCTCTTCTCCTCCTCCTCGAGTTCTTCCTCGAGTTCTTCCTTGAGTTCTTCCCGGAATGATGTATGATCTTCTTCTAAGTCTATCTCCATCACACAACTAGAGACATCGTGTACCTTATGCTTTTTTGTTCTAGTTCTTCTCCTTTTGGCCATTTATCTTCCTCACGCTCTGGATGTGAAGCCTCAGAACTTCCTTTCTGTGATGTACCTACACCCCACTACTCTTTCGGCACGTATAATACTTTCTATTCCAGGAAGTGTCCAGTCTCTCCTCACTTACTTCCTCTTCTTCCTCTCGTTCTATCTGGACCACTTTAATAGGTGGGATTGGTGCTTCCCGTGGCCTTGGAAAGGTGGAGTCTATAACCTCCACTTCAACTCCTCCATGTATCTTAGGGTGCAGCTACACAAACACCCAGTGGATGTATCCCTTAATGGTAACATTGATCTGCAGAGGTAGATCCAAGAATTCTGGCTCCAATACTTCGATATACGCCGACCTCGTATCATACTAATCAGTTGCACATAGAGTGTGAACATCAACATCCACTTTTTTAGCATCGAAGGTCAGCTTCTGCGCATCCTTAAATCAATTTATTTCACACTTCATGTATTTAGCAGTGAATGCAAATGCAAGTTTGCACCACGACCCCATTTCTTCTTTGACCATCATGAAGTTTTCCAAGCTGAAGTGTTGCGTAACTAAAAAATTCAAGTGGTCCCCCGACAACTTGTGGCAAATCATGTGGAATGTGCCAATAATTTTCAAAAGGCTTGCACAGTCTCTCATACTACTTATTCATCCAAGCCTTGTAAGTATTCGTGATGGAACCATCACAAGTAAACTATGAAAACTGCACCGTAGGAGATGGGTGCACCCGGTGGGTAAACCTATATGTTCTGATTTGGTCCATTAGGGATGCCAATTTCCTACAATACAATCAACACTAGTATAGATCCCCACGTGATCTTTTCTCCAACCTCATTCTGCACCTGTGCCTCCTCAATGATACTATTGAAAATAAATTGTGTGAAGTTATAGTGCACTCATTTGGATACCCTGTATGCAATGTACATGAATCTCTTATTTATATATGTCCACTACTCTGACGTGCCTAATTTGTAGCTGATGAGTCGAGATGCAAACCTTAACGCCTGGTCACCAAGGTCTGAGATAACTTGAGATCTTCTTCCCTTCTCATAGCTTAATTGCTTCGCCAAATTTTCAATCTTTGTAGTGGAACATAAATCAAGTGCCATGTGTTGGGGTTAAACCACATAATAATGTTGTACAAATCTATAATAAGATAAAGCATACAAGTAATGAATGCGGAAATAACCAGAAGATAAAATAAAATAAGAGAAAGATAACACTAGATTTAAAGTGGTTCACCCAGTGTGGGCTATGTCCACCAAGAAACGACCATTATTATTATTCAGTGCTTTACAAAGGAAATAGAATGAAGATCTGTTGTCTTCCAACACCTCAAATGATTTTCAATGATTTTCCCTTACTCACCTACTCTTTCTTGGTCACTAAGAAAACTAACATGCAAAAAAAATGCTATTTTCTTCTCTCTTACCCTCATAGAATGCATACATGCATATATATCTATTTTGGGCAAATAACTATGCTTTTACAATCAATAAATCATCTTTAAAGAAAGATATTTGTTCTAATTCTCATTTAAAGAACAAAGCACCATCACACATGTGACTGATGTTGGTTCCTTCCTGACCGATGCCGGTCACTTCTTAACCGATGTTGGTTTCCTCCTAACCGATGTCGGTCACTGTCAAAACCAATAACATGTAAAAGTAAGCTTCCTGTGAAGCAATTAAGCTCCACACTAAACACCATGTCCTCACTAGTGTTCTGAAGGCCTGTTACCCTTCTAATCAATTCTCCCGTAAGTCTCATTCTCTTCCCTAAAAAGTAGAAGAAGTTCTCATGCACCCACGACATTAACCACCTCAAGAGCGGGGTGGGTTTAGTGAAGAAAGGCAGCTCCCATAGCTGCAAAAACCCAGTATTTTGCAACTCCTATTGCCCCGAGTCGTCCACCCTAGGGTTTTCGAGCTCATTTACCTCTGGAACATATTTTACTAGATCCTCACACATCGACTTGTCATGTTCATCTTTCCTGTGGTTGAATTCACTAATCTTGCATCTATAAATCTTCAAACTCCACTTCTCCTCTTTAATTACACCTGAGGGTATTGTGTTTCTGAGTATACATCAACGGGTTCCTCCTTCTCGACCACCGATTTCTTGGTTAGTGCCTTCTTTGGTGCCATTACTCTGTGCCCTAGGTGTTTCGATTCCTCCTTGTCTACCCAAGCTCGTCGAATTCAATATCTTCACTTCTACGCAACCCCCTGTTGCCTCACTATGTTACTTTCCCCTTACTACACTGCAAGATCTTGTTACAGTTCGTACAATGCCATTGGTTCATAAAAAGTACTTCGCTTCCTTATCACACCCTCATTGTAATTCAATTACTCGGGAGAAAAAAATTGAAGGCAAGGTAGTTAGAATGACTAGCCTCACCCGTTATTTATACTTTTCTGAGACCTCAATGTCCTTCCAACATGCGCATATTAACGTTACTTTTTAATAAAGTACCTTTTTCCACTCTAATGAAATTTCGTGACTCCACCTCGCATGCTACAGTCATAACCTTCTAGTGTGCTATCATTAATTTCCTGCCACAGACTTCCTCTGCGCACCCCACTACACCGTAGTACTTAACCTCTGCGCCATCCACTAAGTAATTTACCATGCCACCTCCTATCTCATGTTACACTGAGTGATCTTTATGTCTCTCCTGCGTGGTCTTTAATCAACTCAATTTTTCTCAAAATACCTCTACTACAACAGAAATCTGAACACCTTATATACCACACACATCGTTCTTCTTCCTTTGCGCCAATCATCCTAGAATGAGTTTTCCATAAATCCAACCTCCTTAGAAATGTGCCAATCATTTTTTGAATTTATACACCAATCCACCCCATACTAAAGGTATGAGTGGTCCTATGCGCAATGTGATCACTTAAAATGTAATTAGCTACTGGTGCACAAAACATAGAATAAAAATGACAAGCATAATGATGACAAAGGGAAACACATGAAAAGGAAAATGCATTAAGGGAAAACCTAAGCTAAATGGAAACACTGCCTGATTACAAACATCAAGAATACTTATTTATAGTAGGGATTCAACCTTCTCTCCTTGAAGAAATTGGGTAACCGTGTGCCACCCAAAGCTTCTAACTAGAAAGCACCTGAGTCAAGTATATAAGTCAAAACATATGGTCCTAACTAATGCATGCAGAACTTCCCAGGGTGGCACAAAAACTTAGAATCATACATAAGAACCATCTATCCAATCTTCAGCTTATTATTTTTAATGTGTCGATCATGTCAGGCCTTCTATCTTCTAGATCTAGTGGGCTATGATGTGCCTCTCACCCAACTGCAACAATTTTTCTATGTGCTCTTCAAGTGCTTGCTCATCAGCCAATCCTCCTACACACACAATACGTAGGGATGGTAACATAAATTCAACTGATAAAACAACCTCAACATCAAACACTAACTGAAAGGGAGAAGTAGCTACCTTTCCTCATAAATTATGACCATGTAATTGATTTGGCGTTGAACATGGTATTTGTTAAGAGTGATAACTTGATCTGAAGATGGTTTGTCACCCTTCTCCTCAAAGTATCAACAAAGAAAAAATATACCTCTTGAAGTTGGTTTGCACTTGGATTTGGGAGGCACTGCTGCTGACATTTGGCGTGCTGAAGCTTTACCTCATGCTCTGAAGTGAGCATGACCGATGTCAACTTTGTCTTTGTCTAGACTAGCCAAATATATGATTGGGAACGGTCTGATCCTTGTGATTTTACCATTTCTTTGAAGCTCAATCCCACAAATGGGATTATCTTTTAGTCTCTCCTCCTGAAGGTGATTATTTACAGGCTGGGTCATGCGTGGTTTTTCCTTGATAAACAACTCTGTCTCCTCTAGAACTGCGCCCTTTGAAACTAACTATCTTTCTTCTGAAATAGACACCCTCGTTTTCTCACTCTACACAATCTCATCCTCCCAGTTAGATTCACACCATTCTTCAACATTTCTACAATCGTCGAACATGATGACATTGGTTGGGGGTGGCACATAGGTAAGGGATTGTTTGTTTTTGTCACAGGTAGGTAGAGGGGACTCATAAGAAGATAGGAGGATGGTCATGGAAGGGACACAAACGGGGGGAATTAAAATACACACAACAGGGGTGATGACAGGGAAAGAATATGAAGGAAAGGGAGCTGGAGAAGGAAAGGAATTATCAAAGGGAACAGAGCATAGAAAGCTAGGAACATGGGCAACGCGCAAAGATGGCGTACATTGGGGAGGAGGAATGGGAGGGGTGTAATATGATAGTGCAGGGTTTCCCCATTGACAGGGTTTTTCAACACTAGTGTTTTGAGCCTCCGTTAACTTAGCCCACTCTATAATCTAGAGTAAAATCTCATTAATGAAGCGTAACTTCTATTGGGCGCTAAACCAACCTAGAACAGGGCTGACCCATGGAAAAGGGGACTTGAAGCCAACTCTAGCTACCTTTATGGAGCATTCAACTCTAAGTTGCATCGTGTTCATCTCCATTTCTTGAATAGGCCTCTCAAAATCAGCTTTGACCATGGAATTGCCACCATTATCTACATAAACCCGTTCTTCATTAACATTTTGGTTAGAAAAATAACCATATGAGTCAATGGGAAGTGGGTTATAGGCATATTCAGGATGATGGGGCTCATAAAATTTATTTGGAGGAGGATTTTGAAATTACGGTGATGGAGGGAAATACATCTGCTACTGTAAATGGGAATTCCAAGAAGGGAAAGAAGCCATGATTGCGTAACTTCAAAAAGAGGAAGGTGGAACGATGGTAGAAATAAAATGAATGAAAGAATGGAGGGGAAAACTGGTCTGCGAGTGAGATAATGGGTGTGTTGAATAAGTGGATTCACTAGATGTATTGAAGGATGCCTCCAAAGGCTAGATCTCAAAAATAATGCACCAAACTTGTTGAGATGAAGATGTATAGCTCTTCAAATTGGTTCCACTGGGCATTCCATAAATTATTGGAGCTCAAAATTACACCCACGATGTGATCGTGATGAATAAGGAATTTTGAGGAAACAATGGGATGGTATCCAAGCTATGGGACCCTGCACGCGTGAGATGGACCTCTGTAGAAGCCCGGTTCCATGACCTATTTGTACTACTATTGCTACTCCTAAAGCTTGAATGGAATTCTAAGCTAAACATGCCAATGGACCTGGGATAGAAGGATATGTAAAAAGGGAAATCGTAGGCTTAAAGGGGCGGTGATAGCACCAAAGAAAGGGTCGATCACTCTTCAGAAGGGGTACAAAAAGAGGAAATCCTGTGAGAGAGGGTGGACATGCACGCACCACACACAAGAACCACGCAGAAAAATTTCTAGGTGCCAACAACACACGAAGCTGGAATCTGCAAGTGGAAAGTGCACAACATGCCAAAATGTAGTAGAGAGGCAAGACACAATATAAATGAGAAAAGGGAAGAATTTTTTTCCACAAAATCCTATTTTTATTGCTTCAAGGATGCAACGTCATTTACATTCATGGCAGGAGGTGAGAATACATTATAGAGACTAAGCACAAGGTCTGAAACTTGTGGGAAGTCGGTCACCATTTTGGCATGGTGCTGTTACAACAAAGAGGGATCTATTTCAACGAGCAATGATCTTACATTTATAGAAGAATAAGGAGAGAAGAGGAAGAGAAAGAAGAGGGAAACTAAGATTTAAACTTCTAACCACCAACATCAAGTAATCAATGCCTATAAATCCACATGTAATGTTGTCAGATGCGCTTCCCCATGTATGTTTGGTGTGTAGAAGAAGGAAGGAGGTGAGATCTGAATCAAATCTGGTGGTTGAGTCGATTACATGTTTGCATTAATGACCGGAAAGATGTTTCCCCTATTTTACGCCTACTGAATCCTACCAAAATATGAATTGTAAAAAGTCAACGTGTAGCCTATTTCCACAACTTCCAAACAAGCCCAGGTGCACGTGTGTCAGAGCCCTGTAGCAGAAGTTATGATGATATGAAGGTCTGCAGTGCAAATTGAGCATGCAAGACACGTGGCGCATGGTGATTGACTGAAGAATTGGCCAACTATTGATCTGTTTTTTCATTTCTTCCATGTGTTGCACACTTATTTGTCATCAAGACTCGGCAACCTGTTGGCGTGCTTTGATAGGTTGTGTGTTGCACACTGAAATTTGATAGTTAATGATGTGGCACAAAGACTGGTGTGGAAGAAGGCGCAAGGTGCAAAAGGAAGAGGCACGAGGCTATAGAAGGAATGCGCGTGAAGGGGAAAATGTGAACAAGGAAGGAGAATGCTCGTAACGGATGCACGAGAACTCATGAGAAAGGGATTGTGCAAAGGAAAATCATGCAGGGGAGTTAGCCGAATTGGATGGTAATTCTTCAGAGGTGCGTGCAAGGAGTGCACGATGCATTGGGAATTAAAATGGGTGCGTAGAGGGAAGGTGCAAAGGGGGAATGAAAGGGAAAGTGGGAGTGTGCAAAGCAAGTGTGAGAGGAAGTGAAGGCATGAGGAAGCATAATCAAGAAGCAGGGAGGGCTCGCAGAAGAACTACAATTGTGCTAATGTGCCAAGGGAACTGCTATAGCGCACACAACCTAAAATTAGGAACATCAAAGTTTGAATATAAATATAAGTTTATAAAATAACTGGGGGGTTATTTTGGACAACCAATTCCACTTCTAGTCCCACTACCACATAGTTAGAGGCTAAAGGCCAAGCTTGTGCATCATTACATATGGAAGGAGTTCCTCAATCTATAAAGTATATGGAAGGTCTGAATTGGAAATTTTGTACTTGTGTTTGAGCTTGGGCCATGAATTCCATTCCTAGATGAAACAAGGATCTAGCTAATAACATTTCACTTTTAATACAACTGAAGATCTTTGATTCCAAGTGTCCAATCAAGAGGAATACAACTCCTTATCATGATAGGCAACCCACCATATATTATGATTATTGACGAAAGACCCGATATGAATCTGTCATCAACCCATCACAAATAAGGGTTGACATCCTTATAAGTATCCCACAATATTTTGACCATGAAATATCCATGAATATTAACCAACATAAAGTGAGGTATGGATGCCAATGTTCTTCCAACAAGTTTTACCATAAGGCATTCCAGCAAAAATGTAATTCCTTAGAAGCATTTTCTATGCTGCATTCCCTTAAATTGCTTTAACTATTCATTTAGCTAAAATAGTAGTGCTTTGGTTGTAGATGTCTATTATGCCACTACCACCCTTATCTTGAGGAAGGCAATGAACATCCAAAAAAACTCGATCTAAGCCCCTAGTTTGTTTTGTGTTAGCCCAAACAATGTCATGAAGATGCTTGGCCATTTTTTCATAGGATGCATTATAAGGAACACAAAAAGAAGAGTAATACACATGAGTGGTGACAAGAATCTTGGTGCAAACCTGGAATTTACATGCCATATAGAGAGGTTTGGACACCCAAATGGTGAATGTTTTCTCAACTATCTCAATAGCAATATTTCCATAACTAAGAGGGTGTACTATGAAAGGTGAATAAAATATCTAGAAATTTGAATTGCTCACCTTGTTGGATCCACTTCTAAGGGTAGGTTTGTAGCCAATCCAGTGTGGGGAACATGATTTGTTTGTAAGAAAATGTTATGGGCCACTACAGATTAGATCCCTAATATTTTGTAGAAAATATCAACACATTGAATAACTTCCATAAATGAGGCTTGATTTCCAAAAATTGTGGGAAAAGAGTCATTTGTGAAGTGACCATTCATGAGCTATGTAGAGTGATGTGGAAAGAAAATATCCTAGATAAAACCCTGCACAACTTAATGGGTGAATAAATATTCAAAATATTCCATAGCCAAAACATAGAGCACAAGAGCTAGAGGATGACCTTGTTAGATAGAGTGAAAGAGGCTAAAGCTATTTGACTTGTGATCCTTGATAGTTAAACAAATGGATACATTTGAGAAGAATTTTCTTACAACTTGAAGAAATTCTTCACCAAACCTAAAAGCTTGAAGCATGAAGAGGATAAACGACAATTTGATGCAGTCATATGCTTTTTCAACGTTCAAGTTGAGAAAGATAGTTTGTTATCGAGAGGTAAAAACCCATTCCATACCTTCCCACACAAATATGATAATATCTAATATATATTGTCCTTTGATAAAGCTTTTTTATTCACGTTTGAAAATTACCCAAAGGATGTGGTGAATGTGCAACTCTAAATATTTACCAATGCTTAAATTCCCATACGTCATGCCCTCCCGATCAAAGATATTAGTAGTGATGAAATCATGCATAAGGCCCACAAATGCCTCGATCAGATACTTCCAAATAATTTCCACTAAGTTATCATGCCTTTGTAAGTGAAATTTAATAAAGTGATCGGATGTCAATTAGAAATGAGATTATGTAATATCCCTTTCCCATTTGAAGACCTTTGGCCTATTTTGTCAACACCGATGGCCAAAGGAAAAATATAAGGGTGACTTAAGTTTATATTTAATTATTATAAACTGTCATTAATAAAAGAAAAAATAATATAGAGCACTTATAATAATTTATATGACTTAATAATTATTAAATCTAGGATGGAAAATTCCCAAATATAAATTGTTATGCAAGGTGAAAAGGTGACTTGCCTTAGAAGGGGAATGGGAACATAGAAAGGATAAATGCCCATTTTTCTATGTATTTCCCTTAGAAAAATTTGACTTGCATTAGGATGGAAAATGTTTTTGGGAAAAGCATTTATAAAATATTAAAGATTTGCATATGACTTGTGAACTAATTAGATGTTCAAATCTAGGGTTTTAGGGTGGGTTTATGGTTTTGGGGTTTAGGATTTTGGGGTTTGGCTTTTGGGTTTTCGGGTTGGGGTTTAGGCTTGGGGTTAGGGGTTTGGGGTTTGCGGTTTGGGGTTTAGTGAATCCATGTTAGGGGTGGGTTTAGGGGTTTAGGGTTTTAGGGTTTTAGGTTTGAGGTTTGGGGTTGTCCTTTTGGTTTAAGGGTTAGAACCTGTTGGCGTGCTTTGGGTTTAGGGTTGAGGGTGTTGATGGTTTTTTTGAACATTTTGGGTTTTGGGTTTTGGTTTTCAGGTTTCAGGTTAGGATTTAGGGGTTAGGGTTTAGGGGTTAAAGGGTTTTAGGGTTGCATTAAGGGTTTATGGTTTTGGGGTTTTGGGTTTTAAGACTGGGGTTTAGGGTTTGTGGTTTGGGGTTTTGGGTTTGGGTTTAAGGTTAGAAAGGTTTTTGAGTTGGCGGGGTTAGGGTTTTTAGTATTTTGGGTGCATTTAGGCTTTTGACTTTTAGGGTTTAGGGAGGGTTTTGAGGCAAGGGTTTTTGGTTTTAGCATTAAGGGTCTGGAAAATGGGGTTAAGGGGTTTATAGGTTTAGGGGAAAGATCCTTAGTGAACTAATTGGATTAGGGGTTTTAGAGGTTGTGTTTTGTGGTCTCTTCTTCCTTTATACGGAGAAGTCGACTTGAGGGGTTTAGAGTTTTGCATAACCATTTGATATTAGGTTTTTGATTTGTGTCTTAAGGGTTGTAGTGTCTTAGGGTTTAGGCTTGGTTTTAGGTCTTTAGCTTATGGAGTTTTTAGGTCCCACAGGGACCCTAGGTTTGGGTTTTGGGTTTGAGAGATCCATTACGGTTGCTACTTTAGGGCACTCTTCGGTGTTTAAAGTTCCACCCTTTGGGGTTTATCGTGTATTGGAGTTTTGGTTTTGGGGTTGATTTGGTTTGTGGAATTAGGGTAGCTTCTTTTAGGATTAAGGGTTTTGGAGGTTTGGGGTTTGAGGCCCTAGGGTGTGCAGGGTTTAGAGGTTTAGGGTTTTAGGGTTTAAGGATTTTGGGTTTAGGGTTAAGCTATGTGAGGTATTAAGGGTTTTAGGGTATTATTCTTCAGTAATTAGGGTTAGGGGTGGGGTTACGATTTTGGGTTTTATGTCATTTAGACTTCTCTAGGTTTTGGGTTTTGAATTTTTGGGTTTTGGGTTGCAGGGTTTAGGGGTTTAAGGGGTTTATGGTGCAGGTTGATTAATCTAAAATCTACAAGCGTTTATGAGGTATTTGGGGTTTATAAATTAGTGGTACTAGGGTTGAGGGAAAGATAGGGTTTTGGAGGCTGATTGGTGCTGGGGTTAGGGTTCCACTTAACCCTTTAGTCGCAATTTAGGGTTATTAGGTTCAGATTCGGCATGATACTGTGATTGGTATTTTGTCTACAAGCTTCATGTTAAAGTTAGGGTTTCCTAAAATCCATTCAGTTTTAAAATAATGTCAGATTTGGGGACATTACAAATGGGTTTTTTGGGTTATGTGTTTGGGGTTTAGCCTGTGTAGGATTAAATATGGTTTAGAGTTTTTGGAAATATCTCAATGGTTTAGGGTTTTAGGGTTAGGAAATGTTCAGGGGTTTGGTGAAAGGGGTTAGGGGCCACTAGGTTTTAGGGGTTTGAGCCAGCTCACTCAGAATTTTGAATCAAAACAAATCTGAGGGACAATCAAGGTTTATGGTGAGAACTTAGGGTTTAGGGGCGGCCAATAGAGGTGATTGATGAGGATTCTTGGGTTTTGAGGAAATATCAATCTTTGTTTTCGGGTTACCCTAAGACCCTAATATGTCTAATTTCCTGAACCCTATTGCATGATGACCAGCTAGGGCAGCGAATGCCCAATTGATATCATCACAAACCTATTGCCCAAATTGCAAAAAGAATTCATTTGAAGAAGCTTACAGCTTCTAGTGATAATAATAGGTAACATTGAGAAAAATAATTGCATTTGAATTTGCTTTGTTAATAATACTATTTCTAGCTCAGGAGAAGAAATTCATATAATGCCCTAGGCAAGGCTAGGAAACTGTCAAAAATTCATATCTCCTCAAATAGGCATGGAGGAATTATAGAAACTTTGGATTGATAACAAGCAATTACATATTGAGTTCAATGAAAACCCAACCTCTCGATATAAAAAATGACACCTGGAAGCCTTAAAACCACTGCTGCAAATTTGGAAGTCTTTAGTAGATAAAATCCATAAAAAGGAGCTTCACTGGACAACTTTTGTGAAATTGCAACATCTATTGTAATTTCCATATAGCTCCAGTATATTTTTCATGGAAATTTTGGATACTTTCAACGGGCACTCAGGCAACAATGGGGTTTTGGGGTAGCTTATGTCTATCTTGAACACATGGAGGACATTGATGGCATTGAAAGGTATGAACAACATAATAATGTGTCTTATTTATTGTTTAGCCTATTCCAATTTATTTCCATCATGAGATGCATGGTATGGTAGATAATGAAGTCCTTTGGGGTTATGGAGTTTGTTGAACCCATTGCTCCAACTATTTGTATATGAGCATTTTGTGGTTGATATATGGTGGAAAGTTTTAGCTCAATTATAATAGGTACATGGGGGCTGGCGGATGGTAGAACCACTTCACCATGTTTTGTCTCTTAGTGCATGGCTCTTAGGACAAAACAAAAGATGCAATTGCTTGAGGGAAAGCAATTTTGGGAAGGGAGGATTGTAATATCCTTTTCCCATTCGAATACCTTTGGCCTATTTTGTCAACCCGACGACCAAAGGAAAAATATAAGGGTGACTTAAGTTATATTTAATTATTATAAAGTGCCATTAATAAAAGAAAAAATATATATAGAGCACTTATAATAATTTATATGACTTAATAATTATTAAATCTAGGATGGAAAAGGCCCCAAATATAAATTGTTATCCATCCTAGGTGAAATGGTGACTTGCCTTTGAAAGGGGAATGGGAACATAGAAAGGATAAATGCCCATTTTACTATGTATTTCCCTCTAGAAAATTGAGACTTGCATTAGGAGGGAAAAATAATTAGTTTGTTTTGGGGAAAAGCATTTAATATGGGAAAATATTAGAATGTTGCATAGGGAAAATCATTGTGAACTAATTGGACATTAGAGGTTGTTTAGGGTCTCTTCTTCCTTTATAAGGAGTTGTCGACTTGAGGGGAAGGAATTATAATCATTTGAAGGTTTATGATTTATGTCTTTTGGGCTTTTGCATATGAAATTAGGATGAAAACCATTCAAGTATTAGGGTTGTGGAGTAAGATTTCAAGAGTACACTAGGACATTCAGGGTTTGAGAGTTCTATTCCTAGCTTGGGGCACATTTTTGGTGAAAGATCCATTAGGAGTTTAGGGTTTATTGGAGTTTTTCAAATCTTTGTTTGGGAATTGAAGTAAACTTTAGGTTCTTAAGGGTTTGGGATTTGACCCACTTTAGGGTTTAGGGTGACCTACCTTGGAGGTTTACTGTAAAAATTATGATTTACATGTGATATTGGGGTTAATGTGAAAATATTAATTTTATATTATTGCATAGTATTTTTAGGGATCAAGAGAAAAATGAGAGTTGAGCTCCATTTGGGGTTTGGAGGTAGCATATAGAATTTTAGGAAGTTTCGATGTTGTAGACAAGGTTTTTTCGGGTAATTAGGGTTAGGGATTCCTTGGGTTTAAAGCATATTTTTAGGGTTTAGTTTTTGCATATTAAAGCTTTATAAGGGGTTTAGTGGTACTAAATATGAGTGGAAACGCCAATTCAGGTTTTAGGTGATTGGTTTGGGGTTTCCAAACCTTTTGTCACAATTTCTTTAGGGGTTTCCTAGGGTGTTTCATTGTTTGGGTATTTCTTTAGGGTTACAGTTTAAACGTTATGGATTTATTACAAATTTTAGGGTAAAATTACGGTCCATTAGGGACATTACAGTGGTATCAAATCTATTGTTCCTCCCAGCAGTATGTGGAACTTAAACACCATGGCAGATTGGAAAGATCTCAATGTGGGTTTTTCTTTGATGAAGGAAATGTTCACCAACATGGTGAAACAACAAGAAGCCACTAACGTTTATTTGAGCCAACTCACTCAGAATTTGAATCAAAGAAAATCTCTGGGACAATAAGGAAAAAGGTGAGAACAATAATAAAGGGCACCAATAGAGGTGATTGATGAGGATTCTTGTTGAGGAAATACCAATCTTTGAGTAAGGGTTTTAGAGATAATATGCCATTTCCATATTATTGCATGATGAAGATTGGTAGCAAGCCCAAGCAAGGTCATCATATGTTGGTACCTAAATTACAAAATAACTCATTTGAAGAAGAAGAAGCTTCTAGAGAAAAAGGTATGATTTCCATTGAGAAAAATAATTGCATTAGTGAAACTTTACTTGTTAGAGAAATTATTCTAGTTC
The DNA here is from genome assembly GCA_019776745.2 of Taxus chinensis. Taxonomy (NCBI): domain Eukaryota; kingdom Viridiplantae; phylum Streptophyta; class Pinopsida; order Cupressales; family Taxaceae; genus Taxus; species Taxus chinensis. Next base: position 906,620,858 of record CM034149.1, on the reverse strand, counting down.
AGGAGAAGAAATTCATATATGCAAGTCAAGGAGGATGTAATGGAAACTCTAAAAAGGTGTGAGGAATGGAATAGTAGAGCTAGAGCTGCTAGATTGATAGCCGCTCAAGCAAGACAACACCTACAAGAGTTCAAGGAAAAGATGTGGGAAAATGATGTAAGGAAGTCTACACCCACGAAAAAATTGTCTTTATAGAGCAACTTGCACATGAGGAGGAGCCTCACATGGACACTTGTGTGAAATTGTAGCCTAAGCTGTAATTTCCAAACTAACAACTTTTGATCAATTTCATACTTTCAAGAGAGCACTCAGGCAACAATGTTGGGGGCAGCTCAACATATGTCTATCTTGAACACACATTTTTCCGGAGGACATTGATTGCATTGAAAGGTATCAACCAACATAATAATGTGTCTTATTTATTGCTGCCTATTCCAATTTATTTCCATCATGAGATGCATGGTATGCTGTAGATGATGAAGTCTTCATTATGGAGTTTGTTGAACCATTGCTCCAACTATGTGTATATGAGCATTTTTTGGATGATATATGGTGGCAAGTTTTAGCTCACTTAACAGGTACAGGGGCACGGATGGTTAGAAACACTTTAGCATGTTTTGTCTCTTGTGCATGGCTCTTGGACAAAACTAAGATGCAATTGCTTGAAGGCAAGCAATTTTGGGAAGGGAGGATTGTAATATCCCCTTCCCATTCGAAGACCTTTGGCCTATTTTGTCAACCCGACGGCCAAAGGAAAAATATAAGGGTGACTTAAGTTATATTTAATTATTATAAAGTGTCATTAATAAAAGAAAAAATAATATAGGGTACTTATAATATTTATATGACTTAATAATTATTAAATCTAGGATGGAAAAACCCAAATATAAATTGTTATCCATCCTAGGTGAAAAGGTGACGACTTGCCTTAGAAAGGGGAATGGGGAAACATGGAAAGGATAAATGCCCATTTTACTATGTATTTCCCTTAGAAAAATGTGACTTGCATTAGGAGAGAAAAATTTGTTGGGAAAAGCATTTAATATGGGAAAATATTAAATGTTTGCATAGGGAAAATCCTTGTGAACTAATTGGATGTTGTAGAGGTTGTTTTGGGTTTCTTCTAGGAAGTTTGAGGAGATTGCATATTTCTATGATCATTCTGATTTGTCAGGATTTAGGGTTTAGGGTTTTAGTGGAGTAAGATCCCAGAGTGACCTAGCTTCAGTGGTGAGAGATTTCCTAGCTAGGTTTCGGTGGTGAAAGATCCACCCTAGTTTTCATATTTGGAGTTTTCAGGGTGATTTACAAAGTTTGGGTTAGCTGAGGGTTTTAATTTTTGGGTTTTTGTGGAGAAGGGTTGTTTTTCAGATCTGATTTATTGCAGGATTAGAGAAGGTTAGGGTTTTAGGGTTCTTTTTCCATAGGGCGACTTTTTGGGATTTTGTAGCTTAATTTTCTGGTGCATAGTTTAGGTTTGTGGATTTCATTTAGAGGGAGTTTTTCCAGATTTTTAAGTTTTGCACTTTAGACTGGGGTTTAAAATAAATTTAGGGTTTAGGGTTTTAAGGTTTTAGGGTCATTTATTCAAAAAAATTCAAAAATTTTAGTGTTTAGGGTCAGTAAGTTAAGGATTTGAACAAATTTAGTGGAGTTATCGATACTTAGGCTGGATATTTTTTGTTAAAAATTAGGGTTTGAGGGTTTAAGGTTTTATGGTTTGGATTTAAAATCCCATTGGGGGCAAAAATATGTTCATTGGGTTATAGGGTATCCGAGCTATTGTTCCTCCAGCCTGTGTGGGTTAAATATGGCAGATTGTGAAAGATCTCAATGTGGGTTTTATGAAGGAAATGTTCATTTGCAACATGGTGAAACAACAAGAAGCCACTAACCTTTATTTGAGCCAACTCACTCAAAATTTGAATCAAAGAAAATCCTGGGACAATAAGGAAAAATGGTGGTGAACAATAATAAAGGGCACCCAATAGAGGTGATTGATGAGGATTCTTGTTGGAGGAAATACCAATCTTTGAGTAAGGGTTTCAGAGATAATATGCCATTTCTAGATTATTGCATGATGAAGATTGGTAGCAAGCCCAAGTGAGGTCATCATATGCCGGTACCTGAATTACAAAATAACTCATTTGAAGAAGAAGAAGAAGCTTTTAGAGAAAAAGGTATGATTTCCATTGAGAAAAATTAATTGCATTAGTGAAACTTTGCTTGTTAGAGAAATTATTCCAGCTCAGGAGAAGAAATTTGTATATGCAAGCAAGGAGGATGTAATGGAAACTCTAAAAAGGTGTGAGGAATGGAATAACAGAGCTAGAGCTGCTAAATTGATAGCCGCTCAAGCGAGACAACACCTACAAGATTTCAAGGAAAAGATGTGGGCAAATGATGCAAGGGAGTCTACACCCACGAAAAAAGTCTTTATAGAGCAACTTGCACATGAGGAGGAGCCTCACATGGACACTTGTGTGAAATTACAGCCTGTTGTAATTTCCAAACTAACAACTTTTGATAAGCTTTCAGATACTTTCAATGGGCACTTAGGCAACAATGTTGGGGGCATCTCAACATATGTCTATCTTGAACACACGGAGGACATTGATTGCATTGAAAGGTATGAACAACATAATAATGTATCTTATTTATTGTTTCCTATTCCAATTTATTTCCATCATGAGATGCATGATATGGTAGATGATGAAGTCTTCATTATGGAGTTTTGTTGAACCATTGCTCCAACTATGTGTATATGAGCATCTTTGGATGATATATGGTGGCAAGTTTCAACTCACTTGACAAGAATACAGGGCCTCGACTGGTAGAGAACTTCAACATGTTTTGTCTCTTGTGCATGGCACTTGAACAAAACAAAGTTACAATTGCTTGAGGGCAAGAAATTTTGGGAAGCAAGGATTGCAATATCCCCTTCCCATTTGAAGACCTTTGGCTTATTTTGTTAACTCCAGCGGCCAAAGGAAACACATAAGGGTGACTTAAGCTATATTTAAAGTTATTATTAAGTGTCATTAATAAAAATAATATATATAGAGAGCACTTATAATAATTTATATGACTTAATAATTATCAAATCTAGAATAGAAAAGGCCCAAACATAAATTGTTATTCATCCGAGGTGAAATGGCGACTTGCCTTAAAAGGGTGAATAAAGAACTTAGTTAGAAGGATGTAAAAGCTCATGGGACAAATGTATTCCCTCTAGAAAAATGTGACTTGCAACTTTGAGAGGGAAAAAAATTATTAAATGTATTTTGTATTCTCCCTAAGGGAAAATATGGCAACTTGTCCTAGCAAGGGAAATAGATGGTAGAAATAAAGTAAGCATGGAGAAACATTAAATGAGGCAAGTGCATGCTAATTGGACATTTTGGAGGTTTTTTTGGGTCTCTTCTTCTCTTTATAAGGAGAAGTCGACTTGAGGAGGAAGACATTCTATGGTCATTCTACAATTCTGATTTGTGTCTTATGATTTTTTTTGAGTAACTACTGATTGCTAACCTCTAGCTTGTGGAGTAAGATCCCACAAGATCCCTGGCTTCGGTGATGAGAGATCCATGCATAAGGCCCACAAATGCCTCGATCAGATACTTCCAAATAATTTCCACTAAGTTATCATGCCTTTGTAAGTGAAATTTAATAAAGTGATCGGATGTCAATTAGAAATGAGATTATGTCGCATTTCCTTTATAAATTCATATCTGCGTGATACTTGTTTGGTATGTTGTCTACAAGTTGCATTTAAAGTTGGGATTGCCTAAAATATGTTTAGGGGTAAAATCATGTCCATTGGGGACATTACAGGTTATGATCACCATACTAGGTATGAATTTGATATTCCCTTTATTAATACTTTTTCTTAAATATTGAACAAATAAATTGTCGTAAACTTGTAACGTCTTGGGCTATCTTTATAAAAATTATAGGGAAACCATCAATAAATGAAGTTTTTTCATTGGCTATGCATTGCAGAGCAACATACAACTCCTTCAATGTGAGAGAAGAATCACATTGAAGATGAGCAATAGATGAGAGCTTGCGGGGAACCACACCAAGGCATTTTTGAAGTACTCGTCTTTCATCTATTATGACTTGAGCCTAGAACACCATTTTGTAATGTTCAATGAATACATTTAAGATCTCAGCCAAGTTGGTAAGATAATCATGATCCGTTTAGACGACCTTTATCTACTCTTTGGCCAGTTTGATGTGAAGGGATTTGAAAATTCTGTGGAGGCACAATTTCCAATTTTGAGCCTACGTAGATGGGACCAAATATAATCTCCTCTAGTTGCATGAGATCACTAAGATTGTGCTTATGCCTGAGTCCAACATCTTGAGATTGTAGAAGAGGATAAAAATGATTACATTCTATATGTGCATAAATCTTCTAAAATTCATTAAGAAGAGCACAATCAAGCCGCTTGCGAACCTATGCCACCTATTTCCCGAAGTGGCAAATTAATGTGATGGTGTGGTGGATGGCATCATTCCACCACTTAGCAGACAACATAGCGAGGACATGACGCCAAGTTCCAAACCTTAGCTATGAGATGGATGGTCTCTTCATACATTAAAAAATGACGGTGATCCTTATCCAACACGCACAAAGTTGGTAGGGTCCACATTTTGAACCAATCAAAAAATTAATAAAAGAAAACATTTATTTATTTCTAATTTTTGATTGGCCTAGAGCGTGGGCCCTACCAACTTTGTGTGTGTTGGTTACGGTCATACATGGCTCTTTAAGCTAGGCACCTCTCCAAGTGAACTGGGAAGGTGATTGGGCTACAATTGAAAAGAAAAAAACCTCGATGGATGCTAACAATGGAAAAACGGAGGGTATGGAAAGAGAACATGTGTTGTTTAATAAGCATGACACGATGAAGAGTTTTGAGAACCTTGTCTGCTTTGTCCCATAAATCATACCAAGTAAACAATGTTTGGGGAGTAAGTGCACACCTTGGAAAGAGAGAATTTGAAAATACCTAATGGTTTTTACAACAATACCACACTTCTTAGTTCACCAATGCACCAACGCATTGGAAGAATGCCATCTTTATTCTCAGGACGATCAATTATATTAAAGTCATCGCATGAAAGTGAGAAAGAAGTGGTAAGTTGTCAGCTAGTCATCTCTATAATGTTGTTCTTTCTGGGCCATCATTAGAAACATATACATTAACAATACCATAAGAGTACACATTAATGTTTAAAAGGACACGTAAGGCTCGATGGGATAGATCTTCCCTCCACACAAGAATTAAGGATGCGAATCTCATGGATATAGAAATCGTCGCACCACCACATTTGTCATCGTGAAAGGTATGAAAATGAGTTAAAAATGATGTTATGCACGTTTCAGGGAAGTTTGATACAAGAAACCCACAATTTAGACTTCCTGTAATTGGCAGCTTAGGAAGAACCATAATCTCGGATCTTGTGGTTGGCAACGAAAGGAAGTGTTAGGTAGGTTTGATGGGAATCTTTATACAGCTATCAACAAAGTTAAAATACTCAAGTTTATACAGCTCCTCAAAAGTAGCTTACCCAATTATTAAGTTTTATGCAGGCTGGACACCACAACATTCTTATCCATCTCAGATTTTGAATTTATTGAAGACAATTTCGGTGGGATCCCAGCTTTTGCTTATCATTGCAGCAAATTGGCAGGCAATTCCACGTGAATTTTAACCTTTCCAAGTCACTAACTGCAATAATATAAGTGACCCACAAATATACCGTCCCACAAAATTCTGTGAAAGTGAAGCACAGATCTGGGTTTATCCGGCCAATATAAAGTAGTGGCAGTTCTTGCTTTTCATTTAATTGGCAGATCCTGCGGTTCTTAATCTATTGATTAACAATGTCATCATCTTCTTTGTAAATTTCCTTTTGCTTGTGATATATGGTTTTAATATGGCTACACCATTGTGTCACGCTCAACATTTTTTCTGGGAAAACGGGGCTCCAAAGTCCACAGAGTTATGCCTAACATATTCAGATTTTTGGATTGCTTATTCATACAAAAAGAAAAACTGTTCCATGAAAGTCAAAAACTCAAAATGGATGTTAAATTCTAGGTCGGTTATTTTTATGGATATCTCACGCTATTACACTCCACCACCACTACCTATTCCCTTGATTTCTATTAAAGGTTATGGTTATCACCATAATTATACTAATACAAATATTTTAAATATATTTATTTAAACATTATCGATGTATGTGTGTGTAACCATATACATATACATAGACATATCGAGGCAGCTATCCTTGAATTGTTACAACATAATTTTACTCATTGAAAGGGCCACATTGATTAATGATTCCATCACCTTCTCTACCGTTTTCCTACTCATGGTGATAAATAGCCTCAATCTATTTGTGCCACTAAATTGAGTTCAAAAAAATATTTTTAAGAAAAGAGTTCCTAACTGTATACAATATGGTATGCCTAAGATATCGTGCTGATCGCCTTCTCTAAGCAAGAAGAAAAACTGCCTTATGATGGTCAAATGGACATCAAATTTAACGGTTTACAATTTTACTGGCATTGCACACTATTACACTCCACCACGCCACCCCGACAATACTATTGTAGTTTACGTCGTACAAATATTTAAAATACATCTATATGAAAAACACTGGCATATATTAATCTTGAGGCATCTATCTTGAAATTATCTCAAAATAATATTATCTATTGAAAGTTTCCACATTAATGATTGATGATTGATGACTTCAATTTCATTTTTTTCTGCTGATTGATGATTGATTACCTCAATTTAATTGTATCATTATATTGAACTCAAATTTTATTTCCGAAAAAAATAAACTCCATATTATATCTATTCAAAATATTATAATTTTTTAATCACCTTCTCCAAACAAATAAGAAATAAAAAATACTAAAATAAATTTTGAATTAAAATACTTTACATTTTCTCTACCAACCCCTATTATACCTGTAGATCAAATTATATTTAATATACATATCTCAATTGAACCAGCAAGTATTTATATAATTTTTTAATTAGACATTTGTAAAATATAATTAACACATTTACATATCTCAAAATGCCCATTAAAAATCTATCGCATATTATTGGAATAAGTCTAAAGTTAGTTAAGTCGGTACTTTATATATGTGTACTCTCAAAGTTTTCGTTGAATTGTGCAAGTTCCCCGGTTCAAATAGAAATAAGAACCACAATCTAATCCATTCTTAAATAAATACAAAATATGTGTAAAACGTTGAAGAGAGCAATTTTTATTTTTTCATGTTTTATCATTGAAGGGTTTTGTATTTGATTGGTGGTACAAGATATTAATTTCACTGATGTTTAAAATATTTTTATTTTTCAATCACCATTTTGGAGAGTTAAATCATTTTTATAAAAATCTTATATTATTACACTCCATCACCAACCCTTATAAAAAATTACATCTAATTTTTTTTTTTGAATTTATGACATTTAAGATTCACATCATGTACGTTTTTTTGGTGTGCTAACACTATAATTTATTATTTTAATTTTCTTTTGTAAAAAACTAAAATTAGGAAATTGCTTTAATACAAATACGAAAAATAAGGTCTTCATCACTTGAAATTATTCCCACCTATATCTAATAAACCCCACAAGTAACTTTAACCTAATTTTTCATTAACTTAAATATGAAGTGGCAAAAACTTGATTGAAAAATACGACATCAACTGATAACAATGACACCCAAGAAACAAAGTATTGAGTGGTGTTTATGGTTTTGGTATAACAAACATAAATATAGAGAAACTCCCTACCAATGAAGGGGAAAAAATTCCTTTCCAAAAAAAATAAAGAAGATGACCTTAACATCACTCAAATATCCCCCTCTCTAGAGATTTTTGTGATAATGTTAAATAACGATCTCTAAAATGTCTTCATATTTGTTAGTGTAGCTACCACATTAGTGTTCACGCTTGTCGGATAAATATCCAAATGTCTCATTACCAAAGGGCCATGAAACACGCCATTGAATACCACAATTAAGCAACCCCCATAATGTTGTAAGTTTTAAAGTACATTGAGACGTTATTACTTGAGATGACAACATAGCTTGTGCTTGCGATTCAAATGTGAAAAAATTGTATGATTTTCATGGCATTGTGATGAAAGAGAATCTGGGTTCACATGCAATCTTGCTTCAACCAAAAAAGAGAAAGTAGATTTTGTGTTCATATATATTCTTGTGTGCGACATTGTCATATTTTTCAAAAGGATTCACTATATGGTTTGTAGAAGTCACAAGTCCCAAGGAGTGTTAAAACACTAGAAAACATATTCGTGTGCACAATAGATGAATAGATGTTGTTAGCTACGCACAACCAAAATGATTCAAAATACCTTGTGGTATCTTATGAAATATTCAAAAGGACTTGGAAGATGGAGCAAAACATGGATTCCTAGGCACAAGACTTATTCACAAAGCACATAAGTGCAATAATTCTCAAATTGGAAGGTGATGACATAAGTGCTTGAACCTTGAAGTTGTTTGCAGGAGCATAAAATTCATCTTCAAGGGTTCTAAGTATGTTGACAGGTACATCTTAGTGGCGGATATCATTCAATAGTGGCACAAGGGTAGAACGTAAAATATGCAACATTGAGAAAAAAGGGAAGAACCATGAAACCTTTAGAACATGTGCAGAAACATATATAAAACATTTTTAGATAATCATGTCAAATGAGGATGTTAATCTTGATACTACACATACATATGAAGCTATGATATCATTGGCCTTTTGTGTAGGAAATTATTGAAAACATGGTAGTTGTAGGTCTCCTGCAAAAAAAATGCACAATTGCTCAAATAGTGAAAATGGAGGGGTCATTGTATTGACAACATTGAGATCATTATAAACACAAATTTGGCAATGAAAACATTGAATTCATCCATTACACTATAACTTATACATGTGTCCTAAGACTAGGTGTTGTATTCATGTTCAAATTGTATTACTTTCTTTATTGCATACTTTGTTGAGTTATCTATATGCTCAATTAAATTAATCCAAAGTAGAGCATAACTCTTAGGTATCTCATCCAAAATTATGTATTAATCTCATGAATTACATGTACATAATTATATGGCCCTGGGCTAGGCCATATTACAAATTGATCCGACTTGTAAAACATTGTCCCTTCATATCAAGTGACTATGTTCTTAATTTTATATCTTTCTTTAGGTCATTTCCTATCCCCCAGGTTAGCTTTAGTGTGATTTAGTAAGCGCAAATACCTATATAAGAAAGTCTAATTCACCATTTGAAATCACCTGGAACTTTGAAGAGACAATCTTGCAATATTGTCAAAGCATATAAGTATGTCCCACTTAGTGGCAAAAAATATTTTAAAATCTAATTAGTAAATAAATAATTAAAACTACTATAAAAACTTTAAAAAATCAGGTAAATTTTGGATGACATGCACCTAGGTATTTATAAGCTCTTAAAAATACATGTTTGGTCATTTAATATGTGTTTGGTAATGTTTTGGTTGTTGGACATATTTTGCTGAAAGTACAAAAACTACAAAAAAGTGGGACATAGTTATATGCTTTGACATCAGGTATGAAAAACTCAACCAGGTCAAAGATTCTAGCTTCCTTCTCCATGATTCAGTCCATATTGAAGATCAAGCCAAGGTTGCACGTTACAAAACATAAAAACATGGTCACAAAACATTTATCCTAAGACTGCATGCATTAGCACTATATACACAATCATGAAAGGTACATTTTAATCTATCTATAGCTACACCCACTATATTTTTGTCAAGAGATCTGAGGGCACATTAGGGGGTTGGATTGGAGTTGAAGAAAATCTTATCCGATAAACAAACACGAGAGAATCAACACATCATAAAATATTTAAGATAAACAAAATAATAATACAAAAATGACATACACAACATAATACAATACATAAGATACATTATGGGAAACTTTTTTGATTAAAAACCCCAACACAAAAAATCATCTCCTTATGGTATTAACTCAACTATTTTACCATATAATAACACACTTCTCAATTCTGCTCTATCCTACTACATGTTTAGCTAGATGTAAGCACGCTAGTAGGTAACTGTCATAATGCTATTACAATACAATGGGTATGTTTCTATAAACAATAGCTATCATGAAAATTGAAATTTTTGGTCATAACAACCAAACACGCACTTGAGATTCCCCTTCCCAGTCAATGTAAACCTTTCCTACGACTAACATTTCAATTGTGTCATCCTCATTATGGTCAAGAGGAACGTGCTAACATGATTTTTAATTATGTTTCATATGTAGAGAAGTGTACCTGTCTTGATTCATGAAGTTATTAAGATCTATTAAAGAACAATGCCCTCAGAGGCTTAAAAAGGGATATTTTTGTTTGATCTTCTTATCACAGGTGAACATCCCCGGAAGCTAACTGTAAGGAAACAACCCATCTAGATGTTGTGTGGGAGAGTATTAGGATGATTCAAGGTAGTTTAGGAATATTATGTGGATCCATGATATGTTGGGAAATTTTCAAGAAAAATCGATTCTTTTTGGGAAAAGTGTGCTGGGAAAAAACATGTTTCAAAGGAGCTAGTCACTTTGTTGGAGGGGTTTTAGACACCTCAAGAAAAATTATGAACCTCAAAAAAGGTAAAATTTCAGTATATTTCAATCTCCTCATGGTCCATGTGTTATATTGATCCATACTCATTCTGAATTCAGGTGGCAACTCTTCTCACTGGCGCACACTTGTGGTGGTAAGCGGAAAATAGAATAATAACTAACATTGTAAGTTTAATCATCTATTGAAAATTGTGGAAATAAACTCATTTGGTCATTTGGAGTCAAAATCATATAATTTTGGGCCAAAAAACTCCATTTTTGGGTTAAAGAGGACTTTTGTGGAATAGAAGGAACTGTTTCATTGTTCCTCTAGTTCTCCGCTTTGCTACATTTTTCCGCCTTGGGACGTAAATAAAATTTTAGGTTGAAATCAGCTCTTTAAAATGGTGGGGGATGAACTAATTAGGTTATTTGGAATCAAAATCATGTAAGATTCGGCCCCCCAAACTCCATTTTGGGTCAAAGTGAACATTAGTGGAACAAAAGGAACTATTTCACTGTTCCTCTGGTTTTCAACTTTGTTCTTTTTTACCCTCCTTGGGCCATAAATTAAATATTTATTTAAATAATCTCTTGAAAAATGTGGGGAATTTTCTTATTGGGTCATTTGGAATCAAAATCATATAATATTATTCCCTCGAACTCCACTTTTAGGTAAAAGTTGACTTTCGTGGAACAAATTAAATTGTTCCTTTATTGCCTTGGGCCATAACTAAAATTATAAGTTGAATCAGATCTTGAAAATGGTAACAATGAACTCAGGGGGTCCTTTGGGTGTCAAAATTATATAATTTTTTATTTCTAAAATCCATTTCGGGGTCAAAGCAGACTTTTGTGGAACAGAAATAACTCTTCTATCGTTCCTCTAGTTCTTCGCTTTGCCGATTATTCCACCTTGGGCCATAAGTCAAATTTAAGTTGAATAAGATGTTAAAAGGATGGCAACGAACTCATTGCCTCCTTTTGAGTAAAAATCATATAAGGTTCGGCCCCCCAAACTCCATTTTTGGGTCAAAGCAAACTTTCGTGCAACATAAGCAATTGTTTCACCGCTCCTCCGATTCTCCGCTTTGCCACTTTTACCACCTTGGGCCAAGCAAACAATTGTTTCACCGCTCCTCCGATTTTTCCGCTTTGTAAATTTTACCACCTTGGCGGGAATCTCCAAAAACAATTTTATTTTATTTTTGGCGTAAATTTTTTTGGCCTCAAAAAATGCACCCGACATATCGGGAAACGTTGCTCTTCTCATATGGGCAATTTTTTTGACCCATAGGTTTATGGGACATGTTTTACCCATGGTTTTGATACCCACGGTTTTGTAAAACTGCTTAAGCAGTTGTCTATTTATATGGTCTTATGCATATGATAGATTGTACAAGCAAATGTATTGCAGATGTGTTTTGAATTCGGGTGTGAATTCTGTAGAGTTTGTTGAGCATAGCTCCAAATGGATCTGGGTATTGTATTGAGAGAGTGGTGGCTTGTAATAAAATCTGAGCAAGTGATTCTTGGTGGACGTAGCCCAAATTGGGTGAACCACGTTAAATACTGTCTCTTTGTGTTGTGTTATTTTATTCTGCAATTTTATTTGAGATCTGTAATAATTTCTGCATATTAGTTTCTACTGTTGCGATTCTGTGAGGGATTATTCCGCATATTTTATCCCTTATTTCCTAACAGGAACTGTTTAGTTGTTCCTCCGGTTCTCCACTTTTCCACTTTAAGTATTGAATAGGGTGCCTAATGGAGCTGATGAGGTTTCATTAGGGAATTTTCAAAGGTTTCTAATCTATAAACTTTTTACTTTGTAATTATTCAAAGAATCACAATTAAACGTTGTTGTTCTACTTTCGATTAGAAAATGATAGAGATAGCTAGTGAATAAATTTTGCTTATGCTTAGAATCAACAATTTGTAAGAAAGGGAAGGATATAACTCATAAACACCAACAATTTTTATCCTGGAAACCTCCAGAGGAAGAAAACCAGTCAGGAAGGGAAATTTCTCTTTCTTCCAACTTTTATTGGCCAATTCAATCAATAAGTACAAAATTTACAATAAGTATGAAAGAGAAGTAGATAATATCTCACACTTCCTGCAAATTAATTGCTTTCCCTACCTCAACACTCCTTTCTTCTACAAACACAATTCCAACACTAAGAATTTATTTCTCACTTGCTTTCATGCTTCGATGATCCAATACTCTTCTTCCTACATGTATTTATAGCCCTTCTCATGTCCTCCCATACACTGGAAAATGGGAAAAGATCATGGAAGAGAAGAGACACGAAAAAAATTTAAAATTCTGGGGACTGTTTGTTTCAAGTATTATTTTTGTCTGAAAGAGCCAGGACAACCACCCAAAGTAGACCAGTGGTCACAAGACCATCGCCTTGGTTGGGCAGCGGTTACATGACCATCTCCTAGGTTAAGCGGGTGGTTTATGTAACCGTCACTCTACAAAGAGCAGTGGTTTTATTAATAATAAGACAAAACCTCCATTTCTTCAATTTCTTTCTTTGTGCTGATTGATATGATGAAGTAGAATCAATTTTAGATCCCTATGGATCACACCTCCCCTACTTAGGAGGATTTTGGTCCGATAAAAGCTTAGTGGGGTAGTAGATGAGAAAATAAGTCCCTCACTTGCTCCTTCGATTGCCACCAGGCTTACCTTGGTGTCTTTCCTTTCAGTCCAACCTACAAAGACTCTTGCGAACCTCTCCTAGTATCTCTAACCTTCTATTGTAGCACTGCATCCTCCTCCAATTCACTTCGTGAGTCCAAGACGCAATCCTCAATGGAAGGTAGCAAATGTAGTCCTTCATCTTCATCTAGCATGGATGGCTCATATAGGTTCAAGTTCTCACAATTTACTACGGAGTACATCCTCATGAATGACGGAAAATCAAGTCGAAATGTATTTTCTCCAACCTACTCCAATATGGTGAAGGGTTCCATATTGTAGTGGCTTGAGCTTCCGTGCTTAACCTTGTAGTCTCTCCTTGCTCAATAAAAGGCAAACTCTTTCTCCAACATGAAGCTTATGTTCTCTCCTATTTTGATCGTGCCTAGCTTTGTACTTATATTGAGATTTCGTTAATTGTTCTTTGACTTTGAGATGGATTTACTAGATCCTCTCAATGAATTTTTTTGTTCTATTCACCTCTGTGTCTTGTGTCTACTCCTCATTCTGCTTCCCAACTAATATCTATAGAAGATTCGTAGGTAAATATGCCAAGCATGTCTCAAATGGTGACTTCATAGTGGATATGTGTACCGCCAGGTTATAGGAATGTTGAATGTAGGATAACTCATCCCAAGTCCTTGGGTATTTGTTGTTATACCCTCTTATCAACTGTACCAAAGTCATGTTGACCGCCTCTTTCTGTGGATGGAAATCTATGCTCCTCTATAACTCGGTACCCATCTTGTCCCATAAAGTAGTCCAAAAATTCCCCAAGAACCTAGAATCCCTGTAAAAAACAATAGACTTTGGCAAACCAAAATGCACCCATACATTAGAAAAGAAAATATCTGCTGCCTCGTGTACTTTTACTGTCTTTTTACAAGCCATAAGAATACACATCTTACCAATCTTCAACTTCTACCAAATCTTGTTTATCCTTTAATAAAAGTAAACAGAACTAATTATGATTTTCCTGAATAATTCATTTTTCTTAGTTAGCACTCACCATAGTAACCTGTGCCTTACACTGGTGTGCCCAGATGTTGTAGCTAATCCCATCCTTGACCCATCTGTATTAGTTTTCCCTTCTCATAAAGATGAGCATCCCTGACCATACTAGTAAGGATTCCTGAATAACAACATAAAAAGCATCAAAGTGGAATAATGTCAGCTTCCAAAACATCTATATATTGGGAATTTATCCCAAACTTGACCTTACATCTTTTTGTTACCTGAACTTCAACACCCTTCTTCACCCAACCCAAAGGATATGGGTGCGGATGCTTGTAAGTCTCAAGACCAAGCTTCTTTACAACTACCTCAGAAATCAAGTTAGACTGTAAGAACCGGTATCAACCAAAGCATTTATCTTAGTCCTTTTGATATGGATTTTGATCTGAAATAGTCTACTCATCTCCTCTTCGTAGATGTCCATGTTGGTGGCCATGCATCCAAGCCTTTTCATCTACATCAGAGTCATCTTCAATTTCTACCTCCCCTTTTGTCTTTACAATTGTCATGGAATTCTTGGAGTCCTTGGTTTGGTTCTTTAGATGTAACTTCAGAATGCAACTTCCAACATGTAGCGTCAGTATGACCATTGATATCACAATTCTTGCAAAAATTCTTGGGATCTTTACAAGTATTTAAAATGCAGTGGACACTTTGTTTACCTTTCCCTTTCCACTTACTCTTGTTACTTGTTTTCCCATAATGCTTTCTTCTGCTGATTTGTTGACTGCTTTACCCTCGGCTCTGTTTCTCCTTTCGTCTTTCTCATCATCTATGTAGTATGCCTGTACAAATGCTTCACGTTGAGATCCTTGGGATTTATGGAGATGACTTTTCTTTTAAGGTGAGTGTGAAGTCCTCCCAAGTACTTAGTCATAATATCCTCATCCTCTAAATCCATGTTCAAAAACATGGCCTGCCTTCGAAACTCTGTAGTATAGTCCTACACACTTTGACCATTGCCTTGTCTAAAACACTGCCATTTAATCATTTGGTCAGTCTTGTGGCCAATAGGACAGAAGTTAGCTCTAAGAAATTCTTTAAATTCTTGCCAAGATTTTACAATAGGAGGTTTCTTCTTTTCACAAGTGGCTAGATGGGGTTCCCACATAACCAGAGCGTGCCCCCCCATTTTGAGACATGTAAAGGTGATCCTTTGTGCCTCAGTTACATTATAGACGCTAAAGTAGACTTCTAGCTGTTTTAACCATTTATCAAGTAACTCTGCATCTACTTGTCCTTCAAATATTTTAATTTCAACTTTCGTCTCAACTTTAAAGGAGTATGATTAGATTTTACCTTTTCTCTTGCATTTGAAGTTTCTTCTTCATGCTCTTCCCCATAATCTTCCTCATGGTGACTCCTTGCCTATACTAAAATTTTTGGCTAAGCCTCAAACCACCAAGTCCATGGAGTCTTACTTGACGGAAGCTATCTTCTGCAAATCTGCAAGTTCCTCTTGCCTTTTAAACATCCTATCCATCATGGTCTCCAGCATCTCGATTCTACGGACCAAGTTCTCTTCCTCCATTTCTCCCCGAATTCTCTGTTTCCACTTCTTTGTAGAAATCTCTGGATCGCAAGGTAAAGCTTCTTCACCTTTAGATCTTGTCACTGTCATACAAATCTCAAGAATGAAATACCATAGTCCTAGATACTTGTTAGCTCTGATACCAAAATGATCTGTAAACTCTTCAACTTTGGAATTATTCACAAAATCACAAAATTAATCGTTGTTGTTCTACTTTCTATTAGAAAATAACAGAGATAGCTAGTGAATGAATTACTATTGTGCTTAGAATCAACAATTGTACAAGTAAAGGAAAGAATATAAGCTCATAAACAGCAACAATTTTTATCCTGGAAAACCTCTAATGCAGGAGTAAAAGTAGTCGGGAAGGGCAATTGCTCTTTCTTCTCACTTCTATTGGCCAATTCAAATCAACAAGTACAAAATTTACAATAAGTAAGAAAGAGAAGTAGATAATATCTCAACACTTCCTTTCAGTTACTTGCTATTCTTCTGTCTCAACACTTCTTTCTTCAACAAAAATACAATTTCCAGCACCAATACTTTCTTGCTCACTCATGCTTTCATGCTTCGATGATCCATATACATCTTCTACCTATCATGTATTTATAGCCTTTCTCATGTCCTCCCGTGCACTGGAGAATGGGAAAGGTCATGAAGGAGAAGAGAAACGAACATCCTTTCAAATTCATGAGGATTGTTCATTTCGAGTTTTAGTTTTCTATCCGTAATGAGTAAGATACCGCCACCCTATACAGTATACCAGTGGTCACTGGGACCGCCGTCCTTGGCTGGGCGGTATGGTCTTCTTACTTAAAAGATAGTCACCTCCGTTTCATTTTTTTCCTTCTTTGTGTTGACTATTTCTAATGAAGTAGAGTTATTTCGGATCCCTATGGATCAATGTGGGACTAGATACCTCCCATTATGTTTAATTATGTAATCTATCGTGTTAAATAACTATGCAATTACCACCAGACCGGTTCTAATTTTGGATCACTACTGGATCACACCTACCAACTTTGGCGCTAACAATTTGTAACCATAGCCCACCATATTGGGGGAGTAGATTCGAGGAAATCTCTTCCAAGCTCCCACATTCCAACCTTAGCACTTCACTTTCTAACGGGCCTACCATGATTGCATCAATTTCACATCTCACGTGGACATTGCAAACAAGGACTCCTACATACCTCTATGTAGTGTCTCTAAGCCACATGTTGCAACACTACATCCTCCAATTTGCCTCGTGAGTCCAAGACGCAATCCTCAATGGAAGGTAACAATTGTAGTCCTTTATCATGTTCACTGCCCACCCACAAATCAAGCATGGATGGGTGGTATGGGGTGGGTCAAACCCCCAACCAACCCTTTACTGAATTATGTGTTGTACATGTTGATGACACATGGCTTGTTAAAAACTATAAATATGTGAATTGAATCTTATACAAGGTCACTGTTGAGGCTATGTATTATTTGTAACAGGGCATTTTTGCAGAAAAAAAAGAATTTTTGAGCAGTTAAGGGGAATTTTTAGATCTTGGTTCTAAACTAAAAATTTGTCCAAAATTCCAAGATGCCCCTAGTGCATCTATCATTTTCCCAATTTGGAGTCGTTTTGATGTCATTTTAAAGTGTGAAAGTTGCTTATTAAAAAAAATGAAGGGAAGAGACTGTGCAAGTGCTTCATGAAAGTGGAGGATGAACACTAAGCATCATTCTTTTTCCCAACTGATATGTCAAGCGAATTCGTAGGTAGATATCCCAATTTGTCTCAAATGGGCATAGTGGATGTGTGTACCACCTGGTTATAGGAATTTTGAATGTAGGCTAAGGACTCATCCTAAGTCCTTGGGTATTTGTTGTTGTACCCTCTGATTAACTGTAATACATATTTTAATGGATCATTTTGAATGAACTCAAAGATGTAAGCGATTTCCAAACTCCGTAAACAATTTTGGTGTCGTCATATTTTTTGCATTTTGATTTATGATATTTTTTGTATTTATTCAGTAATAATTTAATTCAAATATACATATTTAAATCAATTAATGGTATTTAGGGGAAATTGGTAAAATTGAAATTTGGATGGTTTTTGATTGAACTGTGGGTAAAGTTGAATTTTGGGAATCATAAATCAATTCTAGATCAGTTTATAACATTTAAAATTCAGATTTTTAATTAGTTTTTTTATTCATACAAATCACGAAAACTGATAATTTTAATTGATCGTGGTGTAAACAATCAAAATATTAGGGGGTTTATTGATGTTTACAGATCAAGTTTTTGGTATCAGATTCGGTTGAATTCGATGGTTTACTTTTAGTATTTCATTTGGCATTTACAAACCCTTCTTCCTAGTCTTCGGCTTGCTAGTATAACAAAGTTTACATACGTATTTTTGATACTTCTTCTTGCATATTGGGAAAATACATGTACCTTTGCAAGTTGGGATAGCAGTATGTATTTTTGGGAAGTACTTGTTTGCAAGTAGCATGGGTAAATCCTTACTTGAAAGCATAAACAGAAAGATACAAGAAGAGAATGTTTTCCTGAGATGTAATCTCTATTCCCTTGAAAATAAGATTGAACATTTGAAATCAGAGTTAGAGAGCAAGGATGGTATCTTGATCAAATTTCAGTGTGGTGAGAAAAAGAAGGATTTTCCTTCCACTTCATATGCATAAACTATGATGGATGATTTCATTGTAATTTTATCATCATATTGTTCTTCCTCCCATTCAGAATTAGATTCAGATTCAAGTAATTTTTTTGGGTGAATTTGAAAAACATACTAAAGGCATTGGATCTAAATTATTTCTTTAAATGGGATTTGATGGAAGAGGCCTTATTAAGCATGACCAAGGAATTTCTAACCCAATACAGGTAGAACATCATCCCCATCCATTTGTAGTGCCTTGACTAGCTGTAATTTAGACTGTGCTTACAAATACTGGAGAGGTTTGTGGTCAGTGTGCACAATAGTTTCTTTACCCAAAAAATATTGCTTACATTTTTTTAATTTCCTAAACTATTGCATACATTTCCTTATCATATATTGGGTTATTCTAGTGTGGGAATGGATTGGAGAGTGCTTTTGAGGGGAGACAAACTTTCGATAGCCAAGTGATTACCCCACTAGTCTTGCAGGAAGATTCTTTGCAAGAAATGATTCATCATCAGATATTGGAAGGATTGTGTAAGAAATTTCAGAGAAGAGGTAATGAGATTCCACCTTCATTTTTCTTACACGAATCATAATTACAAACATAAGGGAAATTATAAAACTTCTGATGATGCACTCTTTCATTTTAAACAATATGTTTTTCCTATACAAAAAATGATGTATGATTTTTCATGCATGTTTTGTGGGTTAGGTGATAATTTTGTTTCCTTTTGTTGGAAGAGGAAGTCTTTTTGTAGAATTGGTTTCCTGATCATCTCAGTGTTAAAGACAAACCTCTTTGTTCAGAGGCAAGAAATGGAAAACATTTTTCCTCTCCTAGGAAGAGGAATTTTTGCACTCATTATCCATGTGGCCAAGATAGAAAAGTGATTATTTGGAAACTAAGATTTCTTCATATTAAAAAGTAGTTTTTTCTCCCTAAGAACTTGTAATACTTGCTACGAATGAGTTAGACTTCATCTGTCACACCATCGGATTCATGGTAAGACAAAAATGTTACATTCCTAAAAGGATAGGAAATAATGAAGTTGTTAAAACACCAACTATTCAGTTAACAAACCAGTATCAATTAAGCGAGGAAATAAAACCAACTAAAAAGGAAAATCCATTAAAATGGGTTAGTAAACAATTCCTTGACTTTTTGTTTGCATAGCTAATGATTTTTGATGGCATGAAAATAATTCAGAGCATTTGGTTATATGGTTCCTATTGTATGTTGAAAGGAAATTCTTCCCGTGATTATTTGGCTTTGATTTTGGAGCTATTAGATTCGTGAGAGGAACTAAGAGACAAGTTCATCACGCTCAGTTATAAGAAGATATTGGAAAATACTCCATTTGAATATCCTATTTAGCATTGGGTAAAAGTAATTAAACTCATATTTTCATCTTTGGATATATTTTGAAAGCAGTTTACGCAAGTTGTTGGGCATATTGGCAGTGTTCAATTTCCATACTTGCATTTTGCTAGAGTAATTGTTGTTTTGTGATTGCATCTATTTTGGCATGTATATGTTGGATGCATTTTAAGACACGTATTTTGGGAATTGTTTGTAATTGTGATCACAATGTGAAATCTTATTGTTGACATAATTTTAAATCACATGGTTTATAACACCCATTGGGGCAATAAATGTGATTTCTAAATATTGTT
The DNA here is from genome assembly GCA_019776745.2 of Taxus chinensis. Classification (NCBI taxonomy): domain Eukaryota; kingdom Viridiplantae; phylum Streptophyta; class Pinopsida; order Cupressales; family Taxaceae; genus Taxus; species Taxus chinensis. Next base: position 906,600,596 of record CM034149.1, on the reverse strand, counting down.
ACAACATTAGAATGCATTTTTATCACACTGAAAAACATATTTGTAGTTGCAGTGATCTAACAGTTTCACAAGGTCAGTGGACATTAGCTAGTAATTTTTTGGCATTTTGGTGTGTATTTATCACTTATCTATTTTGGGCAAGATTTTATTTGTAGAGATTGGCTATGTCACAAGGAATCAGTTTGACAACTACCTCTTTTGGCATTTGATTGTATATTTTTAAGCTGATCAATTTTTTATGGCAGTTGTAGTCACTGTGGTTTGACAATTCTACAGGGATTCAGTTAGACATTTTCTTATTAGTGTAATTTTTTTCTATTCAGAAATTGATCTATGTTATTTGCAGATGTTGGAAGACTCACAGGGAATCAATCAAACTCTAGCCTCTTATTGGCATGTAGATTGTCCATTTTAAAATTGGTCATTTTGGTGATATGTTTTTCAAACATTTGCAGTAATTTTTTTCCTACAATGTTATTTATATGGATCCTGTGTATTTGTGATATGCAGGAATATGATTGGCAGTTTTAGTGGGTGAAAACAAATTTTGTGGAACAAAATCCTTCTCAGTGTGGAGGTTCTGATCCGAAGGCCAATATAGTGGACAGAGTTTCACCTAGATCTCCCAAAATAATTAGAGTACAACAGAATACTCTAAGAACTTTTTGTCTCCTATTGGAACACATGAAACAAAACCTGTTTGAGCAAGATGTCATCTGTAGAAGTTTCCAGTTGGAGGAGGAAAAGTTAGAACAACGATCCAATTGGAATGTGACACGTGGCAGTGTAAAAATAATAATAAAATGTTAACAGGGTTTTTTTTGTTTTAGACCTCCAATCTTTGACACTTCAATTTTGGACAAGTGTGATGTCCTCCCAAGTATTTAGTTGGAATGGGGGCCCTCAGCTAGGGTCGACACACTCTTTTTCAACAACAGGGCCTACCTTTGAAACTCCATAGTATAGTCCTACATACTTTGACCATTGCCAAGTTGTTTTGAATTTAATATTGTCACAAATAATTTTTATGGTTAGCACCTGTGGACTAATAGGATCCCAGTTATGTTCTAATTATGTAATTATTTAAATTCTTGCCAAGATTTTACAATAGGACATTTCTTCTTTTCACCAGTGGCTAGATGGGTTTCCCACATAACCAGAGCATGCCCCCCCATTTTGAGACATGTAAAGGTGATCCTATTGGCCTCAGTGACATTATGGATGCTAAAGCAGACTTCTAGCTGTTTTAACCATTTATCAAGCAACTCTACATCTACTTGTCCTTCAAAGATTTAAATTTCAACTTTCGTCTCAACTTTAAAAGGAGTATGATCAGATTTTACCTTTTCTTTTGCATTTGAAGTCTCTTCTTCATGTTCTTCTCCATAATCTTCGTCATGGTGGCTCCTTTCTATGCCAAACTTCTCGGATAATTCTCTAATCACTAAGTCCATGGAGTCTTGTTTAAAAAAATTTGTCTTCTACAAATCTTCATGTTCTTCTTGCCTTCTAAACATCCTATCTGTCATGGTCTCCAACATCTTGATTCTATGGACCAAGTTCTCTTACTCCATTTGTCCCTAAATTCTCTGTTTCCACTTCCTTGTAGAAATATCTAGATCGCAAGGTAAACCTTCTTCGCCTTTAGATCTCATCACTGTCATACAAATCCAATAAGGAATACCACATTCCTCTATACTTGTTAGTTATGATACCAAAATGATCTGTAAACTCTCTACTTTGGAATTATTCACATAATCACAATTAAGCTTTTTTGTTCTACTTTTGATTAGAAAATGACATAGATAGATAGTGAATGAATTTTGCTTATGCTTAGAATCAACAATTTGCAAGAAAGGGAAGGATATAACTCATAAACACCAACAATATTTATCCTAGAAACCTCTAGAGGAGGAAAACCATTCGGGAAGGGAAGTTGCTCTTTCTTCCCACTTTTATTGGCCAATTCAATCAAGAAGTAAATAATTTATAATAAGTATGAAAAAGAAGTAGATAATATCTCACACTTCCTACCAATTAATTGATTTCTCTGCTTCAAAACTCCTTTCTTCTACAAACACAATTACAACACTAAGAATTTATTTCTCACTTACTTTCATTCTTCGATGATCCAATACTCTTCTTCCTACATGTATTTATAGCCCTTCTCATGTCCTCCCATGCACTAGAGGATGGGAAAGGTCATGGAGGAGAAGAGACATGAAAAACATTTCAAATTATGGGACTGCTCGTTTCGTGTTTTATTTTCTATAAAAAAGAGCCAAGAGCACCATCCAGGCTAGGTGGCGGTTACAGGACCACCGCCCAGGTTGGGTGGCAGTTCAGTAACAGCCGCTTTGCATAGAGCGACGGTTCTATTAATAATAAGATATAACCTCCATTTCTTCAATTTCTTTCTTCGTGCTGATTGATTTGATGAAGTAGAGTCAATTTTGGATCCCTATGCATCAGTTTCATCAAGTGCATGATCTTCTTCATCCATGTGTGGATCTCTTATTCTCTCTTCTTTCCCCTCTCTTTACATTCTAATTCTTCATTGAGAATTATACCTTTTGATTTTTTCATCTCATTCACTTAAGTGACCTATTCATTAATAAGAAAATGGAATTATTTTTCATTCCTAATAGAATATTAAAGGTCACAAGTGGTAGGAATATGAAAGGTCAAGTAGTAGGAATATGAAAAGTCGTGTGAGGGAAGATGAAGAGTCATATTTCATAAATTGGGAAGGATTATCCTTTCCAATGGGTTGACAATTATTGATTGATTATATGTTGTTGATATTTACCACTACTACATTGAGCAATACAATTTGCATCTCTTATATTTCTATGTTGATGTTCCTCTATTCTCTCTCTCTCTCTCTCTCTCTCTCTCTAATTTCTAACTTTGTAAGTACAATGATTGTATGAGTGAAAATCAACACGTGACCTTCAATCGCACTCGACCTCTTGAGGTTGTGCCGAGACAGCTGATGTGGAATGAGCAGATGGCTATGGTTAGAAAAATATAGCGAATATTTGATATGTGGAAAAAAATATGTGAAAATGGGTGAATAAGCTATCAAGGTAAAATAATTTCCTTGACGCACAATATCATGATCTTCTCATTAAGGAAAAGGAAGTCACTTCTAACCTAAATGGGTATAATGGATGGGTTAGAAATAATAGCCACATGAAGACTCCAATCAATGTCAAGCTCCATGGAGATCATGTCTAATGGTTGTGGGATACGTGGAAAACCAACATGCACCTCGTAATGATCTCTAGATAAGGTCGTGGAATGAATGAGAGAGGTGTAGTTCCACTAAATCTATGGGTAGTTAGCTGCTTTAGTCTAGAATGTGAGGGATCAATGAGATTCTTCGTTCAGAATGTTTAGCTATCTGATAATGTCTGTCGGAAGTGGGGATGTCCTAAAGACTAGTGTGCGTAATCTAGTGTCAAGATCTAATTGGTCTTTGGCCCTGTTCGGTTGGGGGAAAACTGGATCACAACCATAAAATCTCTCTGGTCGTGGTCCTTGTATGGTCATTTTTTTTTTGATCTAGACTCTATTACTGGGGGTAGTCCAATATTCGTAAGCCTTTTCGGTCTTGATGTTTAAAAATTTAAGTTACACAATGTGATTAGAGTACCATGATGGTGTTCTGAGGAAAAGCATACAAATTCTAGTATCTATGTCTATGAGAATTTTGGGCCCATTCGGTTGGGGGGCCCGTTGATCACATCCATATGCTCATTCTTTCTATGGTCTGGGAATGGTCATGTATGCATTTAATATATGAAAATAAGTAACAAGCTAATATAAGTAAATAAAAGATACACTATGTTTTGTATTTTTGATATAAAAGAAATAAAGCAATGCAAAGCAATTAATATAATGAAAAGAAATATTTTTATGTTTTCATGAAATTTATGGAATAATGAAGAAATAACTTGCTTCTAGTCCTAATTAACAAATCCTATAAAAATAAATAGCCGGATGTAGCTATTTATCTGTGCAACAATATATTAAGTCTATTCTAATTTAAATGAATCCTTTTCCAATTAATAGTTGTGGATTGTCAAATCCTCTTCCTATATCAGAGGCACGGGAAGATTTGGAGCTTCTGAGAAGCTTTTCTTCCCTTGCAAATCCCCATATAGAATGTGAGAATATTCAATAGAGATCACAATTTACAACATATTTGTTATTATCTATGGTTATACAACAAGATTCCTCCATATATTCTTCCCTCACAAATCCAAAAGGATAGGAAGGGAATGATCTATCACTAGAAACTTCTATAGAAGATGTGAAAGCTTCTTGGAAATGATCTAACTATTTGCAATAAAAAATGATTTCTTCTACTCTAGTTGATAAATGTGCGTACGTTTAGAGATAAATGAAGAAATGAAGAAACTTAATAATGACCCCCAACCTAGACTTACAATGTAGAGGCAATGCCAATTTTGGTATCACTTTGTCCCCTCAGTTATCTTTACCAATATTTTGTGTCCATGTGAGTCTAGGGAACTGGGAATTTAGAGTAAGCAACAAGAATAAAGCGTTGGAGCAATGGCAACTTGATGACAATCTGGTTATAATGCATGTAGAAGAAAGGCAACGCAAGAGAATAGAACTTGGATATATAGTTTCTAGCAAGATTGTGACAACTCAATTAAGTAAGATACACAAATAATCTCCAGTCATTTGCATTAGAAGAAGTGATGGTTTTATAAAAGGTACGTTGGGTAGTGCTCTAGCACACTTGATAGGCATGGGGTGCCACATCACAACATGAAGGGGTAGTTAAACACTCAATCAACATTTAGAAGTGGAAGAGGATGTGAACACGAATCAATCAAGAAAAAAATCAGCTAAATTGACTCACAAATGTGTGTTAAAAGTGAATAGGAGTGAAGCAACATGTGTCCAATTCACACCTAATAAGTCTTGGCCAATTCGCACGAAACTACCACCCTATGTAGAATGGTGGTTACATAATCGCTGCCCAGGAAGGGTAGTGGTTTTATAACTAAAGGCCAAAATCTAAGGAAAAAAATCCAGAAAACTATGGAAAAGCAGGAAATGGCTAAGTAAGGTAAACTAGGCTAAAAATATGTACTGCAAAGAGGTGAATAGGATTGAACACCTTTGGAAAATACATGAATCATTATTGGGGATTTTAAAACCATTTTCAACAATGTATCATGTGCAAATTTGGGTTCATACAGTGATCTTACATAACCAAGAAGGAGTTGTGTGTCCTTGATTAATGAACCTACAAAAATCTGTGTCTCTACTTTGTTAGTCTTGTTAATTGCTTACATTGTTGTGTTCTTCTAATTGAATGTGGACCTACTATGGTTGATGTATGTGAATTTTGTAAGCCTAATCACAACATTAACCCTCTCTCTCCTTATTTCCCCAACTCTCCTTTACCTCTCCTCATAGGTAATTACTCTCTTGTACCTTGTACAAGCACTTTGTAATAGGTTTAGTGGAGTAATCATGTGTGATCCCCGACCTAATGGCCACCCACATCTTTTAGTTAGTTTAGATTCAATAATTGGAGCCTCCGCATAAACAAGAAGGAGGGGTTTAACCCCATGACCATTTGTGCAAACCAATAATTTACACAACAACAAATTATTACACCAATAGTTTTTGGTGACTCCACTGGGGAAGATCTGCCCTTTTTCCACCCATAAAAGATATTTGAAAATCCAAAAAAAATCAGATATCAAAAGGAAAATCAGATTTTGAAGGTGACTCTATCATAAAATGAATCCACATCACGTTCATTTCCCACATCACAATGATGAAGTTTAAAGATTGGTGTTCAACACCAATAAGTGACAACAACAATGAAGAAGAAGATGACCACCAATATATCTAGATTTATGATCCACCGTCATTATGGACCAACTCTTGCGAAAGTATGGGTTCTGGGACATCAAGGAGACCTCTTGATTGAACCAAAATTCTGTAATAAATAAAAGGAAAGAAGGTTAGTGACATTCTTGCAAAAGTTATGGAAATAATATCTAGAGTGGATAAAATTGCTGCATTTGAAGATCATACCATCAAATATTTGTAGCTTCAATTCAAATGGACTACTGCTAGAGTGAAGAAAATGGGAATTACACTGACTAATGATCGAGAATCTAAGAGCCTGATGCGAAGAATTTAGAAGAGATAAAAAAAATTGTATGAAAAAAATGAATATGAAAAACCCCTTGAAGGTTTTTCTTGAATTACACACAACTGAATAAGAAAATCAAAGCACCGTCTTTTGTATCTCTTCCTTTGGATGATTTTCTTGCTTATGGAGATGAAGAAATGACAACATTGAAAAGGGAGTATGTGCAAATAATTCTGAGATTTGCGGAAGGAAATTACGATTCTCAAACCAATATGGAAATCCTAAATTATGCCATGGACATGCAATAAAGGTATGAGCACCTTGAAACACTCCCTAAGGAGGAGAAGAACTAATTTCCAGAGATGGATTCTACAGATTCTAAGTACTACAAGGTATTTATTCCTGAAATAATCTTATGTACTTCTCATGACTATCCTCTTCTTGAGAATTTCGATGAAATCCAACTCAACACCTTGGAGGATGATAAAGAAAACATGAAACTTGAATATCCGTTCACAACTTCATTTTGGCCTGAAGCACAATCCTTGGAAGGAGCAATGTGCGCAACAAATGAGGATCTTGTATCATGCTAGATGATCTAATGCTTGTTGAGAATTCCACTAACCACAAAGATATGAAGATCATATTTCCAATCATCTCCATGAGAGCCAATGTGAAGATTCTTTAAATGAATGTGAAAGTGAGTATGTGGCAACTTTGAAAAAGGAATTTGTGTAAGATATTTTGAAGATTACAGAAAGAATTGAAGAACCTCAACTTATTCTTGAGATCCTGACCTATGCCATGACAATATAAGATAAGTATAAGTCCATTTTTTTGTTTCCTTTTGATGCAAAAATTTCTGATAATGAGATAGAACAAATAGGTATGCTCAATGTTCTCTTTAAAGCCTTGGTGGATGAGTATGAATGTGAAGACGAGTCTTCTCCTTTCATATTTTGTAAAGAAGATTGTATCCATGATTATTGGAAAGGAAAGGAAATGCTTGAATCTACCATGGATGTATTCATTCATGAGGATAGTACCTCCATCATAGAAAGTGATAACAAGGTCAATGATAAGTTAGTGTGTATATAAAGTAATTGTTCAGGATAGTAAATTGAGAAGCTAGAAGAAGCTTGTGAATGGAGAAATAATCAACTTGTTCTCTTCACTTCTAGATTCTCTACTGATTATAGAAATGGTTCCATGCTGTAACCTTCACTCAAGGATGATGAATTACTTCATATTGAAAGCATAGATTCCACTTTTGACAACATGGAAGAGTGGCTTCTCATGGTCACGATACATCAGGATGAGACTATAGAAAGTAAAACTTTCAAACAAGTAACAAAATGGTCATTGGATGTGAAGGTATTTTCTATGTAATATCAGTATGAGGATATAAAATTGGCATATCTCCTTCTTATTAACCCATACAAACCCACCACGAGATAATGGCATGACTATGTGATTATCTTGGAGCTCCAGAATTGGTATGAATTTAGCCCACTATTCCACGATGGTACCTACTTTTCTCAACCCATTTTTAGGTGTGTGTATATTAATCCCCTGCCTCTGTAAATTTCCCTCCCATGTACCATAGTTTCCCTTTCCATTGTGTGCTTGCTTTTTATTTTTGGTGTTTTTTCCTTTCAGCTGTGTGTGTTCGATGAATGTGTTAGTAGTGATGAATTGACTCTATTGCCCAATTTGAAAAAGCACTAGTTTACTGCACCAAGAGAGTTATGAGGTTATCCATTTCCCCTTATATTCCAAGGTCCCCGAGCTAGATCTAGTTGTTGTCATGAAAAATAACTAACATGAAAATTGAAAATTTTGGTTACAACAACCAAACCTACACTTAAGATTCCCCTTCCCAGTCAATGTAAACCTTTCCTTTGGAAAAAAATTCAACTATTTCATCCTTATTATGGTTGAGAGGAACATGATAAAATTATTTTAAGTTTTTTTCACATGAAGATAAGTGTACCTTGATTGATTCATGAATTTACTAAAATCTATTGAAGAACAATTCCCTCAGAGGATTCAAAAGGGATAGTTTTGTTTAGTTTTCTTGTCACAGGTGAACATCCCCCAGAAGATAATTGTAAGGAAACAACCCATATTTAGGTTGTGTGGGAGATTATCAAGATGGTTAAAGTTAGTTTACAAATATTATGTGGAGCCACAAGAGGTCGGGAAACTTTCAAGCAAAATTGGGTCTTTTTGGGTAAAACATGTATCAAAGGAGCTAGTAACCTTAATCGAGGGGTTTCAAACACCTCAATAAAATTTATAAGCATAACTAAAGGTAAAATTGGAGTAAATTGGACTCTCCTCATTTTCCATGTGCTATATTGGCTCATACTCATTCTAGACTCAGGTGGCAACTCTACTCATTGACACATGCACGTGGTAGAAAGTGGAAATGTACTTATAAATAACATTATAAGTTTAATCATCTCTTGAAAATTGTGGGAATAAACACATTGGGTTTTTTGGATTCAAAATCATATAAGTTTCACCCCCCACACTCCATTTTTTAATCAAATCAGACTTTCGTGGAACAAACGGAACTATTCCTCTGGGTCTCCACTTTACTGCTTTTGCCTCCTTGGGCCATAAATCAAGTTGTAATTTGAATTAGATATTGAAAATGGTTGAAATGAACTTAGTGGGTCATTTAGAGTCAAAATCATATAAGGTTCATCCCTCTAACTCCATTTTTGGGTCAAAGCGGACATTCGTAGAATAGAAGGAACGGTTCCATCGTTCCTTCGGTTCTCTGCTTTTTCGATTTTTACACCTTGGGTCATAACTCAAATTATAAGTTGAATCAGATCTTGAAAATTGTGGTAATGAACTTAGTAGGTCCTTTAGAGTCAAAATCATATAAGATTCAACCCCCGAACTCTATTTTTTGGTTAAAGCAAACTTTTGTGGAACAAAAGGAATTGTTTCCCCCCGTTTCTCCCATTCTCTGCTTTTCCACCGTTTACACCTTAGGCCATAACTCAAATTTTAAGTTGAATCAGATCTAGAAAATTGTGTAAATGAACTCATTTGATCCTTTGGATTCAAAATCATATAAGTTTCGGCCCCTGAACTCCATTTTTGGGTCAAAGCGGACTTTCGTGGAACAAAAGAAACTCTTCCATTGTTCCTTCGGCTATTCAATTTTCTAATTTTCCCACCTTGGGCCATATATTAAATTTTAAGTTGAATTGAATATTGAAAATTTTGGTAATGAAAAAAATGGGTCCTTTGGCGTCAAAAGAAGTCCATTTTTGGGTAAAAGCGGACTTTTGTGGAACAGAAGAAATTGTTTCTCTATTCCTCCAGTTCTCCACTTTTCTGATTTTCACCTTGGGGAATAAATCAAATTGTAAGTTGAATCATATCTTGAAAATGGTGAGAATGAAATTAGTTGGTCCTTTGGATTCAAAATCATTTAAGGTTCTTCCCCCGAACTCCATTTTGGGTCAAAGCAGACTTTCATGGAACAAAAGAAATTATTTCGTTGTTCCTCCAGTTCTCCACTTTGTAACTTTTTCCACCTTGGGATAGGTGGTAATGAACTTAGTGGGTCCTGTTATCACCAAATCATTGCACCCTCCAAATGGCCAGAATCTGAACATGATGTTCAGTTTGATTGGGTAACATGGGATCACCTCTCAATCTGTGGGACTTGGGCTTGAGGTGAACCTCCAGAGAAGGCCAACTTCCTCTTCCTAAAATAAGTGTTGCACTACTCCTAGTGCGATAAAATGGTTATCTAGACCTATGCTAAAATTTTCATTGGTTTTAGGGAAAGAGATTTGTGAGAAATGAAACTATATTAGGGATGGCGATGTTCCAAATAAAGGGTGTTTCCAAACTCAGGAAGGGTTAACTTGAAGAGGGTGTTGTGCACCATAAGTCAATTTCACCTACTACAACTTAAAGAGGGTAACATAATACCATAGACTAGGAAGCATGCGTTCCCTTTGTTAAACTCAATCAGATAAAACAATCTATTAGTCTTTTAGTGAAGAAGGATGAACTTGAGAAGGGTGAACAAACACCACAACTTAATTGCATGCAATACTCCACCACTTGATAAGCACAAAACTCCAAGGACCTGCAATAGAAACTTTAACTTGCATAGTGTACCTGCAAGCATGAGAAATGCACAAAGAAGTATAGAAGGATGAAAGGACCAAGATTAGTCATAAAACACACACTTTTATTACTTCAACAATGTGCATAATGCATCATTACATTCAGAAAAGGAAATGGTTGCCATTATAGTCTCTAAAGAGAGGTTTGAAAGTTAAACAATCTAACCGTCTAACTTGTCCAACATGTTGGAATGAGCTCCCAACTTATATTTATAGAATAATTCCATGAGAGATAAGAGGAAAAGTAATAAATTCCTTCCTAAATTGAAGGTACATGATGGTTCATTTATTACAAAGTTAATCGAACCACTTAATCCTCCATCATTTGCCATTAATGACCAGTTGAGCTAATCTTCTCAATTAATTAAAAGAACATTTAAATAAAATATTTTAATAATAATAATAAATATTTTTTATTAAAATATTTAAATAAAATATTTAATTTAATTATTATTAGGTGGTCCCCCCTGAAAAACCCAATTTGCATTGAAAAGGGGGGAATCCATGTAAATAAGTCAAAAATATCCCAAATCGGTGATTTGCTCACTGAGCCAACTCACCAAGTTAGGCTCGAATTCCTCCAATGAGCTTACGACCATCGCCAAGTTCCTCCCATGTACTCACCATCACCGAATAAATTTCCATTGAGCTTTGTGCCGATCAAACTTCTGCGTCGAGTTCCATCGCATCAATTTTGAAAATTGGCTCATAATCTCCAATCTTCCATAAACATGTGGAATTACTACAAGCCTTTTCCCTATAGCTTAGAATTTTTCCTTCTTGGGTTTGGCTATGTGAGCTCTAAACCTAGCTTGATGGACATGTTGATATATCAGCTCGTTGAGCTTTCTTCAGAGCTCAGTCGAGCTATATTTTCTTTGTGCTCATAACAACTCAACTATGTATTGCTAGATTACTGAGAAGAGTTTCACACCGAGCACCATTGAATCATCTTTGCACTCGACTTGGGATGATCGAGCTCATCTATGAAAACCAATGCCAAACTGAGCTAAGTCTTAAGATCCTTCAACTGAGAGCCTTGGTCCTTTATCATTGGTTCTCGTACAGAAACCTGAGCCTTTGAATTTATTGCAACTCTTACTGGGTTTGAGGATTTTTTATTATATTGAAGATGATCTTATCGAATTCGACCTCTGTCTTTATGACTCATGATATTTGAGCTCGATATAACACCTGAGCTAGACCCTAGAAGTTAACTGATTTGGCCATAGCCGAGCTCATATCTAGTCTCGATCATTCCTCATCGAGCCCATGTTCACTTGCTCATCCTCGTTACTTGAACCTGGCTATACTGTCTTCACAAGATTTCTAGACCGAGCTCTGTTGAAAATACAACCTTCACTTAATTTGTCTGATGCTGAGCTCAATGAATCGGTAGAGCTTGAGCTAAATCTCATGCACTAGATTTTGCAAGCTGACCCACGAACCTGGTCAACACGAACTCGGTCAACTCGACTTGGCCTCTCACTATTCTGAGTACCGATCTTGTATTTACCTTGAATGGATGAGTTCCCTTCTTATTTTTTTTCATTAAACATGTTGTTCTTACTAACTTGATGAGCTCTCCTACTGACTGAGATTCGTTCCCACTGAGCTCTGTGCTGAGTGAGCTTCTGTGCCAAGATCCATCAAGCTCTTCCACATGGGTTTGTCTCTAAGATAATTTTGATGAGCCCTTTCTTTCCTTCGAGCCGAGTTTCTCGCTATGGGATGAGATGCGTTCAAATGTTGAGTCGGCCTTGTCTTCATTTGGCTCCACACCGCATCGAGCTCACCTCTGAGTTCGCCATGATTGAGATCCTTCTTCTTTCTCCACATTGAACCCAACTCCTCTAATGTCACAACATCAACGTTGAATGATGAGTTCTTAGATCAATCCTCACCTTGGCTTGAGATCCTCCATACTGTGATGAATCGTCAAGCTCCATCTTACACTAGGCCTTAAATATTAGCTAGCCTAAGTGAGTTGTCTCCTTTAAGCACTAAGCTCCTCGTGATTTGATCATCATACTCGGTGCCGATGCATTCCAACCCACCCAAGTCATGAGTTATTATCAAGTTCGAGCCCATCACGTGCCTTTTGAGGACTCAACCGAAACCTTATAACCTGTCTCCCCAAAATTATCCCCCTCACCCAAGCATGACTTCATGAAACTCACTCAGCCTTAACTCGGTTCTCCATTAGTCAAGCTATGCACAAATATTGGCTTATCTTATCTTTGTAATGTTGTGTTGAGCTTCGTCATGGCTCCATGGTAATGTGGTCCAAACCATCTCTCTATGGTACCGAGATAAAAAAACCTACATATCTTCAAGCTTAATTACACAAGCTTGCCATCCCAATTCCCATGTAGAACTGTTCATCATATTGTCGAGCCTCCATCATTCTTCCTTGTGCTCGCTTGGTAAGTATTCAAGTTTCACCCTAATGCAACTATGGCTCAACCTGACCATATCTCCATTGGTTAGCTCAATGATGTTGAGTTTAGGCTCCCTAGATTAAAAGTTCATGTTCATTGAATGGCTCAATCTAAACTCAACTCTACCCAAGCCATATCCTCATGTTTGCTCGATCTAACCAACAATCTTTCACATCTCAACAAATGACTTATCATCTTGTGTGAAACCACTCAATCCTCCAAACTTGATTTAACACCCCTAAAGACTCACTTGGTGAATTGGAAACCAACTCAGACTCCTCCCATGTAAAAATATTGTGTTGGGTTGCCATTTTGACATCCTCACGTCTATGGAGCTTTAAGTCTTAGAACCCAAAGAACATCTTGCCATCATGGCATGGCTTTCTCATCACAAAAATCTGCATTGGCCAAGGGACTTATGAAATCCCCTCATGTGGAAATTCAACCTTGGCAATTTGGTTTCTAATCTCCACAATCCCCACTATGGCTCAAACCTCATCATTCTCCACCAGTTCAACTCGATCGCTAGCTCAACCTATGAGATTTATGCCTTGTCATGCACTTTGCAATGCTAACCAAGCCATTTTATGTCATCCCTGCATTCTTCCTCTCTACACCACGCTTGTTGGCATGGTGCCTCCATGGACCCAAGATCTTCACCACTTCCAATATCTTCTAGTGATTTCAACTTTGATCCAATCCTGAGCTTTGAGCTCATCAAACCATCATAACGACTTGGTCTTGAACTCACTGTGAGCTCACGTTTGCCTCAAAAATTCTTTGAGTTAGGCTTTGCATGTTCTTTCTCTGCGTGCCTTCGACATCTTACCGTAGAGCTTATTTCCAAAATAGTTTAAGGATGAGCACTTGAGGGTTAAATTGGCCTAATTTGAACTCATCTCCAACAATTATGATGACTCAAATTGATCCCTACTCGTAATTTCCAAGCTCCAAACTTTCTCAATAACAATGCACTTATGTTGATTCGAAGTCTAAATGCCTAAGCAACTCGCTCTACTCGATCCATGACTCGGTGAGCCGGGTCATTCATCACTTTCTCCTATGAATTTATCAGTATCTCCACGCAACAAAACCTCAAGCCATACAAGATTGTTTGTTAGCTCATTGCAACTAGTCCCGACACTGAGTCTATCCCTAGTTCGAGCCACTCCCTTCAAGTTTGCCTATATGCCACTGATGCTTTAACTATTATGGCTCGATATTGATCTCGACTCCTTGAACCGAGCTCCCCATATTGACTTAACACCTTCCTGACCTGGCTAGCTTGCCAAGTAGCTCACCGAGCTACTCGGCGAGATAAATTTTTACTTTATGGCCATTGGCTTATTTTGTGAACTCTTCCCATTTTTGAAAAATTTTCCTAACTCGACCGACTCTTTTCAATGTTAAGATAGGCCGACCCATCGAGTTGAGCTCCAATGATAAATGAACAAGTTCTCAACTAAGCTAGCACCGAGTTGTCACCAAGTTGAGCTCAATTTGACTCAGTTCAATGCTAGGTGAGCTCACCTATGCAATTTATTAATTATTTTAATTGTGTTATCCCGTGATGACTGAACGTGAGTCCTTAGGACCAATGTCATAATTTGATCGTAATAGGACCCCGTTGTCTAATTTTTTTGTGTGTGAAAATTTGGATAAAAGGTCCTTTTGAGTCAAAATCAAATAAGTTTCAACCCTTGAACTCCATTTTTGAGTCAAAGAGGAATTTCGTTGAATAGAAGGAATTGTTCCACCATTCTTTCAGTTCTCCGCTTTTTCTCTTTTTGTGCCTTGGGCAATAACTAAAATGTTAATTTGAATCATTTCTTTAAATTTGTGATAATTAACTTAATGGGTCATTTGGAGTAAAAATCATATAAGGTTTGGCCCCCAAACTCCATTTTTGGGTAAAATCAAACTTTCGTGGAATACAAGGAATTGTTTTGTCATTCTTCCAGTTCTTTGCTTTGTCACTTTGAGTATTGAACAAGGTGCCTAATGGAGCTTATGAGATATCATTGGATCATTTTAATTTTTTTCATGAAGTGCATGATATTCTTCATCCATGGGTGGATCTTTTCTTCTATTTCTTCTTCCCTCTCTCTCTTAACATTCTAATTGTTCATTGGGAATTGTACCTTTTGACTTTTTCATCTCATTCACTTAAGTGACCTTTTGTTTTTGCATTGTAGAAGATCTTTTTCATTAATAAGAAAAGGGAATTATTTTTCATTCCTAATGGAATATGAAAGGTCACAAGTGGTAAGAATATGAAAATTCAAGTGGTAGGAATATGAAAAGTCATGTGGGGGAAGATGAAGAGTCGTATTGTATAAATTAGGAAGGCTTCTCCTAACAAAATTTTGGACTTCCAGTTAACTTTGAAAATAGGCTCATGTACTCCATGGACAACGTAAAAATTCAAGAATATTTTCCAATAATAGAATTATACAAGGTAGGTATGTTTTCAAGGCTAATATAGCCTACTACAGACAAATGTGCCCCAAGATCCCTAACATATAGGGGTGGTCATAAAATTAGCATATTTACACTTATCTTAACTTAGAAAGCTTGTGTTTCCCACCTTTTTAAGGATGACTACACAAGATTTTGTACTTATTTGGAAATTAAAAATTTACATTTTATTAATTTAGAAAGGGTTTCCCACCTCTTTGGAGATGATTACACAATATTTTGTACGTGTCTAGAAATTGACAGTTGACAGTCTATTTTTATTTTTTTTAGCTACTTTTAGGAAATCACTAAAAAATCAATTATTTGGTCCTACTTGACTAAAATAACATATGAATAAAATAAATAAGTCCTAAAACATCCTAAAATTCTATTTTTAACGTTTTTCTTAAAGTAAAAATTGTCTAAATTTAGCATAATTTTAATTGCCAAAATTGGCATCATTACCAATATTATGTACACTAGGCACACAAGAAAAAAAGATGAGATCATACCTTGAATTAAAATGAATATATAGACCAAATTTGTGGAAAAAGAATAAAAAATACATGATAGAAGTTAAGTTAATCACACATTAATGAGAACTATGAGACAAAGCTGATTTATAAAATATTAAATTGATATAAAAGAATTATTAATGGCCAAAAATTTAGAGTTCAAAAAGACAAAAAAAACTAATAATCATGTGTATATATGTTTTGTGTGTGTGCAAGCATGACACACATCCGTGTGTGTGTGTGTGTGTGTGTGTGTGTGTGTGTGTGTGTGTGTGTGTGTGTGTGTGTGTGTGTGTGTTATTTTTAGTTACTTCTATTTGAGATATACATATCATAAACACTCCATAAGTAGGCCTAATTCCAAATACAAATTTGAACCATATCCAAATATGGATTAATTCTTGTCAAGTACCTTTTGCTAAGAGAAGGAATCATTTAAATTTCATTCATTACACATATTATGGCTAGAGTAAAGTAGCCACACTTCACTCACATGAGGATGAATAAATAATACTTGATTCATGGATATGTAGTGCAAAACTTACATTCAATAAGGATTGGGAGGTTGGTTTGGACTTAGTTTGAGGATTTATTTCTAATTTTATCTTGGTCATTTTTAGGATTACAAGCAGGGAGAAAAAATAACACCTACCCCATGCATCATCAAAAAAATCATCCAAGGCTTTGCTTCATCAAAATCAATAAAACCACATAAGAAGTTTCAATCCGCTTAGAATTATGCATGTCATGTTTGATTGTACCATACAAGTTTAGAAACTTGAACTTTCACATGGTATATTTGGTATCTAGAACATGTATCTCTTCCTAGACACAATTTTAGGGCACCAAATACACAAAATGTGTTTCTAAACCAATTTCGAGCCTTTGTTGAGTTTTTGAGTATTTTATTTTCTATGGTCAAGTTAGATTGTTTGTTATCCTATCACATTTTAATGTTACAATTTTAGTCAATCATTCCCTAATTCAATTTCTAACTTTTCATTTATTTACTATTCTATTTTTATATACAAGTTAGTGTACTTTTGAAAGCATAACTAATACCTTTTGGATAAATCAAATCAAAATAAATTAGTGAACCATACTTATGATATTGAGCACATCAATCTTAGGGATTCATTTCTCTTTTTTGTTTAATATAGTGCCCTTATTGGACCTAACTATGAAATGATTTATGATTATTATGGTTTCATATTACCTATTTTTGTGCATGTGAAAATTGTTATAATCACTATCCCTAACTTTTAAGTCATGTTTTCATATGTAGATATTATGGTAATTTGAAATTTGGGTCAAGTAAACCTATTAGATGAAGTGTTATATTGAGTAGTTATATTGTTGATCATATTCATATTCCTTTTATTAAATACCATGTTTTTATCAAAATAAATTGATTTTTTTCAATTATATGTGTTTTCCTTCTCTTATTGATGTTAATATGAACACTAAAAATAAAAGTATTATTTAAGGTGTTAATGATGCTCATGATTTCAATGCAAACTATGCAAATGATATTACTTGTGATTTTAATTCATATAATGTACATACTTACAACACTATTAATTAAAAATTTGTTTCAAAGAACACTAAATTCATTGAGGAATGCATAGCTTAACTAAAGTCATTTCTTATATTACATCATGAATAAATAAATAAATGAGCGCGCGCGCGCGCGTGCGTGTGTGTGTGTGTGTGTGTGTGTGTGTGTGTGTGTGTGTGTGTGTGTGTGTGTGTGTGTGTGTGTGTGTGTGTGTGTGTGTCTAGAGATGACTAAGATAAGTTAACTAAGGAACCTTACATTGGGAAGTAAATATTAAACCTTTGAATATTTTAAATCCTATTTCTAAAGGCTCACATCATGCACTATGTTCTCTTACTAATGCTATTATTGATCATTTTCATGTGTTTACACCTATGGTTTCTCAAGTGATTTGTACAACTAGTATACTTACTATGGTGGCACCACAAAATACTGCATATATTACTATGAGCATTCTTACATATCTTACAACTTCTTGTATGAATTATAGACCTATTGCTAATGCTACATTTATATTTTAAGGTCTCCTTCAAAATCATACAATGCCTATTACTTCACATTTTGTTCTAATTCCAATGCAGGATGCATTTCACAGCTCTAACCTTTTTAAAACTAAACTCTTACAACTTAAACAAACACCTAAAATGAGAAGCCATGTGATGAACTCTCATGAGATATTATGCAAATCCTTTACTACATAATTCGTTATCGACCCTTTTCCTCAAGGATTTTTAACTTCAAATTTCACATTATTTTATGGCAAGGGTGACCCTTCAAAACACATTCAAATGTTCTACATTTAATATTTAGATTATGTGGATAACGATAGATTTATAACAAAGATATTTACATTCACTCTCATGGATGATGCTTAAATTTGGTTTTACACCTTACTAATAGGATTTAAATGTGTTTTCACTCCATTTCCCAATAGTCTCTTAACTCATTTTTCTATCAATATTATCCATGATCTCTCTTTTTCTCAAATTTCAAAACTAAAATAAGAACCTAATGAGGCTATTGGTGACTATGTTATTAAATTCAAGACTATGGTTTCTAAAATTTCACAACACATACAAGATGGTGAATTATAAAGAAAATTTGATCATAGTTCACTAAATCCAATTAGAGATAGAATAATGTTTCTAAGATATTAATCTTTCTATGAACGTTTTTACACAATTAAATTATATGAGACCAAAATCCTTGCAATTAACATTATTAAATATGGGCCTAACACACCTACATCCATAAAATATTAAATTCAAGATAAAAAATATACAACAATAAGAATAATAATGTACCAAATAATAATGAAGTTAAAAATATAGTAAATTTAATACATCCATAACATCTTAATTTCAAGATAAAACAATATTCAAGAAGTTGTTTTTTTCGTTTGCATGTCATACCGCGGCCTCTTTAGGCACTGCAGGATTGTACCTTTCTTGGTAGGTTATAGGGATTCTCACCCCTAGGCTCACCTATATAATGCCCCTATATAATTTGAGCTTGGATATTGTTGTTGAGGCTGGATATTGTGGAGATACAAACAATGACAACAATGGCTTAAAAGAGCCAGTTGTTAAGGAAAATTACCTTGGAAAATGACGCTCCATGGAGCCGGTCTCTAAAGACTTTATAGTTCCCTTACCTAAGTTCTCTAGCATGCCCAAGGTGGCCACAATTCTCTTGGAACCTTTACACTCCATTCGAATTACCTCGAAACTTTCGTATTCATAGTTACTTTTGACAATCAGTTCACAGGGCCCATCCAAAAGGGTTTGAAGTCCTTCTTGCCACTCCATGACTAGTCATGATCATATCCCAATATGCACTATGGAATATACAGAGGAGGAGTATAATATAGATTATGTTAGATGAATTAAAATTGAGTTTCAAGATTTTTTTAAGCATAAAATTGCTTAGTTTCTGCAAAATCAGTTTGATTCCTTAGATGGCATGGATATGGATGGTATGGCCCTCAACCAATGTTTCTCATGACTTGTATGTCATGAAACTTGTGGGGTCTCATAGATTCCAATAAAAAGTATATTGTTCGTGATGCTTGTCAAAAAATTACCAACTTAGATGTTTTGTGTCTGCAAGAAGTGAAAATTATAGGTTTTCAGTTGTCGATGGTTTATAAATCCATCTGACCTGACAACCTGGAATTTACCAGTAATCATGAAGAAGGGCATGGGGTACTGATCTCATTTTTTCTCCTAAATGGTGGCCCTTATTTATGGACCACGGCATCGACCCCACCAATCGTGTCATCTGGGCCTTATATAATATTCAAATCCACCTTTTTGGCTTCATCAACATTTATGCCTCTAATGATGTGGCTGAAAGGGATGAAATTTGGAAGTAGATAACAAATGAAATTCTTGATGCCTATTGGGTCATTTTTAGTGATTTTAGTATGGTGGAGCTTCCCTCATATAAGTAGGGGAACCTACTTATGAGATGGAAATATGGAAAAAGGGAGGTGTGGTTCTATATGCTGTAATAAATTCAAATTTTATGATCCAAACGCCTCTCGCAGACCCACTGATGAAGCATGGTTATCATGGTCCAATCGCCAAGGTGGATCATATCAGGTTCTTAAATGACTCAACAAGGACATGTTGTCCAAGCAATAGTTTTTTGAGTTTGACAACACTTATTCATTTCCAGTGGATGTGATGCCAAATTTCATCCTTTGATTTCATATCACTTGGCAAGACAGGAGGCCTTTTTGTCATAAAGGACAATTCATTCACAACATGGCCTTGATGGAGAATGGGCCCACACTCATTCACATCAAGAAATTGTGGAACTTAACACCCCGACCACATCATTTATAGAATTATCATCCACCTCTTCAGTCTAATTAAACTCAATGGTGGGAGGATGAAATGACTAGGATGA
Organism: Taxus chinensis; assembly: GCA_019776745.2. Taxonomy (NCBI): domain Eukaryota; kingdom Viridiplantae; phylum Streptophyta; class Pinopsida; order Cupressales; family Taxaceae; genus Taxus; species Taxus chinensis. The sequence continues at coordinate 906,580,398 of CM034149.1, read as the reverse complement.
AAAGGTTTCTTAGAATCTACGATTAACAGGCACAACCAGTCAACATTCACCATCATGCATACTCTGCTAGCTCCTCTGCCCTTATCTGAGAAGTGGTGGCATTCGAGGTAAATCTATTCTCTGAAACCCTATAACTTCAGGTGGTAGAGCTTTGACAGAAAATTCAAATTGTTGACAACTATAATGCCCATGGTGCTTAAATTTGTGCATGGCTTCACTAGCTAAAGGTTGGGTATCATGTTTCGAAAGAATTATTTCTTTCCCTCAAATCCAAAAATTCCTTCTAGCAAATTTGTGATGGTAGAACTCAGCTCACAGATTCCCAGAACATGCTTCAAGCCTTTGTTAACAACTACAAGCTGGTTTTCCAAACTCAAGCTCCCTTGGAGGAGCAACGAGATGCTTTGGATCAATGTTTTGCTACAGTTCCATGCAAGCTCTCATAGGCTCATAAAATTGCTTGTGATTGTATTCTCTCCCTTGATGACCTATAGGAAGTGGTCATGTAAATGGACAACGACAAGGCTCTTGGTTGCGATGGTTTCCCTAACACATTTTATAAATTGCTTTGGTATACTGTTAGCCCGAACCTTTATCAGGTCTACTTGGAAGGATTTTAGAGCCATTCATTTGGCTCTCACATTAACAAAGGGAATATTAACTTCATCCCTAAGCATGGAGACCATGAGAAGATTATTAACTAATAGCGTATTACCTTACTTAATTTTTCCTACAAGGTTATTATTAAGGATCTTTCCATTCACATGTGTCACATTCTTCCTTCCCTTATCCATCTGAAACAAATTGGCTTCATCCAGGGGTGTTACATTCTAGATAACATCATAGCCTTCTGGGAAGGCATGGAATGGGATTGGAATTCTAACCAGGCAGCCCTTTTCATCAAAATTGACTTCAAGAAAGCCTAAGAAAAGATAGAGTATGCTTTTATTCTTACTATGCTTCAATCCCTGGGTTTTGGTCCCAACTTCATTCAATCTTTCAAGATACTTTTTTTGAATGCCTCTACCCAAATAATCATCAATGCGCACAACTTGGATCCTTTTGGTATCTTTAGATAATTAGGGAAAGGATTTCAGTTGGCACCTGTTCTTTATGTTCTTGCTGCTGAAGGGTTTGGCTATCTTCTAGCCAAAGTGAAATATAAAGGGCTTGTCAGGGGAATCATCTTACCTACTTCCAATAACTCCCAACTTCTCAATGGTCACTTCATCAATGACTCTTTCCATACACTCATCAAAGATGAAAGTCACATTAGCAATACCATGCAGTTCCTTGAAGGTTTTTGTTTAGCCTTTGGATCGTCCATTCAATGGCAAAACATGCAATGTTACAGGTAATCCTTCCTCCCCGCTCCCGCATGGATGACTTCATATGATTGGTATGATGAAGGATAATCATGAAGAAGAAATTTAAAATGTAAATTTTTTAAGGCTATGAGGCTAAGTTTAGAGTTTAGAATATGTGGAGTCGTGAGAGGGTGTCTTGAGTGGGTGAGTGATTCAAATTTTCAAATTGGAAGTTTTCCTGCCTAAATGTAAACTCAAATTTTAATGAGGGAATTAATTATCTAAGTCATATTTTAGAGGATGATTAGGAGTTTATTAAGGGTAGTGAGTGTTTTTTTGAATCATAAACTGTGTAATGAGTCTTTATGAGGGGTTGAGTCATTAAAGTTACTTAAATTATTATAGAAATGGAAGTTATGCATCTAGAAGGCATATGGAAGCCCAAAGGTGACAAAAATGGTGGGTATGAATCAAGAAGGGGTAATTATGAACTTATGAGTTACTTGAGAGAAGAAAATCATATCTATGTAGGAGTATGGGTTGGTTAGTGATTCATTCCTCATGGTGGAGGATGAAAATGAGTGAAGGGAAGGATTTATTTTTGTATGAACATATAGTACATGAATATAGAGACACTCTGATTTTTGGTATAAATTCTTACTTTGATCATGATTTCTCTGAGATTTATGGTTCAGATATATATGGTTATTACTTTAAGGGTATATAGATAATTTTCATGAATCGTTTACAAGAATTTTGATGGAAGAATTGATCAAGATTGAATTAAATTTCTTTGTTTTAGTAAGATTTTGTTAATATTGTGCAAGTTTTAATCTATCTCGAGACAATCATCATAATTTTATTTCAACTCAAAATAATATGAAATTTGTACCATAGGAGGATAATAACATTTTGTAGATGGGTTTTAAATGTATTTCCTTGATGATGAGTAATTTTTGAGTTATGAAGTAATCTCCTAGCTGAGCTAAGGATTCACATAAACTGTTTGACATAATGCCTACCTGGTAAAGTGAGTATATCTCTTGTGTTTTGAAGAGTTAGGCTACGAAATTTGAAAGGTAAATTTTGAGGTCATTGTTCAAGTGGGTTTTTAAAGGTCTAGTGATTTAAAAACCATACAAGAAGTTATTTTTGACATAATTTTGGTGGATCTTGTAGACATAAAATCACTCACTTTGGGTAATTATCTACTCTTGATTACATACTACTATTGATATGATTCCTAAGTAAGAAATTTACTAGTTAACCCATGTATTTGGCCACATTTCTTTGCTTTCTTCTTCAAATTTTGGTCTTATACTATTACTTATTCAGTCTGCCTTTTATACACCAAATTTTATCACCCTGGACACTAGTGCCCAACCAAGACGTTAGCACCAAGAACCCTCATCCCCTCTGGGAGCCCCTAACCCCTTTTTACTTTACTCACACTTTTTGGGTCCTTTCTAGGTGTTTGAGCATCTTATCTTTTTGGTATTTGATCTTTTTGGGGTTTATTATGAAATTCAAGCAAAGGAATCATATAAATATAAAGTTATGTGATCATAATAAAGAAGTAAGCACTAAGCATTAGCTATCACCACCTAAGTTTACATCCATCAAGGCATATAAGAGCTCCATTGCATCCATCTAGCATCATCAAAAGGGACATAAGGGCTAGTTAATCTACATATACTTCATCGGAGGGAAGTTAATTCTATTCCATGCACACATTTATTACATTTCTTTACATCTAGCTTATTTGCTCGCTATTAAGTGTGACTCGCACAAGAGCCACCCAAGGCATGATTCCACACACACACACACAGAACTACATTGGGTATGAGATTCAGTGTAGTGCTCAGTCATAAGTTTACCATTATGACAGCTGAGGACAATCCAAACCCTCATTCTGCATCTTTCTTTTTTAGGATTTGATGTATATTTGAGGATTTTGCAGGTTCATATTTCATTGCAGGTTTACAACGACCTCAAAAATCTTGGTGCGACCTCAGAGTGATAAAACTCAAACATCTTATGAAACTTTAGAGGAGGTTTTATGAGCTTTGCTATAGACTTAGGTGCCAAGAAATAGGCCTAGGGCACCCGTAGGTGCCCTTGTCCCTCTCCACGCGCCCCAGTCCAGCCAATCTCTCCAGATCTACATTTTTCTAGTTCTTTGTGTGACACTCCTTCCATTCTATTGACCTTGTTACCACTTCGAAACATTCTAGATTTCACTGCAAATAAAATAAGTCTTCTCACCCTCTCTTTGCACTTAGGGTTTTGTATTTCATTGCCTAGTTTGCTTGAGTATCATTTCTGTAATTAATTACATATTTATTTATTGCTACAATAACATCAGATTAGGATCTTATTTACATTTTAGCTTAATCATTTTGTTGAAACCAAACTCGATATGAACACTCTTAGGATCCTCATTGTTCTTATCTTTCTAGGATCTCTTCATCATAAGTATCTCCATTAACGATTTCTTGCTTATCAATCCTCAATTAAGAGGTATAATCAGAACTCTCTTCGCTACCACTTGCATCCCTGCTAACATGCATCCCACTTCAATATACCAAAAATTTGTTGAGGAATTCTCCCAACATATTACTTTCCTATCTAATCGTCATGCTGATCTTTTTATTTTTGATAATGATTCACCCTTGCATATCATGTTCCACATTTACAATATGGGTATTAAGTGTACTTTTATCGATAATGGATCTGAACTCAATCTATGTCCTATATCATTCCTTGAAAATATTGGTATTTCTTCTACAAATGTTAGTCCATCATGTCTTTCCCTTCAGGAATCTGATGGTTCTATTCGTCCATGTGTAGGTCACATTACTCTACCTCTCACTATAGGGCCCAAAATACTTAAGACCATTTTCTTTTTCATTAACATTTTGGTTTTGTGTAACTGTTTACTTGTTTGGCAATGGTTCCATGCCATGAAAGAAGTTCCTTCTACAGTGAATCACTGTGTCAAATTACTACATGAGGGCATAAAATATATAGTTCCTAGTGATCGTGACCTATTTAAATATTACAATTGAAAGGAACGATAACCAGATCGTACCAAGCCAAGAACATAGATGTTAATCAAACACCACTATCAATAAGATGAAAGAAATTCACCAGAATAACTTTACATAAAACCTTTGCAAACAAATGAGCAGCAACATCATATATTATTATGGAGCTCAATGCAATACAATGAGAATGGGCCTTGCTTAAATAAGCAAGGAATAACAATCTAAGAACCAGTCAAGGTCATCAAAGAACTAGTCAAGACCATAGATTTAGGAGATAACTAGACATCAAAGATCTAATCAATACTATAGATCAAGGAAAGAACAATACCTAACAACTAGATAATATCCCTAATATCTAAATAAGATAAAAGAAATATCCACACACATATGTGGGTGAGGATAAATATAATAAAGGTAAATAAAGTACCTAGGTGAACATGAGCTAAGGTAAATACCTACTCTAACACCACTTCCTACTCCACGATCTAATACTACTACTACTACTACAATTCCTACTCCACAATTTGATACTACTAATGAACCATAACCCATGGATACTTTGGATCATTTAACACCACTTGAAGGTGTTGTTTGCATTCTAGATGTAATCCCATCTACAACACCACCAGCTCCTACTACTACTACTACTGTTATGGTACTTTCTCAAGGGCCTACCTACACATCATATGTCATTCCTTCTACTCCACTATCACATGTGCATCCACCATTAACAAGTCCTCCCTTTACATATACAATTTTCATGAACAATTTTTATTGAGAGAATATTCCATTTGATCCCCCTTGTGACGACACTATATGCACACATGATGTGTTAGCTCGGTTAGGCTTTACGATTGACGCATATTTTCCCCCAGCTCATGATCATGATCTCTACCATGGGTTTGTTCACATTACCATTTCTTATGGACTTCGAGTATTTTACCTCACAGTTTTTCTTGCAGGTGCTCCTCGCACTTCTCCACTCACACTTGGATAGTCTTTGATTGATTATATTAGGGTCACATTATATCCTGATCATACTGATATTTCATTTCCTATGCCTTTTGGCCACATATTCATTTGCAATGACTCATTTCTTATCTATTCATTCAATCTCACTTGCTGGTATGCACATGGATGACCATTACATCCTTTTACTGATGAGGAGTACACTATGGACATGTATAATTTATGGCACAATGGATCCTTATTTGATCAACATGACATTATTGCTTATCAAGTCTCAAATGCTTCACCGTTTAGTTTTGATCATGACAATGACAACCTTCTAGATGACAATTGATCTATTTTCTCATCACACACTTGGGGGGTATAACACATTTTTCTCCCCCCTCTAGCACCAAAAAACATCTTACTTTCCCATTAGGCCACACATATAATACCACATATAGATGCATATCATCATTTCCTGATGACACGCTCGTGTTATTACAGTTTTTACATGACTATTGAAGGATCTCTTACAATAATAACCTTGTTTCATCTTCAAATTACGTGCTTCATCAACATCTCTATTTATTACTTAATCACTCATATATACATACATACAATTATTATTGTCTATCACTAGTCTCACACACGACAAAATCTTTTATCAACTGTCACACCAACTATACACTATCAATTGCACTTCATCCTCTTCACATCACACATATTTGTCTATTCCAAGCATCATTCATTGAATAACACACTCATCAACACACACTTTGGGGTATCACACTTACTACCCCTACACCTTTCAACCTTATCAAATGTCATACATCTTACACACATCACATTTAACATTTTACATTCACTATACATAGTTCGATACATTTACATCGTAATTTAGTGATGACGCACTCTCATTTTTTGGTTCACACTTAACTGTTGAGGGAATCTTATATACATGAACCTCACACACTACACACTATACACACTACACATTCTCACACACTTGACCATATCACACATTTCACACTAGACACATTCACAACACATCTCTCTATCATTGCTTAATCACACTACACATTCAACATCATGCATCGTACACTTAGAACATATTATCTTGTAGCATTTCCTACATACTTTATGTCTTATTCACTCTACACATTCGTGATACATCTCTCTTACATCTACTTATACACGTTGTAGTCATTACCCTATGACACACTCTATTTCTGTGGTCCATACTCGACCGGTGATGGTATACATCTCAAATGAATCTCATCACTTTCACACATTCAATCACACACTCTACACTTTGCACTTTTGTGATCACATATTTTTCATACATAAATTTTTGACCATTTCCCAATGACACACTTTCGTTTATGGTTTATTCTTTACTATTGAGGGGGCATATAAAAATAAACCTCACTGTATACATACAAATCCACTCAAGGAACACACTTCTCCTATCATTCACACTGTATTCCATTCCACCTCACCCACAACATACTGCATATATTGGTTACATTTACTCTTACTTACTTTTACTTACATGTTCACTTTATTACACATGTCAGATACATATCTTCTATGCCATTATATTTATCAAACACACATACGCGTTCACTTGCCTTTCTATTTGTGATCGCAGATTATACAGATCTATTACATGCATCATGGATGCTTGGTATAGTACCTATTATTAGTCCCACAGAGTCTCCTAGGGGCATCCACTTTCATACATTACAGGTGTTATTGTTTCATAGCACATTACTTTATCATATTATACACACTTTGACATACTTTTTATGCTTTTAACATGCTAACGAGTGCTTAATGTGTAACATTTGATATATAGGAATATTTTCTTTCATGGTTGTCTGTTAATTTATTTGTCATTGTTTTCTCTTGTTTGTGGGATTTTCCCTTTGTCTTGCATGCACACTTGTCTGCTTGCATCCCCTACAAACTCGATTGTCTTGCAACATCGTGAGTGGTTTGCCATGTTTGTAACCCACTTTTCGTAGTCTACTTTGTCTTCTTGCATGTTTACATTACCTTTTTGTGTCTTATCTTACACATTGTCTACTTAACATACATTTTGTCTTTTGCATCTGTGTTTGTATTTTCTTGTACTAACACTTATCTCCTAGCCACTTTGTATGTGTGTGCCTTAGTTTCTAGTAAGTACATCCCCTTTCCCCTATAAGGCACAGTTTCAACACAATGGTCAGATCTCTTTTGGGTCGCATATTCCTTCACTTGGGTGAATCAGTCACCCTATACAACATTATACATAACACAACATAGTACTGACACAACACATTTTTTAGTTTCAGACATGGATCAGAATCATACTTACATTCTTAGCATAATGATTTCATTCCTAGATGCCACTAACCAGGGGGAAATTACACAACAATTGGTAGTTCAAAATAGTCTACATAACTCCACACAACAAATTTTATAGGGTATACAATCTTTAGCACTTACATTTTTACACACCATCTGTAGTGGTGTTCCACATTACGTGAAGCAATTAAAGGTTGGAGGATAACACTAGAATTTTCTCCATACACTTCTTCCATGTCATTGGCGTGAGATTGCCCCAAAAACTTGTGACTAACGCAACTGGTGTGAGATTATCCAAAAAAATTGATCTTCTACAACATGTTTAGGATCCTTTCTATACCCTTTTTCTCATCACGGATCAAGTGCACATGTTCCTTTTTCATATTTTTATCTTTTTTTACTTACTTTTTACACATTTTTGATCATATACATGCGTATTTAACTACTTGTTCATTATTTTATTTGTAGGTCCTTCCATATGGGAAGCGGTAGTCAACATCATCAAAACAACATCATCATCAACAACAATAGGTACATCATGATATCTACACATGCATTTCCACCCTAGGTTCATTTTTCATCATCAATTTTTGCACTTTCTTCTCCTTAGCATCCACACTTCACATTTTTATCACCCCACACTTTTTATTGTCCCTCATCATGTTTACATCATTGATCTACATGGTTATCAGGTACACATCTCAATCTAATTTATATTACTGAGATTTCCTCTCACCAACATAAAGTGGAGGAAAATGTAAACACAAAATCACGCACTTTGGGTAATTATCTAGTCTTGATTACATACTACTATTCATATGATTCATAAGTAATAAAATCACTAATCAACCCATGTATTTATCCACATTTATTTTCTTTTTGCTTCCACTTTTTTTCTTACACTCTTACTTGTTCAATTTTCCTTTTTATACTCCAAATTTTATCATTCTGAACACCAACACCCAACCAGGATGCCACCACTAGGTGTTCTCATCCCCTCTAGGCACCCCTGACCCCTTTTTACTTTACTCACACTTTTTGGGTCCTTTATATCCATTTTAGCATCTTATATTTTTGGTAGTAGGCATTCTCAGGGTTAATTATGAAATTCAAGAAAAGGAATCATATAAATATAAAGTTATGTTAGCATAATAAAGGACTTAACACTAAGCATTAGATATCACCACCTAAGGTTACATCCATCAAGGAATCTAAGATATCCATTGCATCCATCTAGCACCATCAAAAAGGTTGTTTATTCTACATACAATTCATGAGAGGGAAGTTCATTTTATTCCATGCACACATCTAGTACATTTCTTTACATCTAGCTTATTTTCTTGCTATCAAGTGTGACTCACAAAAGAGCCATATAGGGCACGATTCCACACACACACACACACACATAGTACTAGATTGGGTCTGAGATGTAGTGTAACGCTCAGTTGTACGTTCATCATTATAACAGTTGAGGATAGTCCTACCCCTCATTTTGAATCTTTCTTTCTTAGGATTTGATGTTTATTGAAGGGTTTCATAGGTTTATAATGACGTCAGTGATCTTGGTGCGACCTCAGACCTACCAAAGGTGAATAAAGGAGAACACCTTATGACACTTTAGAGGTAGTTTTCTGAGATTTTTTGTAGACTTAGGCACCCAGAACCATGCCTAGGGTTCCCAACGGCTGCCCCTGTTCCTCTCAAGGAGGCCCGATCTAGCCTATCTCTCCAAATCTACATATTTCTAGGTCTCTGTGAGATGCTCCTGTCATTTTGTTCACCTGGTTACCACTTTGACACAATCCAAATTTCATTACAAATTAGCTAAGGCTTCTCACCCTCTCTTTGCACTTAGGGTTTGGTACTTTATTGATTAGTTTGATTAAGTATCATTTATGTACTTAATTGCATATTTATTTACTACTACAATAACATCACATTAGGATCTTATTTACATTTTAGCTTAATCAAATCTTAAGAGCATTAACGGACAGCTTAGGGAAAGTATAGTGAAGTTTGATGTTGAACTCCTTTTGGTGCATTTTTTTGATTATTCTAACAATTTTTTGAATTAAGGACATGCTACAAGGTAGTGGAGAGGTTTAAGAGTCAAATTTTCCTTCTTGGATAGGAGCTAAGAAGCTAGAGGATGGAAAGTTGGTGAAAAAAAGAGAAGGTAAAAGTTATGTGGAACTTGATGGTTGTGGTAGTGGAATAGGTGATGAATGAATATGTTGTGCAGGATATGATGGTAATGAGACCCTTCATGATGTTATTTTTCCATTTGTCTACAATTTTTTTAAAACCATTTTCGGCTTATATGGGATCCTCTTTTGCAAAGCTAAGTGGATGTTGTTGATGGAATTCTTTTGTTGGTAGTATATATTAACAATTTTTTTTCTAGACATCATTTGGTATTAAAGTGTGGAAAATGGGAGAAATCAAGAAGTGGATGAAGAATATGAGAGAGAGAAAAAATAAATAAAAGAAGAAGAGAAGAGAGAGATGGAAAGAAAGCAAGAGTTTTGGTTTAAACAAGAACTCAAGGAGCTCAAGAGAGATGTAGAGAAGTTAGGGGAGTTGATAGAAAGGAGAGAGAACAATATACTTGTCTTTGAGATGAAAAGAGGAGTCAAGTAGCCAATAAACTTGCTTATAGAGAAGAGACAAAAGGAGATGTTGAGAAAGATGATAAAAAGGGAAGAGAAAGATCTGAAGAAGATGGAGAAATGAATGAAGAAGAAAAAGCAAGAAGTCGTCAAGAAAATTTTACATAAATAAGTTCAGAGATTGAATGAAGAAGAGGTAGTTAAAAGCTTCGTAGATTATCCTAGAGAAGAACAATAAAGTGAAATACTGGAGCAACGGAGCAAAGAAGGAAAGGAGCTCATTTATGGAGCTTTTCAAGAGGCTCAAAGGAATCCAATTTTTAAATCTGATTGTGTTTTTGAATGGGTGAATATAGGTACATAAAGAGAATAAGAAAAGGAAAGAAATGATGCCTTGGATGAAGAGGTAGAAGAAAAGAGTGAAAAATAATATAGAGAAAGAGGTTTGTGAAGAAGTGCAAGCTCATTATGGATCAGTCAAGATTAAAACTATAGTAGTTAGTGTGATGAAAATATCATGGAGATCTCTCGCAAGCATGTGGGACTCGATAAGTGGAGAAGATGAGGTGAAAGCTAAGGAAAATGTTAGATAAATAAGGGAAATTGAATAAGACAATGAAGATGAAAGTGAAATGAAGATTCAAGGTAAAGAAAACAAGCAAGAATATGATGCTTTCCAGCGAGATACAATGGTTTCAGAAGAGAAAGGGCAGCAAGTGAATGAATATAACAAGTTGATAAGAAGATAAGATAAGGAAGGGACTAGTATTCCTCTATTTTTATAAACTAAGGTGGTTTTTAGCTTTGTTTTTGCAGGTGAAGAAAGAGAGAGAATGAAGTAAGAGGGTGAAAAAGTAATCAAGAAAGGAAAAAAAAAAGCAACAAAAATAGAAAATAAATCCAAAGAACATGTGGACAAGCTCAAAAACAACAAAATAGGAAGGGATTAAAAGAAACAAAGAAACTTGAAGAAGAATAAGAAACACAACTATGGAGTCAAACTTTTCCTACCCTTGGAGTACGATGTAGGAGCATCATCAAGAAGAAAGTTCAAATGCAAAATTTTCAAGGCTATGAGGTTAAGCTGAGATTTTAGAATGTGTGGAGTCATGAGAGGGATTCTTGAGTGGGTGAGTGATTCAAAATTTCAAATTGAAATTTTTCCCTCCTAAATGTAAATTCAACTTTTAATGAGGGAATTAATTATCTAAGTCATGTTTTAGAGTATGATTAGGGTTTGATTAAGAGTAGTGAGCATTTTTTTTAATCATAGAGTGTGTAATGAGTCTTTATGAGGGGTTGAATCATTAAAGATTCTTAAATTAGTATATAAATGGAAGTTATGCATCTAGAAGGCATATTGAAGCCCAAATGTCACAAAAATGGTGGTTATGAATCAAGAAGGGGTAATTATGAAATCAAGGAGTTAATTGAGAGAAGAAACTCAAATATATGAAGGAGTATGGGTTATTTAGTGATTCATTCCTCATGGTGGACGATGAGAATGAGTGAAGGGAAGGATTGATTTTTGTAAGAACATATAGTACATGAATATAGAGAGGCTCTAGTTTTTGGTACGAATTCTTACTTTGATCACAATTTCTTTGAGATTTATGGTTCATATATGTATGGTTATTCCTTTGATGGTATATAGATAATTTGTATGAATCATTTACAAGAGTTTTGATGGAAGAAGTGATCAATATTTAATTAAAGTTCTTTGTTTTAGTAACATTTTGCTAGTATTATGCAATTTTTAATCTGTCTCATGAAAATCATCATAATTTTTTCATTTAAACTCAAAATTATATGAAATCTGTACCATAGGAGGATAATAAAAAATTTGTAGATGGGTTTTCAATATATTTCATTTGATTATGAGTACTTTTTGAGTTATGAAGTAATATCCTAGCTAGATTGAGGATGCACAAAAAATGTTTGACATTATGTCTTCTTGATAAAGTTAGTATATCTCCCTTGTTTTGAAGAGTTAGGTTATAAAATTTGGAAGGTGACATTTTGAGGTCAGTTTTCAAGGGTCTAGTAATTTGAAACCCGTAGAATAATTTTTTTATGACAGAATTATGTTGTATCTTAAGAGCATTGAAGGATATTTTAGGGCAAGTATAATGAAGTTTAATGTTGAAAATCCTTTTGGTGAATTTTGTTGATGATTATAAAAATTTTTATTGAAGGAGAGACTAGAAAGTAGTGGAGGGGCATAAGATTCAAATTTTATTTCTTGGACATGAGCTAAGAAGCTAGAGGTTGGCAAGTTGGTGAAAACAAAGATGTAAGAGTTATGTGGAACTTGATGAGTTTGGTAGTGGGATAGGTGATGAATGAAGATGATGAGTAGGTTATGATGGTAATTAGACCTTTCATGATTTTATTTTTCCATTTGTTTAGAAGTTTTTAAAAACCATTTTAGGCTTGTATGGGATCATTTTTTGCAGAGCTAAGTGGATGTTGTTGATGGAACTCTTTTGTTGGTAATATATATTAACAAGTTTTGTTTTTCTTTACATCAGAGGATGATCAACCATGGTTATATGTTTAAAGTTATTTTTATTAATTTTTCATTTCAAGCTTCACCTGGAGACCTCAGGCAGTATGTTGTGTAGTAGGTTGCTTGAAAACCTAAATACTAAATAACAAAATTGTTGTCCTTAGCAGGAAAATTCCATATTTGCTCCAAAGTTCTAAAATCCACACACATTTACTATTCTTGTTGATGGGTCCCCTCTAAATAATCTCTGTAGAATATGGAAAAAATAATCAAATATTTTCTTTGGACCAATTCTTCCTCTGGTAAAGGATTTCATAGGGTTGAATGGTAGACCTGTTGTCTTTCCAAAGAATCTAGAGGGTTAGGCCTCATCGATATTCTAGGACAAGGACAAGAGCTCTGCACCAAATGGATAATTCATCGTATAAAAGGGGAAAAAATCTTGTAAATTGTTGTTACGTCAAGGTATCGCTAAGGTCTCCCCTTATGGATGCTTGACCTAGAAAGGAATTATCTTTTCCAATATTCTCATTGCTCCCATCCCAATCAAAGTGGTCGTAAATTTTGTGCAAAAAAACATCTGGAAAGCTTGGGAGAAAATCAAGCCACGGATTCAATGAAATGATAATGGATTCTATAATGGCCTTTCAGTTAATCATCACTCCATGTGGTGGTCTCATATTATTCAATTCTAGGATCATTACCTTCCTGAGGTTCCTAGGATTCATGTTCTTAGGATTTTCAAACATGGAATTCACACTATCCAATACCTTTTATGTAAATGTGCTCAGGCTTGGCATACTTGTAATGAGTTTAAGGATCAATTCAATTTAGCCCATCAGGATATCACCATTATCAATGATATAATCTCTTTTATTCCTAATCATATGAGCCACAAAATCTTTGTGCTTCCCTCTCATCCTTAGTGGATAGACTAAAAGTGGTATGTGGACACCCCTTTTCAAAATTATTCTTTTGGTAAAGTTTATGCTTGCCTCTCGCCCCATTTTACCATGGTTGGAAAAATTAACAATCGATGGGAGCTACATTATTCTCTTTCCAGTTGGAGAAGGAGATTTGATACTGTATAGCCCACATGTGTGGAGCCTAAAATCACACATTTTCTATGCTGTGTTCTTCATCAAGGCCTTCCATTTGGTAATTGTCTGGTTAATATTGGTGTTTCGGCCCCAAAATACCCCTTCTATGGACACTTAGAAACCTTCTCTCACTTATTCTAGTATTTTAATAAATCCCAAAAGGCTTGGAACTGGAAACATCCATTCTTTCTCCCATTTAGACCAGAATGTTTTACCTAACATCATATTATTCTAGGATATAACTCTAGAATGCCTCACAAGTTCTCCTAGATTTGGCATGCTTTCAGAGGGGAAACTATTTTTTGGCTTTGGAAATAATGAAATTCTTGTTTGTTTTCTAATGTTAAATCAATTCTATATTTATAATCAGTTCATGGTGATTTCAAATGTATTACTGTAGATTCAAGTGTAAGCAAATAAGGTGGCCCTTAAGGTGGAGCACCTCTAAAGTCTTCTTCGACATTGGTGTGACAACCCTTGTAATGTTACTCATGAGCCACCATCCCCCGGTATTCCCTACCCCATGGTGGTGGCCATTGGATCCACTCACAATGACTTTATTTCAGCCGTACGTGCCAGTCCCCACACACTCAACCTCTACAGAGGAGCTTCTCCCCTCAGCCACCTGCTTGCCACCATGGTTGGGGTACCCCTCCTCTACCCAACCAGCTTGGTTGGGGCTCCTCGTCTTCCTACGAGCCATGCACTCACGATGGGGGGCACCTCATGCCTCCATCAGATAAGTTTCATAGAATGTCTCTGGCCATTTTGCCCACCGGGGAACTGTTGATGAAACCAAAGAGGGGAGCCTACCTGGATGTGGTTTGAATGTGTTGGACATCGGCAAGGACTTACTTGGAGACGACTGACTTGATGATAATGATCCACCTTTTGCTGGCCAAAAAATTTTAGTGGCGGCATAATTTCATCGTTTGATTAATTGTTGTTACTTTGTTATAGTTGACTTTCCTAGGCTCAACCTAGTTTGATCATGTGGCTTTACGGTGTGCTTCCATACCACCCACTTTTTTGTGATTTATCTTATATCATTTTAACTTGTTATTATAATATAAGATCCTATTCATCAAAAAATTATCATAACCATCTTACATGTTTGTCATGAGCGTAGGAAATTTACATGTTTATCTATGCCTCCTCACTAAGTGCTAAAAATGTCACTCAAATAAAAAATGATTATTTTACCTCCACCAAAGCATATTGACACATCTAGATTGCAATCCAATAAATTTTATGTAAATACATATTGTGACCTCCATAGATGCTTATGACATTGATAGGTATATAGTTTGGTTTGAGAATAATATTTAGAATGTAATTCATAACAACAATGTTCAATTGGACATAAAAATAACATCATTGAATGAGTTAATTTCCCAACCCAATCAATGCTTAAAAATATTTACAAAACATATTCCAAATCATGCTACACAAGAAAAGAATAAGAATTATGCATTACATATGACATATCATATGATACCCCTACCTACTTCATATTATTCCAAGGGGGATGATGAAAATACAATAGATAGAATAATTATTGTACTAAAAATGTGAAAGAATAATAAGTTTCTATTACACCCTATGATCAAAATATTCTATATGAAAACTCTATCAATGATCCAAAATTTATTGATTCTTTCTTAGATTCACGTCTGACATAGAGAATTATAATGGAAAATGGATAAAGAGAAAACATATGCAGGATGATCATACTTACTAACCTTGGGTACACATATCGATTTATTTGGTACAAAAGACAAGGGAAAAAGGATTTTATGGCCAACAGAAACTCACTCTTAGAGGCATTGCATCATAACTCACCATAGGACCAAATATGATACTCACATGATTTCGTGCTATATCTATAAATGAGGCATATGGCATGTTACTTAAACGACATGGCTACATAAGATGTGATTTGTTTTGTCAACATTATATTGATGCTTCAAGTATATTCATGGTAACAAGGTGGTCATTGTTTAGAGTGTTTATTTTGAGGTACCTATCCAACACAAGGTATTGCACAACTAAAAAATGATACAACTTAAAAAAATAACTAATCTAAGCTCAACATATTACACGTACTCATCCACAACTTGATCTAGTGTTTCATAAAACTTTTGTAAACATTTAAAGTAAATTAAACACCCAATTTGTCTTCAATCATATGACCATATCTCTTAATGCGGATGATTAAGACTATTATTCATCTCATGATTATTTTCAATATTTTTTATAGGTAAAATTTGTATGGTAAATGCTTCTAATATAACAGAGTTATGATTCAAAGAGTTGGAGAACCTTTAAAAATTGGGACATGGTGGTGGGATTGGGTCCTTAGTGCATATTAAATGATTCAAAATCAAAGCACCTTGCTTTGTTCTTCTTGGTTTAAATAGTGAAGTTTGATTCCTACCTCAAGGTGTCCCTGTGACCAATTATTAAAAGTTTCTAATAGACTCAATGGGAATAGAACTTGGGTCAATAATTACAAGATACTTATAACTCACCAATAACCCAAACCCTTGAGTATAATTATTTTTTGATACTGATATTGATAAAATCAAATATTGTTTCCATGATAAGTGAGATTAACATAGTTGTATACATGTATTCTATATGGTGCTATCTATGTAGGGTCAAGATTCCTAGACTACCACTAATTTTAATTTGATTTTGTATATTAATACACATAGTTTTGTTTTCTTCTTGATTGTTTGCTACCATATCTCAAGTTGATTGTCGCTTCTTATTCCATTTTTACATTCAATTACTCACTTTTATTGATCATTCTTTTATCCCTTTGGTTTGTATTTATTTTATTTTTAATTGGTCCTTTCCATTTGGATTATTTATCTTGTTCTATATAACTACACAAGTTACCTAATGATGACAACATATACATATTTTAAAGCCTTATGGTTCTAGTGAGGATTGTGTTATGAGGGAAGTTATAAATAATTTAAAACCCTTCCATTTTTCTATTTTCATATTTTTTTCCCTCTTAGACATTTTGTTTGATTGACTATTGTCTTCTTATGAAATTTTATTCAAAAATACAAAACAAGAACATGTTTATTGATTCTTTTATGGGTACATAGTTACATACAATATTTTATATCATGTTATTAGAATTTACTTGCCCATTTTTAAATGCACATGTTTTTCATGGTTTTCTTGAGTTTATACATGTAGAACATAGGTTACATATGATCACAGATGCACAAATATTTAACTGCTTAATTTGTCCAACACACAAGGGAAATCTTTTTAGATTGGAGTATGCCTACACTAGGGTCATCTGACATGATTTTAAGGTTCTTGTGAACATAATAAAATTGCAAAGCTAATTGAAATAGACTAACACCTAGTAGTCTAAAAGAAAAATCAAAACTACTATAGAACCATCAAGAGAAGAGCTTAAGGGGAAAACAACTTATACAATGCATAAAAATGATAAATCTATTAAATTTCAAGCCATTCCTACTCTTTTAGATTTCCATACCTAATGAATGAACCTAATTAGACCACCTAACAATCAAATTGGTGTTGTTTTCTCAAGACTTGAAGATGAGATCTCACCAAGAAATGACTACAAGGCCATTTTTGGATCTTCCCATGCTCTTCAATTTGAGAGAATGGATGTAAGATGTAGAATCTATTTCCAACAATGGAGAATGGCTCAAGATCAAAATGCCTATAGTTTTCACTAGTACAAATAAGGTGTAAGAAGAAAAGGAAGGAGGAGGTTCCTTGTATATAACTTGCCTAGTTTGAGAGAGGCTTGCATCTTGATGCATGTGGGATAAAGGAAAAGAGGAATATTTAGCAATGGGTAAGCATGCTTTGGAAAAGGTGAGTGTGATTTAGAAGAGTTTAATGTATCATTAGTAACTCATGGGAATTGAGAGGGATGTCTAATTAATCAAATGTGATTAATTAATAGGTAGATGATAAGCTTATAGAAGCTATCTAATTTAGAGGAAAATTAGTATGATTTAGGGATTTAAGAGAGGAATTTGATCCAATAAATGGTGATTTATTGATTTAGAGAAGCGAGCATAATTAATTATTGATAATTAATTAATCTAAGCAAAGTAAACCTTAATTAACGAAATATTCGTTAATCGAGCATCCTAAGTGATATGAAGGATAATTAATTAGAGAAATGTAATTAATTAACAGGAATAAAGGGGAAAATGGTGGTTTATTGAGGGAGTGTCAGTCAATTAACCAAAAGAGAGTGAAGATCGTGGTTAATTAGTGAAGTTTCATTAATTGACCTAATGAGAAGAAGTTAGGTGTTCACTTGACGAAGTGTAGTCAATTATCCAAATGATGGGAAAGAGATAGTTAGTGTAATTTAAGTATTAAAATTACTGGGTAAGCAGGATTTTAGGTGTCTACATTTTCCCCTCTTTGGGATGGTGTAAGTGATGCCACTTCAAAGATAGTAGACAAGTACAGATAAGTAAATTTTGAAGGGATAAGAATGAAAAATTAGTAGAATGAAGGATGCCCCCTCGAGTGTTGATGGGGTGATGGAAGAGGTCGATCGATGATTGAAAAAATGAAGGAAAATGGATAGAAGAAATGTGAGGGGGGAGGGGGGATAAAAGGTGATCCCTATTGCCCCAAGTGATTTGGAAGAATAGTGTTGATAGAAGAAAATGATAGGGAAGAAAAATGAAGATGAAGAGAATGGAAATAGCTTTCATCCAACTGATGTAAAAACAACTTTATTTCATCATGTTAGCTTAATGATCTAAGTCATCGGCCCTTATTAAAATATACGCATACAACAAAAGTGTAAGATGACATGAAAAACCATAATATGAACATTTGTTCATTGCAAAAACACTAACTCAATGCAACATACAAACATAATGCAATATGAGAAAGTACACAAGCTAACCTGAACAGGGAAACAAGTACAAACACACATACTCAAACAAACAACATTCAAGACGGTTGCACCAATGTTTTTGTTATCAAACTTCAATTCCCACCTGTTTGAAATTAACGAAAAGGGTTAAAAATGGCACCCCAAGCAAGGATACATGCAAGGGGAATACACGAAGGACGTATAAGGGTCCCATGAAAAATAAATCATGCACTATGAAACTGTACCAAGGAACATGTTTGTGTAAAAGATAGATATAACAAGCAAACTAGCTTTTGTTGATGGAGGGTAGATCCAAATGATCTGCGATTCACACACAAGAACATGTGAGAATCAAATAAAGATGTTTTATAGGATAAATTTTTGATGTTTGAGTACAATGCATTTGACACAGGCTTCATCTGCGTGCATGCTTGTTACCAATTTTGAAAATTTTTGAATTTTACATTTTTTGGATTTTTAATGTTTTTAATTTTTTAGAATTTTTGAATTTTTGAATTTTTTTTTATTTTTTTTTAAATTTCCAATTTTTTGTGGATTTTTTGATTTTTAGAAAGACTAAAAAAATAATTAGAGAATGACAATAAATGTGGTTATTGCCAAAAACATGTGGAAGGCAAAAATATGCCCCAAGTAGCAGAAAGGGTTGTCAGGAAGCAAAAACATGCCCCAGCGTAGCGAAAATGGGTGAAAAATGATTATTTATTAAAAATAATCATCGCAACGAGTGCTAGAAGAATATAGAAGAATCATGTTAGTTCATCTAGCCCCTGGGGGTGAGAGACATGAAGAATTAGGGGGAAAACGACTATAAATAACAGGGTGGGAGGGTAAAAATTCATCGCAATGAGTTATTTATTACCCCATTTTACCCTTTTTTATTTATTTGTGATTTTTCTCTAACCGTGTGCGAGAGGAATGGCTCGATTTTTAGGACCATGTACACTATACAGACTGATTTTGAGACTACATGAGGCTTCCCAATGATGGCCCACAAGTACGCAAAGAAAAAAAAAATCAATTTTGAGCTCATTTAATGCATTTATTGCTCATAGAAAAATGCGCAGAAACGCTAGTGCGGCCCCTAGGGTGCATGAGCAAGTGTGAGTCGGGGGTGCATGGAGGGTAAGCATTAAACATAGAGGTGTATGCATTGAACTAGGGGACCAAAAATTAGGTGGGGGTAGCACAGTAAGTGTGAAAACATAAGTGAAAATGCTGGTGTGAAAATGGGGGCATTAGCGCTAGGGCGCGCTAATGCTAAAATGGGCGCATGCACTAGCGCTAAAAGGCAAGTGCTAGCATGAATGGTTAGTTTTGTACAACCTTAGAAGAATTTAGGAGATTTGTAGAAGAAGTTAGTGATGAATAGAAGGAAATTAGATGTGTTTCTAGAAGAAATGATGTTAATAAGTGGTTTGTCTGATCTTACAGATTAAATTACCCAGATTGGAGACATGCGTGAGTGACATGGGCAACTTCAAGCCTATGAGGAGACTTTTACACGGTGCAAGAGTATCTATCTAGGAGATTTCTTTAGATGTTACAGGTTATTTTGTATGTGGCTCACATGCCACATAGATTACACTGGATCACAGCCTTCTCATGGCCTTAATGGAGAGATGGTGGAGTGAGAGCCAGACCTTTAGATTTGTGACTGACGAGATGAGTGTCACATTGGAGGATGTTTGGCACATACTGAGAGTGCCTATCCAGGGCCGATTGATTACATATGATGATGATCATGGCCATATTCTGTAGTGCATTATGGAGATGTTTTTTCTTACTGACATACCTCACAGGGCATGTCAGTTCACTTGTACATATGTTTCTTTGATTGCCATGTCTCTCACGTGTACCGGTGTACCTGATGGATCTTGTCAGCAACATCTTGTTTCCTGACAAGATGGTGCATGTTTTTCTCTCGGTCTGATCGGAGTTATACATGGTCTCATTAGTGGAGAGGTTTATTACTGGGGTCAGTACTTATTAGCCCACCTTTACTCAGGATCTACACTTGATACGTACTGTGGTCAGAAGACCATGGGTCTAACTACATTGATACAGATATGGGCATGGGATCACATTGCCATAGGGCACCCATTAGGAGTGTTATGAGTTAGGGCTCCTGAATGAGCCATCTATTATGGGTTGGGTGCTAGTTGGAGATGACATCCGACAGACACATTGGAGACATACATATTATAGGTGATGTTTTTATGATATCAACTATGCATGGTTACATGGTGACCCTACAGATTATATTAGTGGCCACAGGATGCTGTAGAGCTCAGTACACAGAGGTTGGCCACTTTATCATTGGTAGCAGGGACTATATTATTGAGTGGTACAGAGTAATAGAGTCCAAAGATAGTTAGGCCACATCCAGGGGATCCTGGAGATGAGATGTGGTACGGGTGCAGGTCTAGGGAGACCTTCAACATTGGTCCCATGGATTAGACCACGACAAGCTCGAGACAGCTTCTGATAGGTGGTCCCATAGCCTTGGGTTACGCAACCACAGGTAGTAGATCCTAGGGGAGACTAGGGATTATGGAGCATGGTATGTGACAGTGTTACCATGACGGCTCACTATACCACAGGTAGCCATAGATGTTGGGATTGCAGCAGCACACAAGGCTTACAGGGCAGGGGTTCTTAGAGCAAAGCATAGGAGCAGGCATAGGTAGATCCTATAGGCGCAGGGGCAAGGGTAGCATTGGGTGCATATATACAGGTGCCACAACATGGTTTCCATAAGGTCACATGTTCCATAGGTTCCATCTGCATGGCCATCCCATAGGTGCCATTACAATAGGTTGTACCAACAGGTACATGTTTCAATAGGGTCATATAGATTCCACATGTGTCATTATCACCTTCGCATCATGTAGAAGTCCACCACACAATCCACCAAGGAGGATAGATGGGATGGAGATGGAGGGGGGGAGAGATGGAGATGGTTGGGATGGATGGGGGTCTCCACCACATAGTCCTGTGGGGGGGGATGGAGAGTAGATACAGGTTACCACAGAGATCTCCCCCGAGATAGGTTGCTAGAGTTTAGAGGATCTAGCTTCCTTGAGGTAATAGTTACAGCAGGTGACAGTCCAGAGAGATCAGGTGACTGTTGAGAGGGCCAACTAGTTTCAGAGAGGATTATAGGCTAAGCTAGTGAGCATGAGAGTAGAGCAAATGCACTCTAGTAGGAAGGGGCAACAGCATGGAGTCCAGGATTTAGTTTTTGATTTTGCTTCCAGTCACTGGGGAGGCCACTTATTACAGGATGTTATATCATGGGGTCATTCCAGTCAGTTAGAGAGTATGGATTATAGTCAGCTAGTCTGGAAGTCAATCTAGATCGAGGTCACACAGGCCATCTCGATCGACGAGATCAATACAATATGCCTTCAGCTCACTAGGAAGCTTATGTCCCTCCATAGAGCTCACAGCAAATGCCACCACCCCAGGACTAGGCCAGGCAGTCCAGGGGTAGGTGAGAGTCATGGTTGACTCTTTATTATGATGACCTATTTACAAATGTATCTATTTTTTATGTACGCCTCGATATGAAGGCACATTTTTAGATGATGTATATGTATTGATTTTTATGCCTCTATATGAAGGCATATTTTTGACCCATGCCCATGTGGTATACTTTGTATCTATATGATTATGTACTGAGACACATTGTATATGGACATTGATATATTTGACATATTTACATGATGATGATGGACTTTATTATGATGTATGATTGTATCACATGTGTTTGATTTATGAGATAACATTCAATGATATCATGTTGTTTTTGATGAGATACTTATGATTGTCCATGTTTTTAATTTTTGATATTGGTGAGGGGGGATAGAAGGTGATCCCTATTGCCCCATTGATGATAGTATATGATGTTAGCTTAGCATACATATTTGGATGTTCATTTTCATGATGATGTAGCTTAGCATTATTGATGATATATGATATATGTGATGTTAGATGTGATGATATAGATGATGATGTGATAACAAACAATGTACAAGTAACAAACAAACACAAGCAAAAGTTAACAAATATACAAATGTACACACTAAAGCAACTTGACAACACAACTATGTACAAATATAAACAAGCATGAAAAACACACTGAATATAAACAAGTGAGAATGAATCTAATCAAGGAAAGAATAGACCAATCTAAGAAGAAATATATGTACAAGAAAATAGAGAAATGTGGATGCCCCCAGCGTTAGATGGGAATGTAGAAGGGAAAATTCCACGCATATGTGTAGGATAACGAAGATGTGAAGATGTCCCCGGCCTTAGATGTGAGTTTTCAAAGGCAAATCCTTCACATATTTATAGGAAGAGGATAAGTTGGATCAATGCTTTGAAAGGATAGGCTCAAAAGGAATCTCATATGTGGGTGAAAACTAGGCCTGGATAAAGCAAATGTACCCTTGAGATCTGGGATGCTTGTGAACAATGAATCCTCCCAAGGTGCCAGAAATTGGTTTTCACCAAAGGACTTGTTCAAAGTGCCATGATTGTGTGGTTTTTGAATTTGGACGAAGTGATTTCTCTCTACTTTTTATTTTTTGTATTTTGATCTTTTGTAATTTTTTGTGTTTTAATGCCCCATGATTAAGCATAGAACTGCTTGTAATGCATGGTGTTCATAGGTTCACGTAGCTCATCTCCAGTAGGATGGGCAAGTGTGTAAGCTCATGATTCATATTTTGCTACCACAACATAGGGTTCTAATCATTTTGGTTCGAACTTACCCTTCTTTTCTCTTTATTTGTCGGTATTAACTTGGATTTCTTTAAGAATAATATCCCCTACCTCAAATTGGTGAGGTATGATATGCTTTTTGTAGCCCCGAGACACTCAATTATGATACACTTTCAGGTGGTTGAATGGATGAAGGCGTCTTTCATCTAACAACTTTAACTCTGGCAGTCTTGCCACACGATAGTCTTCATCTTTATCTAGATAATATTTTAGAGATACTCTCAGGGAAGGAAGCTCATATTTCCAATGGGATGATGGCCTCAGTGCCAAAGACTAGGAAATAAGGCGTAGCACCAGTAGGGGTGCAAATGGAGGTCCTATAAGCCCGGAGGGTGAGATGGATTTGCAGATGCCAGTTAAGGCTTATTTTTCTTACCATTTAATATGTAGGATTGAGATGATTTAAAAGGGGGGTTTAATTAATAAGAAGGTTTATTAATTAAATACAAGGTTAAAAAGTATTAATTAACTAATAAGTAGTTAATTAATTGAAAGAGGATTGTAACTAATGAAGTGTTGTTAGTTAGCATTTGGAGTGAGGTGAAGGCTAGTTAATTAACCAAGTGTCGTTAATTGACCAAAATGGAGGGTAATGTTGGTTAATTAGCGGGAAATCAACAATTATTACGGAAATGAATAGAAAATGGGTAATTAGTGCTATTTTAGTACTAAAACCACGTAAGTGGATTTTAGGTTTCTATAGTGTTAGGAAATAAGAGATAAAATATGCGGAAAAATCCCTCACAGAATCGCAACAGTAGAAACTAATATGCATAAAATATTACAGATCTTAAATAAAAGTGCAGAGTAAAATAACACAACACAAAGAGACAATATTTAACGTGGTTCACCCAATTTGGGCTACGTCCACCAAGAATCACTTGCTCAGATTTTATTACAAGCCACCACTCTCTCAATACAATACCCATATCTGTTTGGAGCTATGCTCAACAAACTCTACAGAATTCACACTTGAATTCAAAGCACGTCTGCAATGTTTTTCATACATATATCATATGCATAAGACCATATAAATAGACAACTGCTTAAGCAGTTTTACAAAACCGTGGGTATCAAAACCATGGGCAAAAACTATCCCATAAACCTATGGGTCAAAATCCTGCCCATATGAGAAAATCACTTTTCCTGATATATCGAGCGAGGATACATGAAAAGTGTACAGTACTCTTGGTGTACAATCTTCAAAACTTTCACACATGAAAATAGGCTCCATAACATAACAATCTCCCACTTGGAGACTAGTTTTCCTCTGAGAAAACTTCTCAACCCTTCGCTAGTTTCCGTGAAGACCAACCAAAGCTGAACACAACTTCATTTTTTCCCTTGTGACCACCTTGGTCATCATGTCTGTAGGATTTTGACTAGTATGGATCTTCTCCAGCTTCGACTTCTCTTCCTCCAAAGATGTCCTAATGAAATGGTACCTTAACTGTAAATGCTTCGTCCTAGAGTGGAAAGCAGAGCTCTTAGCTAGGTGTATAGCACTTTGACTATCACTATGTAGCTTTCCTTCCTCCTGCTTATGCCCCAACTCCTCAAGCAATTTTTGTAACCAAATCATTTCTTTGCTTGCCTCTATGGAAGCAACATACTCAGCCTCTGTGGTTGACAAAGCCACCAGCTTCTATAGTCGTGAAATCCAGCTCACTGTTGTCCCACCTACAGTGTAAACATTACCTGTCGTGTTCCTCCTGCTGTCTACATCTCTAGCCATATTTGAATCTACATAACCACACAAAGTGGTGTCTGATCGACTGTAGCACAAAAATTTCTCCATGGTCCCTCTCAAATACCGAAGGATCCACTTTACTACCTGTCAGTGATCTCTGACTGGATCATTCATAAATCTACTCACTGCTCCCACTGCATGGGAAATATTAGGCCTGGTACACACCATGGCATACATCAAACTGCCAACTGCTGATGAGTAAGGTACCTTAGAAATTTGGTTTCTCTCCTGCTCTTTCTTGGGACACTGCTCCTTTGATAACTTGAAATGGCCTGTCAAAGGAGTCCCAAACGGTTTAGCATCCTGCATATTAAACCTCTCCAAGACTTTCTTAATATACTCTTCCTGAGATAAAGTCAGCTTCCATTCCTTCCTATCCCGAGATATCCTCATACCAAGGATTTGTTTGGCTGCCCTCGAATCCTTCATAGCAAAGGATTCACTTAGCTGCTTCTTGAGTACTTTTATTTCCTGCATGTTATTACCTGCTAGCAATATGTCATCACATACAAACACATGATAATATAACTGCAATCCTCAAATTTCTTTGTATACACACAATGGTCATAATGAAATATAATATAACCTTGCTCCATCATGAAGCTATCAAATTTCTTATACCATTGACGTGGAGCTTGTTTCAAGCCATACAAGCTCTTCTTCAGTTTGTACACCATCTCCTCTTTACCTTTGACCTCATAGCCCTCTGGTTGCTACATATATAGTTCCTCCTCCAAATCACCATGGAGAAATGCAATCTTTACATCAACTTTTTCTAATTGCAAGTCTTCTACTGTAACTATTCCTAGAATAGTTCTAATAGAAGTCATTTTTACTACAGGAGAAAAAAACTCATCAAAATCTATACCTTTTTTCTGTGCAAACCCCTTGATCACCAACCGAGCCTTGTATCTTTTCTTGCCTCCTTCTTCCTCTTTGACTCTGAACACCCACTTGTTCTATAATGCACTTTTTCCTTCGGGTAGCTTCACCAAATCCCATGTCTGGTTCTCCATGAGAGCATGATGCTTCTCATCCATGGCTTGCTCCCACTTCTTCCTGGCATCTACTTGCATTGGTTCATCAAAGCTCTCAGGTTCTCCACTATCAGTGAGTAATAAATAATAAAGAGAAGGATAAAAATGTTTAGGTTCTCTTCTTATCGTAGAAGACCTCATGAATATAGGAGTTTGGGGTTCCTGTTGAGGAGGTTCCTGGACTGATTCATGTGTCACTTTTCCATCCAGAAGATCCTCTACTGCTGCATATTATTTCTTAGATTCTTCCCTATTTTCCTGCAACTGCTACTTATACATGACTTTCTCATTAAAGACCACATCCCTAGATCGAATGATTTTCTTGTCCTTAATACTCCAACATTTATATCCAAAGTCATCACCACCATAATCAATGAAAGTACATTTTTCTGACTTAGCCTCTAGCTTGGTCCTATCATCCTTGTCTATATGAACAAACACCTCACATCCAAAGACTTTAAGAAATGAATAATCTAATTTCTTACCATACCAAGACTCCTCAGGTATGCCTCCATCCAAGGAACTTGAGGGTCTTCTATTTATCAAGTACACAGTTTTGGTCACTCCTTCTACCCAAAAAGAAAGAGGAAGTCCTACATGTAACCTCATACTCCTAGCATGTTCCATTATTGTTTTGTTCATCCTTTCTGATACCCCATTCTGCTACGGAGTTCCTAGAACATTCTTTTTCCTATGGATTCCATTCTTAGAACAATAGTCTTCAAATTCATTGTTGTAATACTCCCCTCCATTATCTGACCTAAGACATTTTAGCTTAAGACCTGTTTCATTCTCTACCAAGGATTTCCATTTAACAAAAGTGACAAATACATCAGTTTTGTTTCTAATATAATAAACACAAACTTTCCTTGTTGCATCATTAATGAAAGTAACATAATAACTTGAACCCCCAAGAGATGATTCCTGAGCCGGCCCCCACACATCAGAATGCACCAACTCTAACTTACTCTCTTTCTTTGTAGGTCTAACCTTGAGAAATCTTACTTGCTTTTGTTTCCCATATATGCAGTCCTCACAAAAATCCAAACCTGTTTTTGTATATCCAGGCAAATCCTTCTTTATGATCTTTATACCCTTATGGCTCATATGACCGAGCCTATAGTGCCACGATGTTGTATCTACTTTTGAAGCCATAAGATTACAAACATTAGTGCTATAAGTGGTTAAATACAAGGTTCCAACCTTCTTAACTCTTGCTACCACAAGAGCACCCTTGGTAACCTTCCAAGAGTCCACTGTACATATCACAGTACAACCATCACTTCCGAATTTCCCTGCCAATATCAAATTTCATCTTAATGTAGGCACATTTCTGACATCCTTCAATAGCTAAGTATTCCCATTCCGCATCTTAACCTGAACAGAACCTTTTCCAACTATGCTACAAGGCTCATCATCACCAAGAAAAACATGCCCAAAATCTCTTTGAACATAATCAACAAAATAATGCCTATGTGGAGAAGCATGGAAAGAAGCCCCCGAATCTAAAACCCAAGATTCAGTAATATTGTGCAAAGAAATAATTAAAGCATCCTGACATTAATTACCCATTGCCACATTTTCCTCCTTGTTTTCTTCATGTTGTTTCTTCTTGTCCTGAAGCTTCCAACAGTCCTTCTTTGCATGCCCAAACTTTCCATAGTGCCAACATACTATCTTGCTTTTTGATTTTGACCTTTCCCGATCCTTTAATTTTCCATGGTTTCCTCTATTCTTCTGTCTCCCTCTAGTTTCCACTGTCAAAGCATTCCCTGAAGTAGAAGATTCACTAGAGCTTTTTCTTTGCATTTCCTCACTTAGAATCACCCCTACAACATCCTTAAACTTCAACTTTGAGTTAGCAGGAACTGAGTTACTTACTGCCATTCCCAGGCTATTCCAACTCTCATGTAAAGAGCACAGAACTAATAAATCCTTAACTTCTTCATCAAATTCTATTGTAACCAAAGCTAGCATATTTACAACCGTATTAAAATAATTTAGATGATCTGCTACTGAACCATTCTCAAACATCTTCATATTAAAAAATTTTTTCATTAAAAATATCTTATTAGAGGCAGAGGGTTTTTCATACAACATCCCTAATGCATCCATCAGTTCTTTTGTATTCTTTTCCTTTGAAACATTAAATAATACCAAAGATGCAAGACAAAACCGGATTGTCCCAAGTGCCTTCCTATCTAGAAAATCTCATTCCGTATCTATCATGCTCAAGGGTTTGTTCACCTTCTCAGACAGTGGAGTATAAAGATCCTTCTGATAAAGGTAATCTTCCATCTGCATCTTCCAAAGACTAAAATTCTGCTCGTTGAATTTAGCAACCCTAGATCTTCCATCATTTGCCATAGCTCTCATTCAAGATAAACTTTCCCTATGATTCAACACTTCAGCAAACCAAACCAGGTTTTGATACCAATTGTTAGGAAATAAGAGATAAAATATGCTGAAAAATCCCTCACAGAATCGCAACAGAAGAAAATAATATGCATAAAATATTACAGATCTCAAATAAAAGTGCAAAATAAAATAACACAACACAAAGAGACAATATTTAATGTGGTTCACCCAATTTGGGCTACGTCCACCAAGAATCACTTGCTCAGATTTTATTACAAGCCACCACTCTCTCAATACAATACCCATATCCATTTAGAGCTATGCTCAACAAACTCTACAGAATTCACACCCGAATTCAAAGCACATCTGCAATGTTTTTCATATATCTATCATATGAATAAAACCATGTAAATAGACAACTACTTAAGTAGTTTTACAAAACATGGGTATCAAAACCATGGGAAAAAACCGCCCCATAAACCTATGGGTCAAAATCCCGCCCATATAAGAAAATCACGTTTCCCGATATATTGAGCGAGGATACATGAAAAGTGTACAGTAATCTTAGTGTATAGTCTTCAAGACTTTCACACATGAAAATAGGCTCCACAAACTAACATATAGTTCTATTTTAATATACAAAATCATGTATCATATCGAGTCATTTGTATTATGTGTACATGTATTTCTGTATCTTATAATATTTAATTTTTTACTTGGATGCCTACATCGTTATACATGAGTATGACATTGTGTGCCTTTCTGTTCCTGTATTTCTTATCTTTCTTATTTTGATATGTTATAATTTTGTGTGTTTATACATGTCATGTTGTTATTTCAAAGGAACCTCTTATTAGTTTTCATGAGATGGATTTATTGAGTACTTCTTCTTCATGATTTTAGTTACATGTTTTAATTATGTTTACATACTACGATGCTATATGATTGCACTAGAATATATTATGTGATATCCAATGATATCCTCTACATGGTGTCATAATACATATCACACATACTTCTAAAATGTTCTAATATGTTTAATTTTGACATTGAAATTGGACATACTATGCATCTATTAGGGCATATTAGTATTGTGTTCTTCATTGTGATTCATTTCTTGTAGCGTTGGGGCATACCATGTCTCTTGATCCTTCATGATGAAATGGTATCTATACTATTATAACCACTTTATAATATTTATTTGATTACATTATACATATTGTGCATAAATAATGACATCTTTGTTGTGTTTTATACATACACACTTTTCTAATGATTATATGGCATGCTTTACATTTTATACATGTTACATGTAGTGTACACAACTACTTCATTTTGAGATGAGTGATATGTAGGAACATCCCTCACTTGAAAAGGGTAAAATTAGTTATCTTATGTTATGTATGAGATTTATATAGTTTTTGAGGGCATATAGTTTCATATAGGATCACGTTGATTTATACACAATTTAAAGAAGATCATATTAGTTTCTATGCATTTTACATAGATCGTATAGTTTTAGCTTATGTGGAATACAAAAGATATATGAGATCAACAAGGATTAGTGATCATAATTCATATTATTTCAAGATCTAATGGACAATAGGAATTGATACTTTTGGTTTTCTTTGTTTATAACAAAATACCCCTTATACCTTGTAGTTTACCCCTCATTTTATGGAAGTTACATATTGGGATAAAATTTTGTTTTCTTCTTTAGCTTAGAAAGTTGAAATTGTAGCAACAATATTGATCCATATAGTAGGGTCAATTGTTATCCATGGAATTTCTCTCAACTCAATATTTCCCTATTTTCCACATTGGTAAGGGCATCTCTATAGTTTCAATGTAACTTTATCTCCAAATTAATACGAGCATCACCATTTTTTGGATTATTTTCAAAATTTGGAGCACATGAAACCCCATGAAATTTTCCGCAACGTTCTAACAGAGACAACATGGTTTGCATACCATCTAGTGTATTTATTCATTCGATTATTTCTTTTTTTCAAATGTTATAATGGGTTCAAATTTTTTCACATTTTCTAGACATTGATTATATATTGATTGGAGGTAAACACATGTATTGAACATTCTACCTACAACATCATCTTTATATAAATTTTTTTATGGTAAGTGCAAGACATATTTTCATATTTATTTGTTTAATGTAATGTACACCCTAGTGAACATATAAAAGGAGGCATTCTATTGTATCCTAATTTTGGTACAATACATGTGGTAACATCAATTTTTATATATTTTATGATGCCTTTACCTTTATAATGTATTTTCCTCTTTTTGACATCATTATCTCCCTTTTAAGCACCCTCACATCACCTTGGTCACCTCTATTTTCTCATTGCACACGTTTAGGATATTTTACAATATTTCCTAGGACACTCAACACACCTTGTCAGACATATATCCCCTCATCTTTAGCATTGAATCAAATTCGGCAAGTCGAGATTTTCTCCTCTCAAAAAATCATTTTTTCCATTTAAGAACTTTCTTCAGGTCAAACTAGGCTTGATTATCACGATAACTTGTGCAAGAAATTCAAGTAGAGGTAACTACATAAAATTCACCCTAGAGATCATATAGAGATAAAGGATTGAAAATGAGATATGTCCATTACCCCTTGGGCTATACATATACTATTCACTCCAAGAGTTGTTATAAAATTAAAGAATACTCAAATCTAAATTACATGCCTCCAAGTTTCTTGCCAATATATGGAATCATTTAAATTATATTTACTAAGTATGGAGTACACAAACTTCACTCATAAAGGGAGAACTACATTAACCTTATTTCACATGGATATATAGTGCAATGTTTCCATTCTTTGGGGAAAGGGAGGTCGGGTTGGATTTAGTCTAAGTATTTCCTTCTCATTGAGTGTTTGCTAGGGTTGCAAACAAGGAGAACACATACATATACCTCTTTCATCATTAAACAAATCCAATTAGGTTCATTTCTCATTAGAAACACGTGAAGGCACCCAAGAAGTTTCAAATTGCTCAAGCCTATGCAAGTTAGGTTTTGGCGCATGATTTAGGTTTGGAAGCCCAAACTTTTTTAAGTATAAACGTGATATCCCAAAATTTTCCTTCTTTGTTGAATTTGACAATGACCTAATTTTAGGGCATCAAATTCAGCGAGTTTATTTCTAATCCTATTTTTCTAATCAAGTGTTTGAGACTTTTTTTCGGTGATTGGGCCAGATTGTTCCTTATTCCTACAATCACACTATATCGTTTCAATTTCAATCAAATTTCCCTTAATTTAAACTCTAATTATTATTATATTTATTGATCTATTCTTAAATTTAAATTAATAGATTGTTTTTAACTTAATTAATTCCCCGTGTACAAAATAAATAAAACAAAATTAAATTTAATTTAACCATTTAAAATATATAGTGATGTGGAGCACAGCACATTTTAAACAAAAATATCTAATAATTTCATCTCGTACATAAATGTGCCTTGTTCCCATTCTTGTAAAATTTTCCCACTTCAATCTCCTATATAGATCTAAAACGTGATATATTATTAAAAAAGTCTACAAATGCCTCTCATATTAATATTAATGTGTAATGTTCTCTAATTGTAAAATGTAATAACTTGGAACTTTCGGAGTGGGATTTCTCTGCTAGGGTTTTAGAGTTATGCTTGATTCTACAACATTGTATTGCCTATCACACCACCTTATTGTATCAAGGCGGGACATTTATTTCACAGTATATTGCATTTAATTACTTTTTTTCTCCCTTTGGATTATGGTGCTTGTCTATTTTGATGGTGACAACCATTCTTCCTACATCTCTTTGTGTAGGTTTAGGAAGCGGGAGCTTGAACGACCATGCT
The DNA here is from genome assembly GCA_019776745.2 of Taxus chinensis. Taxonomy (NCBI): domain Eukaryota; kingdom Viridiplantae; phylum Streptophyta; class Pinopsida; order Cupressales; family Taxaceae; genus Taxus; species Taxus chinensis. The sequence continues at coordinate 906,547,791 of CM034149.1, read as the reverse complement.
TCTGAAAAAGAAGTGAGCCAAGAAGTTTGTACCGAATGTTTAGGACGAGGTAATGACCCTCCTTCGCCGGACCCTGATGTTGTTTTAGATTTACCTTAATTTGAAAATACTTACTCTTGGATTGAATATTTCATGTTGCTTGCTTATTTTGTTGTTTGTGTGGACCCCTAGAGAATATTCTCAAATAGTGGGTTCATAACCACTAGCAAGGTAATGACGTCAAACTTGAGGGTGTCCAAAACCTTACCAAGGTTTGTTTTTCGTTTCTTTTCTCCGACCCTAAGCATTGCAAAACCATTTTGAATCATGGCCCTTGGTTTATTAGGAACACATTGGTTATCTTTTTCATTTATTAAATTCTCATTTTATCGTCTCTTTTGTGTGAATTGTGCTCTCATTCTCATTGACTATACATAGACTAAATTCCAATAGTCTTGCCTTGGGTTCAGTTAAGATTTAATGTTCAGAGGATCATTTTTAATATCAAAATTTTCCTAAACATCCCTAAATTATGTCAGGCAGAAGATCTTTCCTAGAGCTTTCCAATGACTATTTGAACATCGAAAACAAAGTCCACATGTATAAATGGTGTTTGGTCAAAGATTGGTCAACAACTGGTCAACATTGGTCAATAGAAAAATTAATGATTTTGAATTCATTTGAAGTCAGCACCATTGCGTAGATCTCACCAACACCTTTCTGACACATTTTGAACAGACCAAATTTGAGTCTGTATGTGAAAGTTATGACCGATCAAAGTTTGGTCAATTAGTGGTCAACGAGCAAAGGACACGCCAAGTGGACAAATAATATGTTGACACGTGGAACACTAGAAGATCCGCACATGGATTTGGGCACATGGAATGTGGGTTTATGATTTACCCACGTAAAAATGTTTAAATCTTTTTATAAAAAGAAATTAATTAAAAAAAAAGGAAATCCAGATGGGGGTTGGAAAGCCTTAAAAAAGGCTAAAGAACATTTATCCTTCCCACCTAATGTGGGATATTACCCATTTTTAATACATCCACATTCACATGGGAGTTGGAGGATTATGTGGGATATAACCCACTTAAAAATACATGTCACCCTAATATGGGATTTTAGCCGATTTTTCATGCAACGGGTTAAGGCGTATTCATAGCCTAAGGATAATTTTTAAATGCATTATTCAAGGGCCCTATTTGGGTATAAATAGGGGACCCGTTGCATTATAAAAGGACACACAACACACAACTTGGAAGCTCAAAGAAATAGCTTGAGGAGTATTGTCCTGAGCAAGCGGAGGAGTGTTTTTTATTGATGAGACCTATTTAATAGGTTTATTATAAAGTTGTGAAGACCTATTTATTTAAATGGGCATTATTGTGACTAGGAGTATTTAATATTACCTAGCCAGCCCATAGTGCCACACTAAATTATTGTGGATCATTGAGTATCGACCAAAGTGCCATAGGGCATTACAAAGCGTCTAGAAGGCCGATCAAGATACCCAGAGGATTCCAAATAGTGGAGTTGGTTCCGTAGAGCTTTCTGAATACGCCAGGAAAGGGGAAGTCGGGTGCTATATTTCACCCTTTTCATCTAAAGGTCTGGTTATTTTTCTAAGAAATTTCTTAATAGTTTCCATTAGGTTTTCTTGTCAAAGAACTATTGTAACTTACAAGTTTTAACTAGTGGAATGGTTCGATAAGAACCCAGGACACGTAGGTAATTACTGAACTCTGTAATTAACCCTTTTGAAAAAAGTGTCATACTTATTGCATTATTTTTTAGTTGAATTTAATAGGGGTAAAAATAAAACGGTAATTCGATAAGCCTACAAGGGTCCGAAGATCAAGCAGAGGAAAATTTTCAGCTCTATTTTCAGATCAGGTTTAGTATCAGAGCGAGGTTTAGCACAAAAATTTGTTGCTTTAGTGAATTTGATTAATAGAGTGATTGCTTTAAGATTAGTGCAAGTTGGTTTAGTTTGTGTGAAAAAGGTACATGTGCACCATGGGTAAGATGTCTAAACAGGTAAAAGCTCAGAGGAAATTGAAGCTTATAATCACTAGATCTAGGAAGAGAACTCTCTCCTTCGATCAATGTATTAGTCCTTGGAGGAGGAGAATGCTCGCTTGAAAATCAGAACTGAAAAACCAAGGATGACCTCTTGGAAAGGTTGTAATGTGGTGATCAAAGAAAGGAAATACCTTTAACTTCAGATGTAGAGACCATGGCAGATGATTGCACTGTAAGTTGTTCGCTACTGGAATCTTCTTCTTCCTCCTATTCAGTTTAAGATTAAGGTAATGAATTCTTTGGTTTGTTTGAAAAGCATACTAGAGACATTGTTTCCCAAATTATTAAATAAAATAGGATTTGATGGAAGAGGCCTTGGTAAAAATGTTCCAAGGCATATGCTAACCCCATACATGTTAAGGATCGTCCTAGTTTTGAAGGTTTGGGTTTTCCTAGTGTGGGAATGGAAATTTGAGAATTCTCTAAGATCACTGATGGGAGACAAGATTCCGAAATAAAAGTGAATACTCCACTACTAATGCAAGAATATTTTGAGAAGGAAACATGTGCTTCATCGTCATAGGAAAAATGTGGTAAGAGAAATCAGCGAAGAGGTAATGAGATTTCACCTCCAATTTCTTACCATAATCATAAGCATAGTAAAACTTCTGAATCCAATTTTTCATCCTTAAGAAGTATGGTTATGATATTTCAAAAAATGTGGAATTCCTTTCCATGTACTTTTTGTGGATTGTATAATCATTATGTGGCTAGCTGCTAGAAGATAAGAAAACTGATAAAGAAGTTGATGTCATTTGTCAAGAATACAGGTAAATCGGAAAGACCAATCTCATCATACAGAGTCGAGAATTGGTAGAAAGAGTTCCTCATCCTAGAAGAAGGATATTAAGAGGAATTTTGGTACTCATTACCAGAGGAATGGGAACCGGGTGGATAATTACTAGAAATTTCATCCATCTCGCCATCAGAGTAATGGCAAGCCAAAGATGGAATGGAGGCCTATTGTAAAGGAAAAGGAGGTTTCTACTCCACCACCAGTTGACAATTCAACCTAGGACCAGGTAATACCTGAAAGTGAAAGTCCTTTAAAATGGGTAAGTAAACCATTTTTCAATTAGATATTACATAATTCATATTGATGAAAAGTATGTGGTATTTTTTTGGAGATCATATTCTGTGAGAAAATACTGAGAGAAAGGTTTACAATACTCAGTGGATTTTCTTACTAAGAAAATTTGATTAATGTTCCAAATATATCTCCTATCATCTTGTGAGTACCTGTTACAACTTAGATATAGGATTTAACTCATTTAAATCTTAGAGATTGATCCACCATTTGTGAAGACAGTGGAGCTCATATGAGTTAGCTCAGAACTTCATTCTGTGTAGAGGCATTGTGACCGTGTAATAGAATGGTAGTTAAATCACCGATGGAATTGATGTCGGGTCAGAACTTTATTCCGGTGAAGAGGCCATCATGGGCATATAGCAGAATGGTACCTGATATTGTTGGTCAACTGAAAGGATCTCTCAAAATATTAGCTTAGAACATTATTCGGTGTTAATGAATTACAACCGCACATTTGAATTATAGTTGATCATCAGACTTATCATCATGTGGCAGAGGCATTGAGGTCTAAAATATACTTATCCCTATGCAATAGAGGCGTTAAGGTCTCAAAGAGACTTAGCATTGCACAACAGAGGTGTTGAGGTCTGAAAGAGACTTAGCACTGCACAGTGGGGGCCATTAAGGTTTGTAAGAGACTTAGCACCGTGCAACATAGGTGTTGAGGTATGAAAGAGACTTAGCACTACACAACGGAGGCGTTGAGGTCTACAAGAGACTTAGCACTGCACAACTGAGGCATTGAGGTCTGAAAGAGACTTAGCACTACAGAATGGAGGTGTTGAGGTCTATAAGAGACTTAGCACTACACAATGGAGGAATTGAGGTCTGAAGAATACTTAGCACCACACAATAGAGGCGTTGAGGTCTAAAAGAGACTTAGCACTGTGAAGTGGAGGCATTGAGGTCTAAAAAGGGACAAGTCATTTGTCCATCATCGACATCGGATCATATCATAGCTCTAAGTGGCATGGAGTTCCCTTCGAACTAGTTTGGATTCTACTATAATCAAATCGGAGCAATGAGTTATGTCAAAGAGTAAAAAAATATCCTTGTTGTCAAATATATAGAAGCTTAGCAACATGCACTGTAGTAGTGTTGATGTTTCATTAAGAAACTTAGCACCATATAGTGGAGGTGTGGATGAATCTCTTCGAATATCAGAGTGGTGCAGTGGAAGCATCATGAGCCCATAACCCACAAGTCTAGGATAAGAGAAAAGTTGCCAAAGTGAGAAGGTTGTAGAGGAGAAGGCCTAAGGGTCTACTTTAGTAGTACTTCTAAGATGGCAGCAGAGTTTCTAGATTCATGACAGCATGGAAAAATTTTCCAATATAGAGCTTTTTGGGACAAAAAACCTTTCCTCATTGGGGAGGTGCGATTAAGGGATAATTTTTTATATCAATATTTCCCTAAACATCCCTATATTGTGGTAGTTCAAAAATATATTTTTGAGAGATTTCCGATTGACTATGAGAATGCAACAAGTCAAACATTGGGAGCACTAGTTATGTTCAGTAAAAGTTCAGTCAACTGGTCAAAGTCAACTCTGGCCAACATTTCAAAATTGGACCAATCACATTGTGACACATGGTCAAAAGGGTGTTAGAAAAAATTAGATGAGGTTTTCACAACCGGTCATTTGACAATCATAAAATGGAATAGCCTGTGGAGAATAAAAGGCTCAACATTTTGTTATGGAGGGGAGCCCAGCCACTGTGAACGGACGATTATATTATCACCGACATGGTGGGCCCTCAAACCACCACATGGCTTGCCACCACGAGTTATGATTTTCCGGATCGCAGGTTAACGGGTGGTCTTATTCTTTATACTTAATGTGGGCCGAATTTCATATTAATTTATAATTATTTACCATGCATTATTTTGACGAATACCACACATTATGCCACGTGACCACACACAGACACACACAAATATATATATATATATACCTCCACATATTAATATCCAAATATTAATGCAGCAACCCACATGTAAAGGTTCGTCCCCACAAAAATTTCAAACATCCACATGGAGAGGAGAAAGAGGAAGGGGTGGTTAAGCCTCAAAGTGGTCCCATGACCGCTATATATTCGTGGAAAAGGCTTTAATAAAGGCTATAGAACATTAATTATTCCCACCTAATGTGGGATATTATCCACTTTCTAATACATATTTACATTCACGTGAAATTTTGAGGATTATGTGGGATATAACCCTCTTAAAATTACATACCACCCTAATATGGGATTTCAGCCCATTTTTCGTGCTACGGGTTAAGGCGTTATTATAGCCCAAGGATAATTTTTAAATGCATTATTCAAGGGCCTTATTTGGGTATATATAGGGGACCCGTTGCATTGTAAAAGACACACGACACACATCTTGGAAGCTCAAAGCAAGAGCTTGAAGAGTATTGCCTGAGCAAGCAGAGGAGTGTTTTTTATTGATAAGACATATTTAATAGGCTTATTATAAAGTTGTGAAGATCTATTTATTTAAATAGGAATTATTGTGACTAGGAGTATTTAATACTACCTAGTCGGCCCATAGTGCCACAATAAATTATTTTGGAGCATGGAGTATCGACTAGAGTGCCATAGGGGCGTTACGAAGCATTTGGAAGGCCGATTGAGATCTGAAGGATTCCAAACAGTGGAGGTGGTGTCAATAGAGCTTGCCGAATATGCCATGAAAGGGGAATTCAGGTGTTATATTTTACCCTTGTCATCTGAAGGTCTGGATTTATTCTTCTAAGTCAAGTTCTTAATAGTTTCCATTAGGTTTTCTTGTGAAAGTAACTATTGTAACTTACAAGTTTTGACTAGAGGAATGGTTCGAATAAGAACCCAGAGGCGTAGGCAATTGTTGAACTCCATAATCAACTCTTTTTACAAAGTGTCATACTTATTACATTATTTTAAGTTGATTTTAATAGGGGTAAAAATAAAACGGTAATTTGAATAAGCCTACAAAGGTCCGAAGATCGAGTAGGGATAAAAGTTTTTGGTCTATTTTCGGATCATTTAAGAATAGGGCAAAACATAATATAAACAATCATATACTAACATATGTATTTTTATAAGGGAATATATATATATATATATATCATAAAGGTAATAAAAACATATATTTAAAGATAATTATATTTAATTTTTTTAATTATAAAATAATAATATTTTAATTGTAGTATACCCTCTGCATCCAATAACAAATATGTCAACATTTGATGAATCTCAAGACCCAAGAATAAGAGATAAAAAATCTACTACATATCTTATTTGTGGAAGCCTTAAAAAATTAACACAAAATGATAAAATATGATGTAGTTTAACTTAATTTCACATTAATAAAAACTATAACTAAATTGATTTGTAAAATATTACATTAATAAAAAAATTATTATGCGCTAAAGAAAATGTCGATTTCAATAAGAAATTGACCAAAATAAAAAAATTAAATGATGAAAAAGATTTTATATTAAATAATAGGTATTATGATACAAGACTCTTCACAAAAAATAGGCAGTATGAGAGCACACCTCATAAGACATGGGCCAATCCAAGCCCCAAAAGAACTTAGGAGCAAAAAATCCCAAACTAGGTTAAAGCCAACGAAAAAAATTAGTCACATCAAAAAAGGAAACAAAAAATTAAGTTGTTGTCATGAATTGTTGCCTAGCTGACAACGTCATTTGTCATGTCAAATCAGAACTTGGAAGGTCTTTCCCAATATCAAATAAATTCCTGCCATAACATAAATTGTATATTCTCCTTCTTCAAACATCCTTTGCCTATTCTTAGTACTTCTTTAATAATATTTTTGATATAACATTAATAATAAAAATAAAAACTTGTTATGATAAGAAATATATTATTGGCACTTCACATTATAATCCCAACCTTGATTGTAATGCATTAATGGTCTATTTTTTTGGATTAAATTATTTTTCACCATATAAAATAATATAAAGTTGATATTACTGAGAAAAAAATGATTGCCACTTATTGTCTGATTGTAATTTTTCAAATATTATCTTTCAAACAATACAAAAATAGTGTTATTTACATTATTAATTAAAATATTTAAAAAGTTAAGTTACGTTTATTTACCTAACTAACATATATATATATATATATATATATATATATATATATATATATATATATATATATATATAGTAGAGAGAGGAGAGAGAGAGAGAGAGAGAGAGAGAGAGAGAGAGAGAGAGAGAGAGAGAGAGAGTTGTGAGATTTTAAATATTTTATTTGTGATAGTTATTTAAAAAAATGGGATTAAAATTATAAAAAAATATCGAATAGGTTGCAGTTCAATGGTGCATATGATGGTGTAAAAGGTGTCACCTAACATCCATCAAAGTTCCACTCTAAAAAAAATAACTAATAAGAGATGAAGTTAAAATCATTCCCAAATATAATTTAACGAAATAGAAACCCTATAATCCTTAGCAGCTAAGCCTACGAATATGACAAAAATAAAAAACCCTTCAATCCTTATATAGTTAATCCCTACAATTTCAAATTCAAATAAAATTCATATAAACGACATCAAATTTAACTCTTAAATAAAAACATTAACTACAAATCAAGTGAATGAATCACACTCCAACATATCACGTCGACCAAGCCACAATAAAAAGAACTTATTAACTACTACGGACCAACCTCGTAGAAGATGCGTAGGAAACATTTAAAAATTCCATCTACTGTCTACCCTTTTTTGGCTTTATGTTTTGGTTTTGATATCATCTTTGACTTAACACTGAATCAGGAAATTTGGTCGTCTGAATAAGGAACTCATTGATTGTCTTGCCAAAATTGTGAGTGGTGTGCCATATTTGCAACCCACGTTTTGTGGTCTACATTGTCTTCTTACGTGTTTACATTACTTGTTTGTGTCTTATCTTACACATTGTCTACTTAACATACATTTTGTCTTCTACATGTGTGTTTGTATTTTCTTGTACTAACACTTGTTCTCCTAGCCAACTTGTATGTGCATTCCTTGGTTTCTACCAAACACATTCCCTTTCCCCTACAAGGCATAGTTTCAACACTTTCCCTTTCCCTTGGTTTGTAAGTGAATGTCTTGGTTCAATGACGTCACATGCACCCCAAACAAGGGGGGGCTATCATTTGGGTGAATCAATCACCCCATACAATGTTATACATAACACAACATAGTATAGGTACACCATAGTTTTCAGTTTCAGACATGGATCCAAATCATACTTACGTCCTTAACATAGTGATGTCCTTCCTAGATGCCAGTAACCAGGGGGACATTACACAATAATTGGGAGTTGAAAATAGTCTATAGAACTCTACACAATGAATTTTACAGGCGTATAAAATCCTTAGCACTTACATTTTTACACACCATATGTAGTGGTGTTCCACGTTACGGGAAGCAATTAAAGGTTGGAGGATAACACCCTGACTTTTCTCCTTATACTTCTTCCATGTCATCGGCGTGAGATCACCCAAAAACTTGGTGACCGATGCAACTGGCATGAGATTACCCAAAAAACTCTATCTTCTACAACATCTTCAAGATCCTTTCTATACCCCTTTTCTCATCATGGATCAGGTGCACATGTTCCTTTTTCACATTTTAAGCATTTTTTTACATACTTTTTACACATTTTTGATCATATACATGTGTATTTGACTACTTGTTCGTTCTTTTCTTTATAGGTCCTTCCATATGGGAAGTGGTAGTTAACATCATTCAACAACATCACAACAACAACAACATGTACATCATGATATCTACACATGCGTTTCCACCCTAGGTTCATTTTCATCATCACTTTTTGTACTTTCTTCTCCTTAGCATCCACACTTCGCACTTTTAGCACCACACACTTTTTCTAGTCCCTCAGCATGCTTACATCATTGATTTACATGGTTATTAGGTACGCATCTCTATCTACCTTATGTTACTAAGATTTCCACTCACCAACATAAAGTGGTGGGAAAATGTAGACACAAAATAGCGCACTTTGGGTAATTATAATAGTCCTAATTACATACTACTATTCATATGATTCATAAGTAAGAAAAGTACTAATCAACCCATGTCTTTGTCCACCTTTATTTGATTTTTGCTTCCACTTTTTTACTTACACTCTACTTGTTCAGCCTGCCTTTTTATACTCTGAATTTTATCAACCTGAACACCAACACCCAGCCAGTGATGCCATTGGTAGGTGTCCTCGTCTCCTCTGGGCACCCTGACCCCTTTGTACTTTATTCACACTTTTTGAGTCATTTCTAGCCATTTTAACATCTTATCTTTTTGTTAGTAGGCATTTTTCAGGGTTAATTATGAAATTCAAGAAAAGGAATCATATAAATATAAAGTTATGTAATCATAATAAAGGGTTTAGCACTAAGCATTAGATATCACCTCCTAAGGTTACATCCATCAAGGCATCTAAGATATCCATTGCATCCATCTAGCACCATCGCAAGGGTTGGTTATTCTGCATACAATTCATAGGAGGGAAGCTCATTCTATTTCCATGCACACATCTATTACATTTCGTTACATCTAGCTTATTTTCTCGCCTATCAATTACGACTCACAAAAGAGACACCTAGGGCACAATTCTGTACACACACACACACATAGAAACTACATTGGATTTGAGATGTAGTTCAACGCTCAGATCGTAAGTTCATCATTATGACAGTTGAGGACAGTCCTAGCCCTCATTTTTGTAATTTTTTAGCGATTTGATGTCTATTTGAGGGTTTTGCAGGTTTGCATTGATCTTGGTGATCTTTGGGTGACCTCAGACCAACCAAAGGTGACCAAAGGTGACTAAAGGAGAATACCTTATGACTCTTTAGAGGAGGTTTTTTTGATATTATTCGTAGACTCAGTTGCCCAGAAACAGGCCTAAGGCAGTCGTAGGCTGCCCCTGTCCCTCTCCAAGCACCCCGGTCCACCCTATCTCTCCAAATCGACATTTTTTGGGGTCTCTGTGTGACACTCCTATCATTTTTTTTCACCTAGTTACCACTTCGACACAATCCATATTTCATTGCAAATCAGCTAAGGCTTCTCACCTTATCTTTTAATTTAGGGTTTTTTACTTTATTGCTTAGTTTGCTTGAGTATCATTTATGTACTTTAATTGCACATTTATTTATTGCTACAATAGCATCGGATTAGGATCTTATTTATCATTTTAACTTAATCAGATCTTAAGAGCATTAAAGGACAGTTTAGGGTAAGTATAGTGAAGTTTGATGTTGAACTCCTTTTAGTGCATTTTGTTGATTATTCTAACAATTTTTTGAATTAAGGACATGCTACAAGGTAGTGGAGAGGCTTAAGAGTCAAAGTTACCTTCTTCGATAGGAGCTAAGAAGCTAGAGGTTGGAAAGTTGGTGAAAACAAAGAGAAGGTAAAAGTTATGTTGAACTTGATGAGTTTTGTAGCGGAATAGGTGATGAATGAATATGTTGAGTAGGGTATGATGGTAATGTGACCCTTCATGATTTTATTTTTTCCATTTTCTTACAAGTTTTTAAAAATCATTTTAGGCCTATATGGGATCCTCTTTTGCAGAGCTAAGTGGATGTTGTTGATGGAACTCTTTTGTTGGTAGTATACATTAACAATTTTTTTCTCTACATCATTTGGTATTAAAGCGTGGAAAATGGGAGGAATAAAGAAGTGGATGAAAAAGATGAGACAAAATAAATAAATAAAAGAAGAAAATAAGAGAGATATGGAAAGAAATTAAGAGTTGTGGTTTAAACAAGAACTCAAGGAGCTCAAGAGAGATGTAAAGAAGTTAAGGGAGGAATGGATGACGAAGATGAGACAAAATAAATAAATAAAAGAAGAAAATAAGAGAGATATGGAAAGAAATTAAGAGTTGTGGTTTAAACAAGAACTCAAGGAGCTCAAGAGAGATGTAAAGAAGTTAGGGGAGTTAATAGAAAGGAGAGAGAACAATATACTTGTCTTTGAGATGAAAAGAGGAGTCAAGTGGCCAATAAACTTCCTTATAGAGAAGAGACAAAAGGAGATGTTGAGAAAGATGATAAAAAGGGAAGAGAAAGATCTGAAGAAGATGGAGAAATGAATGAAGAAGCAAAAGCAAGAAGTTGTTGAGAAAATTTTACATAAATAAGTTCGGAGATTGAATGAAGAAGAGGTAGTTACAAGCTTCTTAGATTGTCCTAGAGAAGAACAAGAAAGTGAAATACTGGAGCAACGGAGCAAAGAAGGAAAGGAGCTCATTTATGGAGCTTTTCAAGAGGCTCAAAGGAATCCAAGTTTAAAATGTGATTTTCTTTTTGAATGGGTGAATGGAGGTACAAAAAGAGAAGAAGAAAAGACAAGAAATGATGCCTTGGATGAAGAGGTAGAAGACACGCGTGAAGAAAATATAGAGAAAGAGGTTTGTTAGCAAGTGCAAGCTCATTATGGATCGTTCAAGATTAAAATTGTAGTAGTTAGTGTGATGAAAAGATCATGGAGAGATCTCACATGCATGTGGGGCTGGATAAGTGGAGAAGATGAGGTGAAATCTAAGGAAAATGTTAGAGAAACAAGGTAAATTGAAGAAGACACTGAAGATGAAAGTGAAATGAAGATTCAAGGTGAAGAAAACAAGAAAGAATACGATGCTTTCTAGTGAGATAAAATTAAATGAAGATAACAAGTTGATGAGAAGAGAAGATAAGGAAGGGACTAGTATTCCTCTATTTTTGCAAACTAAGGTGGCTTTTAGCTTTGTTTGTGCAAGTGAAGAAAGAGAGAGAATGAAGCAAGAGGGTGAAAAAGTAAGCAAGAAAGGAACAAAGAAAGAAAGGAAAAGAGAAAAGAAATCGAAAGAACATGTGGATGAGCTCAAGAACAACATAATAGGAAGGGATTCAAAGAAACAAAGAAATTGGAAGAAGAAGAATAAACCAAGCTATGGAGTCAAACTTTTCCTACCCTGGAGTATGATGCAGGAGTATCATCATGAAGAAACTTCAAATGAATTTTTTTCAAGGCTATGAGGTTAAGTTGAGGGTTTATAATGTGTGGAGTCATGAGAGGGATTCTTGAGTGGGTGATTGATTCAAAATTTCAAATTGTAAGTTTTCCCTCCTAAATGTAAATTCAACTTTTAATGAGGGGATTAATTATCTAAGTCATGTTTTAGAGGATGATTAGGGGTTAACTAAGAGTAGTGAGTGTTTTTTTGAATCATAGAGTGTGTAATGAGTCTTTATGAGGGGTTGAATCATTAAATATTATTAAATTAGTATATAAATGGTAGTTATGCATCTAGAAGGTCTATAGAAGCCCAAAGGTCACAAAAATGGCAGTTATGAATCAAGAAGGGGTAATTATGAAATCAAGGAGTTACTTGAGAGGAGAAACGTGAATATATGAAGGAGTGTGGGTTAGTTAGTGATTCATTCCTCATGGTGGAGGATGAGAATGAGTGAAGGGAAGGATTGATTTTTGTAAGAACATATAGTACATGAATATAGAGAGGCTCTAGTTTTTGGTACGAATTCTTACTTTGATCATGATTTCTTTGAGATTTATGGTTCATATATGTATGGTTATTCCTTTGATGGTATATAGATAATTTGTATGAATCATTTACAAGAGTTTTGATGGAAGAAGTGATCAATATTTAATTAAAGTTCTTTGTTTTAGTAACATTTTGCTAGTATTATGCAATTTTTAATCTGTCTCATGAAAATCATCATATTTTTTTCATTTAAACTCAAAATTATATGAAATCTATACCATAGGAGGATAATAAAAATTTTTAGATGGGTTTTCAATATATTTCATTGATTATGAGTACTTTTTGAGTTATGAAGTAATATCCTAGCTGGATTGAGGATGCACACAAAATGTTTGACATAATGTCTTCTTGGTAAAGTTAGTATATCTCCCAGTGTTTTGAAAAGTTAGGTTATTAAATTTGGAAAGTAAAATTTTATTTCAAGTGGTTTTTCAAGGGTTTAGTGATTTGAAAACTGTAGAATAAGTTGTTTATGACATAATTATGTTGGATCTTAAGAGCATTGAAGGATAGTTTAGGGCAAGTATAGTGAAGTTTAATGTTGAAATCCTTTTGTTGCATTTTGTTGATGATTATAAAAATTTTGTGAGTGAATGGCATGCTACAAAGTAGTGGAGGTTCTTAAGAGTCAAATTTTCCTTCTTGGACAGGAGCTAAGAAGCTAGAGGTTGGTAAGTTGTTGAAAACAAAGAGGTAAGAGTTATGTGGAACTTGATGAGTTTGGTAGTGGAATAGGTGATGAATGAAGATGCTGAGTAGGTTATGATGATAATTATACCCTTCATGATGTTATTTTTCCATTTTTTTACAAGTTTTTGAAAACCATTTTAGGCTTGTATGGGATCCTTATTTGCAGAGCTAAGTGGATGTTGTTGCTGGAACTCTTTTGTTGGTAGTATATATTAACAAGTTTTGTTTTTCTCTGCATTAGAGGATGATCAACCATGGTTATATGTTTAAAGTTCCTTGTATTACCTTTGCATTTCAAGCTTCACCTGGAGACCTCTGGAAATATATTGTGCAGTAGGTTTCTCGAAAACTAAAATACCAGATAACAAAATCGATGTCCTTAGCGGGAAAATTCCATATTTGCTTTAAAGTTCTCAAAGCCACTCACATTTACTATTCTTGTTGATGGGTCCCCTCTAAATAATCTGTCTAGAAGGCTGGAAAAACTTCTCAAAGATTTTCTCTGGACCAATGCTTCCTCTGGTAAAGGATTTCATAGGGTTGCATGGTAGACCTGTTGTCTTCCCAGAGAATCAATAGGGTTAGGCCTCATTGATATTCTAGAACAAGGACAAGTGCTCTCCGCTAAATGGATAATTCGTAGTATAGAAGGGAAAAAATATTGGAATTTGTTTTTTCCCCCTGACATCACTAAGGTCTCCCCTTATGATCACTCAACCTAGAAGGGAATTGGCTTTTCCAATCTTCTCATTTCTCCTGTCCCAATCAAAGTGGTCAGAAATTTCATCCAAAAAAGCATCTGGAAATCTTGGGAGAAAATCAAGCCATGGATTCAATGGAATGATAATGGATTCCGTAATGGCCTTTCAATTAATCATCACTCCCTATGGTGGTCTCCTGTTATTCAATTCTAGGATCATTACCTTGCTGAGGTTCCTAGGATTCATGTGCTTAGGATTTTCAAATGTGGACTTTTCACTATCCAAGACCATTTATGTAAATGTACTCAGGCTTAGCATACTTTTAATGAGCTTAAGGATCAATTCAATTTAGCTCATCAGGATCACATCGGTATCAATGATATAATCTCTTGTATTCCTAATCATATGAGCCACAAAATCTTTGTGCTTCCCTCTCGTCCTTAGTGGACAGACTGAAAGTGGTATGTGGACACCCCTTTTCATAATTATTCTGCTGGTAAAGGTTATGCTTGGTTCTCTCCCCCATTTTCCCATGGTTGGAAAAATTAACAGTTGATGGAGGCTACATTATTCTCCTTCCAATTGGATAAGGAGATTCAATACTATTTGGCCCGCATGTGTGGAACCTAAAATCACACATTTTCTATGGTTTTTTCTTCACTAAGGCCTTCCATTTGGTTCTTGTCTAGTTCATCTTGGTGTTTCAGCCCTCAAATTCCCCTTCTGTGGATACTAAGAAAACTTGTTTTGCCTATTCTAGTATTGTAATAAATCCCAAAAGGCTTGGAACTAGATACATTCATTCTTTCTCCCATTAAGACCAGAATGTTTTACCTAACATCATATTATTTTAGGAGATAACTCTAGAATGCCTCATAATTCTCCCAAATTTGGCATGCTTTCAGAGGGGAAACTATTTTCTGGCTTTGGAAAGAACGAAATTCTTGTTTGTTTGCTAATGTTGAAGATGATAAGCATTTCTCTATTTATAATAAGTTTTCGGTGATCTCAAATGTATTATTGTGGATTCAAGTGCAAGCAAACAAGGTGGCCCTTAAGGTGGAGAACCTATAAGTTCTTCTTCAACATTGGTGCAATACCCCTTATAACGTTGCTTGTGAGCCACCATCCCTTGGTGTTCCCTGCCCCATGGTGGTCGTCCCCGAGGTGGTCATCGTTGGATCCGATCACAATGACTTTATTTCAGTCGTGCTTTCCGGTCCCCACGTAGTCAACCTCTGTCGAGGAGATTCTCCCCTCCTCCACCAAACCCCTCTGCCGCCCCACCATCTTGGTTGGGGCTCCTCGGCTGCCTCTGAGCCATGTACTCATGATGGGTGGCACCTTATGCCTCTGTCAGATAAGTTTCCTAGAATGTCTCTGGCCATTTCACCCACCTGAGGAACTGTTGATGATACCAAAGAGGGGAGCCTACCTAGATCTGGTTGGGATGTCCTAGACAGCGGCAAGGACCTACTTGGAGACGACTGACCTGGTGATCATGATTTGCCTTTTGATGGCAAAATTTTTTCAGTGGCGGCATAATTTCAAGGCTTCATTACTTTTTGTTACTTTGTTATAGTTGACTTTCTTAGGCTTGACCTAGTTTGATCATGTGGCTTTGGGGTGTGCTTCCATACCACCCACCTTTTTTGTGATTTATCTTATATCATTTTAACTTGTTATCATAATATAAGATCGGCTATTCATCAAAACTTTAACATAACCATCTTACATAAAAACTTGAGTGTAGGAAATTTACATGCTTATTTATGCCTCCTCACTAAGTGCTAAAAATGTCACTTAAATGAAAAATGATTATTTTACCTCCACCAAAGCATATTGACATGTCTAGATTGCAATCTAATAAATTTTATGTAGATACATATTGTGACCGCCATATACGCTTAGGACATTGATAGGTATATAGTTTGGTTTGAGAATAATATTTAGGATGTAATTTATGACAATAATGTTCAATTGGACATGAACAGTTAATTTCCCAACCAAATCAATGTTTAATGGATATTTACAAATCATATTCCAAATCATGTTACCCAAGAAAAGAAGAAGAATTATGCATTACATATGATATATCATGTGATACCCCTACCTACTTCGTATTATTCCAAAGGGGATGATGAAAATACAATAGATAGAATCATTATTGTCCTAAAAATGTGAAAGAATAATAACTTTCTATTACACCCTATGATCAAAATATTCTATATGAAAACTCTATCAATGATCCAAATTTTACTGATTCTTTCTTAGATTCACGTCCGATATAGAGAATTATAATAGAAATTTGTAAAGAGATAACATATGTAGAATGATCATACTTACTAACCTTGGGTACACGTATCGATTTATTTGGTACAAAAGACAAGGGAAAAAGGATTTTATGGCCAACAGAAACTCGCTCTTAGAGGCATTGCATTATAAATCACCATAGGACCAAATATGATACTCAAATGATTTTTTGTTATATCTACAAATGAGGCATATTGCATGTTACTTAGATGACATGGCTACCTAATATGTTGATTTGTTTTTTCAACATTATATTGATGCTTGAAGTATATTCATGGTAACAAGGTGGTCATTGTTTAGAGTGTTTATTTTGAGGTACCTATCCAACACAAGGTATTGCACAAATAAAAAAGGATACACCTAAAAAAATATCTAATCTAAGTTCAACATATTCCACCTACTCGTCCACAACTTAATCTAGTGTTTCATAAAACTTTTGTAAACATTTAAATTAAATTAAACACCCAATTTGTCTTCAATCCTATGACCATATCTCTTAATGCGGATGATTAAGATTATTATTCATCTCAAGATTATTTTCAATATTTTTATGGGTAAAATATGTATGGTAAATGCTTTTAATAAAATAGAGTTATGATCCAGAGTGGTAGAGGAGAACCTTTAAAAATTGGGACATGGTGGTGGGATTGGGTCCTTAATGCATATTAAATGATCCACAATCAAAGAACCCTACTTTGTTCAACTTGGTTTATATATCTAGAAGTTTGATTCCTACCTATTAGGTGTCCCTGTGACCAATTATTAAAAGTTTCTAATAGACTCAATGGGAATAGAACTTGGGTCGATAATTACAAACTACTTATAACTCACCAATAACCCAAGCTCTTGAGTCTCATTATTATTGTGATATTGATAGTGATACACTCAAATATTTTTCCATGATAAGTGATATTAACATAGTTGTATACATGTATTCTATATGGCGATATCTATGTAGGGTCAAAATTCCTAGCCTAACACTAATTTTAATTTGATTGTGCATATTAATACACATAGTTGCTTTGTTTTCTTCTTAATTTTTTGCTTCCATCTCTCAAGCTCATTGTTGTTTCTTACTTATTCCATTTTAAAATTCAATTACTCACTTCTATTGATCATTCTTCTATCCCTTTGGTTTTTATTTATTTTATTTTTTATCGGTCCTTTCCATTTGGATTATTTATCATGTTCTATATATCTACACAAGCTATCTAATTATGACAACATATACATATTTTAAAGCCTTATGGGTCTAGTGAGGATTGTGTTATGAGGGAAGTTATAAATAATTTAAAACCATTCCATTTTTCTATTTTCATAGTCTTTTCCCTCTTAGACATTTTGTTTGATTGATTATTGTCTTCTTATGAAAGTTTATTCAAAAACACACAACAAGGACATGTTTATTGATTCTTTTATGGGTACATAGTTACATACAATATTTGATATCATGTTATTAGAATTTACTTGCCCATTTTTAAATGCACATGTTTTTCATGGTTTTCTTGAGTTTACACATATAGAACATAGGTTACATATGATCATGGATGCACAAATATTTAATGGCTTAATTTTTCCAACACACAATGGAAAACTTTTCAGATTAGAGCATGCCTACACTAGGGTCATCTTATATGATTTTAAGGTTCTTGTGAACATAATAAAATTGCAAAGCTAATTGAAATAGACTTAGACTAACACCTAGTAGTCTAAAATCTAAGCCAAATCTACTATAGAACCATTAAGATAAGAGCTTAAGGGAAAACAACTTCTACAATGCATAAACATGATAAATCCATTTAATGTCAAGTCATTCCTACTCTTTGAGATCGCTACCTAATGAATGAACCTAATTAGATCACCTAACAATCAAATTGGTGTTGTTTCCTCAAGAATTGAAGATGAGATCTCACCAAGAAATGGCTACAAGGCCATTTTTGGATCTTCCCATGCTCTTCAATTTGAGAGAATGGATGTAAGATGGAGAAGCTATTTTCAACAATGGAGAATGGCTCAAGATCAAAATGCCTATAGTTTTCACTAATGAAAATGAGGTGTAAGAATAAAGGGAAGGAGGAGGGTTCTTTATATAGACCTTCTAGTTTGAGAGAGGCTTGCAATCTTGGTGATGTGGGATAAGGGAGCCCAATTAGAATGGATAAGCATGATTTGGAAAAGGTGGTTTGATTTAGAAGAGTTTAATTTGTCATTAGTAACTCATGGGAATTGGGGGGTTTAATTAATCAAATGTGATTAATTAATAGGTAGATGATAAACTTATAAAAGCTATTTAGGGGGTTTTAGAGGAAAATTAGCCTGATTTGGAGGGATGTAAGAGAGGAATTTGATCCAATAAATGGTGATTTATTGATTTAGAGTAGCGAGCGTAATTAATTAACCCAAGTAGAAGCGAACACTAATTAACGAAAGGATCGTTAATCGAATCCTAAGTGATAGGAAGGCTAATTAATTAGCGAAATGTAATTAATTAACAGAATAAAGGGAAAACAATGGTTTATTGATGAGTTGTCATCAATCGACCAAAAGAGAGTGAAGATCGTAGTTAATTAGTGAAGTGTCGTTAATTGAAATGAGAGGAGAAGAGAAATGTTTGCTTGAGGAAGTGTAATTAATTGTCGAAATGATGGGAAAGAAGATAGTTAGTGTAATTTAAGTATTAAAATTGCATTGATCAAATTTTAGGTGTCTACATTTTCCCCTCTTTGGGGTGGTGTAAGTGACGCCACTTCAAAGATAGTAGACAAGTACAAACAAGTAAATTTTGAAGGGATAGAAGAAAAATTAGTAGAATGAAGGATGCCCCCTTGAGTGTCGATGGGGTGATGGAAGAGGTCAATCGACAATCGAAAAAGATGAAGGAAACAAATAGAAGAATAATGTGAGGGGGAGGGGGGATAAAAGGTGATCCCTATTGCCCCAAGTGATTTGGAAGAATAGTGTTGATAGAAGAAAATGATAGGGAAGAAAAATGAAGATGAAGAGAATGGAAATAGCTTTCATCCAATTGATGTAAAAACAACTTTATTTCATCATGTTTCTCATATGATCTATATCATCGACCCTTATTAAAATATATGCATACAAAAAAAGTGTATAATAACATGAAAAACTATAATACTGAACATTTGTTCATTGCTAAAAACACTAACTCAATGCAACATACATAACGTAATGCAATATGAGAAAGTACACAAGCTAACCTTACAGGGAAACAAGTACAAACACACATACTCAAACAAACAATGTTCAAGATAGTTGCACACAATGTTTTTGTTATCAAGACTTAGTTCCCACCTGTGTGAATTAACGAAAAGGGTTAAGAATGGAACCCCAAGTAAGGATACATGCAAGGGTGAATACACAAAGGACACAAGGGTCCCATGAAAAAGCAATCATGCACTATGAAACTACCCCAAGACAACATGTTCATGCAAGGGAAAGTACAGATACATAGTAAGCAAACCAATCTTTTGTTGATGGAGGGTAGATCCAAATGATCTATGCGAGTCGTTAACACACAAGAAAATGTGAGAATCAAAGAAAGATTTTTGTAGGATAAATTTTTGATGTTTGAGTATGATGCATTTGACACAGGCTTCAGCTGCATGCATGCTTGTTACCAATTTTTGAAAAAAATTTGAATTTTACAATCTTTGTTGTATTTTTGGATTTTTAACAATTTTTGAATTTTTTAGAATTTTTTTTGAAAATTTACCAATTTTTGTTTTTAATGGAATTTTTTAGAAATTTTGTAAATTTTGAAAGAAAATTAGTTAGAAGAATGACAATATATGTGGTTATTGCCAAAAAATGTTGGGGAACAAAAATATGCCCCAGGTAGCAGAAAGGGTCACTGGGAAGCAAAAACATGCCCCAACGTAGCGAAAACGGGCTAAAAAATGACTATTTATTAAAAATAATCATCACAAGTGAGTGTTATAAGAAATGTAGAAGAAGTCATGGTTAGTCCAATAATGCTTTGGGGGAGAGAGACATGATGAATTAGGTCAAAAACAACTATAAATAGTAGGGTGGGAGGGTAAAAATTCATCACGGAGTGAGTTATTGTTACCCTACCCTTATTTATTTGTTGAGAGGATTTTACTCTAACCGTGCGAGAGAAATGGCAGGATTTCAGGACCGTAGACACCATGTAGACATAGTTTGAGACTACATGAGGCTTCCTGGGATGGCCCGTAGGTACGCAAAGCAAAAAATTTTGACTTTAGAGTGCATTTAATGTCATTTATTGCTCATAGAAAAATGTGCATAAACACTAGTGCAACGACCTCTGGGGTGTGTGAGGGGTGTCGTGAGCATACGATGGAGCGTGAAGCATACATGGGGGTGTACATGTTAAATAAAAATAGAGGTTAGTATGGGGTGTACGCATACATGAAAATATAGGCGTTAAAAATTAGTGGGGGCACGCAAGTGTGAAAACCCACGTGCTGGTGTGAAAATGGAGGCATTAGCGCTAGGGTGTATGCTAATGCTAAAATGGGTGCATGCTAGCACTAAAAGGAAAGATATGCGTAGTGAATGGTTAGTTTTGGACAACCTTTTAGAAGAATTTAGGAGATTTTGTAGAAGTTTAGTGATGAATAGAGGAAATTAGATGATGTGTTCTAGAAGAAATGATGTTAATAAGTGGTTTGCCTGATCTTTGTAGATTAAATTACCTAGATTGGAGACACATGAGTGACATGGTCAACTTGTGAGCCTATGAGGCTACTTTTACATGTCACAAGTGTATCTACTTGGAGATCACTGCTAGATGTTACATGTCTTTCATACGTGGCTCACATGCCACAAATTACACTAGATCACAGCCTTCTCACAACCTTAGTAGAGAGATGGCGGAGTGAGAGCCAGACCTTTAGATTTGTGACTAGCGAGATGAGTGTCACATTGGAGGATGTTTGGCACATACTGAGAGTGCTCCTATCTAGGGCCGATTGATTATATGATGACGACCACGATCCATATTCTATAGTGCATTATGGAGATGTTTGGTTAGCTGACATACCTCACTGGGGCATGTCAGTTGAATTGTACAAATGTTTTGTTGATCGCCATCTAGTTCTCATGGATATCGAGTGTACCTGATGGCTCTTGTCAGCAACATCTACTACCTGACAAGACTAGTGCACACGCTTTTCTCTGGGTCTGATTGGGGTGATACATGGTCTCATTGAGTGGAGAGGTATTATTGCTGGGGCCAGTGCTTATTAGCCCATCTTATACTCGGATCTTCATTTGATAGCGTACCATGGTCAGAAGACTGTGGGCCCAACTACATTGTTACAGATATGGGCATGGGATCATATTGCCATAGGTCACCCCTTAGGAGTGCTATGAGTTAGGGCTCCTGATGAGCCATCTATTATGGGTTGGGTGCCAGTTGGTGATGACATTCACGTAGACATACTGGGGACACAACATATTACAGGCGGGTGTTGGATGATATACAACTCTGCATGGTTACATGACGCTCATATAAATTATATCAGTGGCCATGAGGATGCTGTAGAGTTGAGTACTACAGAGGTAGAGCATTTTGATCATTAGTAGTAGGGACTATATTATTGAGTGGTAAAAAGTCAATAGAGTACAGAGACAGTTAGGCCACATCTAGGGGATTCCTAGAGATGAGATGTGGTACGAGCGTAGGTCTAGGGAGACCTTTAACATTGGCCCATGGATTAGACCACGACGAGCTCGAGACAGCTTCCGATAGGTGGTCCCACAACCTTGGGTTGCAACCACAGATAGTGGATCCTAGGGAGACTAGAGATTATGAGCATGGTATGCGAACAGTGCTTACCATGAGAGGCTCACTATACCACAGGCAGCCATACATGTCAGGTCGATTACAACAACAACACAGGGCTTATAAGGTAGGGATCTTAGAGCACAGTAGTAGCACAGATCCTCAGGCACATGAAATCCTTGGCCAGGGTAGATTGGGTGCATAGATACAGGTGCCATAACATAGGTGTCTCCACATAGGTACCATGTAGGGTGCCATCCCCAACAGGTTATCTTCCACAATAGTTCATAGGGGACATCAGATTACAACAGGTAGTCATTAGCATGGTCTTATACAACCACCACCATCACAACCTCATGTAGGGATGGATGGAGATGGAGATGGATGAGATGGAGGAGATGGAGATGGTTAGGAGATGGATGGGGTCCCCACCACACAGTCCAGTGGGGGGGATGGAGAGCAGATTACTGGTTGCCACAGATCTCCGTCAAGATAGGTTACTCAGAGTTCAGAGGATCTAGCTACCTTGAGGAAGCAATTACAGCAGGTGACAACCCAGAGAGATCAGGTGATTGTTGAGAGGATCAGGTGGTCACAGAAGAGGGCATCAGTTATAGGCTGAGTTGATGCGAGCGTGAGAGTGATAGCAGTGTGATGCACTCCAGTAGGCAGGGGCAACAACTAGGAGTCCAAGATTTAGTTTTTGATTGTGCTGCAATCACTGACGAGGCCACTTATTACATGATGTTATACCATGGGGCCATTCCAGTGGGTCAGAGGGCCATGGATTATAGTCATCTAGTAGCAAGCCACTTCGAGATCAAGGTCATACAGGCCATCTCGGTCGATGAGATCAGTACAACAACTTGTCAGCTCACTAGGGAGCTTCAACACAACAGATGCCACCACCATAGGCCCTACAAGCAGATGCCACCACCTGGACCTTAGGCCAGGAAGTCCAGGGGTAGGTGAGAGTCATGGTTGACTCTTTTTATTATGATGATGTATTTACAAATGTATTTTTTTATGTATGCCTCGATATGAAGGCACCTATTTTTGAGATGATGTATATGTATTAATTTTTTATTATGCCTTGATATGAAGGCACATTTTTGACCCATGCCCATGATGGTATACTTTGTATCTGATGATTATGTACTGAGACACATTGTATATGAACATTGATATATTTGACACATATTACATGATGATGATGGAATTTATTATGATTTATGATTGTATCACATGTGTTTGATTTATGAGATAACATTTGATGATATCACATTGTTTTTGATGAGATACTTATGATTGTCCATGTTTTAAATTTTTGATATTGGTGAGGGGGGATAGAAGGTGATCCCTATTTCCCCATTGATGATATGGTAGGATGATATTAGCTTAGCATACATGTTGGATGTTTATTTTCATGATGATGTACCTTAGTTGTTATTGATGATATATGATATATGTGATGTTAGATGTGATGATATAGATGATGATGTGATAACAAAATAATGTACAAGTAACAAACAAGCACAAGAAAAAGTTAACAAATCTAACAAATGTACACACTAAAGAACTTGACAACACAACTATGTATAAATATAAACAAGCATGCAAAACACACTCGAATATAAACAAGCAAGAATGAATCTAATCAGGGAAAGAATAGACCAATCTAAGAAGTATGCTAAGAAACACACTATACAAGATTTACAAGCAAGTAAGTAAATTATACAAGAATGTACAAACAAAAAAGCAAAGACAAGAAACAAATAAACAAACAAGTAAGAAAAGCACTACTATGTTTTTGTGAGGTAGTTTCAAGACATTATTGCGTTGTTTTGGGAGTTTTTGTGAAATCAATGTTCTATTGTTTTTTGATTTTTCTACAAAATGGTTTTCTAATTTTTCAAATGTTTTAGGATTTTCTAACCATATTTGAATGTTTTTGGTATTTTCTAACATATTTGAATGTTTTTGGAATTTTCTAACATATTTGAATGTTTTTGGAATTTTCTGAAAAGTTTTCCAAAGCTATGTATAGGAAAAAAAAGAAACATGGATGCCCTCTAGCGTTAGATGGGAATGTACAAGGAAAAAATGCCATGCATATGTGTAGGATAAGTGAAGATGTGAAGATTCCCCCAACGTTAGATGGGAATGTACAAAGGTAAACCATTCACATATTTACAGGAAGAGGATCAGCCCAGATCAAGGCTTCGAAAGGATAGGCTCAAAAGGAATCTCAGATGTAGGTGAAAACTAGCCCTGGATAAAGAAAATGTACCCCCGAGATGTGAGATGTTTATGAACAACAAAGTCTTCCCAAGGTGCTGGAAACTATGGTTTTCACCAAAGGACTTGTCCAAAGTGCCACAATTGTGTGGTTTTCACACTCGGACGAACTGCTTTCTCTTTACGTTTTATTTTATGTATTTTGATCTTTTGTACTTTTTTATTTTTTGTGATATTAATGCCCCATGCTTCAAGCATAAAACCGCTTGAGATGCATGGCATTCATAGGTTCACGTACAGCTCATCTCCAGTCATGATAGGACAAGTTTGTAAGCTCCTGATCCATATTTTGCTACCACAACATAGGGTCCCAACTAGTTTTGTTTGAACTTACCCTTATTTTCTCTTTATATTACAGTGTTGAACTAGTTTTCTTTAAGAACAATATGCCCAACCTCAAATTGGCGAGGTACGATACACTTTTTATATCCCCGAGACACTCGATTTTGATACATTTTCAGGTGGTTGAGTGCACGAATGTGTCTTTCATCTAACAACTTTAGCTCTGCCAGTTTGACCACAAGGTAGTCTTCATCTTTGTCTAGATAATCTCTGAGAGATATTATTAGGGAAGGAAGCTCAATTTCCAATGGGATGATGGCCTCAGTGCCAAAGACTAGGGAATAAGGCGTAACACCAGTAGGGGTGTGAATGGAGGTCCTATAAGCCCAGAGGGCGAGATGAATTTGCAGATGCCAGTTACGACATGTTTTGCTTACCATTTAATATGTAGGATTGAGATGATTTAAAAGGGGGATTTAATTAATAAGAAGGTTTATTAATTAAATATAAGGTTAAACAGGATTAATTAACTAATAAGTAGTTAATTAATTGAAAGAGGATTATAACTAATGAAGTGTCGTTAATTGGCATCCAGAGTAAGGAAAAGGCTAGTTAATTAACCAAGTGTCGTTAATTGACCAAAATGGAGGGAAATGTTGGTTAATTAGCGGGAAATTGCCAATTATTATGGAAATGAAGAGAAAATGGGTAATTAATGCAATTTTAGTATTAAAACCGTGTAAGTGGATTGTAGGTTTCTATAGTTCTATCTTAATATACAAAATCATGTATCATATCGACTCATTTGTATTATGTGTACATGTATTTCTGTATCTTATAATATTTAATTTTTTACTTGGATACCTACATGGTTATACATGAGTATGACATTGTGTGCCTTTTTGTTCCTGTACTTCTTATCTTTCTTATTTTGACATGTTATAATTTTGCGTGTTTATACATGTCATGTTGTTATTTCAAAGGAACCTCTTATTAGTTTTCATGAGATGGATTTCTTGAGTACTTCTTCTTCATGATTTTAGTTACATGTTTTAATTATGTTTACATACTACGATGCTATATGATTGCACTAGAATATATTATGTGATATCCAATGATATCCTCTACATGGTGTCATAATACATATCATAGATACTTCTAAAATGTTCTAATATGTTTAATTTTTACATTTCCATTGGACATACTATGCATCTACTAGGGCATATTAGTGTTGTGTTCTTCATTGTGATTCATTTCTTGTAGCGTTGGGGCATACCATGTCTCTCGATCCTTCATGATAAAATGGTATCTATACTATTATAACCACTTTATAATATTTATTTGATTACATTATACATACTGTGCATAAATAATGACATCTTTGTTGTGTTTTATACATACACACTTTTCTAATGATTATATGGCATGCTTTACATTTTATACATGTTACATGTAGTGCACATAATTCCTTCATTTTCAGATGAGTGATATGTAGGAACATCCCTCGCTTGAAAAGGGTAAAATTAGTTAGCTTATTTTATGTATGAGATTTATATAGTTTTTGAGGGCATATATTTTCATATAGGATCATGTTAATTTATACACAATTTTAAGAAAATCATATTAGTTTCTATGCATTTTACATAGATCATATACTTTTAGCTTACATGGAATACAAAAGATATATGCAATCAACGAGGATTAGTGATCATAATTCATATTATTTCAAGATCTAATAGACAACAAGAATCGATACTTTTGGTTTTCTTTGTTTATAACAAAATACCCCTTATACCTCGTAGTTTACCCCTCATTTTATGGAAGTTACATATTGGGATAAAATTGTGTTTTCTTCTATTCACTGTTTTCCACATTGGTAAGGGCATCTCTATAGTTTCAATGTAACTTTATCTCCAAATTGATACGAGCATCACCATTTTTTATATTATTTTCACAATTTGGAGCACATGAAACCCCATGAAATTTTCCACAACGTTCTAACGGAGACAACATGGTTTGCATACCATTTAGTGTATTTATTCATTTGATTATTTTGTTTTTTCAAATTTTATAATGGCTTCAAAATTTTCACATTTTCTAGACATTGATTATATTTTGATTGGAGGTAAACACATGTATTGAACATTCTAGCTACAACATCGTCTTTATATAATAATTTTTATGGTAAGTGCAAGACATACTTTCATATTTATTTGTTTAATGTAATGTACACCCTAGTGAACACATTAAAGGAGGCACTCTATTGTATCCTAATTTTGGTACAATCATGTGGTAACATCAATTTTTATACATTTTATGACACCTTTACCTTTATCATATATTTTCCTCTTTTTGACATCATTATCTCCCGTTTGAGCACCCTCACATCACCTTGGTCACCTCTATTTTCTCATTGCACACTTTTAGGATATTTTACAATATTTCCTAGGACACTCAACACACCTTGTCAGACATATATCCCCTCATCTTTAGCATTGAATCAAATTCAGAAATTCGAGATTTTCTCCTCTCAAAATATCATTTTTTCCATTTGAGAACTTTCTTCAGGTCAAGCTAGGCTTGATTATCGGGATAACTTGTGCAAGAAATTCAAGTAGATGCAAATATATAAAATTCACCCTAGAGGTCATATAGAGATAAAGGATTGAAAATGAGATATGTTCATTACCCCTTGGGTTGTACATATACTATTCACTCCAAGATTTGTTATAAAATTAAAGAAAACTCAAATCTAAATTACATGCCTCCAAGTGTCTTGCCAATATATGGGATCATTTAAATTATATTTACTAAGTATGGAGTACACAAACTTCACTCGTACAGGGAGAATTACATCAACCTTATTTCACATGGATATATAGTGCAATGTTTCCATTCTTTGGGGAAAGGAAGGTTGGGTTGGATTTAGTCTAAGTATTTCCTTCTCATTGAGTGTTTGCTAGGGTTGCAAACAAGGAGAACACATACATATACCTCTTTCATCATTAAACAAATCCAATTAGGTTCATTTCTCATTAGAAACACGTGAAGTCACCTAAGAAGTTTCAAATTTCTCAACCCTATGCAAGTTAGGTTTTGGCGCATGATGTAGGTTTGGAGGCCCAAAATTTTTTAGTATAAATGTGATATCCCAAAATTTTCCTTCTTTGTTGAATTTGACAACGACATAATTTTAGGGCATCAAATTCAATGAGTTTATTTCTAATCCTATTTTGAGCCTTTCCCTAGTGTTTGAGTCTTTTTTTTTGTGATTAGGTCAGATTGTTCCTTATTCCTGCTATCACACTTTATCGTTTCAATTTCAATCAAATTTCCCTTAATTTAAACTCTAATTATTATTATAATTTATTGATCTACTCCTAAATCTAAATTAATAGATTGTTTTTAACTTAATTAATTCCCCATGTAAAAAATAAATAAAACAAATTTAAATATAATTTAACCATTTAAAATATATAGTGAGGTGGAACAAAGCACATTTTAAACAAAATTATCTAATAATTTCATCTTTTATAAATGTGCCTTATTCCCATTCTTGTAAAATTTTCCCACTTCAATCTCCTATATAGATCTAAAATGTGATATATTATTAAAAAAGTCTACTAATGTGTCATGTTCTCTAATTGTAAAATGTAATAACTTGGAACTTTTTGAGGTGGGAAGTGCTCTGCTAGGGTTTGAGAGTTATGCTCGATTCTACAACACTGTACTGCCTATCATACTAACTTACTGTATCAATGCGGGACATTTATTTCGCGGTATATTGCATTTAATTACTTTTTTATCCCTTTGGGTTGTGGTGCTTGTTTATTTTAATGGCGACAACCATTCTTCTTGCATCTCTTGGTGTAGGTTTTGGAAGTAAGATCTTGAATGAACATGCTTCTGAAAAAAGAAGTGAGCCAAGAAGTTTGTACCAAAGGTTTACAACGAGGGTAGCGACCCTCCTCTACTTGAGCCTAATGTTGCTTTAGATTTACCTCAATTTGAAAAGACTTAATCTTGGCTTTAATCTTTCATGTTGGTTTGTTTATTTTGTTGTTTGTGTCCCCCCAGAGAGTATTCTCAAATAGTGGGTTCACAACCACTGGCAAGGTCATGGCGTCAAACTTGAGGGTTTACAAAACCTTACCAAGGTTTGTTTTTTGTTTCTTTTTTCCAACCCTAAGCTTTTGCAAAACTATTGTGAATCATGGCCCTTGGTTTATTAAGAACACATTGGTTATCTTTTTAATTTATTCAATTCTCCTTGTATCGTCTCTTTTGTCTGAACTGCGCTCTCATTCTCATTGACTATACATAGACTAAACTCCAATAGTCTTGCCTTATGTTCAGTTAAGATTTAAGAATTAGGGCAAAACACAATATAAAAAAATCATATACTAACATATGTATTTTTATAAGGGAATATATATATATATATATATATATATATATATATATATATATATATATCGTAAAGGTAATAAAAACATATATTTAAAGACAATTATATTTAACTTTTTAATTATAAAATAATAATATTTTAATTGTAGTATACCCTCTACATCCAACAACAAATATGTCAATATTTGATGAATCTCAAGACCCAAGAATAAGAGATAAAAAATCTACAACATATCTTATTCGTGGAAGCCTAAAAAAATTAACACAAAATAATAAAATATGTAGTTTAACTTAATTTCACATTAATAAAAACTATAACTAAAATGATTTATAAAATATTACATTAATAAAAAAAAATATTATGTGCTAAAGAAAATGTCGTTTTCAATAAGAAATTGAAAAAAAAAAGTAAATGATGAAAAAGATTATATATTAAATAATAGGTATTATGATACAAGACTCTTCACAAAAAATAGGCAGTATGGGAGCACACGTCAAAGACATGAGCAAATCCAAGCCCCAAAAGAAATTAGGAGTAAAAAAAACCCAAACTAGGTTAAACCTACGAAAAAAATCTTTTACATCAAAAAAGGAAACAAAAAATTAAGTTGTTGTCATGAACTCTTGCCTAGCTAACAATGTCATTGTCATGTCAATCAGAATCTGGAAGGTCTTTCTCGATATCAAATAAATTCCCGCAATAACGTAAATTGTATATTATCCTTCTTCAATAACATCCTTCGCCTACTCTTAGTACTTCTTCAATAATATTTTTGATATAACGTTAATAATAAAAAATAAAAACTTATTATGATAAGAAATATATTATCAGTGCTTCACATTATAATCCCCAACCTTGACTGTAATGCATTAATGGACTTTTTTTTTGGATTAAATTATTTTCACCATATAAATTAATATAAAATTGATATATATATATATATTATATATATGTGTGTGTGTGTGTGTGTGTGTGTGTAGAGAGAGAGAGAGAGAGAGAGAGAGAGAGTTGTATTTTAAATATTTTATATGTGATAGTTATTTAAAAAAAATATCGAATAGGTTGTAGTTCAATGGTGCATATGATGGTGTAAAAGGGTGTCGCCTAACACTCATCAAAGTTCCACTCTCAAAAAATACTAATAAGAGATAAAATTGAAATAATTCCAAAATAAATTTAACGAAATAGAAACCCTATAATCCTTAGTGGCTAAGCCTACGAATATGATAAAATAAGAACTCTTCAATGCTCGTGTAGTTAATCCCTAGAATTTCAAAATTCAATCATTTTTTCAAGATAAAATTCATATAAACGACATCAAATTTAACTCTTAAATAAAAACATTAACTACGATCAAATGAATGAATCACACTCCAACATATGACGTCGGCCAGGCCACAATAAAAAGAACTTGTTAACTACGACTGACCCACCTCGCAGAAGATGGGTAGGGAAACATTTAATAAGTCCGTATACTGTCTAGTTCTACCCTTTGCTGGCATTATCTTTTGTTTTGATATCATCTTTGACTTAACACTAAAGCAGGAAATTTGGTCGTCTGAATCAGAACTCTGTGAGAGGCACGCAGGGCACCAATTTTAACGTTTCCATTGGCATTTTGGCGCTGCATTATCAACCACCCCATAAATGCTGTTGTACAAATTCACTTCCAATAATTGTAAGAATGTGAGTTTTCTAAAAATGCACTTCACTTCATTGAGATGGTCGGTTTCCCTCCCCTACCTCCTCGTTGAGACGTGTGGGCATCTTCTCAAATTTGAAAAGTTTTTTACGTTTAGGATTGAAGATGTTGCCGAGGGATAGGAGTGATAGAGATGCTCTTTCGATTGACCCCTTTGTTATTGAATTGAATTGAAAGATTCTAATTATGTCCAAGGGGACCAACAGGGCTATGGGACCATAGAATTACACCAAACCATCTCAGACCATAGAATTGCACCAAACCGTCTTTTAGACTATAGCCGGGCTTCTTGAAGTCTTTTAAGACACTGCTCCTCTTCCAACTGATCTGTGCATTAGCATTTCCCCCAAACCCTTTATTCTATTTTCCTCAAATAGTTCTACCATGGACCCACTATTTAAAAATTTCTTCATATTTGGTTCAAATATCCGTGTACCTTGGACATTGAAGAATAAAGTGTGCTTTCGTTTCAATTGCCCCTGTACTGCACAATACACAAGTTCTCTCTTCCCACTGCTCCTTGGGTATTATCCACCGCCTTGTTTCACATCTAAGTTTGTGAGAGCTAGTCCTTGGTTGAGCAATGATGATCTTCTCTCTCCATTTTATTTTGGCCCTTATATAAGCTTTTTCACCGTGATCACATGTTGGATTGAACTCAATAATGTAATGCTGACGCTTCCTGCTTGTTTTCTTCTGCCACATCATCATTATGAACTTTTCATTTACATAGTTTTTTATGTTTTTGTTAAGGTTTGGGCATTCACTTAAAATTGATATCTCATCTTTCCATCCATTTGTAGTTTTGTTTCATCCACGTTGTTCTTTTGTCTATGCAACTCTTCATCCATTGTAGCCCTAGGCCATCTGTATGGTCTTCATGTTTCCAACTTTTTTCAGGTAACATATGAGCTTGGTCATAGCAATTGCCTCCAAGGGGAAAGAACCTATTTCAGTCACGATGATTTCATTGGGAATTGTAGCCTTAATTCTAAAACGGTGCATTATAAGCCTTTTTTGAATTCTTTCTAGTTGTCTCTATTTTGAATTTGCCATTCCAGTAGCCCATAGCTTGCAACCATACAACACCACTGGAATGACAAGAAACCCAAATATGACCTTAGTGGTCTTCCAATCCCATATTTTAGTGTTTCTACACTTGTTTTGAGAGTGCAAAGAGAGCTCTCCAACCTCCTTGTATTCGCTTCATCCTACAAGTGTCCCACCTGAGCTTGCTGTGAAAATTGAGGGCTAGATATTTGTACTCTGACACTACTTCCAGAGGTTCACCCTCAAATTGAAATTCAGGTTGTTGGGCTTTTCTTCTTCACGGAGAAAATCATAATTTTGGTTTTATCAATGTTTACCTGCACCCCTACTTCTTTTGCATAAAAGCTTTAAAGAAAGCATGTGGTTCTTTAAATCTTGGATTGTTTATGCCATTAGAATTAGGTCATTCGCGTAAAGTAGGAGCTTTACCACATACTTAGCTAGGTGCACCTCATTCCCTCCGAATTTGTTTATCCAATCTTCTAATTTTTTGATGTATAGCCCAAATAAAGTTGGAGAGAGAGGGCAACCTAGCTTGACATTTATATCACTCCCGAACCCTTCGGACAACCCTGCATGCGTTTTGATTTTAGCTTTTACTTGCTCATACAATCTATGAACGGTTTCCCTGTAGTGTGTTGGAACCCCTAATTCCTCCATTCTGCTCCACATTTTTCTCTGTGGTACCGTGTCAAAAGCTTTTTTAAAGTCTACAAAACAACAATAGGCATCCTTTTTTCTTTCCCACCCATTTGGAACTAGATGCCTGAGCGTGACACAATGATCAATGGTTGAGCACGTTTGGGTCTAAAACTTGCTTTCCCTTTTGCTCTCTTTCCTCCTCCCTCTACCCAGTTGTTGATCCGACGTTCTATCATGCTTTCAAATAACTTTGCAAAAAGAGGATTGACCATGATGGTTCGATAATTTGAAGGGTTATTTACATCTCCACTTTTGAATAAAGGTATGGTTAGGTTGGTTGTCCACTCTTTCGGGAAGTCATTTCGAATGATCTCATTGAATATTGTTTTGATTTCAGGTGCCAGAATGTCTACCCCCCATTTTAGGTGTTCTTGCTTGAAGGTTGTCTATTTCATAAGCTTTACATATTGCAAGCTTTTTTGATCCCCTGCATGATGTCTTCATTTGTGAAAAGAGTGCCATTAACCATGATATTGGGAGGAGGCACTTGTTCACTTCCTTATTCATACAATTGCTTTGAGTATTGTAACCATTGGTTTGTTGTTATGTTTTTCTTTGTTTGCATTTTCTCCCTATGAAGCTCCCTCCAGATTCTCTTTGGGTGCATATTTCCCCAAATAGATTAGTTCCTTCCTTCTAGATTTAGTATACTCCTCTTTTTTTCTTCTCACTAACTACTCATATATATTTTTGTTTTCCTTTATTCTATCATGTTGGCTTCTTT
Source organism: Taxus chinensis (assembly GCA_019776745.2). Lineage (NCBI taxonomy): Eukaryota > Viridiplantae > Streptophyta > Pinopsida > Cupressales > Taxaceae > Taxus > Taxus chinensis. Next base: position 906,514,393 of record CM034149.1, on the reverse strand, counting down.
AGCAACTTTTGCGCATTGCTTTGCACTCTTCATCATGCCATAGGTTTGCTGGGAAGCTATTTGTTGCCTTCTTTTTAGGTTTCGCTCTCTTGCACATGTTTAGGGCTTCTTGGATAGCATTCATTAGCCACTCACTCCTTGTACAATCTGTATCTATGTTCTCCCTGATTTTCTCTTTCTTAAAGCTTGTCTTGTAGTGCTGCTCTAAAAATTTGTTGATTTTTCTCAATCAGGAGAATGCTTCTTTGAAACTACAGGTTTACTTTGGCTAGACACAACCTGATTTTCATTACACTTGTCTTCTATACATTGGATTTTCATAAAAAATGGTTTTGTGATTTGATTTAAGTTCCACTGGAGACTCTTCTACTTCTAGTGCTTCTATTTTGGATATACAGTTTTGTGAGCAGATGGCATAGTCAATTACGCTCATCCCATTGTGAGTCTTGCAGGTGTATTTTCTAGATCCTTTCCATTTTCTCATACCATTACATATAATCAAGTTGTGTATGTTGCACATGCCTAATAGCTCCTCTCCATAATGTGTAATGGCTCCATACTCATCATCTAAAACTCTGAGCCATTGTTGATTTTCCTCTTTTATCCCAAAGAGGATTGAAATCTAGATCATCATTCCTTCCAACAATGTTTTCCTGTATGTTTGTTGTCCTTACACTGAAATCACCTATTAACACAATTTCCTCGATCTTGCTATATTTTGAGATGTCCTTTTTTAAGGAGTATGGATCTTCCCGATCTAGTTCATGCTTCTTGTAAAATGTGGAGTTCTTAGGCACAAAATAACATGTCGATATGCTAAGGATATTGTTATTCTCTATGATTCTTATCCAAATGTACTGTTTATTTTCATCTTGTTTCTCTATTCTGATATTTATGCCCCATACATCCTTTATTAACACCATTATACCCCCCATGTCCCTTTCCATTCTTTGTCGCTTTATTCCAAATTGATGGTTTCTTGTTACCTACAAAATTCGGTGTATTGCATCCATCATGTTCACATGTTTCTATGTCAGAATGACTATATCTCTATCTCTGGCTATGGGCCCCTAACTCGGGTCCTCTTCTCCAAGGGTAACCTCTATAATTCCAACTTACCAACGTAAGATGCTCTCGGGTGGGCCATACTTCCTATTTGCTGCAGGTTTGTTTCGATGTGATATATGTTTTCCCCATTTTTAAGGTAAGCCCATCTCCTACTCATTCCTTGATGCTTTCACTTTTTCCCATTCTTTGTTTCTCTCTATTATTCGTACTCAAAGGTTAGATCTTCATCTAGATAAAATTTTGAACCTCTTAGCATACCTTTGAGTTCTTAGCAGTTTTGTTTTATCCTCGTGATTCCCCAAGGTAACATGGATATGCCTATCCCTTCCTCCTTATCTCAACTTACCGATTATACTTGTTTGTTTGATTTTCCCTTTCCATTGTAATTGGTCCAAAAGAAAGTCCCTTGTTAGGTTGAGAGTGTTTTCCCCTTCTCCATAATATTTTACCCCTTTGATGATGATGTTTAATATTTTATCTTATCAGTTCTCTTTCTTCTATCATTTGACTCTTGACTTGCTTTTCTATCATCTCTTTATGTTTACCTAATGGTTCTTTAACCACTTGTGCCCATGACTGAGCTTCTTCCAACTTGCTTCATAATTCATTTTGTTTTGGATTGTATGTTGTGAAGTGATTCTTTTACTTCTTCAATTTTCTTTTCACCCCCTTCTTTGATAGTGGTTGAGGAGTCGATGTTTTGCTTAAGAGCGTGTCATTCCCGCCGCCCAACATTCGCTAGATTCTGCAATTTTGTCACTTGTGTTTTTAGCATGTTGTTTTCTTCTCTCAGCCTTTGTGTGACGTTTGTCATCTCTTCTATTTTCTTAACTTGCCATGTTTCTCTTACCTCCATATTTTCTAGCCTTACTTTCAAACTCATTAACTCTTGCACATAGAGTTTCGACGACCAAGTGAGTGGGGTCATTGTGGGATTGTATGTTTCCTCACCTTCTTGATGGTCTATGCTTTCTACATTATGTGTGGCTCTGTTTGCTTTTACATATTTTTTGCCTTTTTGCGTAGTTCTTTGTTTGTTTTCTTTGCCGTTGTGAGTTTGACTCGATCCTGTTTTGCTATTATATTTTTCTTTTCCATTTCCCTCGCCTGTACTTTCTGGTGCCTTAAAATCCCCCGATACTACTTGATGTTGACACATATACACTGTACAATCATCGTTGGTGGTGTTGGCATACTAAGATTTTGTGGGAAATCAGTCTTTTGAGGATATATAACTGGTAGCCCCTTATTCCTGTAGATTCCAGTGTTCCCTTCGGCGACAGTACCAATGTACCAGTGCTGGAACCTCCTATTGTTTTATGATGTCCTTTGGTGATGGATTTACTACTAGTTCGACCTTTTTTTCAATAAGCCCTTCATGTTGTTCTCTTGTCCCCAACTTTATTAGTTGTTTCCTTGATGTGGGGTCTTCCTCCATTATACATGTTAGCCCTCTTTCCTCTACTCGACCCCTTAAGTTTTGGGTCTTATAAAGGATTATGAGAATCGGATTTCTAGATTCCAAAAAGAAAACCCCTGTACTCTGTCTTTTCATGCCCTCTTCTCCACTGATTTTTGATTTCTAGCTTTGAGTTTCACCTTGTTCTAACTGTCGGAGTGTCTGTCTTGCCTTGTTTTAGATATTTTTGTTTTATATGGTTTGATGGTCTCCACAAATAAAGTGTGTCCTTAAGAAATAACTAGTGCCCAAGATCTGACCTCGATATCAAAGATAAATGCAGAGATAATGTTAATTTCTTGTTTGTGTATGACTTTATTTAGTCTAGGTTTTTTCAGTCTCTTCTCAGTAAATTTTAGTGTGATTTTCGTGGTGTGCTCTCATACCACCTTTATTTGTGAATGGTTTGTGATATCACCATCTAAAATTGTAATAGACTCTTAGAAAAATATCACCATCTAAATTGTAAGAGACTCTTTATCACCTAGACTCTCAAAACAAAGTATCACCATCTAATGTGGGAACATAACTTGTGAAAGCCATAACTTTTGATTCGAATGTTGGATTGTATTGAAATTTTTTAGGGTGGTAGATATTCATTAGTATTATGTTGTGGCCAACATTTCCTGAAAGGTTGTGGCCATTTTTGACATATTTTCAGGGCCATATTCCTTCGTCTAGTGGTCTAAAATTGGCTTCGAACGTTGTTTTTTTTGCTTTTGACTAGGTTTTAAGAGTGTTAATAACTTTTTCTATGATTTATAGAATAATCTAAAATTTTGTCTGAGCCTTAAGATACAAAGTAATATTTGGCACGCTAGATGTCTCGTGAGTGGAAGTCCGATGGTATTTGTTACTTCTAGGTAAGATTTGACATAATGGAGGTTTTTTAGGACAAATAGTGATCATGTAGAAAGATACATATGTTGTGACGTAGAGGATCGACTGTGGATGACGTAATTAGAGGAAATCTATTTTAAAGTCACATGGTTTATCTTGCAAACTGTTTGTGAAGACGTTGTTGGAGGCGATTGATAAAGGGGGTCCAACGAAGAAAGGTAGATCCACATCAATTGACTATCAGAGTCAAGATTTTGATATTCAATTGTGAGGAACTTGGAGTTACCCCCCCAGATCTTCAATAGGAGGACAGACGTCATTTAGGAAGCTGATTATTCCTCTATAAGATATTATGATCAGCATGAGGCTCATGAGATGTGGGAGGGGAATCCGAATAATAGTTTGGATTAGAATCAGGCAAAAGACTGAGAGGAATCATAAGATTAATTTGGATTATAATCATCAGGAGAAGTCACCCACCGTCGACTATGAGACATGCAAATGGTCATGTAGACCCAGATAGGGATAACTGAATTAGTTTCTCCATTAGCGAATGAAGAACCAAATGAGAGTTTAGTCATGATGGGCATCATTTGATTTTAATTTCGAGAGACCATTTGAGGTTACCTATTGTTGTAAGATGTGAGGAACCATGTGATGGTTAGTCATTTTTGGGTCAAAGAATGGCTAGACCTAGATAGTATGATTAAAATCGCTTCAGGCTGGAGACTGGTTTGTTCCACATGTCTGATTCAGCGCGACTGTCCCCTAACAGAAACCAATGTCATATGAACATTTTTCAAATATGGGGATGCTCATGTGATTTGTCCTGATAGGGGATCTAAGGAAAACAAACATATCTCCAAGACATAAGCATGGATAATCCCTCATGCAAGGTTTTGCGCCAAACAAGTTACAAGTGTAAATTCCTCAAAATGGTTGACGGCAGCATTTTCCCCATGACCAGACCACAAAGATGCTAACTAACAACAACTTCTCCAATGTTTCAAAGTAGGGTCCGAGCCCTACATTCCGGATCCACAAGATAATCATGGCCTTTTTAATTATTGTGTAAGGAGATGACAGGTCTTTTTATTTTAAGAGCTATGAGGATAAGTCGTTGTCTATTACTCTGCCATCCAATATTACCCCACTATTATTATTAGGTGGCTATTATTATTATTATTATTATTTTTAAAAAAAGCAGGAAGGGTCACTACATTCTCCCTCCCCTTAAGAAGAGCATCATCATTGATGCGACACACAAGTCGAAGCTCAAAGAGATATGGTAGGCAAGAAAGAACAAATAAGGTGAGGGTACGCGCTAGGGTTAAGATTTCAAATGTAAAATAACTTGTTGATATAGTGCGACCATAAGGAAACAAACTAAATTTGGAAATATCTTAAATTTCAAGGTTCTGTGAAGATTGGCAGTTCTTATCTTATTCGTTATTTCTCGATTAATCTCTTTCTATTAACATTATTCTTAATCTCAAGTTCTTAGAATTTCATTTTTTGAAGAATTTTAGTTGTATTAAGTTCCTGTGGGTTCCCATCATGAACTACAGTCACAACACCCTACCAGGGTCATACACAACACTAAAATTTTCACAAGCATACTTTCACTACATACTTTCACATCACAAGGGTTTTACCAAACCATGGAATGACAACAAGTAGACCACATAACAATTAATTTCCAACAATTATGTCCTAGACATAGATCTAGTACACACATATGACTAACAAACAAAATCAACACGTTGATACATATACAACTGGTATCACATGACTCACAAACATCCATGACAACCAACTATAGTGCCAAGACAATATCCAATAGTCCATACCAACCAAGAGGAGAGTCAAGCCTCTAATCATAACAAGGTGTCTAACAAGACTCACAGAGTACACATAACTCACTATACCAACTCCACACATCACAAGACATCACGAAACAAACTCCAAATATCTCCAAAAGTACAGGTAAAACTCCACAAAGTACAACTCCATATACCTCCCAAAGCATCACCAGATAATCTCCATATACCTCCCAAGAGGGAAGAAACATAGTGCCAGAACCAAGTCGGGTCACTCAACCATAGAGCCCCATCAAGAATATCAGGTCACTCAACCACAGAGTTCCATAGAGGTCGCCATAGACTTCCAAAATAATCAGGTCACTCAACCATAGAGGCCATCAAGTCTCCTTTCTCCTTTTCCAAATGAGGCCAGGTCACCCTATGGCCCTGGGCACATAGAGCCCCGTCACCCCCAACCCAAGTGACATAATAACTCGTGGTTCAACAACCCACTAGTTATCTATAACTCCTTGGGGGCGTACCCCCATACAACGAAGCGGGTCCATAGGTTCAACCACTCCATCGTGAATCCCATGACCCTAATCCAACACATTACGACATTAGAACCAGCATAACAATCCATCTCAAATGCCAAGTGGCAAAATCAAAAGCCTTGGGCCAGGCTACAAAACTTTTAAATATGAAAATAAAGTTTTAAAACCAAGAAAAAAAAATGGCTAAATTAGCCTAGGTTAGTGCAAAATCCAAATGTTAATGCAACAATCAAAATAAATGCCCAAAATATAAAAACATGTCAATCAAGAAAATGGTTGGTTCTAACAAGAAAAGAGAAAGATTAATTTACAAATAAAATACATATATGAGAAATAGCACATTACAATCACTATGTGGCCTCATACCGCCACCAAAGGGGTACTCATCGAGTTGCTGGCACTCGGACATCGAGCCTCAGCTCGTAAAAAAATATACATGTAACCAGAAATGAGTATATCAAATAATGTAACTGTCATCATCTCTGCCTAAATCATCCCTCCATACTCCCACAAGGATCAACATAGTCAAAATCACATAGGATTATTCAATGAACAATCCAATAGGAAAGAGCAGGGGACACAAGTTTGCATAAGTTGAGCCTAAGGTGGTGCGCACCCACAATATACTGAGCAAGCTCGAAGTATACTAAACAGATAGAAGTGGATTTTCAGTCTATATAAGACTCCACTTCCTCACTCATACTCAGCTCAAGATTATGAAAACCTAGTCCACGCCTCCTCTCTCCACACATACACTCTTGACAATTTATCCCCTTAGGGTCGTCTAGTGTAAGGTCCACAACATACACATAACTACATCACTAACACAATGGTAATTCACACACAATTAACCATAACATCTTACGCATGGTATATATATACAGGGTATAACACAATCATTACTTCACGAGGTTATGATACATCACATTATCCACATCCTGCACCCAAAGTGCAATTCACTGCACAATAGGGTTCATATGTTCACCATATGCCCCTAAATCACGACATGAACCATCACATATTACATGAATTATACGTATGAAGAAAACAATGACTAACATTATGCAACATATACATTCATTGCTAATACAACAGCAGAGACACACATGATTCATCAAAAACATGGTGACGACATCACTGATACAATTCAATTCACTTTACACCAATTTTTCATGCAATACATCAACACACCTTTATATCACATAAGGTAAAAATGTTCCAACACTCTGCAATTCACAATATCATTCCATTCACACAACAACAAGGTGGTACATCACACACATGGATTCCTCATTGAATCCACGAAAACGGAGAGTCAATACTCTCATCACAAGCAGTAAATTCACACGTGAATTCTTCATAGAATCCACATGAAGGAGAGTGGAATACTCCCATCCCCATCACATCAACATGATAACAAATAATGCACTAAGTGACATACACATCATGTGCGTTCACATTATCACAATTACAACATAGATCACATCACTCTTAAAACACATTACTCTTCCAATATTTATCACCATCATGAAACACCACCATCAAGCAACCCATCATGTAACACTATCACTATCATGCAAAATCATCACAACTCCAATCCATCCCAGAGGTTCGAGAGCATGAACCTTCGCTCTGATACCATATGTAGTGCCCACATTTTTCACACCCAAATACAATAGTAAAAATACCAAGATAATTTTTTTTTTTTGACTTACAATACACGCTACACACAACACAGCAAGGGCTCCAAGTACAGAACTCGACTCACATGCGACAATCACATAAGTCATCGACTCACATAGACACATGCAGACGACATCGGCATGTCGATGCCACACTTTTCCCAACGAATGAATACTAGCAAAGACCCCAACCACAAGAAAAAGTGACTTTAGGAACGACGAACCCACCACACATACCATTACTTTAAATGTAGTTTAGTTACGGATAACTTTCCAAGGTCATTATTAGGTAAGCATGATTTTCTCCCTTTTTCCACCTACATGTTCTGAAAATTCGTTTCACAATTCACTTATTGTTCAACCATTTAATTTGCTCTTTACCCTTATGACAAATCTTCATAACTTACATAAGTATTTTCCATATTTCAAATTTTATACAAAATTCTAACTCTCTCATTCTTATGTTAAGATTAGGCTTCCCAAAACACTTATTCAATGTTTAGAATTTAACCTTGTTACACAAGTGAACCTAACGTGATGTCAAGATGAAATCTTGGGATTAAGGAAGACATAGATTCGATGATAGATTTTTCCCAAGAACATCCTTCGATCACGGAATAGTTATTTCACTACCATTATTATTATAGTTCAATAACTTGTTGAATTCCAAATTTGATTTATATATATATCTTTTGTTTTCTCGAAGTTTGGTCACACCAAGGTAATTTATATTCTTTGCAACACATGAAGATGTTTAAATTAAGTCATAAGGACTCCCAGTGACATTATTCCTAACCTCAAATTTTGGTTTTCATTTTACTCTCATATGATTGCACTTTTGCGTCGCACTAGGGTCTCATTATTATCATCGTTTTAAACATAAGAGTTACAAAATTACTTGTCTGACATATTAAAGAAGTACATGGCTAGGAGCATTAAAAACTACACATTTTACACAAGTGACCTAAATTCACGAAGATCCCATATCCTTGCATTGCATGTTTCCGCATAAGATATATTCTTTATTCCTTAATGCCATAGAATGACATAACAAGGGATTAAGGGACAAGATTACACTTTCTAGGGTTCTCAAAAATCAATATCTTTCAACTCAACTTCGTATGCAAGGAGTTAGAATTATAGTTTTCTTCCCACAAGTTAACATCCTAATCCACTAGGGTTTAGTTTAAATCCAATTTGTTTTTCACTCAGGGCTTTAATCCCTATTATAGATTTGATTTAGGTTTAAAAGTATTAACCCTATAAACCCTCTGCAAAAGATCAACGCACTATATATGTCACTAGCCAAAGATGGTACATATAGCTAAGAGGAGCTATTCCTTAACAAAATTTATAAGTGATAGAACCACTATTTCCTCTAGCCCCATGATGTCATCTAGATCTCACAAGAAATTCATTTGATGCATGAAGATTTATTTGACTGTGTTGCTCTTATATGTCTGGTTTGTGTCGATGTCACTAAATGTACCTACTAAAGACGATAAACCCCTTTTTTTCTTGGGATCTTATTTGCCTAAACCAAGATGCTCCATCGGGTGTAAAGGTTAAGTTCGTTCTACGGTTTAAATTTCTTATAAGGTAAAAATGATCACACATGCAGGCAAGTTAAGCACGAATATTTTATTTTTAAGTTGAGTGTTCCCATTAAAACTCTTTATTATGTTTACAAGGTAAGAAGATAACCCAGAAATTAATTTAATCATTTATTGAATACTGAGAAGGTACTACAATATATTAACTTCAATTTCAATTTACTATGTATAAATCAAACCCCCCCCCCCCCCCCTTTTTTTGCCATACACAACTAAGAAACAAATTGAACTGGTGATTAGATGCACATTTCCTAAGTATCCCTAAAACTAGCATCTCATGCATATTAACAAATTTCAATTATAACTTTTCTGTAACAAGAGACTACATTAGACATAGTTATTCATTTTACAATGACCTATAAAAATTACAATAATAATAATTAAATTACACATCGCCTTTTTTCGTCGTCATTCTTCCATCCTGCAAAACTCACGTGAGCATGATATCAACGATAAATCGCTGGCATGGCATCCACCCTAATCAATCATAATTATCATTTTTCAGTTTCCCATTTACATCTGACAATAATTACAATTTGCAATCGAAATAAAAAAAAAAGTCTAGAAACATGTATTCATTGCATTTCATTTTTCTTCATTTTATAAACCCAAGAGAGAGAGAGAACGGAAGAGAGAGAAAACATCGTTTTGTCAAAAGTTCTAATACACACAACAAGTTTCATTATAGTGTTTTAAACAGTTATTTACATATGTTAAAAGTTTCTAGGGTGATATGGCAACCCTACGAGGGTCCCGCAGCTTTCTATTCTTACATTTTCTCACTAGCTACAAAACGTACAAAACGTGCTCGGAGGCTAAGAAACTGCTTCCAAAGGTTATCTTCTGATGAGCATGCACTCCACGATTAACTTCCTACGTGTCCCCAGATATACCAAGAATTCATAGAAACTGACGGAATTGAAAAAGAGCGAACGGTTTGCGTTTGGTGGTTAGTTCTCTGGGGCCACTGGTCGTAGTTCACCCAGTTGTAAAATGCCAAAAGTTAACTCGAGGGCCCAGAAAACTGCGTCCATAACTGACGTTCGATGGAGAAGCATGCAACGAGACATCTCCTACTAGTTCCCCTATATAAGGAGAGTTCATCAGAGTCTACGGAACTGAGAACTAGTAAACTATTTTCAAATGGCGACAAGTTTTCTGGAGCGATAAGGAGAAATTGGTCCAGTTTGACCTTGTCAAACTGCGATTGGAGGCCTACAAAATGGCTTCACCAAACTATCCCGACAAGTGCTCTTTCCTATGCTGAATGTTCCATGCATTTGTCTAGTATAAATGCTAGAGGTTTGCGAAGATGGAACATGATTTCTCTTTCCGGGTTTCAAATGGTGGTCCCAAACGAAAGTCAACTTTCTAGTTTTAACAACTCTCTACTGTTGTAAACCGGTGTAACAGGGCTCGTAGAAGAGTGTCAAAAGGATGTCATATGATCGTTTCGGGTCAAAACAAAAATCAAGGCGACTCCTCGTATACCAAGGTACGCGAATGAAACTTCACATCTCGTTTCCAGAGTTGCGATGGGTACTTAATGAGTCTCCGAAAAATGCAAAATTTAACTATTTTAAGCAGGAAGAAGGTCAACTTAATCAATGGAGAGTCAAATTTGTTTGGTCGATAAAATGATATTGGCAGTGATCAAAAGGGGTAAGAGTTTTCTAGATCATCTCGAAGCGAGGGTGATAGTTCATGGTTTAAAGTAGACGTGTTATAATGACTTCGAGAGTTACGACACGACAATTTATTATTTTGCAACGAGTTGAAGGGACATTTAACTGTATTAAAAATCCTAATAATTTAAAATTCTATTTAGTTGCAAAAGAGAACTAAAACACGAGAATTATGAGAGGTAAGGGAAGAAGAACCATGCCTGAAGAACGAAGTCGGTCGAAGCCGCAGGCTTTGGTTCATCATCTTGCTCGGGCACTTCGCCAACCGGTTCACGAGCCTGGATCTAACCTCCACCACGTCACACCCACTTCCCGATCACTTGAAGTTTTCCAACAGAGTAAGCAGTTGCTTGTGCATTTCCAAAACCTCCTAAACATATCCATTATGTGCACATCCTTGCATGAAATTTCAGCTATCCACGTGGACTAATCTGTGTTTATTTCTTGGAGGAACTTTGTCAACGCTTCATGTGCTTTGTCTCGAATTTCAGGCTTTGCATTCAGGTCTAACCAAGCATTTACAACTACATGCAATGACCATATCCATACGACTTGATTCAAAGCGCCCATTTTAACATAGTTTAGGATATACTTGCAATGGCAAATATGTCCATGAAGACACTAGTTGTTTGATCATTTGAAGGAACAACCACCGAGCTTCAAGGCGATTATGTAGTCTTCTAGACTATCATGGACGTCCATAACCTGCTCCTACGTTGCCATTTTGGCACAAACACTGAGGATGTTGAAATTGCATATTGTCGAACAGTTTTGTGCCTTTTCTACACATCCATTTTGTGCATATGCTGCCATCATGGCATTCCATGAGACAACATTTCTTTGAGGCATTAAATCAACTAGTTCCACGCCTTTTAAACAGACCCATTTTTTTTTTTTGCAATTCATGTTATCATTGCAGTCCAGGAGGCCACATATCTTTCAGGTATTTTGTCAAACAGCTCGCATGAGTTGTGTATGCCTTCACATTTTGCATACGTGCCAAACTGGGCACCTGACAAGACATATAAAAAAAAACTATTATCTTCCATGTTGTTTGATGGATGTCCATGCATTGTTCTAAAGCTCCCACTTTGACAGCGGCTGGGAGGTCTAGTTTACACGTACCACATACATTTGCTTGGAAGTTTCCAAGGCCTTTTCAAAAACTCAATTGTGCCTATCCTGCCCTCGTGGCATTCCCTGAGCCTGCATTTCTTTGAGGCATTCAATCAAACAGTTCATGACTTTGCCTATACTTCCACATTTTGCAAATGCATTTGCCAACGCGTGTGCAACTTCAACATCTGACAAAATTTTTTTTTATATATCTTTTATGCGTTGAGAGAAGTCGCGCAGGATTCAAGGGTTTTCCCATTTTTTTAACAGCCTGGGAGGATGCTGGTACAGGCCAGGAATGCGCTGATAGATATAAACTCGCCAGGCTGGAGACTTGTTTGTTGCATGTCTGAAGCAGCGCGACTGTCCCCTGAGGAAACCCATGTCATATGAACACGACCCAAACACCCCTGCCCACCATTTGTACTGATAGTGCAATAAAGAAATCCATGTCTCCATAAGAAAAGCACGGCCCTCCCTCATACCTGGTGGTGCGCCAAACAGGGGTGGAGCTTCGTCCCTCCCATGGAGGCGGCATTCTCCCCACGACCAGACCAGAAAGATGCAAACCAACAACAAAAAGAAACAAAAAGCGAATCCCTAAGTGGAGTCCTGAGCCCTAAATTCCGCCCCATGAGAGAATATCACAGCCCTTTTGATTTTAATTCTGTTGTTCCATTTTGTTTTTTTTAATATTTATTTTATTATTATTATTATTTTAAAAAGCGGAGGCATTACATCTGAATAACAAATGACAACATTATATGTTAATTTAAATTGAATGTAAAGATCCAATAATAAAAATTGTACCTCATATCTTATTTGTGGAGGCCATTAAAACTGGAACACAAATACATTAATAAGAACTGACAAAGACAATTTATCAACTACATTAATAAATATATTGTTCCTATCACAAGTCCGAAGACCTACGCACATGCACTTGAAACAGTGCAAAATGCGCGCTCCAGGGCTGCCTCCAACCATAAATGGGTGCTATCCCAGCAGCAAGTACTGCTGCGAACGCTGTAGGGAGGGGCGCCGACAGACCTATTAAAAACGTACAACATTTAATATAGATAAAACATTTCAACCAAATATAAATTGCCACCTGTTCTATTGTACCTATTTTTTAATTATAATATTTTTAAAAGTAAAGAGACTCTAGATAGGGCATTGCATTGCATGTGCGCGAAACCAGCATTTTTGCCCTCCCACGTCAGCATTGAGTGCGCTCCTATGGCTGGGCATTTTTGCTCATGTGCTTGAGCTACGAGTTATGTATTAATGTCTCTTTCTTGATTGAAATTTTTTTCCATATGAACCAGACCTAAAGAAGTGGCAACTTTAACAGCTGCTGATGATGCTGATGACCCGATTGAAGCTTTTCTAATGTTCCAACCGACCAACACACTAACAACTCATCAATCAACTGTCTACTGTCTACCCTTTGCTGCCATTATGTTCTGTTTGTTTTGATCTCATCTTTGCTGGTCGTTTCAACTTCATTCCAGTTGAATGAGGAAATCTGTAGTTGAATTTATGTGAGAGGCATGCTGATGCAGCGGCCATTTTAACGTTTCTATTGGCATTTGCCCCACCCATAACCAGACAATAGATGCTGTTGTACAGTTTTTTTCTGACAGGCTTTAAATGCGTGTTTTAGGACAGATTTTTTCTTGCATATTCATAATTTATTGGAGGGATGAGTAATAATTGGCTTCTAAATCTGAATCCATACCTATACGGCAAATCAACGCCGACACTTTTTTAATTTAATTGTTAGATTTGGTTTTGTCTCGATCAAATTTATTGTTTATTATTTCATTTTGTTTTGAAATTTTATTGGTTGATAGTTTTAAATGTTTTATTTATTTTCAATAATATTTTATTGAAAAGTGTATTTTTATTAATAAACATAAACAGTACAACGTTAATGGTATAAAAATATGGATGAAAAAGGCCACATCCCGTAATACATACAAATTGACCCAGACAAGTCTCGAGAGAGAGGCCAAGCTACCTCATCATGACATTAATATAACAAGACATATAATAAAAGTGTGGTTAAGAATAAAAAAAGGAGCCATAAAAGAAAACCCAAAAACTAAGTGAACATGGGAGCTGATTGTACTTTACCACTTACAATATAATATTGTATAATGATTTACCCTTATACATGTGCAAGTGTATGTAGAAATATCAATAAGAAAACATCCAAGCAATATTACAGTATGATGGATATCAAAACCTTAGACTATATAAAACATGGGCTAAAATCACCTATACAAATTCCTATTCTACATGCATATAGTCTAAACAAGAGTAAACCATGTAGAGTGTAAATCAAGACAAACATACAACTTGTTTCCAACATTCACCTACTTGTTGAATACTTTCTTTGAGGGATGGGGAGTGGAGGGACAAGATTTGTACTTTCAAATATTAAGGGCAACTGCACCTATTAATTTTAAGAACCACGAAAAAATCTCAATACTCACAACCTTTGTCAATGAATCTACAATATTATTATTTGCATCAATTTTTCTAAAAGTGTTTTTTTATCTTTAACTATTTTAAAGAAAAATGTAATCATACATTAAAATTTTCAATTAAAAATGATAAACGTATTCTTTTTGCCAAACATATTGCACTTTAACTATCACAATCTATTCTTACAATTACCTATAAAATACATCTAAACACAATTAAATCATGTGAAATATAGTTCATGAAAATTATACAACACATTTCTAAAAAACCCAGTGACCTGGCCACATTTTACAATTTATGATTGTTGTCGTATCAGTTAGGGTGGTTTATGACAAATGTAAACTACTGTATAGCTAGTACTAGCAATCGCATGTGTACAATGCAATGTGAACGCCGAACGGTATATATTATTTGATTTAGAGGGATAGTTATTACTTTTGTAGTTGTTGTTGATAAGGGGTGTGATTGATTTCGTAAGTGTAGAAATATAGATGGGCCTACTTAATTTTAAGCTTGTTTCTACATTTCAAACTTGTTAAAAATTTGTACATGACTATATTTGATACCATTTTCGATAGTTAATTTATTTCATAGTTGATGTTATATGTATTTAATTTGGGTTTATTGTGTTAGTTGTGCATCAGTTGTTCGGTTGCTGTTTTGTTGGTGGCAGTACACAATGCATGAATATAATAGATATACACGATGCATGAATGAATATATTTCAATATTGGGTTAGAGGCCATCATGAAGGAGATCATCAAAACTGTGGATGATTTTGTCTACAAGATCATTCAAAGTAGAAGGCAAAAGATTTCTGCTCAAAACAACAACGTAAGGAAATACTCACATCAACCATAATGGTTATTGAGAACTCTGCATAAATAATAAGTTAGCCCTTTTCATCATTACTTATAACCACGTTGCTTTTCACTTCACTGGCTTTGAAACTGTTTACAGGAAAAAACAGATATACTGTCTTGCTTCATTGGTTTAAGTGAAAAGGAGCCAGAAAAGTTATATGACAAGTATCTACGAGATATATTGTTGAATTTCATGATTGCTGGAAGGGACACAACTGCAGGTACTCTATCTTGGTTCTTTTTTCTGCTCTGCAAGAATCTAGGTGTTGAAATTCATGATGACAACTCCTGCACACACGTGGTAAATTGAGATGGCACCCATGGAACCACTACAAGACAAATATCTACAAGTTTTGTCTCTGAGCTGTACAAACCATGCCATGAAACCCTAAAAAATAACCAAAACCGTAACACACATTTTAAAAGAAAAGACTTACCAGGTGAAATCTTTTTGAAGATGCCAAGAAATCACCATAGGAATACTCTGCTTCAATGTTAGCTACTTCCTTCATGTTCAGATGATTCACCATTTCTACCCTGAAAACAATATATAGAGAACACTCAGGAAAAACCTATATGAAAGTTATAAGGATTCTGAGTGGACTGAATTAATAAGAAAAAAATATGGGTTGTTAAAAGAAAGAGGGGTTTCATCAATAAAAGTCACCAAAATCTCATATAAAAAGAATAAAAAGAATCATGGGTGAAAAAAATATCAACTGTTTTGAACAAATCCTGCATCATATACGAATTTGAAACCTGCAACCCTCTGACTAAGTGGTTCAAAGAAAAGAGAAAATAAAAATAGATGGATTCGACCGCTAAAATTAGGGCAAACTGTAAAAATAAATGCAACAACACAATCTAAAGAAAAGATTTGAAAAGGGTTCAAATCATCAAGATGTTGGGTGGTCTGTACGGGGATTTGTCCCCACCCCTCTTCGGTCTCCATGAAAAGGGTTCAAATCATGAAGACGTTGTCAATGCTACTGTCGTCTCCAACGCCACCAGTTCAATCTGATCGAGCAACAAAACTAAAAACAAATTTAATCGCGCAAAAAAATGTCCAAAAAAATGTCAAGACCTCTGATCTGTTTGCATGCTTTCATGGAAAGCAAAAGCAACAACAAAGCGAAACAAATTATTTCGATTGTTGACACTGCCATTGCCATTCTGTGTTGCCATTTATTGTAAAATAAAGATTGAATTTTTATTCTCAATCTCATATTTCATTGCAGGTTCATGTTTTCCCTTTGTAAAACCTACGAATGTCGATTAATATTAGGAAAAACGATGAAATATTTAATCTTCCGCAAAAAAACATTACATGCACCTGTAAAAAATAACCCAAAAAAATGAAAACGTCCAAAACGTCAAAACGGCCGTCAAATTTTACACAATCTCAAAAACATTCGCCAAGGCCTTTCCCATAGGGGAATGCCTTCGGCGTAATTAGCATGGTCGATAATATGAGATGGCCCTCTCACTAATATAATGATCAATTGATTGAGAAATAGGTACTACTGTTGTTTTCTAACTCTACAGTGAACATGATTTGCAACACTATATTCAACAAAGAAATTCTGTTGAACTTGCTAAAAAAAATACGACAATTTCTTTTATTGGGTAGTTCTAAAATATCTTGCTTTTATAAATAGCAAATGTAATAGAAATAGATTGTTTTTAAATTTAATTAGTTTACCACTCATGACATGAATATTTCTTCACCGTATACGAGAAAATTAAATCGCAAAACAACTTCCACGAAAGAGGATAAATTCGTCGAGAGTTTGGAATGAAAAGCTAAACAATCAGTTATGAATTCTTCAGAAATGGGAGATCTCTAGCTATTTTAATTTAAAATATTGTTTTGTTAATTATGAAACAAAAGCGAAGGCAATAAAACATTTGGAAGATATATATTTTAAGTTGTTTTAAAACATCAATGCCATGCAATTGAAAACGTTAAGAACTCAAACCTATCAGATTTGCATGCACCAACTGATTGGCATATTTTTGAGGGTCCGAAGATTTCTGTTAAAAATTTTCTCCTGGAAATGAAATTCGAGTTCCATTTTGATTTATTTGGGTTTGGGTTAGTTTGACGAAATCCACAAAAAATGAAAACGTCAAACCAATTTTGGACCTGCATCCAACATGCAAAAACGAAAAATCAAAACTGGTAAAAATAGCCGCAAAAAACGAAAACGTCAAACAAGCCGTCGTAACCGTCAAAACGGCCATCAAATATAATTGCTTTAAAAAACTTCGAAACAGCCGTCAAATTTAACTTCGTCAGAGAAACGTCCGGAAGTCCTTTACCATAGGGGGAACGCCTTCGGCGTAATTATACTTTGTTCATCCCATATATGTGTCATTTTGGCCTCCATTTCAAAGGTCTTGATTTTATTGATTCACATACACTCTAACAGTCATCCCTACTTTGTCTACGATCATGTCATCTATGATTACACACCATTGATGTGATTGATCACTCGATTGGCTGTGGCTATCGTGGTGATATTATGTCATCTATTTTCTTTGCACTTGTTTATGCTACTTACCACTCACTTTCTCTCTTGATTGTTGTGGGCAATAAATGAAAATAGCTCCTAAGTATCCTCATGTAAAATGCTCAAGTCCTCGCCTCTTTCTCTTAGTGAAGGCCACTTGGAAACAAGTTGGTAAAACCAAGTTGCATATTTGTATTTGAGCTAAATATGAGGGCACCTTGATTACATGGTGAAATAGTTGTTATTTCAGCATATATATTGCTAGGTTAGGTTCTTAATCATTTTGCATATAGAGTGCTTATATGTTAGGATAGATTTGTAATTATTTTGTGTATTCTTTCCAAATCATTTTCATGATTTAGTGTTAAATTGTATTTCCTTTCAATTTATAGCTTAAATTTATGTCTTTTATCTAAAACTCAAGTTAGGTAAGAATATATATTATTTGGAAAAAATTATTACTTTCATTTCTTAGATTTATTATTTAGTTATTTGCCTTTATTTAATACAAACTAAAAAATTGGATGGTTACTGAAGGTTTAGTAGTGAAACGTTTGTCCGTGTTTTTTTTTTTTTCCCTCTCTATCCCATATATTTACATCCTCTCTATGCCATGTTATTTAACCTTTTCAGGGAAATTTACCTTTGTTTTCTCTGAGGATTCTGATAATAATGGTATAGCTTAGATACCAAATGATAGAATAGAATAAGATTGCAATGACCAAAGAGGGATGGAAGCCTCACAAATATTATTGATCATGAAATTAGTTTACATTACAATGCAAGAGTTGTAATATTTATAGATATTAGATAGCCTCATATGGATAGACATGACACCCTAGCAGACACCAACTATGAGATGATAAGAGCCATCTCACATGCACATGTAATTACTACTAATACCAATATTGAATGTTATCCAACATAACAATATTGAATGCAAGTCACTAGACTAGAGTGCATATGTTGCACATTATTAAATAAAAGACAATGCAATAAATATGCATATGCTAAATTATGCTAACATTCCCCCCCTTAATTTTGCATAGTTTCCAATGAAGTGGAGACGAACTCTCTGAACAGTGTGAATTTGTCACATGCAAGTGACTTAGTGAAAACATCTGCCTTCTATTCAGCTGTAGGACAGAACTGGAGCTGTATGTTGTGCTTCAAGACATGTTCGCGTATGAAATGAACCTGTACTTCAATATGCTTGGTTCTCTCATGAAATACTGGATTGCGAACAAGCTTTAGAACTCCTTCATTATCAACATATACTGGAGTAGATTTCTGTTGTGGTAGACCAATTCCTTCCAATATTCGGCGTAGCCATATTGCTTCACAAACAGCTTCACCTGCAGCTCGATACTCTGCTTCTGTAGAAGAGCGAGAAACAAAGTTCTATTTCTTTCTTCCCTATGATATCGGTCCAGATCCCATAAAGAAGACGAAGCCTGATGTTGACTTCCTATCATCCATGTTTCCTACATGATCTGAATCTGAATATCCTGTCAAGAAGAAATTGTCATTCTTCTTGTACTCTAGACCAAGGTCAAATGTACCCTTTAGATATCTTAGTATTCTCTTTGCTGCTTTCCAATGACATATTTTCGGTTCTTGCATGAAGCGTGATAAATAGCTGACTGCAAAGCTGATATCTGGTCTAGTATATGTCAGGTAAATGAGACTCCCGATCAACTGCCGATAGAGAGTTGCATTCATCGGTGGTGATGGATCGGAACGAGATAACTGAAGTCTCGCTTCCATAGGTGTAGCAATAGGAGTGCAGTCCATCATCCTGAATTTCTCAAGCGTTGTCTTGGTGTATTTCAACTGTGACACAAAGATATGATTCTCTTTTTTCCATACTTCCAACCCAAGACAATAGTGCATGAGCCCGAGATCTGTCATGTCGAACGATCGATTAAAATCCTTCTTTGTTGCATCGATCATCTTCACAGAACTGCCTGTAATGACTAGATCGTCGACATAAACAACCACAATGACAATCTCCCCCCCTTGCTTTTTGAGGTAGAGATTGGGGTCATAAGGATTCCTTTCGAATCCATGACTTATGAGATGCTCATCAATTTTGATGTACCATGCCCGGGGTGCCTGTTTTAGGCCATATAGAGATTTTATGAGTCTGCATACCATCATCTCTTTTCCTGGTATTACATAACCCTCTGGCTGAGTCATATAGACTTCTTCTTGCAAATCTCCATTAAGAAAGGCACTTTTCACATCCATTTGGTGGACTTTCCAACCAATTGTGCAGCTAGAGCAAAGATCATCCTGATTGTCTTGATCTTGGCTGTGGGAGCAAATGTCTCCTCATAATCAATGCCTTCTTGTTGTGCATACCCCTTTGCTACAAGCCTTGCTTTATACTTGTCAATAGTCCCATCTGATTTGTACTTAGTCTTGAATATCCATCTGCATCCAATGGGTTTCTTCCCTGGTAGAAGGTCGACAAGTTGCCATGTGTTGTTCTTCATCACTGACTGATACTCTGAATCCATGGCATCTTTCCAAGCTTTTGATTGTAGGGCTTCCTGAACTGTAGATGACTCAACTATTTCAACAACTCTGCTCATTAGGGCATAATTGACCTCTTCACAAGCTTGACTGCGAGTTCTAGGTCTAGGATTGGACGATGTGCTCGGTGATTCATCCAAATTTGCATCTCTTATTAATTGAGTATACCATTTAGGTAACTTATTAGCTGTTCCATTGGATTGTGGTGGATCACCATCATCCAATTCATCACTGTCATCTTCAGTGGGAACATCAAATTCTGTCTTCACAAGAGGTGTATTCTGCATGTTTGTTGAGTCATTGAGTGGAGCATCTGCTTGTTTCTTCTCAAAGAACTCAACATCCCTACTTGTGTATACTTTCTTTGCTTTCGGATCCCATAATCTATACCCAAGTGCTTCTTCACTGTATCCAATGAATATCAGTTTCTCAGCTTTCATATCCAACTTGTTCCTATTCTTCTTGGGTATGTGCATGCTAGCTTTACACCCAAATACTCTTAGGTGTGTAATTGATGGTTTCCGATTTGACCATGCTTCTTGAGGTGTCACTCCTTCAAGAGCTACTGTGGGCACTCTGTTCAACAAATAGACTACAGTTCTTGCAGCTTCTGCCCAAAATGTCTTTGTTAAACCTGAGTCATCAATCATACATCGCACCATTTCCATGATAGTACGATTCCTTCTCTCAACTATACCATTCTGTTGTGGTGTGTGAGTAGGAGGCATTTTTTGATGAATCCCATTAGCTTCCAGGTAAGTCTTGAACTCATTGCTTGTGAATTCCCCCCCTCGATCTGAGCGGAGAGTTTTTATCTTATGACCAACTTCATTCTCAACAAGTTCTTTGAACTTCTGAAATGTCTCAAAGGCTTGACTCTTGTTTCTTAGACAATATATCCACATCTTTCTTGAGTAGTCATCAACACAAAGCATGAAGTATTGACATCTAGAATGACTTGGTTGCATGGGCCCGCAAAGATCGGTGTGCACCAAATCAAGCTTTCCCTTAGCTCTATATGTGTTCTTCTGGAAGGGTACTCTGTGTTGCTTTCCAGCTAGGCAATTGTGACACTTGTTAGTGTTGTGCTTGAGTGTAGGCAATCCTTTCACCATGTTGCCCTTTTGAAGTGTTTGGAGATAGCCAAAACTGATGTGACCATATCTGCGATGCCATAGTTCTGCAGATTGTGTGTCTTTGGCCACTAGAGCTTGATCATCCTTGTGGACAAAATCAAGTTGGAACATGCGTCCCACATTGGAGGCTCTTGCTACAATCTTGGAACCTCTTGACTTATCTCTTATCAAGCACACTTTTTCTCCATTATTACTGTCAAAATCTAACTTCAAGTTGTGATCAAGGAGTTGACTAACTGATAGTAAATTCTTGGTCAACCCAGGTACATACAATACATTTGTGATTTTGCAGTCATGCTTTCCAAGAGGTAGTGAAATGTTTCCAATCCCCTTGACACTGTATGATGAGTCATCACCTAATGACACATAGTTCTTGTTAGGTGAGTCACGTAGTGTGTAGAACCAATCCTTGGGTCCAGTCATGTGTCGAGTTGCACCCGAGTCAACATACCAGATATCTTGTGTGGACTTGGTTTTTTCATCAAATTGAGCAGAATACATGTGGTGTCCTTCATCTGAATCATCCTCATGTTCAGCAATGTACCCTTGTTGTTTGGGTTTTCTTTGCCAATTACCATTTTTTTTCCCTTGATTGTTGTTGTTGTTGGACTTCCCTTTATTTGAATTATTGTTACCCTGATGGTTATTGGGTTTTGAATTACTTGATGAACCCTTTTTATAGGAATTGTACCAACAATCTTTGATGTCATGTCCCCCTCTATTGCAAATGGGACACTTCTTGGTATTGTCTCGTTGACTCTGGTTTTGTTGGGACTTCTTGTGATTGGACTGAAATTTTCCCTTTCCTTTATGATTGGAAGATAGTGCTTGCTCATCTTCCTGATCTTTGCTGTTCATTGCCTCTTCTTGTTGGAGTAGATTGACCAACTTCTCAAAGGTGACTGTGTGTTCACTCATATTGATAGTTGTCACAAAGATTCTGTAGGAAGGAGGAAGTGCTCGCAACACAATTGGTACGAGGTCTTCATCACTTATCTCTTTTCCCAATGCCAATAGAGATGCCCTCAAAGTAGCAACTCGTCTCAAAAAAACTTCAACCTTCTCATTATGCTTGAACTTGAGAGTATGTAGTTGTGATAGTAGGTTGAGGATGGCATTCTTTTTCTTTGCCTCATAGACTGTGCTCAACTTATCCCATGCATCCTTGGCCGATGTGGCATCTCTAATGTGGGGTTGCACATCGTCTGTTACGCTAAACAAGATGATCAACTTGGCCTTTTGATTTGCCCTGTCAAATTGAACTTGTTGTCTTCCATCATCAAGTGATCTTGTTGTTTTTCCATCTACAACTGTCCATAGGTTTTCAAACTCAAGTAACGTCTTGATCTTCAGTTTCCATGCAGCATAGTTGTCTCCTCTAAGCAGTTGTGAATCTGGCAAGAAGAACTTTGGTGCTTGTGCACCCATTTCTGCAATCTGAATTTCTAAAACTCTGAATTTCTGACAAAGGGTAAGGCTCTTATCACTCCAAGTTTATGGTCTCCCTCTCAATATACCGTCAGGCCTATTGTCCACTCAAAATTCCCTGCTCTGATGAAGGTAAAAATTTCAAAATTTTGAGTTTAAGTGTTTTCTCTAAAGTACCTAAGTCGTGAAATTGAGAAAATCTGCATTTTTGGGTCATTTTGAGTGATTTTCGGGCCTGTCGGAACTTTTTTGTCCAAACTGTCCCAAGTTCAAAAGTGCGTTCTGTTCCTTGATCGGCCGATTTCCCCGAAGTTGTCCCGATTTCGGGGACCGTCGGAACTTTTCGTCCCAAGTGTCCCAAACTTATTGTGCGAGCTGTTCCATTTTCGGCCCGAAACACCCGAACCGCGTACTTCACACTTTCGTGTTCCAAATGTCCCAAATCAAATTATGCAAGTTGTTCCATTTTCAGCCGATTCGCCCGAACCGCGCCCTTCGGAACTTTTTGTCCCAAATGTCTCAGATCAAATTGTGCGAGCTGTTCCATTTTCGGCCGATTCGCTCAAACCGCGCCCTTCGGAACTTTTCGTCCCGAATGTCCCAAAGTTCAAATGGGCCTTTTGTTCCATTTTCAGCCGAAACACCCGAACCGCGTACTTCACGCGTTTTCATCCCAAATGTCCCAAAATGCATTTGTGCGTCTTCTCCCTGCTTCGCCCGAATCGGCCGAGCCGCGTGTTTCGCGCATATCGTGTCTCACATGTCCCAAGCGAACCAAGTGCAATTCATACTTAGTTTTTTCCCGCTCTACCTGAATATCATGCTTATTCAAATTGGTGGGTATGTATTAAATGCGCATTTATGACCTTTCTCTCTCCTAAACGGCTATATAACGAGCATGGACCCCCTCTTTGCATTTTTCACACTGCTTCCTTGCCATCTTTTGCCCGAACCCCCGTAATCTAATTTCCTGTGCACATACCTGTTCCCTACTGCAATTCCTTCCCAAGTCTAGATTGCAATTCTCTCTCTCTGATAATACCAATATGAAGATCAAATTCTAGGGACAGGAACAAATTTCATCACTAGAGTCTACCGTTCCCAATATTGGGGACAGTGAGGCTCAACATCTCGACTTCGGTGATTTTTTGGGCGAGGATAGCAGATGCAAACCCTACACCAATGGCACAAATGATTCATGATAGCGGTTTGGCTTTCGCCGGAGGTTTCCCAATCTCGGTACAGTGTGCTGATACCGTGCTTTCGTGTGGAGCTCACTTTGACCCTACTTCAAGTGAATTAACCAATATACACGGGGAACTCATCACCCAAATTGGATGCTGCCAGCCCATTAGCACTTCTCTAAGGATTCCAGAGATGGATAATGCCATAGTCGTTTCTCGGGATCAAGTACAGGCCCTGTTTCAACCAAGACAGTGACAAATATAAGGCACGAGTGGCAAAGTCTTGGTTGAAAGAACCCTAGGAAGGGAGCTTCTCGTCTGTCCAAAACCCTTTTACAGGTAGATTTCAATGAAAGAGTTGTCTGATTTCATAATTCTGTTGGCTCGGGTTATGGGTTTGCCCTCTACCAAAAGAATTTCACTTCTGGATGTGCCCTCTCATTAGCATGGTGTGCGAGGGAACACAGAATATCAGCTGGGTGGAGATCATTAGTATGAATTTGGCAGAGCAACTGTCCAACGTGCGGCAAACGAAGAAATTTCTATATGACTTTGTACCTGATGTACACTCTGGCAGCATCAAGGCAGTGGTTCGGTTTTTCTTATATAGATGCACACAAAGACGATCCAGTATATGCCTATTGCCCGCAGTTCACCTTGGAGACCAACAATCATAATTTCAGAAGGGTCAATGATGCTTTTACCATGTACGTGGTCAGATTGCTCAAAGGTGACACTACCAGGAGATTTTCAGATGAAGCTATGACTCTAATATCGCACTACAGTGCTTACTTCATCCAGTTCAAGAAATTCTCTTATATCAAGCTCGCCGGCTATGAGGGCACCCCTCTGAGACTGCCCATGTTCTGAAATGATAAAATGGCCTTGATAGAAATATTCAGGCAACTAGACAAGTTGCACAGAACTTGCAGAGATAAGAAGATTTCTGGCTTGCACTTTCCCATCTCTTTGGGAAACTACACTTGCAAAACAGCCCTGGATGCTCAGAACATAGAGAGAACCCTGGTTCCTATCACCGTTCATTTATTCAAGCCAAGGACCTGCTTCGACTTGAAGAGGTTCATTGAACAGAACATCAAGATAATCTACCATCATAGGGCAAATACAGAAGACTACTGGGCTGACTGTGCAGATGATTTTGAGGCCTAGGAGAAGACATTATAGCAGGTTCTCTCTGCCAACTGATCCAAGAATTCGGTCTGTATCAAGTTCCTGAAGGTCTCCAAGATGACAACTCTGATCTATACTCGTATGAGTATGAAAATGTGGTTAGGCACACTCCTTTGGAGGACCTGGATTGGGAATAGGAAAGAAAGGGATGATCTGGCTGAGATCCTTGCTCCAGTCTTAGTCAGGACTAAGGTCTAGTTTGACAGGATAGTTCGAGAATTCAGGAGGCATTCAGGAGAATCCTCTTCTAAGGATGCTTCAACACCAAGAAGAGAAGCATCTATTACAAGGTCGGAAACACCAGTGAAGACCCCTCCTACCTCATCAACTCAAGGACCTGCAGCTTCCACTCCTTCTTCATCCACTCAAGTGTACAAGAAGAAACTCAAGGAGGTTAAGAAGGAGCCTACAGAAAGTGACCCTCAAAGAAAAGCAGGCAGAGGTTGCCTATGGGGACAAGAGAACATCATTGTTCTCAGTGAGAAAGTGAAGAAAGTGAAATGCCAACCCCTGTAAATGCTCCTGAAGACCCAACTGATAAAGATAAAGAAATCCAGAGCACTGAGCTTTTAGGTGACGTTGACTCTTCTGCCGCAATTGCCCCAAGTGCCCCACTCGCCTCTCAACTCGAGTCAATAGCTGCGCAGACCTTGAGCGTCATGAGCTCTCTTTCTCTCAGCCCCTCTTGCCCCCTCCTGCTGATTCCTCTTCCTCTTTTGCGTGGGTGCAACCTTTGGTTGACAATAGGAAGAGAAAATTTTCCTCTCGGAGTTCAGGGTCAAATTTTGATGCTGTCGCAGCCTTGTTGGGGCACCACTCCTTCTCGTGCCAAGAAATCCATAACTACTTCCAGAATAGTGTCTGATGCTCAAGGTCAGCAATTCTTGGAGATTGCTAAGCCTACAGTGGAAAAATCAGAGCAAGACTTGCTGGCATCTGACTTAGAGCTTTCAAGAATTCCAATGAGAGAGTCTACTCCTGAAGGTGAGATCCATAACCTCCAGGAAACAGTCACAAGAGTCATTGGGAGGGTAGAGAAAGGGCAGCAAACTATTGAGCAATTGGAAGAACAGGCCCAAATTCTCACAGGTTTCATCAAGTCTCTTTTGTCTAAGGACAAAGTTTTAGACCCTACTCCATTGACCACTCTTCCACCGCCTGTAATTTTGAGCCAAGATGAAAGTGTAGAGTATCAAAGACATGCACAAGTATTCCATCTATGGCAGAGCTATGGAAGCCATGGTGGATGATATGCTTGTTGCAGGGTTGAAATTCATCGATGAAGCTTTCAAAATCCATGGAAAAGTGAACAATTTGCAACTGAAGCTCTCCTCTACTACTGGAATCATGGATAAAGAGCTCAAACTCTAGAGCAGTTGCATAGTAGACCTCCGCCTTATGGGATAGACAGATGAGAAATATCTTACTGGCAAATAAGGTTTTTGATGATGCAAAGGATAATCTATCAAAATCTTGGGTTTACAGCGTGGAATGGAAGATCAAAGTCTTGGAGGAGGCTTTGGGAGAACTGAAGAACTGCTGGCAAAAGGGGTGAAGCTTTCAAGACACTGGTTGTCTCTGCTTTCAAAGATATACACTGCCATCTTCAAGATGAAACATCTGGTGTACTCCTTTCCTTGCAAGAAATCAAAGCTCAATTCAGAGCTTTTGTCAAAGATAATCTGTTTAAGGAAAGTTCCATCTCCAAGGATAAAATGAAGGAGATTTGTTCTCTTCTATCTGCCATGGAAGAAGCAAATAAAGATTATCATACTCATGTCGAGTTTGATAAAGAGATGGAAAGGTGTCTTGGATTTTGGAACTTAGTCTGTGGCCAACACGTCAGTCCCTTGTGGTAGAGACATAGCCGAGGCGTTGAAGAAATTCAGGTAGCAGATTTTGAAGTCAGTGGGTCCCTCTCAGTGACTGTCCACCTGTCTTCTTCTCCTTATTCTTTTCTCTTCTTCCCTTTCTTTTTCCATTTTCTTTGTAAAAGGTTGAGGTATTACGGTTGGCAGTCCTTAACTATTCTTGGTTAAAAGAAGCAGTTACGAAGAGTAACTGATTTGTAAGCTATATAATGGCCTTTTCCATGCCATTTTTAAAGGAGGAAGAACTTGGCCTATTTTCTGAAAAGTGTAAATATATCATAAAGAAATCAATACAGAAGGACTTTCCATTCTTTGTCTATCTGATCTCTGTTATTCTTAAGCTTTCATTTATTTTCTTTGTGAAGATCATTTGTCTCAAGTTTGTTAGTCTTACCGATTGCATACTCTTCAACTTTGCAAGCCTGGTGATCTTGTATAACCAAGAAGGAACTTTGTGTCCTTGATTAATGAATCTGTGTTATGTTAAGAAACTTTGTGTTCTAGCAGATGTTATTTACAGAACTTTGTGTCTTTAAATTCCATCTTATTTCTCCGATACAAATGATCTCGTTTCAATTTACTATGACTTCGCATACATAAAGAATTACTCTGATATCTATAATTCTGCATGTTGCCTTTCTGCTCTTTCCCGTACTCTTTTCCTCAGTCCTTTTGTAATTGATGATCTTCATAGAAAACACTTTCGTAATATCCAAGTTTAACCAACAAATCATGTTTTGTACATTTGTAAATAGGTTCGTTTCTGAATAAGGGAACCTCTCCCATTAAAGAGGAGGGACTTCTTGTCCCCTGATTGTTTCTCTTTGTAAAGTCCTATCTGATGACCAACACTACCTAAGACCAAACCTTTCTATATACGCTCCCTTCCGATATACCCGTCGGTACGTGGAAGAAGATCACCCTTTCAATATACCTGTCAGTACGGAAAGAGGTGTTAACGCACGTGAAAGAATTTAGTACGTGGTACTTAGACAATACAGAGAGGGGTTTGTGCAAGCACAAACGGATGGGAGGGCTCAAATGTGTGTGTATTGTGTCCTTATTACTCCCTGTCGATTTTATAGGGTCGATGCCCAGACGACGTTTAGGTAGCTGTGTTAGGCGTTAAGTGCAGTAGTAGTCGCGACGGCATCACCCGTAAGCGCTTCCTAGAGGCACCGTATATACCGAACGCTGCTATGAGATCAAAGATCTCATGTGATAGAACCAAACATAAAATAAAAAATGTGCACTTTTTTTTTTTTCACTTTATGCACCAAGATTAGTACAACATCCTCTCAAATTACATTAAAATGAAGTTTTTGTGTCCCCCCTCTTTACAAAAAAGGGTCTAGAATAACAAAATACACAATTTAGGCCAAAAATATTTTTTTTACCCCCAATAGGTGTTTTTCCGCTAAATTTAGCGGTGGCTCTAAATGTATTTGGTGAGCTTCTAAATTTAGAAATATCCCAAAATTTAGTAATTTCTCTAAATTTTCCAAAAAAATAATTTAAGAAAAATATGGAGAGAGTGGGAATTGAACCGCTGACCTGTTTGTTCCCAAGATCCAAACAAACAATCTGAATATTGTTTTCACCTTTTCTCATAAACCATGATCTGGGTTTTTCTAAAATTTTGACAACAGTATCATACAATATTTTTATTGAAACCCACAAAATTTCAGAAGAATCAGAATCTTAGTTTTTGAGATCTTACCAATTTACTAGCTAGATCTGATTTTTTTCAGAAAAAAATGATCTGACTTGTCCAGACTTTTCGTCATATGTAGAGGCCGAATCTGAGGATGATGTAAACTGAAAAGTTGTGCGTCTCCTTATTATCTTTCCAGCAAAAAAAACGGCACATCAATCTGACATTGTATGAAAAAGTTACGTTTTTTTTTCTAAGAGCTATCTGCTGGAATTTGGTTGACGGGACTGCTTCAACCTTTGCTCCCAAATTCTTCACACCTCCACTTTCAGATCTGATTTTTTTTTTTTAGATCTGATTTTTTTTTTCTTTTGATCTGCAATTTTTTTCAAGATCTCTCCCCTCTTTTTTTTTATTTTAAGATCTTTTTTTTTTTTTTTCACAAATCTTTTTTTTTTTTTTTAGATCTGCAATTTTTTCCAAGATCTTTCTCCTTTTTTTTTAAAGATCTCCAAATCTGAAATATTCCGCCAATATGTTAGATCAATTGGCTATGCCAATGACTAATAAAAAAAATTTACCTTCCAAATAAGTGGATAGGTCAAATTTTAGTTGATGGATGCTTGGGAGGAATGGAGGCTGCGGGATGCTTCAATGGCTCTCCTTTGATGCAGATCTTCTTCTCCAATGGATCCTCTCCAATAGTGCTCCTCTTCAACCTTGCTTGGATAGAACCTGCTCTGATACCAAATGATAATAATGGTATAGCTTAGATACCAAATGATAGAATAGAATAAGATTGCAATGACCAAAGAGGGACGAAAGCCTCACAAATATTATTGATCATGAAATCAGTTTACATTACAATGCAAGAGCTGTAATATTTATAGATATTAGACAACCTCATATGGATAGACATGACACCCTAGCAGACACCAACTACGAGATGATAAGACCCATCTCACATGCACATGTAATTACTACTAATACCAATATTGAATGTTATCCAACATAACAATATTGAATGCAAGTCACTAGACTAGAGTGCACATGTTGCACATTATTAAATAAAAGACAATGCAATAAAATGCAATAAATATGCCTATGCTAAATTATGCTAACAGATTCTCCTTTTTCTGAGAACTAGTGGCTTGTCTTTATTGAATCTCTCATCTCAAACCTTATATTGTGGTCCCTATAGTTTAAGCTTTTGGTCATCTAGTCTATTTTTAGGTCTTTCCCATCTTCATTTGTAGGATTATCTCCATATCCTCTTCCACGTTGTGTCTTTCCTACACAAGGTTTCTCCATTGTGAGTATGTCACAACCACCTTTTGTATGCAACTCTCATAGAATTTAGGGTGAAATCCATCAATTGAATTTAAAACTCTCTCCCACTCTCCTTGATAATTGGTGGATTCCCAAAGCACAAACTAAGGTACTCCTCAACAATATCTCCCTTAGATTCACACTAGTATGTTATCCTTTACAACGGTGCAAGAGTGGGAGGTATTATAGGAGACGATACCTCAATATCCCTTTCAACCTATAGACCTCGCTCATTATCATATTAAGTTCTGATGCAAGTAAGTGCACCAAGTCGAGGGGCCAAAAGAGGGTCTTAAGTGGACACATTTTTCTAAAAAATAAAAAATCTTCAACTTCTATGGGTAATTTGAAATAGTTACATTCAAAATTGGAAGATGCTATAAGAACATGAATTGTAGCATTTTGAGTCTAGTTTCTAAACTACTACATTTTTTAAAATGGTTAAGTGTAAGTGGGTTAAATATAAAATAATTTAATAGGTTCTCCTATTTTTGTTAAAAAACATAGTAGACAGTCGGTTCGTGCCCCCCCTCGCCCCTCCCCCCATTTTTTGAGCACTATTTAGTATTTTTTGAAAACGCTTTGGTAGAAAGATAGATAGGAGCATCTAGTTTGGGATATATTTTTTATATATTTTTTTAGTGAGTACTTATTTTTTTTATGATTTTTCAAGTACAAAGATTTTGAAAATTAAAAAATAACGGATAGCTCGACTGTTGCCCCCCTAACACTACCTCAAAAAATATCTAAAATTAGATTTTTTTTTTAATATGTATAGAATTAGGCCTAGTTTGGGACTGTATAATTTTTTTTTCAATTTGGAGAAGTGAAAAAAAGATACATGACAAAAGATAAGCATTTACAATCACTAAAAATAGAGGTATAAAAGACATAGTTTGAAATAAATATAAATGGAAACCTTAGAATAGTCAGAAAAATATAAAAAGTACATATTTAGAAAGAGGATAGTTTTCTTGATGTTGTAGGAAATTTTTTAAGAAAGATAGAAAACATTTTTGTAGGATTTAGCATGGTGGAAGGTGAGTTTTTGCATATTTTGTCAAAAACACACAGGTTGTTGTGTTGTTATAGGTCCAAGGTGTAGGTTTGGGAAACTAAAGCAATTCCAAGCCTATAAATTCTTGGTTTGGGGGCATAATAAATGGAACGTGTTACGCGTTATAACGCATACACGTTCCATGGAGTATATGTATTATATGTGTTTTTGGTATGTCTTTTACAACAAATAAATAAATGTTTTCATTTATTATTATTTATATTTTATTATTTCTTATACTTTAAATTTATTTTAGTAAATATAAGAAATTAGGGTCACTCTGCACCTTATGGAACTAGTCTCACAACTCCATGAGTCACGGTTTAGGAGATAGTTTTTTATAATCTAATTTGGTCAATACATAGGTAATTTTCAGGATTTCAACATTCAACCTAAAGCTTTTAGTGTTTAAATTCTACAATCGATGTCTATTTTGGTAATGAATATAGTCATTGTTTAGGTTTTGGGGCCTTTTGGATTGTTTACTGACATTTTTAGGAGTGTTAGATGTGTCAAAATTAGATTTTACAAACCTCACAACTCTCAAAGGAAACAACAACTACTCAAATATATGCACTCATGAAAATGTCCTTATAATACATAACAAATCAAAACACATGTGTTGGACATAGTATCATTGGTGTTGTCATTGATGTCAAGTTGCATTGATGGAAAAGGGTGTCTAGGTGGCATAGGAATCAGCATGAGGTGTCAATCATCAAGAAGCATGAAGGTTGATTGGTAGTGCCCTTTTTTGGTGTCATGAAGTGTTGCATTGGTGAAGTGTTGGTTTGGAACCAAAATGGGCAGCTTCACTATTTTGAAATTCTTCATGACACCTTCAAGCCTTAGAGAAAAATGGATGTCTCCAACATGTAGAGGATTTACGTAGCTTTCCAATGCCTATTTGTTTTCCTTCTAACTCCTTACAGAGCTCCTTGGAATCTTCCAGAGAAGTTAGGTTTCACCATTAGAGTGTTTGTTCCCTGCACCTAGAAAACCCGATGTTGAGAAGATAGTCCTTGAATGATCAAACCTTTCCTAAATCTTCCTAAATTACCTTCAACACTTCCAAGATTCCCTGAACATCACCTCTGGATGCTTAATATCTTTCCTAAACTCTCCCAGAGGGTGTTTTAATAACTCTAGAATGGCCAAAATAACTAGCATGGAAATTGAAAATTTTGAAGCATGACAACTAAGCCCTTAATTGAAAATAAGGCTTCTCAATCACTGTGCATCCTTCCTCTGGTGATGCAGGAACATATTTGTTAATAATCAAATTTGACTTTCTTAGGTGACTAGGGGTATCTTGGGTCCACTTGAGATGGTCATAACTTGTACTAGTCCATTTGGAATCCATAGGAAAGAATAGGGAGTTTCCCTCCAAATGTATAATTTGAATATTTGAACTAGCTCTAGGTATGTTATAGGCTTAGGTGTTAAGTGACACAATCCTCTCAAACCGAGATATCATATTTGGAGGTTAGAGACTATTTTGCAAAGCATTTTCACATGTAAATATCTTGTTTTGGATTGTCTTCTTATCTATAATGGTGTTCAAGGATTCATGGAACCCTCACAGTGTCCAAGGAATGGAAAATTAGATAGAAAGACTTACTCATACTAGACTATACCCTGTTTTAGAAGTTTAGTAGTATGTAGCATGAACATAATGATTCAATGGAATCCTTGAGTCTATTTCAAGGGAATTGATCACAAGGACTTGGTGTTGCAAAAGTCAAGAAAAGGTAATAAGCCATCTAAAGGAGGATTTCTTAAATTAAATTTGCGTTCACAATCCTAACTGTGTGTGCCCAGTCTTAAGGGCCTATAGTATAGAACATTCATTGTAAAAGTTAATACTTATGCTAGGTAGAGTCCTTGATAAGTGTGGAGGAAGGTAATAAGAAGACCAAGAGTTTCAAAATCCCATAGTACAGGTTGGAATAAGAATAAAAGTCAAAGGAATGTGCAAATACAGTCTAGCAGTGTTAATGCCCAGTTTGAGGGCTAGGAAAGATGTACTTTTAGAAAAATAGTCTTTATTCCATGTGTTTGAAGTTGGTGGAGCCTTGACAAGTTGGAGGAAGGCCTAAGGGCATTAAGGACTCATAAAATCAGGGCATAAGGACACAGTATTGAGTGGTTAGTAGGTAAAGGAAGAAATGTACAATCATGTTTATTTCTTATGACTGTCAAGACCAACCTTCAGAAATAGTTGTCTTAGGAAATAAACTCATAAGGAAGTTGTATCTATAATTGAGGGAGTGGTGTTAGAATGTTTTTAATCCTTGAGGAACATGGGAAAATCCTTATACAAATTTAATCAAGAATACCTATTGACTGTTCTTGCACAGTTCCATAAATAAGCCTAGAGAGAGTAAGGGTTTGTATGAAAAGCCTTAAGTGAAAGAGGAAGAGTTGAGTGATTTTCATTAGTGATTAGGAGAGGGGTAAACATAGTGAGATGAGTGAAAAGAAGATTGATTAAAATTCAAGGTGAAGGTGAAAAAAAAAGTTGAGAAGATTGTTTAGAGCTTGAGCAAACAAGGAGTCTTAAAAAGCCAAAAGTTGAAAATCTAGCAAGATGATGGATAAATGAGTAATGGAGCATTGAGGTGTGCTTGAGTAAGGTGTATGGGTGTGTTGAAAGGTGGATGTAAGGATGAAACAAGTGGTAATCCATTAAACCCTTAATTTTTATTTCAAACCCTAACTAGACCTACTTGAAACAAGGGAAAAGGAGAAAGTTGAATTGGGGAAGTTGTATTTTGAGTTGAAGTTATATAAAGAGGATTGTAGGGTACTTTGTATCATCTGGCCAGCCTATCATTAGTTCAACCTTTACCCTGGCTCAAAGGAAAGTCCTAATAATATCATTCAATGTGTTTTAGTGTGTAGGGAATAGTGTCTAGAAGGTGATTGATCAACTCATTTAGTTTTGATGAGAGACTACTTCCTCTGAAGGCCTAAAAAGGCCATTTTGGCCATTTTGTAGCTAATTGAACACCCTTCAATTTTTTTTAGAGAAAATATAAAGCATCTGAGGGTGGTTTCAGATATAATTGAAGATGTCTAAAGTAAATTTAGGAAAGTTTAGGAAATAAAATCTCATTCAGGAGCAATTTGTTTAAGACCAGGTTTTTAGGTGTAGGGAATGAAAGCTAAAACGATGAAAGATGACTTCTTCTAGATGATTCTAGGAGTTCTGGAAATATTTAGGATGAAAAAATAGGCATTGGAAGGATATTAGAATACTCTACAAGGTGGAATAATCAACATTGATTCAAGGCTTAAATATTTCTTTAGGTACTGCAAAACTCTTCAGTTTCCCCTCCATAGTTCAAAATGAAATAGGACCTAAATTTTGAGTTGCAGGAAGAATTAGATTTTTAGAATAGTTTCATTGATTGTAAAATGTGATTTTTAGTGTTTCAGTGAAGTATGGAGGTCAAGAACATGTAACTCATCCTCAAATTTCATTCAAGGATTCATCCCCTATCTAGAGGAGGAAACCCATTTCCATGAGGAACAACTTGAGAAAAAAGGTGTCCATGTACCATAAGCATGCTTACACCCAGGTGTCATCTTGGTCAATAAATTGAATTGTGAAGGAGTCATCATGTTCAAAGGTGAAATGTGGAGCTCAAGGAGTGACTTGATGATCATCATATCTTGACTCTATCATTGTACCCAAATCTCTCCAAAGAACAAGCTAAAATGAGCTAGTCATGCCACTGAGGTATCCAGGACCATCATGTGTGAAGTATTAAGGAATCTTCTGTCTCCATGAGAGACATATGAGAAAAAACATGTATGAGAATCATGAATTTGATTCCATGAAAGGATGATTTTAGAGCTAGGAAAGGTGAGGGGATGATCTTTATATGGAGCACCATGTTTCTAAGAATGAGCAATCATCTGAGTTCACTTGATGCAATTCACTTGGTACTATTCGTAAAAACTCATTCAACACCTAGTAGTGTGATCACACCTTAAGGAGGAGGCACATTACAATCACCTCATTTTGGCCATAGGACAAGAATCCCATTCAGGGAGCAATCCTCTATCTACAAAGTGAGGATCTCATTTTTTAGTAAGAAGTAGACAAGCATCATAGAGTTGATTCATGGTCACTAAAGTGAATTATGGACCAAATTTCAAAATTGGTACCAATTCAAGCAGTGGTAGGGCCAAAATCCAATCCATAAGGTCAAAAAACCTACAAAATGACTATATGCTTTCCCAAAACAAAGACCGACTACAATATATATGCCCTGAAAGTTTTAGGTCCTTTGCTGAAATCCTGAAAATGAGTAAGTACTGACCAGATTAGATTTTGAAAAACTATCTTCTAGATTATAATTGTCAGAGCTATGGGACCACTTCCATCAGGTGTAGAGTGACCCTAATTTCTTATATTTACTAAAATAAATTTAAATTATAATAAATAATAAAAGTATAAGAAATAATAAAAGAAATCTTATACTTAACATTTATTTTAGTAAATATGGCTCCTTACATAGCCCTTCTGTAACTTCATAACTTCTCCAAAACGTGTATGCATTTTTCCTTCTCTAGAAATGCATATGCATTTTGGCGCATACTTTAAAATGTGTACGCATTATAGGTTAGGTAATTACCAAACCACAAAAAATAAAACGCATACACGTTTCGTCTGTTTTTGGGTTTTTGTCCACTTTTTGGCCCCCCAACTTCGTGCACTTACCCCATGGCCCACTGTTACATTGACAAGCTGATCTATGTTTGGGGAGAGGGAAATAATCCTTGAAAACCAATATTATATCCCTAAAGTTTGTGTAGATGTGTATTTTTCCTAAGGATTTGGTTACCGGGATAACATTGGAAACCCATTGTGGATAGTCAATGGGTTATGATGAGCTTAGCGGATAAAAGGTTGTTGCAACTATTCCTTAACAAGGAGAGCTATACAGGGGTACATTTTGTGAAATTTTTGTTTGATTGGCTTAACATTAGGGTTTGTGACTATATTTTGTATGACAATGTTAGGATCGATTTCGGGCATATCACTGTATGACTAAGCAAAGGCTTGGCGATATTTTGTTAAGAATGTTGTGAAATCATGTAATTCTTTTGGAATTAAAGATTGACCGACCTTAACAATACATGGATCTTGTGGGGTTCTTAAGTTAACATCGATGGTTGATTCACTTATAAGATTTCATGTATCAGATGGTAGGGATTTGTGAAGGAAAACAATCCTCGGCTCCCATGTGGGAAATGATGTCCTGGTCATCCTGACACTAAAGGATATTAATGATGGGTGAATCTTCTTCAATAATTTCTATCCAAACAAGGGGTAAAAATTTAGTGAAGTTGTTGGATTGATAGGTAAGTGGCCCTAAAGATATAGCATTGATTTAAAAAAAGTTAGATGGAATGGGTATAATGTCGTCTGCGTCCATGAGATCTTCAAGGCTTTTTGATGATGCCATTTATAGTTCAGAAATAGTTAGGGATGTACCAAGCTTGGATGTAGTGGCTTCACACATGTCATAAGTGAATATTTTTATAGCCTAATCCACTCCTCTCGTGAGCTTTAAGGGAACGTAGGATAGGTTGATCATGGGTTCTTTATTCATAGTGTCTTAGGCCAAAACCTCTCCACGTGCAGCGATGAAGATACATGTGGGCGAAGTTCAGATTATCAAGGGATTTGAAGTTTTATGTGAATGGCATAACATGGTGTGTATTAATGGTGGTGGGATGGAGGATTATCAAGTCCCCCATAAATTAGACTTGTTTTGAGAAAAGCAAGACCATAGGAAATAACATCTCCTACATTTGGGTCATACATGGGTTTCTTATCAAGGAGACCATATGCTTTGGGTGAAGGAATGGATTTGAGCACGAGGAGATGATACTCCCTAAGGGTAAGGAATTTTATGGCCTCACAAGAGCATAATCATCTAGTAATTTAGAAGAGGGGATAGATGTGCTAGTAGATGCTTGATAAGGTGATTCAGACATGGATTTAGGTACAAGTATGTCATTTGGACATTACATCATGTAGCAGTTAGTGAATGGATTTGGATTAGTGGGAACAGTATAGGTCCATCCTTTATGTTTTTATTTGAGACAGTGATGGAGGGTGGAAGTAACACAACGCATGGTACATATCGAGGGGATTCCTAATAACATGTTGTATTGGAATTCTCCTTTGATAATGTAGAAGAATTTTGTTAAGGTTTTGGACACCTACTTTAAGTGGGAGTATGATAGTTCCTAATGTGGATGTGATAGTGTCATTGAAGGACCATATAAGACCAAAGTTTGAGAAACAACTTTATTGGGTAACTTAAGCTTGTAAAAGGTGAGAGAAGATATTGATGGCGGTGCCACTATAAATCATGACCCTATTAATGGAGATGTCATTGATCTGATTGGTAACACATGAAGAGTGGAAATTTTTGGTCTTCCAGTCTAGGAGAGGGAACTTCAGATGGTTTGGATGATATGGAGGTATATTATTTAAGATCACTTACAAATTTTGAGATGAATGGGATCGGGTCATGAATTGGTATAATTATGGATTGAAGGGCTTGTATCATGGCCTACTTATGACTAGATGATGTTTGGAAAAGCTCATAAAGTGACATCCGAACAAGGGATTGATGTAATTACTTGACAATAACCTTTTGTATTACAGTGGATGGTGGTGTTACTACTTGTATATAAATTTTAGCTTTTGATTAGGATGTTTGATTAGACGCTTCAAGAGCTAAAGAGATGGACACCTTAGGCTTACCAAGTGGAACTGATAGTTCAAGAGGTGGAGGTATAGCCACAGAATTTTTACCTTTCTTAGGTTCAGATGACTCTTTATCATAATTTTGTGAATGAGTGATGATGTGGACAACATTGAATAAAAGGGTAGACATTTCAAGAATGGATGCTTCAATTTTTGATGATGTCGATGTTGATGTGGTGTTTTATTGAGAAAGAAGGAAGAGCAAACTACCAATATTCCAAAAAAAATTATATTAGTCTAAGGAAAGACTGGCAAGGGACATGGAAAAGGTCATCAGTATCAGATCTTGATCATGAGCTACTAGATAACATGCATGACAGAAGGCACATATGTGTTTTTTGGGGATTTTCCTTGCTGTAAAACCTAATGAACTTAGGGAGTTTCCATTGGGTTGGATATACTTTATATGGTACTAAAGGGTGTATGGGCTCGATGCATATTTGATCATAAGAGAGAAAATTCTTGGATGAGGATGAAGCATCTTGGAGACTGGTTATGCGGCTTAAAAGGGCTTAGAGGGGGTCAATTTGAATTTTTTGTTGTGAAAATGATCCAGGTTGGAATAAGGATTGGCTTGGTTATGAGTATGTTTGATATTGTTGAGGATTTACATGCTAGTAGGAAGTGTTTTGTTAGGGGATGTTTTGTTGATATGAAGCATTGTGCTGATAAGAGTTATTCTATTGAGATATATGGTATTGTGGAACGTTTGTTGAGGTGTGTATTATTTAGGTACATGTTGTTGATACAGAATATTTTTTTGAGTAATACTTTGATGATAAGGGATTTTTTGTTGTGGGATGTTTTGGTGTGATGAGAAACCTTTTTGCAAAGCTATAGGTTATAAAGTTTGTATGTATTGATAATGCAATGGTATTGACATATAAGTGAGTGGCCATGAATATGTAGGTGTTTACTGGAAGTACATGGAAGAGGTTTCAGGGGACAGTGCCCATTTTGGAACACTTTTTGTGGAATACTGTATTGTGGGATGTTTTGTCGGGGGTGTGGATTGTGGGGTAGAGATCAATGCTTGTGAAGGTTGTGGTATACATTGTGAAAACAAAATGTTTACTAGTAATTTCACTAGTTCACTAGTATTGACCAGTGGTGTGGTTGTAGGAATAGACATAGTGAGGTTATGAATAGGACTAGTAACCTATTGGGAAAATATAATAATAGGAAAGACCATAGAACCCAATGGAGATGTTTATACCTGTGAGGAAACTAGAAGAGTAGATGAGGAAGCAGTAGTACTACTACTCAGAGGAGTTTTGGATCCTATAGAATGACTTGGTGAAGATGTGGATTGTTGAGTAGATGTGTTTTGTGATGAAATCATGTGGAGGTCATAAACGGGGACTGAGGAGGTCTTAGGAACTTCAGATTGACTAGTGGAAGGTTGTTCATTCGATGTTTAAAAACGGGTTAGTGGAGATGGCACAGATCTAGGTTTGAATATTGTTTTGTGTTTCAGGTTGATTTTAAGTGTATGGATATAGTTGTTGGATGATGGTGTCTTTTTTTGTCGATAATACTAGCAATGGTTAGAGGAAGGATTATAGGTATGTGGAACAGGTTGGAGGTGAATGGTTTAATTTGAGCATTTCTCACTGCTAAATAAGCAGTGAGGGTAATGGGATTTGAATCTATAATTTTTTCAAAAACATGGGCTCCCCTATTATGTTGGGGTTAGCACACTGGTTGTACAGACAATATATCAGATCTAAGCATACATGTAAATAAAAGTGGATATTCTACCAGAACAAATATACTAAAACAAGAGATATAAATCAACACCAGATTTAACGTGGTTCACCCAGTGTGGGCTATATCCACCAAGAAACAAGAAAATATATTATCCAAAGCTTTGACAAGATATACAATTGAATATTTACAATCTTCCACACCTCTCAAATGTATAGTACTTTCTTTCTCTCAATATTTTTCTTCTCACCAAGAATTCTCTCTCTCACCAACTTCTTACAATAATTCAACTTTTGCAATTCTTATTAATTCTTACTTCTAAACCCTAGATTTTATGCTTATATAGTCGTTTATAAACTTAGGGCACTTAGCCATGCAATTACAATCAATAGATATACTTTAATGCTAAAAATAGATCTAATTCCTGAGAGTTAATTAAAACATCCCACACAGGTAACTGATGTTGTTCTCCTGAAACTAATGTTGGTTCCTCCTTGCCTGACCAATGCCGGTCATTGGTGACTGATGCTGGTCCCTCCTAATCGATGAAAGTTACTGTGTTTTCCAGCAAGTTTTACATTTCATGCTAATCTGAAGTAATTGAGCTCCACAACTCAACAATCTCCCACTTGGAGATTAATTACTGCACCATACCTATACAACATCATTCTTGGATCCTTCCTTAGCTTTGTTTCTTCCTCTTCAAGTCTCAAACTTGAAGACCAAAAAAGTGGAGTGTAGCTCCAAATTCTCCTTTGCTAATGGCTTCGTTAGCATATCCACAGGGTTCTCACTCGTATGAATATTTTCCATATTCAACTGTCCCATCCTCCAATACCTGTCATATGAAGTGATACCTCAACTAAATGTGTTTCATTCTTGAATGAAACATTGAGTTCTTTTCCAAATGAATTGCACTCTAACTGTCACTGAATAGTTTACAATCATCTTTCTCCTTTCCCAACTCTTCCATGAACCTACTCATCCATATCATCTCCTTGCTAGCCTCTATAGCTGCAACGTACTCTGCCTCT
The DNA here is from genome assembly GCA_019776745.2 of Taxus chinensis. Lineage (NCBI taxonomy): Eukaryota > Viridiplantae > Streptophyta > Pinopsida > Cupressales > Taxaceae > Taxus > Taxus chinensis. The sequence goes on along the minus strand of CM034149.1, from coordinate 906,473,780 downwards.
GTAGTAGACAAATCCACAACCTTCTGTAATCTTGAAATCCAGCTAACTATCATCCCACCTACTGTGAAAATATATCCAGTAGTGCTCCTTCTACCATCTAGATCTCCAGCCATATCCAAATCAACATAGCCACATAATGAAATATCTAAACCTCCATAGCATAACTGCATGTTAGATGTCCCTTTCAAATACTGAGTATCCATTGGACTACTTTTCAATGCTCTTTACTTGGGTTGGCCATATATCTACTCACAACTCCCACTACATGTGTAATGTCTAGTCTGGTACAAACCATAGCATACATGAGACTCCCAACTTCTGAAGCATATGACACTCGTGTCATGTATTTGACCTCCTCATGTGATGAAGGACACTGATATTTTCTCAATTTGAAGTGTCCAGTCCATAGGTGTACTAACAGGTTTTACATTCTACATCTTGAACCTTTCTAACACCTTGTAGATATAATCCTTCTTGAGACAAATACAATTTCTTTTTTTCATGTCTCTATGTATTTACATGCCAAGGATTCTTTTTGCAGCTCCTAAATCTTTCATAGAAAATGTGTGAGCTAGCTTTCCCTTAAGCTCACCAATGTCCTGCATACTAGATCCTACAATAAGCATATCATCCACATACAATAACAAAATAATATAGCTCCCATTTTCAAGCTTCTTGAAATAAACACAATGGTCAAATTCACATCTCAAGTAACCATGCTCATGCATAAAACTATCAAACCTCATGTACCATTTCCTTGGAGCTTTCTTGAGCCCATATAGGATCTTTTTCAACATGCACACTAATTTCTCCTTACCCTTGACTTCATACCCAAGCGGTTGTTGCATATAAATCTCTTCATCCAAATCACCATGAAGGAAACTTGTCTTCACATCTAATTGTTATAAATGCAAATCTCTACTGCAACTAAGCTCAATACAATACAAATAGAAGTCATCTTAACAACAGGAGAAAATATTTCACCAAAGTCAATACCTGATTTCTATGTAAATCCCTTTACTACAAGCCTTGCCTTGTACCTCTTATGTCCACCCTCTTCTTCCTTGATCCTGTAAACCCACTTGTTCTGCAATGTTATCTTACCTACTGGAAACTTAACCAAATCCAAAGTCTGGTTCTGTTCCAAGGATTCCATCTCCTCATCCATGCCATGCTCCCACTGGATGTGGGTCTTATCCTGCATTGCTTCTTCAAAAAAATTATGGTTCACCATTATCAGTCAATAATAAATAAAATAGAATAAGGTGTAAATATTTCTGGAGGTTTACTTACCCTTTGTGACCTTCTCACAGGAGTTTGGGGTACTGGAGGCTCATTCTGGACCTCCTAGACATTTATATCCAAATTTGATAGTGACCACGCCGGTCACCTGTAACCAATGTCAGTTCTGCTAACTAATGTTAGGTTTGGATCTTTTGTAACCAATATCGGTTCTTCTGACCGATTTTGGTCAGGGGTCAACTGACACCGGTTACTGTGTAACCCTGTAGGTAATACTTTTAAATCTGAGAGTTCATTTTCATTCACAAACTTCTCAACCTGTTCATCCTTGGGTACCAAAATTTGATCCATGTACATTCTCATTTCATTCCATTCAACATCACGACTCCTAATAATTTTAGAAATTATCTAAATCCCAAAAATAGAAACTAAAATCACTAGATCCATAACCAATGAAAGTGCATCTCTTGGATTTTACATCCAACATTTTTCCTATTTTCCTTATCAACATGCACAAAAGCTTCTGAACCAAAAACTTTAAGAAAAAAAAATCTACCTCTTTTCCGGTCCAAGCTTCCTCTGGTATTCCTCCATCTAGTGAACTTGAAGGCCCACGGTTAATCAAATAAATCATTGTATCAACTGATTCTGCCCAAAACTGCAAGGGCAATCCATAATGTATCCTCATACTTCTAGCACATTCCATGATTGTCATGTTCATTCTTTCTGCAACACCATTCTCATATGGTGTTCTTAGAACCGTTCTTTCTCTATGTATCTCATTCACTGAACAATAATAATTGAAATCCTTGCTATAATATTCACCACCATTTTCATATCTAAGGCACTTTAACTTTGAATTTGATTCATTCTCAACAAGGGCTTTCCATCTTTTAAAAGTCTCAAAAACATCAGATTTACGTTTAATACAATAAATCCATACCTTTCTTGTAGCATCATCAATGAAAGTAACATAATAATGGGATCCTCCATGAGAAGCTACATGAGCTGGTCCCCACACATCTAAGTGTACAAGATCCAATTTCCGCTCCTTCTTAGTTGCCCCAACTTTGAGAAATCTCACTCTCTTTTTCTTTCCAAAGACACAATGCTCACAGAAATCAAGATCTAAATCTTTCAAATCTGATAAATTACCCTTAGCCTTTAAGATTTGCATTCATTTTTGACTCATATGGCCCAACCAGTTATGCCACATGCATGCATTTGAATCTAAAGTAGATAATGCAAAAAATGAATAAGTAACACAAGTAGATAAATATAATGTTCCTACCTTCTTACCTCTTGCCACAACAAAATCACCCTTGGTGAATTTCCAAGAGTCTCCTGTAAAAGTAACCATGCAACCAGCTTCACCTAGTTGCCCTGCAGAAATAAGATTCCTCTTGAGGCTTGGCACATGCCTCACATCTTTCAATACCCATGTATTTCCATTCTACAATTTTAGATGAACTTCCCCTTTACCAGTAATACTACAAGGTTCATCATCACCCAAATAAACATGCCCAAAATTTCCCTAGACATAATTTCTGAAATAACCCTTATTAGGGGTTGCATGGAAAGAAGCTCCTAAATCTAAAACCCATGATTCAATTCTATTATCTAAAGAAAGAATAAGAGCATCTTGCATTACCTTTGATGTAGTAAGATTTTCTTCTTTACCTTTGTCTGGTTGTTGGTTCTCTTTATCCTTTGACCAAAAATCTTTCTTTGCATGTCCTTTCTTTCCACATTTCCAACAAGTAATTCCCTTACTTCTGGATTTAGATCTGTATCCCTTGACTTTTATTTCCCATTACTCTTACTCTTAGATCTCTCCTTCTTCATACCCTTGCTTTCTACATTCAAAGCATTCTAAGATGATGATTCCTCTGTACTCTTCCTACGAATTTATTCATTCAAGATTATACTAACCACATCATCAAACTTCAAAATATTATTAGCATATGTTGTATTACTAACATCCATTACCAAGTTATCCCAACTATTAGGGAAATAACATAAGAATAAAAGTGTTTTTACTTCATCATCAAATGGTATTTCAACCGATTTTAACTGATTTATAATAGATCGGAAATCATTCAAATGACTAGATGCAGATCCACCTTCATGCATCTTAGAACTAAATAGTTTCTTCATCAAATAAACTTTATTTGAAGCACTATGTTTTTCATATAAATTAGCAAGAGATTTCATTAACCCTACCATAGAATTTGCTTCTGTAATATTGGAAGCCACGGATGCTGTCTAGGCTCAATCTTATAGATCCCAAATCCTTTCTATCAAGAATCTTCCATTCTTCATCAGTCATCTTCGTAGGTCTAGAATTCTCATCCAACGGTAAATACAAATCTCTTTGATACAGATAATCCTCAATCTGCATCTTCCATAATTGATAATTTTAGTCGTCAAAACTTATCTACCTTGTATTTGTTTTCTTCTGCCATTGTTGTAGCTCCCACTCAATCAGAAAACCCTCTGTGAGTAAATCTGTCAACACAAAAAACCCTCAAACAAATCTATGATACCAGTTGTTGGGGTTAGCACACTGGTTGTATAGATAATATATCAGATCTAAGCATACATGTCAAATAAAAGTGGATATTATACCAGAAGAAATATACAAAACAAGAGACATAAATCAACACCAGATTTAACATGGTTCACCCAGTGTGGGCTACGTCCACCAAGAAAGTAAGCCAATATATTATCCAAATCTTTGACAATATATACAATGAAGATTTACAATCTTCCACACCTCTCAGATGTACATTACTTTCTTTCTCTCAAGTTTTTCCTTCATCACCAAGAATTCTCTCTCTCACCAAATTTTGCAAGTTCTTATTAATTCTTGTTAATCTCTTACTTCTAAACCCTATGACTTTTATGCTTATATAGTCTTTTATAGACTTAGGGCACTTATCCATGCAATTATAATCAATAGATATACTTTAATGCTAAAAATAGGTCTAATTCCCTAGAATTAATTAAAACATCATAGCACAGGTAACTGATGCCAGTTAGCCCTAACCAATGCCGGTTCCTTCCTTGCCTGACTGATGCCAGTCCTCGGTGACCAATTCTGGTTCCCCCTTAACCAATGACAGTTACTGTATTTTCCAGCATGTTTTCATTGCATGCTAAAATGAAGTAATTGAGCTCCACAACTCAACAACAAGATGGATCTGAGATAAGTATGATTTTTCTGGAAAAAATGAGACCTACAAGGATTCCAAACAAAACCACCTATAGAAGGATAGGATTACCCTAGGTGCTAGTGTCCAAACTGGGCACCAGTATACTAGAAACATCTTTGGAGATGATCTTTTCAAGGTCTAAACTTATCTTATTACTTTACTTTTTTTTGCATCCACTTCGCTATAAAGTTTTATTGTCGCACCTGAACCTATAAAAAACCCCTAAATTCTTGCCTAAGGCTCAAATGCACATTAGATGGAATAAATAATGTATATTCTTGAGTCAGATTGACCTTTCTAGTCATCCCAATGTGATTGTCACTGAGTGTTGCACTACATTTTAGACTTAATGTAGTTCTATTGTTTGTGATAGAATAGTGTCCCTTAAAGTTAGGTTTCCCTTGTCCCATTCACATGAAGATAGTGGGATACAACTAATTTTTCCCCAAGATGAATGTGTGAGATGGAATTCAGAAATAACCCCTCATATGCAGTGAATAATGTATCCCAAAGTGTAGTCCTTGAGTGTTATTTTTGTTTATGTGGTAGATAGAAACCAATAGCCTGATTTCTATAGTTGTGTGACTATGTCCTTTGAATAGTAAGTAAGTAATGTATATATATGATTCTTTTACTTGAATTTCATCATTAATAACAATAAAATCCAACCCAAATAAATCATAAAGGTTTTAAAAAAGATAAATTTTTATGTGGCATTCAAACACGGGAAAAGAAGGAAAGATGAAAAAGTGCCCAAAGGGGACAATAACACCTGAGCGCTCATGTACCTGATGGGCAGTATATCCAGGATGCTCTTAGGATAGAAAAAGAAATACTGAGTTGGGTCATATGTTGTCCAATTTCCAAAAGTAAAGTAGTAATTCTATAAAATCAAATGAAAAAAGTATAGAAAGGATAAAACAATGTACAAGAAAAATAAGTGTTGTTATTATTTAGTTTTCTTTCTTAGGAATCATACATATAATGACATACCTAAAGGCATGATGTAATAGTACTAAGCACATAATTTTATGTCTATAAGGTGCTACTCTTTCCCTTTCAACATGCAAATTATCATAAAATATTCACAAACCCCCGCGAAGCTTAGACACAACATTACATGTAGAAGTTTTTGGTAGTGTTGATGCTAGAATAAGCCCGCTCATGGAGGCATATATCATGTCAATGGAAAAGAAGATAGATAAACTAACTAAAAATAATGTTGGGGAGACTTGCAACAGTATATGGTAAACTAATTGTGAAGTGGAGGGGCATAACCCAAGACAACTGCCCTTGATGCAACATTAAAGTAATGCTTATGGCTTGTGAAATCTGCAACAAATTACATGATGTCAAAAGGTGTCAACTACTACAACATACAATTAGAACAAAGGTGTCCTACTACTGTAAGATATGTGAAGTGCATACACATAATACAGAGGACTACCACATAATCAAAAAAATTCACAAATCACGATCCTTGGGGTTGAGACATGCAACTATGGAAACAACAAAAATAACACATACAAAAACCACAATAACAAGAATAACAATGAGGAACATGATGGAGACATGTGATGGTGACGTTTTGGAAGAGGAGGTTGATGTGGGGGAAAATTTATGATAAGATCTCGATATAAATACAAATCACCATATCATTACCAATGTGATTACCTCGTTTTCCCTTTATGCGAATATCATGGGAAAGAATAAAAGGTAGAAGATTGTCCCAAAGGAAACTACCTAGACATGAAGCAAAAAAAGGACATCCTAAAGGAAACCAAATAATTGGTGTGAGAACTACAAGGTGAAATTGAGTTCCTAAGGGAAAAAGTGCATACCAGGAATGAAGTACAAAGGATGTCTGACTTTGAAAATGAAGAGAGGAAAGAATTATGAGAATTTTATAGGATGTTATGCACTGAAGGAGTAATCCCTTTTCTTAGCCAATGGTTATCTCATCAAATACATAGTATGACACTTAGAAATTGACTAGGGTAGGCAAAAAATAAATTAGTCAAGTTATCAAGAAAGGAGGATTTTGAGAAGGAAATCTTGGTTAATGCATGCATAGATGGATGAGACATTAATGCCATCTTGGTAGAAATGGGAGCTGAAGTAAATATTCTTATAGTGGATACGTGGAACAAAATATTATGACCAATGTTATACCCATTACCTCACATTCTATTCATGATAAAAAATACACACATTATACCTATCGGGTTATTTAAGCACGCCATCATTAACATACTGGGAGTAAGGTTCTTTAGATATTTTGAAGTAATAAATTTGGTTGAGGAAGAAAAATTTCTAGCACTATTAGGAATACCATAGTGTTATGAAAATAATGTCAATATCTACTTTAAGAATCATTATATATTTTTTGAAATCGGCACACAACGTATGATTCTTCCCATGGATCCTAATTAGGGCATGTCGTATGTCAAATATGTTGAAGAGCACGAATACTTGGAAAATATATACAACATAAAGGATGAAGGATTATAAGAATTTGAACTACATCATGATGGATTTCTACAATGGTATTATGCTTACTTAATCTTATATACTACCAGTGCGGTGTGTGAAAATTGGGCACATGGGTCTTATGAGTTGGTTTGGAGTCATTGAGGCACCGTAAAATCAAGTAAGAAACTGTAGAGTAAAACAAGAAAAAATTATATGAGAAGGTATATCATAAATTTTATAAATGAAAACAAGTTTCCGAAGCCGAGCTATTAAGGTGGTGTAAGTGTCCAAGAATATCTAAACCAAATAGAGACATATATGCCTCTATAACAAACATAAATAAATTTTATTGTGTATACAATATGAGGTATAATAGATAGATGGTGGGAAACCCATTGAACACACTTGAAAACATGAACTCGATAAGTAAATCTATGTGCACAAAGTTTGAAGAGGGAAATCAAATGCAAATACTTCCTAGTGGAGTAACAAAACCAAAAGAATATATAAGGAAATGTGAAAAGGCTTGGAGCTCGGGTGCCAAAAATCTCAAACTAGAACCATGGGTACATACCTTCTATCATACAGTACAAATTTGGGCACGTGTATGGTATTTGGACTATAAAGTGCATCAAGGAACATCTAGCTGGGAAGGCCTAAAAACTAACTTTATGTAAACATTATCCTGTACAATATAAGATAATTAGAATGTATCGATTACTACAAAGCATCAAGAACACAATATTTAGAAACTAGCAGTTGCACATGATTTGTAAGTTACACTGGAGAGGATATTAATGTTAAGTTTGTTGGAGTTTTAATTTTCAGTGAAGTGTATGTAAACTTAAAACTAAACAAAAACTTGTCTAGAAACAGGGAATAATAAAGCACATGGCACACTATTATAATGCAAGCTTATTGTTTTAGATTGCTTCATTTAGCATAACCAATAATCACCACAAGAATATTCTGCCTTTTTAAAATGAAGGAAATGGTTCTCATTTCTCAAAAAAATTTCTCTTACAACAATCTTGGAGTTAATTTTCATTACACGTAATGAACACATGAACCAAGCAAACACTTCCACATAACCCCCACAAGTTTATGTGGATTTTTGTTCTATACTTGCCAATTGCATTGTGCATATACTGCAATCAACGATATCCATGAAACCACATTTTTTGAGCACGTAATTTGGCCCAAGTACACGAATTTCTCCCTAAAATGGCCTAAAAAAACAGAAGCAACTGTAAGCTAATCAACAATCCTCTATGTATGTAAAGTGATAATAATTTTTTTGGTAAACAAATTAGGTGTTTGGGAAAGCAGACTAGGTTAAAAACAAAGAAAATATTTTTATTCAAATCCAAAATAGAATCGATCTATTTGGAAAATCTGAGGCCCAAAGAAACATAAGAGTTTTCATTTTTAGATACAATAAAATGAAAAGCTATAAGGCACGCATTGTTTCCACTACAGCCTCACACTACAACGATCTCTTATGAAAAAAAAAAGCCAAATAACAAAACAGGTTGCAGGTATAGGTTGAAGTGGCTAGTATTCAAAACTATAGTTTTTATCAGGATTTGACCTTACCACCGGCTATAGAAAATCTCAGTATACTTATCCTTGAGCCAGAAAAATCCCTTTCTGAATGATCCCTTAACCTTGCCCTCGACAGTGTACACCTTATAGCTTGCCACCCTCTTCTTCCTCTTCACTCCAGGATCGTTGATTCCCCAAAACTTGGAAGAAGAGGAAGATGAGGAATTGCTCATGAGTTACAAATTACACCGGAAAGAATGAAAATATAAATTTTGGTGGATTTTTATTTTGTCATGAAATGTATGCTATCTGATAAAAACAAAACTTCTTATTATGCCTTCATGTTGTCCATATTTGTTTGTGATGAATGTACATACCCTATTGCAAAAATCTTATTTTTCCATGCCCCGAAAAAGGTGAGTTGGAGGGTTTAATATTTGTTTTTTTCATTTGGTGAAATAGTCCCATGGGACATTATTAATATTTATTTTTCATTTGCATTGTAACCCCTTGGCATGCCTAGCGCTACAAGTGGGAGTCTCTTTAGTTAGTCTTAATGTGCACATAGGTTAGTTAATTTTAATTATTTAATTAAAAATAAATAATGTGCACATAGGTTAGTTACTTTTATTTATTTAATTAAAAAATAAATAAAGTGCACATAGTCTTAGTATTAAATATTTTAATGAGAGTTTATGTTTTCCCTCCAAAAGGGAACATGTCAGGTCTTTATTGGATATTGCACCCCTTAGTTCTATAAAAGGGAGGTCACATTTCCTTAGAGGGGCATATTGATTGATCATTTGATTTCACTCCATGCTTGGAGTATTGGGATGTATGCCCTAGTTCTTGCATTTTGCTCTCTCTCATTTGGAAACCATTGTTGAAGATATTGAAGATCTTATTGTTCTCTTTCATTGGGATCTCTTGTGTTGGTGTTGGTGCATTTATTTGGATAATAAATCTATATGTTCTTGAATATTGTGAAGGGTTTTGTGGTGCTTTTATTGTTGCTCTTATTATTGCTGAAATTATTTTAGCCATAGCGACTTGGTTTGGTGATGATTTGTCCTTGTTTTGATACCATAATTGCTAGATCTACAGATCTGCTATATGTTATTAATTATTTCAGAGCAAAGGGCTAATTTTTGGTTTATTTAGAGGTTAGGAGAGAGCTGAAAATTATTTAATTTTTCCTCTAACCCTAGCGACTTGAAATCAGTTTTCTGGGGCTGTTTTGGCTAGATTTTAATGCTCATAAAATTTAGATACTTAATGCAGTAGAAAGCCCTAAATTTCTAGTTTATTTTGCATCTTGTTTCATAGAAAAACTCTAAGTATTGAAGGAGTTATGAATTTTCCAAGTTTCAGCTGTCCTGGGAGCATTGTTATTGATTAATTGTTATAAAATTTAGATCTGCTGTTTGGGGCCAATTTAATATTACATGTGATTGTAGAAGTTAGGAGAAATAAGGAGAAGGTGATTTCATTATTTATGGAGTAGATTTGGTGCCCTAAATGTGCTGAGGCGACCTATTTTTTAGGTCAAAATTAGGGTTTCGTGTTCGCTGTACCAAATTTGGTTTTGGGATATTATTCTTCATATTTTTCTGGTCCAATATCCAAAATTTGAAGATCATTTGGACTTGGATGGTCTAGAGCAAAGATATTAATTTTAGAAAATTGCAGTAGTTGGGGTTTGAATATTAATTGTTTTCTTGCAGCATGTGATCAGATTTGTGTTAATTCCTAACTTGTCCTAGAAGGGGACATTACAGTTGTATCAGAGCTTCCTTCCTCTATTCGTGTGGGTCATTTGTGGATGTAGGATTTGTATTTTCATATTTGTATGCAGAGATAAGAGGCTCAGTGGAATCATGGAGTTAATGAGTGAAGGTGTGTTAAAAGAAAGGCTCATCAGGGTTGGAAAGAAGCTTAAGCATCCACACCATTCAACAGATGTCTTTCTTAAGGACTTGTCAGAAGCAGCAGGCCTTTTATCCATGGTGAGACAATCAAATTATGAGTAAATGATTTTTGCAATGCATCCTTTGATAAGTCATTTGTCTAGACCCAAGTTTTTGAGACATGCAGATCCGGATGTAAGACTTGTAGTCACCACTTGTATGAGTGAAATTATGAGAATAACGGTTCCTAAACAACCATACAATGATAGCATCATGAGAGAGGTATTCCACTTGGTTGTGGGGAGTTTTAAGGTTTGAATCAAATTGAAAGTTCTTTTTTTGCTAAAAGAGTTACAATTTTAGAAAATGTTGCTAAAGTTAGATCTTGGAATGCTCTAATGTTAGATCTTGAGTGTGACGGTCTTATTCTTAGAATGTTTGAGCAATTCCTTGATACTATGCATGAGGGTTATGGGGAAAACGTCGTTTCATCAATACAAGAAATTATGTCTCTTATAATAAATGAAAGTGATGTTATTAACGAGCCATTATTATCTATCTTGTTGACAGGATTAAGAACAGATAAGGAGAAAATCCAATTGCACATGGGCTATTTTAAAGGGTTACAGAAAATTGTGAGGGAAAATTAAGGCCACATTTGGTGGAGGCACATATGGAGGTAAATAGTGATGATTCATATTTTGATTCCTATGATACTAATATTGAGCATGTTGTTGATGAACATGAGCAATAGGAAAAAAGTAAAATGTAAGAGAAGTGGTCCAACAACTTCATGAGACATTAAAAGGAAAAGAAGAAAGGAGAGATGATGACATCGTTATGGAAAGGTATAACAACTCTTATGCCAATTGTTTTTATGCATTTCCTTTACCTAGCTTCTTACCACAAGGGGAAAAAATTATGGAGACATTTTATAATTCTTTGGCTACTAATTATATGGAGAGGGACATGAAGATGGCACATGATAGGACATCTATCTCCTATTTTGATATGCAGTGGTGATTCATCACACAAGCAAGCATATGGAAATGTGAAAGCAAGCTCTAAGGGTAAAGAGGTAATGGAAAACAAATTTGGTACACATGTAAGTTTGCACTCTTTTGTTGATGGGGTTAAACTTGACATCAAGGATACTAATATGTACTTCATTTTTACCACTTCATATTGTATGTTTTGCACAAATCCATATTGGGGAGTATTGGGTGAATTTGTGAAAGTTAGTTTGTTAGTTTGGGTCCTTTGAGGGAGACTACATTGGTTTGGCACCTTCTTGTTGGTTGGGTACATAAAGTTGATATTATCTTGAGCAAAAGTTCTAAATTATATATGACAAGCTTAAGCATTGGAAAGTGTGAGGGGACTTTGGAAGAAGAAAATGATGAAGGAAAGAGTGTTGTCCTTAACTCAGAAATTATGAGTTTTGTATATGATGGGAACAGCCCAAGGTATGGTCTTTCTTATTTTATTTCTCCTAATATGTTGAGCTTTGATGGGTATGTTCATAAGCATGTTAGAGGGATGGATATGAGGCATATTGGTCATATTTTGATTGGTATTTTTGTTCCTAACACTTGGGTGCATGAGGAACATAAGGGCAAAGGAGAAAGAGTGATTAATACTCTTTCACATGGAAGTATGATAAACAGCCCACATGAAGTCCAATCCCAGGTATGAAGAGAGATAGATTATGGTTGCATACTTTTCCATTTCAGATTTGTATTTCTAATGAGAGAACATGCAAGTGATAGAGATAAAATGAGGATTAGGGAATGCAAAATGGAGCAAGAAAGACTCCTTGGGACAAGATCATTCACATGGGCACTCAAAGGTATGGGAAACCAATGAATATTTTCAAAAGAAATCAGATCTGATTTTCTGATTTTTACAGCTGATTTCATGTGTTCAAGTGAGGTCTCAGGTTTGAATATGGTGAAACAAAAGTGTTGGCAAGCATATCCTAACATTGGTAGATCTAGGAAATCAAAGGGAAGAGGTACTATTTTTGAGTAATAATGATGATTTTCTGTTCAAAGAACTTGTTAAGACAGCCCTTATGGATTTTGATTGTTCAATACTTGTGATGGTACACTTGGACATGAGCAAGAGGACAAGTTGTATTTCATAGTTGGTTATCTTTCTCATTGCATGATTTACACTCGCCTAGATGGAAGGTTGGCTAGAATTGGGAGAGAGAATTTCAGTCACTGATGGAGTCCCTCTTCCTCAACTACTTGGTTCTTCCTTCACATGTTGAGGATAAAAAATTTGAAGTATGACAACTATTGTCCCACCATTTCTATGTTTGTCATCACTATTACCAGCCTCTCCTATCACTTCTACAGTTTAGATTTTTGTCCATGCAGGTTGATGGGCTATGGTTGTTGTTGATTGATTGTTGGCTTGTGCATGGGTGAATACCTTGGGGATGGATTATCAGCCATCTTTAGTGTCTGATTTTTGAAGGAAGAATGCATGATTACAGCAGTGGTGGGAGCCACATAACAGATTTTGGGGATAGCCCATACATGAGAAAGATTTGGGAGCTCTCCATGCCTTGGAGACATGAAGAAGAAACAGGAAAAGTGTTTCTCAACACTTGTTTTTCTAATGATTTTGCTTCATGTGCAGTATTGAAGAAATGTGATGGAAGATTGATGTCCTATTCATTTCATGAGGGCATTTTTGAGTGGGAAGCCTTGGAGCTTAGCAAGGTTCATCCTATTGATGACTCTCTATGCCATATTGAGGACACCATCTATGGGAGCACACGTTATGGAGCTGATGACCCGTATTTTTGGATTGACATAAGTGAAATAAATTTTTTCTTTCCAACTCTTCGCCACTTGATAGGCACCGGATCGAGGCTTTGGATGCACCACCCCACATCTTCTATTTGGGGCATGATGCATGGATCTATGAGCTTGCTATTGCTTGAGGGAAAACAATTTACGAGAGGGGAGGACTGTAATGTCCCCTTTTTGAGACATTATTAATATTTATTTTTCATTTGCATTGTAACCCCTTGGCATGCCTAGCACTACAAGTGGGAGTATTTTTTAGTTAGTTTAATGTGCACATAGGTTAGTTACTTTTATTTATTTAATTAAAAAATAAATAAAGTGCACATAGTCTTAGTATTAAATATTTTAATGAGAGTTTATGTTTTCCCTCCAAAAGGGAAAGGGAGGTCTTTATTGGATATTGCACCCCTTAGTTCTATAAAAGGGAAGTTGCATTTCCTTATAGGGCATGTTGAATGATAATTTGATTTCACTCCATGCTTGGAGTATTGGGATGTATGCCCTAGTTCTTGCATTTTTCTCTCTCTCATTTGGAAACCATTGTTGAAGATATTGAAGATTTTATTGTTCTCTCCATTGGGATCTCTTGTGTTGGTGTTGGTGCATTTATTTGGATAAAAAATCTGCATGTTCTTGAATATTGTGAAGGGTTTTATGGTGCTTTTATTGCTGTTGTTATTATTGGAATTATTTTAGCCATAGCGACTTGGTTTGGCGATGATTTGTTCATGTTTGGATGCCATAATTGCTAGATCTGCAAATCTACTATATGTCATTAATTATTTCAGAGCAAAGGGATAATTTTTGGTGTCTTTGGAGGCTAGGAGAGAGCTGGAAATTGTTTAATTAATTTTCTCTAACCCTAGCGACTTGAGATCAATTTTCTGGGGCTGTTTTGGCTAGGTTTTATTTCTCAGAAAATTCAGATCCTTAATGCGCTAGAAAGCCCTAAATTTCTAGTATATTTTGCATCTTGTTTCATAGAAAAACTCTAAGTATTGAAGGAGTTATGAATTTTCCAAGTTTCAGCTATCCTGGGAGCATTGTTATTGATTAATTGTTGTTATAAAATTTAGATTTGCAGTTTGGGGTCAATTTAATATTACATGTGATTGTAGAAATTAGGAGAAATAAGGAGAAGGTGATTTCATAATTTTTGGAGTAGATTTGGTGCCCTACATGTGTTGGGCAACCTACTTTTTAGGTAAAAATTAGGGTTTTATGTTGGTTGTACACAATCTGGTTTTTGCATATTATTCTTCATATTTGTGTGGTCCAGTATCCAAAATTTCAGCTCATTTGGACTTCTCTAGACAAAGATATGAATTTTAGAAAATTGCAGCAGTTGGGGTTTGAAAATTATTTATTTTCCAACAGCATGTGATCAGATTTGTGTTAATTCCTAAACTTTTCCTAGAAGGGAACATTACAGAGAATAAGCAATCAAAAATGTCACCTTTTTTTGTGCATATTCTGCAATCTCTGCATTCCATGCGGCCACATATCTTTTTGGCATTTTGTCTAATAGTTCACGTGGACACGATGGTAGCATGTATGGTAAATGGTTTAAAAAAATAGAATCGTTCGAAGAAAAAATAAAACCACTACAAAAGTTTCCAATACCCCAATATGAAAAATCTAAAGATTGAGACTTTATGCTATAGATAAAGTGATCACTAATTTAAATATACATTTACTGAACTTTCATAAGTTATATATATATATATATATATATATATATATATATATATATATATATATATATATATATATGTATATGTATATGTATATGTATATATGTAGGTATATGTATAGGGTGAAGGGGATATAGACAGACGATAGAATATAGATTTTGATAGTAGGTGGGAGAGGGTACTGTTCCTTTTCCCTTGTCTCTGTGTCTGGAGTGCTTGTGGTGAGAGGGAGGATGGGATGGATAGGGGATATGGAGAGAGAGGATGAGGAGGAGGGGGAGAGAGAGAGAGAGGGAGAGAGGAAGAGGGGAAGAGATGGAGAGGCGACGGGAGAGTACAGATATGACAAGAGAGAGAGAGACAGAGGACATATACCATAAATATTAATACATCTATATATATTATATACATATATATATATGGTATGTATATACATATATATATATCTATATATATACATATATATTTATATACATATATGTAATACATATATATATATACATATATATGTATATACAGATATTGTATATCTATATATATACAATATATGTTTATACATAATATGTATGTATATACATATATGTGTATATATGTATATGTAGATGTACATACATACTATCTATATGTATATGTATGTAATATATTATAATATAATATATATGTATATATATATATATATATATATATATATGCTATATGTGTGTGTGTATATGTAACACACACACATATATGTATTTTATGTATGTATGTATGGCATGTATGTATAGATATATATAATACATATATACAACACAAACACACCTAATACCATATACAATATACATATACATATAACATATAGATATTACTATGTGTGTGTGTGTGTGTGTGTGGGGTGTGTGTGTGTGTGTGTGTGATATGTATGTAATAATATCTAACATAGGCAGCCTACTACATAATACATAGACAGACAGTATCTGACACACCCACACACATGGTAGATAGATGACAGTAGACAGAGAACATATACAGAGACATATGAGATACATAGACTAGAAGAATCATAGCTACAGACATAGAAGAGAGAGATATATATATATCTATATATCGTGTGTGTGTATGTATATATATATATATATATATATATATATATATATATGTATATGTATATATATATATATACATACATACATATATATCAGTACCAAGATACCCAACTAACTACAATGTTTATCTATTTTTAGGATTGTATATTATCTTCAATATGATTTCCCATTCTTTACTTTGTAATAAGAGAAATCATTTCCTTCTATAGTTGCAATCTTGCAGATATGCACAGTTAAATTCCAACAACACTGTTCTAGCATAAATATTTTTGGTGAACAGTCATCTTGGTGAGTAATTATTTTTGGGATTACAAATCTCGGTCTTATGAGGTGGACTAGGGGCATCTAAGGTCTACAACTATAATGGAGGGGGGCATATTCAACCTTATTTTACTCCGTAGCAGCCAGGGCATACCTCCTATGTCTACAATCAACCTCCTGGTTACGTAGATGGCTCGGTGAATAACTACAAAAACATTGTCATAAAATCTTGAGCAAAGCATTTTTCTATACTCCTTCCTTTTCTTGACCTTGATCCACCCTTTAATAAAGGACATCAAAACACACTTCTCAAAAGGATGAGACTGTAAGGGGCTCACAAAATCAGAGGGATGGAATTCCTTTATTGCAGCCAACATGTTAAGCTAAGCCTCACTGCTTTCTCGGATGCTCATAATGTTGAGAGGAAGGGCTCAAAATCCCCCCACTTGAAGCAGCCCTAACCACAAGTGCTTCAGAACAAACATGAACCCCTTCAATGCTGCCATTACACATAGTTAGGCAATCCAAATTTTGAAAATGAAAAGAGAGAGTGATGATTCAAAGACTTCATTCATCATCTGGTTTATAAAGGCATATAGGTTAAGAGTGATGTAGGATAACAAACAAGTGACATGTGGAACTACACCTTGCTAGGTGTATGCTTCAGTGAAACGACTAAATTAATTTTGTTGACCGTTAATTTTTTTTGTTGATATTTTGGTGTTGGCTTGTATGATTATAATTGAGGGCTCTTATTTGGATTTTATTTTTCTTTGAATTAACCTCATAATTTTTAGTTGGGTATCTTGGTACATGATGAACCAAAGCCTGTGTGCCAAATTTAAGGATGAAATCGATGTGATGTTAGCTGCTGGAGTCATTGTGCCAATAAAATAATCTGATTAGGTAAGCCAAATGGTGATAGGTGTTAAGAAATATGGGTGCATAATATTTTTTTACACCACTTACTGCAGAAATTATGGAAGGAGTGGCTAAAAGATAAATCTCCACTTTCACATATGGGTTTTTGGATATCATCAAGTACAAATAACTTTAAAAGATCATGTAAAAACCCTTTTCTATAGAATGAGTATCATTTGCTTACACAATTATGTCGTTTAGGTTGAAGAACATGCCTATAATCTTCTCGTGAATTGTTGTAGCCATGTTTAAAAACTTTATACTTAAACTATTACATGTATACCTCGATAATTATATGGTATATGAAATGGTAAAATATCATTGTGAATGTTTGCACTCAGCATTGTAGGTAGTTACAAATATCTTTGGATTTAAATAAGTGTGTGTTTTCGAATCTTTTAGGGACATTGTTGGGACATATCATTTGCAATGATGGCTTACTTGTTGATTTGGAAAATATTGCAGTTATTTTTCACTTAGATACTCCATAAACACAAGGGGATAAACACATATTCCTTGAAATTTGTGGGTATTATCAAAATTTCATTCTAGGATATGTGAAAATAGCCATACCCTTAGCGAATCTATTGAAGAAACAATGACCATTTGAATGGGGCACGCATGGGGAACATAATAAAAAAAATGCATTTGAATAATTAAAGGAATGCCTCTTTAGTATGCCAATATTAAGGTTTCCATGACTAGGACAAGCCATTTCATGTACATGTGGATGTATCTGACACAATGTAAGGGGAAACACTTGTACCACTAGGAGAAGATAATGTGGATCATCCAATATTTTTTGCAAGTAGAAAATTGACGTCCACAAAACAAAAATATACTCCAATAGAAAGAAAAGGGATTTCAATGGTTTATGCACTACAAAAATTTAGATAATATCTTCTGGCGACACCATTTTTCTTCTATATTGTTCATATGAAACTGAAACATTTAGTTAGCAAGGCAGTGTTACATGGGCACATCTACAGATGGATCATCTTGTTTCAAGAATTTTAGTTCTCAATAATAGTTGAGCTTGGTAAAAACAATGCGAGACCTGATAATCTCTCGTGCATCACTACTAGACATAAGGAAGAAACAATAGAGGATGGAATGCATGATGAAAAACTACTAAAAATTATAAGTGTACCAGATGAACTAAGTGATATCACATTGTTCCTTAAAACTAGAATCATGTCAGATAACTGTAGTACCCAATAGAAGAAACAAATAGCTATCAAGGTTTTCCCTATAAAATAATAAGTGACGCACTATACAAGATGGGGAGAGATGAAGTATTAAGAAGTTGTGTAATGGAGCATGAACAAAAATATATTTTACATGAAGCACATGAAGGGGTAACAAGAGAACATTATGTTGGGGATGTCACTATACACAAATTTTAGCAGTAGGACTATGGTGACAAAACTTATTCATGATGCGAAGCAATATACACATAACTACAATATTTTCAAGCACTCTAGAAAGCCAAACATGAGGGATGTGATGCCTTTTCATCCAAAATTAACTCAATAACAGTGGGCAATATATTTCGTAGGGCCAATTTATATAGTCATGTGATAGAGTTGAGCACATTATATCATCACAATAATATAATATTTAACCAGATGGACTGAAGCTGCACCAAAAAAGTATTTTACAACAATAAAAAATAGGTTTATATAGGAAACTATTATTAGTACATATGGATATCCATTAAGCTTAATAAGTGATAAAGGAACTCGTTCCCTAAATGAAACAATGTGCATACTTCTATTAGAATTCATGGCTGCACATCGTAAAACTACAATCTATCACCCACAAGAAAATATAATAGTTAAATCATTCAAAAAATATTGAGTAGTGCTTTGGATAAGATACGTGAAACTAGGAACAAAAATTGGGATGATAAAGATTCAACAGTGTTATGAGCATATGGGACAACCTACAAGCAATTAAAAACACTAACACCTTTCCAACTAGTGTTCGAAAAAGAAGCAATGCTACTAAACGATTTTAGATTCCATCACTAAGGATAATATGAGTTACGAATTTGGATGATGATGCCTCAATCATAGAGTTCCTAAATAAACTTATGCGGATGGATGAGAGAATGGCATATGAACGATGGATCTAAGATGTAGAAAAGGAATGACAAAAATCATGGCATGATAAACAAATAAAGAACAAAATTTTGACTATCGGTGCCATAATACTACTATATGACTCAAAAATTGTGCAACATGCAAGAAAACTGAAGATACATTGGTTGGGACCATATGAAATACATGGGGCATGCAAATTGAAGGATCTAGATGGAGAGTTTTTACCAGGTCAATTCAATGGGGGTAGACTAAAAAACTACTTCCAATGAAGGCCCTACTTTGTAATTGAATAAGCATATCCCAATAGGATAAGTGTTATTTCAGTTTCTAGGATAATTTCTTTCATGTACTTGGGATAGTCTTACTTTAATGCATATTTGTAATAAGTGCACATGTTGTGGCACAATACTAATCTCCATATGATATCTTCAATAGGCGTTCTCTATAATAATGATTTGGTTCTCTCATCAAAAGGTTCTCATTCACAAGTAACTAATATATTCACTACACAGAGATCCGTGCACATAATTCCTGTGGGAAGAATATGGTGAAAAGAAAACAATAAGATAAAAATTCAAACATTATGTGCATCAAGAGAAAACATAATTTGGGATTTTACATTTGGTCACGTGCCAAAAAATGAAGCACTAAACTAGTGTGGGGTACACATGAAGTTTTCTAAAATAATGGATGCGAGAAAATAAGGTATCTAGTTGGAATTTCAAGAATATTTTGGCAAGAAGGATAGTAAGATTGGTGTAGAAGAATTATTAAAGAATAATAGAACATGGTGTACTTGATAAAATTGATTAAGGAAAATGGATTTATGATGCACGCGAAATTATGGGAATGGATAAGCTAAGATGTTTTCAAGAAGGCTAGGGGGAAAGATCCAGTTATCGTGAATCATAATGTGGGAGGTTGTTAGAGCCACTTAACAATCATAATTTTTTTTTAAAAAATACCTTTTTAGAGAGCGTGATTTTTTTAATATACAAATTTTCTTTCAAAAATTTTGAGTATGTGGAGAATATATTTTTAAGGGATTTAAAATAAGTACTTTTGAATACAAAGGAATTTAAGGCAACCCATTAGTTGAGAATAAAATCACCTTTTATGGGTTGTTTATGTGTCATCATTTCATTGGTTCATTTATTGATGTGACTTGATGTGACTTACTTTATTGGCTAGTTTTTATTTCATTTTTAACTTTAATTCAAACAACTATTAGTTTTTTTTTCACATAACTACTCACGGTCATTGGTGCGCGAGAAAAAGGGAGTACATAGGGAAATCTGATGCAACCTAGGAACATAAGTTATCTGTCATAGCTAGAGGCGTAGGGATAAAGCAACACAAATCCATAAAGTTCATGGCACAAACATGCAAGTGGATAAATTCATTTATGAAAAGTTTGAAATAGGGGAAAAACATGAAAACAATAAGTGGGAAACAACTGTCAACCACTTGGTATTGAATGGAGTTAGAAAGGGAAGTGAAAGCTCATGCACTGAATGCATCAAATGAATGCGAGATTAGAATGAAAACAACGAAAAATAAGTGAAAAATTGATTATATCACCCAAAAACCTAAACCCATGTCGTAATTAGAGAACATGGCAAGATTTTATAAGTACCAAAGTTGAGAACATTGATGAAAAGCGGTAGAAGTAACTAGTGGAGAAAGTTTTTAATTTTTCATCAGAGAAAGTTGGTTATTCAAGCTACGCAAATTTTTCTTGGGTTCCATTAACATGAAGGAAGATATTATTCAATAAGAGGATGAAATTTGAGGCACTTAACTACCCCAGAGTAAATTAGAGCTGATTTCAGACTAGACAAAGCAAGAAGGTGCACCAAGAAGGGGTCGTGTGAGAATCTAATTCTTTGAGTGAGCTTGGTTCAAGAAGCTCCATAGAGTCAACGTCAGATGAATATTTAGGTAGCACCTTGATAAGATAAATCTCAGAGGAAGAGAAAGAATGAAACATTGTAGAGGAGTTGGATAGATAGGAAGTCGAAGAAAAGACAAAAGCTAGTTCATTTGTGCAAAAAAATAAAAAGGGCAAGAAAACTATTACGTTTAGTACGAAGCTTGAAAAGGATCAAAATACCGCGTCACCACCACAACTCAAATTGGAGATGCAATATCCATAAGATGTTCTGGAGGTACAAAAATGGTGACACAAACACAATTCAAATGGTGACTTGTAAGAGGTGATTATTTTAATGTTTTTTATATAATTTTAAATTTGGATATATTTTATTTTGATTTTTATGTTTAGTATACACAAATATAACAAGTTGGAATATGTATCAATTTTGTAGGTTCAAATACACCAAATACTCAAAAAGATCTAAAAAGAATGCAACGGAGTTGGACTTGATAGAAGAGGAAATCCCCATTGCAACATTCATGAATAGTTTATGAAGTTTGATTAATCCTTATATCAAACAATCTCAGTATGAAAATGACATGCTACACAATTTAAGACCAACAAATACACATTCCCTCTCATTTCTAGATTGTATGTGGCTGATTTTGCTGAGAATTACTCATTTTCTCATCAAAAGGAGATTCACACATAAAATTATCATTCTAATCAGATTATTATCATGGTTCATGTATGTTATATGCATGCACAATTAGTTTTGGATGGTGTTGAAATTACAGAGAAGTTATTGATTAAGGAGTACCAATTCTATATAATTGATGATAAGGAATGTGACACCCACTTCATACAACAATGTTTTCAATTATTTTGGTTACACATCACAGTTCAAATCCTCTTATCCCTTCTTTTTACTTAATCGATATCAATATTATCTCAAAATAACTCATTTGTGGAGTTTTTTTAGAGTGGTCGTGGGAAGAGGGAACATGATGGTGCTGATGCATGCATAAAATTTTCTTGCTTAAGTAGATTTTAGGATTCGATATAACTAAATGAAGAAAATAAATAAAACTCATAAATGAAAAGGTTTAATGATACCTATGTAGATGATCATGGGAGAAGGTGGATATAAATGTGTGCATGAAGATTCTTTTCCAAAAATCCGTGAACCTGCACACACACAAATTTTTTGACAAGAAATATATTAGATAATAATGAGGAAAGTTGCTTGGAAAAGACCAATCCCATGAACCAAATGGATTCCTTTGAAGGGTGTCAACTCACTTTTTTGACAGTTAAGCAGGATAGAATGATAAAAATATAGATAATATCAATGATGTAGAGGAAAAATAATATATATGTAATGTATGTATGCTAGGAATTAATCAACATACTTAATGATAGGTTGGGGAGGGTTGAAAATGTTTCCCATTTTTGGTTGGCCTTGTCACTCTATTTGAGGAGAAATTCTAACTACTAAGTGATTTCATCTGAGTTAAGTGTGAGGGAAATGATGCATAGGCTTAACTTGTATTCGATATTGGATTGTTTCCATATAAATGGTTGATTCACAATCAGTAGGTCAAAAATAGTGTCAGGTTCATAGGTTTCTCTTGGAAGGGTTGTCTAATATAAACACAAATTTACAAGAAACAAATGATTAACAATGATTATAAAATATCAGGAAAATGTGTCAAGATGTAAAAGAATACAAAATAGGAAGATTTTTAGCAAGGATTGATGTCGATCTAATGGATCGGTGATGATGTGGGATATTGATGTTGATCACTGTAAAAATTGTGTTGATCAAAGTATGATTGAAAAAGCCTATTATTTTGAATGGAGGATTGAATACTTTTTGAATGTAAATACTTAGATTAATGTAGTTAAATAAGAGAGTGATAAAAGCTTATAAATTCAAATAAAATGACATACCTTTGAAACCAGATGGAATTGGGATGACTAGATGTGAAGGAATATTTCTCCAAAGTGAGTTTGAGATAACAAGAGGTTCTGACCACTTCACATCTGTTCAACGGATAAAATCGAAGATCTTGGGATTTTCACCTATGAGCTTGGAGGTTGGATGTTAGAATTGATTTTGAAATCCTTGGGCAAAGGTATGAGTTTATTTTTATAGGATCAATGTCATTTCAATATATCCGCACCAATTGGCGCCAATTATGGCAAACTACACCGATTTTTGTTTAATTCGAGGAAAATGTTGAATTTGGTTTCAACCTTTTCCTTTTGCGGGGTTTTCATCTTTATGGAGGTCTAAGATTTTTTTGAGTTGATGGGTGGGTTTTTTAGGAGGTTAAGTTGTTTAAATTTATTTTATTTTTATTTGTTTTATTTATTTTGTGGTTGCAGGTGGGTATGAATGGTAAAATGGTAAGTGTAATTCGATGCCTGATAACAAAGGGGTGTCCTAGAGTGTGTACACACATATGGGAATTAGGGTGTTTTAATCATGGTGTCTACATTTTCCCCTTTTTGTCAAGTGGTTTTTGATGGACAAGTCATTGAGCACAAATGAGTGAGATGGTTGGATTTATGTTGGATATGTGACCCCCCCTTAAAATGGGGTTCGTTGCAAGCTAATGTGACAGTCACCCGTTTGAATGAACATATGGATAAATAAATTAAAGA
Organism: Taxus chinensis; assembly: GCA_019776745.2. Taxonomy (NCBI): domain Eukaryota; kingdom Viridiplantae; phylum Streptophyta; class Pinopsida; order Cupressales; family Taxaceae; genus Taxus; species Taxus chinensis. The sequence goes on along the minus strand of CM034149.1, from coordinate 906,449,965 downwards.
TGGTGTAGGATTGTATGTATTTTTGAGTAGATATGTTTCAATTTAAGATTCCCCAATACCAAGCATGAGATGTATTTCCATAAAGGTGGGCTTACGCAACCAAAAATTCAAATGATAGTGGAACCAATGGGTTCTCAACCTATAGACGTATGACTTGTAGGAAGTGGAGGGAAAAGGTTCCTGTGAGGCTAAAAAATCCATGGTATGTTGGGAAATGTAGGATCTTTTGTATGAGATAAAATTTTGGATTGTAGAGGGTTTTGGGTACTAAAAAGAAGCACATGCTTGAAAAGTGTGCATTTCAAAAGAGATTGATGTCATTTCGATGAATCGATACTAATTACAAATAAGTGCCGATTAGGTCATGAGGCCTATATATAAGATTTAGATAATCATGAGAGGTTATTATGTTTACTGTGATAATTGTTATACATTTGTATGATTTTTACTATTTTGAGAGATGGAGGGTGATGGGAGTGGATAGAGGAGATGACAACCATCTCATATAGAGGTAGGTTCATTTTTGTATTTTTAAGTATATATATATATATATATTCTATATGTGGATATATCAATGGCATTGATCACTAGGATCAACGCCGATTTTGATAGGATCGGTGCTGATTTGGTATGTTTTGAATTTTTTTGAATGGATTTTGTTTTTTTTTACTAATAATTTTCTTTGATGTGTTTTTGGATGCAAGAAAAGAGACACCTGTTGATGAGGGATAAAGTGTTTTATTTATTAGGGGCTTACGCGAGTACATGGGGGATGATGCTTGAGATATTTTGGAGGTGTTAGGGTTAGGTGGATTTTGCCACTATTGGCATGTACATCATGATTTAGAGATGATAGCGGCCTTACTAGAGTAGTGGGATCCATCCACATGGAAATTTTGGTTTCTAACAGGGGAGATGATGATCACCCTAGAGGATGTATATAAGATCTTATGATTACCTATTCAGGGTGAGTCGATTGTGCTAATTGATGAGACTGGATGGGATCCATCCACAGGGATAGTTTGTTTTCCAACAAGGGAGATGGTGATCACCCTAGATGATGTATATGTGATATTATGAATACCTATTCAGGGTGAGCCGATTGTGCTGATTGATGAGACTGGATGGGGGTGCAATGATGATGAGGTTGTATGGAGATGGTTATTTAGACATGACATACGTTACATGGGGATTTACATTTGAGGCTTTGTGGGATGATGTGATAGCTGGGGGTACCTTAATTATGATGATGATAGTGTCCTTACTAGAGTAGTGGGATCCATCCACATGGACATTTTGGTTTCCAACATGGGAGATTACGATCATCCTAGAAGATGTATATAAGATCTTATGACTACCTATTCAGGGTGAGCTGATTGTGCTGATTGATGAGACTAGATGGGCGACAAAAATGATGAGGTTGTATGGAGATGGTGCATTAGACATGACATATGTTGCAGGGGGATTTGCATTCAAGGATTTTTGGGATTATGGGATAGCTGGGAGTACCTGAATTATGATGATTACAATGGGCATTAGTTGTTACACTTTACTAGATTCTGACAGAGGCCATTTTCCATGGGAATTGGTGAGGGTTGTAGCAGACATGGTTGAGTATCAAATATTTTTTTCTTGGGGGAAAACTCTACTAGCATAGGTGTATAGGGAGTTGTGGGATTTGTTAGAAAGGAGGAGCTATAGTGTAGATTTGACATTAATTTTGTAGTGTTGGGTGTAGGAGCACATCATGAGTGATCTAGCCACATGGGCTTCCTTGGGCTAGATAACATGACATGGATTTTTATGTCAGGTTTTTGAGATGGAGGAGTGAGTTATCTCGGGATGTAGTATCTCAAAGTTTAAATTATTGCGTGGGGTTGTTGGATGGGTTGGGGGATGATGATGTAGTATGGAGGTCATATGTACGCTTCCATGTATGGCCTAGAGAGGGGGACAAGCTATGGATGATGTAATAAGAGAGATGGATGTGGGGATGGTGGAGGTAGTACATTTTGTGTGGGTGTAGTGAAATTTAGGCTTGGTACAAGATATACTAGACAATCCTATCTTCTATAGGAGAGTGGAGGGAGATAAAAAGCTACCCGCTACATAGATGCGAGATATTCAAGAGATGAGAGAGGAGGTAGCACTGATTGAGATAGATGTTGAGGTGAAACCTAAGTATGCAACAATGTAGTGGGGGAATATGCTAGCTTGAGGGAATACAAAACCTAAGTATGTAACACCCGATAATGTCTCTTCCCTCCCTGACCTTTCCCATTCTCTAGTACACAGGAGGACATGGGAGAAGGCTATAAATTCAAGGAGGAGCAAGAGAATTGAGGCATTCAAAAATTCAAAGAGATCAAAGAGCAAAGGTTTAAGTTTAATGAGAGCAAGTGAGAAAGATCTTCAGTGCTGGAGTGGAGTTGTAGGAGCAAGGTTTAGAAACAGAGTAAGCAAGTATAGGAAGGGAGAGGCTTACATTGTTGTCTCCATTTTATACTTCTTGCAATCTGTAATTGTCTATAATTAACCAATAAAATCAGAGAAAACACTTAGTTGAACTTGCACATAGAGTCCACGTGGAAGAATGGCACAGGAGCAAAAGCGTGAAGGTATAGGAAGGCGTCACGTGTGGAGGTGTAGAGTAAGACTCTCAAGGACTTAGCTGATTTTGGAGATCAGGTCTATTCTTAGAGATTGGCGTGCGGAGTACACAAAGCGATGCCGAGATTTGTGCGCCACTCTTCATGGAGATTTTGGAAGGACATGTCAACTCACTCTTGCATGGGCATAAGTTAAGAATAGATCCATCACTTCAGTTAACTATCAGCAATCTATAGATAGCATACTTGCATGTATGGCTATAATTGTAAAAAGGTGCGTGGCTGTTATTAGCATGCGACCTATTTCTGGTAGAGTTAAGTGGTGAAGGGTTAGTTCCCCACCCTATATATATATGTAATGAATTACTTAGAGAATATAGAGACATACATAGAGATACGGATGGAACCATATGTTTGGAGGAATGGAAAAACATGAGTACATGTGACTGGATAATTGTAACAGATCCATGCACGCATGCCTGGTATTGTATGAAGCTACTGTATTGTTGGTTCAATGAATAGATAAAGGAAATTGGCCGAACAAAGTGTGTGATGTGTTTTATCAATGCATGTTATTACTTTCATGATGATTTACCTTTAGCGCTTATAGATCTGGTTGGATATAAATGGTGAATGGATGGATTAGTTCCTAAAATATATGTTTACTATTTTATCATACCACCATTCTGCTACTACAACTATTAAGAGGGACCTGGTACCTTTGCGCGCTTCGGGTGAGCACTCAGCCTAGGCTGAGTGATGTGCCAGTGACTAGGTGTTAACTAACAATTCTAGGCTGCATCATTGGTTCCGTTGCCGGGACCTCTTTTTCAGTTGTTTCAGAATGGTTCGCGATGAAGACATACCGGCTAACCTTGGCAAGCATTGAAGAATGGATTCATGATCTGGAGGAAGAATACACACGGAGGTTTGACACTGGATCTGGATTTAGCGCACGTACTTGGGTAGAGCAGAATCTGTATGACAGTTTATACGAAAGCTTCTTTGCTATCTTTCCAGTAGAATTGTATGAATGGTTGACTGCGTATGCATCTAAGTGGAATTGGAGGTATCACACGCTTGTTTGGACACAGGAGGAATTTCAAACACTATATGATGCTGACCTAAGCTGGACTCACGTGGTAGATACCTGGTTTCACGGTGTCCTAAACAACTATATTTTGGAGTATTCAATTTCGACTTATTCGTGCCCAGAGGTAGCAGAGTTCCAGTTTCTACGGTATCCTAGAGGGACATATTTGCAAGGTATTCCACTGGCAATCAAAATACTAATGGTAACATTGAACTTGGAAGCTAAACCCATGGAAAGCTAAAGAATCTCCACGCGGGGGGCAGGAACAGGATTGGTGAAAGATGGCAGACCTAGCGGCAGCATGGCAGAGGGAAGAAAGGTGGCTGAAGTATGATGAGGCACGAGAGGGAATTATGCAAGAGGCAAGAAATTGTAGAATGGATGGTGTTGTGGAGAGAGATGGCTCGTGAAGGATTTGAGGCTCATGGGGAGGAAGAAGAGCAAGAGCATCAGGAACTCCCCCATCTAGGGAAGCATGACAGAGAACCCTCTTCGGCCTCACATGGAAGTGTGCCAGTAGATATGACCTGGGCCGCGGGCGCGCATCTAAGCCAACCTGTTGACCTAGCCCTTGCGCTTGGTTTTCCAGTATCTAGTACAACAGGTAAAAGTAGTTTTAATTTAGGAAGTGAAAGCACAGAAATAGGTCAGACAGTAAGTACACCAATGGCAGCACAGACAGCTTCATTATTCTTTGGGGGTACGTTATCAGGCTCATCATCTACACAGAATATGAGCACGTGCGAGTGTGGGAATCACCTCTGGAGCTGGGACCACTTCCCAGACTGTAGGGGTCCAGTATAGTACCACTGTTGGGGCACAGGGGAGTGCATCCATGGGCCCTATTCCAAATTCTGGAGGAGGATCGGGTGGTATGGGTAGTTCTAGTTCTGGTGGTTCGGGTGGTATTGGAGGAAGAGGAAACCAAGGAGGTTCTGGGTCGGGTGGTCAAGGCCCGCAGCAACCCCAGAACATTTATATGGAGATGTCCCTTCATCTCCCAGAATACAGAGGTATCGAGGATGCTGCTGAACATGTTCATATGTGTGAAATATTGTGGCGCGCAAAAGGTATTACGGCCCTGAATGCAAGGCAAGTCAATTTGCTACTACATTGCAGGCGCGCGCGCACAGCTGGTATAGGAAGTTTGACCCCAATCAAACTTGTATTGACTATGCAGCATTGAAAGATGCTTTCTTAAAAGAGTTCCACATCCCAGAGTTTGAGCAGAAGAGTATAAGCACACTCAAGGATATAAAGCAAGGCACTACTGAAAGTGTACATGAGTATGATGCACGATTTAAAACACTTCTATCCAAACTCTCTTATGACATTCATGCAAGTCAGCATGCACAATGGTTTTTCAGGGGACTGATTACCCCATTTCGAAGAGCACTGTCACATAAGACTTATACCAATCCACACGAAGCATTGGAAGCCACTTTACGCACTGAAGCAGTTGGGAGTATTGACACTGGAGTTAGTCCATTTTTGGAAGCTCAGATAGCGGCTATGGCAAAACAGTTAGAGAAATTATCGGCAAACTCAGCTCATGAAACGCGCTCAGGGATCTGGTGTACAGATTGTGAAGTGGAAGGGCACACTAAGGATAGTTTCCCTCACAGAACTATACGTTCATTGTTATTAGACTGTGAGATTTTCCATTTGAACCATGATGCTAGTCACTGCCCCCTCCTACAACGCGCGATCAGGAAGAATGTATCCTCCTTTTGTAAAATTTGTAGGTCCACGACCCATGATACTGAGGACTGTAGATTGATTGGCCAGATCCATGATGCCATTGATATTGGGGTCAGACAGGCGAGTGTGGCTGATAATTCTAAAGGGAAGAATGAGCATCAGGATAGGGATTATAATAAAACCCGCTATGACAGGAATGACGGAAGGTTTGAAGGGGCTCGTGAAAGGGGATGAGGATATAGAGGCAGATATGGAGGATGAGGCCGAGGTGGAGGAAGGAGTGAATTCCCTCAAGGAACTTGCTATACATGTGGCTCACCTGACCATTATAGGTGCGAATGCCCACAGAATATTTCCTGTTCATTTTGTGGAAAGGGGCATAGTTATGAAGAGTGCCCAGACTTGTATGAGCATCTCAGTAAGCAACACAAGCAAGAAAACAAGGGCACGGGGATGGTTAGAATCTAGCACATGATAGAGAATCAGTGGATGCCAAAGTTAACACCAGAACCTGAGGTGGTAACAGTCAAGATAACCACACGAGCTGAGGCGGCACACGTAAGAGAGGTGTTGCAACAGAAGCTGACAATCACTAGGGAGGAAGTTTTGCATGCTAGATATCCAGATCCAGCTCATCAGAAAGAAGTCTATCAGGACACAATGGAGGTCCTTAGGAGCCTTCAAGGTGAGATACAAGGTTTAAAAGAGCAGTCTCAGAAATTGGAGCACAAGGATACAGAACAAGCCCCGTCGGATATTGACGACATCAGAGAGGTATGTAGAATGTTGCGCCAGGAGAATATTATTCCTTTATTAGGAAATTGGTTGAAAGGGAATACTCCATGCGCAAGAACTGAGACTAGAAGACAAATACTTCATGTGAATCTTCCTCCTGATAGCATTGACTATGACAAGGAGATCACTTTGAATGTTGTTGTGGATGGGTGGCTGCTGAGCAATATTCTGATTGACACAGGTGCGGAAGTAAATGTACTTACATTGGATGCATGGGAACAAATGGGGAGACCCCCATTGCAGCCATCATCTAATGTATTGTTCATGGCAAACAGAACAAAAGCTACTCCCATAGGAGTTTTGAAGGATGCATCTATCACTATACAAGGGGCCAAGTTCACAGGAGACTTTGAAGTGCTAGCGCTTGCGGAAGCAGATAGTTTCCCAGCTTTGCTTGGGTGCCCTTGGTGTTATGCGAACAATGCTGATTTGAGGTTTAACAAAGGGTATATCAGCTTCAAGAACAAGGAGGAAAGGGTCATAATACCATTGACAGATGGGAAATCCGTGCCATATGTGGAACCTTTAAGTGAAGAGGACTTGAACAGAATCTATGTACGCGCTATTCGGGACCCAGAGGTCAATGATCCATCTAAGGAAGGAATCCTTCATTGGGAAGATTCTCAGTCAATCAGCGATACTACTAGTATTGCTTGCGATAATTGGGCTCATGGCACTTATGAACTGGTGGGGCATGAAGTTAAGCACGCGGTTACTGGCAAGATGGGTTTTCACTCTGTTCGATGTATAGGTCACACAATACCCCGCTATACTGGATCTGAAGATTTGGCTGGGTTCTTACAGGCCATAGAAACAAATTGGGCTGACGAACTTAAACGACGCACTATGTTGTCATATACTTTGGGCGGGATGGCCGCGCGCTGGTGGGTAGTCCACAGGGATAATCTCTTAGAATGGGAAATGATTGGGACCACCTTATCAACCAGGTTTTCAAGAAGTAATGCACCTACAAACATAAGCCCTTATCATGGTGATCAACCTGCTCAACATCATATCCAGCAGTGTGAGAGACTCTGGACAGTAGGCCAGGAAGCATTACCACCTTCACTTTGGGTGCATCAGTTTTATTCTACTCTAAAAGGTTGCGCGCGTGCTTGGTATGTCTATGCTGAATTACATCGCGACACTGGAAACTGGAAAACTTTGACTGCAGGGATGATCCAAACATTTGACTTCTTTTCATCTACACCACCAGTGAACACAACTTTAAGCTTTATCAAGCGCTTAACTATGGGAGACAGTGGGAAAGCAGAAGAACTTGTTCAGGAATTATTTGGTGAGACAGAGACAGGGGCGCACTTTGTGGATGAAGAAGATGATATCATATTACTTGAGCGCACTTCTTTGGAAAAAGATAAGGGGAAGATGGTATACATAATTGATGAGGAGGAAGTTGAGCACTTGGACGTGGATCATTCACATGGAACACGTGAAGTGTTATCCAGTGCGGATGTAGATGCGCGTGCATATCACGAACCTATGAAGACAACAAAGGTCAATATAGGCACAGAAGCTGAACCTAAGGAGGTGATAATTGGGGATTACTGGTCAGAATCAGAGGTAGCAAAGATCATAGAGTTACTTCACGATTATGAGGACTTATTCCCAAGAGGATACCATGAACTTAAAGGCATGCATATATCACTCAGAGAAATGAAGATAAAGCTCAAGGAAGGTGCGTGCCCTGTTAGGAAGTGACCATATCAGATGAATCCCAATTTGTGTGAGAAAGTAAAGGAGGAGATTGACAAGATGCTGAAATCTGGGATCATTCGACCACTGGATGAATCAGAATGGGTCAGTCCTATGGTGATAAGCATAAAAAAGGATGGTAGGATTCAAATTTGTGTTGATTATAGGGAGTTGAATGCAGCATGTGTTACAGATCCCTTTCCTACGCCATTCACAGAGGAAATATTAGAAGGAGTGGCTGGGCACGAAATATATTCATTTACAGATGGGTTTTCAGGGTATCATCAGGTTAGGATTGCCCCAGAAGATCAAGAGAAGACCACCTTCACTACTGAATGGGGAAGCTTTGCTTATACTGTGATGCCCTTTGGATTGAAGAATGCACCTGTTGTATTTTCAAGGATAGTGGTACAAGCCTTCAAGGATTTTATTCATAACTTTTTACAGGTCTATCTTGATGATTGGACCGTTTATGGGCTGATTAAGGATCATTGTGACAATCTGCGCTTAATGTTTGAAAGATGTCGACAGTTGAGTATCTCATTAAATATCAAGAAGTGCATCTTTGCTACTCCCTTTGGCACACTTTTAGGACATATCATCTGCAAGGAAGGGTTGTTGGTTGATCCAGCTAAAGTTGCAGTCATCATTGGCTTGAAAGCGCCGGCCAGTCAGCGTGAGGTGCGTGGATTTTTGGGTCATACAGGGTATTACCGGAAGTTTATAAAAGGGTATGCAAAAGTTGTCGTGCCCTTGGAAGAGTTGCTCCAGGGAAAAGGTACATTCTACTGGGGGGAGTCACAGTAGCAGCGCGCGTTTGAGATATTGAAGCAGAAACTTACTACCGCGCCTATCTTGCATTTTCCTTCATGGGATAAACCTTTTCATGTTCATGTGGATGCTTCTGGCACAACCATTGGTGTTGTCTTAGCTCAACCAGGTGAAGGTATCATTGATCATCCCATTTGCTTTGCTAGTAGGAAGTTGACCCCTGCAGAACAGAATTATACCACTACAGAGCGCGAGGCCTTGTCCATGATCTATGCCTTGCACAAATTTCATCAGTATTTGTTGGCTACACCATTTGTGTTTTATACAGATCACATGGCATTAAAATATTTGGTGAACAAGCCCATTTTACAGGGGCGCATATGCGGTGGGTACTCTTATTTCAAGAGTTTGACTTTACGGTTGTGGTAAAACCAGGAAAAAGCAATTCTGGACCGGATCACTTGTCTAGAATTCAATCAGGGGAAGAGGCACAAACAATAGAAGAGACCATGCCTGATGCACAGCTGTATAGGTTACAACGCGTGCCATCAGAATTAGAGGACATTGTTGTCTTTCTGAGAACTGGTATGGCACCCGAAGGCATGAAAGCTTTAGAGAAGAAGCAACTTGCTATTCGCGTGGCACCATTCATGTTAATTAGTGGTGATTTGTACAAGCTAGGTAGAGATGAGGTGTTACGCCATTGTGTCTTGGAGCATGAACGAAAGGACATAATGGAAGAAGCACATGGTGGTATTGCAGGTGGCCATTATGCAGGTGATGCAACAGCGCGCAAGATCCTACTTGTTGGGTTGTGGTGGGAAACATTGTACAAGGATTGTAAAGAGTATTGTAAGACATGTGACCATTGTCAACGTCTCAGTCGACCAGGACAAAGGGATGAGATGCCCCTACGACCAATAACGAGTGCAGAACCCTTTGAGAAATGGGCAATTGACTTTGTTGGGCCTATCTCCCCAGCCGCGCGTAGGACTGGATCACGCTATATCATCACTTGTACAGATTATCTTACCCGATGGGCAGAAGCAGCACCTACAAAGGACTGTACAGTGGCTACAGTAGCATGGTTCTTATGGGAGAATGTCCTTACAAGGTATGGTTGTCCTTTAAGTTTAACAAGTGATAGGGGCACACATTTTTTAAATGAGACAATACGAATTCTTTTAGATGAGTTTATGGTTGCCCACCATAAAACTACACCCTATCACCCTCAGGAAAATGGGACTGCTGAGGCTTTTAACAAGATCTTGAGCCACACATTGACCAAGATTTGTGATGTTGGGAGGAAAGATTGGGATGATAAAGTATCTGTTGTTCTTTGGGCTTATAGAACAACATACAAAAGATTGAACAAAGCCACACCTTTTCAATTGGTGTTTGGCACGGAAGTTGTTCTGCCTCTAGAATTTATGTTACCTTCCTTGCGCATTGCACACACTGGAGGTCTAGCTGATGAGCAAGGCCTTGGAAGAATGGATTGCGAAGATGGTTCAGCTAGATGAGCACCGCGCCATCACACGCTGGAGTCAGAAATAGGAGAAAGCGTGACAAAAGGCATGGCATGATCGGCACATCAGGGATAAGAAACTTGTGGTGGGACAAATGGTACTTCTATATGACTCCAAGTTTTTGTGCCATCCAGGAAAGCTCAAGGTGCATTGGTTGGGGCCATATGTTATCACTCATATACTTGAGTCAGGTGCTTGCCAGTTGGAAACAATTGATGGCACACGGTTGCCCGGTTACTTTAACGGGAGTAGGTTGAAGCCCTACTATAAATAAGTCTTCTTGGTGTTTGTAATAAGGTAGTATTGCCAGATACATTAGGTTTCCCTTTATGCATTTCCTTAATGTATTTCTTTCATCGTCGCTATGCTTTGTCAATTTTAGCTCTTGTTTGTGTAATAAGCGCGCTTGCGCGCATGAAACTAACTACAATATGAAGCATGTTGATGCACAGAGGACTGCACATCCTTTTCATGTGGGGTGGATTGTTGGTGACTCTCAGGGATATGCTGTGAAGATGTCATGTTGTGGGTGTTGAAAGAAGGTTGCTAAGGGTAACTGACAAAAGATTGCTTCTCAAGATAAGAAAGGATGAATATGGATAAGGGAAAGTATAACGCGAGGTAAGCGGCGGCCATGGTAATTACCAGGAGATCATGCAGTGATGAGGTACTCAGGTGCAAAGGTGCGCACTGAAGAGAAGTCTATGACAAAGGGTAAAGAGGCACGCTAGAAGGTTATAGCTTTGGCGTGAAAATATACCGCGTGGAAATGATAAAAATGGGTCATAAATGAGGAGAATTTGGTAGGTGGAGGAGCAATTAATGCAGCAAAAAGTAGAAATCTATATAAGGACAGGATGTGATTTCATTTTTACCCTTACGACTATGAGAATTTGATAGAGAGCCTATACGCGAAGAGCATAAAGCTAACTAATTCAAGGTACGAAGCAAGTGAACCAGGCGCAGAGAAGAGATTTGTTTATTAGAAGGGCTTGGATCCCCTAGAAAAAGGGTTTGACGAAGTAGAGTAATACAACAGAGTTAGGGTGCGCAAGTTCATGATTACAAATTAGGGCATGGAAGAATCAGGTTAGGGTTCGAAGAAAATTACTCAAAACACACAGCAACTGACCTACAAAACAAAACCCTGAAAGAGAATGGCACCAAAGAAGAAAGCAACACCGATAAAAGAAAAGAAGAAGGTGGTGGTGGAAGAAGAGGAGGAGATGGCCCTGGAGAGAAATTTCTCTGAAATGCAGTACCCTGAAGAAGTTATTGTGGGGCAGGAATGGAATACCCACATAAGACAGAGCAAGATAAGTGAATACAATCACCGAACCAGTGAAAACCAGAAGAAGTTAGATGACCTGCTCACCTCTCGAATGAACAGGTGCACTGAGGATGGCATGCCGATATATGATGATGCCGGGGAAAAGCTACTCAAGGGAAATGGTGTCTACCAGCTTTATGAGCTTCCATACTTTGGAAAGTATGCACCCTTGTACAGATGGCTGATGAGCCGAGTCCATGAGGACTTCTTCTACTTCGCAGGATGGAGGGTAAGACTGACACCCATCCTCATTGCCACAGTTACTGGATTACGGGAAACGGGTGAAGACATTAAGACTGACTTAGCTGACAAAAGTGCCATTTTGGAGACACAGAAGGTGTTGGGCTATCAGAAAGGACCGCGTGGGATGGACATTGACAAGTTGAAAAATTGTCCAGTAGTACAGGCAGCAGCACATCTAACCACAAAGTTGAATGACCAAGAACATTGGTCACAAGTTAATTCTATGTGGTTGCATGTGGCCAAGCGCATGTCAGAGGGAACCACTTATAACATCACCGGATTCATTGCAGAGTGGATAGTCGAGGAAGCGCGAAGGGAGTAAGATAAGTTTTGGCTGTATCTTACTGAGTTTAGTCTTCATGGAGATCGGGGTACCAGATGGCCCAAAAGAGAACATATGGGAATACCCCATGAATCATAAGTCTCCAGCTGAGTGATTCAGCAAATATCTTTGCAAAGGGTCGATGACGGAGGAGGTTAAGGAGCGCGCTGAGATGTGGTATGATAGGCTCCACGGGCATTTGGGGAAGAATGGCGCATACCCAAGGATTTTCCCTCGGTCCTGGGAAAATAGGTACAATTTGTAGTCTACCAGCATTTCTGTATTGCACGCTTCCCAATGGTAGATGGGTCGTGGAGCCCCTGGTGCAAACTACCATATGCATTTCCCGCACAGTACTTCCAAGCTGTAGTTCATCGGTTCACCAACACACAGAGGTTGGTATTTAATGCAGACAAGGTGGACTGTGAGTATCACACCCTGAGAAAGACTTATGGATATCCAGGGAGGAATGCATACAATGAGAATAACATCTCAGAAATCTTAAGCATTAAGCCAGAGACAGTGGCCATTGCGGATATCGGGGCCACGCTAATATACCTCCAACTGAAGCCTAAAATGGAGAATAACAAGTACGTGGAGAATGAATTCATGCTTCCAGGGCCACCGAAGGGAAAGCATACTATGGAGAACATTCCAGGCACCTAGGCCCTCTGCGCCCAAGCAAGATGATGAGGAAGAGGATGAAGAACCCGAAGATAGTGGCGGCCTGGTGCGAAGGAGGAAGCAGCCATCTGGCCAGGAGGGGGAGCACGTGACAACTCCCCAGGGAGAAGGAGCTACGGGGGAGGAGCAGGGCACACAAATATTTAAGAAGGTGTTTAAGCACACAAGGGCGCAAGGAGGAACCCCACAGGTGAAGGAGCCAGAGGAGAAGAAATGGAGAAAACTCAGGCTGAGTGAGGAAATAGAGGAATCTGAGGAGAAGGCACCTTCATCTCCAACTGGAGAAGAGCCTCAACATGAGGAGGAGAAGATGGAAGGAGAAGAAGGGGGTCAATCAGAGGCTACACAGGACAAGGGTGGGGATACATCTGGTATTCCCAACCTTGATGCAGCCATTCCAAGAGGACCCTGATCCCATCAAATAGGGGAGGATGCCAAGGCACATGCCATGGGGTATGCAGAAGACCCAAAGCTGATCATTCACACTCGGTTCCAGAGTACCATCGAGTAGAAGGATTTATTTGGATGGGCACTCATGGATGAGGACAAGGTGACTCTGCGCACAAGGAAGCAGCTCTCATGGTCTATGCACACACACATGGATGAGCCCGAATTTGATGTCGTGAAGAATCATGCACATCAAGGTGGTTGAAGAAGGCACCTGAAACATGCCACATGACAATCAAACCAACAATGATGTCAGATGAGCAGGTGAGCAATGCTCTAGTGAAAGTATCCTCTGAAGTAGCAAGAAGAAACATAGATAAATCTGCTACCATCAAGGCACTGACAGAGAGATTAAAAGCCAAGGATGTGGAGATAGCGTGCCTAGTCTAGGAAAAGGACTTAATCAAAAGAAAATATGACACTTTTGTTAGTATGGTAGAGGAAATTGGAGATGATGTTCTAAAGGTACGCCCAAATCTGGAATCCTGGGTACCAAAAGAATTTCCTTCTGTGATGCACTATGTGAAAACAATGATAACATTAGTGTTGGAGGATGAAAAGGCACACGTATCCTCACAGCCCAAGGACTCTGGGGAAAAGACAGAAAAGGCACAGGCTGCAGTAGCTAGGAAGATTGCTACTTATGAAGGTCTACTGCAAGCCACCCACGACGAACTGAAGAAGGCTGATCATGCGCTAACCATATGCACAGCCCCAGATGCGCTGATCGCGGTGAAAACCTTGGAGGAAGAAAATGAGGTCCACAAGGTGATGAAGGATGCTTCCCTAGGCCACGTTGAATGCTTAGTCCTGGTAAAGCAAAAGTGTGAGGCACTAGCTGCGGGCATAGGCACCACATAAGGAGAGGTTGGAGGAGCTAGGAAAGCTCATTGCTCAGAAGATGGATGTACTGGAAGGGGTGCAAACCTCTATGTCAAGCGTAATGCTTGTAATACAAAATGAGCAAGGGAAACTCTCCATGGAAGAGCTGCAGTCCATCATTGCAGACGTGCCTGAAATAGTAGGAGCAACGCTAACAGCGTGGGAGAACCTGGAAGCAGATATCAAAGAAGAATATCCAGAGTTGCTGCTTCAGGATGAGACGGAGGGGCCTGAGGCCTAAACAGTTTTGTTAGCTGTGTATATCTTCTTCAAAATTCTTATTCAAGATTCTTATTCAAAATTCTTTATTCAACTATTCTTTATTTATCCATTCTATGTATAAGTTTTGAGCATCGCCATTGTCGGGGTGATAATGAGATTAGTGTGGGGTAATGTTGATCAAGAGAAAACACTTAGTTGAACTTGCACACAGAGTCCACACGGAAGAATGGCACAGGAGAAAAGTGCAAAGGTATAGGAAGGCGTCACGTGTGGAGGTGTAGAGTAAGACTCTCAAGGACTTAGCTGATTTTGGAGATCAGGTCTATTCTTAGAGATTGGCATGTGGAGTACACAAAGTGATGCCGAGATTTGCGCGCCACTCTTCATGGAGATTTTGGAAGGACATGTCAACTCACTCTTGCATGGGCATAAGTTAAGAATAGATCCATCACTTCAGTTAACTATCAGCAATCTATAGATAGCATACTTGCATGTATGGCTATAATTGTAAAAAGGTGCGTGGTTGTTATTAGCATGTGACCTATTTCTGGTAGAGTTAAGTGGTGAAGGGTTAGTTCCCCACCCTATATATATATATAATGAATTACTTAGAGAATAGAGAGACATACATAGAGATACAGATGGAACCATATGTTTGGAGGAATGGAAAAACACGAGTACATGCGACTGGATAATTGTAACAGATCCATGCGCGCATGCCTGGTATTGTATGAAGCTACTGTATTGTTGGTTCAATGAATAGATAAAGGAAATTGGCCGAACAAAGTGTGTGATGTGTTTTATCAATGCATGTTATTACTTTCATGATGATTTACCTTTAGCGCTTATAGATCTGGTTGGATATAAATGGTGAATGGATGGATTAGTTCCTAAAATATATGTTTACTATTTTATCATACCACCATTCTACTACTGCAACTATTAAGAGGGACCCGGTACCTTTGCGTGCTTCGGGTGAGCGCTCAGCCTAGGCTGAGTGATGTGCCAGCGTGACTAGGTGTTAACTAACAATTCTAGAGAGAAGCTGAAAGGAGATTCCCAAAAAACCAGTGGAGAGGAGTTTCGTAGAGTACCCGTGCAATGATAGAGCTCTTGGATCTCACGAGACATCTCTAGGTGCCACGGAGTCTGAGAAATCACCTGTCGAAGATATGGCATGATATGGGCCTTAGGGATCTTAAGCAAGTACGCCCGGAAAATAAATAGCCTAAGCTGAAAGCACGGGGAGCGTAGGGAACAAAAAAAAATAAATCCAATAGCATTCATTGTGAGCCACCTTGACGTGTTGACGTAGTTGGTTTGGTCCCACAGAGCTTCTGTTTGCAGACTGATAGCCTCTGGCATGCCCTATATTAGACTTGTAACTCGCATAATTTTTTTGGAGAATCAAGAGGACAATAACTGCACTAGGCTAGATGACTACCCATGGAATGGTAGAATGGAGAAAATTGTGATAGGATATTGGGAGTACCATGACATAGAGGAATTTGGGCATCTTGACATGGGTGTCTCTAGACTAATCCATAGGTTCCAACTGAAATCACCATGTCACAAGGTCCAACAAGAATATATTTACTAGGGTGTTTAAGGTGATGTGACCCATGTGTTTGTCTTAGTCAATATCCCCTAGTTGCTATGCTTATGTCATTGATACACCTTGAGGAAGAATAGACTTTCAAAAAAAGCCTCCAATCAGCATTCCCTAGGCACCCCGAAGTGTTTGTGTAGTTTTTGAAGGGGTCAGATGAGCTTCTGTTTGCAAACTACAACCTCTGATAGCCCTAAACTGACTCAGTGCACTATTACTATGTTGAGCAAACAATAGCACTACATGAGAGAACTGAATGTAGTGTCTAGAGAAAACCATGAGTAATTTCATAGGACAGGGCCCTGACATGTACTCTTTGGATCTGACGAGATGTCTCTTTGCGAAGTATGAGCAATTTAACTATGTGTAGAAATTATATGACGTATTAGTGCCTGAAGATGGAATAGAATAAACTTGACTATCCTATGCAAATTGTATGGTAGCAGATGAAAGCACTATGTCCCTTGTGATGGAACTAAAAATGAGATGCTTTCACTTGGCTTAAATGGAATGACCACCCCAATGTGATTATTACCTGCATAGTTCTTGGTCCCACGAGATCCGTTTGCACATACAGCCTTTAGGCTTCAATATATACAAGGACTCAAACTGCACTTTTTATACGCGTTTGCAATCAATAGTTGAACAATGTGGCAGATTATAGACACCACAATTTGGAGTCATCCCCTTGGAGAAAACTGCTTAATTATTTAATAGATGAGTCCCATTACTAAGTATGGAAGTATATTCACCTTCAAAAATAATTAGACATCTATAGGTAACTACGGAATCCAAGGCACCCTCACACGTCGCACCTCACCATACACCTGGCTTGAGCACCTCAGTTCTAGGGCTATGTAAATCATAGGCTCTTAAGCGACAAATACAGACTGGAACACTGTATGTGTAGGAGGTTGGCTAGTGATGAGTCAGAATAGGGAACAAACTAATAATGAGCTTCTTCCTAAAGCATTCACTAGGCCACCCCAACATCCTATAGTTGGTTTCTTCACTCATGTGAACTCTATTTGAATAAAGTATGAGACTCAATGACTAAATAATAATGCCAAAGAGTCTGAAGATTAGACTGTCTACTATTTGCCTCCACTTTATGCACTTACCTTCCTTAACCGTGACCGGTTAACACCTCGAGTAACATCGTTCAAACCATAATAGAGATGATTACCTTTATGTAAAACCATGCAAAGTTTATTTGGATAGAGTGCGTTTTTAGGACTTGGAGCTCTATTGCATGGAAGTGACAAATCCAAAGCCTCTCATGCATGGCCAGACAACACAAAAAACTCAACCACAGGCCCAAGAGCCATGTCTGAGTTCTCATGAGAGGTATCAGAATACTCGAAGACCTTCAGGCGTGTACTACCATGATATTGAACCTAGAAGGCTCTTAAGCGATCAACTACCATGTGATATTCACCTTTACCAGGTATCCGTAAATGCACGGTAAGTGTACTGGAACCAATTTCAAATGCCTTGTTGCTTGTTTAAAGTCTCCAAGATTGTCATTCCCTCCTTGTGTTTACTTTAGTTGGTTGAACTGCTGTATTCGCATGATATCTCCAGACTTACTGCACTGATCCACTACATTCCAACCACCTGGCAGCCTAGTACACTTCCATAACAGACTGCACTATGTATCGTGCGATCTTCTTGCAAACAATAGGACAACAACCTAACCACCGAATGGATTCATAGTAAATCAATCATGTAAATCGAAATTATATTTTGATTAAGTTACTGCTGACATTTCCCCTACTCAGAACGTCTGATGCACCTAACCGTCATCAGGATGCCAAAAAGTCCTGAGAAATCACCGGTCGAAGATATGATATCCTGTATTACCTATAGGGCATTTTATACCGACTACGCACTGGATGCAAGAAGTGTAGCCCATTATCCAAAGCTACGGGGAAAGGGATTCTCAACCTGCAATAAGTTTCCCACTAGCATTCACCTGTAGACCTACAAAAGATGTCTGATAACTAACCTAGTTACCTCTGGGTGATCTAATGCCACTAACTTTTCATGTTAGATGTAGATTTTCTTATTGTATTTTCAAAGTACCTAAATCGTATCCTCTGATACATGTAACTTTTATACACGTGACTAATCGACTGCATTAATTCATGTATTTAAAAAGTCAATAGGACATTGTGTAGGATAGCACCACACTTCGTAGATCTAAGTCTAAACCCACTAGACGCTGTATTACCATATAGGGCAATACCGACATGGTAGTGTCTTAGATCTAAGGTTTTTCCCCCTAGAAAGGAAATCTCTTCAGGTGATCAGCTTGGAGTCCGAGTAAATTCATTTACGTGAAGTATATGGCATTTTTGGGTCCCCACAATGATTCCTTCCTCTTTAACCTGCATTCGGACAATTCAGTTAATAACTAGCAACAAAATTAGGTGGCCCCACAATAGAGGACCAACCGAAATAAACTGTCATGCCCTAAATAGTGAAGTTTATAGGGAATGCACCTAGGCCAGACCAAGTTAGTGCACACAAACAAGTCACTTTCAAGGAAGAAGAGGTGTTCAGTATGAGCTTCCGTTTGCAAAACATGCATGGCTCTGCACAGACCCTACAGTTGTGTTCTCATTCCAAACAAGTTGTACATAAGGTCCACCTGTTTGCAAAGTAAATAGGGACACTACTGTGACACAAGGTGTCAAAGCAATATAGAACCATTCAAGTGGACAAGTATATGTGGGGAGTAAAACTGGGCAGGATATATGTAATATGCATCACAATGGCAGAAAGTAGAGGGCCATGACATTTAGTTACTTGTCGGATCTCATATACAGAGGAATAATGTTGTAATCTAGGTGCCAAAACTAATATGAATGATTTCTACCCGTATAAGATATCAAATGAAATATAACCCTAAGTTGCAACGATTCCAAAATATGAAGGCACTTAATGAGACTACACTGTTGAAGACTATATGGGGTCGCCCGATCACACGGTCTAACTTGTAGGGATTCCAAAAGTAGGAATGATCAACTAGTAAAAGTCACCGTAATGGCCAGATCTAGAGGTATCTTTAAATGGATCTCCAGAGTGCCCATGAGTGGTTGTCAGGGCCCTCCTAGGGCTTCCGTGGTTGCTATAAAGCTAGGTTTTTTTGATCCAAAATAAAGAAAGAGTCTAGTACAGTGTGAGAGCTCAAAGAGTGAGAGTGAGATTGGGATTGAGAGAGAGAGAGAGAACATGAGAGGGAGAATGAGTCAGAGCGTTGTGCCAATGCACAATATTTTGTACAGTGAGAGAACTATCCACACTGAACCAACTACACCAAAACAGTCCGAGAGGATGGGCCAAATAAAAGCTTCAATGTGCAGGCTCTCATTTTGGTGCAACAATGGTGTCGTTGCTTCTAGGTGCCACAGAGTCTGAGCAAAGTCCCTTAAGAGCCCTAAGACCAGATATGGTTATGACTTGGGCCTCAGGGCTATCTTAAGTCGACTACGGCACCGAGATGAGGTATCTTCCGATCCTACAGCACGGGGATGTGTAGGGAACCAAAGCAAAATCCTCCACTAGTGTCTCGGTTTTCAAGCCACCCCATATGTGTTGGTGTATCTTGGTTCAGTCTTACGAAATTCTGTTTACAAACTACATCCAAATAGTCTAGATTGACTTAAACTGTAAGACTATCCAATTCATTATTTTGCAAATAGATAGCACATCGAGAGAACCAAACTGACTACAGAGAATACATCAGTGAGTAGGCATTTCATAGACTAAAAAAATCTTTGTTTAAATAGTGTTGAACTAATAGACATAAATTCTGGGATACTATGTCTAGTCGCAGTCCCTATAAAATGAATTTCTACCTTTAAAAAGGTTATAACTATGACGAGTGATATGCTCGATCAAAAAATAAATTACAATTCTAAATGAGTTTCAGGGTCAATTATCTGATACTTCACCTCTGCAGTCATGACCCTATACCAGTAATGCTACTGTCTCGTTTTCTACATCTCCAGTTTGATCCTGTGATTGTCCTAGCAGCTGGGATTAATGTTAAATAATGTAGCTTGAGTCATGTTGTCCTTAAGGTTGTATCCACTTATTCTATCGATAACATCGACATAGATCGTGGCATTCTAGTTAAGTTGTGATCCTTCCACAACATCCCATTTTTGGCTTGGTAAATGATTTTCCAGGATCGTATCTGGTCTCTTATGGTGTTATTGCTTCTAGATTGTTTTGTGCAAGCGTAATCAAATTAAGACTCTTTATGAATTTCAAAGAAGGTTATTTCTTCGACGAATCATATCTGACATCTATGGCACCTGGATTGTTCTTGTCTGATCTTACGAATTTCATTGTCATCTAAAGTCTGACAGACTGAATATTGTATATGGCCTTCTCCATATCCATTTGATTCACAAACAACCTTATTGTAATGTCCAAAGTGACAAATAGTCTAGTTTGATTCAGTGTAAGATTGTCTAATGCATTATTTTGCAAAGTTGGAAGATTGGTGGTCACCCCAACAAAACGAAGTTATAGCTAACACATCTAGGGTGGCCTATGTTAAAATATCATGGAGGATTCATTCTTTTTCCTCCAGATGGTTTCATTGCTTCTGGGCTACTTCGTCCGAGGCATAGTCCCTTGAGAGACCCTAGAGACCAAAAAACGTTATAACTTTGACGGGTGATTTCTCGGTTTCCATGGCACCTGGAGAGGTCTCGTCAGATCCTAGAGCTCCACATCAGGACCCTATACAAAATCCTATCTGCAGTTTTCTCCATCTCCATTTGGTCCTCTCGTTATCCTATTGTTTGTAACAAGCACAAAATATTGTAGCTTAGAGTCAATGCAAGGCTTTTAAATGCAATTATTTTGCAAATGGAAGGTCGTGGAACCGAACCAATTGTTCGCTAACACATCTGGGTTTCATGGTAAATTACTTGTGGAGGATTCTGTTTCAATTTTCAAACTAGTGTCGTTGCTTCTGGGATACTTCATTTGGGTGTAGTCCTTTTGGATCCCTGAGACTAAAAAATGTTATAAATTTGACGCGTGATATCTTAATCTTCGTGGCCCCTCGGAGAGGTCTTGTCTGATCCTACACCTCTCTTTTAGGGACCCTCTATAAAATTATTGTCTCAGTTTTGTCCATATCCATTCAGTCCTAATGTTGTCCTAAATATTTGCAAAAGCTACTACATTAGTGCAGTTTGAAATCAATCAAAGAGCATTTTGTCCTAGAACACATTATTTTGCAGGAACGGACATTGGTCCTTTCCTACATCATTAAGGACATTGTGCCAACACAGGTGATTTTGGATAATATGAATGCAGGTAACCATGCCAGTGGACTGCTTTATTCTTAGTTATCATACTGATCTCATTGCTTTCTGGGCTACATCATCCAGGCGTAGTCACTCTAAGAGCTCCTGACGCACTATATTTGACTCTCTCTTTGACAGGTTACTATCTCTCAGTCTCTCGCTCTCACTCTAGAGATTCTCTCGTATGATCATACACATGTGCATCACACACACTCTCTACAAAAATTTTGTGTCTGATTTTCTCCATCTGAATTCGGCTCATACTCATTGTCCTGTGGTACGTAAAACCACCAAAGATTCCAATATTGAGTCAGTATAAGGCTTTCCAATGCATTTTTTTGCAAACAGAATCTCATGGCACCGAAATGACTTCACCAACACATCCGAGTGTGACTGGTTAATGCTTGTGGAGGATTTTTTGTTGTCAATATTCATGTGATGTCGTTTACTTCTAGGCTACTTCGTTTAGGGCGTAGTCCCTTAAGAGCATCAGAGACAAAAAAAAGGATATAACTTCGATGGGTGATATCTTCAGTCTTCATGTGGCACCTAGGTAGGTCATCCAAGTTTATCTTAATTGACCTTGTCTGACATCAAGACCCTCTAATGAAATCCTATCTCTATTTTACTCCACCTCGAGGTTCAGTTCTCCCGGTGTTCTATTGGTTTGGAAAACGAATAAAAATATTTCAATGAGCATTTACAGTTTGGGAAGTGATAATGGAAAAACTATTTCTAATGAACACCATTAATCTCATTTACAGAATGTAATGAACATTGTCTTGAAACTTTCAGAACCAATCACCAGACTGTCATGGAGGCCTGAGTAATGACACTTTTGGAGGCTTCGTTCTCTCAGGTGGCTCAGACAATGTCCTCTCTCTCTAGGATACTTTTTGCTCTCATGCACGTATATTTGTCTCTCTCTCTCAGATCTTATCGACTCAAATCTTTCCTCTCTTTCTCTCAAACCTTTCCTAGAAACTGTTAAGAAACAAGTCATTGACACCTTTGTGAGATCATTCTCAGGATGGACTCATAGATTTGAGGTGATTGTGGGTATGTACCCAATATAATAACTCAGCATATGGACTATCTTTTTTAAATGTGCTCTCTAAAAAAAATATACACATGAGGGCCTTTGCACTAGAATATAAGGGCTTGGGTAAGTTTCGTGTGACTTTTTATTCAATATTACCAATAGGCTCCGGAGTGGTCAAGAGAGATGGAAAGGACTTCATTTGGTTGACTTATATTTGGGGGTATTTCTTGTTGCTCGTCATGGATGCTTTATTGATTTAGTCAATTTGGAAGGCATGAAAACGAGTGAACACTTGATGGTTAGGCAACCTATCTTCATCTTCATTTGGAATTAGGTGTTAAGCCTACAAATACATATTTCATTGAATCATAAATATAATGATTAATTTGGATCCTTAGATCCTTAACAAGAGGTTGTTCTTCCCTCCTTTGGTTTGAGAAAGGAATTAAAATATTTCATGGGATTGTACATATTTGGGAAGTGATGGAATGGATAGACCTTAAAGATTTCTATAAGCTTCCTCAATCTCAGTTCAGAAGGGATAAACAATCAACTCAAGAAAGGATTTCACAACTCCCAGATAGTGGACTAATATAGGATGAAAATGACTTCTGGGAAACTATGAAGATCCAGATCAAAGAAGGCCCCCTCTTCAAGAAGCTACTTCCAAGATAAATCAGTAAAATAGAGCTTTCTCCAAAAACCTTTTCCAGAACCGCCTTATGACAATAAGATGGAATGTTTGTGAACAGCATTACACAACTGCCCGTTACTTGATAGCTTGTCTATGTTCTTGTGGCCTTCTTGTATTCATTCAAATAAATAACAGTGCTTTAGATGGCATCTAATGCATAATAAGCTTGGGAGTTGGCAATGTCTATATCTCTTATAGGGCCCCATATAAGCTTGTCATTTTCCACTTATATATATATATATATAGTGGATGGCATTGACATTGACATTATATTATTATAAGTGATGGCATTGAATGATTATAGTACAATGGAAAATTTGTAAATTAGTTACACATATATTTTAATTCACATGTTAAAACATAAAAAAAATTAACACTAATAATACATATTAACATAACATACATATGATATCATATTAATCTGGACTTAGATAAATGTATAAAGCTTGTTTCATCGACTATACAAGTTTTAAAACAATTTTTTTCTCATTATATTATATTGATTCAAAAATCCTCGATATCATACAAAATTTGATCAAAATCAATGTCTTAACAAAGCCATGTAGGCATATACAATGATATACATCGACAAAATATAAATCTACGCCAATATGCCACGAAGGTAGACAACAAAATATGTATACATCTAAGCTATGGGGCATCATCAAATAATCTAGTTCTCTTCACCCATTGGGAAGAGGACTCAGGCACATAAGTGGAACATCCCTTATTGTGTGCAGACCTCCTATGCCTCAAAGGATGCATGTAGATCCATTTGTCAATACAAATAAACAACATACCCATTAGTATACAATTAGTAACATATAAAATGACACTAATTAAAAATAAATACTTACTGCAATCTTGATGATCACTATCAATCATCCTTTGTACCTCTCAATATCATCAACAACATCAGTACGAGGTGCATCGCACTGGTGTAGTCAACTCCTCATGTTGGAAATCATGATAACGAAAATTAGAATACACATGAATGTTATTTATTTATACTAAATGATGTTATTTAATACAATCTCTTCATTATGAAAATTAATTTACTAGCGCATACCTGTGTAAGAGGCGTGACAGAAGCTATGCCCATCGCAACTCCAATATCTAAAGAGACATCAAATCTCATCATAGGAGACTGCAATGAGGTCATCAACTAAAATAATAATAAAATTCACATTAGTAAATTCATACGTTAACTATAGTACATTCTCTTCATGTATATATGATGAATAAAAATAATTATAAAACACACATTAGTGAATTCGCCAACATGCGAGCTCGTACCAACATTCACCTGTTCAACATCAAAATGTAATTTTAGGATCTAACATCTCTATACATGGAAAAAAATAACACAATAAATTTAGTAATTTATTACCAATTTATACCTGTAGGGATGAAGTTTGCCAAACAACTGTGAAGTGGTGGAATGTGATACATGATGCATAGTTTGACCCTGTAATTTTATAAAAACACACATGATTAATTTTCATTCACAATTGAATTATAAGATTAACACGTATAACATATTATAATATATATATATATATATATATATATATATATGTATGTATTATCAACTCATTTCATGTAAAATTACCTGCTAGTCAATACCAAATGCCACATCTAATATATCATCTGTGATGATGATATTCTCCAACATTGAATCACAATGATCCTCCTCTAGTCAGACACTCTGCAGCTCAGCCTGTGGAAAGCTGCCTCGCGAGGCTGTGAAGCTGCCACGTCAACCACGTAGGTCCCTCTACACCCACAAGCATGACACTCTATGGTATATGATGCATGTTGCCTAGAAGGACCAGGCTCGTCAGTCTGGGAGAGATGAGTGTCATGTTGAAGCATTGATTATGTCAATGATCTAATAGAACTAAGGGTATGAACCTCCACTAGTCTCCTTCATAGCATTAGGGACTGAAACATGATGAGCAGGTGGGTGGGAAATGGGTCTAACCGGTGTTTTGCCATCGATGTGCCCCTCTCTATCTGAGTAGAGCCCTTACCTCTTCCCTGAAAAATATCGAATGTCATAATAATTAGGTATTTCATTGAGGACGAACTCGCAGTAGAGTTTCCTTAAGAAATATTGTGGCACCTCAAAATTATTGCAAGGTGGTTGGTCAAAAACCATCCACCACCTATCCCAAAAATTATTTTTTATCCCCTCGTGATTACACCAATGGATGGGGAATATTTTGCAATCCAAACGTAACAGTGCATTTGTTTTAGGATTAGTAAATAATGCACACAATTTGTCTTTTTTTATTTTTTTCTTCTTCACTGCATCATACGACAACTTGTCGGCATAAAAATTACGGCAGTTGGTTTTAAAACTCTCCCATGTGTTAATTTGTTCAACCACACTGTCAATATTAGATACCAATGATCCTAAAGATGCGGCTAGGTTTTGACGATGTAAATTTGTGGCATTAGGGTTTCTTAACATTTCTATCAAACCCTCAATTTGAGCTTTATTGTTTTCAATCTCCCCAAAAATTTGGTTGTTGGGTGTTAGGAGGATGTTGTGCCATAGAAGGGGGTGTTTGAGGGATTTTTTCTTCTTCATCTTAGTGTGGAGGTGAATGTGGGGGTTGAATAGAAGCTATAGATACATCTGAAAATGAAAATAAATAACAAATCAAAAACTATTATAAAAAAAATAGATTAATAAGGAAAATAAACCTAAAAAAAACTATAACCTGACCTTCTGAGCTTGCCGTCATTGCCAATTCAAGGTGCCACAAAGATTCAATGCCACAAAAATGAGCTCGTGTTTTTTGCGTTCGTGTTTTACTCCCTTAGCTTTTTTGTTTTTGTAAAGTGATAGGGCTCATTGGTTTTCGACATTGTTTTTTATCAGTCATAACATGCTTGTGCATTATAACGTGAGCATGTTATAGCTCGGATTTACCGAGCCATAACACATTCATGTTATAACTCGAATTTTCCCTGTCACATTATAACACAGCCGAGCCATAACATGAGCGCGTTATGGCCAAAATTGCCAAAAAAACATATTTGTGTCTGCTTTTTTGGGCCCCCATTTCCATGCACTTACACGTTTATGATTTTTAATCAGTAATATAAGTCCAATGTATTATTGCATCTTTATTTCGTTTGTTTTATATATTTTCTTCATTTTGTTTTGATATGTAGTTTTGCACAATACATATGTTAAGAATTTTTGTTAATTTTTCTTCAATATGTGAATGGTAGTAAATGGAATAGTTTGTATCTATCCTAGACTACAAACTGTGGTATGTCCTGTTGAGTGATTCCATGGACCCCATTTTAGATTTTTTACATTAATTTTTTGAGATTGAGATTTCAAATTTCGACTCAAGGATGACCGTTACACAATCTAAATATACTATTGATTTTCTTAGAGGATTTTGCATGGCTAACTAGAAATCAACTCTGTCTCCCTTTCTTTTTGGAGTCAATTTTGAGGTTGAGTGATCTTCTTCATTAGTTGATGTTACCTTATATCGACAACTTGTTGGCATTCTCATCCATTTGAATTACATTACATATGACATTCATATGCACTGGGCACGATCTCTAGGTTCATGGACGAGCCTCTTGAACTGCACTGGAAGGAAGTTGACCTGGATTCTCCACTACAATCAAGGTACTCACAGTTTTGGGATTCACTATGGAGTAAATATTGATGTTGACTTGGTTTGGTACACATAGTTAGATAGGGATAACAATATTTAGTATTGGAAGTCCACTTCAATATGCACTTTCTCTCTTGGTTCAAGAATTATTAGTTGGTATAGGAAGAAGCAAATTGTTATTGCTATATCATCCACTAGGGCTAAGTATAGAAGAATTATTAATGTTTATACTGAAGCTAGTTGGCTTCATGAGAGTCATACTGAATTTGGTATCCAGTTTAGGTGACCCACAGTCATCTTCTGTAACAACCACAACACCATCTAGATCTGTAGGAATCCAGTCCAACATCAACATATCAAGCACACTGAGATTCACTCATCATATGCACTTCATTAGGGAGATCATTCGTGGACATGTCATTGATATCAAATTTTGCCAAACTACAGAGTAGAAGCTAATATTTTCACCAAACCCTTCACTGAGAGCAACTAAATCTTCATTAGTCAAATAGTAGAAATAGTTTTAATAAGTAACTTCGTAAAAATTTTAAAGGTTTTAGATAAAAGAGCTACATGGAAAACTATAATATGGTCTTAAATTTGATAAATAAAAAACTTTATGCAACATTTCAATGTAAACTTGTATTTAAAAGTTAAAACTTTATTTTTTAAGGAACACATTTATAAATCCTATTATAAAAAAAAGTTCACAATGATTACAACAAGAAATGATGAGATAATAAGAAACCTTTTTTGGTAAAGCAATGGAATGAATACAATCTTTCATTTCTAGACCTTAAAAGTTCAGTCGATACTGTTTGATAATAATAAGTAATGATATGATTACATCAAGGTCTTCTTTTTAAAAATTTAATATTAAAAATTAACATTTTAAAATATTTTTAATTATGTGTTAGAAATAGTAAAAGCAAAAAAAAAAAATATTTATTATACTGAAAATAATTTGAAAAAGAATATTTACTACATTGAAAATTTAAATGTAAATAACAACATCAATTACATTAAATTTTTTAACTAAAATCAAAATTAATATAATTATAAGAAATATGTACGAAATGACAACAACAATTTAAAAAATAAAATAAAATAGCCGACATTTCTTCATATTACTTTCACAATAATTATAATGGACATATAAATTAGGAGAAATATAGTATATAGTGTATGGGTATAACATATCATCGCCATTGCTTTTTGTATAGAGAATAGACATCACAATTGCTTTTTTGCACGGAGAATGGACAGCAGCTCCTTCATCAAAAGAAGAAGAGGAGAGGACTCCCCACATCAAACGTTTAGTAAATACCTGCACCGGCACGGCCAAAAGCTCGTTATAAAATTAGTAACTGCAAATCTGCAACATGATTCAGAGCATGTAAGTATATTATACAGACGACAGATCAACTTGCTTTGAGCCCCACCATTGAGTAATCACATCAGTGAAAAAGCATGGATAACCATCACTCTCAAAATGGTTGTGGAGGAGAAATTATGACGTAAAAAGAAAACTTGATTGAAGCAGAACAACAAGTGGATGAGCAAATGGGGCTTCAACTTGCAAGAGTGTCCTAACACCAACGAGGAAATGATTTTTTTGGTGGTGGACAAATTTAAGACTGTCATGTGGACATGGCAGATTGGCTGAAAGAAAGCTTATTACATCAAAAAATTTAATTCCTCCTGAGAGCATGATGAAAAAAACATATCTAGGTAAGACCATCAAGGGCAAAACAGGATGTTAGTTGCGTAGCTGCGGACTGGATCACATCATTTTCGGTATGAGACCAGTAGATGGACTATTCCTAAGAAGGTTTGGGAGAGGAAAATTTGTCTTTTTGGTAGTAAGGGGGTGGTGGAGACAGAATGTCACTTCATCATGGATTGTACAGCTTATGATGATATTTGTATCTAATACTAAAGTAAACTGAAAATGGACAGCCTAAGCGAGTTATTGGAAGAAGAAAGACTTAGCAAGAATGCTGGTTTTCTGATCAAGATCCATTAATGCATAGGAGGTCCCATATAAAAAGAAGTCTGAAAATATCTTAAAGCTGTGGATTTGGTCCCATAAAGTGTTTAGTCTAGTAGACATCATTAAAATATTTCATTTCATTTTATATGAGATCTCATCTAAAATGGCATTCGCACTTCCATTCTTTGGACCTTTCGACAATGCCTCCTCATACGCTTTTCTAGATGATAATTGTTTCAGATTCTTTTGTGCTATTCCCAAATCGTAAACCGACAGGATAGTCACTACCCAAAACTGTCTTTATTCTCTGTACAGTTAGTCTAGAAGTGAGACTAGTTGTACTATAACTAGAATTTAAAACTAATGCCACAAACAGCCACACAATAACAGTTACTCGAGCCAAACTGTTGTGGATGTTCTCTCCTGCAAAATAGGAAACGTTAAATATTTCTATATCCTTAGATTGAAACAGCAATAGGTACCACTAGTTGCAGAAAACATAGCTAATTCGAGGAAAGATCAGAGTTTGCGCGTGACGGAGGTGAAGAAGCAAGCGAGTCCCGTTGGGAAGTGTTATCCACTATAACACCGATATGAACCGTGTCATTCAGAGTTCCTTCACAGGGGTGTGGAACACACGACAATATCAATAAGAGGGACACAACTAGAAGAGATGCCATTGTTATCTTTGGCATTCGAGTGGTTTGTTCTTTGTAGAAATGTATTGAGGGGACCGAAATGTGGCTTGATCTAATCTTCATTGATGGTTTCAACTTTATGAAAAACAGCTAATCCTATCTAATATTCTAAGATTATCATCTCTTTATATCAAAAAGATCTATGAAATATTTAGGAAATATTTAAGAACTTCCTACAATTATCTAACAAATATTAAGAAAGATCTTGAATATCTAATATAAGATTTTATAAGATATTTTTTAGCTAGAAAGGATTGAATTCGTGTATAAATAAGACAAAAACATAAAAATATTTTAGAGTATTTTCAATAGAAAGTTTGTTTTATATCTTCTCTTGTGAGCTTGTGTGTGTTTATAATATACAACATTATATTGTTCTTATTTTTCATCAAGTCTTAACACACACCTTGTATGTTAGAAGTTATATACAGTTCCTACAAATCGGTATAAGATCTTAGTTGAGCTTAATTCTTAAGTTTATATTTAGTCTATTAATATAGTTCAAAATGGAGGGTATGAGAAATAGTCTCACCCAACTCCAAATGCTCATTTTCAATGGGAAGAACTATGATTATTGGAACATAAAAATGACTTTATTTTGTTCACAAGATGTGTGGGAGCTAGTTGAAAATGGATATCCACAACATGTGAACCCTGACACACATGAAGTAATAATGCAAGTAGAGAAGGATATGTTGAATGAGAACAAAAAAAAAAGGATATGAAATCTTTATCTCTCATTCAACAAGCAATGGATGAGTCCATCTTTTTGCATGTTGCAGCAACAACTACATCAAAGAAGGCATGTGAAAGCCTTCAAATGGATTATCAAGGTACAAGTAAAGTTAAAACTACTAAATTATAAATGCTTAAGAGAGATTTTGAAAACCTTTGTATAAAGGACTCATATTCAATAGATTTATTTTTTACCCATACATTGGCTGTAGTAAATCGAACCATGTCTCATGGTGAGACATTAAAGGATCAAATAATTGTACAAAAACATTTGGAAGTCGTCCTAACAAGTTTGATTTGATTGATGCTGCAATAGAAGAATCAAATAATTTGACCCAATTTTTTATAGACGAGTTAATAGGATCTTTGATATCCCATAAGCAAAGATTGGATAGATCAGTTGGTTCATCTTTTGAACATGCCTTCAAATCACAAGTTGCAGTTAGAAATAATAGAGCAAGAGGAAGATCAAGGTTCAATAGAGATAGAGGAAGAGATTTCCAAAGAGGAGTTAGAAGAGAAAACACATCTTATGATGGAAGAAGAAAAAATTCAAATTTTTACACTACAAATGTAGAAAGCCAAGGAAACAAACAAAAACACATTTACGGTTAGAGGTATGACAAGTCATATGTCCAACACAATTATTGTAAAAGGTATGGACATTATGCAACTACGTGTTGGAAGAAACCATTTGAAATGAGTAGAGAATGCAATTTTTTTGAAGAAAATTGTTTTGAAAGTTAAAATTATGGTTCAATGTTTATTACATGTAATGTTTCTCAAGAAAACTTACAAAGAATTTTTTTCCTAGATAGTGAATTTAATAATCACCTAAATGGATGTAAAGACATGTTTGCAAACATATATGAGTCGGTTATATTTGAAGTGAAGTTAGGAAATGATGATAAAGTTCCAGTCTCGAGACAAGGAACAATCAATATTGAAACCAAGAAAGATGAGAACAAAAACTTTCCGGATGTGTATTACGTTTCTAGTTTGAAACATAAATTTAAATAGTAATGGGTAGTTATTATAGAATGGATTTAAAGTCTATTTTGAAGATGATGCATGTGTAATATAAAATGTTTCCATTAAAATTTCAACATGATGTGACATATGAAGAGATCTCTTCATTTGCATTTTAAGTTTTTCTGAAATGCCACACTTGGTTATGGAATTTGGGGTTTGGAAACTTAAGTTTTAGTGGTCTATATTTCTTGAAAAATAAACAATTATTGGTGACATGATTATACTTCTCGTGCTATAATAATTTATTATTTATTTACAAACGTAAACTTTATTTGACTTATATGATATTACTTAAAATTTAACTTTAGCTAATAAATGTAGAAATGTATTTAATTTTTAGTGGTGCAAGGTTTTCCTTTGATAGAGCAATTGAACAAGCCTTGTGAAAGTTATATTTTAGGGAAGAAACATAGAGAAAAATTCTCCATTAGAAAGTCATATAGAGTTATATCTCCTCTTGAGATTGTCCATTCATATCTATATGGACATATGCAATCAACTTTAATTAGAGGAAGCATGTATTTTATGAGATTTATAGATAGTTTTAGTATTAAATTTGGGTTTATTTCTTGAAACACAAGTCTAAAATATTTGGTATATTCAAAAATTTTAAGTCCATGGCTGAAAAGTACACTGGTCACTTTATAAAGGTATTGAGATTAGATAGAGAAGAATATTATAGTTCAAATGATTTCTTCAAAGTTTTTACAAATTTCATGGGATTGAGAAGAAATTTACAACCAAGTATATACCTCAAAAAAATGGTGTGGCAGAAAGAAATATTAGAACAATAATGGAAATCACTACAAGTATGTTGAAGGCCAAACATTTGCTTGATGAATATTGGGATGAAGTAATAGCTTGTGCGGTCTACATTTTGAACCCATCTTCACAAAATATGTGAGGACATAGTTACTCAAGAAGAATCGAGTGGAAATAAACACAATGTTTCTCATTTAAGAGTTTTGATAGTGTGTCTTATTCTCGTGTTCTAAATGAGAGGAGAAAGAAATTGGATGATAAAGGAGAAAGACGTATTTTTGCAGGTTATAATGAGCAATTATAATCCTTTTTTTGTATAACCCCCGTCACAAAGAATGTTATTATCAACAAAAATGTTGAATTCATTGAAAAAGAAGCATAAGATGACAATATTGATAAGTTAGAAACTATAATTATAGGAATACACCATCATGAGAATGAGTTTTAGGAAAATAGTACCCAAAATGGTTGTCTAGCACCTCAAGGGATTAGTCTAAGTGACATCTTCTTTAAACAACACTCTAGTTTCATGTATATCTTCGAAAGAGATATCTCAAGTGAATTTTCATCCCCTCTTGAAAATTTTCACCCTCATGAAGCATCAAGGCATGTAGAAAATTTTTTTCCTTCAAATTCTTGTAGTAGCGGCACCTCAAATCCAACATTGGTAACACCAAAGTTTCACTTTAGAGACACACCAAAGAATACAAGAAACTTAAGGGATATCTATGATCAAACTCAAGGTGACGAAAATATTGATTTATATTCTTATTTTGCATTATTTTCTAATAATGATCTCATATATTTCGAATATAAAATTGGAAATGAACACTGGGTAAAAGCCAAGGATAAGGAAATTGATTCTATTGAAAAGAATCATACATGGGATATATTAATCCTTCTAGAAGGAAAGTATGTAAATAGCATAAAGTGGGTCTACAAGATAAAAATTAAATGCGAATAGAAATGTTGAACAACATTAAGCCATGTTAGATGCAAATGGTGTCCCACAAAAAACCCAAAATTGATTATAATGAGAATATTACTCCATTCCCCTAGACTAGACAGTGTTAGAACTATTTTAGAAATTTAATGTTTTAGCTATTGGAAAGTATATCAAATGGATGTCAAATTTGAATTATTTAATGGAAATACTAGAAGAAGTTTTTGTTTGTAAAACAATGCAGAGAATATTGCATTAGATGGTTTATTCTGTTAGCGTAACATATTCTATTCCATTGTATTACATTGACGCATCTCCACTGTGCCGAATGCATCATCAATAAAATGATTCTTCTTTATTTTTAAATAACACTGGTATCAGAGCAGCGGTTTGAGGAAGCGTGGAACATTGTATTTTTCTGTTGTTTTTAGCGTGTTAGAGCTTTTGGACTTACGTGGAAGGAGCACTCTAAATCTGTTCTAACACCGATCCGTGGAGGAGCATTTTTTCAAATCCTGTCTGTGCAAAGCCTCATGTGACCTACTTTGAGCCTACATGAAAAAGGAGTTGTTTCGTGGACCAACGTGTATGCGCGACCTATTTTTCCTCTTTGTTGTACATTTTTTTTGTAGAGACCGTGCAACAATAAAGACTAGCAGCTCGTGGAGATTTATTGCAAAGCAAATCTCTTTAGCTCGGCATGGAGACCTGAGCGTGGAGGAAGGAAGAATCATTGGTATTTTCCTTTCCTATTTTTTACATGGTAAAAAAATATAAGAACAATCAACGACCCGCCCATTATTGGATCCTGCAGATTATTTTTGGTATTTCAGGAAGTATTATTTTAGCATGTAGCATAGAAGAAGGAAAAGGTGTATAATGAAGTTTGGATCCCATGTGGAGGGGAAGTATCAATAAACATTTTATAACAACAAAAAACTTGTAGAACGCGAGCAACCCGTTTGTACTTAGTAAAGCCTATGATCCTGCACATCAATATGAACGCATGTCAATCGTGCCCAGAGATGTTAGCAATACTACAAGCAACTATGGAGACGTGAAGCCCTTGAGAGACCGAAGTCAAGCCTCAGAAATTGTGGGTTTCTACTTTGCATTTTTTAAAAGTCTCCAAAACTTACAATTCGAGGACATAGTGCATCAAGGACTACTTGATTAATTCTTATTCAACGTACAGTGCTAGACGGAGAAGATTAGTGCCAATCTCGAAGAAGGCTACGATGCAGATGACGAATGCAAGATAGAATGCCCCCAGAAGCATCTGCATCTCATTACACGAGCATACCGAGATCACCTCTTCATCTGTAACTCTTGAAATGAGAGCACATCTGGTCATAGTTCCTCACCGTCGGAAGAAGAAAGGACACATCATGAATCAACAAGATGGTGATTCAGAAGAGAAAGTACCAAAATCAGAAGATGATGATGATGTTTCAGAGCTAATTTTATAAAAACAATGTAAGAATGGGGGGAATTTTAGCGTAACATATTTTATTCCATTTTATTACATTGATGCTTTATCTTACTTCAACCGGTGACCTTCTATCTTCTCTCACATGTCACTTGGTCATTCTCCTCGCTTGTATTTATTCAATAAAATTCTTCTTCTTTGTTTTTCAAGAACATATTAAATGATCAAGGATGATAGTATATACATGCGTAGGGAATACAAAGAAAACCAACAAACATGCATGGACATGGATGGTCGCAAGTCATAAGTAGACAAAAATGACTCCAACAGTGTAATACGTTACACCAACATTCCCCCCTCATTACATTGTATTTACAAATGTACCCCCGAAACAACTCAAATTTCACTTTTCCAAGAGACTTGGTGAGTATATCAACTACTTGAGAATCTACTGTGCAATAATGAAGTTGGATGTGGTGGTTCAAACCTTGTTCTCAAATGTAATGACATTGAACCCCAATGTGTTTTGTTCATTCATGGAAAACTAGATTCTTCACAAGCTTTAATGCACCCCTGATTATCGCAATGAATGATAGGTGGATTTTCTTCAGGAATGTCCATATCAGCAATAATGTGACGTAACCATATCACTTCGCATAAAGCTCCTCATGTGGTGTGATACTCTACCTCAGTGGATGAGAGATAAAGAATAATTTGCTTCTTACTAATTTGCGAGATAAGTCCAAATCCGAGATGAAAAACATATCCTATAGTTGATTTATTGTCATCAACAGATCTAGCATAGTAAGATTCATTATATCCTTGTAATAAGAACTCCTCAATTCTAGACCATAATCAATTGTACCTCAGACATATCTCAAAACATTATTCATTTCTACCTAGTGACATTTTTTTGGCTCCCGCTTGAATCTTGAAAAATATCTGACAAAAAAGTATAGGTCTGGTCTGGTATAAGTCAAGTAAATGAAACTCCCAACAAGCTGCATGTAGTGAGTATCATCTACTTGAAGTGAATCCTAGAATCTAGAAAGTTACAAACCTATCTCCATTGGAATGGCCACAGGTTTACAACACACATTCCACAAATTTTGAGGAGTGTCTTGGAATATTTCATCTATGAGATAAAAATGTGATTCTTCTTCTACCATATTTCCAACCCAAGATAGTAATGAAGTAGGCCCAAATATGTCATTTCAAAGTATTTATTCAGATCATTCTTTACATCTTTGATGAGATTGTATGAGGCCCCTGTGATCACAAGTTAATCCACATATAAAAAAAGAATGACAATCTTTGTGCCTACCTTCTCAAATTTGAATATGTAACATTCCCATTTTAAGAATTTAGAAACAAGGATTTTTTTTCATAATGTTCCTAGTTCTAAATAAATCATAATTTAGAACACACATTCCATGCCAATTAATCTCATAATAGATAACCATATCCAGCTGTAATGACTCGGTATGATACAGATCTCTCATGTTAACTTAAAGAATAGAATACTTTATGTATACTACGTATACTTGGTTCTCCTACCCTATTCCAAGTACTCGAGTGATCTATTTAAAGAACCTATCTGAATATTTGTTACCAATATTCATCTGACATCACGTTGCTTTAAACTAGGTGACGTAGGACAATGCAACCAATAGCTTGCGATACTTTAGACAAAGATTTTCCACATACTGTTCATGTTACTATTCCTAGACGACGTACTCGTCATTCCGGAATATGTCCTTCACCTCACTCTTTTGTTATCTAGAATGGTCTTTACTGACTACCGTCAGTCCACTTACCCAAGGTTTAACCCTAGCTCTGGTTAGAAACATAATTTATTATAGGGATTCGCTCACAATTTCTTAGGGTATATGGGCATACTCGGTTGACCTAAGTCAACTAGATGTTCCAAGGTACCCTGAGCCATTGAAAGCCACTACCTATCCTAAACATGCCACTAACTTGACCTAGAGAGAAACTAAGTTCAAGTCCTTATTTGTGTGTAGATCTAGATGATCAATGCAGAAGGGTATTGCCACGTGTCAACTGCGATGCTGTATCCTCGAGAAGATCCAAGTCTTCTCAAAGGTATAGTCCTACTAGTTGGCGTGTGCCAACATCCTACAGAAACTACCTCATCAAGATGTACATACCCCAAGGAGGTTATTAATACCTTATAAATTTGGATTATCACTCCAATTACAGCAACCCTACTAATCCCTAATCCAACACTCCACAAGTTATTTTCTAAATATGATTCATTTAGACATTAAAGAACTTTCATAACTTATGATTGCTTTTACGGTTCGTTTTACAAGGCTTAACAAACAGATATCCAAAGGACATGACAACAACATCATATGTCTCATTAAATGTACTTATTCTTCAAAGAAGGTGTAACAACCAATAAGGTTCAACTTAGTAGTAGACTTTAGAGGAAATGAAGTCTAACGTTAAACAATCATACCACTATTCGTTAGATTACATTTCTTTGAGTGAGGAAGAATCTTCCTCTACATGATTAAGTGTTAGGGTTTGTCAAACCCTTCTTATCTTTCACAATTTTATAGTTTTACTATATTTATTACACATTCCATTACTATGTTAGAATTGTTTAGATAAAATTCGTTATCTTATGCAACTTAACAAGTTGCATCTAAATAAGGGTAATTAAATTATTTCCCTTTATCCAACTGATCAAGTTTATCCGAATTAAGCATATAACAGATATGAAAAATATCATCAAGATAGGTTTTCCATCTTCTTCATAAATACAAGATAATTTACACAACCAATACAAGTAAATTACAACTTTCATTTCATCATTCTAAAACTATACATTACAAGATTATGCATTTCAGGCATATTGTACAACAAACAACCTCTATCCCAAAAGAATACAACTTTCCTTTTTTTTTTCAATTCAACTCAAGAATGAACCGAAACTCTTTACATAAGATACATAATTAAATAAGCCCAATACAACATGAAAGTTCTTGTCTTCTTTTATCACTTACAATGTCCATCTATAAAATTTCTAGCATGGGTCAGTTCAATGAACTGAGCATGATAATCACTAAGCATTAAAGTAAAGTGCATTCCACTAATTGTTTCATTAAACAACTCTGCTTTAATGAAACAATTAATATACAACATACAATAATCATAAGTAATAACATCTAGAAAGAAGTACAATTAAGAAAATCTAAATTTACTTTCAAGAAAAGAGCATATTATAATCTGCAACATTAGAATTATATCACAAGACTTAATGGATCTTATCAAATACTTTTAAACAGTCAACGAGTCTTGTCCTTCCATTATTATAAATTCATAAGATTCAAAGAGTAGAAAAACACATTTAATTTTTTCTGAGTCAAGCAAAGGATTTAGTTATAGCATAACACAAATTAGAATGGTTATCTTTCCATATAATCATTGAAGAGAATCAAAACATATATATTTCTTTCCATATAAACAGTCACAATTTCTCTGAAGGAAAGAATCAGGTTTAGAACACACATCACTGCCTCAGTCCAAAGATGACAAAATAAGGAGTCCATAAATAAAGAGGCTACAAAAAAAATTAAAAATCCCAATTCAATTCCAAGCAGATTAATAAATAGTCTCAAAGAAAGCCTTACTAACTTCTATCTGCTAGTAGATATAATGCAAAGGTTTGAAACTCAGACTTCCCACAAATCCAAGCTATACTTTGGCAATTAAATCCCTTAACCAATCCACTAGAAAATTTTCATCTTAGAAGAGAATCATATAACAAAGTTCAATCAATGAACTTAAACAGTCAACAGAAAAAGGATTAAACCAAAATGGACCCAATCCATATTTCATTTCATTTATAATATGAAATGAAATCCATTATTAATACAAACTTAGCTTTAGCTAGTCCCAAAAGAGAACTCAAAACAGATGCAAAGGATGCAATTACCAACATCAATTACAAAACTTACAACTACTTACCTATTTTCATTCACCAAGCTCAAATCCAAATTCAATCTCAAAATGAAATACAGTATATCATTTCTAAACAACATTCTATCCCCCAAGAGATCCTATTCACTTCTCTGTTAAAACCCGGAGATTCATTCAAGGATCCCAACAAGGAATAGAAATATGCAATAGTGCAAGATAGACAAGGCTCGATGAAACTCACGGTCCCAGGGACTGAATTTCCCCAAGCATTCAGGACAAGGATACCATATTCCCTTCAAACGACACACATTAAAAATAGGTTTAAATTCAACATTCTGTTAAAACCCTCATGAATCAGATGAAAGATCATAAGAGAGTAAGGAACTAAACAATTCAGCTCAAGACAAGTACTGTCCCAACGTCTTCTTCCATTCCACTAAACAGAATCACCACAAGCCTCTACAAGTTTTGTTTAAAAGCTTATGACAGGTATGGAATTTGCTCAACATCAAGACAAAAAGGAAGTAAATAATACATTCCATAACCTCTACAATCGATATGACCGTCCCAAAACAAATCACAATTCCAGTCCATTAATTCCTAAGAATAAAATAGCCAAGCTTCCCACATGGCATGGTTCACTCAGGCAGAGAGAAGGAGAGGTTTTTCTTCGATTTCTCACACTCTGTCAAGTTCAAGAACAGATTATACAATCCAAAGGACATAAAGTAATACAACCATTCGCACCACAAGAAGCAACACGAGGGAGATTTCAAAAGGTTACCAGTTCGACATCCACCGAAGTAAACTCTCAAGCCCCTTCGAGCAGACAATAGTTAAAAAGGAGATTAAAGCCTCCAAAACTAGATAGACTAAACCCAGCTCAGAAACCTATGGGTAGAGAATAAACCACGTTGATTTACAAAAACAACAATATTAATTCAGTACTACAAATACGACCTTCGAACAT
This sequence comes from Taxus chinensis, assembly GCA_019776745.2. Classification (NCBI taxonomy): domain Eukaryota; kingdom Viridiplantae; phylum Streptophyta; class Pinopsida; order Cupressales; family Taxaceae; genus Taxus; species Taxus chinensis. The sequence continues at coordinate 906,410,783 of CM034149.1, read as the reverse complement.
AAGTTCAAACAGTTTCCCACAAGATTCTATTAGTCGTTCAGGTAAACAAAAAAAATAAACATGTGAATCTAGAGTTAATAATTCCATAAAAGAATAAAACCTTAGTTCAGAGTAAAAGTACAGACACAAACTCAACAATTCAACTACAAGTTCATCATAAGAACTAAATATAGGTACAGTGTTGAATACGAAGGTTCAACCTAAAGTACAGATCTTACCAAGCTCCATTCAGTCCAAAACGAACACAAGGCCCCAACAAAAATCTCATAACAAATCACAAAGCTTCACACAAGCCTTAGAACATCCATGGAGTTCTATCACAAATCATGAAACACAAAACTTAAACAGAGATATAGAACCAAACAAACAACAATGCCGGTTCAGAACGACCAAGGAGCTTCTACTTCAAACTCAACAAACTAATGCTCTCAATGATAGTTCAGAATGAAAATATGGCAACACGTCCTATTAAGACAACACCAGACTTGAATACAAGCAATAGAGCTATCAATAACAAGTTCGTTAGTTCAAACCTCAAAGAACTAGTACAAATAAAGTTCCCAGGAACTACCATTATAACCAAGGATTCGTATTCCAAAACCCACATAAATTTCAAGAAAACAAGCAAGTAAATAACCAGATACATCATGCAAAAATATATCTCCAGTGAGCAGAGTTGTTTTAATGAATCATTTAGAAGAAAGCAAGAAATCTTAATGGGTAGAGCCTATCATGCCTGATAGTGCCTCTGTAGATTCGAAGAAGACTTCCAGCTGAGTTTCCAACACCCCTTCTTCTCCAAGCAAGATCAAACAACAATAATATTTTTCCATAGTGCCTCTTATACATTCCACGAACCGAAAATAGATAAGAGAATTCAAGAATAGCCACTAAGTGTAGATCAAACTGCTGGTTCAAAAGACCAGATAGCTCCATGTAGAGCAAAAATTATGAAGCATGCAAAGTAAAACAACCCCCAACAAATCTGCCAGCATGCCTTCCAAGACAGCTTGCTCACCAAAACCAAGGCAAATTAATGCCATTAATTTACATATTCCCGCCTATCTCTCCTTGCCACCACCATCCAAAGTTGGCGAGATTGAATTTAACTTCCACATGCATTTCCAAACTTAGTGATGCTTCCACATAGGTTCCTCTAAACTTTAACTAGCCCCTGCCAATCTGGCAGTACTTCCATGCCTTAATACCAAATCTAATCAAAATCAAATCTCATTAAAAGCTTTAGAACCACCGCTTAGCTCCCACTTGCCAATCGACCCATAGGTTCCCTTTCATACCCCTTTAGGATAGATACTATTTTCTTAGGTTAGATCTTAGGTTAATAAAATATAACCTTCAAACAATAGATTGTCACCTTAAGTTAGGTCTTAGTTTAACCAAATACAATAGGTAATAGGTTAGAAATAACTTAGCATCCCTTAGGTTACTTCCCTTCATGCTAACTTAGTATTACAACTTAGGTTAGGATGTCATCCCACGTAGAGTGGCATAGAAAGAGAGGTAAATTACCTGAGTCTTGAATCCATTAGGATAGACCTTAATAGATATAGGACAAGTTTATATTCTCACTTTCTCCAGAATCCCGAAGCAGGTTTCTATTTCCCTTAACATCATTAAGTGCCCTGCAAGGGTCAATCAAGAAGAGCCGAGCATAACACAAAACAGAATGCTAACACGGTCTTTCAAGATAATAAAGAATTTGCAACAACCAAAAGTTCAGTCTGTTAAGTCTCTTAATCAATGAATGTCAGTTTTTCACTTAGTTTAGATAAGAAGATTTAAAACATACCTTGGATCAATGGAATTGATCCAGGGATGAGTCCAATTACAAGGGATAAGTTTGCAACTATTAAAACCAGATTACAACTTACTCATAAGAAGTGAAATAGATTATTGCAAGCAACAACATATCAACCCTACAATCAAAGAGCAGAGATGATTTATCCATAACAAGCATGATTTTCAACCAACAAGGAAACATACATTTGTCCTGAAAATCACATGTCAACGCTTGCAATGCAAAAGAGGAATATAACATTTTGACAAGGTGTTACATACTTCCCTCCTAAAAATAATCATTGTCCCAATGATTATCTCATTTTAAATCAATGCAATCAAGATACTCAATTTATTCACTTTCATATAGTACGTTTGCAACAATATCTGAATTTAAAGTTTCAGAAATCAACATTTACATAGCTGTTTATTTAAAAGCAATAGTTGTCCATTCATAACTAGTAGACTTATTGACCTATAAAGATAAAATCTCAAAAAAAAAATTCAGCCATTCTAATCAATTCTAATCAAATAAATATGGAAAAACAATTTTCATATCTTCCAGGTTTTCCTAGGTTACACTTTCTTCATTAAACTGGTCCCACTGGACCTTACATTGACTTATCTCACGATTCCTTAAATGCAACTGGCGAGTTTCCAGTACTCATATGTGTTTAACCATGATTATTCCTGGGTCTTGGACCTGCAAGGAATTCCAATTTAACACATGTGATAAATCTGAAACGTATTTCTTAAGCAAATAAATATGGAAAACATCATGCATTCGTGACAAAGTAGGAGGTAATGCTAAGCGGTAAGCTACAGGGTTGATTAATTCAACTATCTCAAAAGGTCCCACATAACGAGGTGATAACTTGGCAGCCTTGCCAAAAGTTATAGAGCTCTTTTTTGGTTTAACCCGAAAAAAGACTTTCTCACCAAGTTCAAATTTTATGTCAATCCACTTTAAATTAGCATAACTCTTTCACCTATCTGCTGCTTCTTTCAAGTGCTCACGAATAAATTTAACTTGTTGTTCCATTTCAGGTCCAATTACCTCTTTATCCTCAATGTTGTCCCAACTAACAGGGGTTCTGCATTTTCTTCCATATAATGCTTCAAAAGGTGCCATCTTAAGAGAGGCATGATATGTGTTATTATATGCAAACTCGACTAGTGGAAGATACTCTTCCCACTTATATTGCTGGTCCATACAATACATTCGTAACATATACTCCAAAACTTGATTAACTCTTTTAGTCTGTCCATTTGTTTCCGAATGATACACAGAACTGAAATTTAACTTAGTTCCTAGAGCTGCATTAAACGTTTTGCCAAAACCTTGACGTCATTCTAGGATCTCTATCAGATATGATTAATTCAGGTACTCCATGTAATATGAAAATTTTGTGTACAAATCTTTTAGCTAACACATGAGAATCATCCTTTAGATTACCTGCAGTAAAATGTGCTACCTTTGTTAGTTTATCCACAACTACTAAAATAACATCATGTTTATCTCTTGACATAGGCAACCCTTGTACAAAGTCCATGCTTATCACTTGCCACTTGTACTGCGGTATGGTATGAGGATACAATAAACCGGATGGGTGCATATGTTCCACTTTAACACGTTGACATTCAAGGCAATATGTCACAAAGTCTATAACATCCTTTTTCATTCCCTTCCAGAAATATTGTTGTTTTATATCAGCAAGCATATTTGTAATACCAGGGTGTCTAGAAAAAGGTGAATTGTGAAATTCTTCTAACAATTTCTTTCTTAAATCGTTTAGCAAAGGTATGTACACCCTGTTTTCAAATCTTAAGATTCCTTCATTGTCGAAGTGAAAACCTTTATACCTCAGATCACTAGGATCTGCAGCAAGCGCTATCTTTACTTACTGAAAGTAAGAATCAGATTCCATAACACTTTTTACTTCATCCATAAATTGAGTTCTCAATGTTATAAGAGCAGAAATGTGCTTCATATGACTTAGGGCGTCAGCCACTCTATTTTCTTTACCCTTTATATAACTGATGTCAAAATCATATTGAGACAAAAACTCTAACCACCTTCGTTTTCTTGCATTAAGATTTGGCTGAGTGAAGATATACTTCAGCCCAAGATGATCAGTTTTCAATTCAAAAGGTTTACTAAGCAGGTAATGCCTCCAAACTTGTAGTGCATGAACAATGGTAGCAAGCTCTAAATCATGTGGAGCATAATTCAACTCATGTAACTTTAGTTTTCTACTTTCGTAAGCTATGACACGATCATTTTGTAACAAAATGGCTCCCAGACCTTCACCAGATGCATCAGTTACCACCATAAAATCTCCATTAGGATCTGGTATTGCTGGTATAGGTGCTGAAGTTAACTGTTCCTTCAAAATTTTGAATGCAATTTCACATTTCTCATTCCAAACAAACTTTTTATCCTTCTTCTGTAAGGAAGTTATTGGTGCAGCCACCTTAGAGAAATCTTTTACAAATTTTCTATAGTAGCCAGCAAGCCCCATGAAGCTTCTAACTTCATGTACATTATTTTGGTGCAGGCCACTCAGTTATAGCTACAATTTTTGAAGGATCTACAGCAATTCCATTCTTACTTATTACATGTCCCAAATAGTGTACTTCTGTGTCATAGAAAGAACATTTAGACATCTTACCAAATAACCGTCTCTTTCTTAATATTTCCAAAACTATCTTCAAATGACTCATGGTGTTCCTCAATACTTTTAGAATATATGAGAATGTCATCCAAGAATACGAGCACAAATTTGTCCAAGTATTCTTGAAATATATTATTCATTAAATTCATAAATGTTGCAGGTGCATTTGTTAATCCAAAAGGTAAAACCGTGAACTCATAATGTCCATACCTTATTCGGAAAGCTGTTTTATGAATGTCCTCATCCTTAATCCATAATTGATGATATCCAGATCAAAGATCTATCTTAGAATATACTGATGCTCCATGCATCTGATCAAATAAATAATCAATCCTAGGGAGTGGGTATATATTCTTGATTGTTGCTTTGTTTAACATTCTGTAATCAATGCACAATCTAAGTGTTCCATCCTTCTTTTTCACAAAAATTACAGGTGCTCCCCAAGGTGAAACACTTGGTCTAATCAAACCTTTAGACAAAATTTCTTGCAACTGATCCTTAAGCTCTACTAATTCTGTAGTAGTCATTCGATACGGTGCTTTAGAAATCGGTTTGGTTCTAGGCTTGATCTCTATTGTGAAATCAAACTCCCTTTTGGGTGGAAGACTTGGTAATTCTTCCAGAAATACATCACTGAAGTCTCGTAACAGCGGATATCATTCCATGACATCATTGTTCTCCTTCACTTGTTTCTGAAATTTTCACTGCATATAAGGTACAACCTTTATTTTTGGCCTTTTTAAGTTGCATAGCTGACAGTTTTCTAATAGAAATCTCACGTTTCACACCCTGAATCTCTGTTGTTTTCTACAGGTCATCTAAAAAACTAATGTGTTTTTCAAAATAGTCCACTTTAGCCTTATGTTCTACTAACCAATTAACACCTATGATTACATCATAAGACCCCAAAGGTGTAACATAAAGATCAACTTCAGTGGAAAAGTTAGGTAAATCAAGGACTATTCCAAAAAAACACATACTAACTGTATGAACAACATTGTTTCCATACTACACAGTCCATGTTTTATCCATGTTTCCAACTTTTATTTTTAGTTTTGATGCTAATTTACTAGAAATAAAACATTCAGTAGCTCTGGTATCAAAAAAATAGTTATAGGTAAACCAAATAACTTACCCGAAACTTCTATAGGCGTGGCCTATTTTTCAGCCTGCTTGTCAGCTACTGCAGCATGTATCTTGTGTTGCTGATTACGATCATCCTTTTTCAAAGGGCATTGATTTGCGTAATGATCTTTGCCACAGTTATAAAGCCTCCTATAGGTCCCTTCCTAGGCTCAGGTTTATTTCCAGCCTTAGAGTTATCGTTCTGACCCCATAGGACTTTTGTCCGTTATTATTGTTCTTAACAAAGTTGTTCTGTGCATTACCAACAAAAATTTGTTTGTTGCTAATTTTCTTATTAGTATCAGATGAAAACTTACTTTTCATTCCAAATTTCTTCCATGGTCCTTTCTTAGGTGCAAGAGATGATGAAGAGGAGTTGGGATTTTTCTTCCTTACTTCCTCCTTATGAGCAAAAATTGCCTTCAATTTCTGTTCCTGCCTTATGGCCTTTTCAACAACCCCTTCCATCGTGGTTGGGATGTGAACATCCACCTCTCCTCCTATAACAGGATTCAATCCCATGATGAATTTTTGTATCCTGAACTTCTCATCAGTTTGGTACTGAGGTACATACTTAAGGAGTTTTGTAAACCGCTCCCAATACTCAAGTTACAGTTAGCTTTCCTTGAGCTAAGTTCTGGAATTCAGTCATTTTCTGATCATAGTAAAGTTGCAGTAGCCAACGTTGCCTAAAGTAACCTTTAAATTGATCCCATGTGATATTAGTTTCATCAATGTTTAACTCATCCTTATGGTTGTCCCACCATGAAGATGCCTCATGAGAAAGATGATATGCTCCCCATATAGCCTTTGTTTCTTCTGAGAAATTCCTTATTGCAAAGTATTTCTCCATTTCACTGAGCCAATTCTCAGCCCCATCTCCTAATGTGGTGCCATCAAACTTGGGTGGACTTATCCTTTTTATATCATTAGTGAGTTCAGCTGCCAGCCTAGCCTTTTTGTTCTCAGGCTAAACAGGTATGTTCACATTGTTATTATCAACACCTACATTGGCATTGTCCCCAGGAGGTGGCTGATTATTGTTATCAGCATCTTCTTCCTCCTCATTTCCCATTACTTGTTGTTCAAGTACAGCCAAATGATCTCTTGTGTCCAACAGGGCAGCAAGGATCTCATCGAGTTTCTAGGAAGTTGCTGCTCCTTCCTCAGGCGGAGGATTATTTGCAACATTTCCTCTTGTTCTAACCATTTTCTGTTACAAGAAAATTTAAGTTTCATCAGATTATGGACACAATAGGTCCAAGAGCTGCAACCTTCAGCTCTGATACCAAGATGTAACATTCCCATTTTAAGACTTTAGAAACAAGGGAAATTTTTTTTTTTTTTTTACATAATGTTCTCTGTTCTAAATAAAACATCATTTAGAACACACATTCCATGCCAATCAATCTCATAACAGATAACCATATGCAGCTGTAATGACTCGGTATGATACCGATCTCTCATTCCATGACTCGGTTACCAACCGATCTCTCATGTTAACTTAAAGTATAGAATACTTTATGTATACTACGTATACTTGGTTCTCCTACCCTATTCTGGGTACTGAGTGATCTGTTTAAAGAACCTATCTGAATATTTGTTACCAATATTCATCTGACATCACGTTGCTTTAAACTAGGTGACATAGGACAACGCAACCAACAGCTTGCAATACTTTGGCCAAATATTTTCAACATACTGTTCATGTTACTATTCCTAGACGACATACTCGTCATTCTGGAATACATCCTTCACCTCACTCTTCTGTTATCTAGAATGGTCTTTACTGACTACCGTCAGTCCACTTGCCCAAGGTTTAACCCTAGCCCTGGTTAGAAACATAATTTATTATAGGAAGATGCTCACAATGTCTTAGGGTATATGGGCATACTCGGTTGACCTAAGTCAACTAGATGTGCCAAGGTACCCTGAGCCATTGAAAGCTACTACCTATCCTAAACATGCCACTAACTTGACCTAGAGAGAAACTAAGTTCAAGTCCTTATTTGTGTGTAGATCTAGATGATCAATGCAGAAGGGTGTTGCCACATGTCAACTGCAACAATGTATCCTTGAGAAGACCCTTGTCTTCTTGAAGGTACAGTCCTACAGTTGGTGTGTGCCAACATCCTACAGAAACTACCTCATCAAGATGTACATACCCCAAGGAGGTTATTAATACATTATTAATTTGGATTATTACACCGATTACAGCAACCCTGCTAAACCCTAATCCAACACTCCATAAGTTCTTTTCTAAATTTGATTCATTTAGTCATTAAAGAACTTCCTTAACTTATGATTGCTTTTTGGGTTCATTTTACTTGGCTTAACAAACAAATATCCAAAGGATAGGACAACAACATCATAAGTCCCATTAAATGTAACTTAACCATTCAAAGAAGGTGTAGCAACCAAATAGGTTCAACTAGTAGTAGACTTTATAGGAAATGAAGTCTAACGATTAAATATCATATCACCATTCTTTAGATTACATTTCTTTGAGTGAGGAAGAATCTTCCTCTACATGATTAAGTGTTAGGGTTTGTCATACCCTTCTTATCTTTCACAATTTCTATAGTTTTACTGCATATTCATTACACATTCCATTACTATGTTAGAATTGTTTAGATAAAATTCGTTATCTTATGCAACTTAACAAGTTGCATCTAAATAAGGGAAATTAAATTAATTCCCTTTATCCAACTTATCAAGTTTATCCGAATTAAGCATATAACAAATATGAATAATATCATCAAGATAGGATTTCCATCTTCTTCATAAATACAAGATAATTTACACAACCAATACAAGTAAATCTCCAACTTTCAATTCATCATTATAAAACTATACATTACAAGACTATGCATATCAGGCATACTGTACAACAAACAACCTCTATCCCAAAAGAATACAACTTTTCTTTTTCAATACAACTCAAGAATGAATCGAAACTCTTTACATAAGATCCATAAATTAAATAAGCCCAATGCAACATGAAAGTTCTTGTCTTCTTTTATCACTTACGATGTCCATCTACAAAATTTCTAGCACGGGTCAGTTCAATGAACTGAGCATGATAAGCACTAAGCATTAAAGTAAAGTGCATTCCACTAATTGTTTCATTAAACAACTCTTCTTTAATGAAACAATTAATATACAACATACAAATAATCATAAGTAATAACATCTAGAAAGAAGAACAATTAAGAGAAAATCTGAATTTACTTTTAAGAAAAGAGCATAATATAATCTGCAACATCAGAATTATATCACAAGACTTAATTGATCCTATCAATTACTTTAAACAGTCAACAAGTCTTGTCATTCAATTATTTCATAAACCCATAAGAATAGAAATACACATTTATCTTTACCAAGCAGCAAAAGAAGTTAGTTACAACATAGCTCATTTTAGTATGCTTCATCTTTCCATATAAACCAAGAAGAGAATCAATACATATCTATTTCTTAGACACAATTCCTCTGAAGGAAAGAATCAAGTTTAGAACACACATCACTGCCTCAGTCCAAAGATGACAAAATAAGGAGTCCATAAATAAAGAGGCAACAACAAAACAAGAATCCCAATTCAATCCAAGCAGATTTAAAAATAGTCTAAAAGAAAGCCTTACTAACTTCTATCTATTAGTAGATATAATGCAAAGGGTCTGAAACTCGGACTTTCCACAAATCCAAGCTATACTTTGGCAACTAAATATCTTAACCAATCCACTAGAAAATTTCCATCTTAGAAGAGAATTAAATAACGAGAAGTTCAATCAATGAACTTATACAGTCAACATGAAAAGGATCTCAAACCAAAATGGACCCAATCCATATTTCATTTCATTTATACTATGAAATGAAATCCTTTATTAAGTACAAACTTAGTAATTCTTTAGCTAGTTCCCAAAAGAGAACTCAAACAGATTGCACAGTCAAAGGATGCACATTACCATCATCCATTACAAAACTTACAACTACTTACCTATTTTCATTCACCAAGCTCAAATCCAAATTCAATCTCAAAATGAAATTCATAGTATATTTTCTAAACAACATACTGTCCTTAAGAGATCCTATTCACTTCTCTGTCAAAAACTTGGAGATCCATTCAAAGAACCCAACAAGGAATAGAAATACGCAATAGTGCAAGATAGATCAAGGGTCGATGAAACTCATGGACCCAAAGACTGAATTTCCAAGCATTCAGAACAGGGATACAATATCCCTTCATACTACACTAGTGTACTAGGTTTAAATTCAACATTCAATTAAAACCCATGAATCAAATGAAAGATCTTAGGAGAGTAAGGAACTAAACAATTCATCTCAAGACAAGTTTATTCCCCAACTTCCTTCCATCCATGACTAAATAGAATCACCACAAGCCTTACTCAAGTTTCATTAAAATCTTATGACAGGTAAGAATTTGATCAAAATCAAGACAAAAAGGAAGTAAATAATACATTCCATAAACCTCTACAATCGATACGACTATCCCAAAACAGATCACAGTTCCAGTCCATTAATTCCTAAAAATAAAACAGCCAAGTTTCCCACACGACACGGGTTCACTCATGACATAGAGGGAGAGGTTTTAGTTCGAATTCTCTGCCTTGTCATAGTTCAAGAACATAGTATAGTCCTAAAGGACATAAGTAATACAACCATTCTCACTGAAGAAGCAAGACAAAGGAGAATTAAAAGATAAGATTACCAATTCGGCTTCAAACCAAAATAAAACTCTCAAGACCCCTTCAAGCAGACAGTCCATTAAAGAAGAATAAGCTTTACAAAACCTTAATAAACCCACTAAAACCCAGCTCAGAATACCTGTATAAAATTAAACATGTCGATTCTAATAGAAGATCAAAACAACCAACAATGGAATACTTGTACAGAGATCAAATACGAGCTTCAAACATAAGTTCCAATTTTCTCAAATACAAGTCTATAATGAAACCCATGGCCCTAATAAAAGATTCAGAATAAACACCATTGCAGTCTATTACGTTCAAGCATTTCCTGTTCCATAAAAAGAATAAAACTTCAGCTTTAGAGCTCAAGTACAGAGCAAAATGCAACAACTCGACTACAAGTTCAGTTTTCATAAGAAATATATATAAGTATCAGTTGTTGAATATGAAGATTCAACCAAAGGTTCAGAAATATACTTAGTTCCAACACAGTCCAAAACAAACACAAGGTCCCAATACAAACTCATAACAAATATCTGAAGCTTCAATACAATTTTAGAACAACTAGTACAGAGCTCCACTTCAAGCTCACTTAAAAACAAGACTAAACAGAGATTCAGAACCCAAACAAGTAACTAGCCAGTTCATTCAACATTAGTATCGAATGCTAGAAACAAAGCTTCGAATACAAGCTACAGAGTTCAAATAGAGCTTCTAGTACAAGTTACATAGTTTCAATACAAATTCACATGCAAACCTCTAACAACTAGTTCAGAGAAAGTTCCATCAGAACTACCATTAACAACAAAGGATTCACATTCCAAAACCCACATAAATTTCAAGAAAACATGTAAGTAAATAACCAGATACATCATGCAAAAATATATCTCCAGTGAGCTAGAGTTATTTTAATGAATCATTTAGAAGAAAGCAAGAAATCTTAATGGGTAGAGCCTATCATGCCTGATAGTGCTTCTGCCGATTCGAAGAAGACTTCTAGCCGAGTTTCCAACACCCCTTCTTCTCCAAGCAAGATCAAACAACAATAATCTTTTTCCACAATGCCTCTTATACATTCCTCAAACTGAAAATAGATCAGAGAATTCAAAAATAGCCACTAAGTGCAGATCAAATTAATGGTTCGAAAAACCAGATAGCTCCATGCAGAGAAAAAATCGTGAAGCATGCAAAGCAAAACAACCCCCAACAAATCCACCAGCATGCCTTCCAAGACAGCTTGCTCGCCAAAACAGAGGTGAATTAATGCCATTAATTTGCATATTCCCGCCTATCTCTCCTTGCCACCACCATCCAAAGTTGGCGAGACTAAATTTAACTTCCACATGCATTTCCAAACTTAGTGATGCCTCCACGTAGGTTCCACTAAACTTTAACTAGCCCCTCACCAAATTGGCAGTACTTCCATGCCTTAATGCCAAATCAAATCAAAATCAAATCTCATTAAAAGCTTAGGAACCGCCGTTTAGCTCCCACTTGCCAATCGACCCATAGGTTCCCTTTCATATCCCATTAGTTTAGGATAGATACAATTTTCTTAGGTTAGATCTTAGGTTAACTTAAAAGTATAACCTTAGGATATAACCCTCAAACAATAAATTGTCACCTTAGGTTAGGACATAGCTTAACCAAATACAATAGGTTAGGTAACTTAGATCCCTTAGGTTACTTCCCCTTCATGCTAACTTAGTATTACAACTTAGGTTAGGATTTCATCCCACGTAGAGTGGCGTAGAAAGAGTTAGGTAAATTACCTAAGTCTTGAATCCCATTAGGATAGACCTTAATAGATATAGGACAAGTTTATATTCTCACTTTCTCCAGAATCCTGAAGCAGGTTTCTATTTCCCTTAACGTCATTAAGTACCCTGCAAGGGTCAATCAAGAAGAGTCGAGCACAACACAAAACAAAATGCAGGCAATCTTTCAAGATAATAAAGAATTTGCAACAACCACAAGTTCAGTCTGTTAAGTCTCTTAATCAATGAATGTCATTTTTTCATTCAGTTTAGATAAGAAGATTTAAAACATACCTTGGATCAATGGAATTGATCCAAGGATGAGTCCAATTATAAGGGATAAGTTTGCAACCATTCAAACCAGATTACAACTTACTCATAAGAAGTGAAATAGATTATTGTAAGCAACAACATATCAGCCCTACAATCAAAGAGTAGAAATGATTTATCCATGGCAAGCATGATTTTTCAACAACCACGAAACATACATTTGTCTTGAAAATCACATGTCAACGCTTGTAATGCAAAAGAGGAATATAACAGTTTGACAACCCCATGGTGGTTGTTTTATTCCATAAAGAGACTTAATCAGATGACATACCTTATTAGGATTTTTCTCGTCGAAAAATAATTTTAGATGGGTCATGTGTTCTTCTTCTTTGAGATAGTCATTCAAGAAAGAACTTTTTTTGTCCGTCTACTAAAGTTTCCATCCTTTTTGTGATCTCAGTGCACAACAAATTTCTAATAGCCTTAATCTTCCTAGTGGGTGCAAAGGTATATTCATAGTCAATTCCTTCTTGTTGAGCATATCCCTTTGCAAATAGTTGTGATTTGTACTTGTCGATAGATCCATCTGCCTTGTATTTGTTTTTGAAAATCCATTTACATCCAATGGATTTATTTCTTACATGTAGACCGAAAATTTCCCATGTTTGATTTTGAATCAGAGAGCCATTTTATACATCCACAAATTTCTTCCACTCTGGTTAACTAAGTGCCTCTCGAAGTGTATTAGGTTTGGTGTTGTCAACAACTAAACTCGTGAGTGTGAAATTTACCTCATTTCTTGTTTGTCTTCTTGTTCTAACTCCAGATGGAGTATTTGGTAGAGAGTTCAGGTGGGAATCCTTAACATTGTTTTAGCCCCATTTCGAATGTTATTGCTATTGATGTGAAGAACCATTTCTCAAAGGAGCAAGATCAATAAACAATTCTCCATGCAACTCATTTTCCATGTGTGAATATTTTTCTCGCTCATCATCTAACTGTGAGAGCATTTTATGAGAGGAGGTTAGTACTAAATCTTATTTGTGTGTAAATGAGTTAGTGACTCATCATAAACCAAATATTTACACTCATATATATTTTGTGTCTTAGGAACCATGAGATGATACACCTTTGAGGTATTATTGTACCCCAAAATATACACTGTAGTGTCTTCAGATCGATCTTCTTCCTCTTCTTATCTGGGACATGCATGTGCATTGTATAACCAAACACTCTAAGATGGGAGATAGAATGTTTGTGATTACTCCATACATATTTTGGTGTCCTCTCCTGTAAGATATTTATAGGTGCCCAGTTCAGAAGATAAACAATGTTCTATAATTCTTCTGCACAAAATTTGTTCTCCAACTTGGCAGTGGAAAGCATTCAATGAGCCATCTCCATGACAATTTGATTGTGATTCTCTGCAATGCCATTATGTTGAGGAATATAAGGACAGTCAAGTTCTATGTGATTTTGTGCTCCCTCAAGAATGCCAAGAATTTATTTGACATGAATTCCCCTCCTTGATATGAGTGGAGGACAAGAAGGGGTTTCCTGGTCTGTTGAACAACTTGTTGATAAAAGCCCTAAAAATTAGTAAATGTGTCATTCTTCTTCCTCATAAATAACATGTGTCTTGTAATAATAGTCATCTATCAATAACTAGAAGTACTAAAATGCTTGAAAGGAAGCAGGAAGGGGTCAACAAAGATTGATATGCATGAACTCAAGATGGTTTTTTACATGGAAGGTACTTTACTCAAATGGATATTGATGTTTTTTTCCCGCCAGACATCCAAAACATATAGATAAGGAGTGTGAGAGTGGAGGAAGCCCTTGAATCATCTCATTGGAACTAAGCTAATAGAGGGAGCTAAAATAAAGTTTCCCCTATCGACAATTCCAGAGTGCAGTAGAATCCACTGTAGAATAATATAGGGCAACTACAGAGGATGAAACTACGTCTAGTGCAATCAAATGATCCTTCAAAAAATATCTAACAAGTATCATACCTTTGCATGAAATCAAACAAAATTTGATGCCTTTTTGGACCATGAACTCCACCTTAAGCTTGTGATTCAAGAGTTGAGAGATAGACAAGATATTTGTGGTCAATCCCACAACATAGTGCACTTTTTTTAAGGTATAACTTTTCATCCCGAGAGGAATGGTTATAGTTCCAATACCTTTTGTAACATACTCCTTGTTTTCTTTAATATGGGCTTGATCTTTAGTGGGTTGATCAATCAATGAATCAAAAATATTTCTGTCACCCATCATATGCTTATTGTAGCTTGAGTCAATAAACCAAAATATTTTTGAAGGTTGCAATGTTTGGAAGACTAGAATAATGTTCTGATGTGTGCCGCAATTTTCTACCTTTGGTACTTCCTCTTCTAGGTCATCATCTTGTTGAGTCTCGACATGTCCTTTCTACTTCCTATGGTGAGGGATGGCATCTGGATTGCTATGAATCACTGTGGTTGGATGTGTTCTCTTTAGCATAATTACCTTGATTCCATCCATTATACTAATAAATAGTAGTTTCATGTATATTTGTATTGTATATGTGACACCATCGATCTACTTTATGATACTTTTGCTATTGTGGTTACTTTTGGGTTTGCTTCTATTGTTTTCCCTTTTGAGACTTGTGTCTCTTCTGATGTTTCAAGATTAGTGCATTGTCTTCAAAATCTTCATGCAATGTCTAGAAGGATTCTTCCTATTGAATGATATTTACCATTTCTTCAAATGATACCACTTTTTTTTATGTTCAATGTTGTGAAAAAAATCCTTAACTAGGAAGGAAGAGCTCTTAGTGTGATCAAAATCAACAATTTGTATTCCACATTTTCATCAAGTGCCACAAACTTTGCTCGTAGTTCTACCACACAACATAATAATTCCTCTAATTTCTTGTTATCTTTCATACTAAGTGTATGAAGCTTTGACTAGAGATGGAGAATATTCTTTAGGTTATTCATTTCGTAGATGGTGGAGAGAGTATAATATGCCACCTTTGATGTTTTCACATCTCATATGTGTGGTTGAGCCTTTTCAAAGATTTCGAGTGTGATAAAAAAAAGGATTTTACATCAACCTTCTTGTAATTTTCATGTTTTTCTGTGCTGGTGGGACATGCTAACTTTCTAATGATGATTCCCCAAAGTTCCTTGAACTGGTTGATTATGTGCATCTTTGTCTTCTAGGTGGCATAGTTTGGCCCTTTCAAGAGAAAAGCACCATAAAGAAGAAATTTTGGAGCTGACATCCTCAATATCCTAATAAAAGGGGAAATTTTCCTGAAGAAGAGATTATACATGATGATAATATGTGTGAGGATGAATTCGAGCATTTTTAGAATTCTCATAGATGATATTCTTACATCTAGGATGAAGTTACATGAACTCAATGAAGGATATGGGGGAACCACTAGAAGAATCCATTAAATTTCCTAAGGTGGAGAAGAAAAAATCCATAAAAGAAGATAAAAATAATATTATATTGAAACAACAAAATAAACCCTAGGGTTTGAGCAACAAATCTTTGATTGATAAGTAGGGTTCACACAAATTCTTACGACCCTTTTGTGAATATTTGATTATATTATCTAAAATAATCGTTAATGGCATTACACAACATTAATTAATTAACTCCCCTGTCCAATTTTTGGACCCCAACTAATGAACCTATCATAGTTAATTAATTTCCTACTATCTATTCTATTTAATATCATTATTAATGTAATTGGCCTCCCTTCGTGCAATTAAATCACTACAATCACTACTTAATTGGTTTTAACTACATATTAATGGTACAAATCACACTAGATATGGATACTATAAAGCTTATAAATTATGGGAGTGCACATGTATTTAACTGATCATATTGCTTCATTAATATACCCCCTTTATCCACATGTGCCACTAAAGGAAAAAACTAAATCCTCCTAAAGGTAACTCAAGACCATCTACAACCTGGTCATTTTCCATAACTAACTCTAGTATTTCCCTTAAGGTACCAGTCTTGGACTCTTGAGAAATGATATTGTAATTCTTTATGGCACCTTTTGGTGGTATGTAAATGTGCCCTACTCCTACCTTTATACCTACAATCTCAAAACCATTTTTAAGAGAGTAAATGCAAGGCATACTAGCTAACCGTAGACCATGTGCTAGCATTTTGTCCTACAAGAGAGGTTCAGTCATCTTGAAGAGTTGAAGCCTCTTTCTTAATCCAGTGCACTAGGTCTACATCGGCAGGTACTCTAAAAAGGCCTTGTATCCCACACATAGACTAGCTCTCAATCCTTGGTTCATACAACATCTATATGGAATGCACCTATTTTGGAAAGCCATTAAGCCTACTTAGGTTCCTTGATTCACATGTTGTCAGAGAATAGAGGATTTGTAGTTCTTGTTAAGACTTTGTTAGTATTCAATAGTTGGTGTGCTAATGGAATGTTAGCAAAGCTAGACTCCTTGACCAGATTGAGTGTTTTATAACTATAGTAGTTGTTTCCCTAGAATGATGTTTACATTCATGCTAATTAAGACTATTTAGGTTTTAGTCTTCTATTCACATTTAGCATTAGTTTAAAAACAACACTTGCACACATTTGTCACGCCCAATGGGACACTTAGTCCCATGGCATTTTAGTTTAAGTTTGATTGTTTTGGCTAACTTTTTGATATGCACATGTAGTAATTAATGTCCATTTTTTGGATTTTTTTCTTATTTGATATGTGTAACTTCATGTTCATAGCCTTAATTTTTAATGGGTCATTTCCTTTCTTAAACTAACTTGTCAAAATTTAGAGATATTGTGAAGTTTTCTATGTTTTTACCGTACTCGAGTTACAAGTTTGGCGCAGGCACAATTTTAGGGGCGCAGGCACAATTTTCGTGGCGCATGCATGGTTTTTGGGGCACACTCATCTCTCTGGTGTCACAGGTGCATTGTTAAAACCTGTCACTCTGTCTGCCGATCCCTGGTGCATGCGCACTAACCCTGGCGCATGCACCCTAACTAACGCGTAGGTACACTAACCAGGGTGCAGTCATCATTTCATATTGTACCTTCATTGCATACTGAAACTTGTCAGATCAATGCACATGCCCTAGCCAGGGCGCACATGCGGTTTTAGTGGCACAGGTATATTTTTCTGGTAATGCGGTTATTCTGTCTGTTTTTCTACCTGTTTTTGTCAGAGTAGCGCATATACATTTTTTGTGGCACACACGTCTCTCGAGTGGCATAGGCACTTGGTAAATCTAACATATTCCAAAGAGTGGCGTAGGTTCCATTTTAGTGATGTAGACACTATTTTTGTGGCGCGCACATCTCTCGGGTGGCGCAGGTGCTCTGTGAGCCGAAAACAACCTTTGGTGGTGCGTACGCCCTAACCTACACGTAGGCCCTGAAAAAGGGGCACATGCATCCTTTTGCATTTGTTGAGATTAAAGTGTTGATGTGGTAACATTCTTGTAGGTTTATCTAATCATATATTTGTCTTTACAGGCTATTTTTACATGTTTGTATTTGATTAGGTAATATTTTGCATTGTTTACTTGTAGGAATATGGATCGTGTATGCTCTTCCCTTGCATCCCTTGGGGCGATCTTGGGAATCAAAAATGATTCTTCAATCCTTTTGATGCTTTGAGATTGTTAAGAGTATTTGATTTGGAATTGGTTAAATTGACATTGTTGAATTAAAGTGTTTTTCCATTTGTCATCTTTTTGGATTTTTGGAGACAATCACGTATGCTCTTCTCTTGCATCCTTGGATGATCTGGAGAATCAGAAATGATGCCTTCTCTTTTGATGGAAAACTACTAAAACATCATCATACAGGACCAAAACGCTTGTCAAAGAATAGAGAAATTGAAACAAAAGGTCAGACAACTACTAATGTAGTTGTTATACAGGTTGTCAAATGGTGTTCGAGAAAACCACATCTAACTAAAAAGGATAAAACGAAAAACCTATTCAAAACAATGTACGTCCCTCTCCGCTCAACTAGAACATAATCCCTTTGGCATAACGCCTTAAGCTACAAAAGTGGGGTTGGTTCCAGGAACCCCAAAGTAGTCCACGCAAGAGGGAACCTTGTGGATGAAATGGGAAGTGCTCCGCACTACCTATCTGACTAGTAAATCCTTTGTGAGATAGAGTTACAAGTTGTCCCTACGTGACCCTTTTAAGTACACACTTGGATGCATTTATTGCCCACTGTGCTTAGAGGGCGCAAAGTCGAGATACTCCCAAACTAGTCAATGTGCTCGTGGATAATATTTGTAGTACCTAGGATGAGAGAACCACCTAGGAAGATATACTTTGGCCAAGAGCCCACTTTGACCATTCTAAACATAGTGTTGAGTTGCAAACCATATTTCCATTGTGAAACGTGTGACGTGTTACTTTCGCCTAGTTTTTACTTGCCTTAGGGTGATGTGAAACTCTGTCGAAGTGAAGCCAGCATTTTTCATCCTTTTTTGATTTGTTTCCTTCACATTATTTTGACACTTTGTTGATCAAAAGAAGGGTGACTACCTTTGTGTTACCAATCAACTGTTTCTCTCACTTTTATGTCCATTTACGCCCATCCATGTTTGTGGCTAGGTTAGTTAAACGTCTAAAGTGTGCGGAAGCATTTTCACGTCATTGGTAGCCATTGTGATCTTAATACCCATGTCAAGATCATCATTGTAGTTAGGTGTGGTTCCTCACCGCAGAATTTCTTAGAAGAGTTAGCTTGTTTGTATTGTATCACTACAATTTTGATATTTACATTTTATTTCTTGCGAACTTGACATAAATATCTATATTGTGAGGTTACGCTACACACGTTTTTAAACTATTCCTAGCTATACTTTGAGATTTTTTAGTTCGATTCTATTATTTCCTGGATTTCAAAGAGTGCTAGGTGTTACCATTTGTGTGTGTTATATCAATAACAACTTGATATCAATAGTTCACTTTCTCGCAAAGTGGGTTAACATATCTTGGTGATATTTTTGTGTCATTCACAAATTGTAATTGGCACTTTTTGAGATATTGGTCTTAATCGAGTTTTAGCTTGCTCATCGTATACCTTGATTGGGAGATCGCATTGACTTCTTATATCTACTTATGTTTTGTTCATTCCCTCAAACTTGGCATAAGTGAAAACATTTTGTTGAACATCTTGCAACGTGAAACTACTCTTTGAAACATAGTCTAGGAGGTACTTCATTTGATCAGGTTTTAATACCAAACGCTTATGTCACTGGTGATTTATCACTCTAGCACATTGGTATTCTCACATTGTTGACGTATTCATATTTTGACAAATATATCTTACATTTCACCTAGGGGTGCTCACTAATATTTGAACACATCTACAACACATCCTAGTGAAAATACCATGAAAACATGGCTCCTAAAACACGTCTAGGGTTAAAGAAATAGACATACGAGTAACAACAAGTGCAAGCTTGGGATACCTCTAACAGACAAGGGTCAAATCCCTTCATTGGACATGACCTAGGACCGTTGTTTTTAGTAGAAAAGGAAACAGAAGATATGGTTGATCATAGTGGAAATGAATTAGAATCTCCACATGCAGACTTTGATTTTGACCCCACTCTGCTAGATGAATTCTTCTTAGAAACAAAGATAGAGTGTTGACACGGGTCATAGAACTAGGGGCCAAATTTCCCAACATGAATGACCCAATACTATATGCAAATAACGTTGCTGAGGAAGAACATCCCCTTATCAATATGAAAGATATTTTAACACACGGACAAGCTTCTACCTCTTATGCAGAAAATGATAAAGTGGTCAGGCATAGAATACCCTTTATCAAAGTACCACGAAGAAACAAGATAGAACATGAGACAGATGAAGAAGCTCCGCAATACAAGGAGGAGGAACCTTTAGAAGAAGAAGCCATAATCCAACAACAAATCAGTAACCTAAGATGAAAACTTGATTTTCTTACTTCCCATGTACAAAAAGACGTAAACAAAAATGTTCAAAATTTGAGGCCTAGGGTTAAAATCAATGAACTCCATCGAGAAAACCAAGGAGAAGAAGATACAGGGTACCATCATGTTTACATCCCCGCTTCTCCCACTAAAGAACAATTGTTCGCACAAGAAGTGCAGTCCATGAAAGTGACACGTGTGAGCTTACAAGAGAGAAATATAGGGAGCGTGAGGAAATATCAATATGAAGAATTATGCCCCTATCCTTTTGACAAGACAATGAACCTTCAACCCTTTCCAAAGAAATTTGATATGCCAAATTTTGACAAATACAAAGGAAAAGGAGACCCAAGAGATCATGTTAAAGATTTTTACATGGCATGTCAAGAAGTGTCTTATAGTGACAACTGCCTCATCATAATTTTTCCCAAGAGTCTCAGAGGTCAAGCATTGGAGTGGTTTACACGCTTACCACGAGGATCAATTTTCACCTAGCCAGAATTGGCAGAAAGATTTGTGCGTCACTTCTCATATAACATAGAGAGTGAAGTCACCTTGGCAGACTTGTGTGGGGCCAAGCAATGCCCAAATGAGACCTTCGTCAGCTTCCTCCAATGGTGGAGAGGGATATCTAGTCACCTCCCTTGCGCTTTCCCTGAAAAGTAGCTAGTCATTATTTTCGTTCCCAATCTCAACCCAGATATAGCTTTCCACCTCCAAATGCATTGTGTTTGTACTTTTGAGGAGGTTATCGAGAAATGGATTCATATAGAAAAGGATCTCATTGCCAAAGGCACCCTTAAAACCCAATCTAAAGACAACCAAAGTTTCAAACCCGCAGAAAATCTAAAGATCTTTAACAAAAAAAATAATGTGGTGGGAGACAGAATCACTGATTCCAAACGTGTTTAAATGGTCCAAACTGGTCAACCTTTTAAACTGACCAAGGGCCTAATTCAACCACCACCAAAGTGATGAACATTCACCTCTCTTAATGAACTATTTTCAGTCATACTAAAACAGTTGGATGTGGCCCACATGATGACCTATCCTACAATGCAACCGTTTGATGACAACTCTCTGAAACCTTCATGGTATAAGGAGCATGAATATTACGAAATGCATCGCGTTAAAGGACATAAGACAGAAAAATGTCTGCGGCTTTGCCATTATATTCAGGACCTCATTGACAATGGGGAGATAGAGGTGGATAACCCTGGAAAAACACAAACACCTAATGAGAAAATGGGGATTTATAAAGAACCATTCCCCAAGCATGAAAATTCAGAAAAGTCAAAGTCGGATCGGGGAGAGTCATCCCAAACTTATAAGGACGTTAATTACTTGTATACCAAAAGAGATAACAATCATTTTGATTTTCTTATCAGAAGTATTCGCTCTCCTGCTGACCGTGTCAATACCATCCGGATCAAGGAAAAGGACTGGGCTGCGGTAACAAGGCGTGCCCGTGTCATGATTCTGGAACCTTCTCCGTTGACCCCGCACACCAGTAAATATAACCTTATAGGACAACTTGAAAATACGTCTACTAAGATTTCGATCTTATATCTTCTCAAGATATCCAATGTGCATAAATACATTCTGTATCAAACCCTTCAGGGGTTGAGAGTGCCTTTAGAAGTCGATCCTGCACACCTTCAAGCTGTGGTGGCAAACATCGCACCAAATGAACATCTCACTTTCAACCATAGGGAAATCCCTACCGAGAATCCTACACATAATATTCCCTTATACATTGAGGTAGTGGTCACCAGCAAGAAAATCAAACGGGTGCTTGTGGATAATGGATCTGGGTTGAACATCTGCATGCTTAAGTTGGTCAAACAATTAGGACATACAGAGGAGGATTTTGAGTCCCATATTATCACTATCACCGCATACGAAAACACAGAAAGGTAATTAGCAGGTACCATAACACTGCCAATGGAAGTAGGTCCCACTTGTCATCAGACAAAGTTTCACGTCCTAGACTAGGAACTTCCATATAACATGCTTCTAGGCCGACCATGGATTCATGCTCTGCAGGCCATGCCATCAACATTTCATCAATGCATTAAGTTGAAGCATGAGTGACATACGATTACAATACCAGGGGATTCAGAGCCCTTTTCTCATTATAGAGCTCTCAATAGCTTTGCACGAAAGGGTACATACACATGTCCCTCTGCAGAGATAGTTGTCCCTTTGCAGTCTAAGGCCATGGAATCCCGGGTGGATTTGGATTCTCTTAGTTCTTGTGTTCATGGGGCGTCTACTTCAACATATCCATTTGATTCATGGGAAATGAAAATCCTGGAATATGGCTGTGGGGAGTATAATGTACAATAAGCACTCTTGGTGTTAGACCTCTTTTTTTCACCTAAGACTAGAGGTCGACCCAACTACTGCTTCAGGAGACCTAGAGGGGAACACACTATTGGGTCATTCCTACCTGGAGGCTTGTTAGATGAGGAGAAATTTCTTGATCCACCTAGAACTTGGGTCCCTGAGGACACTCAGTCATCCTGTTATCAAACCCTGTAATATGAAAAATCTAGTAGAATGATGTACTCCATGGGCTACAAAGGCCTAGGATGTGAGAGGAATGAACAAGGACAAAGAGAACCGGTCCCTCTTCCACATTTCAAAACAGAAAGATATGACATTGGGATTCACCCTTATAGAGCACACCTCAATGATCAAGATGCAACTTATTCAGAGCATGAGGATAGCTCTGACTATCTAGACAGCGATACAGATTCCCATTGTAGCCAATATGAGGATCTAGTCTTCATGAACCTTTTCATGAAAAACGTTGTCCTAACCATAACCCCCACTAAACCAACCCTTGACCTTGTATACCCTTCCCTTGTTGAATGGGACCAAAAATGTCACGTGCCACTAAATTTATTTGAGAATGACAAGGCTATTGCAGAGTTCATGGGCATAAGGGATACAATTCCCATTGGAGATCACAAGAAGGGTTTCTTTATTGACTTAGATACCTGCGCCTATTTTGGTGAGGAGGATGAACTTCATGGTCAAAAAAATTTAAAGAAAAGAGATGGCAAAAGTTCTAAAGAAAATCCTCAGCAAAAATTGAAGTCCAAGTCACACAGTGGAAACCTCTTTGAGGCACTGACTGACAAACAAATAAGAAAATCAAAGGACAAGCAAAGTGACCATGCCAAGGATGAAAATCTCATGGAGACATCCTTGGATGAATATCTCAACCTTCCTCCTAATCCTACGCGTATGGAGGATTTATAAAAATTGCTAGTCAAAGAAACCATTGATGTCAATATTGGTATAGAAGAGGATCCCAAGATTGTAAAATTGGGGGCATCACTCTCAGCTAGAGAACAAAAGACATTCACTATGTTGCTGCGAGAGTTTATTGATGTGTTTGCATGGTATTACAAGGACATGCCTGGCTTAGATCCAACTTTGGTCATGCACAACCTAATTTTGCATGCAGATGCTAAGCCTATCAAACAAAATCTCCGAAAGATGCACCCAAGAGTGGCACTGTTGGTTAAGGAAGAGTTGGAAAGATTGCTTACATCCGGATTCATCAGACCAATTGATTATTCTAAATGGATATCGAACATTGTTCCTATCCAAAAGAAACCTATCGATATCCGATTCTGCACGGATTTTAGGGACATCAATAAATCTTTCCCTAAAGATGATTTTCTGTTGCCCAACATTGATATGATTGTTGACTCAACGACATGGTATGAAATGCTAGCACTCATGGATGGCTTTTCTGGTTATAATCAAATTAAGATCGCTGAGGAGGACCAACACAAAACAACTTTTACAACTCCTTGGGGCACCTTCTACTATCAGGTGATGCCATTTGGACTTAAGAATGCAGGAGCAACTTATTAGTGGGCCATGACAATGATTTTTCATGATATGATTCATGACATCATGGAAGACTACGTAGATGACATCTTGGGAAAGTCCAAAACAAGAGAGGATCATCCTGTCATTTTGTGGCGTATCTTTGAACGCCTACGTGAATACAAAGTCAGGATGAATCCCAAGAAATGTGTCTTTGGTGTGCTATCTGGGAAATTACTAGGCTTCATTGTGTCAAGACGAGGTATTGAGGTAGACCCTGCTAAAGTGTCTACTATCACTGAAATTCCTCCACCTGAGAATATCAAGCAACTACGAAGCTTACAGGGGAAAATTCAAGCCATTCATTGCTTTATCTCCTAGTTTGCAAATAAATGTCACTCATTCACCCATTTGCTTAAAAACGATGTCACTTTCATCTGGGGACCTGAGCAACAACAAGCCTTTGCTTTGCTTAAACAATACCTAGCTAATCCACCTGTCCTCATGCCTCCCACTCTTGGAGAACCACTTTTGCTCTATATTTCCACTACGCAATTTTCTATTGGTGCACTGCTCACCCAATATGACCTTAGCCACAAGGAGAAAGTGGTGTACTATCTAAGTTGCACCCTCATCACCTATGAGCTTAATTATCCTCAAATTGAAAAGGTTTTCCTGACCATTGTTTTTATCTTTCAAAAACTTTTCCATTACCTGCTAAATACTAAGACCAAGCTCATATCCAAGGTTGACCCACTTAAGTATTCGTTGTCCAAACCGACCCTCACATGTAGAATGGCTAATTGGATCATTCTACTCAGTGAGTTTGACATAGAATTTGTGCATCAAAAATTGGTTAAAGGAAAAGTACTTGCAGACCAGCTAGCGGAAGCACCTTTACAAAGCAAGGAACCTTTGAGTCTGGATCTGCCAGATGCCTCCTTGCTCTACATTGAAGAATTTTTCATATGGAAGATACATTTTGATGGATTATTTAAGTTTCATGGTTCGGGTGTAGGAGTAGTCCTTATTACTTCTTTTGGCAATCCTATACTGCAGGCTTTCCACCTGGCCTTCCCTTTCACAAACAACATTGCAGAATATGAAGCACTTATTGTAGGAATGAAGCTGGCCATCAAGTGGAATGTTCATCATGATAAGGTCATAGGTGATTCACATCTAATCATCAAATAGGTTAATGATGAATATAAGGTTAAGGATGACAAGCTCATACCTTACAAAAAGTTAGTGGGAACTCTAAAGGAGTATTTTGTGCGCATCACCTTTGAGTAAATCCCAAGAGCACAGAACAAATCGATGGATGTCATTGTAATGGTGGGGCCTATGCTTCGTATTCCACCAGGGAATAATGATATGCCATTTTTCGTAGAAAATCTACGCCAACCCATGTTTGACATGCCGGAATATTTCCTGGCTTGTGAGGTTGTTGGTCCCCCATTCCCTGTGGTACAAACCCATTTTCACCTATCTTAAGGATAGCACTTTCCCTCCCAATATCTCCAGTTCTGAAAAGCAAAGCCTGATTCTCCAGATAGCTCGTTACACCCTTTTAGGAGGTACACTTTATCGTTGTGGCTACGATGGGAATATATTACATTGTCTGGATGTGACGGAGTCAGTCTAGGCAATCAAAGAAGTGCACGAAGGGGTATGCAGAGCACATACAAATGACATGGTCTTAGCTAAGAAACTGTTGAGAGTAGGTTACTATTGGCCTACCATGGAAACTGATTGTTGTAATTATGTTAGAAAATGTGTACTTTACTAAAAGTATGGAAATTTCATCCATGCTCCATCGCAACCATTGCAACCTATCACTACCCCATGGCCGTTCTCCAAGTAGGGACTTGATCTAATAGGGAAACTTACTCCTACCTCATCTGATGGTCATACACATATCATCGCAGCTACAGAATACTTTACAAAGTGGGTGGAGGATGTCCCTTTAACCTATGTCACAGGAGCACAGATTTCTAAATTCATCATGAATCACATTATTTGCCGATATGGTATTCCCGCAGCCATTGTTACAGATAATGGGAATTCATTTAAGAACAAAACTGTGAAATATATTTGCCAACTATTCCAAATTAGATTAAAATTTTCCACGCCATTTTACCCTCAGGGTAATGGACAAGATGAGGCAACAAACAAGACTTTGGTAAGGATAATGGAGAAGATGGTTAGCAAAACAGGTTGAAACTGGCACCTACAAATCCATCCTGCCCTTTTGGCTTACCGAACATCCATTCGTACTCCTACAGGTGTGACACCATATTCCTTAGTGTTCGAGACCGAATCTATCATCCCCTTAGAGATCGAACTTCCATCCCTAAGAATTTCTCTTCGAGACTATCTGGATAAGGATGAAGATTATTGAGTAGCAAGACTGGCTGAGTTAGAGCCCCTGGATAAGAGGTGCATTCGCGCTCTTAATCACCTAAAAGTATATCAACACAGAGTCTCCTGCAACTACAACAAGAGAATCATCCCTCGTCAGTTTGAGGTTGGTGATTTAGTCATGAAGGAGAACCAGTTAAACACTAGAGAAAAACGAGAAAAAAAAGGGAAGTTCAAACCACATTGGTTGGGACCATATGTTATAGTTGTCAAGTACGACACATGGGCATACAAATTGGCTCACCCCAATGGTTATGAGCTCCGGGAGCCCATGAATGCCATGCATCTTAAGCGGTTTTATGCTTGAACATGGCACAAGGAAGTTCAAAAAATCAAAAAAATCAAATTCATCAAAAATCAGAAAAAGAAAAAGAGAAAACAGGTCGTCCATTAGTGAAAACCACGTAATTGTGGCACTTTGGACAAGTCCTTGGGTGAAAACTGGTTTCCGATGCCTCAGGAGGGTTCGTTTTTCACAAGCATCCTGTATTAGGAGGGTAGTGTTCTTTGGCCTAGACTTGGCTCTACTTTCGAGATCCCCTGTGCACACCATCCTGTCCGGCCTTGATCTGGATTTTCATTCGTCTGTGAGGGGCGTGGTCTTTTGTTATTCCCCATCCTACATTGGGGGAAACTCAACAACTTCACCTTCTTGTCCATAAGCACGTGGATTTTGCCCTTGTATATTCCCCATCTAACGCTGAGGGCATCCACGATTTCTTGGTTACTTGCACATAGCTTTGGAAAACCGTCACAAAATAAAAAACAATAGAAAATTGTTTCACAAAATAAAAAATGTTAGAGTAGGTATTTACCTTAGCTCATGTTCACCTAGGTACTTTATTTACCTTTATTGTATTTATCCTCACCCACTTATGTGTGTGGATATTTCTTTTAACTTATTTAGATATTAGGAGATATTATCTAGTTGTTAGGTATAGTTCTTTCCTTGATCTATGGTATTGACTAGTTCTTTCCTTGATCTATGGTATTAACTAGATCCTTGATATCTAGTTCTCTCCTAAATCTATGGTCTTGACTAGTTCTTTGATGACTAGTTATTTCCTTGATTTATGGCTTGATCTATGACCTTGACTAGTTCTTAGATTGTTATTCCTTGCTTACTTAAGCAAGGCCCATTCTCAATGCATTGCATTTGAGTTCCATGATAATATATGATATTGCTTCACATTTATTTGCAAAGGTTTTATGTAAAGTTATTCTGGCGAATTGATTTCATCTTATAGATCGTGGTGTTTGATTAGCATATGTGTTCTTGGCTTAGTACGATCTGGTTATCATTCCTTTCATGGTATCAGAGTAGGAGATTACTGTTGACATCCGTCTGTATGTTTTATTTTGCAAATACATTATTTGTGTATTCATATATTTGGGATTTGGTCATATTTTGTTGCTGTGTGAATTTTTATGCAAAACAGAGGCTTCCATTGGATCCGGAAGGTGTGAAAACCTTAAGATCGACTGTAAACTCGGCCAATTCTGGAGGTAGTCATTTTTTGTGGTTTTTTATTTTTGCAAAGAAGCACACATACGTGCCTCGAGATTTGAGCCAAGAAAAAAAATGTGATTTTATTTATTCGGGTTTGTTGCATTTCTTGAGATCTATACTAGGGTTTTTTCTATTGCAGCGTATTTGTCTCAGTTTGCGCATAGGAATGTTTTCGGATCTTTCCTTTCTTGGCAGGGGTTCACAGATGTTGTGCACGTTTTTACTATTTTGGGAAAATCTGCAGGTTGCACCCATTAAAATCCTTATCCCTTGGTCATATAGGATGGTCATATGAGGGCTTAAAGCTTGTGATTCCTACTAGTAGGTTCTTACCTTCAACCCCTTTAATTTTATTTGTGTGGTGAAGGCAACAACATTTTATTTTGTTTTAGTGGCACCTAAAATAAATAACAGAGCAAAATATTAAAAAGCTTGTAACTTTTGATCGGTAACTCAGTTTTGAGTGCCATTTTTTCAAAAGTGCTTGTTTTTTCATGCTCTTTCCATTGGAAATATTTATTTTGATACTTGCACTATAATTATAAAGTGTCAAATATGGAGGAGTGTTGTAATCAATTGTGGACGCAATTTCAGCTGAGCCCGATGTCCTAAACTTTTGGGAGTTGCAGTTTGTACCTATCATGGATTTTGAGAATGATATGCTTTTCTTTGAAGTATGTGGACTTCAAGAGGATATTGTAAAATTTGTGGAAGAAAATATATCACTCACGAAGTGAAATTCTCTTCTACAATCACTCATTCACGATAAGGATACAATAATACACTCCTTGTAGAACAAACTTGCTAGCCTACAACATCACCATCATATTGTGGATAGCCATATCCATGCTCCTAGTCCACTTACAGATATTACTCATGAACCCACTGAAATTGATCTGTCAGTCTTTGAATATGTTCCTGCTCTTGATGCTCATACACCTATGAATCTTGTTATTGCATGCTCTTCCACATCTGTGCCTATTACAGTACCACATGTTGTGTATCCTACTTCTTCTCAGCTGCATGTATTTTTTAAGAAGTATACCACTGCATTCAGTTCTCACATGCTCTGTTCTATGGGTCTCACTAGCAGAGTCATTGGCAAACATTCACAGGGTATTGTTTCCTCTATTCCACAAGCTAAGTGGAATTAGCATCATGACATAGGTTTTCGAGTAGATATTTCATTGGGATCACACATTGATAGAGCTCATTTTTTTGTTTACTCGACTCTTTCTAAGGATCATGAGCAACACATGAGTTCTGTACCTTCACTCAGGATTGAGAAACCTAATATTTTAGCTGTCATACATGATCAACCTAACACACATTCGTATGTTCTTTTGCATGCACCCATTGTGCATTTTGCACCAAGTCATATGCAGGAATCTTCTTCATCCATCCGTGTTGATTTGGGGTGGATATCTGATCACTCATGGTAGCAACATAGGCATTCTTTGAGAGGACTATACAGGCATGGCTCCTCCACTATTTGGCCTCTTGTTCCACTTTCTATACCTTCAGCATTGTGATGCTTCTTGTTTTGAGAATTTTTCTTTAGCAAGTGTAGTGTATCTCTCTTATTTGTTGAGAGATTTTGTATCTGTATTTTCGACACTTTTGGCATGTTGATAGTATCTCTTATGGGGGATCTATTCTGGTGCATTCCAATGTTATTTTGTTAGTTTTCGAGTAGTTGTTTTGACAACTCATACAGATTTGTAGCATCACTCCACCCATTCAGCAGTATTGGAGGGTGTGGTGTTGATCCTGCTTCTTTGGGTTTCGTGTCCTTGCCTTGTTACCTTGGCTTTTCTTGGATTGTGACACTCTAGATTTTGTGTCATTGCCTTGTTGCTTTGGTTATTATTCTTGGATCGTGGCACACCTATTTGCAGCGCTTGATCGAATTATGTTTGGTGTTTTTTTTGCACTTTCGACATCACTCCGTTGACAGCCTCCTTGTATGGAGCTATTCTGGTGGAGCCCAGTGTCAATTGTTTTTGAGTTTTTTGATTGGGCAGTGGATTCAAACCATAGTGCACACCAAAATTCTTTAGCATTGTATGAATTTTTTGAGCTGAGGTTCTTGGGATGTCTTGGAGCGGGTCTTTACTTTGTTTACTTTGTTATTATTCGTTTTGGGTACCTTGCGGTGTCCCTTTTTTCCTAGTTCTTGTACATGAATACCTCATCATGCCTAGTTGTCGGGACTCATACTGTGGACATGACACATCTATTTTAGCCCCTAGCTTCAATTAAGGGGGGTGTTAGAGTAGGTATTTACCTTAGCTCATGTTCACCTAGGTACTTTATTTACCTTTATTGTGGATATTTCTTTTATCTTATTTAGATATTAGGAGATATTATCTAGTTGTTAGGTATATTTGTTTCCTTGATCTATGGTATTAACTAGATCCTTGATGTCTAGTTCTCTCCTAAATCTATGGTCTTGACTAGTTCTTTGATGACTAGTTATTTCCTTGATTTATGGCTTGATCTATGACCTTGACTAATTCTTAGATTGTTATTCCTTGCCTATTTAAGCAAGGGCCCATTCTTAATGTATTGCATTTGAGTTCCATAATAATATACAATATTACTTCTCATTTATTTGCAAAGGTTTTATGTAAAGTTATTCTAGCGAATTGCTTTCATCTTATAGATCGTGGTGTTTGATTAGCATCTGTGTTCTTGGCTTGGTACGATCTGGTTATCGTTCCTTTCAAAAAACAATAGAAAAATGTTTCACAAAAACAAAAACAATAGAAAATTGTTTCACAAAAACTAAAACAATAGAAAATTGGTCCGTAGGAACACATCTTTCAAAAACAAAACATTTAATGGCATTGTCTTGTTACTTGCTTTACTTGTTTCTTGTATGCTTATTTTTGTTTTTCTTGTTTTTGGGTTGTTTGTTTCCTGGGCATACTTTGTTAGGATTCACTTTTTATTGCTTAGATTAGATTTATTCTTGCTTAGATTAAGTCAAGATGTAATGTGTTAAATCATTATGTTCTTTCTTAAAGCATTTGGTTATGTTTGTTACATGTTCATAAAGCATGGTGAATCATGGTGTATTGCATTAATTCCTGGTGTTCTTTGTTAACATTTGGTTGTGTTTATTGCATGTGCTATGTTTTGTTATCATTCACATCACATTACCATCATTATCATCACATCTAACATCATCTATACATCACATATAAACAAAAATGCTAAGTTTTACATCGTGCATGTATGCTAAGCTAATCATCACATATCGTATCATCAATGGGGGCAAGAGGGGTTGCGCATAATAAAAAATCTATCCCCCCACACCAATATCATCATATCATCCCGTCCATATACATCAGAATAACACATGCGGAATGCATTTGATATCATCTAAGGATCTATCATTTACCATCCACAGCACATGTATACATCAAACATCAAAATCAGATACATACAAAAAACAAAATCAGATAACATCATAATGCATCCATAAGTGTTGAATCAAACAAACGCAACATGCAATGAGAATCAATGTATGCCCACTCGTGTCACAACACATCCATAAGTGCTGAATTAAACAAATGCAACATGCAATGAGAATCAATGTATGCCCACTCGTGTCACAACGCATCCATAAGTGTTAAATCAAGAAAATAACATGCATTGAATCCAACGCAGGAAACAGGCCCACTCAATATACTAAACACGATTCATGTAAGTCATCAATTGGCTCCCCATGAATTTAAATACAATGCAAAAACCATCTATATGCATATATCAAAAACAAAGACATACATAATCATGTGAGTCTGAGCCAAAACAATAAGTCCTCATATATATAATATATATACACATGTGTGTCAAAATATACATCTGTATCAAAAATGGATTCATACAAATCTATGCTCTATATAAAAAAAACCTTCAACTGAGGTGTACAACAGAGGATATATCAAAAATTGTCTATATACGTACATACAATGTCCTAGATTAGGTACTCAAATACAAAATACATCGTTGATACACAACACCATAAAAAAGGGGGCATGTATCTGAAAAGAATCGAGCCTTTATCATGAGGCATCATAAAAAATACATGTCTATAATCACTGTACATCAGAAATCAGCCTTCATAAGAGGCATACATACAAAAGAATCTATACAATAAAAATATGGATCTCAACCACAACTCTCACCCTCGCAGGGGATCCCAAATCTGTCCTCTGGATGCCAGAACACTGCAGGCTGGGATGGCACTGGTCTCACCGGCTGCTCTAGTAGAGGCTATCTAACTGATCTGGTGGAATGGATCCTAGATCTCCGTGATCGAGAGCCTGATGCACTCAACCCTGATAGCTGTGGCAGTGCTACTCACTACTCTAGCGGAACCACTCTGTAGTATGCAGTCCTATAAAAGAGGGCCTCACCACCAAGCCTAGTGGCATCGCGTATTAGATCGGCATCACCTAAGGTGAGCGTTAGCCTGAAGGGCAGTATCTCACTCACCTATAACTTGGCCCAAGTATACCTCAGCCTGTCTCAGTAGTAGCAACCTCTTGATCTCTCTCTGTATGGTCATCACCTACATCTCGGCATGTGGGCCTGGTCCCTCTATGCTAATAATGCATGTGAGCGGGCATACACATGATCTCTCTATGTAACGACCATGCACACCTGTGACAACTGGGACTAATGAAGGAGGCTCAATATCTGAGCCCCCTATGCTGTTGTCTCTCAGATCTGGCTCTGTCATACAACTCTGTCATCTCCTGGGCCAACCTGGGCCGAGCCTGATCTACGCTCTGAAAGTAAAGTCACAATGTGAGCTCGAGCCTCATCCCTCTCTGCTACAGCCATGTCACACACCAGCCTTGAGCCTCATCTCTCTCCTCTCTAGCCGTGTCTCTCTCGGCTATGAGTTGTTGTACCTTTACCTATACTGTGGCTATTTATGCCACTGGCTGAGGCTATGTGTGCCTTGGGACTAGTCCCTGAGGTGCTCTAGAAGACTGTCCCTGCTAAAAAACCCTACCTCTGGGTGGCTAGGCATGGCTTCCTATGTACTGGGCCCTACGGCCTCGGTCCCTGTGCCTATGGGGCACCCTGTCCATCATGTGGGATACCATCAAAGGGATCCTCTGGGTCTGGCCCCAGTGCCACTTGCTCTAGCCCTATGCTCTACCCATGCCATACCTCTACGGGCGGGTGAATACCTGCTGCCCAAGCTACCTCTAGAATAGTGAGATGCCGGGGTAATACTGTCAGCATACCATTTTGCATAATCAGTTGTGGTCCCCGGGTCTCTCACCTATCGTAATGGGTCCCATTACCTGGGGGACCACCTGTGTGAAACTACACCCTAGCTCAGGCCACTGGTATACGAGGCCCCATGGTCTACCTCTCAGAATCCCTATGAGCATGCCAAATATCTGGCTGAGGGACCCCCTGTACCCTGCCAAGCTACCTACTGACACCTGTCAACTCGGTATAACTCCATGATATAGTTATGGCTGCCAATAAGAAAGTGCTCCACCAAGCACACGCTGAGCTCTGTGGCATCCTCTATGCCACTGGAAGTGCCTGTATGGATGCCAAATGACATCTATCACTACTAGCTCATCGAACTCCTGCCTATATCTGAATAGGCTACCAAGATGGCCACGTACATCTCCACCATCTGCTATCCAAGCCATATATGATGGCTCCTTAGGAGCTCAGACTTGGAATGGGCCTACATAGGGTAGTCCAATAGCATATATGATCCCACGACCATATCTGTAGTAATGATTGAAGGACCCACGGTCTTCTAACCGTGGTATGTAATTAGGTGTAAATCCCAGTATAAATGGGCTAGTATACATGCACCGCCCCCAACAATATCTCTCGCCACTGTAAATGCCATGAACCAGTGGTAGTAATCCTCTCAGGAACGAAGTCCCTGTCTTATCAGTGAGTAGGAACCCACTGATAAGAACCATAATATAGAGAGGTCCCCGATGTAATGTCGGGTTAGAGATGCACTCATGTAAAGCTATAGTCATCCCGTCATGCGGGATGTCGTCGACACCAAATAGGGCACTGCACGATGCTCTAATCACCCCTGCATCCAAACTGTACTCGATCAATGTACCCATCATGGGCATGCACAGAATCCACCAAACATCCTCAATAGTCACTGTCATCTCTCCTGTGGGTAGCCTGAAAGCACTGACTCTCGCTATGCCATCGCTTGGCTAGCGCAGTCAGGAGGCCGTGATCTAATACAATGAGACGGCATCCAAGCCATGGGGCCCAACCCCACTACCTCAAGTAGTATTGCCATAGCTCACGGATTGCCCGCTAGTGCATGCTACCCTCCAACTCAACAATATGGGTATGACACTCCCGCGTCTGTAAAACTGGTAGTCGTCTCTGCAAAATAACACACAACTCATCAGTTCCTAGCATTTCTTCTAAAAATCTATCTCATCTTTTAGGGTTAACCCAAAAATCCTAAAAATTCTTCTAAGTGTCATGTTTTTGACACTTTTCTATCTTTTTTTCCGCCTATCTAGGGCACCTACGGCACCCTTTTCAGGCATGTGTGCACCATGTTTCTAGTGCTTGCACTTGCATGCATGTGTCTTCTGGCATGTGCACCCTCTTTCGGGCACCTGCGAGCCCTTTTTGGCATGTGTGCGCCACTAATTTAGGTGGCTTGCTCATGGACATGTGCACTCTTTTTCATATGTGTGCACTTGCCCTCTCCATGCTTGCGCCATGATTTTTACATGTGTGCCCCCATTTTCCGCATGTGCGCATGCATGCACATGTGCTCGTGTGTGCACGTGCATGTGTGTGTGTGTGTGTGCGTGATTTGTGTCCTGCTCGTGTGTGTGCATCTAACTTAGCACCTGCACCCTCAAAAGGATGTTTGCGTCCCCCAAAATAGCACCTGCACGCCCTATCCCATGCCTGCACCTGCGCGTAGGCGCACGACTATGCATTTTTTCTACTGGCAAGTAAAAGACCTAATTTAAGGCATTAATGACACAAATTAACAACAAGTAAGTTTTTGATACTCATAAAGGGGCCATCGTCCGCGTGCCGCTGGTACCCCCAAGACTGCATCTACGCACCTCAAATGGTCTCATGTGATCACCATGGTTCTCCTGAATGTCAGAGCCTCACAGTAAAATTTTCTCAACTGCTCAGTTAAAATGAATTGATCGTGATGTTTTTACCCCCCTGGGAGGGGTATATTAACTAATTTTTCACCATTCGGAAGGCCGGGAGACCCATTTCGATCACCGTTTTCTCCTCTGTTCTCTGTGGAATAATTATTTTTATTAAATAATTATTTTTCTCTTCTTTCTCACCGTATTGGGGCATTTTTTGTTGTCCGATACCCCTTTCTTCTCCCTTCGGACAATTTTATTGCTCCCTGGCGATTTTTATTCTTCTACACACTCTTGTAAATAATTATTTTTCCAATAATTATTTTTTCTTAATTTTTCCACTAAACAAGGACATTATTTGTCCTTTGTTTCTCCTTTCTTCCACCTAGGGCACTTTCTTTTCACCCCTAGGCCCTTTGTTTTCTTCTTCTACTTTCTTCTACTGTTCACCACTATTTGGAAAGATAACAATAATAAAAACAATATATATATCAAAAATCCAAAAATAAGGCAAATTTTTTTCAAAAAAATCCTAAAAAGTAAAAAACCCCACAAAAATGGTAACTTGCTTATTAGGGCTGAAACTTGTGTCTTACACATGGTATTTTCTCCATATCCTACTTGGTTTGTCTCACATCTTCTCTGATTAATATGACTCGTGGATCACTAGATTCACAACCATTCACAAAGCTAGCTGCTTGCTTCGTCTGTACTCTAGGGCACTTTTGTTGCCTGGTGTTGTTTCGTTGTGTACAAATGCTTTTTCATGGACCCCATGTCCATTGTCATTTCCCCTTGCATGTATCCTTGCTTGGGGCATCATTTTTAACCCTTGTCGTCAATCACAAACTTGTGGATCTCTTTAGCACTGATAACAAAACATTTGTACAACTATCTTGACCGTTGTTGGGTTGGATATGTGCATTCGTACTTGTTTTCCCTGTTACATGAGCTTGTTTCCTTCTTGTATTACATTGCATTATTGTATGTTGCGTGGAGTTGGTATTTTCAGCAATGGAAAATTGTTCGTAGTATGGATTTTCATGTCATTCTACCTTTGTTGTATGCTTATATTTTTAATAAGGACCGATGATGTAGTTCATATGGCAATATGATGACATCCAAATTGTTCCAATAAACAGCTACTAGAGGCTAAGCTCTTCTCTCCCCTCCTCCATATTTCTTCTATGTCACTTCCCATTCTTCTATCTATCTCTCACCTTTTTTTGATCATCGATCGTCAATCGGCTTCTTTCATCACCCCATCGACACTCGAGGGGGCATCTCTCCCTCCTACTAATTTTTCTTCTATCCCTTCAAAATTTTCTTCCGTCTACTATCTTTGAAGTGGTGTCACTTACGCTTACCCAAAGAGGGGCAAATGTAGACACCTATAATTTACACCCGAAGCAATTTAAATACTTAAATTGCGCTAATTATCTCCTTTCCCGCAAATTGACGACATATAGTCAATAACACTCATCTTCTCTTCCATTGTCATTAATTGATTACATTACGCTAATTAATTAAGTCACCTATCCAACACATACCCTAATTAACGACCCTTTGTTAATTAACACCTTCTATCTAGTCTAATTAATTATTATTAATTAATTAGCCTCCCTTCTCATTAAATCAATAAATCTCTATTTAATTGGTTTAATCCCTTCCTAATGGTCTAAATCACACTAATATCCATCTAAAAGCTTATAAAAGCTTGCACATGTATTTAATTAATCATCTTGATTAATTAATACACCCCCTTTATCCACATGAGCCACTTGAGGACAAACTAAACCCTCCTAAAGCTAACTCAACCCCATCTAAACCCCCCTTATCCATAACTAACTCTACATCTCCATTAGTCCCACATTCATGAGGATGTGTTGAATCCTTTATCCTTTGGGCTATATAAAGAGCCCTCCTACCTACCTTCTACACCTTACACCTAAAACTTCTTAAGAGAGTAAATGCAAAGCATATAGCTCAAGAGACTAAGAGCTTGCATTTGGTCGTCTTGAGAGTTCATCATCTTGAAGAGTTAAACCTCTTTCTTAAAAGTGCTTAGGTCATATGGGAGGTGTCAAAAGGGTCTTGTAGCCCAACTTTGACTATCCCTCATTCCTACGTTCTTGGAACTTTAAAGATCTATTTTTGGTAGCATTACCTAGGTTCCTTCATTCACATGTTGTTAGAGAATAGAGGATTCTAGATGTTTAAGCATTGTTAGATTCAAAGTTTTGTATGAATGAATGTTAAGCCTCTAACTCTTGATTAAGTTCTTATAGCATGGATGGTTCCTTCAGACATGTTGTTAGAAATAGAGGATCTTGTAGATTCAAAGTTTTGTATTAATGAATGTTTATCGCCTAACCCTTGATAATTCTTATCATGATGGTGCTTAGAATGTTGTTTAATTCTTGCTAATTAATACTATTTAGGTGTTAGTCTTATATGGACATTTAGCATTAGTTTAAAAACTTTCATTTGCATACACTTGTGTCACACTCATAGAGGTTCACTTAAGATAGTTCAAGACCTTCTTAACTCTCCAAGTAGTTTTATCTGATGGGGTTTTTAGGGTATCTAAATTTTGATTAATTCTTATCATGATGGTGAAACTTAGAACCTGTTTAGTTTACCCTTATTGGCCCATTAGTCGAGATCCTACCAAGTTTAGGTACCTAGATCTTTTTCATTCATATTTAGCATCATTTAGAAAAAAACACTTGTACACACTGAGGGCATCCACTTTAGAGATTGCATTTGTGCATTTTCCCTCAAGACTATCATAAAGATCTTGCACGGGTGACAGTTGAAATAAGGAAATTGATTTTGTAAACAAGAGTGGAAGGAGAATATCAGATGTCAGATGAAGAAATTTTTAGAGCCAGCACGCCATCTTGTGGAAGAATTTTCCATGTTAAGGGTTTTACATCTAGGGCATAGAAGTCAGAACCCTGATCTAGGGTATTCTACACAGATCAAGAAGGTAAGTAAGAAGTTCATTTCTCCTTGTTTAAGTATTGTAATGTCTATGAAATATTATTACTAATTAAGATTTATAACCATTAGTCCCATGTATCGTTTCTACTGAAGACATCATTACTCATGGAAAAAAAAGCCTGCCTTATTCCTAGTTTAACATGCAGTGGTATCACTTAGAGAACAATGCAGTACTTATATCGAGTGTACAGTCTAGTTATAGAGTGTAGATCACAATAAACTAAGCATTGACTACAACCATTACAAGTAAAAGATATGGAAAATCATATACCATTGGAAATAATCTCCTATCCATGTACTGAGGAGTTTTAGGAAACCACAAAATTACATGCTGATCCATGATACTTTGATCTTGACCTATTTTTACAGGACTCTGGTTTCACTAACTAGTATGAGTTGCCCTATTTTAGAAAGTCCATGTCAGATTCCTTGTCTTCATGTTCTCCTCTACATGACTATCTTACCACATGTATATATTTACTCAACCAAAAAATATGCATATCTCTCTATAGCTCCTGATTCAAAGTCCTTAGACCATGGATCCCTCTTTATTAAGGGGGACATCCATACTATATTGATCTTATTCCCTGGAGGCCATAAGATGAGCTTTGAAGCTCTATGTACTACAGTTGAGATAATCACGCTCAACTTTGATACAAGATATAACCTAACCCTGTCATGAGGATGGATTGTATGCTTGGTTACTAAGATAAACAAGAACCTATGACACAATAACATCCTAATACACCTATGTTTAATCTCATTCCGATGTATCCTAGGTTTCATATAACCATATACACCTAACGTCTCCTACTTTTATTCTGCAGATCGAGATAATTATTACATAGGAGGGGGATAAGATATGTTCAAATATTCATACCATTCATACTCAGAAATTGGAGGGAAATGGGATGATGACTCTTAATATGGGATATACATGAATAAGGAGGCTTATCGCCTACAAAAATGTTTCATGTCATCTTCAATATCATGATGATGCTCTTGCATAATGCACTCCTAGGGTAAGAAAAATGCATGATGTATCTAGTTAAAATGTCTTCAGAAACTTCAATGCTTTATTGTATGACCTGGATCCCATGCTCTCTTCTACAAGTATCTATGTTTAAGATTCCTCTTGAAGTAGTCTTTGTAGTCTCATCTTGTATATCTCCCGTTCCCATATCTTCTCATCTATGATAGTCCATGTCAAGGTTCACTCATCATTCATGTCTTCAAATAGTTCTTGTATCTTCTTGGTCTATTAAGGTCTTTGATCATTGAATTATGTACTTCATTCACCCTCAACGAATTTTAGGACCTGTATTCAAAACATGCAATGTGGAAAGGTTATATGTAAAAAATTGAGGCGTGATACAGGCCCTTGATCGTCTTCATGTTGTTTGTCTCTCTTCATTTTCATTATGCTTCTTCAATGACCTTTTTCAAATATTGCCTATATCAAGCTTGGTTTTCTCTTTTCTTGTCTTGAGGACCTCAATCTGATCCATGATGTTATCAATCTGATATATAACTAGTATAAGAAGGCATCCTTTGAAGGATTTAGAATATCTTGTATCAATCTTTATCTCTTCACTTAATGTGATATGCATCTACATCATCATTGTCTTCATCACATTTTGGCTCTAATTCTCTGTTTTCTTCCTCATAAACTCTATTTTACATCGGCATACTCTTTCACCACTTCTTCTTGTCTCAAGAAGGATTTATAATTTTTCTTCATTCAAGAGGTATGAATTCTCTTTCTATAATGGTTTCTTGTATCCTTAGTCTATATCCTGATAATGACATTGGCCCTTTACAAGACAAGGAAATGAGATCCTTCACCCTGAGAGGGGTGATATACGTTAGGATGAATAACATGCTCTTCGATCCTTCATCTTCACTCAAACTGATTTGAGACAATAAATCAGGAAGTATATTCACAAGAATCATCATTAGTAAATCATCATAAAAAATTTGTTTACCTTTCATCTCCCTTGCGTACTTCTTGTATTCATGGAGTGCTTCTTACATGCTCATCATTTCACTTTGCGGATTAGATTGGTTGTCTTGAATTAATTCAACTCTCTTCCATGGGCTTCTTGGTTCACATCATTACCTTCTCAAGTTCACCATCATAGAGGATAGCAACCTTCTTGAGAATGCATCTCTCATTTCTTCTTGTGCTCTTAGCCACCCATACTTGAGTGCTTTCCTTCAGCCTATCTGATTTCTTGAGCCATTTGGAAACATTATAACCATGTTTTTGATGCCAAATTTGAGAGATCAACCATTCTCTTTCCTTCTACCATGTTGTACACTTGCATATGCATTAGAAATAGGAGACAAAATCATATTTAGAAAAGGAAAATTTATCTTTCTTTTGAACCTTCTGATTTGATGGATACTTTTCCATGAGTTGGATTCCTTGCCAATCCCCTTCTTGCATGCATGACTGAAATTAAAGGGATTGAAAATCTTAGTCCATGCTTCAACAGTTATCAGATGATGCAATTTCTTCAATTATTCACTCTACCAAAAAAATTCTTCTTGATTGCAGGCTTGACTTTTTGGAACTCTTCTGGATCATCATTCTAAGGAATAATAAGAAAGGAGGAGCTTCTCAAGATCTGATTCATCTTCCATGTCTTCTCAATGCTTAGTTAAGTTGTGTTTTATCAGCCTTATCTTCTTCTTTATGTGACTTCTATAAGTGCATTTCCTTCTTCATGAACTATCACAAGTTCTCCCAATGTAATCCATCTCTCTTCTTAAGAAACTTTGTTATCAACCTTTTCTGTAAGATTTAAGGATCATGTTCTATGATCTTCACAAGACCATCATTTCATACATCTGTATATACAAATGGTGAAACACACAAGTTAGATAATCACAATAAGAAACTAAAACATATTCACTATAGTGCCTCTCCTTCATGGAAACTCTCTTCGATTATTCCATTTCTCACTTTCTTCAAGTGTCTCTGATTGACACTTTATTTCATGTTCCCCACAATGAGAAGGGTATCACAAATTTTCACCTTCTTCACAAGGTAATTCATTCTTTCTCATCTTCCCATGAGTACCTATCTCTCTCTTTTGGGCAATCAACTTTTTACTTTCTGTCTTCTCCATCAGTAGACTTCACTAGCCACTTTACCTTCTTTATCATCTTCCATCCAACTTCTTGGATCTCTTCTTCCACTATGGTCTCTATCATGGACCCCATCTTCTCAATCCTTTCTCTTATCTCATTTATCTCTTCTTCAGATACTAAGGGGGATTTCCTTATTATTAGCCCTTTAGCTCCTACTCATTGATCTCTCCATTTCAGCTAAGATATTCACCCAAGTCTTTTCCACCTTGTTCTATGGATCCTCTTTAGTCCTCACCTAGTTCCTTTGCACCCTAGTCTCTTGGTATTTTTCTAATAGCTTCAATTTTATAGGGATTCTTCTTTCCTTCTTCCCCTTTTAAGTGTTTCGAGGCCTTAAATACCTTTAGTCTCTTCAAAATCACATATAACTGGATTGCATCATACAACATTAGCAAAAATATGAATTTAAAACAGGTTCTTCATGATCTGATACCAAAAATTGATACACACTCTTAGCTCCTCTCATTCCCCACATCTGAAACATGCAAATTTTTCTTAAGAAGATATCACTATATGAAGTATACCCACATTTCATTCCTTAGAAGATGAGTTCATAGTGATATACTTAGCTTGCATGTAGTCAATAATGATTACCTTTCAAGAATACTCATAGTCTTAGTTCCATTCTACCACCCTTAGAGAATTTCAAATCTGACCTCTTAGCTTTACTCCTTTGTATGGTGACAACAACATACCTATACTTTGTTTTGAGACAATAGGTTCTCAAGTGCTAAGAATTGTAAATCAAAACATTACAAGTATGGATTTAATTTTCATGATTCTATCTTGACCTCCTTAGTCTCTATAAGCTTTATAGCTGTGTTGATCATTGTTTTGTTTGGTACCTCTATGCATATGCATTCAAGAACTATGTTGTCTAGGATAATGTAAGTATGTTAGGAACATGGGTAGCTAATTTTCTTTATGCTTGACATGTTATATATTTACCATATTTTAGATGTGTCCATACCCTCCCTCTACTCCATTATGTAAAATATCTAATCCATTTAACTTACTCTATTCCTTCTTGTATATATAGACACTCAACAATGTCATTGTCTAGACCTTCAAATTTGTTACCTAGTAATGAAGTGCACTCCTAATAGAAGAGGACTATATTATGATATTTGATAACTTTTACATTAATCTGGAATCATCGTTCATTGGATGTCACACTCATTCTTCACTAAGAAGTGCAAGACCTTCTTAAATCTCCAAGTACCCTGTCTATGGGTTTTTATGGGTAAAAATTTTGATTTAATCATCATCCATGAAACAAAAAACATGTTTAGAGTACCATATTGTCCCATTAGGAATCCTACCAAGTTTTGGGACCTAGAACTTTTGGTTCATTCCCATTTTTGAAAACATCTTCATGAGTTAGGCCTTTAGGACTTTATTTTCATTTTCCCTCAAGATTGCTCATCAAGAACTTGCACATGTGAAGTTGAAATTATGAAATTACCTTTTTAACTCCTTAAGGGTATACCTAAGGTCATATGTTCCAAGTATTGGCCATCAAAACTTCTTTATGCTCGAGATATGGTCTCATTTCTATCTAACCCTGATCTAGAGTATCTACATATACGAGAAGGGTAGTACTGGAAGTATTTTGTTATTTAAGTCTTATAATGCATAGAATCCATTGTATGCTCTCTATACATTCACTATCCCTAGTACTAATTCATCATCCCACACAATAAAGGTCTCATTCCTATTTAGCATGCATTAACCCTTAGAAACTCATGTACTTATATTATTGTATAGTTAGTCATGGAGTGGATTACAAAAAACTCAACATTACTATTAAGATATAAACTCATACCATTGAAAGTACTCTCCTATACACCTAAGGATCTGGTGAAGACACATAATTCATGTATCCATAAATTTTATCCTCTATTCCTTTATCTTTATCACATAGTACAATCAAGGTTTCTCTATGCTTGCCCTGTCTTGTCTTTTCTATAGACACCATCCTCTCTAACCTCTTTACATACAAGAAAAACT
Organism: Taxus chinensis; assembly: GCA_019776745.2. Taxonomy (NCBI): domain Eukaryota; kingdom Viridiplantae; phylum Streptophyta; class Pinopsida; order Cupressales; family Taxaceae; genus Taxus; species Taxus chinensis. Next base: position 906,367,368 of record CM034149.1, on the reverse strand, counting down.
ATATATCTATTAGATGATTCGACCTCTATAGACCATGAGTCCCCTCTTCTCAAGCACATGCATTACTATATGGATCCGATTTCTAACATAAGACTTTAACTCTATCTTGTTGAGATATTCTCTCAACTAGAGAAAAGAATAACTAAATTTTTTTTTGGATAGCTTATATGTGGTTATGAAAACCAAACATGACCTTTATAACATCCTAACACACCTAGTATTCCTCATCCTACATAGCCTAGGTATCAATAACCACACAGAAAAACTATTCTCCTACTTTTAATTTCATAGAGAGTTACTACATGAAAATATTCAAATATTCAAACCTCAACCAAATGGAGGGAAACAATGATGACTCCTAATACATGATATGCATTCCTATAGAAGGCTTATTAAAAAAAAATTATTCAATTTCAAGCATCATAGGATGCTCTTGCATCACAAATTTCTTGTACGAGGTATAAGGGAGGAATTTATAGTGATGAGGGGTGGAGGGAAATTAGAAAAAGGAAGACGATTGTTATGAGTGGGAAATAACTGGAGTTCAAACACAATAACCAAAGTAGTTCATCATTCAATTAGAGGAAACTAATAATGCAATTAATGAGACTAATAAACCAGAGACACATAGTTCTTTAGGTTCATCTATCAAGGACACCAAGTTCCTTCTTGATCACCATAGTTACAAAGTTACAAAAAGAGATGGAGTAGAGGAAAACATGAACAAAGGAAAGGGAAGAATGTAGATTTTATTTCTTGTGTAGTGACAAATACAAATATCAATCAATCTACAACAATCCAAAATTGCTACCAAGAACAAAAACTTTCAAGATTTCTGGATTTCTGGATCCTTTGGAATGGAGAAGTCATCCCAATTTATAGCCTTGTGAATTATCTTTTCATCTACCCTCCCACATGAATCTTCAAGTTCCTATTCCCATTATGACCTTTCAATTTCCATTAGAATAGAAAAATTAAGTACCTATATTAGAATTTTGAGAGGGTACTTTTACAATTTACAAATATTGTCACTAAAGAAAATAGGACAAAAATACCATGATTGTGTACAATCAATAATTAGAAGAAAGTGAGAGAATATGTAGAAGGGAAAGGGATGGGACTGATCTATTGAAGAATTTCCTTCTATGTTGTAGAAATTTTTGATCCAAGACATGGTAATCACAATCTCCTCCTTCTGCTAGATGTAAAGACACCTAAATATACTTTCAAATGAAAGAATGTTTAGAAATGTTGTTGTGAGACCTTTTGATGTAGACCTTGAAAAAAAATGGGAATCACTCACGATGATGCAATCCTTGATATCAAAATGAGTTCATGAGGATAACTCTCTTACTCCTTATAACTTTCCTAGCAATTTTCATTCATGATGCATAAACCTCTTGATGTTTTGTCATTCTTATCGGTTGCATAGTGCTTTATAACATTGCAAACTCTACCTTTACTGGCCTGCGAGATGTGAGCTTCTGAAGGATGAAGAATGAGATATTTCCTCATGGAACCTGTACTTTGCTTGGAGAGTGGATCCCTCAATTAGATCATTTGAATCACCCAACTCAAATCAAATCCCATTTCAACTCTCCAACGTCAACCAACTCGAGCTCAACTCAACTAGCTCACTTAACTCACTGAGCTCAATTCAACCAGATCACTGAGATAATCTTGATGAGATGATTATTTCTTCAAGATCATATGAGGAGCATGATGAATTCTTATGTTGAATCTAATAGAGTGCTTGACACCTTTAAAATCCCCTCCAGCTGCACAGTATCTTTAGGGGGACTTTCCTTTGTTATGCCTTGTTATGCTCCACCTTGCTCCCAGACACAATTTTGATCAAAATGAGTGCTTCAAGACCTTTAGTGAAGGATGAATTTGGTACTTGTTAAGCTAGACTATCACAACACCTTTTCAGCAACCTCCCATGAGGATGTCAAAAAAGCATCAATATGAGTGAAATCATTAGAAAATTTTAACTTTCTATATCCAAAAATGAGACTTCCTATTTGTAGTAGGTAGGACCAGGATCTGCTATTTTTAGCAATTTTCTCCTGTTTACATTCCCTGAGGATTTTTTAAAAAATCTACTAGATGGACCATGAATTGTATACACCTAATTTTTCACGTCTTTAGAATGCTTTTCATATTTGTTACTAACAATTTCTCTTCTTTGAGGTTAGAGGTTGCTAATGCATCTATTTCTAGGAACGAGTGCCTTATGGGGCTCGTTCCATGGATAAGGGTATCGTTATTTATGTAACCAATAGGTTAGGGACGATACATAGAGAGAGAATAGATTTTTGTTCCTATTTATGTACCTTTTTTCTCTTTCCTTCTTACTTTGCTTTGTAACCTTTTACGAACAACTCACTTTCACATGATCATATTTTTTAATACATTTAAATGTCCTTTTAACTCATTGCAAAACAATAACACATTGTACACACCCACTTGTCATTTCCCCTCCTACTTTAAACCATGACACCATCTCCCGCAGGTAATTACGTATCGACGCATTTTCGCTCCAATTCCTATCTGACAACAATCACTTGCATGTGATCAAGTCGACCTATAAATTCCAAAAATGGTATCATAATTTTGCAAATGGGAGATAGATATAACCCACACAAGATATGAGAGATATCACATGAACTTGCCATTTTGATATGCTCTTTTGACATCAACTTGCATCATATGACTCACTCAAATATTGGATTTCTTACACCTTGACTCTTGGATTGGATATTTTTCTTGTTGGATTGGTTTTCTTTCACTCTTGGGTCACCTATAGTGAGTTAAGAGACAAGACGTTTTTCCCCTTCTCTGCCCAAATTCTATTCTCTCTTAGTGTATGGTCCTTTGGGAAATATATGCATCAACGACCGCCCCCAATAGGTAAGTGTTCTAACTCAACTTGCCATTTTTAACATAGAGTAGTCTCATATCTATTTTCTTATCACTTTATGTTAGCCTAGGAGATGTTATTGTATGCACATGTTATAATTACATATTGTTATTCAGCTCCTTATTTTATGTTGCATACTTAAATTACGACTTAGCATAGATCTTGCATGTTTATTTTCAATTCTTAATTACCCCCATAGTACTGATACACGTACAATAATCGATTCCTTCGGAAGATCTTTCTTGATCTCGGGCCTTGAAAATCTCTAGATTGACCTAGTGTAAGGGCTACTTCCCTTTGGGTATGCAATCCTAACGTTTCACATGTACCCCATTTAAATTTTATCCATTGTGTGTATTAGTCTTTGTGTCTCTTAGTCATTTCTCTTGATACCCTAGTTGAACATGATGATAGGATGTGCATGTTGTTTCTAGACACAATTTTTTCTTGTCATACATCCTTGGTGAACAATGATAATTGTAACACCCATGTTATGCTTCAACAAACTAAGGAATTTTTTTTTATAAACCGTTAATTAACTTGATGCCTTCAATGATTATCATCACACAAATAAATAACCTATCATACTATCTATTTTACAAAATCCCTAATAAGTTCTTATAATGTTGTAATGAATATTATCATTCTCAGCCATTGATAAAATTATTCTAGCATTACTTAATATTTAGAATCTATCTAAAAAACCTACGATAATCATGTGCAACTACAAATGGTTCCCAATGGTCGTATCAATCACCCTTCAACACTCTTTACTAGCATAGTATACATTGTATAACATTTGGTTAAGACCTTATTAGAACCGTAAGACGAACCTTCAAATCTTCTGCACTCGTTGAGACTCCTAAATTAGGTCACTGAAGTAACCCCTAGTTGGAATTTGACAGTCACAGTCATGTCTAGCAATTTATAGTGAACCTAGTGAATGTACAATGGTTCAATCTACCCAGAGTATAACGCTTTCCTTCTGGCCATATTTAAGTTCCGATTCCTCTCTTAGGACAGCCAGGCTGAGTTTCAAGACCACCTTAGAAGTCACCTTATGAATCATATATTCGAAGGAACGATTCAGCGGTGTACCTTGGTATCAAAATAACATATTTATTTTCTTGAATGTGGTTCATGTATAGTTACAATTAACTTCAGTATTGTCATCCCTTCAAGATGTTAGGACCAAATACTTATGTATTCCTGCAAACAATGAAGTAATTGAGATCTTAGTGCGATGTAAAGCATAGAGAATAAATGTTGAAACACGAAATTTGGGATATAGGATCATGATCAATCCACCTTGGAATCCTTATAACTTAATGTAAACTTTATCATGCGTTGCATAATATAAGACCTTGGTGGTCACAATCTTTGAGAAAAAAAAACATATGTTATCTACTAGGAATGCAATAGCCAAATCCTCGATAACAATGGTAGGGAAATGAGTCATAGTGAAATCATGAATGATTCCTTGGTGAAAAGTACCTTCATCTACAATTCATTAAGATTTTTATTCTAATAATAAGTTAACAGAGTTTCATTATGTTATCCAATTCACGATAGAGGTATACTTAATGATCTCATTGAGTCACTGGTATAATGTATGCCAAATACCTCATTTCACCTATAAGACAAACTATATTGATCTACGGTCATTGATTAGGTTTAGTCAAATGTGAGATTTAAGCCAATTCATAACGAGAATTTAATTATCAATTGTGATGTTATTAAAAGAATACTTGGTCAATTAGTTTACTTAATTCAGTTGAGTGTAGCCATGTACTATCTCCTATGATTATGAAGTATCTCCATACTTTGTTCCATATCATTGTATTTTGTTTCCCGTCTAGGATAAGTAGAATTAATATGATATTTTACAACAAATGCAATTAATCATAAACATGTAAGTTGCTACTTTTGTAAAAGATAACAATATGTTTTCCACTGTTTTATCTGTTATAAAGTGATATGCATTATCATGTTTATCTATGATTAACAAATGTAACTTATTTACATACATATCTTCTTTAAGTACTATGTTGTACTCTTTGTTTCTTCTTCACTATTTCCATTGTTATATAATTATTATTTCATAATGTCATACTCCTAAAGAGTTCCCATATTATTCATATTTAAATATCAATTCAACATTATTATTTTGTTGTGCAAACAACGATTGCAAAAATGTCTTAAACCATTACTGAATGTTAATTCATGATCAAGGAATATTAATACATTTTCACAAAGAGATTATCGAAGATTAATCATTTGAATCCATTCGGTGAATCCATTTCAACTTCAACTAACCAATTTCCAAGTAATACTACTGCATAAAATCAAGTACAAGTAGATTTGTATTACATACTCATATGAATCAATACTTCAATAATAGGATCATGATGCATGATGCATTATCCATTTGACACCTTTAATACCATTTGTACATATGATTTAGTCCTGTAAGCTGTAGGAAAACAATATTCTATGTAAAGTCAGTTCAATGAACTGTGAATGATTATTAACCAAACATCATGTTGTATCATTATGAAATAAATAACATTTTAAGGTTATATCCAAAAAAGCAGACTCCTTTTAGTTCCAGAACAATAATTTTAAATTTATAGTCTTATTAATGATCTACAAATAATTAAGAGTTCTTTCACTTCCAAACAATGAATGTACGTCAAACCTGATATATGATCAAAATTTCAGTTTAATATGAAGTCAATTTCTAAGGTTAATTAAATATCATCACAATACAATCCATTCATTCCGGGATAAATCATAATAAATCCCTATTAGGGACATACATGGAAGACATATTATTATAATTCAAAAACATCAATCATAAGCACCAAGTTACTATGTAATATAAAACCAATGATCACATTTTTCTCAAGAAAAAGTGCACACATACCAACTTGTGGCTTTCAGCTTGACACACCATACAGGGGGTTCATATAACCTAGTAAATACATCACTCAGGTTTACAAAGGTAAAATTTTTAGGACTATAAAATATGGGACATAGTATTATAACCAACCCACAAGATCCCTTAGAGAAATAAATTACTATGATTTAAACAATCAAGAACATTACCACACATCTGTTTCCCTTAGAGGGATATACATTATGTTATTGTTTTCTAGAAGTCTATTATCTATTCCGTAAGTAGTTTTTATCCCCATTCTATGCCCAACAATCCATTTTAAGGGTATAGCATAACGACCGCAAGGTAAAATCAGTTACCCATAAAAACATGACATTTTGGATAAATTAGAAATAAAGGTTCTTAGAGTTGTGTCTAAAGACTCAATATCATAAAATCAAAGTTAATACTTTCAAGATGGTTTTTAATCCCTTGGCATAGCTCGAGGAACTCTTTGTAATTACCCTAAAAAGTCAATCCTTACATACAATATGCATTCTCTTGATCCCAACAAACCTAATCTAAGTTCACTCTGGTTCACAACTAATTTCAATGTACTCTTTTATTAAGAAAGTCGGTCAGTTAATATAAGTCAACATCACGGAAAGAGAGAGAAATATCTCTCTCCATCCCCAATGATCGAGACATGAAAAGATCACTATGTAGGTCACTAAGCAATTGTTTTGATGATAAACAATTAGATTTTATACATCTTTGTGATGCATCCAAAACCCTAGTACTATTTTATGCAAATCTTAACCCAAAATGTTCCAGACCACACTATCATACCTAGAACCCCTTTATTTTATAGCATAAATTAAACAGTTCATCAACCTTTAAAATATTTTGATCCAATAATTAGTAACCATCCCTTTCAGTACACATAACATTTAATACAAATCCCTGTAAAATAACTAATAATGTGCACCTATTAAAAAAGAATGATCAAAATTACTTCATATTCCCTAATACCTAGTTTCTCCTGCATCTAGAATTCCTATTATCGATCCTTGCTTTTTTTAAATTTATTATATCAACATGTAAATTTACTATTTCCATACACTAGAGAAGAATTTGACCCAAACAATATTTCCTGAATAATTCATAATGGTACAACATATTAAAATTTAAATAACCATGCATGAAGTTCCTATGTGTTGTTTCTGAGTTCGGTTCAAAGTTTCTATACACTCCTTCTAAGACAAAATTGGACTTACAAATAAGAATACCCGAATCAATCCAGATCCATTTTACAATTTGTACTTCATTTTTCCAAAATAACAATTTGCTCTGATAATAGCTTCACCAAGGAATACAATGGTTCTTAACAAATAATTCACCTCAAACCACCATGCAAAGTCCGGCGATTGATCAAACACACAGTGTTCTAAGAATTGCATGAAACTATTGTACAATGGAGATAAGTTGCAATGTAGTTAGCTTGCAGACATCCCAGTGTAGCAACTTGCCCAAATGATCTTGGGGAAAAAACAATAAAAATACATATCTCGATGCATGCAATAGCTTCTAGGAGAAGCTTCACATTTTTTGAATAAATTTAATGTACTTAACTCATGCACATGTGCCATGTAGTGGATAAGATTAATTTTTAATTTCTTTCCCTCCAAGTGAATGGTTGTGGATGTTAATGTCGACTAGTCTAAGACTTGATTAATACAACTCTAATAAACCATTTCTAACTTTGCATGGTGTGATTTATGTATGATTTAATAGATCATAATTTCATAAGAAATCATCATATATAACGGATTATGGTCAAATATTATCAAAACTGGTCTTAAACATTTCAAATTGCTGAGCATAGACTTAATCATGGTCTAAGAATATCAACTTAATCCAAACTAAGATTATAAATTTTCCATCATGAGGTCAAAGACCTTATTTTTAAAATAATAATAATAAAATAATCAATGGTGGGTTTAAAGAACATTAAAATAACCAATTACTCATTGCCTTCTCATTTTATATGTTAGTCCTGACCATGATAGACAAAATAAGATATTTTCTTTATGTCAATGAACACAAACCTTATTAAATGTGCTTGTGATCATTATGACCATCAATAACAGTCAAAACAACATTATCATAATTCATGATAAGCATCAAGGAGGCTATTAATGAATGTCGTCGTGGTCTATGACTAAATGATAAATCATGTTAATAATTCCTTAACTTTCACTTGTTGTTTTCTTGCAACAATTAACTTTGCACTATGGTTTAATACCAACACCGTCAAACATTAACAACAATTAAGAAATATAATTAAAATTAGTTAACTCCTATCTTGACAACACTTCAAAGAGTACTCCTTTTCAAAGGAGCAGGACGAAAATATAATGGAAATTAAATTACAATGAAACCCTTAGTAGCCCAATAAGCATTACAAACAAAACAGAACATTACCAACACTGTTTACAATGTTATATTAATTACAAGATGATTAACACCCAAGTAAATCCAACATTTAGAAATCGAGGGATAACAAGAGGTGAACATACTTTCAATTATTTCCAGGAACTCTTTGTACACCCAGCTAAAAAGTCAATCCTACATACAATATACATTCCATCCCAACAAAGGGTTGCTGAAACTCCACTAAGATGAGATGCAAAGTCACAGTGAGAAATATCTCTCTCCATCCCCAATGATCGTCACTAGGAGTTGATAAACAATAGATATCTGATTATGATGCATATTGTGAAATCATCTTATGATGCAAGTAAATTGGAGCACTATCTCATAATAAAATTCATCAATGAAACATGTCTACCACTGTTACAAAACCATCACATACAATAACGAGATTGTTTCTGAGTTAGTTCAATTGTACTAATCAAGTACACCAAGAATGACTTGTGACTTAATAAATAGTCAACCGTCATAAGGTGACGAGTGTGGGTGTGGTGCTGGGTATGCACCTACACACAAACATATATTTCCTTGTAGAAAATATATGCATGTGTATAACTTCCCAAACATTTCAAAGCTTGCTTACCTTGGTCTAAGAACATCAACTTAATCATATGCGACCTTATTTTTAAAATAATAATAATAAAATAATCAATGGTGCCTCACATCAGCATGAGTCAACTTGCTCCCACAGGTTATTTATTACTTCACAACATATTTTTTTCCTAACCTAAAACAAAATGAAAAAGTGGGATGCTAACATATGTGAATCCCCTTTTGTACCTTCTTATCAAGCATAACTCGTTAAAAGCATCCATTTTAAGTTTGTGAAATATCTCATTTTAGCCCTTAAAAATCCATAAAACCCCTTAAAACCAATTTTACCAAATACTATCGACCGTCGTGTTAATTTTGTGCAAAGGTTGATCATGTTTGTTTTGTCCAAATTTCATCCCAGACACCTTCGGCCGCTATGTAACCCTTTTTACAAGGCCGATTGTGTTAATATCCTACATTTTTGAGTTTTTTATGGCTAGATCATCACTCCATATACTATCGACCGTCGTGTTATGGAGTATCTGGGCCTGGGGCTCTCCAATTCTGATGTGCAGGCATTTCCAGAATCTAATTTTCCTTTCTACATAGATTGTTGTATGGTATGAGATAATAGAAAAAAGTATAATTCCCGTAATAATAACATATTAGGGGATGAAGAGGAAGAGGATAAAATTGACGGTACCTTTGATCTTCCACTTGAGATCTAAAAGTCCCTTGAAAAAAATCCTCAATACAAGGCGGAACCCGAATCAGTGATCCACAAACATCTTCTTGACTTTGTATCCGAGCAACTTGAAAATAGGGTAGAAAGTGGGACGAATCCTATAGCAGACTCATCCAAGAATGCCTCTAGTTCTGACCCTACTAATACCATCCTTCAACTCATAGATAAAATGAGCCAATATCAAACTGTTATTGCATCTAAACTTCTCTAAATGCAAACTAACATGGTTCAAATGACTAATTGTCCTAAATCAAGCTCCGGGGCGCATTTACCCCTCCCTTACCCAATAGACCTAATGGGAAACCTATTGCCCATGATCCTATTCATAAAAATGTTTTACGGACAGTCCAACAAGAGCCTCTAACACCCTATATTGCTATAATGGATATTGGAGGTATTGCCCCTTCCATTTCCTATGATGGATCAACCAATCCTAATCTCCACATTAAATATTTTGGTAATCATTATAAGTAATGGATTAAAGTTAATTCCTACATTTCAACTACGGTTTTTAGCTTAGACCCTAACTAGGGATGCCTTAGATTGGTATCATAATTTACCCCCTAACTACATAGTGGAGCTATAATATTTGGTAACAACCCTATTCAATGAGTTCCAATATCACGATCTACTTGAGGATAATATCAATGCTTTCATTAATTATCAACAACATGAGAATGAGTCAACGTGGGTATTTATCAAACATTGGAAGACTTTGTCTACTAAGTAGGAAATAACATGCCAAATGATATCCTATTCCAAAATTTCCTTCAAGTTTTAGAACCTCACCTTCAATATAAGGTTGGGTCTTTCTCTCCTAATTCCTTAGATGAAGCTTTTGAACAAGAAAAAAGGTAAGACTGCCTCATGAGGGTGTTCAAGAAGGCTCATCTTAAAGCACAAGAAATGAAACAAGTGCAAATCCTCCAAAGGTAAACAAATAACCAAGATACATGGCAGGGTCTCAGAAACTCTTCCTCTTATGGCTTCTTCAATGTAGGAATGTCTGCCAAAATTTTTGGATAAAAAGCTACCAATAATAAAAACAATTATTGGATTTATTATCAACATGGGATTGTCCAAGGATGAGACTGAGTTGAGACAAAGCATGCCTAAGCCATTTAGCTCAAATCCTTGATCCTTCTTGACCTTCCCTCAATGGCATGAAATGTAAAAAAAAAATTTCTTGTGGCACACTAACAAGGGACCATTCTCATGAAGGAAATGTCATGCCCTTAAACCATGAGAAGGTGCCATTACATTCTTACATAGGTCCTGAATTTGATCATGATTCCATCACTAGAGAAAACAATTTGACCAAAGTAGTCAAGGATCATGATGCCCAAAAATCAAAACCATCATCATAATGTTAGTTAACCAAGATAGAAAATGAACTCAAAGTCTTCTTTGATCCTATGCAATAACCATAGTACAAGCGAAGTTCTAAGAAATCAGAAAATGCTATAGCAAATGTAGTTGATCCTAATTATCCTCTTGAAAACACAGATTATTGCATTAATGATGTGAGGACATATTATAACGTACATAGAACCTTAATATCCTCCACCATTTACAAAACTCAAACTCACAGGTTCATCTACCCTTAAAACTTTCATAATCAGATTCCCAAAGTATACAAAAAAAATGGGCATCACTTTACAATGTAGACACCATCGGCTCCTGTGGAAAAGAAATACTAAAAAAGTCGAGGGAAATTCAAACCCCTCCAATCACAGATAGACCTTCGACATTGATGGCATCAAACATAAACAAAAATTAGTTTCCTAAAGTATCCTTGATTACTCCTCCTCCTTATAGCCTAATTTTGAAGATCCTCAACACTCCATACCTACATTTCCCAATCCAACCATGATGAGTGGGATCCTCTAGAAGAACTTTCTCATTTGCTGAGCAAGTTCCAATTTTAGATCATCTTACGCACATCGCCTCACCTTAATCCATGAGTGCTCATGATTGTCTCTTTGACATGAACATCCCTTTTCCTCCTATCAAATGGGATTCAGTCTCATACATTAATCCATGGTAAAATATTGATTTCCTTCAATACATGCAGCTTTCTTCTTTGTAGTCTTGTGTGGATTTTGGGGTTGTATTTGGTTCCTCCTTATGTTGTTGTGGCATTACTAACTTTTCTGCTTTATTTCGTGAAGCATTACTCTACGGTGTGGCCTCATGTTGAATTCCATGGACTAACCTATTCTTTACCCTGTGGCTTTTTTATTCACTTTGTTTCACACAGGTGTGGCCTCCTTCGCTTTCTTTCATCTTTTATTCCCTAGACAACTCCATGGGATTCACTCACTTAGTTGTGACATTTCCTTTCCAGGGATCTGATGGCATGCTTAAATGCACTACCAATGGTTGGGCTAATTACTATTCCAAGTCCTATGACAAACTGTAAATTGGTCTCTAAATTTCTCATATGGGTGTAAAAATAGTCAGCATGTACCACATGGGAAATATCAAAACATGTCTCACTTCTCCTAAACTAACAAAATGTACCAATAATCCATAAAGGGGATCATTTATCAGATTCATGGAAACCCAAATCCTAAATCAATCTACCGGCATCATCATCTATGCACCACAACACGGCCATAAATTCAAGCCAACAAATAGTCTTGAATAGTTATCTCATATCTAAATTTATAAGACAAATTTTCATTAGCTATGATGGTACAATTGTTCAGTTACTCTAGATAAATTACTCGTAATTCACTTAAAGGTATATAGAAAAAAACGAAAATTAGCCTGATGTGTTCCTAAGAAAGTGAAAATATAAATTTCTTACATAGAAGGAATATGTTATAGAGTCAAAATGATCAAGCTTCACAAATAGTAGAGAGAAAGAGAATGACAGAGAGAGAGAGCGAGATTGACAGAGAGAGAGAGAGATTGACGGAGAGAGAGAGAGAGAGAGAGAGAGAGAAACTTTGAATGAGAGTGAAAATGAGCAAGAGAGAAATAGTGAGAGTGAGAGCGAGAGCATGAGAGAGAGACAAACAAAGAGAGTGAGAGGTTGTCCAATAGAATTTTATACAAATGGAAACTCTTGGAGCCAAACCAATGACACCAACACTTTGGAGTGGCTTGGTGAATTCTTATGGAGGATTTGTTTTAGTTCTTGATGGTGTTGTTTCTTCCAGGCTACTTCGTCTAAGCGTAGTCCCTTAATAGCCCTGAGACTAAAACAGGTTATAAGTTCACCGGGTCATTTCTCGAATCTCTATGGAACCTTGAAATTGATCCCACACCTCCGTGTTAGGTCCTTCTACAAAATTTTGTCTTGGTTTTCATCCATCTCAATTTGGTTCTCTCGTTGTGTTATATTTTGTAACTGTGCCAAATACTGTAGTTTCAGTTAGTGTAAGGCTATCCAATGTAATATTTGTAAAAAAAATATCATGGCACTAAATTGACTGAACCAACACATCAAGGTGGCCTAGTAAACACTTGTGGAGGCTTTTGTTTGGTGCCCGATGGTGTAGTTGCTTCCGGGATACTTCGTTTGGGTGTAGTCCCTTAAGAGCCCTAAGAACAAAAAAGGCTATAAGTTCGTTGGGTGATTTCTCAGTCTCTGTGGCACTTTGAAAGGTCTAATCCGATCCTACACCTATGATTTAATACTCTCTACAAAAAAAAATTCTTATTTTTCTCCATCTCAATTTGGTTCTCTGATTTTCCTATTCTTTGCAACTATGGAAATCAAATATCCTTATCAACTATTGAGTGACTATTCTCATTGATAAGGTTGTCTGATGTAGTATTTTACAAACAGATTGGCACTAAACCTACTACACAAACACATTGAGGTAGCCTGGTAAATTATTTTAGAGGGTTATTTTTGGTGTCGGTGCTTCCAGAATACTTCATTCAAGTGTAGTCCCTTAAAATCCCTAAGGTCAAAAAAAGCTATAAGTTCACCGAGTGATTTCTCGGTCTGCATGGCACCTAGAAAGGTCTAGATATCTAACCCTAAATCTCTACATTGATACCCTCTACAAAATAATTTCTCTGTTTTCTCCATCTCAATTTGGTTCTCTTGTTTTCTTATTGTTTGCAACCATGAAAAATATTGTGGTTTTAGTCAGTGTAAGGTTGTCCAATGTAGTATTTTGCAAACGGAAACTTTTGGAACCGAGCTGACTACACCAACACATTGAGGTGGCTTGGTAAAAACTTATGGAGGCTTCTTTTGGTTCCCAATGTTATTGGTGTTTCCAGACTACTTCGTCCAAGCGTAGTCCTCTTAGGTCTTGAGGGTTTATTTTTCTCTAAGAACACCCTATCATCGAAAAAAAAAGTCTATAAGTTCATCAGGTGATTTCTCAGTCTCCATGGAACCTTAAAAGGTCTCGTTTGATCCTAAATATTTGTGTTAGAACCCTATAAAAAATATTCTCTTAGTTTTATCCATCTCAATTCAGTTCTCTCATTGTCTTATTATTTGCAACCATGTAAAATATTGCAGTTTGAGTCAGTTTAAGGTCGTCCAATGCAATATTTTACAAACAGAAGCTCGTGGCACTCAACTGACTACACCAACATATTGGATTTTCCTGTAAAAATTGGGCAAGGCTTTTTATTGGTGCCCAATGGTGTTGTTTATTCTAGGATATTTTAGTCAGGTGTAGTCCCTTAAGATCCCTAAGACCAAAAAATGCTATAAGTTCACAGCATGATTTCTTGATCTCCGTGGAACCTTGAAAGGTATTTTCTAATCCTACACCTCTGCATCAAGACTATATAGAAAATCTTGTCTCAGTTTTCTCCATCTCAATTTGGTTCTCCTCATTATAATTTTGTTTGCAACTATGACAAATACTACAGTTTGAGTAAGTGTAAGGTTATCTAATGTAATATTTTACTAACAAAAACTTGTGGCTCTAAACCGACTTTACCAACAAATTTGGGTTCCTTGTTAAATGGTGGTTGAGACTTTGTTTCGGTGCCCTATGGTGCCAGTGCTTCCGGGCTACTTCTTTTAGGCATAATCCTTTAAGAACCTTGAGAGAAAAAATGGCTATAAGTTCTTCGATTGATTTCTCGGTCATCATGGCACCTTGAGAGGTCCCTATACGCACCCAAAATTGTAGGGTACTGTACTGCCAGAACAATGTGACAGGTGCCCCAATGATGATACAGGTCTCCTCGCAAGGTGTTCAGGATCCAAAAAAGATCTCCAAGTGTGTGTTAACATCCCGCATGCCCCACTTAGCCCCTGCGTGCTTTGTTGTTCCCTTTTCCCCTCTTTCCTGGGTCTTTTTCTCTTCAGTGATGAAACCGCTACCCGGCCTAGGCGGGGTTCTTGTGACCGCCGCCCTGAACAGGGCGGTGGTCCTGTAACCGCCACCCTTCTCAGGGCGGCGGTCCTTTACATGTTTTCTAGAAAGCTCTTTTAACATGTCTCATGTAATTTCAATGTTTTACCAAGCTTTCTTTCACCACGATAAGCTTGCATTTATGATTCTAGTTCCCTGGAATAGTGTTTTGCCATTGTTTATAGTTTAAGAGTTCTATTTGGTTTTTACCTTGGGTAAATGCAAATGCTATAAATAGATGGCTTGTGCTCAAGAAAATGGCCCCTCAAATTTGCCTCTGAATTTCTCTTTGCAATAGATTTAGTTTTCATTTTGCTTAGAGTTCTTAGTTTCTTTCATTGCATGCCTAGTTAGTGTTGTTTTGCTGTTAGGAAGCCACATATCCATCTTGTGCAGGTGTTGTTATCATTTCATCCAATCCATTGGAGTAAAATAGTTTGTTTTCAATAAGAAGCCATTAAAGTTACAGGTTTTGCTCTTCAAATAGGATAGTTTCAGGTTCCGGACGCTTTATGTTGCATGAATCACAATAGATCCCACTAGGAATTGCATAAGCCAAGCTCTGTACTCTTGCGCCATCCCTCTCCTACTTGCATTGTATTCAGTCTGTATTCTAAGCTGCCTTTATCCCAATATCTACTTTTGTTGGTGCTAGCATTACATGCTTTTCTGGATCCACGTGAACATGAAGGAACAAGGAGATCACACTAAGGGGACAAGATCACACACACCATCAGATTCGCCACTATTTTGCAGAATCCAGGTTCTAGCTTTCAAAGTTCTAGTTAGAATCATATCAAATAGAGTAGTTAATTGCTTTATTTCAGTTAATTCTACTCTCGATATTGCCAGGGAAGCTATGGGGATTGATAGTTTCTAAGAAACTATGATTCACTCCTCACTTCTGAGGTAGGATCGAGAGTCTTGCAAATAGATTAGAACAATTATTTCATTGTTTAGAGTAGATCTACAAATTACACAGACAAATAGCTATACTCAGTTATCTTGTTTGTTTTAAATTGTTATCTTAGCTGTCAATTTCTAGATGTATTAAATTAGTTGCTAAATTCATTTGAATAGTTAATTAGAAAATACAAAAAAATAGAGAAATCATATATGCTATAGATATATTCAAAATAGTTAAATTTCACTTTTCCGTAGTTAATTTACATTATTGCTTTTGTATGACAATCATGGGACCTAGGGATCTCAGAGAATACGTATTCGAGCCAATCGTGCCTCAACTCAATCTCGTCATAGCAATTGTTGACATAGACCAGAATCTTAGAATCCAAGTCTTTTGAACAACGGTAAGCTTGCAACAAATCAATTCCCAGTTGAGTGGGCTAAATATAGAAGACGACCAAGCACACACGTTTTGGTCGAATCAACCGAACTATAGATTACCCTAGGCAACATTCATATGACTGTAGAAGGGCTTGAAAGAGAACAAACATTTGGTTGTGATCCTTTGGTCCCGCAGCCAAGCGAAGGAGACACTCTTACAGATATAGATACTAGCCTAAGAATTCAAGTTGCACGAACGCCTGTAAGATATTCTGAGAAAATCACACAGTTATTGATGCTAAATATAGAAGCTAAGAAAGCATACGATTACTGGATACTAGGGATTAGGACTTGATTCTGCACATGACCATAGCAGAACCACCACAACTACGAGTCCACGGTTGTGACCCAAAAATCCTACAGCCCAACGAATCCATAGGAGAATTAGACATAGACACTGGCTTACGCACACTAGTATTCAGATCTACTCCACTTCCACCTATCATCATCGAACAATTATCCTTACTAGATACAATAGCTAACAAAGCTAGAGAGTTCTGGACTAGGCCAGAGAATCGTCCATAGAGGCAACTATATTTACCATCCACCATATGGCACTATGAAGAGACGATGAAGGTCTAGTAGATACTCATCCAAAAAGGGTGGATCGAAAAAAAATAACTAGTTTGTCTGTATCTCACACATATTCCATCCCCACCGGCTGTCTTGGCACGACCTCGGGAGGTCGGGTGCGAGGAAGAGTCACTTGTAGATTCCCATGCTCGCTTGTCACTTTTATGTTGTATAGTACCCATGTGAAAATTACAATCTCTTTGGAAGAATAAGAAGAGAAGAGAGGAAGGAGACAAGAGAGATAGACGAAAATGTGAAGCTGCAGCAGAATCTAAACTTTGTAACTTTGTGAAGTCTCCAAGAAGAGTGTTTATGATGTGGTCCTTGGACTATAGACTGAATAATATCCATCTACATCAGACAATGTCCTTGTTCTTAGGAAGTACATAGATGGAGTAATGGATGTCCATTCACTTCGTGAAGGAAACTGAAGGTAGTAGTATGAAGAAATCTAAATCTGGTCCACTAAAGTGTGACATAGGTATAGAAAATAAGTGAAAAAGAACTGAAGGTAATGTCACAAATGTAGGACTGTCAAAGTGAGAGAGATGAATATCCATCGAAAGAATTTACAAGTGAAGTGAAGGAAAAGTAATAACCCCCACAACATTAAAAATATGATCTACGAGAATAGGTGGATCAGTGATGGTTTGAAAAAAAAGTGTTAGTGATAAGAGTCCTAGAAGGGGAACTCCTAAAAAAGGAGATGAATAAATCCTTGGAAGAACTTTTAGAATGATGAGAAACATTTTGTACTGCATCATAAGTAGGCACTGCGAAGAGACGATGAAGGTCTGGCAGATACTCATCCCAAAAGGGTGGCTCGAAAAACAAAAGAGTGATGTCTAATAGGTATAAATCATCAACATGAGAAGGAGGAGGAGTGGAAAGAGCCTCACATAATAGAATTGGAAAGGAGGTAGATGCACTGATGGTATGAGGTTGGGAATAATATTTCTTGATGTTTTATGGGAAGGGAGGAGTGACGAAACACTCTGAAAGGTGTCCGAGAGAAAGAGGATAAGATTCCTCATCATTACTCTCATCATCAGAACTAGAAGGAAAATCATGGTCATCAAGGATAAGAACATGTAATTATGTGTCAGGATAATTGTCATCATATGAAGAAGGAGAGGAGATAATTGTATCAGTAGGATAGGAAGAGGCGGTAGCCTATGAAGGATATCCAAAAAAGGATTGAAGAATGATCCAAGCAGTACAAGGGCACTCTGTGTGCGCCACATGATGGTGGAGAGGCATGAAAACATATGTCAAAAAATGAAAAAAAACCATGCTACAAGTGTTAATATAATATTCAAGATGATCAGGATCACTGGGGGCAGGTACTTATCTATACAAGTAGAGATAAAGGTCATTCTTAGTGAGAAACATTCCATGCTCAAACGTCATAGTGCATAGTTATCCCTACCAAGAGGAAGAGGTGGAGGTTGTAATGCATAAACGTTCCTATGAAGCATATGTTTAGGAAAATAAATCTCCATGGTGCATCCATGAAGAGAAGAAGAAGTAAAGAATGCAAGAAAAGAGGGGTGTGAGAACACACACAAGGTTGCAAGATTTTGGCCTCATATGATAATGCATCTTCATGTATTAGAACAACCATAAACAATGATAACACCATGTTTGTAGAACTTTATAAGTAGTTTGTTGATTATAATAAGGTGTATTCATGCAACGTGGGACAGTTGACCATTCACCTTGCAATAGGGGATGAATCGTATAAGATTGGAGGCCATAGTAAGTCTCAGTTGAAAGAAGAGGAAAAAAACGTAAACATGCACAACATGGTGTAAGTAAGGAATAAGGGGGAAAATATAGTTATTTGTGAGGAAAAGTGTCCCACTTCACATAAGGGGATCTCTTACCGCAAGGTTGTGGCAGACACAAACACTAGTCCACAAGTGAAGAAGATCACTATAATGATAACGAGCAAAAAAATGGCTCAAAAAATATCATTATCTTGCTTGATCCTCATTCTCTATTTCTCTCACATAGTATTAGAGTATGAAAACACACATATCACTCAAGTTCCACTCGAATGTGAGTGTGAAAAAGTTCCATGCAGAAGAAAACATCCAACCATGAAATACACATGCAAAGAAAAGGGTATAACTTTCTCATATATTAAAAAAGTTACAAATACGAGTGTTGTGTAACTCCAAATGGATGACCATCATACCTCCACATGGGAGAAGAGGAGTTATATTCTAGAAATCAAAAGTAACTCTTGTGTAATACACTAATGCGTATGATGGAATATGACATACAACGTAAGACACCTAATACATATGACCTCACCTAAGTGAGATTACTCGCCATGTGATGTGGATAATTCCGTAAGATGACAAGGAAAGTACATACACCAACACCGTATTTATTACTTAAATATCATTATCATTCTTCCTAAGTACCATGAATATTACCACATACATGTATGAGAAAAGAAAGGAAAATGATAAGTAAGGCATCATTGACATCATTTAGATTTATAAGCATCAATATCAACAAATCCCATTATCATAAAAATCATCAGTCTCAATGTCTCCACGGCTTCCCAATACCACCCCAGCCTCGTCATATCAATGAGATCTCCCTGCAACATATTGTGTCCATCTTTCTTGGGGCACCAAAATCATATCTCCTCTGTAATTGGTCCTGGGTCTATGTCATAACTGTAAGGCCATATTTATCCCCAGTGGCATCAGGTAACCACCTCCTAGTCATCACATCCTATGCTCTCTCAGCCATGGTGTTATTTTTCTCTCCCCTCTCCCTCTAGTGCTAGGACCAATTGTGCATGTATCTCCCACTTTTGGGTCTAGACCAGTGGTTCCTCCATCCAATATATCATCTGAAATTTCAACTATAATGATCTCTGGTAGGTCCTGAGTTGCTCCACCTTGCCGTATGTGCCTCCAACCCTGTATTCTTATGGCCCTTACTCTCCTAGGCCACAATGTTGGTACTCTATCCATTGTGCCTACATCCTCCCTTGCATGTCTTCGTCTGTAGGATAGTAGTGGTAGTACCATGACAAAATTTTGCCACTCAAACTATCTGGGTACCCTGTCCATCGAGTGGGTCTCTACCCAATAGAGATAATGTCATGTAACCTCATCAACTACATCTAAGTCCTCTACTCTTGGAAAATTGGGTCACTGATCAACATTCCATATGTAGGGTTCCCATATGTCATCATTTGTATGTACCGATCGTAATGGATGATATGCTAGAAGTGCTGTCACTATCGGCCCCTATGCCCACTGAGGTATTCTTGGGGCATCTATTATTATGGTCAATGACATCCCTATGGGCTTGTACATCATAAATCACTCATAAATCCATGTCATCAACAATATAACAGAATCCACGGTTCTCTGTTCTCTCCATCAAACCCTGTATAATTCGTTCACTAGTTACACCCATATAGTGGTCCCACCGTTGAACAATGTACCCTACTCAACCACATCTCTGTAGGTGGCTACCAGATACAAGAAAATTATCCTATATGCCTTGTGGATAAATATGCATGCCATAGTAATGCCCATAACCACCTTCCAGATAACCAAAATCTCAGCCTCAAATATTGCACTATGTCAAATTCTGAGCATCCCCTCCTCATATTTCCCACTTCTTGTGGCCCATGCATCCAAGGCCCTCCTCTCTGCAATATTCAGGGTAAGATTGTAATACATGCAAGCTACTCTAATTAGTAATCCTAATATCCCATGCACATCCTTAAGTGTCATGGACATCTCAACTATCTCGCATGCCCACCATTGAAAGGTGTTGACCCAAGGCTCCCATATTATTAAGAACATCTATAGTAAATCCAAACTCAATGGTGCCCTAGGTGTCTACATGATGCCCCAAATCCCCATCCATGTAGCTATGCCACCTCTACTTCTATCAATCCAGTAAAAAATCCATTAAGCCATGCCACATCAACCCCCACGATAGGCGAATCCTTTGATCTCCCTGCATTCAAATATCAATAAAATTCAGGCATTAGAAATCAATTTAATACCCAAAATTATATTAAATTAGGTGTTTTTCTAAATATTCCCAACACCATCATCCCTATGGCTTACACCATTGGCCACTGTCAAAATTTTGAAAGTTACCGACATCATTGGCCCTATTGTTTCAGGTGGGATGATAACGTTCAATTCCTTATGACCACGACTTTTCAAAAATTTAAAGGAAAAAATCAGCTAAATGAAAAAGCTAAAAGTAAATCCCTCCCAAACCAGCTTGTATTTTATCCTACCCTCCCTAATGATGTAAGTTAGATTAAAAATGACACTCTAATACCTTCATAATCTGAAAAATACCAAATTGTCACTAATCTACTTAATAGAATTAAATGCAATGACTTACCCGTGCTTGTGATCCATTGTGTGCACCTCCTCGTCGAGCCATGCCTCCTCCTCATACTTGTGTCATATCAAATTCATGATTATATATGTCATTTCTCTTAATTCCACACTTAGCAATGCCCAAATAAAAATCAAGAATCCTATATAACCATAATATTTCTATTCAAATTCAGCCACAGTGGCATAATATTTATATTCAAATTCGGTCACATAAATGTTCTTAGGATCAACATAAATTGTTTTTTCAAGGGAAGTTGAATGAGAGTTACCCAAGGAGGTCGAAGGGTTATTGGTTGAAGTATTCTCATGTTTATTTTCAGCTACCCTATGGAAGTTGACTTCGATGATCCTCCTTTTGTTTTTGTTTTTCGTGGATTCGCCTTTTGAGGATTCAAGTTCTTATCTTGGAAAACATAAGAAGAGACTTATTTCTCCTTTTATGATTGAGTGAACACCACATAGGATTATCTTTATGTGGATTCTTCAAAATCATCATCAAGTGTGCATTCAAAAAATCTGATTTGAGCACATTCTTCTTCTCCTTCATTTTTAACTTCTGATTCAAAATTTTCTTCTTCATCTTCTTCATTGATCTTGCATAGTGCATTGATTGGTGGAGCTTCCAAGGCAATCCTTCGGGGTGCTCCTGAAATTTGGTTCTTGTTCCAGTTTAGATGAGGTACTCATTGAGAAACTTATTTCTTCAACATTAGTCAAGTCATTTGCCAACTTTTGCAACAATTTATCATCTCTCTCATCTTTGAAACCCTAGGCCTTATCCTTTATTGAATAATTCCTAACATTACCTAACAAGATGGGATCATCTTCCACCTCAACAATAATTTCTTGAGTGTTTTCCAAATCTAATGGTTGAATTCTCTATAGAAATAAACTCAGTTTGAGAAAATGAGTATTCATGAAGAACATCTTCAAATTATATACAATAGGAAGGGAAATGACAAGAATCTTATTGACCAACTTGTTAAATTTTTCCACGAAGTCTCTCATGGAATCTTACGGCTCTTTCTTCATCCGATTATGTTGAACAATAATGGCATGATCATCTTTGGACATCCTGAATATTTATTCAAAATTCCTTTTCATACCACCCCAATATGAAATTGAGAGTGAAGGAAAATAGTAGAACTAGTCTATTGTGACATCTTGCAATGTTTCCACTAACAACCACACTGCAACATCTTCATATTACACTCTAAGGATGCCATAGGATATGGCGAAGGATATGATATGATCATCAAGATGTTGACTTCCATCTCCATAGTACCTTATAAATATTTTTCTTGATCCTTGTGGAAGCTCATGGGGTAGTAGATCCAAATCCAAATGACCAATTTTCTATCGCTATGGAAAAGGTTCTTGCACTACCATTTCCTCTTCTCATTCTTCTTCTATTTCTCCTTCAGGAGGAATGAGGACTCATGGTTCAACAATTGGATCTTTAATATGACCTTCAAGAGGGTTTCCAGTAACTTGTCTTCTTACTTGTAAAATAGGAAGTCTCAAAGAAAATCTTTGTCGTTCCTCGAATGCTGGGTCAACAACACCACCTACACGATTGGCTTAGGTGTACCTTCTTTTTTCCAGATTTTCTCAAGTTCTAAGGAAGGAGTGAAACTTTAAAAGTGCATAATTCTCAAAAGTATTGCAACTATTTTTGGTATTTTCCAAATTTATTATTTTGTTTTTTAATTTGTAGAGATCTTTACAAGTACACAAGGGTAGATCTCTCCCAAATGGATTCACCAAAAACTATTAGTGAAATAATTTTTTGTATGGAAAATTATGTGTTTCCACCAATGCTCACAGGGCTACACCCATCCTTTTTGTGTATGGGGAGGCTCCCATTATTGAATGTAACTATCCTAATCCTATCTAAATGTTGTGGAGTGGAAAAATAGGTTGGGGATCACACAAGAACACTTTACTGAACCTATGACAAAGTGATTATACGGGGTACAAGGGAAGAATTTTTAGTGATGAGGGGTAAAGGAGAGAAATTAGGAAGAGGAAGGATATTTTTGCTAGTGGGAAATAATAGAGTTTACATAAAATAAAGGGAGTAGTTCATCATTAAATTATAGGGAAAAAATACTGCAATTGGTGAGACTAACAAACCAAAGACACACAATTATTTAGGTTCATTTATCAAGGACACCAAGTTCCTTCTTGATCACCATACTTGCAAAGTTCCAAAAAGAGAGGGAGTAGAGGAGAACATCAAAAAAGGAAAGGGAAAAATGTAGATTTTATTTCTTCTGTAGTGATGAATAAAAATATCAATCAATCTACATTAATCTGCAATTTCTAAAAAGAACTAAAACTTTCAATATTTTAGGATTTTTGAATCCTTTGCAATGGAGAAGCCATCCCTATTTATAGCCTTATGAATTGAATTTTCATCTACCCTCCCACATGACTCTTCATGTTCATATTTCCCTTGTGACCTTTCAATTTCCCTTAGAAGAGAAAAATTAATTACCTCTCTTATAATTTTGAGAGGGCACTTTTATAATTTATAAATATTGTCACTTAAGCAAATAGCACAAAATACCTTGATTACATACAACAAAGAATTAGAAGAAAGGGAGAGAAGAGGTGAAGGGAAAAGGATTGACTGATTTATTATAGAGTCTCCTTCTATTTTAGAACTTTCTGATCCAATACATGGTGGTCACAATCTCCTCCTTCTACCAGATGCAAATACACCTCGGATAGCCGAATAAGTGTTTGGAAACACTGTTGTGATACCTTCTTATTTGAGCTTCAAATGAACATGCACATCACTCATGATGATGAATCCTTGATCTCAAAATGAGAGTGGGGATAACTCTCTTTCTCCTTATAATTTCAAAAGTGTCATTCATGATGCACAAACCTCTTGATGTTTTCATTCATGTCCCACACACTGCACTACAACATTATAAACTCTTCCTTTACTAACCTGCGAGATGTGAGATTCTGAACAAGGAAGAATAAGATATTTATTAACTCACTTGGCATGTCTAGCTCAATCATATCATTCAAATTTTCCAACTCAAATAAAAAAATATCTCATTTTAACTAGATCAACTCAACAAGCTCAATGAGCTCAATTCAACGATCTCACTCAACTCACTGATCTCAATTCAACCATCTCACTGAACTTACCTTGATGAGATGATGGTTTCTTAAAGATAAGATGAGGAACATGATGATATCATCTTATGAATCTAATGGAGTGTTTGAAACCTTTTGAATCCTCTTCAGCTAAGTAATGTCTCTAACTTTCCTATGTTGCACCTCCTTATGCTCCACCTTGCTCCCAGACATAATTGCGATCAAAATGATGCCTCAAGACCTTTGTGAAGGATGAATATCATTTTTTGAGCTATGTAACAACCTTATAACCCCATGGGGATGTCAAAAATCATCAATATGATTGAAATCAGAGCCAACTGAAACTTTCTGTATCCAAAACTGAGACTTCTTATTTTTAGCAGGTAGGACCACAACCTGCTATTTTTGGCAATGTTTCCTTGTTTACATTCCCTGGTGCTTATTGTCTATTTGGAGGACCACGAATGTCAAGAATTAACTTAAAATAACAATTTTTATTTTTTATTCATTCCTCTCCATGGACATATGCTATTTTTAGTAAGGCGGGGGTGTCAGATTGCTACGAAATAGGTCTTGAAGTTTTAGGTTTTATTCAGAGATTCCTTTATCCAAATTTTGGATGATTCATTTATCTGAATGAGTGGGAACATAATTTTTTTATCAGATGTGGAAGAATAATGAGAAAAACTCAGTCCTCAATATCTCAAAAAATCAACAATTCCATCATGCAAAAAGTAGTTTACATGAAACTATATTTTTTGAAGACCCCTCGCTTTGAGATTCAGATGATTTCACTTTCCGGATCTTCGGGAACTTGAAAATTTATTTGAGGAAGGTATAATTTTTATAAAAAATATTCCTCAATATCCATAAATTATAGGTACTTCATGGCACAAAAACTAGCTTACGTGAAACTAGATTTTTCAGGAATTGTTTCCTCTAGTTTTCAAGTGATTGTACATAACAGATCCTTGGGAAGTGAAGATGAACCTTGCTTCCCTTTCACTTATGCATGATGAAAACCATTAACAGTGGCTTGAATTTTTGACAGTGAGAAAAATTATCCAAGTGCAAACAATGATTTCTAGTTGTGTTTCGCCTCATACAAGGATCTCATTCTTCGATTTCTGGATGAAGAACTATGTGCAACATTGAACTTTGGTAGTCATGATCATTATCAAATGTCTTAGACAAAGTGGATGTAGTTTTTTGAATAATTTTCAGGTTATTGGATGCCTCATAGCTTCAACAATGGATGCTACCTTAAACTTATCGGGAAAACCCTTATTAGTTAGTTATTTTCATGTTTTGACGGTCATTCGACAGTCAAATTTAATTATGGAATGGTAGAAAATCAAGGGAAAAGTTAGATTTTAAAAAGGTCTTGACATGGGATGAATTTTTTTGTCCCCATTTTTACCTTGGGACAGGAACAATAGGTTCAATAAAATGTGCCTCATTTTGGGCTTTCCAAGTGTCACTATAGGGTTGATTGAGAGGAAGGATGAGAAAGGCTACTCTAAGCACCCGTGAGCTGATTTTTGGTCACATAAAGAACCAGGGAAGGGGATAGAGATGGGAGAATTTCTGTTTCCCCTCTATCTCTTTGGGACAAGGACAATAGGGATACAAAAAATTTCCCTCATATCATGCCAAGTGCCCAAATCAATTTCAATTTTGGGGGTTGGGTTTTAAGTTTTTTAAGCTCTCTGGGGCTGAGATTTTGTCATATGAAGGTCCAGGAAGCAAAGATGAGGAGGGGATAATTTTTGTGTCCCTCTTTTCCCCTTGGGATAGGGACAAAAAATTCCACCATGCGCCAAGATTTGACACATTTCCCTCAAAAAATTGACTAGCTGCAAAACACTTACCTGTAAAAGTGGCAACTTGAACAGACAATTGCCAGAGCTTCAGGAGGTCTTTTTTAATGAAGTATTATATGATTTTGACTACAAATATAATTATAAGAAAAATGGAATGGGTATGGTCCTTAAGTTATTATTGAAACTCCCTGAAATTTTTCCTTTTTCTTTGGGACATCAGGGTATGTCTACACAGTTTGAGTTTCCCTGAGAGATACTTGAGTCTTGTGAAATATTTGAAAATTTCATCATGTAGAGAATTATTCTACTTGTTTGAATCATAAATTCTTACTAAGCTCCTAGAATCATCTGTAGAAGATCATGAACTTTTTTTGACTGCCCACTCGCACATGAAAAACTTGATGTTGCACTATTTGTCCCTAAACCTCCAAAAATTTCATAAAATTTCTTAAATCAGTTACAAAATGTCTTTATATCTTAAATACCACCTCTGAATGAGTTTTATCCTTTTGTTCTGTCCTAGAGGATGTACACAAGTTTTGGAAAGGTCGGAATTAGCCTTTCTAGGTGTATTGAAAAATTAGCCATTGGAAGTACTTCGCTGAATGAAATTGTTGACCTTGTCATATCATTAAAAACACATGTAATTGCTTGTTCATAATCTTAGAGGTACCTACAAGGTCATTATGGACATGAAACAATATACAAACTAACCAAGAGAGGGATTTAGGAAGACTCGTGAGTAATTTTTTCAAATTTGGGTGAGTTTTCATGCTTGAAAGTTTGAAATTTTCATGTTGCACATTTGCATGACAACAAGACCTTATTATGGTTCTTTGTTAATGGAAATAACTGTATTATTTTTATTCCTTTTTTAATCTTGAATGGATCAATTTTTACGTACTTGGTATGCTTCGAAAAATCAAGGAGTATGCAAAGAAACCCATAGAATCATCTATTTCTCTTCTTATCTTATGGATAAATTTAGTCATCTTTTTCCTCACATACATAATCTTTGATTATGTGAGCTCATGTTTAGTCTATTTAAAAAATTTAAATACAATTTTTTTTTAATAAAAAAATCTAAATACAATTTTTTTTAATAAAAAAATCATACATATATTAACTAGGATTAGGAGACTACTCTAAAGGATAGTTGAAGTGGATTTCTTGACATTGTTATATGCTTCTTTTATTATAAGAAAACTAGATAAATTGAAGTTTATACTACATTTTTTCCTTGCTCCAACATGAGCACTAAATATGTCCTCCATACTCTTATTTACTTTCTATTGTATTAAAATATTTGGGGATGGTTCCTATTATTCACGACCTCATTCATTTAAGTAGGTCTTAAACAAATTATATTTCAATAACTTATGTTTATGGACTTCATTAGAACTGTTCCAGTCTTACAATATGTTTTTTAAAATTCAAAATATTCTACATGCTTGAAGGTCTTTCCTATCATTTAAAGGTTTAAATTTTTAGTTTCAAAAATGGAACAACTAACTTTATGTAGGTATTATTTTTTTAGTTTTTTCCTCTGAAGTGTCTACACCTTTCATTTCCGTTATTAGTTTTTATGCTTATCCTAAGAGGCCATGTAAAGGTGTGGGTTTTCATCAAACAAGCAATATGATACCAATTTATTTGAAAACTTGGTTATAAAAATCTATATAGAATAAAAATCTTAAAATAAATCCACAATCCTTTAATATAATTTGACAACTCCAATTTTATTATGTAAAACCTTTCTAAGAAACTTTTTCCTTCAACTTCACATCGCTATCTATCAATAACATGCATCAAAACCATTAAAATATCAACACAGTGAGTGATTGATTTATGGAAAATGATTTATTTTTGGAAAAATCCACACATTTTCTACATTAAATTAAAAAATTTGACCCAATTTTTTTTTATGTGGAGGTCGCTAAACTATCTTAAAGAGATGCAAACTTGTGGGAAATTATGATTTTACCAAATTAGGGTTTCTTCAAAAGATTTAAGGGTATCTTTTTTATCTGATATATTCGAGTTAGGTACACTTTATTTTAAAGAATATGCTTATGAAATATATAGTGTCTTTCAACTCAAAATCTTTCAAAAAACAGAGAATTTATTCAAGAAAAATGTAGACCATGGTCAGTGGTAGACATTACCCTGATCAATTCGTCTCACAATTAGTTTTCTCCCCTTTCCACTCTTGATGATGAGGGATCTATATACCTTGATTCTTTCCAATAATTATGTACTCTTGGAACATGCATGGCCTTATTAATCCAACCCAAAGATATTTGGTTAGGGATAGTTGTCTCCACTTTCAAAATATGTGTATTTTCTATCTACAAGAATTTAAACTTGTAGGATTTCTTCTCCATTATGTCACTCACAATATTTTTCCACATGCAACATACCATGTGTCCAATCATGAGCCTAGACATGGAGGTGTCATGACACTGATTTCTCCTAAATTTTCATAGCATGTGATATCTAAGGGCTCTGACCCCACCCATCAGGTGGTATGAAATCTCTTTGATTTTGATGAGCGCATCCTCAGGATTGCTAATATTTATACATCCAATGATGCAGTTGAGCGAGCTCTTTTCTAGAGATGTCTTGTAGAATCCCTCCCTAATGCCCTTTGGATTTTTTTGTTGATACTTAAACATGATGGAACACCTAGAAGACAAGGTCGGTCATCTGCCTATGTGGTGGTGTGTCAGAGAATGAGAGGCCTAGTTGTATCTAAGACATAAGCTCAAATTATTTGATCCTAGTGTTCCTTTCAAAGATAGTTACCCTTCTTCATTGTTCACCTGGTCCAATTTTAGACAGGGGATTGACCTTATTTTTCAACATCTTGACTGTGTCTTGATGCCAAGCCAAGATTTATTCTATCATTCCCCTAATTTTTTCTACCATGTCATTTTTTTACACTACTATTATCTCGGATCACTCCCCCATCTTCTTTGATATCACTTGGATTGCTTCTGCCAAAAACCATGGGGTTAATTCTCAATTTTACCTCAATACTCCACACCTAAAACATGCTCATACTATTGCACATATTCAACATGTTTGGAACATGGATCCTTTCCCTAGTGGTTGAGAAGGCTGGATATCTTAGTGGAATGATGTCATCACTAGGAATAAAACTTTTCTTTTTATATATGGAAAACAAAATGCTCTTTTCCAGTAGGCTACCCGTAATGCTTCATATTGTGAATTCTAACAAATTTTACAAGGCCTTAATGCATCTCCTTTTGATCAAAACTTGCAACTCCAAGCTGCCCATTGGATACACAAACTCAAAATTAAGGAAGAGGACAAATCTAGAGGTGCTCTACTTCGTGCTTGGCTTCATTGGCTTAAAATTGGAGACAAGGCTTCTAAAGAATTATTTTCTATGCTCCAAGCCAAGCATTCTACCACGTAAATTAAATTCATATTTCAATAAAATATTTAGATCACCTCCTTAGCTGAAAAATTTCAAGTGTTTATCCACCATTATCATGGCATCTTTGCTTCTCAACCTGCCTCCTATGCTAGAAAAGAGGTGTTTCTTAAATTTTTGCAAGTTTTTCCTTGTAAATTCTCTCACTCCGAATGTGTTGGGTGTGATCATCCCCTGTCTCTTGCAAAGCTTAAGGATTCTTCTTTTCAAATGGCTTCCCCTCTTAATTTTACCAAACCATGTGGGATACTATGGGACTCGACCTCTACAATTTCTACCTCGAGGCTCTCACTTCTAACTCTATGGGTGAGTTGATCAATCAAGGAAACATTAATCTTATCCCTAAGTCAGTATACCTAGAGTAGATTTCTAATTGGTGACCTATTAATCTGATTAATACATCCTACAAAATAATTTCCAAGGATTTATCAAATAGAATTTCAAACCTCCTTCTTGTTGTCTGCAGTGATAAAACGAGGTTATCAAGCAAAGATACATTCTTGACAACATCATTTTTGTTTAGGAAGGGATGGAATAGGCTTTCCAATCCAACCAGAAATCCTTATTTAACAAAATTGACTATGCCAAAGCCTATGACCGCATTGAGTGGTCCTTCATTTTGGCAATGTTTCAGGATCTTGGGTTTAGTCTGAGGCTTTTCTAGACTGTGTAGATTCTCTTCAATAATGATGGATCTTGCATCACCATTAATGGAAGTCAATCTTCCATGTTTGGTATATTTAGATCCATCCAACAAGGGTGGCCTTTGGCCCCTTTTTTCTACATGTTAGCACCCAAAGGATTTAACTATCTACTAGTCCACAATGCTTTCTAATGCCTTATTAAGGGGATTACCTTACCAAATATAGACCAACATATAAATCAATGGACACTTTTTTGATGCTTATTTTCTCACTCTCCTTGAAGAAGAGAAAATTGTTCACACTGCTTTAGATTGTCTAGATACTTTTTTTTTGGCCTTTGGTTCACCCATCCAATGGGACAAAATGCAGTGTTATTGGCAATCACAATCCCCTACCCCTGATTTGTAATAGAGCTAGATCCAACCGAGCATTCAATTTATATTCCTTGGCATTCCGTTTTCCTTCCAGGACATCTCAACACAAATTTGGAGCTATGTGGTTCAACACGTTTAGCGCAAAATATCTTATTGGATTACCAAACCACTCTCTAACAGGTAAATTGCAATTTTTCTCCAATGTTCTCACTTTCACCCATCAGTACTACTATTCTTTCTGGTATCCTTCTAATATTTCCTATTTTAAGCTCAAAAAACTTCTAAGAGACTTCCTTTAGGCCAATTCTGAAATCCACAAGGGATTTCATTGAGTGATATGGGATACTTGTTGTAGACCCAAATAAGTAGGTGGCCTTGGTCTATTTGACATCAAGATTCAAGGGTGAACTCTCTGTGTCAAATGACTGATTCGTAGCCTGGAAGGGAATGAAACCTAGAAGAGTTTTATCAAGAATCACATCTTCCAAGGCTCTCCTTTCGGAAGACAATCCTGGAAAGGCCTTAACTTCCACTCCCTTCTCCTCTACCTAGTCTCTGTCAAAATCAGAGGTACTTTTATAGCTCATAGTATTTGGAAATTATGAGAATTCATTAAATCACACATTGTTTGGAAAGGGGGTGGATTCAGATATGTCTTTTCTATCAATTCATATTCTCTTTGGTGGTCATCCATTTTCACTTACCATGAATACCCTCTTTCTCTCGATCCTTAGGATAAATCTATTCAACTCTTTAAAAAAGGAATCAAATTTGTGGGTGATTTATTATGTAAGCACTCCAGATCTATTGAATTTCTTGGGAAGACTTAGGTATTAATTTCAACTTTCAAAACCAAGTTACTGAATCAATCAAGAAAATAATTACTTGCATACCTTAGGAGTTCTTACACAAAATTGGTATCACTTTAGGTGTCCCATGGTGGTGCGCCTAGAACTAGCCTTCCTCTACTGTGATATATCATTACAAAATATACTTGGGTTACTCCCTTATTGCCCTATAGACGATGAATTTTGATTCCCTTAATCAACACTGTAACATTGCCTCCTACACGTAGGTGTGGAAATGATAGTTCAAAAGGGTTTGTCTATTTCTTTTTTAACCCAAAAGTCCCACTTTCTATAGTGTATTTTACACCAAGGACATCCTACAAGGAATCAACTTAGAAACATGATATTTAATCTCACCTTCCCAGTTTGCCACTAACCTGAGCCTATCAAGCACATTTTCTGGTTCTTTCCTCATGCTCAATTGGTCTAGAAATGGATTCGCTCCATTTTTCAACCCTTATCCCCATATTTCTTCACCTGGAAGATGGTTCTCTTGGGGGATTCGACTCTTCTTCCTATAATTTATGACAAATTTTGGCACATATATAGAGATGATATTTTATTTCACTTGTGGAAAGATAAAAATAATGATATTTAACAATTCTCCCATGGATATATTTTTTTGTTAATAATAAAGTGGTTATTCTCTCCATTGTGATGCTTCAGATTCAAAACCAAGATGAAAAGGTATGGCTAGATGTTGAACACCTCCAACACGTACTTGACCATTGGAACACCTCCCCTTGGGTGGTCATCCATGTTCCTCATAATACTCCTATAATACATAACTTTAACTAACAAATTATATGTAATATTAAAAATGATATGCGTTAATGTAACAATACCAAAAATATCATAACTCCTACTAATATTTTGGCCATTGACTCTCTCAGTAAGTGCATAGATATCCCTAATAACATAAAATAACATCCAAGTTATATTTTTACACATTCATGGTACATTGTACTCCTCTCTATATATAAGGATTTAGGGGGAGTACTACCATAGTCCACATTCACGAATTATATGAGATGAAATAATTTAACAAGTTCTATAATGTTGTCAACACAATCCCATGCCCTCCAAATAACATTACAGTACATCAAATAAGACCTCAATCTAAGTGTAGTAAACCTACCAAACACCATATAATAAAATTCCACTCATTCCAAAATATTGCATATTATATAATAAATTAGATAAAGGTCATAACAAGTGAACTCAAGGTGTTACCACATGGAATAAGGTGTAGGTTGGCCTTCAAGCTCAATTCAATATTTTATGACTAGGATAAAGTGAAGTAAAACCTATTTCCTTTAACCAAATTCAATGCTACGAGAAACTAAGGAGATCACTCATTGATTTTCATTCCACTAAATATAGTGTGTGTGTGTGTAGAGAGAGAGAGAGAGTGTGTAGAGAGAGAGAGAGAGTATACAATCATCTCATGTAGATAAATAAAACGTGCTTAGTGAAGTAATAAATAAGGTTGTTCACATTATCAACTCTTCCTCACACCACTCTGCTAATTCCGTATAGTAGTTCTTCCTAATGAAGGACAAAGAAGGAAATCCAAATCAATAATCAAGATAATCACTTCAAATGATACTCACATTTTTTCACAGTCAATGCACAAAATTAATCATTTATCCACACATTCACTTCATCTTACAAACATATTTTGATCATGCACTGAGAATTAAAAAACCATAAAACTTTATTAATTAAAGTATGTAACATAATACTAAAAGTACTAGGATACACATCATGAAATGAACCATATTTCCCTTCATATAGATAAGATAACATTATAGCTCTTACAACATTCTAATCCTACATTATCCTGAATAAAACACCACTCTAAATATATATTCATTACTAATGATCAATAGAAACCTTGTCATTAATAGGACTTAAAAATCAGCTTATCAATTGAGAACACAACAAGTGAAAAATTCATCGATACGACATTCAATCGCTAAGTAATGTCATGTAACAAACACTAGACAATATGGTCAAAACATAGTTCTCTAGGCTCAAGGATTGGGTGTCTACCATGATCCCCATAAATTTTATTAACTTATCCATTAACCATTGACAAGTTAACAATATTTTGATAGTGATAAAATCATAACACATATATGTATCCTATATGAAATGAGACAAATAATAACATTTAAGCATTATAAGTATCTTAAGCCACATCATAACTACACAGATTTGTCTCATAATTCAAGGATGGAAAAAAATAATTCATCAAGTTATCACTTCGTAGAATGAAATCAAACCATACCCATATAAAAATAAAAATCCAATGATGTCTTAGTTATAACCTTCAACCTAGAAATATCTCCAACACATTTATGCCATATCAGGCACTGGATTATCCCATACATTGGAAAAATAACTTGTCATCTAATCACAAGGTGTGAGACCAATTTATCCCAAAGATAAGTAACATGCAATAATATTATCAACTTTATACATACTTAGATATTAAGTCTTATGCACATAACAATATCCATTACTCATCCATCTAGATACACACTCCCACAAGGCTTACAAAATATATTCCATCTTGAATACTAGAGATAAAATTCAACACAATAGAGAACATACATATATACCAAGTTCACATTGAACTCATGGTCAGGAGAATACCAACTCCTCACCGTAGCAATACAGACCTAAAAACATTTTTCAACCACTGTTATGATGATTCCATAAACCCTACTCACTATATAAGACCCATTAATTTATCATAACATTCATACATTGTTACCATACTAGTATATAGTGTCAACAAGATGAAAGGAGTCCCACTTTACAGGTATCATGCTCCCATACCATAAGACATTATCATACAATGAGGATCAATCATACTATCCATATAGTATATAAGAAGGGAAAATGGGGTCATTAAGCCAACAAAAATCTAAGATTCCTTTTTTAATACCATAATCCCAACTCAACTTAGAATAAGAGCTTTAATAGAAAAACAAAAGTCACCATTTCCTTTAAACACATCCATTAAAGAGGTATATTACACATACCCATCCAACACCTAATTATCCATCTTACTTCTTTGCTTTATATGGTGAATTAGAAGTGAAATAAGAAATAATATAACCTATCCATTACCATTTCTCAAGAGAAATCAAATAAAGAACTATATCTTAAATTATACAAGAGTACACAACAATTCAGTACATGCTTCTCATTTCTTAAATTTTATTCCATATGACTCTCTAAGAGACCAAAATTATAAGTGTGATCACACAGTAAAAAAAGAATACAATAGAGGGCTCTCATAAGGGTCATCACCCATTAAGAAATCATGTTACAAGAATCAATGCACTTATATAAATATATCAACATACACAATACTAATATATGATGGAAATGGGCTTAATGCCATCATTTTACAATAAAAATATTAACTTCATAACATAAAAAATTGCACAGTAATGACCACTAAAATTGCCCTGCTTCATTATCAATAACGCATCAAATACATTCTTTTGCAAACGAGACTAATTTCTTTCAACTGTAAAGAAAATTTTGAGATAGCATTCACCAATAATTTCCTACATTACTAAAAGAAAATCCACATTTAGAATGTGGTTAAAATTGATCCCTTTGTTGAAGCATATGTTACATTATCCCTACCATGCCCATCCATCATCAAGATGAAAGGAGGGAACTCAAATGATTATTTCAATCACCCCAATATATATATATATATATATATATATATATATATATATATATGGAGTATAGAATGAGAACATGCATTCAAATAAAACACACAAACAAAGATGTCATACCCATAAGCACATAATATATCAATAGGGAAAAAGTAAAAAATACAAGAGATAAGGCATTTAAGGCCAACCAAATCACACATCACAATGGTTATTCAAAAATAATGATAAAAACACCTTCCTAAAGCTTGATACTAGCATGAGCCACTAATTTTGAATGGACGGGGAGTACTCAATATTCCATATAGATGGGAGTGATACCCAATACTTCAAAACCTCCATTATTTCCATATTCCAAATCACAATTGTGTATTACATACACATTGAAAATAAACTAATCAGTGTAGGCAAGAATGTACATAAGGGGAAACTAATCCATGAAAATAGGAAATGTAGAAAGGGAAATGTTGTCACTTGAAGTAATACACTTTTCTATTACTAGGCTCAACACCTCAGTGAAAGATGTAAAAACCTTCAAAGTGTGGGAAAATGGCTCCTCCAAGGTCATTATCCAGGTGAAAAGGTTGGTTACTTTCACTCCGGTTAAGTGTAACTAATCTAACCAACTCTATACTCTATTACTAATTAGTTATAATATGGTATTTCCGATGAACCAAAGTTCAAAAAAATGAAATACTCAATAAAATATAAGGTGATGCACCAAAATGAAAGTTGATACTCTCTTGACGTAAATAATGAGATGGAAAAAAATAAGGTAAGAGGAAAGAAACAAGCCACATTCAACTATGTAATTTTTCCAAGCTCTGATTCTCTACATAAAGACACAAAGGATGGAACTTATACAAATATAACTCATGCATAACATGCCATAAAATAATAGAAAGGAAAGAATACAATAACAAAAATTAAAGACGAGAAGGAGAGCCACAATAATTAAATATCATTGATTATAATATGTATAATATATTACAATAATGGTGAAGGCATTTAGTACATTGCATAAAATAAACACAAAAGTTTGTAACTCAAAATAATTGGCCATGCAAAAGGGAACCATAACCTTGCATTCAGGAGAGGACCCCTTTTACAATGAAAAATGAGTTACAGATATAGAAGAATGAGAAAGGGAGAAAGGAAATATGAAATTAAGAACATCACCTAATTCTACAACCACCAAGGACCACTTAACATTAAAGTGTGCATATCCATCATGGGCACCAAATAATTTCACATAATCCATGTCTAAAAACTTCCATGAGTTCATTTTTTACATTTGTGGCATAATAAAATACTTTTTACGACCAAAACTAAGTTTATCATGTATTACTCTTGAATACCTTTCCAACGATATAAATTTTATCTTAATTGGTGTCATAGATCAAAATTTATGA
The DNA here is from genome assembly GCA_019776745.2 of Taxus chinensis. NCBI lineage: Eukaryota > Viridiplantae > Streptophyta > Pinopsida > Cupressales > Taxaceae > Taxus > Taxus chinensis. The sequence goes on along the minus strand of CM034149.1, from coordinate 906,330,751 downwards.
GCATTTAAAGATCCCCATGTTGTTTACATATTTAACCTCTGAGTCAACCTAATGACATGTCAATTGTTATTGGATCTTGAATTATCCCTTTTTGTTTTTTTAATCGTGATTATCTTGCTATTTCTTAGGATCTACAAAAAAGAGGAAGCCACATGAAACTAGGACCCCCAAAAAAGAAGGAATCCACAGATAACTATGACCCATGGAAAAGAAGGAATCCATGAGAAAATAGGACCCATAAAAAAGAAGGAAGAAACATATAAATATGACCTATTAGTGAAAAATCACAACACCCCCAAATGAGTTATGGATCTACTTTTCTAAGGCAGGGTCATTTGGTGTGATTTGCATAACATTGGATCATTCCCCAAGCTATGGGACTTGCAAATGGGAATGATCCTCCAAAGAAGGTTGGTTCCTCTTCCTAATCCTAGTGCTAAACTATTTCTAAGGAAGGAAATGTGACTATCTACTCCTAATCTAACAATTTCAAGGGACCAAGGAGAGAGAGCATGAAAATAAATAAATCCTACACTACAGAGGTGATAGCACCGAGAAAAGGGGAACTGTTGATCACAAATCCAACTGCCTGAAATGAAGAGATGCATCACAGACGAAGGATAAAGTTCACATAGAACACCATTTCAAACCTCTTAAACACAGCTCCCAAAACCTACAATGGACATCAGATATATGCACATTATACCCTACAATGGTGAGAGGTGAGAAGAGACAACAAAATGAGCAAAGGATGGACAAAACACATCACGAAATAGATTTTATTGCTCTAGGAGTTCACACAGTACACCATTAATGGGCAAGAGGCAAGAAAAATGCCATTACAAAGCCAAGGGAGGAGGCTTAAACTCCACATTCGATCCTGGAGAAGAAAGAGAGAGGGGGGGCAGGGAAGAAGAATGAACAACTTTACAATGAATCCTGCCCCTGTATTTATAGATTTGATCAAAGAGAAGAAAGAGAGAGAGAAGCAGGAAAACCAGGTTGAAGTTCAACCATTGCTATTAATGCTTCAGATAAAATATTCCCCCAAATCTGTCTTTACTGCATCAATCTTTGGTTCGACGCCTTGAAGGAAGAGGAAACAACGAAAACAGATCAAATCCGATCTGGTTGTTAAGACAGATGGATCTTGCATTGAAGGCCTGAAGGCACTTCCTCCATTTTCCTTTACCTAACCTCCTAAAAATTAAAGTCTCATACCTCAATGGCGTAGGTGAGGCCGAGATCTTTCCAATGGTGTTATATTTGTGATATTTCGAGCCCTGAGTTGAAAGATATGCTCCTCTTGATATAACATGTGAGGCACCACACTTGTTTGAAAACCCGACCCAAAGTTTACCTTTGGAGGAGTGTTGATTTGACACTTGTCTTCCTCTACTTATTTGTGGACTTTTCAATGGTCCCTCTTACTTTTAGACTCTAGGACATGCGTCAGTCTGGCACTCGTTTGGAAACCTCTTCTCTATTTGACCTTTGAATCAGTGTCGTTAGGACACATGGCTTCCTCCACTTGCTTCTTCATACTTAGTCAGTTTTAGACTCTTTCCTGAACTATTTTCGAGCCTGAAGACTTTGGATCAGGGAAGACTTTGGATCCTTTCCATTTCCCTTTCTTGCTCCTGGCTTCTCTTGCGGCACATCCCCTTCATTTTCGAGACCTGTAACCTATTTTTCATCTTGAAATGTGAGGCCACCGAAATGTTTCCCTTCATGTTTTCTTTATGTCTAAGGCTTGTTCTGACCAAAATTTCTAGGGGAAAATTTGGGATAACAAGACCCACATAAAAAGTAAGTTGTGAGAAACTAGGACTCGCGAAATAGAAGGAATCCAAAGATAACTAGGATACACAGAAAAGAAGGAAGCTGCGGGAAACTAGGACCTATAGAAAACAAGGAAGTTGTGGATAACTAGGGCCCATGGAAATGAAATAGTCCAAGGGAAACTAGGACCCATAGAAAAGAAGGAAGGCCACAGATAACTAGGACCCATGGAAAAAAAAATCCACAAAAAAATAGGACCTACAGAAAATAAGGAGGTTGTGGATAACTAGGACCCACGGAAAAGAAAGAAGTCGTGGGAAACTAGGACCCACTAAAAAGAAAGAAAGCCATGGGGAACTAGGACCCAAGGAAAATAAGGAAACTATAGGAAACTGGGACCTACGTAAAATAAAGAATCCGTGAAAAAAATGAGGATCCGAAGGGAAAAGGAAGCCGTAGATACTTAGGACCCAGAAAAAAGAAGGAAGCCACAGATAACTAGGACCCACAAAAAAGTAAGGGTTCACAAAATAAGGGATCTGCAAAAATTTAGGCATGTGTGGATTCCCTTTATTTTTTATCTAAGTTTTCCAAATAAGCACAAGTTCTTATTTGACAACAGGAAATGAATCTAGGAAAGAAGAAAATTGTATTAAAGGAAACTACTCTAGGAAAGTAGGAAATTGCATATAAGTAAACTATTGTACTTACCTATTATAGTTATTATGTTAAGACTTGAGATGGGGTGGAAGAAAAATAATGCTTCAATAACTATCCATTGACTGGTAGCATCATCTCTTTCCCTTTGTGATTCCTTCAATTTGAAGGCTTTCTGGCAAAATATCTCATAAATCTGAAAAGTTTCAATCCATAATGGCACAAATTTTCTATGTTTACCCTTTTTTCATGGGCTTTATCCTATACCAACATAATATCAGAACTTCTAAATGTTTTCACTTTGAGTCTCTTTTCAAACCATCTTTTGACGATGTCTTATTGCTTTCTAAAGTCATATAAATCCAAGTCTTGTGTTTCCTCCATTTGGAGAATTTATTAGATTCTAGCCTCAACTTTGTTATCCCATTCCATGTATTCCCACATAATCTCACAAGTAGTAAATTTGAGGGTGATTGGCGATACTATCTACTATCCATATACCAATAGGAATAGAGAGGTTTTCAAATCTTCTTTATATTTATTTTTATCAACCCATAAAGTGTACATTAAAAGAGAATTCCATTCTTTTATCCTTTTGTTTGTAGATTTCTTGATGGCATTGATAAGGTTCATGTTTTTAGATTCAACTACACCATTTCCTTTTGCGTAATAGTTTGATGGAAACTTGATAATAACCTTGTTTTCATATGCCCATTCTATGAATTCAATAAAAGCAAAAGTAGGTCCATTATCACATATGAGGGAAAATGGATAGCCAAACATGGTTATGATGTTTTCTTCAAGGAATTTAATGACATCAATTTTCCTTTAGTTATTGGTTGATACTATCTTATTCCAACTTATGCAATAATCAATGGCAGTTAATAATTTTTTTTTCCCTACTTATGAGTTTGATGACTCCGATGAAATCAAGACCCCATTGTGTACAATGCCTTATCTGAATTACTTATTGGAGTGGCATATCAGGGTTTGTTTCCCTCTTAGAAAAAGTTTTACATTAGTGGAAATTTGTCACATGAGAAAGAGAATCCTTGAATAATTTTGTCCAATAGTAACTAACTTTTAGAATATTATGAGCATTGGCTCTTCGTGATGGATGACCATTTCCTGATTTCTCATGAAATTTTTGGATTATTTTAGCAGATTCTTCCTTAGAGACACATCTTAAGTAAATACCTTCATATTTATTCCTATACATTATTCCTCTTTTAATCATGAAGTGGGAAGACTTCAATCTTAGTGATCTCCTTTGTTCTCTATTCAATTCTGGCGGGCAAAAACAATCAAACAAATATTGAATAATATGATCATATCATTCATATGTTTGAATATTATTTTTATCAACTTGCAATATTTTAATCATTAGGTCTTCATATGCTATGAGTTTCAATAATCCTTGACCTCTTACCATCTTAGAAGGCTTAGTTTATATATCAATCTCTTGGAACTTGGTCATCCAATTTCCTCTTTTTTCTCAACATTACTTTTATGGATCGATTTGTAACAATGGCATAAAATTAATTCCTGAGAATATAATGTTTGAACTTCTTTACTAATTTTTTTTCTATCATGGAATATTTGAGTTGTGTTTCCTTAAGGTTGGTTCTCATGAAGGCAATAGGATTATCATGATCTTCTATCTCTTGTGTGAGGACAAGTGCAGTCGTATTCTTAGAAGCATGTGATTATATGTAAAATTCCTTAGTGATATCATGAATGGCAAGAACTAGTTCTTGGGATGTTTCTTCCTTAATATATTGGAAATATTTCTTGCTATCAATAGTCCATTCCACCTTGGCATCCTTCTTCAGCATGGAATTCAAAGGTCTAACAATCTATGTAAAACTACAAATAAACTTTCTTATAATTCGATTTTAGCAAAGAAAGATTTTATTTTTATTTTTTATTGTTTCAAGGATGAATATTTGAAATTCTATTTACTCTCTCAGGGTCAAATATATACCTTATTTTTTTTATCACATGACCAAGTAATTTTCCAGTTGTTACGTGGAATATGATCTTCTTTGGGTTCAAATTGATGTCATACCTTTTGCATCATTCGATGATATTTTTCAAATGTCATACATGATATGATCTATCCTCTACAAACGTAGTTAGGTTATCCATATAAATGATTATACATTTACTATTCAAACCTTGAAAATCATGATCCGTGACCCTTTGAAAAATTATCCCAACATTAATGAGTCCAAATGGAATCCTCTTGTAAGTAAATGTTTCCCACTTTTTAGTGAAGGCATTCTTCATCTTGTCATATTTGTCTACCAATACCTGATTGCATCCAAAAAATCCATCAAGAAAAGACATCATATCTGAACCATTCACTATCTAAATTACCTCATCTAAAGAAGGGAGAGGATAATTAACATTTTTGGAGGTTTTGTTTAAGTTCCTAAAGTATACACATAACTTGGTTTATCCACTCTTATTTCAAATGGAAACTAAATTAGCCACCCAAGTTGAGTGTTTGATAGGGAATATTATACTAAAAAAAACTAATTTTTGCACTTCTCTATGAATTAGAGGTTCTAAAATTGGTTTTAATGGTATTTTTATTTCTTGAAAGGTTTATGGCCTTCTATCAATGATATGGTGTGAGTAATGACTTGAGGATAACATATATTTAAGTCATCATAATACCGGGCTATAAAATCCTTATAGATCCTTAAGAGGGTTGTTACCTTATATTTCTCATCTTTCAAACAAGTCAAACCAATTTTAACTAGTTTAGGTTGCTCTTTTGTCCCAAGATTTACATGATTGTAATTATTATCATTGGCTTTGAGATTTTTAGGGATTTGGGTTGTTGGTATAGATCAAATAATATTTCTAATGATACCACCCCTTAGGGATTTTATTTTCTTTAAGGTTCATCACACCATATTTAGATAATTCATTTACATTTTTCTCGTCAATAATTCAGGATTCAAAAACATTTAAACTATTCATAAATTTAATGATATGGTGGTCATTATTAAATACCTAAAGGTTATAAAAATTATCTAGCATGGAGTGTGTGGGAACCATTTCCACTAACATCCTTTACTCTTTCAATTCTTAAGTGGGCATGAGAGCAACAACAAAAGAACATTTGTATTTTGCTTCCTACGTACAAACACATTGTTAAATGCATAAAAATATTCAATAAGATTCGATACCTTATGTTTTTACCTTTTAATATATTATTGTTTGTATTGGTATTTTCTTCTCACCTGGTTGACTATAAATTTTGAATCTCCAAAATATGTTATTTATTTGACCTCGTGCTTTATAACAAATTGTAATCCCAAAACTAAGGCGCTATAATCTGCTAGATTATTGGTGCAAGGGAACTATAACTTGTAATAGGGATATTTTTGTTAGTATTTAGGATATTTTAAAACAACTACCACTCCATAACCATGTTTGTAGAAAGATCCATAAAAGTGAAATTAACATAAACTTGTGGTATTCTCAGTTTTCTTAGGAAATTTATTTTCTCCCACATCTAGAGTATATACACTAATATCAGTAGAGAAAAATATGAATTATTCATTCTTGGTGTTGTACTCAATGATCATATGTTTCATTTTGAGATCTCTTTCTATCTTGATTTGGTTTGGGATGCCTCTCCATGAAAACCACATATAAGAATAGTCAGTGGACATGTATCCATTTAAAACTATTGATGTATCGTAACTTAGCAATATACCATAATCTTCAAATATTTCCACAACTTATATTTCCATAAACTATTGGATCCTATGTTAAGAGGCTAATTGCATGTGCACATTTAGGAGTTATCCTATTATCTCTATCTTGTAATTTTTCAACTGAACTATCTATCTATCTGATTTGGTTTTGGTTAAGTCGAGCTTCTTATAAATACTTGAAGGCATGATGTTAGTAGAGGCATAAAAATCTAGTATACAATTATGCAGGTTATTTCTAAATATTCTAATAGTAAGTAGGAAGGGTGGAACCTCAACCTTACTCTTATACAAAGTTGCATTAGTATGGGAAGATTTTTGGGAGTCCTTAGTGGATTTTCTAGCTATTTATTTCAATAATAAATCTCTATGTTCGGTGATTTGGGCCAATTCACGTAGGGTAATATTTTATTAAATATTCTTCATATCTACTATAATATTATATCCATTTTCACAATTATTGATGTAGGAACATCATTGTAACTGGTTCAATTTTTCCATTTCATAGTTGATTATGTGTTTTGGGTTCTATTTGGGTGCTCATGGGTTATATCAATTCCATTTGGACTCTTATTGATGTAATAAGTGGTGTTTGGAGGTTTCCCTCCAAAACCACATTTCAAATATTTAAATAGTGGCTATAATATGGTAGGTATAGTAATTAGTATGTGTGTAATAAATTATGTAAATGGGGTTAGGAAACATTATCATAACCAAAAAATAACTCCCAGTAACCCTACCTAGGTGTAAATTCACTATATTTTGCTTAAATCATGGTTTCATTTAGGAGGTTGAAACCTAACCACTTCTCCTTCTTCATGGTCATTATAAGGAATTAGAATAAAGGTGGTAAAATGGAGTATAAAATTTAGAGGAGAAACATATTTGTAACTCATCCTAGGGGCTCAAGAAGCTTTGTAGAAATACATTGTTTTATCAAATGAAATATTCCTTTTGGTGTAAAAACCATATCTGAAAGTACATTGTAATATTATGCATTGAATGATTAAATAATTTAAGTTTATTTCTCATGGATATTGGTTAATGATTTTTACTTTAGGAACTTGAAGGAGATATGGTCTCAAGAAGGACACTAAGATTAATGTAGTTGATAAAAAATAAAGGAAATGAAAATAGTTAGGAATGAAGTAAGAATGAGTTTGCATCCTTTAATGTTTGTAATATATATTAAGTTAAAATATTGTGTGAGCCCTATTTTGGGTTTGCTACTGGAGGTTTTCAAGTTTTTGATATGATAAAATTGAAAATATAATCAATATTGGAGGTTTGTAATTACCCAAAAAACTATGCTCTATGTTTGACAGTCCTGTGTTAGTTGGAATGAAGTTTATTGATGCATTAGAACCTTGCCATAAGGTAAGAACCATGTTTTAATTATTCTAAGGCATGATAGAAGGTTATGATCCACTGAAGAAACCAATAGGGTTTAAATCAAGTGAAAACAAGAAAGAAATATATACAATCTGGAATACCTTGTTCTTGAGGGTTTTGAGGTCTTAAATTTTTTTTTAATGCTTTAAGGAGTTCATTGAAATGTTCCACAACTTGGTGTTTAAGAAATTAATAAATTGTGTAGGGTGAAAAATAAGTGTAGGGTCAAAGGAAGCCAACTTTGGATTTCAAACAAGAAAACTCAGAGCTAATTGTGACATGCCCAGTTTGAGGGTTTAAGGAGAGCAATTTAGTGTGAAAGTTATTTATCCTTTCTAGATAATGGTGAAGTATTGGGGTGGTTAGATAGAGTTTATTATATGTAAATACCTCAAGAAGCAAGTGATTAAGTTCACATACACTGAGTACTTAGAAGGAAGTATCCTAAATACATTCCTCCTCTTCAAGAACATGTGAGAGTTATGGTATCATTAGTCTAACAATGATTTTTTAGTGGGAATTCATATAAAAATGGAAAAAAAACATAATAAATAATTATTATAATGGTTGTAAGTCATTTAAAGTGAGGGAAAACTCTTGAGGAGGCCATAACTACATTGAAACCCTGACTGTCATGTCACAATTTAGTTAGAAGCTTTAAAGAACTAGTCAACTAAAGTTAGGAGGTGTGATAAAATGGATGGATAAGAGAATTGAGAGGATGGAGTAAGAATTTAAGAAATTTAGTAAATTATTTAGTGGCTAATAAGTCTAGAGAAAGCCAATAAAAATAGATAAAACAAAGTAAAAGAGGACTGTTGGAGTCGAGAACTATTAAGAAGAATTGGAGACTAAAATATGAAATTGTGAAAAAATAGTGATGAGAAGGTATAGGGGTATTGAAAAATCAATGAACAAGATACATTTTTGTGGTGTAAGGTGCATAATAAGTTGAAACAAATTGATTAAGTGTAAACTCTAGTTTTTACTACAAAACCCTAACATAGACCTAGTAGAAAAAGCCAAAAAGGTGAAAGTTGAGTTGGGTAAGTTGCACGAGGAACTAAGACATAATTTTTTACAAAACGAATGACCTCATAAATGGGTATATGTATATGAAATCAATTCTCCTTGAAATTTTGTAGGTTGTTCTAAACATGAAGACCGTGAGGGCTAGAAGGGCTAGTTGAAAAACGCTAAAAGGAGAATAAAAATGAATTGGTAAGGATTTAAGCCTTAAAACTTAGTAGACTTATTAATGATCTTAATGGGTATCTAGAAATCTTAGCAATCAAAGAAAATTCTTGGTATTTTTTTCAAACAAATCTCAGGTCTACAAGGAGTTTGATAGAAAATGATGATTTGAAATTTTGTGAAGTACATGATCATGTTTGTCTAGTGTATATAAGCATATTTAAAGTGATTTTTGGATTGGTTCAGTGATTTTAAGCATTTTAGTGCTTTTTAGTAAAAATTGGCCTCTTAAGAAAGGTTATAGTCCATTGATTTTAAGTGATTGAAAGAGTGAATTTGAATCTTTTAATGCGTGAATTGAATTTGAGTGAGTGGACTCATGGTGCTCTGCATCATAATGGTATCATACGAAGAATATTAACGAATTTAAGGTTTTTTCTTGTTGATGAAAGACGTTAATGGTTAGTAAGAAGTCATTTTTGATACAAGCATTTGTAAATATGTGATTTGAATTATTTGGTGAAATGATGTGAGTTGTTGAAGTTAACTATAGCTTTCTTATGAGAGTGGTGAATGAAGTGACATGTTTATGCTTGGAGAGAGAAAGAAATAAGAAAGGAAAACTGAATAGAAGAGATAGAAGAAAAAAAGAAAGTCAAAATATTAGGTGTGCAAAAGAACCTAAGTGAGAATTGAAACAAGGTGAAACATACTTGTTTGGTGAGGATGAATGAATATAAAGTGTTTGGTGAGGATGGATGAATATAAAGTGCATTTGATGAAGAAATTTCTTTAGTTCATAAGAAATTAAAAGAAATAGAAAGAGATGAGATAGAAAATGAGAAAAGAAGATAAAATGAGAGAGTTAGAGAGGGAAAAAAAGATGTGGATGGAGCAATAAATTAGAGAGCTAAAAAGAAGTATGGAGCAAACTAAACGAGTTGATAAAAAAATATGAGAAAAATGCAAAAAAAAACGTGTTGAAAGCATGGTTAAGAGAGGAAGAAAGAAGGTTAAGGAGGATGATATGTAAGCAAGAAGAGGAGAAAATCAGATAAATGAGGAAAGATGAGTTCATTTGTGAGGAAGAACTTGAGGGAGAACATGGGAAAATATATTTTCAGTTTGTGTATGTGAGAAAAGAGTAATTGAAAGTTGAGTTACAAGCACTTGAATATGTTAAGCATGGTGAATGTGTTCATGAATAAATTAGATATTCTATGGAAATGAAGCTAAAACATATAACCTCAAAGCATGAACCTAATATATACTAAACCATCATAATAAGAGCTAAACAAGACTAACATTTATCATTGTATGAACTAGATTAAATATCAACTAACTTGATAAATCTACTCTCTACTCTTTAGATTACTAATTAAGAAATTGAACCTAAAAGATTAATTTAGCAATCAAAGGAGTTTTTAGTTGTTTATGGTTCTTAAGCTTTCAAGAATGGAGTCTCACCATTAATGGTTTCAAGGCCAATGGTTCTCTCCATATTACTTAAACTTGGATTATGGATGTAAATGGAGGTTATTCGCTCAAGATCAATGGAGGGGGTTAAGCTTAAGATCAAATTTATAATTAGCTTAAAACTAATACAAATGGAATCCCAAAGCAAGGTGTTCTTAGTGTTAATAATATATCCTAAGTGTGAAGGTGTAACGTTGAATGGGAAGGCTTAGCCTTCTATTTATATTTTTTGGTTTGGGAAGATTTGGAATTCTTGTGCATGTGGGACTAAAAAAGATTCAAAAAGCACTTTATGATTAAGAGTTGATAAACATGCTTTAGGCTAGTTAAGCTAGGATTAGGCTAGTTAAACTCGATTAGTGAGTGATTAGAGACTCGTAGAGAGTTGGGAGGGGTTTGGTTAATCATTTGTGACTGATAGATAGCTTAGGAAGCCAATAGAAGTAATCTAGAGAGAATTAGGGAGGTTCTGAATGGTCGAAAGGTGGAATGTCTAGCTAATAAGAGAGATATTATCCCAATTAGATGATTATAGGAGGAATATGACCAAAGGAGTGTCATGAATGGGCATATGAGAATGGAGAGAAGAATGGGGAATTAACGAAGTGTCATTAATTGACTAAATTGGAGGAAATGCTAAGTGTAAACATATTTTAGGTGTCTACATTTTCCCCTCTTTGGGGTGGAGTAAGTAACGTCACTTCAAAGAAAGTAGACAAGCATAAACAATTAAATGTTTGAATATGTAGAAGAAAAATGAGTATAATGAAGGATTCCCCCTCGATTGTCGATGGGGTGATAAAAAAGGTCGATCGACGATTGAAAAAGATGATAGAAAGAGAACATAAGAAAGAATAATGTGAAGAAGAAGAAAATAAACGGGATATAGAAGAAAAAGGAGTATAAGGAAGGGGGAATGAGACAAAATCCATCCAGTGCCTTTTAAACAACTTTATTTTCATCATATTGCTAATGATCTTCATCATCAGTCCTTATTAAAAATAATGAAAAAAGTGTAGTATGACATGAAATCCATATACGAACAAATTTCCATTGCTAAAAATACTAACTCCATGCAACATACAAAATGCAATGCAATACAAGAAAGTAAAATATGCCTAACTCCATACAACTTACAAAATGCAATGAGAAAGTAAAAAAGCTAACCTAACATAAAAACATAATGCAATGTTTTTGTTATCAAGCTTTAGTTCCAACCTATTCAAATTAATGACAAGGGTTAATGATGGTGCCCCAAGAAATGATACATGCAAGGGGAATAACGGAGGACACTTGGGTTTGATGAAAAATTAATGTGCACTACGAAACAATAGCAGGAAACTCGTTGTTCCCTAAAGTATGGAAAAAGTAAGCAACATAGCTTTTGTTGATGGAGGTAGATCAAAATGATCTGCGAGTCACACACATGAACAAGTGAGAACCAAAGAGCGAAATTTTGTAGGATGATTTATATTATTTTTTATGTTTTCTAAAACATATTTTAATGTTTTTGATGTTTCTAACATATTTTAATGTTTTTGTGATTTTGAAATTTTTCTGAAACTGTGGACAAGAAGACAAAGAAACATGGATGCCCCTAGTGATAGATGGGATGTACAAGCATAGAATGCCAGGGACATGTGCAAAGAAGTGAACATGTAAAATTTCCCCAATGATTAAGTGGGAGTATTCAAAGGAAAAATCTTCACGCATTAATGATGAGCGGGGGATCAAGGCCAATATGAATAAGCACAACATGATGATGAACGTAAACCAATGAAGTACTGGGAAGGAGTAAGGATGCCCCCAACATAAGCTAGCTAAGAATCACATCATAGAAAGGAAGTGGAAGATTATTTTAGTGAAAGGGACAAAGGTTTCCATAAACATGGCAAAAAGGTAATCTTATACACATGGATGTTCTTAACGAAGTAGAATAACAACGAATGTTATGAATGTAGCTTAGAAGCCTTGCGACGAAAAAGTGATTAGCCAAAGGAAAAAATCATGAGACAAGATAAGGACTAAGGCAAGGGTCTGAACAAGGTCCAAAAAAAAGACACTTGGTAACATATTAATCATGTTTTCTCATAGAGATCCAATGTGTGTACATGGAAATGAATTACCTCTTGAAGGAAAGAGTTAATAGACAACAAGTGAAGATACTAGCCAATGTGTAGGAATGATTGGTTTTCAAAGGCAAATTTTGAATGGATAGTGGAAGGATAGCCATACATTGCTCCACTGCCAGCCATTCATCCATAGCCTCGATAGAGATGCATTTGATTCTAATCACAACATTTATCTACTGCCAGTCAGACGTCCAAATCCCCAATAGAGATTATTGGAAATACCCCAAGAGAGAGTTATATATCAATTTTCATTTTTGCTTTTAGATTTTAGCTTTTGACTTTGATTGATTTGTTTTATTTTTGCTTTCTGAAAACTTATTTTATCTCTCTGGATTGTTTTTGATAAGGGGTTAAGAATCACTGATGGCTTGATGAAAGGATATCGAAGTGATTACGATAATGACATTGGATAGCATCAACAAATATGTCCATGAATTTATTCAAACCAAGTGTATTATATGTTGATTGTGATAGGATCTCTAAGAGGTCAGTCATTCTTTAATTTACCAAGGTTATAAAATACCAGGGTCAAATAAATACCATAGAGATAAATGTCACAAAATTCTTGTGAATAGGAAAACCGCAATATCACCAAAGGGATGCAAATGGTAGGAAGACGTGCAAAAGAATAACAAGGAAGGGAAGAAAGAAACATTAATGTGTACACAATACATGACTGCAATATTTGACCTTTGTTCCTTTGATTCTATTTTTTCTCATGTTTTTTGTATGTTTGAATTGTTTTGATTTTTATATGTTTGATAATTTTTGGAAAGTCAAGACTAACAAAGTCACTCGGCATGATAGGATCCAACAATAATGTTTACGACTTCCTTGATAAGGGAGATATGGCATGTTTTCTTATCAAGAGTCATATTATCTCTGATCTTGATGATCATGGTGATCTCGTACTCAACAAAGGACAACGACTTATCTTGAAATGTTGATTTCGTTTGTGGGAGCTTGAGTTCCCTATCTATATGTTTATGCGCTTTACACCATACTTGATGGTTGCATTGGTGTTAATTCTTGAATCATGGTGGATTTTTAATCTTAAGATCATTAGAAGTTTTGGGAACTTTGGAGCTCTTTGGCATTTTGATTTTATCTTGATAAAGAACATGTTTGGGTTTCTTATAAGCTAATGCGTGACTTGTCTAATCCTGAGAAGTGGGAGAAGAATGTGGATGTTTAGAACGATATGACAGACGAAGAGAATATGATCCAAGAATTGAAGAGGATGGGCTACCAGGTGGTGATCCATTGATAGAATATGATGAAGGGATGCTAGAATATGGCCTTAAGATGGAAGAAATTGGGCTACAAGTACATGGCCCAAGAATAGAAGATGATGGGCTATCCAAAGGTTTCCCATAGATAGAAGAGGATAAAGGGATACTAGGATGTGGCCCAAGAATAGAAGGTAATGGGTTACCCCAAGGTGACTCATAAATATAAAATAATGGAGGGCTACTAGGACATGATCCTAGAATAGAAGAAGATAGCAAGGGACTACTAGGGTGTGGCCCAAGTATAGACGAGGAGGGACTAATCAGAGTTGTCCCATAGATAGAAGAGGATGACGGGCTACTAGGATGTGGCCCAAGAATAGAAGGTAATGGGCTACCAAGAGGTGACTCATAAATATAAAATAATGGAGGGCTACTAGGACGTGGTCCCAGAATAAAAGAAGATAGTGAGGGACTACTAGGGCTAAGAGCTATCATGATAAGAGCTAACCAAGGCTAACATTGATCATTGTATGAACTAGATTGAATCCAAAATAACATGATAAATCTACTCTCTACTAATTAGATTACTAATTAATAAAATGAACCTAAAAGATTAATTTAACAATCAAAGGGGTGTTTAGTTGTTTATGGCTCTCAAGCTTTCAAAAATGGAGTCTCACAATTAATGGCTTCAAGGTCAATTATTCTCTCCATATTACTTAAACTTGGATTATGAATCTAAATGGAGGCTATTAGTGCAAGATCAATGGAGGGGGTAAGCTTAAAATCAAATGTATAATTAGCTTAAATCTAATACAAATGGAATCCCAAATCTAGGTGTTCTTAGTGTTAATAAGATATCCTAGGTGTGAAGGTGTAAGGTTGAATGGGAAGGCTTAGCCTTTTATTTATAGTTTTTTGTTTGGGAAGATTTGGAATTGTTATGCATGTGGGACTAAAGGAGAGTCAAAAATCACTTTATGAATAGGAGTTGATAAACATGATTTAGGCTAGTTAAGCTAGGATTAGGCTAGTTAAACTCAATTAGTGAGTGATTAGAGACTCGTAGAGAGTTGGAAGGGGTCTAGTTAATCATTTGTGATGGATAGATAGCTTAGGAAGACAATAGAAGTGATTTAGAGAGAATTAGGGAGGTTCTTAATGGTCGAAAGGAGGAATGTATAGCGAATAAGAGATATATTAACCAAATTAGATGATTATGGGAGGAATACGACCAAAAGAGTTTCGTGAATGGGCATATGAGAATGGAGCGAAGAATGGGAAATTAACTAAGTGTCGTTAATTGATTGAATTGGAGAAAATGTTAAGTGTAAAAATATTTTAGGTGTCTATAGTGAAGAAGTGAAGAGTAATGAAGAGAAAGTTGTGATGGTGGATGGAAAAACTAAAAGTGAAGAGGAAATATGTGAAGGGATGTATTCTTTTTGTTTTCACATGCATGCTATGCATGCTCGTAACTAATTTAGATAGATCTGAATGCTCACCCAAAGCATGTGAGCTACCAGGTTTATCCTTTGTTATGCTTGATAGGAAGTAAACATGCATAATCATCATGTTAATAACCAAAAACCACTTATGAACCTATAACCATTACACTTATGTCATTTTGGAAACATATATAATAAGGAAGATGATTAATCTAAACAATAACCAAGATCAACTGAATTATTAAAACATCATGTTCAGACATATCAAAAACAATTATCCAACCAAAGTTATCCATTAGAGATCAAAATAAAATACATAATATGGAAATTGAATACAAAATAGTCGTTACAACATTGCATAGGACCAAAACCCTTAGATCTGTATCAAGACAACATACTTGCTCTGCACTCTAAATCTCTAACCTATGATGACCCCTAGAATAATGACATACATCAAGTATATATAGGGGTGGGGAATTTACCTTCACCACCCATGCACCCTCCTAATAATAGGCATGCTCACAAAAATAGCCTGCGTACTTTACATTCTTTAAAATAACCTTGCGTACAAAACTTGCATGTTTTAACATCCTCTACTAATAATAGATTAACCTAATTATAAGACTTTATATAGTCGTATTATTAGCTTGGCTCATGCATGATCTTCTTTAGGTTCCTGAATGTGCATTTTCCAACTTTAATTCCCTTTGTGTGCATCCCAAGTCATCCTGCTTTTTTTCTAATTATAGATCTTTCTTGGATGCCACTCTTCTTCTACTCTTCTATTTTTATCCCATCCTCTAGAAAATGGCTAAGTCCTCATTATTTTTGTTAGGTGTGGTTAATAATTACTATGTTGTAATTGTGTTATATTAGTTAGGTTGTTTTTTCATATATATATTGTTATAAAAATGTGTGTTTGTGTGTGTGACATAGTTTATTGTTAGGCATATTATTAGGAGTGTAGGAGTGGTTATAGAGAGTTCCTATATTTTAGGATTTGTAATCTCATATAATAGTGTAATCCGTGAATATGATTGTAATGAGTAATATTCCTATACTGAGAATAATTATTCAAATCTCTTGTGCAAATATCTTGTTCTCTATATCTAGTATCAAAGTGATTCAATTTAAGATGAGATTCTCTAAAATCATAATTTGATCATCCAACATCAAATGTTGTGGTTATGATACAAGACAGAGGGAAACTCCATTTCAAACTCACAGTTTCATATTAATAAAATTTGAGATTATGTTGGTTCAAAAATCTGTCAGATGGGCAGATCATGGGGAAACAGGCCAACATTGTGTAGGGCATAGCCCCTCTTTGAGACAGTAAAGCGAAACTGGTTTATTGCTATTCTACCAATAGGAACCTATGCAAGTCTTCCAGTATTATGCCTTCAGGGGGTTTGGGATCTTATCCCAGTAGAGGTAGTTCCGAATGACGAACATAAAGGTGAGAGGGGAGGAATGAAGGAAGGATAGCTCTGAAGGGAGAAAAGAAATGAATTCCAAGATAGAAAGGTTAGAAGGTTTATGCTTTGGGTTGGTAGTAAATAGATCCAAACTTACATAAAAAAATAAAGCAATACTGATGAAAAAATGACAAAAGTGAAAAAGAATCCAACAAAATAGAAACACAGATCTAACTTGGAGAGATCTAATGCACGTAACACATAAATTCAGCACAAAGTCTCAATGTATGTATTAATATTTTCTTCTGTTACAAGAAAGTACAAAGTCTTTCTCTCCTCACTTCTATTTTTCATACAAAAATTGTCCACCCTTGAATACAACAAGTATTCAAGTATTTATAGAAGAAGAGGGGAGAAGAAGATGAAAGCAAAATAATTACAAAATATCTTACAATATATTTACAAAATATCTAAAAAGTGAACTGTTGACTTTGGAGCAAGTTTTAGGATGGCAACATCCCATGGTGCAACATGGATGATGTCATCACGTGTGCAAACATGCTTTTTAGACATTTACAAAAATAAAAATGGAATATCCATCTATGAGGAAGAAGCTATTCATCATCATCTCTTGGATCAAACAGAGTATCCTTCTTAGGCTCAAGGGATTCGATGTGACACTGTGCCCGATACTCTACAAACTTGTTGATCATCTTTTGAAGTTGGTATTGATCAGGACCCTAGAAATGGTCATGAATAACCTTGCAAGTTTCCTTCTTGATCTTGAGCTTGTCAGGCAAGTCAGCGAACTCCTTGTTTGCTTCAATCAAAAATTTTATGAAGTCACGGCAGGCTAAGAGGTTGTTGATGGACTCTTGATCGAAAGTGACCTCTTGCATCAGACCTTGAGAGACAATAGCCTTAAAGCACTGAAATGTGTCATCTACTTCTCTTAATTCATAGGATGTTGTGAGCAGTCTAGGAGACATATTTGAAACTATTTTCTCCATGTTGTGCAATGCTTCCAAGGCTTCTTCCTTGATTTTGTCGATTCTTTCCAGGATGAATTACATTTGATCGACCCGGTAATCTAAAGTGGTGAGAGCTTTGTAATGTGCTCATGGGTGATCGATAATGTCGACCTTTAACAGGTCATCAGCTGAAAATTTGACCATCATCTGGAATGTTCCTTGCTGTAACTTAGCGTTATCTAGTTCCTCAGAAAGGGAACCTACTACTGCCTGTAGCTCTTTATTTTCCTGAGTTATACCTTGGTACAGCAAGGTGAACTTGCCAATTATCACCTGACCATCCTGGAGGATCTTCTCAATCCAAGATGGCATAGCTGTACCCTTTTTAGCAATCTTTATGTATTCATTTATCTTCTCCTGACTGGGAGCTTGAACAGGTTCCACGACAGTTGCTGAAGGTACTTTACCCATTTTCTGTAAAGCTTGGAGGATATTTTGGTTCTGCTCTTTGAGTATTCTCTTATCCTCTTTCATTTCTTGCAGCTTCTTACAAAGGGCATCCACGCCTGATACGGCTTCTCCTTGCAGACTTTCAGATGATGTTCCCATTGTGACTTGAGTCTCTATGAAATCTGTAGGAGACAGATCTTCTTTCTTCTTTATGGGATCTGGGTAGGCTATCTCCATGACCCTTTCTCCTAAGGCACTTTTTGAGAAGCGAGTTATTGATTTTTGCTTCTTGGGTCCCTTTGTCATAATGACGGAGAATTCCATAGCTGCAATGGGGAAATTTCTCTTGTGTTGAATCAGGTGGTTGGAGATCAACCAAGACTTATGGGAGTGGGGCCAGAAGAAGAAGATGAAATAGGGGTGAAAGGGGAAGCAACTGTAGCAGACTTGGGGAAGAAAGTGGAAACACTTAGTGGTGGCATGGATAGAGATTCCAATGCACTAGTGATTACAAGGCTTGGAGTCACCACAGGGGAAGAGAATGACATGGAGACGGAAGGGATTTGCGACAGGATGGAGGAAACACTGGGGGAAAGATCTGCAAGAGAGGAGTAGATGGAAGAGGTGGGATATGGAAGGGAGGAAGACAGAGGAGAATACACAACCATAGGAGCGGTTGTTTGAGTGATAGGAGGAGGAGGAGGATTAGAAGAGGGAAAGGTGGGAAACTCCATAGTTATAGCCATGACAACATCCTGAGTGGATGTGTCTATTGGAATACCTGCCGCTTCTTCTTTTCCTAGGGACACTAAGTCCACTATTTTCTCTGAAGAAGAAGGAGGGCTATCAAGGGATTTCTCTTGTTTGCTCTGCTCTCCAACTTTATCCTTTCCTTTTCCCTCTGGCAAGTGATCTAGCCTTAGAGGTGCACTTCCTAAGGGAGAAGTGGTGAAATACAATCCAAGGTAGATGAGACCATTTTGTTTGCACCAATTCTCGGTGCATTGCAATGTGGGCTTGGCCCTTTCTTATATGGTCTTGGGCACCTCGGTCCATGTAAAGGTAAACCTGATCATTTTCTTGATCAATTTCTTGGAAATATTTTGGGATGACGGCAACTCCATAGTGGACGATTTCTGCCAGAGCTAGCCAGGAGTGGTCCTTTCGCTTGATTTCAACTTTGTGAGTCACATCTATCTATATGTCCTTGATCTCTAGGACATGGATGGGATCGATCTTTTCCTTGGGGAGGAAACACTGGCAGTAGAAGGTTGGCCTTGCCAGGAAATTGTGCTTCAAGTTGAGCAGTTCAAGTTCTGTGTACATTTCCCTTGCCTTACCAAGTGAGGGGCACGTGTATCTGCCAACTGTAAGGGGGAAATGAGCTCCCCCTTTCTTCCTCTTCATGCATTTCTCATGGTAGGTGATTAGCTTCCTTGACAGCTCCAGAAGAATCAGTTTGGGCCCTGCATACCTTGGTAGCTTTGTTGGCTCTCCCAGAAATTTGGCAGCCTTGAGATACGTGAAGGTGGGGAATTGTGTAAACAAATCCCCCCATTTCTTGGTGGCAGTGATCACGCTCGTAATGGTTTGATCGTGTCTCAAATTTGGCCTCAATAGACAGATCACCTCATAGAAGAAGGCATCGTTGATTTTGTCAAACTGGGAGATACTGGCCTCGAGCCTTAGCTCTGGGTAGTACTCATATATCTTGGCTTGGGGCCATACCCCACTTTGAATTAGCCCTGGGAATTCTTTTCTAATGCAGCTGCATTTACAACATAGGAATTCATGTAGAACCTCCCAGTTGTTGAAACATGTTGGAGCTTCTCTGAGATAGTATCACTTATGATTTCCCCCCAGCCAAAACGTTGATTGAGAGCATTCTTGCTCATATTTTCTAAACATCTGAGCATCCATTTGTGAAAGTAGTGGGCATCAGGTATCCCAAATACTTTGTTGAGTAAAGTGATGGTATCACTTAGCTCCTCTGAGAAGTCACTGCGGTGGATGGTCTGCGGCCATCTGCTCACAACCTTCTTATTTTTTAGGTAAACCACGTTCATCATCTGCATGCATTTGTCTTCATTATTGGACCATGCCTTTAAGATTTCATCAATGCTTAGTGCCACATAATGGCTATGGTGGGGAATGCCCAACGTTATTTCAAAATGTCAGGCAGTGAGGTTGATGATCACCTTGCCCTCCTTATCTTTGACACATCTTATGTCCTTGTTGTAGCAATGGGAAACCACCATGATAGATTCATTATTTACAGCACTTACTGGCAGCTTGGCTGCGAAGTGCAATCCACTGCCCACCAGTTTGTCCATCTATGGGCCACTGGTAACCTGTTTGGTTCTCGCCCAGAAGTCATCCATATCTATGTGTCCCAGCTTGGAGTCTCTGATGTCGAGACTGCACTCTGCAAGTGAGTCAGGCATCCTGACTCTCTGATATTTGTATTTCATCTCCTGCTCTGTCAATTTAGACTTGGATTTACCTTTAGTTGGCTTCTTACTCAATGAAGACATGGGTGAGATCGAGGATGATTGTCGTCATTCTGCATGGATAATCAAAGAGGTCCAACACAAAAGAGCCATGTCAGCCATCATGTTATCCATAATAACAGCTTACAGAATGAAAAAATGAGCTATTATAAGCCTTAAGGCGTAAGGCGCAGGTTTATGGCATGATGCAGAGGCCTAAACAGGCTGGGTGCACTTTTGAGGATGTCAACATGCAAAAAGATGCGCCTGTGTTGGAAGGGGGAAAGTCGCGCCAAAGGATTATAGAGGGGCGCACTTTTGAGAAGTGTTGCATGAAAGATCTTAGCGCCAAAGAGAAAGGCACAGGTCACGGGTTTGCAACACACAACATGTAGTGTTGGTGTTAAGGTTCATGCGCCAATGCCTTTGGAAAATTGCTTTAACTGGGCACTACAAAAGATGACGTTGCATGGTTTTTTAGTGCGCCCATGGTGTAGTTTTGGAATGTGTTGCATAGAAGCTTAATGTGCCAAAGTATTTATAAAGGGTGCAGATTTGGGGAACACAACATCAAATGCTAATGTTGGTTGGGATGTGCCTGCGCCTTGAGGATATTTTTTAAGTGTTTATACCTGGCGCAGGTTAAAAATATGTTGCATGCGGGGGACAGTGCACCTTGGCGCAACTGTGGGGTTTGCAACATGAAAGGACATCGCGCCAAAGGAATAAGACTGATTTTTTACATTTTCTATACAACTTCTCAAGTTCCTCTCTCTTTTGATTTTGCCAAAATAACAAAGATAGGTTTTGTGGGATTTGGATACGACAATAGGCAGGGAAAAAGGGATTTTATTTCTTTCAGAGGCATAGCCTTCTCAGATTTGCAGATCTGGAAGGAGAGATAAGGTGTTTTAAAAAAGTTCATGGATTGTTAAGTCTATTCATTTTTTAGATTTCCAGATTTAACCTTTTATAACAAACTTAAAACTATAACAACCAAGAAGCAAAACCACAAACAACCATAAGAGTGATAAAAACCAATTACCCGGGATAAATAACAACGAAGGAACGATGTGGGATCCACAAACACGACAAACGGTACGCGGGGCTGATAAGAAAGGCTGACAGGTGTATAAGAACAACTTTTATCGATTTTTAAAACGTGAAAATGATAGGTGTTTAACCGCATATTTATAGGAAAAACCCGCATTTATGAGGCCACCAACCACCTTTGGCACGGTTGGTGAGGGTGTCGACATGGGGTTAAATCGCGCCTTAACGTGGATAGGAGGGTGTCGACACTATGTTTTCAGCGCCTATGGCATGCCTAAAGAAGTGTCAACATGATTGTAAATGCGCCTTGGGCGCAACTTGGTTGGTGTCGACACTGAAGCCTCAGCGCCTTAAAGCGCACATTCGGACATGACAACATGTTAATTTCCGCGCCTTTTGCACATTTCTTTGGCGCAAGTTTGAGGATGTTGACATGTTATTTGCTGCGCCAAAAGTTTTTTTTAAAGGGGCGCATGGTTTTGCGTTGTTGACATGTTAATTCTCGCGCCCAGTTAAAAAACGGGCTGAAAATGGCTAAGTTTCTTTAAAACTTGATTTCCGAAAGGGAATTTTAAGCCATTTTGAATGTTAGTAGACCTTCTCAGGGGACCAAAACAAAATTTTGGTATGGTTATCTACAAAATTTCCCTTGTCAATTTTACAGAATAACAGATTACAAGTCTATATAATGGTCTATTGTCAGTGCACCTATCAACTACCTAGATTTAATGTTCCACCTATGTGCGCCATACACAGTATGATCTGCCTTCTCACGTATTGAGATTTTTTTGCAATCTCAGGTTTGTTTATTTACATCTACACGTTATACGACATCTAAATTTAGAGTGCATTGCACTTTTTTTTCTTCAGCCTAGCTCGTAGACTCATTGGAATCCAATCTCGCCCCTGATATTATTGCTAAAAGCACACGATTTATACAAAATAAGAGGTCTATTTTATCTTCTAAAACTGAACCATTTTTTCCATTTTTTAATCACGTAAAGCTTCCTGCATACAAAAATTGATGAGTTAAGTAATCCTACAAGAAACGAGGAGCATTAGACAAAAGATTGGATTTATGGTGTTTGTGGAGGAGTCAACGATTGTATTTGTTCCATCCAGCGTTACAAACTATAACCATTATTTCCCCAATAAAATAACATGAAAATGTTGAGAAAATGTGATTTATGTTATCAATCTCTCCAAGTGGCCACATTAACAAAATACTAGTGTGGTTTGTTTATATCTTAACACGAGTCCATTTTTTTCTTTTTTTTAATATATAACAAAACAAATTTAGTCATAAATGATTATTATAAGTCAATATTAGTATCATTAGTGAGTTTTTTTTTTAGGTTCATCATGTAGCATTGTCTCATGTTAATGGGTTGTAGTTTTTAAATGAGTAAGTGGGGTATTTTATATTGGGGTCATTAGATAGTCAATTATTTTGATGTCGTGTTTTCATTAATAATATGTTGTCATGTTGTTAGTATCATGAGCTTCATTATAAGTCATTTTTTCCATTATTGTTAATTTTGTATAGTTCATTGTCATTGATTGTCAATATTTAAAAATTCATATAGGTGAATAATAGGTTATTGAGCATATTATCATCAAAGTCAAAAAAGAGTCATTGTAAAAATTGAGTCATGTTAAAAGTCTGAAAAAAATAATTTCCTTACAGATGAATTTTCGGTGTTAGCTAACATTAAAAAAATAAATGATTTGACATTGTTGGGGGGGGATAATATGCAATGTGGGAATAATTGAGATTCATATCCAAATCCAGCTGAGTTAGCAACACATGTACTGGAGTTTGGAGGAAACAGAGGATGGAGGGCGATCAACGCCTCTCGTCAGTCACCAATGACAAGGTCACATTTTGGTATAATGGCATATTTTTTTCAGTTATGTTGTGTGGAGAATAACATGGTGTGTGGTTTCCTTCCCATGTTTATGATTGAAATGACTAGAAAATGCATTTGGAATTTGAGAACAATTATATAGGAGGGAAGCTAAACTGTAGTGATCATCTGACTACAAAGTTTCTCTGGACTGTCGTACTTTCTAACATTGCTTGATCGGTGAAAAGAGCATTCACTGGAAGTGAAAGCAGTAACTATTGAGTTCACGTATGTAGGTGTATTGGTGTAAGTGTGATCATATGGTAAGGGATTCACTATGTTGAAGCAGATGGTCATGTACAACAAGATCTAAGCTAATAGTATGCAAACCTAAAAGTATGCGAAGGAATATAATTCTATTTCTAGTTTTTTCAAATCTATTATGTAAATATGTTTTTTCTCTATAATTTCTTCCTGTGTGTAGAGTCCCAAACTCCTACATTGTCTTATATTTGCACGTAACCCCCTTATGCACTACTCCATCTTCCGCAAGCTGTGTCTTTCTGCATTGATTTTTTTGTTTGTTCCAATACTCAGCAAATTCCCGTGGGCCAACATATTACCCAACACTAGGGATGTTGTATGTCCTTGGGTAACAATTAATAAAAAAAATATCCCCAAAGAATCAATGAATGTTCACCATGAATGATAAAGAATAATAATCTGGGTTGCGCTACAAGAATTAAAGAATTAAGAACTTTTCTTATCAACTGGTAGGAGGGCCTAGAAAATCCTTATCCAAAATATTTTATAACTCTCTCCAACCATCCTATTCCTTGGTTTCCTTAATGGGTGTGGAATTGAGTATATCAGATAAATCAGCAGGAGTTAGCTCATCAATATTCCTTTTTGGCTACATGATCAAATTATCCAGTTGCTTAGCCGCATCATCCAACACATCCATCTTGCGTGTAACCTGAGGGAAGATATCCTTCAGCCTATCCTTGAGGATGGTTTTTAGAGTAGTTATTAAGTCTCTTTTCGGGTCTACCTCTATTAGCATATTCTCTTGCTTTACCATATTATTTTTTATTCTTGGCTTGAAATTCCTTTAATTATGCCTCATCCTTAATAGCGAGCATACTCATGACCCGATCAAGGTCTTGGCAGTTATCAAATAAAAATTCTTCCCTTTATACAGCCTCATTAGCCTCTGCACCTAGTGCCCCATACTTCAAAATATATTCCTCTATTTTCTCTCTGTTTATTTTTTTTTGCATATCTAACTCCTCGGTTGTTGGTCCTTTTATCTTCCTTTATTCATGAGATAGTATTCGTGCCAAATCCTCTTGATAGTGCAACATTGTTGTATATTATTCTTATGGCATTCACGAAGAGGCTAGGATAAATGGAAATTATAATATCTAATAATGAACTCGGATTTTCTTATAGGTTGCGCACATTCTCCCCTTCTCTTATCTCAACTCATGTGTTTCAATATACGGAATTGTTATCAAATTTTTTCATTTATTTCCTCGAGCAGTCTATTTATCATGTAGTCAATATCAAAAATTTGTATCCCCACTTTTGATGATAGTTTATTAAGTGCATTATATGCATGTTCGTTTTGTAAATAGTTGCACGTCAACCATTGGGAAATCATCTCCTGGGGGCGCTCGATTTGATCTAAGTTTCAGATAATTATTATGCACTGACCTCGAACTCTGACTCCTCCATGTGTGACTGATATTCCCAAGAGAGTATATTTCTAGTACGTGGAAGGGCCTCGTTCTTGTCAAATAATGACCAACAAAAGAGATCTTATGTGGCCAATGAACTTTGGTATTGCACTCATAGGACCTTCAAAGGATCATCATTATATTGCATAAGGGTTCCTTGGGGAATTTTCCCGGCGCTTTCTCCCTTTTCATTAATGTCTTCGTAGGTACCTTCTTTACAATGGAGTGAAGTGGACCACTCGCCTCCCCCATACATGTATCTTCCCATATAAGGGTACCCCTTAACCATTTCTTCTTCTTACTAATGCTTAATCTTGCACTTAGCATCGCACTCTCCTTCTTTGCACTCTCCACCTATGTATTTTGTCAATGGATCTCCATGGCCTTATTCATCATTCCTCTCTAATTCTTCCTCATAGCTCGTGTCACACTTTTTCCTCATCTGAATCCTCTAGAGTGTGAATTATCAGAGATATTTGTGATATCTCTTCACCATATTTCTCCACCTCCTCGGTCTCCTCATTTATAACCTCTTTAGGTTTCTTCTTCACGTTTGTCTTCTTCTTCGAACTTAGGTTTTTTGATGACTTCTTGGTTGTTCCAAATGTATTAGTGCCTCTCCCTATTTCCTTATGCGACTCCTCTTTAATTATCCTCTTCTTCTTTATTCTGGTGGGGAGGGGTCTCCTCGTGCATCCTTTTTCTTCCTATCATTTACTTTACCTTAGGAGGTGCTAGAAGTGTAAGACCTTCTACATCCACCATACTTACCATTGGATAAATTCAGCTTCAAGTAGATAATAATTTTTTTTTGCCTCCTTATTTCCTATTTCCAAGGTTGTGGAGTTGATTTTGATATCATCGAATATCATAGTTTATACATATGATGTCTTTCCAGGGTAGACATACTTCTTGCACAATGTATGGTGTTCCAAAACCACTTTAACCACATCAAATTTTAACTTTCGCACTTCAAAAAACCTGTTTACAGGTGCCTAGAAGTACCTTGCTATAAATGAAAATGGGATTTTGCACCAAGGGCTCTTTCATCTAGTATTCAAATAAAATATCCCGAGGCAGAAGTGTTGATATACTAATTTTTTTTCCTTCCCTTCCAATACCGAGGGCAGCGCGCTTGGGATGCACCATTCCTATCTAAATGCTTTGTGTATTTTCCTATACCATTTTTCAAACCTTAACTTGTAAGAATTATTGATCCCATCACATGTGTATTCAGTGAACCTCTTCGCGGGGGACTTATTCTCTAAGAGAAAATTCCACATGTTATCATTCGGTCTATCAAGTACCCCTATTTCTGAGAAGACAATTAGAAGTAGAATTACTCCCCAAGTTATTTTTTCTCCATTTTTCTCTTCCTCTATAATTCCTCAAGCAATAAAACCAACAATTTGGTATTTGGTTTTGTCAGCCCATCTTCTGCGTAATATGGATCCATCTCTTATTTTACTTGCGTCCATCATTTCTCGCGCTCCCAACTTAGTGACCATTCGCACAAAAACTCTTTTATCAGGGTCAACTAGTTTGACAATGTCCATCGTGTGACCCCCTATTTGATACTTTAAGGTAGGGGAAATGAACTTTACTCTAACATCATCATCCATACCAGGCTCTATTTCTGCGTCCAAAATTTAAAGACCAATGACTCTTCCAATCAATTGTGCGGTAAGACGCATCCTTCTTCCTACGAAATATAAATAGTCCTCGTTGACTTGTGGCAGTTAGCCACTAATAAAACCACTTGGGATTTCCAAATTAAGGGATCTCATATAGTTATATACTTCCTACACTCTCCAAATCATTGTACCCCTTTCACCATAAATCAACTTCCCATCAGGATTCCTCTCATTTTTCTTTTAGATTAGCTCATTTTCTATCTCGCGCTCATTTTCATCTGAGTGATGATTATAGTCGCTAACCTTACCTCTTCCTTATGTGGGACACCCATGCCTATCCCATAATCATTCCTTCTGGGTACTGCATTTCTAAGTACCATTCCTCTGGAGTGTCCTCAACTATGGTCTTCTCCTTTCCTTTTACTTTTCCTTTTCTCTTGGGTGAGATGGTTGATGCCTTCCTTGGGTACCATGTCATTAACTATGTAAAATTATAACTATTCAACTTACTCTTCGGTACCCTAGATGTCTGAAATCATTTTTTCTCATCCGTCCACTACCAATAGTTTGCTCCATCCTCCTTACCTACTTTCACACCTTCATCTCCTTTAACCAAATATGTGGCTTATTCTAATTATGTGTACCTATATTCTTTAAAAACCCTATCTCAAATAACACAAACCCTAATCTACTGAAAGAAAACCTCCACACCTTCCCTGATCTCTGAATTTCCACCTAAGGGATCTTCTTAACTTGGGTTGTGTACTTGCTCGATCTGGATTTCTCAATTCTTCATTTTTTCTTCGCCAATTCACACAAGTTTGCAAAAATTTTGTACCCTTCAAAATTTGCAAGGTTAGGTGAAAATAAAATCTCTCTGCGCGCCCTTTTTTATAGATTTTCCAATTTTTATCAAATTTATTAACTCCTCACCTACCACCATACTACATCTTTAACTACACTTTTTTTTTTCACTTTTCTCTACTTTCTTCCGCGTGTGGTAGTCATAACCTTTTGGTGCACTTACTATTTTTGGGCTGCATAAATCCTCATGCACAATTCCTTAACAACGCAACACATCTTCCTTTGTGCCATATACCAAGGATTCCATCTTACTGCTACCTACCTTGCATTACACTGGGTGGCCTCTTCCTCACGTGGTCTTCAATCTTAGTAATATTTTCAAAACACCCAGTCAATCATCCCCATCTGCACCTTTTTCCTTGCATCCCACCTTTTTACTTTCACACGTAAATCTGTTTCAAATTTCTCACGTGCACCCACCTAGTTCACCCCACACTAAAATCATGTGTAGTCCTTTGTGCATCATCTCAATAAATAGTAATCAGTTTCTTACACACAAGTGTGCTTATTACAACAAAACAAGCAAAGCAAAAACATTACATGAAAGGGAAATTTAATCTAAGTGACAATACTTCCCTATTACAAACACCAAAAATCTTATTTATAGTAGGGATTTATCCTACTCCCATTGAAGTAACTAGGCAACATGGTGTCATCTAGTGCCTACAATTGACATGTGTCTGATTCGAGTATATTTGTTACTATAAAAGGTCCCAACCAATGCACCTTCACCTTTCTTGGGTGGTGCAAAAACTTTGAGTCATAGAGATGTACCATCTTTCCAAATACAAAATATTTTTTTTCTAAATGTGCTTATCATGCCAATCCTTTTGTCACAACTTCTCAATCTTATGGCTCCAACACACAATGGTGTGCCACTCATCTAGTTGCATCAGTTTCTCAATGCACTCTTCCAGATCCTTTTCATATGAAAAACCTCATGTGCACATAATTATGAATGGATGGTAAAAAAACTTCACAAGTAATACTACCTCTGTGTCAAACACAAACTGAAAAGGTGTGGCCTTGTTCAACATTTTATGCATTGTCCTGTAACACCAAAGTGTAAAAATTGATACTTTATCATCCCAATCCTTTCTTCCAACATCAACAATATTTGTCAGAGTTTGTCCCAAGCTCTTGTTGAAAGCTTCTGCAGTGCCATTAGATTGAGGGTGATATGCGGTGGTTTTATGATGCGCCACCATGAGTTTTTCCAGTAAAATTATTATTGTCTCATTCAAGAAATGAGTTTCTCTATCACTGGTCAATATTAATGGACAACCATACATGTTAATGATATTTTCCTAAAGGAACCTTGCTGATGTGGTTGTAGTACAATCTTTTGTAGGGTAAAGCCTCTGATCACCGTGTCAGATAGTATGTGCATGTAATTATGTAGCACACTCTAGTCATGTGCGCGGGTGGTGCAATAAGTCCTAAAAAAGTCAATAACCCACTTCTCAAAAGGTTCCACACTTTCTAATGGATTCACACTCATGTTCCAATACATACCTTCACAAGACCTCATCACGAGCCATTTTATACATGTCCTCTAATGAGATGATATGGTGCATCTCAAATAAAAAGTTTCTTCTTTTCTAAGTTCTAATGTTTTCATCCCCTCTGACACAAGTCTAGTGCACAAAAATACTACTATATCTTCCAAATTTGTGAGTGTGCAGTTCAACCTAAACAATTTTGCATTAGGCATAATGTCCTCAATTACTCTTTGGTCCTCTCCAGAGTTAATTCTCGATAAATGATCAGGCCCTAAATTTATCTTACCTAGTTTTACAACAACTGTGAAATCATACTCTTGAAAGAAAATTATCCACCAACAGATGTGCCATTACGAAATAGGCTTGTTGAAAAAGTACTTCAATGCCATATAATCTTTGACCATGGGGAATTCATTCTCAGGCTGAGACGTCGAAGCCTCTTTTGTATCCATGGAGACCTTGGCTCTGTTTAACACAGATTTAGCCATTTGTAGAGTCTAGTAATGAGAAGATGATGAACAAGTATTCATACTAATACTAGGACCATTCTTGGGAATGTATTTTTGCTGTACGAGGACTTGACATTATTCACACCAAAGACAGTCGGTGTTTGGATCATGTACAAGTGTAGGATGGCTACAGGAAGGAAAGTCAGACTCAAGATTTTTCTCTTTATCAGACATAAAAGACTGAGCAGAAGAAGATGCAGACAATCTTGGTTTTAACAGAGTTAGACTTTCGAAATGATATTGTATCTTTTCCTTTATCTTCTATAACTTTAGAGGCTCTCTATACAGATGATGTGCTTCCTGCAACACATTTTGTTGAAATAGTCCATTCACGGGGCACACGAATTTTATCTCAACTTACTACTTCAGGTTCAATTTTTTGTGCAGTAAGACTAGCATGCATGACAACACTACTTCCTTGGGGAAGGACCATGCTTTATGGCAGGTATGAGCAGTATTAGTTAGGTGAAAAATGATTCTATAAAAAAATTTCCAAAGGGGAAAACCCTGGTTTCATGTTCAATCCTGTGGTTTGCAGGTGCAGCTTGAGAACTTGATCTAACAGATTGTCAGGTCTGTATAGATACGGGATAATTAGGGAACACATTAAAATGAATGGGGTCCCTTACTGATACTGGTTTGTAAAGCAGATAACAAACAGTCTTTGAAACTCTTCATGGCGAGTATCTAGTAGACAACACATAACAGAGGCATTTAAGCCTTGAAGGAATAAAGGAGTTATTCCGACCTGCACACAACCTATATGTACAAATTTATAGGTGGACTACTTTTTTAAATAGGCTAGATCTTGTGGAGAAATTAACGGAATATCATATTCTGATTTTGCAGAAGTTTAAACCTGAATGCAAGATTCACGAGATCTAATAGCAGTGCTAGCTAACAAATGAAAAGATATAGATTTCTGGTAAACTTCACTATAAGGGAGCTTCAAGAGCTTCCATCCTAGAAGTGGATTCTCTTCTTCAGAAATATTAGTTTCATCATTAACAGGAATAAGATCCGAAAGACTTATGAATGCATCATCGCAGTCTTCGTCTTGTTGTCCAGAAGTCGATGCAAACCCATGCTTCTGTATCCATGTCGTCTGACGCAAAGTTTATGTCCTTCTCCGTGACTTATGTAGAACGTATATGACCTCAACACGCCTCACCCGGGCTTAAAAATGGTCTGCGTTCTTCTGGTGCGCGCGTCTTACGAGATTCAGAAATGCTGTAGACGAAAACTCTAGAGACAGAAAGCAAAGAAAATGCAGTCGTGCTAATGAAAGAACAATAACAAAAACCAGCTCTGATACCAATTCAACACGAGGATCTCATAAAACCTCAAATTCTCAAACTTTTATTTTAATGTAAGAGCAGAACTCCATTACACACTTCTTGATCTTCAATACAATACTTCTGAAGAAAATTGAATACTATCCAATCTTCTAAGAACAGACTTCTTTCTAAAAACTTACTTAGGAATTCTAATGAAAAATTCGCGGTGTCTTACAAAGAACCAAGCTCGTCCTTATATAGGAAAGGAGAGTGGATTCACACCGGAAACCTAGAGACCTAAAGACCGAGAAACTGGTAACCCAGGTTACCAAGAAGATTCCCACTCAGCCGACACAACAAGTACATGCCACTTGTAATAGCACCTTTAGACTGTGGGGAGGTCCACTTTTTACAAAAAGTGAGTTTTCACGTCACTATTTTATTATAATGATGACAACAAGCCTATCATCTAGCTTTAAGGACTATACAAAATACTGGGTCTGACATCATCATCAGAAGATGAGGAAGAATCTTCAGTAGGAATGATTTCATGTTCCTCAACAGGAAAAAGGAGACGCGTGTTGCGCTCGTACCAAAGTCTTGAGACAGCTCTGGACCCGTCGGTATCTCTTCGAAGATTATGCTCGCATGGGGTGTAGAGATATGGATCAGGGATACGTAGAGTGTATCCAGGTGCAAGTAGGAGGTAAATTCATGGTGTGATTGGATGTAGAATTTCCTCCAGAGAGCTCCATTAGGATTTTCATGGTGACCCTGCATGGTGTTAGTAAGAACATAATATTTCATTTTGACGTACCAGGGGAATTTTATAATTTATAATAATATTTCTAACAGTGTCTGGACTTGGATTGAGGAGGTGGACTGTTAGACAACTTAGTTGGTAAGAATTTGATCAAGAAATACTTTTGATAAGCTGAGATGTATTGTTGGGTCTCCTGGTCGGCTTGGACGATTCCATGCATCATTTGTAAGCGGATCACCTTCTGGCCAGAGCCTTGAAAATTCAAATCTCCACAATGTGTTTTGGCTTAGGAATAAGTTGGAAAAGACGAATTCCTTCGACAAGTGGTGTGTCATGAGCAGGCTCTGTATATCGTGAATGGCGCCATTGCCACTTCAGATTGCAAAAGGACCATTGGGTCTTGTCTTGTATGAAAATCAGAGGTTGGAAATTTCAGTATCAACAAACCTACTAGCAACCTCTGTCATGTTGTAATGAGAAACTGAAATTATTTCTCTGGATGTAAGCATTTGTTTGGCTTCTTGGGACATTCTAAAATCACATCTTTCTTTAGATCTTATCATAGGTAAAAAAAGTAGCAATGTTCTCAAACCGGATGAAGATATTCATGAATAATTTGAGTAACATTGATGGCTTTACACTGAACAAGTTCTCTGGAAGCAAAATCTGCGAGAGCATTCTTTTTACCAGAGATATGCTCAACACCAAAATCGTAGCCATCAAACCATTGAGCCGATCGTTGGAGATGACCATAAGTTGTCTTTATTTGTTTGGGTCACCTTTATACAATCTTCCCTTGAAATGTTGTAAATCAGTTCTTACATAACAAAAAAATTTCATGCTGAATGAAAAACAAGAAATATTGAATGGCTCTTTTTGCTGCAAGAATTTCTTTGTGACTGGAATGATACTTTAATTCAGGAGCTTTAAAAGATCCAGAGGCATACCTGAAAATGTGTTCTATATCATTCTCCTTACGTTCTTTGAGGATGGCTCCCCAAGAATCTTCTGAGGCATCTGTCTCAATGATCTTAAAGCTGGAACTAGGCAGGAGACAGAGATGGAAGAGTCTGGCATGACTACTTAAATCTCTTGAACAGCCTTGGTCATTTCAGCATTCCATACTGGAGCATTTTTTCGAAGCCTTTTGTTCAATAGTAACCTATCTGCAGCCACATTTTGATAAAAACCAGTAATATAGTTAACACAACCTAAAAATCTCAGCAGTTGTGTTTTATCAGGTAATTCATCAGGAAATAAACTGATCTTTGAAACAATGTGTTCTTGTAGAAGTATGGCTCCATCTGAAATAGTGATAACCCAGAAACTGAACTGTGTCCTTAAATGTCTCCATTTTTTTTGGGACTAAGACATAATCCATTGGAAAATATAGTCTGATAGAATTGTTCTAGGTGCTCCAAATGTTCTTTGGTATTCTGGGAGAATACAAGAATATCACCAATATATACAATAAGAAACTTGGAGAGATGACCAAATATTTGATCCATTTTTTTCTGAAAAATAGAAGGAGCGGTTTTCAAGCCGAATGGAAAAACAGTCCATTCATACTGTCCACCCGGGATGCTGAATGCAGTTTTATAAGTGTCTTCCTTGTTCAGGAAGATTTGCTAGAAACCTGATTTTAAATCAAATTTGCTATAAACCTTACTGCTATTGATTCGAGTGGAGTAAGTCATCTCGACCTTAGAATTGGATGTTGTACAGGCAAGTATGTATTTGTTCAAAGGTTTATAGTTGACAACAAGTCTTTTCTTACCTCTCACTTGCTCACTCCTTTTATTAACATAAAAGGCAGGACATGTCCAGGGGGGACTTTGAAGCCTGAATAAATCCACCTTTGAGTAGATTATCAATTTCAATGTTGGCATTCTATACGTTCAGAAGGATACATGCCAATATGGTGTGCCTTAAATTTTGGAGGAGTGGCTTGTTTGAAATTCCAACTAACAATAATGTTTCTTGCGATGCACAAAGGCATGTGGATTATCAGAGGAACAATTATTTTTTGATTTTGGAAATCATAGCATCAATGACAGAGGTATTTAGGGAGATAGACTTATGTAACCAGTCAAGATTGGAAACCTTACTAGGCTTTGGCATAGATGGGATAATAGAATGGTAAGAGGGAAGTCTTGGAACAGATCCTTGAGGGAAACGGATCTCTTTTTCACAGATGGTTATAGGGCATGTGATTGTTTAGGTTATCTGACCCTAGAAGCATATCATAATGAAGAAGGTCAAATTGATGAACCTTAAACACTGTCTGAACTTGCCCTAACTGAATAGGAATATAAGTAGAACATTTAGAAATAACTTTCTTGGAATCAAAACTGACTTGCAGAAAGTCAGATACCCAGCAATCCTTGGGAATAGATTTTTCTTTTAGTAAACTGATTTCTGCACCAGTGTCTACCATTGCATCCAAAGTATATGGTTTTATATTTGGAATACAAATCTGAAATTTACAGAATGGATTGAAAGAGGTTCTTACAGTACATACTTCAGCTTGGTGTTCTGCATCATATTGGTCGTAGGCTTTTTCCATTATCAGGCCTATCGACATCTTCTTCAGTATTATCAGCACTACCGGCTGATTCTTCTTCTTGAAGTAATGACCTGAAATTCTTCAGTGGCTTTCTGTATGGCTCTTTCAAGAAGAGATATTCTTGCTTGCCTCCACCATTTTCGCTCAGGAGTGCCTACGGCAGGAAATGGATTAGAACTAGGGATTGAAGGCAGACAATCTTCTCGATCAACTTCTTCATCTGTAATATTCTCTTCGGGAAAAAGAAACGAGAAGTTTCTTTGGCTGGTTCCACGTCCTTGTCCAAAACTTGGAGAACCTAGTAGTATCTGGGAAAATTTCCTCATCCACGACCAGAAGGAAGAGAAAAATGATATGGAGCAAAAGAAGTTGTAGTAGACTGATGAGAAGCAAGATGGAGATCTTCATTATTTTCTTGTTGGAATTTTGCATCCAACTGATTCTTTAATTCATAAAATCTGTGCCTGGTAGAGAGTAATGGCGGTTGACCATGTGCGGGGGGCACCTTGTGAGCTCTTGCTGAAGTGTATCCAATTTTTTCTTCAGCACAATAGAACTAGGAGCAATAAAAGGATGATCATATGAACTCCGAATCATGTTACAATGGAAACTGGGTAATGAATCATACCCTTGATCGGAGTCAGAAAATTCATCTTCAAAGGAGGATGCTGATACTTGATTTGTAGCAATAATGAGTTCAGAGAACTCAACATCTGATTCACAGCTCTCTGTATCAGATATAAGCACATATGTATCTTCATCTAAATAATGCTCCTGAACAAAACTTACTTTGGCCTTTGCAGAGGCCTTATGACCTTTCTTTGGACAATCTCGAATGTAGTGATTTCCCTTACAGATGAAACACTCAATCTTTTTATTTTTGGCAAAATATTTCTTTCTTCGAAAGAACTTTCTGCGGGGCTTGAAAGGTTTAGATGCACAATCTGTGCATTTGATAGATTTCTTGAAGCAAGAAGAATGCTTCTTATGTTTCTTATACCGGGAAGGATTAGGGGCTGGAAAACCAAATTGATTTTCTATTTGGGTAGAACAAAACTTAACTCCTAATATTTTTTGGCTCTAATAGCTTCCTTCCGGAATTTTTTCTCAAGGCAGAGACGTTGGTTAGTCTCTGTGATAATCTGATTTATCCTTCCAAAGGTTAAATCTGCATCGGTATAAGTATGCATGGATTTTTTGTATTCAGTGGAGAAGTATGAAGGAAAAGACTCCACATATCTCAATTTCATAGTAGAGTTAAATGGAGTACCTGAATTATATAGGAGCTTTTGGATGTAGCATTGTTACTCTTTAACCTTGGACATGTCGCAGAGTTGAGCTCTCAGAAACTCAAGAGTACACAGTCTTTTCTCATCATCAACTGTGCCAATAAATTCTGTGATTATTGCAGCTGTTAACTTATGAAGCACGTAGATCATAGACAATTTTTTGCACTCTATTGTAGTCTAATTATACTCTGTTTATGTTAACTTCCTTCTTACAAATCATATGGGATGATCCATACCCTCTCCTAGTGTTTCCAAGACTATGCCAATAGCCATACCAAAGGCATCAACATGTACATGGAAAGGTTTTTTCTATGAAGGAAAGTGAAATATTGGTGCATTAGTAAGCTTCTCCTTTAGTTTCTCAACACCCCAATATAATTTTTCTTTATCCTTGAGAAATTCTTCCAGGGGCACAACAATCTTTGCATATCCTTTGATAAATTTTCTATAATAACCCGCATGTCCCAGAAATCCACACATCTCACTCTCTTTGGTAGTTTATTCAAAGCCCGCAATTGTTGTTATCTTCACTGGATCTACCAAATACCCATCCTTACAAATGATGTGCCCAAGAAAAGTGCCAAAAGGTGTAGAAAAAATACACTTCTTAATATTAATATAAATTCTCAACTTCCTGCATCTCTTAAACATCAACCTTAGATAATCACAATGATACTTGACTAACCCATAAACAGTCCAATCATCAAGATAAACCTATAAATATTTATGGATGAAATCATGAAAATTTTGCACAACAATGTGTGAGAATAAAGCGGATTTATTCTTTAATCCAAATGATATAAAAATATATGCAAAGATTCCCCATTCAGTGGTGAAGGTAGTATTCTTTTTATCTTCCCATGCAATGTGCACCTGATGATAGCCTGAGAACCCATCAGTGAAGGAGTAAATCTCACACCCTATGACACCCTCAAGAATTTATTCTCTGAATGGTGTAGGAAAAGGAATTGTAACACATGATGCATTAAATTACCTATAATCTACATAGATCTTGATCTTCCCATCCTTCTTGATGACAATACCCATAGGGCTAACCCACTCAGACTCCTCAATTGGTTCAATGATTCCAAACTCTAGCATCTTATATATCTCTTCTTTCACTTTCACATGCAGGTTCAGATTCATCTTGTAAGGCCTCTTTCGGACCAGATGCACACCTTCTTTCAACTTAATCTTCATCTCTCCCAATGAGGGGTATACTCCCTTCAACTCATGATATCCTCGTGGGAATAATTCCTGGAATTCGTGCAAGAGTTCAATGATCTTTTTTACCTCTTTTTCTAACTAGTAATCTCTAATGATAGCTTCCTTAGGTACATCTTCAGTGTCGATACTAACATTTTTTTTTTCATAGGGCATGGTACATGCGTGCCTTTTCATCTGTAGTTTCCATTACTTCAAGCACACCTTCTATATGACTAATTTCTAAATTATTCACCTCTTCATCATCAATTAGGTATACTAACTTCCCTTTCTCTTTTTCTTTCCAGAAACAACTCATTTGCATCTCGTCTGTCTCCAGTGTATCTATGCATGTTTCATAATCAGGTTCTCCAAGCAACTGAAGCATGATATATTCTACTTTTTCACTCTCCCCTAATGTGATGTGCCTCATTATAAAAAAATCCTCATGGACCAAATTATAAAATTAATCAAAAGTGTGAACTATACCTTCATTCATATCTCATCATCTTACAGTATCCTACTTGAGCTCAACATGCACATACCATGCTCGTGTACAACCGCGTAAAGTGGAATGGAACCAGTGTACCCTCAAAGATGGTGGTAAAGCTTCCTGACCTTGTGACCATTTTCTCTCATAGTTATGAATGTGTACCAAAGTAGGGGTCTTCCCATCATTCTCATGTATAAGTGTAAGTACATTATTCTAAGTGAACCTTATTGAAAATGTGATTATTTCTTATCACTATCCAAACAATTTATCTTTGTGTGTCACCCACCAACGCATTGTTGTTCCACGTGACATATCAACCAGCATGTTCCTTCGATCACCTTCATTCTTCCATTGTTCTTCCATGGCGTGCAAGAAAGATTCAAGATATTCTTCACCAGTATACCTAGGTAACTACGGTTTTCCAAAGTGTCTAACTATGTGCAACCTGATCATTCTGTTTACTCTCTCCTTCATCTCATGCCCAACCATTTCATATGTGCAATTGGCCCAGTTATCACAAGCAACACTTTTGGTGTTGCTGGCTGACTGTGCATATTTCCACTAAAGAACACCCTCCTTAGAGGGTTCAACATTCTCAGGATCATGCACTATGCATGCATAAATCCTATTCAACTCTACTTCAATTGTGGGATCAATATAAGGTGTAACCTTTTAAATCATCTAGGGGTATGATCATGTGCTCATCCTTGCTCTCAAAACTAATATATCTCTTGTTGAAACGTAGGTCAACATTATTCACATAACACCAAGGAAATCCAAGTAGTGCTGGAAAATTATCTGCTTTAGCCAATTCCAATACTTCAAAATATCTAATAAACTTGGCTTCTTAAATGGTAATATAAGAATTCTTAAAAACCCCAATAGGAAGAGATCTATTCTTGTTTTCCATGTACATTAGAAGATGGCTGCAATGGTGGTCTTCCCATCTAATTCCATGCATCCAAAGTCAGAACATTCACTTTAGCGCATGTGTCAATAAATTTTTTTACTCACCAGCCAACCATCAATCACGCCATGCAAAGTGATTTCTTTTTCATACTCATGGTTATGTGGTGGGAAATTCCCATGAAGTATCTGACACTCATGCTCAAATCCTGCATGCGGTACATTCTTACGTAGCCACTCTCCTAATAGTGTGATGATATTCTCCTGCAAAAAAAATTTACATACCTCTTTCAGGTCATCTACATCCTTCTGTGGAAGTTCAATATTTTTTGCATGTTTTCTCTCACGCACTTTCTCCTTCAAGAACTGGATATCATCTAGTAGCTCTCTGATTACTCTCATAGTATCTTGATATACTTACTTATAATGAGAAGCATCCAAATACTTGGCATGCCTAATTTATTCTCTCCTAATGAGTGGTTTGGACTTAAGAGGCTCGTGCACATGTGCTTCTTCTGCACATGTTATGACCAACAAGGGTTGTAACTCAGGATCAAGAACCTTATTTGGCATCAATTGATCAATCTTCATGCATTACACAATGACCATCCATATACCATTTTCCTTCTTTTTTTTCTTACACATGTGATCGTAAAGGTCAGGATAGTCCTCAACCTTACGTTTTTTTTCCACAATATGCACATGCCAGATTCTTGAGACATTGTTATTGGTAATGATTAGGGGATCTAAATGTGTAACAAGTTCTATATGTAAATATACCTCTACCACCATGACCTCTACTCCTATATCCTCCATGAAATTCACCTCCTCTATTGTTACATTCTTTAGTATGATGGGTTTCTTATACCTTAGAGCTACTTACCACTGTGGTTTTTCATAATCCAGTCTCACATGCCTCATGAATTTGGTCTATCAGCGGACAATATTTCATATCGTGAGTGTGCACATCACAAATATTATAGTACATAGATACATTATTCATCGCCAAACACTGCAAGAGAGGGAAGTTATAGACATCATGATTCTCATGGAAAATCTCACAAGAATGTAACAATGTGTGTACCATCCTACGCGGACAGCTATCCTTCATATGTCCCTCAACTTCACATTCAGTACACCATATACCACTGCGCATTTCATGTGTTGAATTAGCAAAAAAAAAGTTCTAACTTCTTAGCCATAGTCATTATATGTGCTTCTAAAAATGGACTTACTCCAATATCAGCACTCCCAGTCACTTCTACGTGCAGATTTTCTTCTAATGCCTCACATGGGTCTGCATATGTCTAATGAGATAAATACATTTGGAATGGAGTCAGAAATCCTCCAACAAACCACTGTGCATTCTGACTTGGGTGGATATCATAAGATAATTTGGACAATAGAGTCTTAAAACGCACGTCATATTCTCTCACACTTTCTGACAAACCCTGTTGGATATCCTCGAGTGCATTGATGCTCTATTACTCAAACTCCAAGATCTGAAACTCGACAAATAATGTTGAACACAAAGCATCATAATCCACTATGGTCTAATGTGGATCATACTTTTGGTACCAATTTTGAGTGCGTACTTGAATTGTGGTGGAAAATTGACTTGCATTTCTATCAGGAATTGTGATTCCTTTGGGTGTGTCATAACAGTTCACACTTTTGCATGTGCTCAGTAGTATCCTCTACAACCTTATACTCTGATAAGTAGACAAACATATCAAAATAAACTTGAGGTGTCTATTGTGGTGGTTAAGGTGGTGCCTACAGAGACTAATTCAGTGGTGGTTTCTCTGGAGGTAGACCCTACCTTGGATTAGGACCAGACCTAAATCTTAAACCTCCACCTAGATTTCCTCCTTGCGGTGGTTGTCCTGATCCTCTTGAGACCCTCACCCCTTTTGTTGTGGGTTGCGGCCTAGTTTATGAACTTCACTATGTCTCAGTTGTAGTACTAAATTAGACACCCACTATCTATTTTGTCACAACATCTATATACACTTCTTCCAATGGTCTGCACACCAATACTTTTCCTTGATGACACGAATGTGAATAATCCTCCCATAGTACTTCCAAAAACTGGTGCTTGTTGTGCTACCATGGGCACATGTACCTAGTCTAATGTACTTCCTGAGTTACCACAAAATTATATATAATTATATCTATATGCTTACCTTCAATATTATTCCCTTCAACAATTGCCTCTGGATATGGAACACTTTGCGTAAGGGCTAGATGGCCAAGATGGTTTATATGTGTGCCTGCAGTCCTCATTCTTTCTTCTGACGTGCTCTCATACAAATCCAATGGGGTATCCCTATTACGCTTCCCCAAAGTCATGAGGACATGATGCTAGATCTCCTCATCTTACACGAGTATCTCAAAACCTTCGCAAGCCATCATTATTCTCGATTGCAGTGCTGCTTCAATTTCCCTCTCTCACGCTTCATTATACTTGAGTTGTCTCTTTCCCCTTTTCCTTTCTTTCACCAAGGTTGTCATCCTTTGCCACACCTTCTCTCTCCCCTATGTGTGATGGGGATTTAGCTAGCCATAGGTAATATTTCTAACCCTAGTTATATCATCAATATCTTAATAGCTAAGGGTAATCGCGCGCAAATAGGATGCTTCTGGGTTCGTGCAAAAAATTGAACTCCGCTTCCTTAGGGAAATAATGCATCAAAATTGTGTACTCCAATGTATAATTGTGCAACACTCCTGCAAACCATATATCTACATCTCTAGTCTAATCCTCATCTAAATCAAAGAGAGTCTAATAATCTTCTTGTGTCCAAAATATCGCTCTAGGGTAGTAAATTTTGTTTGATGGATAATTTTCCAACCACTTGTATAATTGTACTGGGAAGAAATTGAAGAATATCTCGTATGAATAGTCATATACATTCTCCTTCACCCACTTGTGTGTATTAAATCCTAGTCTAGTGTTATACCTCTATCCAAACTTATCTTGGCCTTCTTCTTCCTAACTTTCAATACTCTCCAAATACTGTTGATATGACATCTCCATACAATATCCTGGTAGAAAAATTGAAAAGAGGTACCGGAAATGGAACCAAAATTTAGTTTTTTATTTTCACATGCAGGCTATGAACATTGGTGCCTCATTCAAACACATTTGAATTCTCATCTAAAGCATATGTAGCTACCAGGTCCCTCCATTTTATGTTTGACAGGAAGTAAGCATGCATAATCATCATGTTAATAACCAAAAAACCACTGATGCACAAATAACCATTAAAATTGTGTCATTTTGAGAACACATATAATAAGGAAGACGATTAATCTAAACAATAACCAAGATCAATTAAATCATTAAAACACCATATTCAGACATATCAACAACCATTATCTAACCAGAGTTATCCGTTAGAGATCATAAGAAAATACATAATATGGAAGTTGAATACAAAACACTCGTTACAAAAGTGCACAAGACCAACACCCTTAGATCTGTATCAAGACAAAATACTTGTTCTACACTCTAAATCTCCAACCTATGATGATGTTAGGAAATTTGTGTTAGTGCTCCATATATTTATGTATTGGTAAATAATAATTGTGTGAGTAATTATTATCATGTAATTGTGAGTTAGTAATTATTTGTTATTTTAAAACAACTAATAACAAATATGGTTGAGTGAGTTTCAACAACTCACATAGTATTAGTTTGTGGGAAAAATGGTTTCCTATTTTATAGGAAATCAGCTCCCTATATAAATGTATTATTTGAATGATAAAAATTAGTAGAAATTTTTGTGTTAAAATCAATTAAATTCGTGTTAAGATTTGCACATGTTTTTTCATCTAGTATTAAAGTGATTCATGGATGAGTGAATTGATAGGGGAAATTGTAGTGTTTGATATTTTACTGAGATATGTAGAAAATTATTATTTCAATTTAGCGTAATGATTTTTTAGAATAAGTTTAGTTTATTTTTTATTATGTGTATTAAAGACTCGATATAGTACAGATCAACAGAGGATCTGTCTTTAATTTCTCCAATGAAATTGAAGTTTAAGCATTTGATCTGAGATAGTGTTTTAACTTGTGATAGCCTTTATCTCAAATATTTAAATTCCCAACTGTATGTTTGATTTTTTTTATAGTGTACAAGCAAGCTCGACAGTTTGGCATTATAGGTTTCTTTTTTGACTTATCACGAAAATGATCAAGTTTTTATCTACCTGATCTCGGACCCCTATAGGCTTTAAATATTTACCAACAAGTTACTCCTTTTAAGCAATCAATTTAAAACTAATGCAATAATGTAATGACAACTCAAGC
Organism: Taxus chinensis; assembly: GCA_019776745.2. NCBI lineage: Eukaryota > Viridiplantae > Streptophyta > Pinopsida > Cupressales > Taxaceae > Taxus > Taxus chinensis. Next base: position 906,288,416 of record CM034149.1, on the reverse strand, counting down.
ATTGATTGATTACGGAGTTTGGTAATATCCTACATCTCTAGGTTCTTGTCAAACCGTTCCACTAGAAAAAAATTGTAAGTACAATGTTATTTCTTACAATAAAATCTAATGGAATTTTCACTTGCATAATAGTATGTTAGTCCTTCGAAGAACTTCCAATGATTAATCGAATCGTTCTCCACCTTCCTGATGCAAAACCTCCTTCGGAACTCGATCAACCTTCTCAACACTTACATGCGTCCTTCGGCACTCCAGTCGATACTCCATATGTTGCAAGTGAAAAATATTATGGCTCAATGGGTCTATTGGCTAGTTTGCAATACTCCTAATCACACATATTTCATCTACTATTGCCTCAACATAATACGCCAATAAATAATATTTTCCTATAGTAATTTTAGGATTTTAATATAGTTCACAAAACTATATTAAAATTACCCTAATACTATTTCTCCCAAATCCCACAATTAAACTTAATAAATAATAAGCTTCGGTGTCCCTTTATAATAAAGATGGGTACCCTATTTATATTAAAATAGGGCCTTCAAATTAATGCTCCATATTTTATCTATATGCTATTATAATCCTAACTGTAGCATAGGGGGAGTAGAATCCATATGTAGGTGGATTAAATCCCACATTGATTGGGATTATGGTTTTGATAAGGTTTTTTAAAAACCTTACCCATCCTCCATTCACGTGGAACCTTCCATGCATGGACCTTTTCCCCACCATTTATCCACCGAGTGGAACTTAGCATATATATGGGGATTTGGCATATTTACATGGTTGAGTTATTTGAAGTGGTGGTCGCTATGTTTAATGTGACCATTGTGTGGGCCAAGTGGTTGACAAGTTGTTCGTGCCACTACATTGCGAGTTAGAGGTAAATGGGATAATATAGACCCCATGCAATATAGATGAACCTGATTACTATGGATAGCTCGCTGAGCTAAAATGTAACTCAATCCTTGCATGAATTGAGCTAATAACTCGATGTCTATCCTTGATAGGAAAATTGATTGTTGTGGCAAGCCACATGGTGGCTTGAGGGCCCACCACGTCAGCAATAATAAATTAGTTCTCACAGTGGCTGGGCTCCCCTCCATAACAAAAGTTGAGCCTCTAGCTCCCACGAGTTATATCATTTTACAATCGTCGAAGACCGGCGGTGAAAACCTCTCTAATTTTACCAATTCCCTTTTACCACGTGTCACAGTGTTATTGGTCCACTATTGACTAGAGTTGAATTTCTCGTTGACTGAACTTTGACCGAACATAACTAGGGCTCCCAATGTTTGTTTTTCACATTCTCATAGTCGATGGAAAGATCTTGAAAAGATATTTTTCACTGACACAATTTAGAAAGGTTTAGGGAACTTTTGATATAAAAAATGATCCCCTGATGACACCTCCCCCAATAGGAAAGGATTTTTTCCCAAAAATCTTATATTAGAACATTTTGTCATCTTGTCCTGAATCTAGAAACTCTGTTGCCACCTTGGAAGTACTATTGTAGTAGATCCTTTGGTTTTTTTCTCTGTAACCTTCTCACTTCTAAAACTCTGTTCTGATCCTGAACCTGTGGGTTATGGGCCCATGACACTTCTATTGCACCACTCTAATATCTGAAGAAGACCTCTATGCCTCTGCGGTGCAGTGCTAGGCTTCCAGATATCTGACAATAAGGATCGTATTTGACTCTATAACATAGTTCTTGTCTTCAAGTTGATTCCACATAATCCAAACTAGTTCGAAGGAACTCCATGCTACTTAAAGCTGTGATTGATCTGATGTCGATGATGGATAATGACTTGACAAGTACCATCCTGCTACAAGGTCATAAGAGACTCTACACATAATGAAGTTGTGACCTGATGTCACATCCATTTTCTAGACTTCAATGCCTCTAATGTATGATGCTAAGCCTCTTTCAATACCTCAAGCCTTCAATACATGATGTTAGTCTAATGATCAACTACCATTATGTTGCACGGTCATAATGCCTCTACACAAAACAATGATCTGAGCTGATTTTTCAAGAGCTAAAAAATGGTGACGCCAACCCCACTGTACAGTTACTGCCTCTACGCAGCATAAAGCCTCTTGTTGACGATGACTATCAAATACCACTTTGCTGCATGGTCACAATGCCTCTACACAAAATTAATTTCCGACTTGTTTTTAGATGCCAATGATGTTCAGCTACCATTCTGTTGCATGCTCATAATTCCTCTACGTAGAATGAGAGTTTCCATTTAACACTTGTGAGCTCAAATATTTTCACAAATGGCTAACCAATATCCAAACACATAGATATGAGTATCCAACTGTAACAGTCACTCAAACATTTGATTAGGAGATATGTGCCCTTAAAAGGGTCTTTTTACAACTTTTAAATACAAGTGTAGGGAAAACATTTCCTAATAGATCATGTAAAACTAGTTGTAAACATGATCCATTTTTAGAGTCTTTGTATAATAAGTTTAAATACCAATTTATAGGAAAATAACTTCACATGATAAACCTATCGCAAAAATTTCTCCTAGTCGGTGGCTTATGTACTTGGTCTTCTCCACTACAATGTAATTGTGGTTTGACCTCATTTGTCTCTTTTCTACTAGACAAATAACTCAACAAGGACCAAAAAATACTACATCTCTTGGTATTAGAAATTTACCGAAATAATTGTCCTCTAAGGGGTCTTACTAATACAAGTATAAAAGAGTACAAACATTTCCCAAAATTAGGTCTTTGACTAATGTGCCCAGATTGGTTAGATGTATAAAAAAATTGACCACACAGGGGATCTTATTCATACCTTCTACCTAACATAAAATTTTTATGGTTTTATTACAATAAGAGTAACAAATAATGCTAAAAAAAAAAAAAAATTAGCTAAACAAAGCCAACTTTATTTGCACCTTATATTTCTTGCCAAATGTAAAATCCTTGGTGTTTATATAGGATACCTCAATAGGTGTCCTATAGATCCTTGAGTTCTCTCTCCTATACATACAGGATCCTCATGGTCTGATGGAATGTACATGACGTTAGTGTTAGGATCTGGTTGATCAACAAGGACATATGAGCTCGACTCTGCACTAGGATCTGCATGATCCCCTAGTACATATGAGTCTGAAGGCTCACTTTCTTTGCCTTGTGCAAGACAAACAACATGTCCCTATCATGAACTCGATCCTCTAGCTATGTTCAATGTGAAGCTCCACTCCGATCTTGTCGTCAGTCATATAAACTTGATGAGCAGTCAGGTAGAAGTTTCCTAATACCAATTCGTCCATCTCTAAAGGGATGATGTTGAAAGTGATATTGTCGGAAACCCATCTCCAACCTATGAATCTCAGAATGTAATAACTGGTAGACAATCCATGTAGAGTACCATCTTTTGTACCAATTGTCTTGGTACAAGGAAGTAGTTTTATGAGAATTCCTAGTCGGTGCACCAAATTGACAGTCATGTATCCTACTCTGATAGTCCAATCAAAAATAAGAGTGACTAAATCTCGTTGTGTAGCAACCAGAATCCACTATCTCGAGGCACTCACATGTCGCAACATAATTTATGGACATTGCACTAGTTCTCTTCATGCCGATGGTGCCACTAAATGGCTGGTGTTGGGTCCTACAATAGCCTTTCCTTTCTTCTACATCCACTTAGGCCTCCTGTCTAGATACAATTTTAAGCATTTTTTTGGTGTTGTGCCCTTTTCCAAAATGACGACACATGAGCGACTCTGGTGAAGGTTTCTATACGATGGAAAAGTGACAAGCGAGCATGGGAATGGGGATGGAATATATGTGGGGTATGGGTAAACTAGTTAGGAAATCTTATATCTTCGACACACACTAATGGAATCTGTGAATCTAAGGAAAAGAAGGCCCTCCTAACCTTGAACTGGCGTGATAGATCGGTCGGCGAGGATGACTTCTCGAAGGCTCCAATCAATATCGAGCTCTGGCGTGATTCGATCTATAGGTTGTGGTATACGGGGAAAATGACTTGGGATTGTTTCGTGTATATCTCCAGATAGGGTCATAGGATGGATGATGGATATGGTGGATTCTACAGGTGATTCTCTGGTCTAGTCCAGAAATCCTTAGCTTCGTTAGCTACTATATCCAACAGGGATAACTATGTGATGATGACAGGTGGAAGTGGAGTGGATCTAAATACTAATGTGTGTAAGCCAGCATCAATGTCGGATTGACCTGTGGACTCGTTGGGTTGTGGGATTTGTGGATCACAACCGTAGATTCGTGGTTGTTGTGGACCTGCTATGGTCATGTGCAGAATCAGTCCCTAATCCCTAGTATCCAATAGTCGTATGCCTTTTCGGCCTCTATGTTTAGAACCACAAGTTGTGCAACCTTCTCAGAGTACCTTACAGGTGTTCTGGCAATCTGAATTCTTAAGCTAGTGTCTATGTCAGTGAGAATGTCTCCTGCGTCTGGCTGTGGGACCAAAGGGTCACAACCGAATGTTTTCTCTCTTTCAAGCCCTTCTACAGTCATGTGGATTTTTATCTAGGGTAATCTGTAGTTTGGCTGGTTTGACCAGAATGTGTGTGCTTGGTCATCTTCTATGTTTAACCCTCTTAACTGTGAGCTGATCTGTTGTAAGTCTGTTGTTGTTCGGAAGACTTGGATTCTAAGATTCTGATCTATATCAGTTATTGCTGTAACAAGATTGGGTTGAGGCACGATTGGTTTGAATACATATTCTCTGGGCTCTCTAGGTCCCGTGATTGTCATGCAAAAGGAAATGATATAAATCTAACTAATGACAGAATAAATTGACTACGCAAGATATATCTATGTATATTCCTAAATCTGATTTTATTGATAAACTACTAAATAGAATTTAAAAGAGAAATTATCTAATATATCTAGAAATTGACAGCTAAACTAATAACGAAATTAAAACAAACAAAGCAGCTGAGTATAGCTACTTGTCTGTGCAGTTGTGAATCTATTCTAAATAACCAGGTAACTGATCTAATCTATTTGAAAGACTCTTGATCCTACCTCAGAAGTGAGGAGTGAATCATAGTTTCTCAGAAACTATCAATCCCCACAGCTTCCCTGGCAATATCGAAAGTGAGATTAACTGAAATGAAATGATTGACTACTTTATTTGATATGTTTTAACTAGAACTTTGAAAGCTTGAACCTGGATTTTGCAGAACAGTGGTGAATCCTGGTTGTGTGTGGCTTTGTCCCCTCAATATGATCTCCTCGTTCTTTTGTGCTCACGTGAATCTAGAAAAGCATGTGATGTTAGCATCAACAAAAGTTGGTATCGAGATAACGACAGCTTAGGATGTAGACTGAATACAATGCGAGTAGGAGAGGGATAGCGCAAGAGAACAGAGCTTGGCTTATGTAATTCCTAGTGGGATTTATTGCGAGTCATACAACATAAAACATCTAGAACCTGAAACTATCCTGCTTGACGAACAAGACCTGCAACTTTAATGGCTTCCTACTGAAAATCAAACTATCCTACTTCCAATTGATTGGATGAAATAGTAACAGCACTAGCACAAGAAGATTATGTGGCTTCCTAACAGCTAAACAACACTAACCATGCATGCAACAAATGAAACTATGAATCCTAAGCAAAAATTGAAAGGCTAAGCTATTGAAATGAGAAATTCAGAGGCAAATTTGAGGGGCCATTTGCTTGAGCACAAGCCAGCTATTTATAGAATCCCATTTACCCAAAGGTGAAAACCAATTTGATCTCTTAAACCATAAACAATGCCAAAACACTATTCCAGGGAACCAGAATCATAAATACAAGCAAAGGCGGTGAAAAAAGCTGGTAAACGTTGATTTTTACGTGAGTCGCGATAAAAGAAACATTCTGGAAAAATGCGTGCAGGACCGCCGCCCTGAGCAGGGCGACGGTTACAGGACCGCCGCCCTGCCTAGGTGGTGGTCACGAGACCACCGCCCAGGTAGGGCTGGTTTCGTTAATGAAGACCGAAAGGCAAAGGAAAAGAGAGGGAAGGAAAAATCAAAGCACGCAGGGCTAAATGGGGCATGTGGGATGTTAACGCATACTTGGAGAGCTTTTCCGGATCCTGAACACCTTGCGAGGAGACCTGTATCATCATTGGGGCATGTGTAACGTTGTTCTGGTGGTGCAGTACCCTACAATTTTGGGTACGTACATATTGCCCCCTCAGAGAAGCATTTTAGCCATGAAGAGGCATAAAATGGTGGGTCTGAGTATGGCGGTCCCGAAATGGGAAGTTAGAAGTTATACCTGATACGTCCGTGTGTCGAAATGATGCCATCCAAAATTCCTGCCACCTGCAAAATGAAAAGAGGACTCAAGTGCAGATAGACAAAATAGATCAAAGAATAAATACTAAAATATTATGAAATGAGGACGTACCATTTGTGCGGGGATAAGAACTTACCTCCGTCGGCACTCCAAACCTGTGAAAAGGGGCATTCAAAACAAGTCAGGTTGCTATATATGTAAAAGTGGGCCCATTTTCCTATTCATTTGCGTGTGTTGATTTGGTTGATTTTGAGCTCTGGGACCCATGGTGATGGTTTCTGATGAGAGTATAGTCAAAATGTTCGGGACGAGATCGTGATCATGCCTCCACGAGTGGAACACCGACCCGCGAGATCACAGGTTAGTTTTTCTTGATTTACCATTTTTGTCCCCAGAATGTTAAAATGGTGAAATCTTTGTCATGGGGGGATTATTTTCAAAAATGTCAGTTTTAATAGGGTCACTTAGGGGGGGGTGCCTACTGGGTAGGCTTTGTTTGAGTCAAAATGGTCTTTATTTTACGTTTTTAGCCATTTTTAGGGCACATGACTCACGTGGGATTTCGGGACACGACCGCCGCCCTAAGCAGGCGGTGGTTACATGACCACTGCCCTGATCAGGGCGGTGGTTACAAGACCGCCGCCTTTAAGGTGGTGATTACGGAACCACCGCCCTGCTCAGGGTGGCGGTCCTTCACAGAATGCACAAACAATACTTATTTGAAGTTATTTTTGCATTTTTAGCATTCTTATATGTTTTCATGATTTTTCTAATGTCATTTGAATACTAACTTACTCCTTTTTGTGTGTTTTGGGTGTATGCAGGCGAAGGAGGAGTATATTAGATGGAGCCGAGAGAGAGAGTGTGATTGGCTTCCAGCAGTATTGGATGCCCTTTCTTAGGATGAGCAGGACACACTTCAGAGGGCCGGTATATTGCGCATATCACGGGTCCCGCATGTTGCACCTTCTAGTCACATACTTTGTGACTTATTTTCATATTGGGATGCTGATCGGAACACTTTCTGATTACCAGGAGTCAGGGGTGAGTGGACCATTACTTTGGAGGATGTTTACCGCATCCTGGGGGTCCCGATCATCAGGAGACGGCTCACACTTGAGACAGCAGGATCACGGGCTCAGATAGCACAGTGGGCCTCATATATGGGAGACGCAGTTATCTCCACTGGTTCGAAGAAGGGGGTGAGGGTCCGATCTATTCCTAGCCTGCCTATCCCCTTGATTCACCAGGCCATCATGGGGATCCTTGCCTCGAGATTGATCGGGGACAAGGGAGGAGACACTTTACTGTACTGTTGGTCCCCCATTGTTACACAGATTGAGGGACATGGCCAGATTTACGCCTGGGGGGCCGACATTCTTGGGACTACCTATCATGATTTGTACCGGGTAGTTCATTTACAGGGGTAGTCATTGAGCCATCTGACCCTGGTTATGAGCTGGGTCTATGAGTGTTTCATCCCCTATGGGAGAGGTGTAGAGGTGGCAGATCCCGGAGCTATGAGGGCAGCCAGATGGACAGACATGTCAGTGCTCAGAGCACCTCACCAGCTAGTCGCCTCCTTGACCACTGATGACATGGAGGCCACACCTTATCAGGCCATGGCAGGTTTATGGGGTGAGGAGGCTCTTACTTTGATCTCTTGCTCCACCATAGGGCAACTTGTGGACAGGATGGGGAGGGTGGAGATACATCCATTTGGTCGAGTGCCCCAGCAGTTTGGCCTTCCTTATGTGGGTATGCTTCCCCCAGTAGTGCCAGTATATAGATCGGTCTGAGAGGCTAGAGGAGGTCCTAGAGGTCGGGGTTGGACAGTTGTTACTCCTGGTGTCCCCATTGCAGCTAGGAGGGTAGTACGCGCTCGAGGGAGAGCCGGTGCTCCTCAGGCACCCTTACTTCAGATTACTGCCGGTCCCGCCCACAGCAGTGATGACCCCATTGACATAGACTCTGAGTCCGAGGAGTTCACAGGGGGAGAGACGGAGGAGGAGACCGAGGCTGAGGTCAGTGAGTCAGGCGGAGAGGAGGATAGTGATCCTGAGTGGCATGATACTCAGGATATCTTACAGGCAGAGAGGGCGGAGCAGAGTGCGGAGAGGGTGACCTTAGTCTTCAGAGGAGCCACTTTCTCAGGGCTTGGGCGGAGAGGATGAGTCCATAGTAGGACGTTATGTGGCCCCAGGCACAGGAGGAGTGCATCAGTCAGTGGTGGCATCTGTGGCAGGTGCTAACCCTAGGGATCCATCTTGGAGGCCCGGAGATCCGAGTGAGTTATCATCCTTCTCCTTAAAGTTTGTTTAGGATTGCCTTAGTTGTTATCTCTCCTTTTGTTTACTTTTGTTTTTATCTTTTGAGTATTTCTAATTTGTTTTCTCCTTTGCTTGCAGAGACTGCTGACGAGTGGCGAGACCTGATTCACCGGGTATGCACCGATACCCTGATGATCCCCATGGAGAAGACCCGTGCGGAGCTATCCATGGATGCAGGGGAGCCTTCAGCAGCCGGTAGGCATACCAACATTTTTTCCCCTGTCTGGCATGTGGCCAGGATGGTGTCTACCCTCCGTACCGAGTTGGTAGGATACAGGACAACAGAGCACCTGATGAGGAGTCACTCTCATGGCGAGACCGCAGCTGCTCCTCGGGATCGTGAGCCCTCCGTGCACTCAGAGCGCTGGCGTAGCCGGAGTCCTAGACATGGGCGTGCACCTTCAGAGGGATCTCATAGGGGTTGAGAGGCCACTTGGCTCTCGTAGATTATTTATATGATGTATTTTGTATTTCCCGGGCTCTTTGAGCATTTTGACCATGCTTAGCGCATGATGGCATTGTACAGGAAACTTGATTATATATATATATATATATATATATATTTTTTGGATCAGACTCTTGGTATCAATGTTCTTGTGATTCATTTCCACATGTAAACTATGATGTTTGTTTTTATATGCTTTTCAGAATGTATGCAATGGAGAACAAATGATACAAATGCTTTCTTTCTTTTTGTATTTCGTGATGCTGATATATGATAATGTAGACACAATGTGATCTTGAACTTTAGTTTCTATAAGCAATTTTTGGTACTTCATATTTGTTTTGACAAAATGAGATGATAAACCGGTATGATGAGCAGATGAACTTGCCCCACTCCTATCTCCATGCAACTAGTAAGATGCGAGGGCTCATCACCGAGAGCTAGAAAGGGCACAAGTTATGAAATTTGTTGAATGGTAGTGATGAGAGATAGACAAAGATTTGGTGGAACCAAATTAGGATGCTACAAACCTACTCTACTCAAGTGACTCCATAGTTTAGAATGCTACTTGCTTTGCGGTTTATCTAGACTTAGATCCGTAGATGGCCACATGGTAGACAAAATCTGGTTTTTGGGGTTTTGAGCTCTCTTGGAATTTTGGACATCTGATTCATTTGTTTTTGACTCAAGATTTCAAAGGTTTATTTGAATTGTTTTCTTGTGACCTTCAACATTTATTTGTCAAGAGGACCCCCTACACCTTGCCCCATGCTACTAGTAAGAAGCGTGGGTTTATCACCATGGAAAAGGTACAGGCGAGTAAGGGCATTCCCATCCTTTCCCAACCCTACGTCACTAGTAAGAGATGCAAGCTCATCACCGAAGGTTGGTAGGGCAAGGAAATGTGTAAAATAAAATTTTCTGTTTGATCTATGTTTGACTTATATATTTGAGCAAAATGTCAGTATGTTCTTATTTCCAAAGAGATATGCGTACGGGATAGATGTGACACTATGAAGCTTCTAGAACAGACCATAGGCAAGACACCTATCCTAGGAAGAAACCAAAAGTGAGAACAAGCATGCAGACCTTGGTATGGTTACCGTTAAGACTTTGTCATATCTAGCTTTATATGGATGAAATAATTCTAGAAATGGTGATGATGTTATGAAAATGAAGAAGTATGATTGGAATGCTAATGCCAATACCATCAGAAGTTTGTAATGAATTTCTTTGAGAATAAGTTCCTTGATCACAAAATTGTATGAAACAAGTGGACAAAATGAACCTAACTACATGAAGATGCAATGTAGATATAATTATACAAATAGTGTTGGTCGCTTATGCATAGAATCGTTTAAGGTGTAGGGAATTGACAGTTTCACCAAATTCCTCACCTTCTAGTGTACATAAGAGATATGCACCATTTCCATAGTCTTTTGTGACTCGGTATGGGCCCAACCATTTGGGCCGGAATTTCCTTCCTTCGCCGGTCTTTTTATCAATCCGGTTGTCTAGTCTTAGAACTAGATCTCCTTCATATATATCTCGTTCATAGACCTTTTTATTATACTGCCGGCACATCCGGTCAGCATAGACTCTATGCCACTGTTCAACATCTAACCTGGCCTCATCTAGGCTTTCTAGTTGGGAGAGACGTGCTTCTCTATAAGCGTCTTCATCCAGAATCCCTTGTAATGAGATGCGGAGACTGGGTATTTCAACCTCAAGTGGGAGAACTGCTTCTGCTCTGAATACCAGCGAGAAAGGAGTTGCTCCTGTTGGTGTTCTTATTGAGGTTCGGTGGGCCCACAAGGCTGGGTATAACTTTAAATGCCAATCTCATTTATTTTCTTTTACCGTTTTAAGGAGAATAACTTTCAATGTTTTGTTTGTTGCTTCAGCCTGTCCATTGGCTTGAGGGTAATACAGGGAGGCTGTATGATGGCTTATTTTAAATTTATTGCATAATTCACGAACCTCGTCATTCTTAAAAGAAGTCCCATTATCTGAGATAATGATTTGTGGGACACCGTACCTGTAAATGATCTGGTTCAAAATGAACTTGGCGATCACGGAACCTGGTACAGTGGTGAGAGGCATAGCCTCTACCCATTTGGTAAAATACTCGGTGGCCGTGATTATGAAGTTATGGCCATCTGTTGATGAGGGAGAGAATTTCCCTATCAAATCTAGGCCCCATGTAGAAAAGGGCCATGGAGTTGCGATTGGTTGTAGAGCTTGTGCCGGCATGTGAATCTCGTGGGAAAATTCTTGGCATTTATGACACTTGTGTACAAACTCTACTGCATCGTGCTCTAGAGTGGGCCAGAAATAGCCCATCTGATGTATTTTGTGAGTGGTGGCGTGACCACCGAAGTGGCCTCCACATATTCCACTATGAGATTCATGGAGAATCTTCTTGGATTCTTCTGTGTCAACACACCTTAGAAGCATTCCATCGAAAGCCTTACGATAGAGCACTTGTTCTATAATAACGTATTTAGCCATGATAATGCGTAACCACCTTCTTTGTTGTGGTGTAGCACCTTCTGGGTATGCATGGCCCATGATATAATTAATGATATCAGTATACCATGGACATTCAGAGATGGGAGGTCTAGTTTCGACGTAGTATATGCATTCATCGGGAAAGTCCAGATCTACTAGATCACCTCCGTCTAACGGGTTATCAGCTAACCAATCCGCAATGATTTGTCCCTTAATAGACTTCTGATTTACAAATGTTAATTCGAATTCACCCATTAAGGTTATAAAGCATCCAGCCTTTTTAGACAAGGACCCTTGCGTGAGGAAGGTTCGTAAATGGTCTGTTTTTACAATGACCCTTGTTTCTTGATTTAGCATGTAATGTCTTAAACGTTTGGTTGCGAAGACTATGGCGAGGCATTCTCACTTCTACTTGCGTATAACGTGTCTCATAATCGAGTAAAGTTCGGCTAATAAAATAGATCACACATTCTCTCTTGTCATCATCTTCTTGAGCCAGCATGTAGGCTAGCGAGACATTGGTAGCTCGCGAATATAAGATTAAAGGGTGGTCTGGCTTAGGAGGCATTAGCGTAGGTGGTGACAACAAGAAATGCTTAACTGCTTCAAAAGCCTCATTGCAGTCTTCGGTCCAATCGATACTGTACTCTTTCTTGAGTAGATTGTTGATTGGATGAATGGCAAAGCTTAAATCTGGGATGAATCTTCGGATTGCACCGAGTCTCCCAAGAAATGACCTGATTCCAGATTCATCCGACGGTGGGATCATTTCAAGAACAGCACAGATTTTAGCTGGGTCTACATCGATCCCTCATGACGATATAATGTAACCTAGGAGCTTCCCTCCTGTCACACCAAATACGCATTTTTCTGGGTTTAGTGTGACTCCGTATTCTATCAAACGTGAAAGAATGATGCGGAGCACTTTCGGGTGATCACATCGCTTCCTGGCTTTGGCCAACAAGTCATCTACGTAGGATTCCATGATTTTGTGAATAAGATCATGAAATATGTATGTCATTGCCCGCTGGTATGTAGCGCCAGCATTCTTGAGACCGAATGGCATAACAGCGTAGCAATAGGTTCCCCAAGGAGTTATAAACGTGGTTTTGGCTTGGTCTTGTTCGGATATTCTGATTTGATTGTATCCTGAGAATCCATCCATGAGAGACAAAAGCTCAAACCCAGCCGTTGCGTCAACGATGACGTCAATGGATGGTAATGGGAAGTCATCCTTGGGGCATGCTTTGTTAATGTCTCAGAAATCTATGCAAATGCGTATCTTCCCATTCTTTTTGAGAATGGGAATGATATTAGATATCCACTGAGAATAATCAACTGGCTTGATGAATCCTACTTGGAGGAGTTTCATTACTTCTTCCTTCACCATGAGAGCCACCTTGGGTTTCATTGGCCTTGATTTTTGTTTAACTGGCTTTGCATCTGATTTGGTGACGAGGTTGTGTACCGCGATGTGTGGTGCAACCCCTGTCATTTCTTTATAATTAAATGCAAAATCCTTCTGATGTTCTTTGAGGATTCGAGTGTGTATTTCTATTTCTTCTGGAGTTAACAAAGATCCTAGTTTCAAGATCTTTGGTTCTTCCTCCGTTCCGATGTTAATATCGATTGTTTCTTCGATTAAAGAAGCGTTACCTTCTTCAAACTCAGGCAGAGCTGGAGGTAGTTCCAGATCTTCTCCATTCTCTACCACGTATATGCCGAGTTCCTTTTGTGGGGGAAGCTCTATCATGGGATTCCCAAAGTAGGAAGATGAATGTGGGATTAAGGATGAATCTACCACGTGATGGGTGAGATGTAATGCTGCATAGGTGTTTAAGTAATCAAGAGTAGCTCTATCACTATCAATGTGATCCATGCTAGTAGATTTGTTCTCAGCTATGCTCGTTAATAGTGGGTTTGACACTTTCTTCACTAATGGTTCAGTGCGAAGGGATACTATGAAATGGGTGTCCTCCAACTCACTGCTTGGAGTGAAACGTGAAGCTGAGGTTGCTATCGAATCTGCGAGAAGATTTTGTTCTCGCGGGATTGCTTCAATTGATATGAAGTCAAACTCTTTGCTCAAATCTAATACTGTTGTTTTGTAGAGCTGTAAGTGTTCAGCTCTGGTCTCATATACCTCAGAGACTTGGTTTGCTACTAATTGGGAGTCTCCTAACACCCTGATGTCATTAACACCGAGTCTTTTAGCTAGGATGAGGCCAAGGAGGAGGGCTTCGTATTCAATGCCATTGTTTGTACATTCAAAGTTTAATTTAAAGGTGAATGGTAAGATCTTTCCTTCGGGCGAAGTAAAGATCACACCTGCCCCAGCCCCATAACGACATCTAGCTCCATCGAAATGGAGAGTCCAATATTTAGTTGGGAAGATGGACGTTGGGACATTTTCTACGTCAACTTCTTCGGTTTTGGTTACCTCTACCATGCAGAGATCTTCTACTGGAAGAGAACCAACACCTAGGGTATATCCCATGCCTACAGAATCAAATGGTAGGAAAATTGGTAGATCCTTGTTCTAGCAATTCGACAATCTTCGCAGTAGTTCCTAATGATACTGTTTCGACAATGCTAGCCTCATCCTTGAGGGCTGGGATATTCTTGATTAGGTTCATAACTTCTAACTCCGTTGTAGGCACCAACTTTTCTTCCGGCTTCACGTCGGTTGGTTTATTAAGTTGATTTGTTGGGAGTTCAAACTCAGAGTGAACGCCCGGCCTTCTCTTTAAGTCAGCTAGGTGTATATCGAATGGTTTTGGATCACCTTTGGCTACGAATACCTTTCCTAAGTGCAAGAATCTTACTTCTTGGAATAATGTAGAAGGGATTGCCTTCATACGGTGTATCCATGGTCGGCCGAGGATCATATTATAGTTGGTTTCCCGATCTATAATGTAAAACTCAGTAAGGATTGTTTTGGGTCCTAAGGTGACTGGTAGTATTATAGTTCCGATTGAAGTGGCCTTGAGGCTATCATAGCCTCTTAGCGTATTCCGAGTCGTGGAACAATTTGTTTCTCCATACCCTAGCTTTTGAAGGAAAGAGAAGGGGACTATGTTAACTGCTGCCCCATCGTCAACCATTGCGCATTTAACGTAATTGTTATAGACCCATACTTGCAAATGTAAGGTTGGATCACCTCTGCGTGCAATCTCAGCGTCTGTTGGCATTTTGTTTATTTCAAATATAAACTCGGTATCCCTATCCGGCTGCCCTGGAGGGTGGATATCAAAGTCTATATGGTTTACCTATGTTTCGGGAGGTGGAGTGATGTTAATTAAATGACCCAAACCTAATGCTTCTAAAAGAGCAGCCCTGTGGGCAGGAGAGTTCTTCAATAAGTCCAAAAAGGAGATGTGAGAGAAGGTCTTCGTTAGGTCATTAATTAAATCATAGGCACCTACGGGTTTTACTAATATTTGTTGGATGTTATCTGCCTCTAGCGGGTAACTTGGATTTGGCTGAGAGGAATACTCTCGTGTCCTTGTTACAGCTTCTACGTGTAGTTCGGTGTCTAACTCCACTAAACCGACTATCTTGGGTCGTGGCTGACTTCCTAACTGTGGTGCAACTGGTGGGTTTAGTGAAGTCGAGGCTTCATGATCATTGTTTCCTGTCATTACACCCTTGTTCATCCCATTTGGATTTAATTTGTTGTTATTGTGATTTGGGAGCAGATCGTTGAAGATCTTGAGGGGTGCGTTTTGAGGGGAAACTGCCCCTGTAAAAGTATTTGGTTGGTGATGCAGGATCTGCCAAGAACATATCTATGAAAAGTTGTCTTTGTTCCTCTGGCAGACGTTGCATGAATTTATTATAATCGTGGCAAGTCCTAGTGTCATGGCCTCGAATCTTGTGGAAACCACAATACGAGTTAGGATTGTAATTCCTAGGTTGCTGGCTTGGTGCATATTGTGGTCCAAAGCTCTGATCAAACCGTTGCCTATTAGGATTAAAGTTTTGCATTTGTTGTTTTTGGTTTTGGTTCTGGTTTTGATATCCAGTTGAGTTTTGGCTTGGACCCTGTGTCTGGATCCACCTTTGTTGTTGTTGTTGTGGATGACTAAAATCCACCGAATTGATTGTTGGGGTAAAGTTGTTGTTTCGTTGATTATTAATCGGCGGTGGAGTATTTACAACATTGGCCTTTTTAGCTTGGTCAGTTACTCCATCTGTGGTTACGCCGTGATTTTTGTTAAGGATCTTAGGTCCTTGATTGACGTTTGTGGTAGTAGGATAAGTCGTAGTATTCTGGCTGGGGATGATTAGCCTCCCATTTGTTCCATACGTCTTGCGACCGCTATCTATTGCCGCTTGATCTATTCGGAGAGCGCTCTCAAGTACTTCATTGTAAGTCCTTAGTGGGAACTTCTGGACTTCTTCCTTTACCTCTCTGCTGAGAGAATGAAGGAATAAATCACATAGTTCCATTTGGTCCATGTTTGGAGCACTGGCCAAAGAATAAAGGACCGTACGCCATCTTTGGATGAAGTGAGCGACAGATTCATTGTGTTCTTGCTTAATGTGCAAGAATTCCCTGATTCCTGTTCTCAACAGTTTGTTCATGTCAAATGCCTTGATGAACTCTGAAACGAGTTGTTTAAATGAATGTATGGAAGCTTCAGGTATTCTGTAATACCAATCGAGGGCAATGCCCTCTAACGTTTTGGGAAATATTTTAGCAACAACCCCGTCCCAAGGGAGCAGTTCTCGAATAGCTGTGGCATAGGCCTTGATATGTGCATTCGGGTCTCCCTCCCCTTTGTATTTGGGAAAATCAGGAAGAGGTCTTGGAAGCATGACACTTCGTATGGTGAAGTCTAAGGGCTCTTTCAAATATTCTGAATAAGTCCCTATCGCATAGGTTTCGACCATTGATGGTGCCTGCTGAGGGGGTGGAGGCGGAATGAGTTGTTGATATGGCGTAGCGTATGCATTTGCAGGGGTATAAGGAAATCCCTGTGGTTGAGAAAACATGCCAGGAGAGGAGAACACATCTCCCTGTGGTGATTTGGAATACATGTTTAAGTATGAAGGAGTATTGCCTAGGAATGGATTATTTTGTACTAGACCGGGAGGTAACATATTCGCCACCGGAACAGTGTTAGAAATGGCAGTTCTAGTTGGCATTTGTTGTGAATACTGAGGAGGCATGCCCAACGTGCCTATTCCTGTGAGGAGGTCTACTTGGCTAGGATGATGTGGAGGATTGGAATTTCCTGCCTGCATGAATTGAGAATTTTGACTTGCTTGAGCAAGCTCTAACCCTCTAACCTTTTCTACTAAAGTTGAGATGACTTCATCTGGTGAAGTTACAGTATTTTGTCTTAGTGGCATTTTTCATATATCCTGAGGTTGTATAGGCATGTGGTACCCCGCTATGAATTGATCATTTCCCTGCCATGTTTCCCTGAGGGTATTTCCTGTAGGTAGTGGCATGGAGGTGTTTTCTTGAAACGAGACCCCGGGTTGTGTTTGTAAACTTCCTATAGGTGGGTACATACTCCGAGAGTGTTGTTCATTCCTGGCATAACGCACTGAATGTTCATTATCTAAAAATGGATATGGATCTGATTGATCTACTAATTTGTGGTCTAAGCAATACCTGAGGAGATGAACCAGATTCTCCTATAAACGTCATGGCGTCTGAGCCTGAAGGCTCTGGGTGTTGCGTTTGAGCGAGCTGATCCAACTCCTCTATTTGGAAAGAAGAACTATATCTAGTCCTTGGGGGCGGAGTTTGTGTTGACAATTGGTTAGCTGAATAATTGTCACCCCATGCTGAGAGCGAGGGTGATGGTTGTCTATTTAGTTGATCGTAGTATGCTTCAAGACCTAGGAGAGGTCTGCCATATGCGTCGAATCCCGACATATTCGGGGGGTATATGAATACCCACAGAATAGAATAATGGGAAAGAGTGAAGGTGGATGTAGAAATAAAAAAAAAAAGTAGAAGAACTGTGTTGTTCACGTCGGGTTCACCAATTTTGTACGATGGAAAAGTGACAAGCAGCATGGGAATCTACAAGTAACTCTTCCTCACACCCGACCTCCTGAGGTCATGCCGAGACAGCCGGTGGGGATGGACTATGCGTGGGGTATGGGTAAACTAGTTAGGCAATCTTATATCTTCAACATGCACTAATGGAATCTATGAATCTAAGGCAAAGAAGGCCCTCCTAACCTGAACTGGCGTGATAGATCGGTCGGCGAGGATGACTGCTCGAAGGCTCCAATCAATATCGAGCTCTGGCGTAATTCGGTCTATAGGTTGTGGGATACGGGGAAAATGACCTGGGATTGTTTCGTGTATATCTCCAGATAGGGTCATAGGATGGATGATGGATATAGTGGATTCTACGGGTGATTCTCTGGTCTAGTCCAGAAATCCTTAGCTTCGTTAGCTGCTATATCCAACAGGGATAACTATGTGATGATGATAGGTGGAAGTGGAGTGGATCTAAATACTAATGTGCGTAAGCCAGCATCAATGTCGGATTGACCTGTGGACTCATTGGGTTGTGGGATTTGTGGATCACAACCATAGATTCATGGTTGTTGTGGACCTGCTATGGTCATGTGTAGAATCAGTCCCTAATCCCTAGTATCCAATAGTCGTATGCCTTTTCGGCCTCTATGTTTAGAACTACAAGTTGTGCAATCTTCTCAGAGTACCTTACAGGTGTTCTGGCAATCTGAATTCTTAAGCTAGTGTCTATGTCAGTGAGAATGTCTCCTGCATCTGGCTGTGGGACCAAAGGGTCACAACCGAATGTTTTCTCTCTTTCAAGCCCTTCTACAGTCATGTGGATTTTTATCTAGGGTAACCTGTAGTTTGGTTGGTTTGACCAAAATGTGTGTGCTTGGTCGTCTTCTATGTTTAACCCTCTTAACTGTGAGCTGATCTGTTGTAAGTCTGTTGTTGTTTGGAAGACTTGGATTCTAAGATTCTGATCTATATCAGCTATTGCTGTAACAAGATTGGGTTGAGGCAAGATTGGCTCGAATACGTATTCTCTGGGCTCTCTAGGTCCCGTGATTGTCATGCAAAAGAAACAATGTAAATCTAACTAATGACAAAATAAATTGACTACGCAAGATATATCTATGTATATTCCTAAATCTGATATTTTTGATAAACTATTGAACAGAATTTAAAAGAGAAATTATCTAATATATCTAGAAATTGACAACTAAACTAATAACGAAATTAAAACAAACAAAGCAGCCAAGTATAGCTACTTGTCTGTGCAGTTGTGAATCTATTCTAAATAACCAGATAACTGATCTAATCTATTTGAAAGACTCTCGATCCTACCTCAGAAGTGAGGAGTGAATCATAGTTTCTCATAAACTATCAATCCTCACAGCTTCCTGGCAATATCGAAAGTGAGATTAACTGAAATGAAATGATTGACTACTTTATTTGATATGTTTTAACTAGAACTTTGAAAGCTTGAACCTAGATTTTGCAGAATAGTGGCGAATCCTGGTTGTGTGTGGCTTTGTCCCCTCAGTATGATCTCCTCGTTCTTTTGTGCTCACGTGAATCCAGAAAAGCATGTGATGTTAGCATCAACAGAAGTTGGTATCGAAGATAATGGTAGCTTAGGATGTAGATTGAATACAATGTGAGTAGGAGAGGGATAGCGCAAGAGAACAGAGCTTGGCTTATGCAATTCCTAGCGGGATTTATTACAAGTCATACAACATAAAATGTCCAGAACCTGAAACTATCCTGCTTGACGAACAAATACCTGCAACTTTAATGGCTTCCTACTAAAAATCAAACTATCCTATTCCAATTGATTGGATGAAATAATAACAACACTTGCACAAGAAGAATATGTGGCTTCCTAACAGCTAAACAATACTAACCATGCATACAACAAATGAAACTATGAATCCTAAGCAAAATTGAAAGGCTAAGCTATTGAAATGAGAAATTTAGAGGCAAATTTGAGGGGCCATTTGCTTGAGCACAAGCCAACTATTTATAGAATCCCATTTACCCAAAGGTGAAAACCAATTTGATCTCTTAAACCATAAACAATGCCAAAACACTATTCTAGGGAACCAGAATCATAAATACAAGCAAAGGCGGTGAAAAAAAGCTGGTAAACATTGATTTTTACGTGAGTCGCGATAAAAGAAACATTTTAGAAAAATGCGTGTAGGACCGCCGCCTTGAGCAGGGTGGCAGTTACAGGACTGCGCCCTGCCCACGAGACCGCCACCTAGGTAGGGCGGCGGTTTCATTACTGAAGACCGAAGGCAGGCAAAGGAAAAGAGAGGGAAGGAAAAAGTAAAGCACGTAGGGCTAAATGGGGCATGCGGGATGTTAACGCATACTTGGAGAGCTTTTCCATATCCTAAACACCTTATGAGGAGACCTATATCATCATTGGGGCACATGTAACATTGTTCCAAAGGTGTAGTACCCTAGAATTTTTGGTACATATAGTTTCCTCTCCAAGCGGAACTTCTGAAGCTTATTTGATTTATCCACCTTCCCAAGTGGAGCATCTAGGATCCTCTGCAACTCTACAATGTATTGTTGTTGATGACATTGATGCTCTTGAATAGTAGCCAGGTGGGTTTGTAACTCCACAATTTGGCAATCATGTTCTCGGTGTCGATTCATCATCACTCGAACCATGGTTCCAAATAATGTAAGTATAACCAACAACTAGAAGAAGAGGTATAGATCCATTTCTGCAAAACCAACTTGATCCGAAAATGATCAAGTTTTTATCTACTTTATCTCGGACCCCTATAGGATTTAAATATTTGCCGAAAAGTTAATCCTTTTAAGTAATCAATTTAAAACTAATGCAATAATGTAATCATAATTACACACTAATTGATGATGGAGTTCGGCAATAGCATACATCTCCAGGTTCTTATCGAAGCATTCCACTAGTAAAAAATTTGTAAGTACAATGTTATTTATTACAATAAAATATAATGGAATTTCCACTTGCCTAGTAGTACATCAGTCCTTTGAATAACTTCCGATGATCATTCAAATTGTTCTCCACCTTCCTGATGCACAACCTCCTTTGGAATTCAATCGGCCTTCCCAACACTTCCTTGCATCCTTCGGCACTCCGGTTGATACTCCAGACATTGCAAGTGAAAAATATTGTGGCTCAATGGGCCTATTGGGTAGTTTACAATACTCCCAATCACAAATATTTCATCTACTATTGCCTAAACATAATAGGCCAATAAATAATATTTTCCTATAGTAATTTTAGGATTTTAATATAGTTCACAAAACTATATTAAAATTACCCTAATGCTATTTCTCCCAAATCCAACAATTAAGCTTAAGAAATAATAATCTTTGGTGTCCCTTATTTATATTAAAATAGGGCCCTCAAAATAATTCTCTATATTTTATCTATAGGATATTATAAGCCTAATCATAGCATAGGGGGGCGGCATGCATATTTAGGTGGGTTAAATCCCACATTGACTGAGATTATGGTTCTGATAAGGTTTTTTAAAAACCTTACCCATCCTCCATTCACGTGGAACCTTCCACGCATGGGACTTTGCCCCACCATTTATCTACCATGTGGAACTTAGAATATATATGGGGGTTTGGCAGATTTACATGGCTAATTTGTTTGGAGTGTTGGTCTATATGTTTAATGCGCCCATTGTGTGGGCAAGTGGTTAAAAAATTATTCATGCCACTAAATGGTGAGTTGGAGGTAAATGGGATAATATATACCCCATGCAATATAGATGAGCCCGATCACTGCGGATAGCTTGCCAAGCTAAAATGTAACTCAGTCCTTACATGACTTGGCTAGTAACTTTATTTGGATCCTTGATAGAAAATTGATTGTGGTGATAAGCCACATGGTGGCTTGAGGGCCCACCATGTCAACAATAATAAATTAGTCCTCATAGCTATCGGGCTCCCCTCTGTAACAAAATTTGATCCTCTTGCTCCCATGAGCTATATCATTTTACAATCGTTAAAGACCGGCGGTGAAAACCTCTCCAATTTTTCCAATGACCTTTTGCCACGTGTCGCAGTTTTATTGGTACATTATTGACATGTTGACCAGAGTTGAATTTCCCATTGAATGAACTTTGACCGGACATAATTGAATCTCCCAATGTCTGTTTTTCATTTCTCATAGTCGATGGGAATCTCTCAAAAATATCTTCTGCAATGACACAATTTAGGGATGTTTAGGGAAATTTTGATATCAAAAATGATCCCCTTATTATTGACAATACATTTAGGATATGACAGATTCAGATTTGAATATCCTTTGCATCGGTCTTATTTGCATTCCTTCTAAGCATTGAAAACATTATTAGTCCTATCCTCTACACGTGGATTTTAATGAGGTGCATGAAAAATTAAAATTTAGTATCAACAACAGAGTATTAGAACACCACAAGAATGTGTTAATCTCAACGCTATTGAAGCATGTAGAGACTTGATTCTAGGCGCTACATGTTCTATCAAGCGTTTTCAAGAGAGAAATATATGTCGCATGTCTTTTATCATGTGTATACTGCTCAACACTGATCTGGGTTTATAATTCAAAGGACTTGTTGCATGCCAAGGAATTAAGCTCGAACCCACCATCAATGTCGTGTATATCCATGAGGATTCAAATTTCTAGGGGTCAATGAATATTATTGTACAGAGGTATCTATTGTGTACGATATCGTCTACCATACATGCATCTACTTAATTCACTCCTCAAAATTTTTATTTGATCCATGTATGGTGTGTTTGATATAGATTCATCGTTTTACATTTCATTTCTTTTTAGTGTCATTTTTGTCCATGACAGTAAAGATTAGTCTCTCATTTACATTATGTCACCAAATATTAGTATATGTATTATCTATAGTGAATATTATCATTAGATTTATGACTTTAGTGTGATTTAGTATTGTGTAAGTTAGTATCATGTCGTCACTTAAAATTAATTTGTTCTATTACTTTTTAAGTCCTTTGTTCCAAATAGTGTTCCAATACTATTGTCTTGTCGAAGCAAAATAATTATACTTGCAGTCTATCGATTGATATGTGAAAAGTCCATAGTCAATTGATGTTAAGGTATGTTATCATGTCCTTAGTATCAAGAATCTCACTATGAGTCATTTTTTGTGTTGATTCGTTATAAAGAGTCAAAAATTGTTGTCATGAAAGTGTTATTTGTCGTCTCATTTATTGTTTAGTCGATATAGTAAAATTGTTTAGTTGGAAATTAATCTTTCATTGTTCAAAAAGTCAAGTGTCGTCTTGTCACATTTGAGTTATTTTCACTTTGTCTATTGTCTCATCTTAAATATTGTGTTTACGTGAATAATAGATTATTGAGTCCAATGTTGTGTCATTATAAAAGTCGTCAAGTTGTATTGTCAAGATTTAAAGTCAAATATTTGTAAAAATAAAAACCAAAATTCCTTATGGACACATTTTTAGTGGTATCCGATGTCTGAATGAGGTATGAAAAATTGAGCTCCATGTTCAAATCCAACTGAATTAATAGCTTCACACTGGAGGATGGAGGCATCAGAGGATGGAGGTCAATCAATGACCTCTCATTATTCACCAATGACAAGGCCGCATAGCAGATGTGGTGGCATATATATATATATAGTGTGGGCATATGCTTTTTAGTGTGCTTTAGTTTGTAGTTTTCCTGGTTGAATAAGTGGAAATTTCACATCGAGGGGGGAACATGATCCAATGTTCCATTTCCATTTTTCAGTTTGTGTGTATGAGCAATAAAATTCTACAGATTTTCCTATGTTATTCCCTAAAGTGAGATACTGATGATACTACTACATCATCATGATATTGTGGTTATTAAATTATCCACTAGAAAAAATATCTAGAGCTTATTAGTACTGTCCTAAAAAATCATCCATTGTGTGGTTATTGGTTAACCACTTAGAAAACCATCTAGAGGTTATTGGTATTGTCCTTGAAACCATCCAAATCATGAGCAGGCTATGTAGTGGCACATTACAATACAAGGCAAGTTTTCCCCATGTTCACACTAAGGGGGGGATGTTAGGAAATTTGTGTTAGTGCTCCATATATTCATGTCTTGGTAAATAATAATTACGTGAGTAATTATTATCATGTAATTGTGAGTTAGTAATTATTTTTTATATAGTTTTTATATTAAAACAACTTATAACAAATATGGTTGAGTGAGTTTCAACAACTCCTGTAGTATTGGTTTGTGGGAAAAATGGTTTCCTATTTTATAGGGAATCATCTCCCTATATAAATGTATTATTTGAATGATAGAAATCAATAGAGATTATTATGTTAAAATCAATTACATTCGTGTTAATATTTGTACATGTTCTTTCATATGACCCATAGAACAATGACATACATCAGGTATATAGGGGTGGGGACTTTCCCTTCACCTCCCGTGCACCCTCCTAATAGTAGGCGTGCTCACAAAAATAGCATGCATGTTTTACATTTTTTAAAATAGTTATGGGTACAAAACTTGCATGCTTTTACATCCTCTGCTAATAATATATTAACCTAATTATAACATTTTCTTTAATCATATTATTAGCTTGGCTCGTGCATGATCTTCTTTAGGTTCTTGCATGTGTTTTTATCAATTTCAATTCCCTTTATGTGCATCCCAAGTCATCCTACTTTTTTCTTGATTATAGATCTTGCTTAGACGTCACTCTTCTTCTGCTCCTCTATTTTTAGCATGTCCTATAGAAAATGGCTAAGTCTCATCCTTATTCTTGTGTGCACAGTCACACGCACTAACTTGTTTTATATCTGCATGCAACCCCTCATGCACTACTTTGTATTTCACACTTGCATATCTTCATATTGACTTTGTGTTGTTCCAATACTTAGCAAATTCCTGGGCCAACAAGGGAATCAAAATTCTCTTGATTTTTCAGCTAAGGTTTTGTGTATTTGTGATTGTGTAGGTTTTCTTGATGAATAAATAAATCTCATTGAATAGGTAGCTCTTAGAAGAGCTTAAATGAAGTGACAAAGAGAATAAATCCTCATTTTTAAGGACAAATAAATGAAGAAGAATTTGAAGACAAATAATGAAGACCAAGCAAAGCATGACACTAATGAATATGAGAAGAGTACAATAGAGAAGAGAAGGGCTTTAGAAGTGGAGCACAATTGGAAGAGAAGAAAGAAAATGCCTAATGTATAGAGCTCAATTGTCTCCATATGGGGATTATGATGTAGGAACATCATTGTAATTAGCTCAATTTTTTCATTTCATAGTTTATTAGGTGTAATGGGGTCTATTTGGGTGCTCATGGGTTATATCTAGATGGATGTAATAAGTGGTCTTTAGAGGTTTCCCTCTAAAACCACATTTCCAGCATTCAAATAGTGGCTATAATGTGTCATAGGTATAGTAATTATTATAGTTGTAATAAATGGTTTAAATGGGGTTAGGAGACATGATTATTACTAAAAACTCAACTCCCTTAACCCTACCTAGCTGTAAATTCACTATAATTTGCTTAAATCATGGTTTGAGTTAGGAGGTTGAAACCTAACCACTTCTCCTTCTTCATGATCATTATATAAAAAAATTAAATGAAGGTTGTAAAAGGGGAGTATAAAATTTGGAGGAGGAAAAAAATATCTGTAAATGATCCTAGGGGCTCAAGGAGCTTTGTAGAAATACATTGTTTTGTCAAATGAAAGCTTCCTTTTGGTGTAAAAATTATATATGATAGTACATTGTAATAGTGTGCATTGAATGATTAAAGAATTGAGGTTTAGTTCTCATGGATATTGGTGAATGATTTTTACCATAGGAACTTGAAGGAGATAGAGTCCCAAGAAGGACACTAAGAGGAATGTGGTTGATAACAAATAAAGGAAATGAAAATAGTGAGGAATGAGGTAAAAATGAGTTTGCATCCTTGAATGTTTTATAGAGAGATTAAGATAAAATATTGCATGATCCCTATTTAGGGTTTAGTACTAAAGGTTTTCAAGCTTGTAATATGATAAAATTGAAAATATAATCAATATTAGAGGTTTGTAATTACCCAAAAAAATGTGTTGTGGTTGATGATCCTGTGCTAGTTGGAATGAATTTTATCGATGCATTAGAACCTTTCCATGAGGTAAAAACCTTGTTTTAGTTATTCCAATGCATGATAGAAGGTTATGATACATTGAAAAACCCAATATTAAGAAGTAAAAAGAGGAAAGAAATCTATACAATCCATAATACCTTGTTCTTGAGGATTTTAAGGTCTTAAGAAGTTTTTTAAATTATGTAAGGATTTCATTGAAATGTGGCACAACTTGATGTTTGGGAAAGTAATAAAGTGTGTAGGGTGACAAAGAAGTGTAGGGTGAAAGGAAGTCAAATTTGAAGTTCAAGCAAGAAAACTCAGATTTAACTGTTACATGCCCAGTTTGAGGGTTCAATGAGAGAAATTTAGTGTGAAAGTTATTTTACCTTTCTTCTAGAGAACATGTAGTCTTAGAGAGGTTATCCATATTTTATTATATGTAAATACCATGATAATTCAGTGATTAATTTCACATACATTGAGCACTTAGAAGGAAATATCCTAAATACATTCCTCCTCTTCAAGAACCTATGACAGACATGGTATCATTAGTCTAATAGTGATTGATGAGTTTTGATTATTTCCTTTATAAAAAATTCATCTTCTATATTTTGATTGATTCATTGTATTTGTGTCTTTGTATTTTCCCAACACTCTACTAAACATTATCATTACAACCTTGAACGTATGGAATAAATACTGATTAATGTATTTATCTCTAGTTATCTTTATTATGTGTGTGCATTTATTACTATGATTTCAATAAGTTGTTTGAATGATGATATGTGTGATGCCACTCTTGGCTATAAGCAACTTGCTATATGTAGCAACTCATATGCAACAAAGGAATCATTTGCGACAACTCATCCATAACCAAAGAACATGTCTGTAGCAACCCGTCCGCAGCCAAAGGGAATCACCTACATCAAATTCTGTGTTATGAAGATCTATCGAAATGTGAATAATGACACTCAAGTTTGTACATGTCGTTGAATGAGTAGTTACAACTGGAACATGTAGAACTAAGAAACAACTCAACCTTTGATATTATCATTTATTTTAAACTAATTGATTGAGTTACTACTTGATTGAAAGAACTGGTCGATTAATTGAACACCAGTTATGAGTTCCATAACATGTGTTAAATCTCTTGTTGTTTTGTAAATATTTTCCACTTGTTCTACCGACAATATTTTACTTATTTTGTTAAAATCCTAGTTGAAATCTTCTTCTCATGCCTTGATGTAAACAAGAAGTATAAAAGAAATGGTTAGCTCTGGTAATGGATATACATACACACAAATTTACAGAGATAGGGAGGAAATTTAAAGAGAATATTTCTTTGTTCCTAGATGTAATGTTTAGGCCAATTATATAAAAGATCTGATTTTTGTTTATTAGCCTTTAGTTACATAATTCATGAGGGATTAACACCCAAGGTAGGCCCACTTGTGGTCTGCTAAACCCCTCCATAGTCTTGTTTTTTTGTTTCATTGCATGTTAGCCTAGGAAGCAATTTATTTTCTTTATCTACATTCTGAATTTACAAGCTTTGTCTTAGTAAATCATTTTCTTTCAGTTCTAAGTTTGTTCTACTTTCAAGCATTTTTCTTTCAAGTATGGTAGTGACAGTTATTTCTTTCCATACCTCCTAAATTCTCTGTAATTTTGCATACAACACTAGAATTATTTAAAGTTTACGTCCCCTGGTTTGATGATTAAATAATTGTGATTCAATGAACAACATATTAATTTCTGCAAGTTGATTTGCATTACCATTTTTGGCACCATTTCTGGGGATATCACCAAGTTATAGGGGTTTTGAGAGGTTTTTCATTCCTTATAAAAATTTTAGGGTTTAGAAAATCCACCTCCAAACCGCCCACTACTTTATGTTTATTGAATTGAGTTGGTTGATGTATGCACCTACCAAGTGAGGCCCATCGTAGATTCTTACCCAATCCTAAAATAACACAGGTTGCTTCATATGATTTTGATGAAGACACATCTTCCTCTGTACAAGGTTTGATAGTAGAAGAACCTATTCTAAGTGAGACTTATGAGGTTGTTCTTGATCATCCAATCATGGTAGAAGAAGTGAATAAAAATGTTGAAGAAGGGGCAACTACATTTGAGTTCCCAATCTCCAACAACAATAATCCTTCTGTAATGAAGAAAATTTCTCCCTCATCCCTTCCTAACTTTCATGGATCTATAATTAAAAACCTTGACACTTTCTTTTTTGAGTTTTATGTTTTATGTAGGAGCTATGATTATAGAACTGATGCACACAAGCTGAATCTATTCCCTTTTACGCTTAAGGATGCAACCTTGAGATGGTTTATTGGCCTAGGAAGAGATGTTGTGACTACCTGGCAGAAGATGAAGGAAACATTTCTCACCAAGTACCAATGATACTGTAGGCTAAGTATCAGAGGAGGAGATGAACCCTTCAAGATGGCACATAAGGAGGATGAGCCACTAGAATATTATCTATAGAGATTTTTGTTTTACGTTCATAAGTCAAATAAAATAATATTACGTCCTAAATATCTCAAATTACTCTTCTTGAAGAGACTCGGTGAGGAGGATATGGATGTTTTGGATCTGATAGAAGCTAGAGACATTTTAAAATCTACCTTTGATGCGATTTATGAAGCCTACAAGAACTACTCTAGAGCCACTATAAAGAGAATAAGAAATGTTAGATCAAGGTGAGGATCAACTACCAAAGGAATTAGGGACATATCTAAATCAGAGATTGTAAACATGTTCAAGAACATGAAGCAATAAATTTTTAATGACATGGACACCTAGCTTGTGTTGGGGTGTATAATGTGAAGTGGGATATCATTTGATAAACCACCACTTATGACCCTTATTAAAAAAATTGATTTTAAAATAAAATTAGTCGGTCTACACAACCTCGGATAGAGTGAAACAACATGGCCATTCTCCCATCCTATATAAATAGGATGATCTCACATGGGATTGACTACTAATACTTTATCCATTGATCAAGATAAAAGAACTTGAGCTTTTTTATGTAAGAGAGTTGTTTACTGTGAGACCACGGAGTGACGTGGAAGTGATGGGTTAAAGTCCTATAAATAATTAATATAAGACAGTGTTTTATCAGTGGGGTTTTCTTCTTTGGGTTTCCCCACTAAAATCTAGTGTTATTTGTCTCATTTTCCTTTTAGTTGTTTAATTTTAGCTCATGTTATTGAGTTCCATAATTCATTGTCTATAATAAGCTAAAATTGTGATTAAATTGATAACACAACATAATCTATACTCTTTGGCATTTATCTTTGAATCTATATTTTTTAATTATACATTCTGTCTAATTCCTAACATGGTATTAGATCTGGTGATTATACATGTGCGGGATCAATTTGAAAGTTTTTAATTAGATAGAAAAAAATAAGATTAAAGTCTATTTACGGATCTGTGATGCCCTAGTTGCTCCACAATCATCTTCAAGCTAACTAGGTTTAAAATTCTAATTCCTGCCTAAATTATTTTATAATATTGATCAGATTGATGTTAAATTAGATCTTGTCTGAGTGTTTGTTTACTTAGATTTGTGCCTCTATGACTGATTTTGATTGTTTATAGTTTAATTCTTCTTTCTGTGTGTTGCTTTTAGGGTTTTCGCACTGTTTATAGCCGGTTAGATATATTTTTTACTTTGGATCTGAAAGGATTTCCTTAGATCTAGTTAGTTCATGCGTTTAAATCTACCCCATATTTATAAATAATTTTTTTCACTAGATCTTCCTTTGTGAAGCTAGACCCAATCATTTTTCATCATCTGAATTTTCTTTGTGGTTTTTTAGTTTTATCTTATAAGTTTTGTGAAGCTTGGACCAATAAAATTTCTCCAAATAACTTCATCGATATTTTTTTTTGTTTGTAAATCCAAACCCACTCATAGAGTGCCAAGTGGATTCGATCGGTCATCTTTTTTCTTAGATATTTAATTTTCTAGGACTTTCTAACTTTGCAAAGTGTGATCCAATATTCTTGTGCCATCTAGATTCACTTTATCAGTCTTTATTGGCTTTTTCATTTTCTGTGAAGTTCTTGTGACTGTGAAGCTCGATCCAATTGAGAAGGCTCCATATGTCTTCACATTTTTAGTCATATTCTCTATCTAAGTGTCAGTTGTGAAACGTGAGCCAATAAAGGTTTTTTGCGTGTCTTCGCATTGTCAGAATTGATTTAGCTTTCCTCTGTCATTTGTAAAATATAATCCAATCAGGAAGCTCTAAGTCACTTTAAGTTTATATTTCACATTATCATATCTATTGTTGTTTATTTTTGTCTTTACAAAATATGGACCAATAGAACTACTCCATATTTTGTAATGTTAGTCCCTTTGTTATCTGTCTCTGGCATTTGTGAAATTTGAGCCAATAAGATAGCTCCATCTTTCACTTTATCAGTCATTTTTGTATCTTTGTGAGTTCTTGGGAAATATGAACCAATAGATTTGCTCCAAGTATTTCACGTTGTTAGGCATTTTTTTTTCTTTCTTCTGAAATAGGTGAAGGTTGAGCCAATATAATTTCTCCATATGTGTTCACATTTCACATTTTTTTGTCATCTTTAATTGTGTGTGTGTCTATCCAATAGAAATTAGCCACCTTTTCGACATTTGTAAGTCTTTTTTAAACTTGCGAAGAGTGAGCCATTTAAAAGGCTCCACGTATGTTTAGTTTTTTCTTATTTATTTTGGTAAGCACTGTGAAGTGCAAACCAATTTATTATTGACAAATTTTTTAATCTTATGTTGTTTCAGTCTTCGTAAGTGTTAGGGTGTTAGTCTTTATTTTGGCTTAGCCATGAAGGTTGTGACACTTGTATTTTGTCTTTTGGACCAGAATTTTAGTTTAAAGTTTGGCTTATTCTAGGGACGTTAAGTCTGCCCTTTACAATCTATTTAAATTTTGGTGGAAAACCGCCAAGTATTTATTCACTAGTCGTTATATTTTTGACAAGTGGCTTTGTTTGACTAAGTCTTTGCTTTCACATTTTGTTTATTTTGTCATAGTAAAAAGAAGAGAACTAATTAATTGTTGGTGAGAAATTTTTTGGGGGATAAAATTTATGGATTTCTAGCCAATGCTCTGGGAATCTATGTCCCTCTACTTGGGTGGTGCAACTCCACTTTATTGTGAATGAACATAAATAAAAAAATATGTGGTTAGTCAAGAGGTCGGAGATCCAATAAGTACACTCCACTGTACCCGCGGCAAAATGCTTACAAGGAATTGTAAGGGAAGAATTTGCTGAAGTGTGGGGAAAGAGGAGAGTGGAAGTTAGACAAGGAAAATTAACCCTGCAAGTAGAAAATCAGATTCTTGCACTAGTTCCAATTAGACAATTCACATTCAACAATTAATTAGATATAGAAACAACAAGATTATTATGCCAACGGCCAGAGGAAACCATGCACACAAAGTTGCACACATTCATACAGCCGTGAAAAGAAATAATCCCTTTCTTTATTGACTATTTTCATCAAGTTGTACAATGTAGGAAATGGAATAAAAAATGGTGGAGGAAAGTGGAAGAATGCTATCTCTCTTGTATTGCTCAATAGATCTCTCTCTTGAGTGCACAAAATTGGCAACCCTTAAGAATGAGAGTGTCATTACATTATATAGAATCAGAAAAGACCTTTCATCTACCCCCCACATGACTCTTCATTTCCTCATTCATCTCGCGACTTTTTCATCTTCCTGGGACTTAGGAAATTAAGTTTCCTTTTTATCAATTAAGGGAAACTTATTACAATGTTTACTAAAGCCACATTTAAATGAATAGGACGAATGTCATGATTTCTCACAACGAAGAATTAGAAAGGGGGGTAGAGAAGAAGAGGAAGAAGGAGAGAAGAGAAGGAAGAAGGGATGTTGACAAAGATGAGAAAACCTCTGCCTTTGAAGAAGAACTTGCCGATGATGATGATGCACTGGTAGCATTCGAACCATGAAAAGAGTTCTTAGAAACACTGTTTCAAGACCTCCTGATGTGAGCTTAGGAAAAACAAGGGAAATGCTCATGCGATGATCTTCCTTGATTACTTGATTAAGAAATCTCCTTAGGTCATTGAGCTCACCCTTACTGACTCCACCTTGGCTCACCAAACTCACCGAGAGATGGTGATGGACCCATCCGTTGCGCCTTGCGATGCTCTACTCTACGCTTGAACACAATTGAACTTAGGATGATGCTTTCAAGGCCTTTGTGAAGTTTTCGTTCGTCTATTTGAATCATGAAACCATCCCACAACCCTATGTATAGAGTCCAAAAAGCGGAAAGATGAGTGAGAATGAGACCATTTGCAATTTTTTTGCCCTCAACACTGAAACTTTCTATTTTTGGAATACAAGGGTCATGACTTGCCATTTTGGGACCTATCACCACATTTGCTCCAATTTCATCCTCTTCCGTTGTCAAGGCATTGCTATTTTTAGCACATTTCTTTTTTTAGCAGGTAGGTTGCTTTTTGGGGACCTGTTATTTTGGGAAAATTGTCGTTTTGGTCTTGCTTCTCATTTTGCAATATTTCCCGACTGTCCTGGATGATCAAATTTGCAAATTGGGGGAATTACTATCTTTAATACCAAGAGCATCAACTATGCTATTTTTAGAAAATTGTCAAAAATGGCCTTGGTTTGCGACGGGGATGACATTTTTGGATTCGGCTTGTCGTCTCGATCTCGAGCTCTAATTTTCACTGTAATTCGTTCACTGGGAAGTTCAGAAATAAAAAAAGCAGTGTTACACGGGGACGTGTCCTCGAGATTTTGGTGACGTCCCGAACGTCTTGAACGTTTCGGGGACTTGGGGACATGGAGGGGACGTCCCCATTTTTTTTAATCTTTCAAAAGTTTTCTGATGGTCTTTACTTTTAAAAAGATGTTATTTTTACCAAAAACATCAAATTATAATCTTGAAAGTACCTAAAATATATTAAATACAATTTAAATCCCTAAATGGGGATTGAAAAAAGTTAAAATATTGGATATCATATCAATTTTTATCGTATTATTCTAAAATTCGTCTGCATGCTGTCCCCAAAATTTGGGATTTTTTTGCTGTCCCTGAGAACCCTGTCCCTCCGTACCCTCATCCCCGAGACTTAGGTAACTATGTAAAATAGCAAATTTTCGCTTTGGTAAGAGCTTCGGGCACGGAGCTAATAGGGTAAGCCATTAATGGAGTCACCAAGCTTTTTATGAAGGTTTTCTTCCCCCACCTCCGATTGATGAAAAATCAACTTCTCTGTGGATGGGTTTTTTCTCAAGATGTTTCGTTCAAAATCTTAGCTTCGCCCTGCTTATCGGATCAACGACAAACTAAAGAAAATGAAGCTAGGGAAAAAAATTTGATCTTAGCTGCAATTAATGGTCTGGGGCACCTTTGCATTTTCTTTATTTTTTGTCAGCAAGAATAGGCATTTGGGAGAGGGAGACCTGCCCAAAATTTCAGGGAGAATGGATGCATGGTTTGGAAGATACGAGTGTTTCTTCGTTTTTGTGCCTTAGGTTTTTTGACAGCTCGTTGATAATGGATTTAGCTTGAAACTTCTCCGTTTCTTCGCTGTAGCAACATGGAATGATGGAGAAAATGATGCTGGAGGTGATGGCAATGTTGTGGAATCAGCAACAATGGAGGAGGGGAAGAGATCCCGACAGTTGCAGGAAAAATGTGCGTGCGTACAAGAAGGATGGAAGCAACAAGTGGCAGCCTGATAGTTAGAAAAATCCACATATTTTCAAAAGAGATGGGAAGGATCGAACACTCTTGTGCACCAACTGCAACAAAATTTTGGCGCACTTGGTGCAAAATTTTTGTGCCCCATTCCTATTGGTCCACTTGGCAGCATGTAATTTGATGTTCGGTTGAGTGAGGGGCTTAGAAAAAACACCTTAAGTAGCTGCCAAGGGCACGCGGGTCGACCAAGAGACTAAATGGGAGGGCTGGGGAGTTTTTTGCACCAGTTTGCACGAAGATTTTGGTGTGCACTTGGTGCAAAAAAATTGTGCCCTATTCTGAATTGGGCCGCTTGGCAGCACGCGATTGCACGGAGTAGGGGGCTGGGAAATGGGGCTTGGGGGGCTTAACTTGAGAGAAAGGGATGAATGATGGTCATTTGGAGGTCTAGGGGGCTCAAATGGGGTAGGGGTTGCATTTTATTGCACCTGTTGCACCAAAATTTTGGTGCACTTGGTGCAAAAAAGTGCATTGCATTCCTATTGGTTGGTTTTCTAGCCAAGAATTTGGCTAACTTGTTTGAGCTTGTGCTTTGGAGAGCAACTTGTTGGGACCATAACTTGAGTTCCTGGAGGAGTTTTTTCATGAAATTTTATATGATTCTGCCTATGGAAATGACCTTTTGAATCCTAATGGTGGTGGTATCATCTCCTGATTCATCCATTTGATTCATTGAAAAATAGGATTTTTGTTCTAGCTCTAAAGCTGTGGATGAGAAAAATTGGATGGGGAGATAGTGCGCCAAGGTGTTGTGAAGAATCTGATTCCACCATCTTGTAGAGCTTTGAATTACCTTTCCGACGATATCTTGTTTGACTCTTAACTCCTTCCGGAGCTCCTCGGAATCGCTTCCCGAGGCTTAATAGCTTTTTTGGCCCTGTGCACTGCTTAGGCCCTCCAAGACCCACTTTTGCTGAACCTGCTCCAAAACTTGGTGAATCTTCCCAAAACCTTACAGAACTGATTTACACAATGTAGGTAACTTTCCGATATGCCTCCTTGATGAATTTAGGCCTTTCTTCCCACTCCGAGGGGCGTGCATCAGCTTTGAGAAGATCAGTAAATGGTCTTTGCCAAGCTTGCCAAAAGGCTTGTCTTGATGGATCTTGTTTGGGAAGCTTTTGAAAAGACTGGGTACCCCCAGAAATCACCTATGGGGACAATGAATCCGGGATTAGGGTGATATGAAGAGGGCTCGATGTGACCTCTGAGTAAAATTTTTAGGTAAGTGTGTGGTTGTCATGCTAGGAAATTGTGAATTTCCTTGTTGCACGTTTGCATGACAACATTAATTAACGACACATGTGTACGGTTTTGTAGTTTACTTTCTCTTTTAATTATTTCCTCTAAATTATTTGAATATGAAGTTCAAGCTAATTGAAAATTGAAATGTGTCATATCCTTCTTCATCCGTGGATTTTTCAAAGGTTCTTTGTTTCGTAGGTTTTTCTTTTTTTTATTTGTACCACAGATTTTGATTTTTCCTTTGTCCTGCGGATATCAATTTTTCTTTATCCCACGGGTTTCAAATTTCCTTTTTTCATGGATTTTTAAAATTTTCTTCATTCCATGTTTTTTTTCAAAGTATATGTTATGTTTGTTTTCTAAGTGTCTTTGTCTCATGGATTCCAAAATTTGGAAATCTTAGAACTTAGCTTTTTGGCCTTCCACGAATTGTCTATTTGCTTTTGTTTAACTATTTAAATTATATGTAGCTACTTTTTTCTTCTATTTAGCTTCCTTTACTCATTTTTTAGATGAATTTGTCTTTATTTTTTGTATGAGCATTAAAATCACTAGTTTTGCCAGTTTTACTTTAGACAAGTCTCAATTATTGAATGGAATAAATTATAGCATCTAGAGAGTGTGTTTAAAAGCCTATTTTATGGCTAGAAAGATCTAGGATCTTGTGAATGGTGTAGAAAAATGTCCCACATGGAGATAAGCTACCCCTGAAAACCTTAGTTTTTTTTCTCAGAGATCTTGAGAAGCTCTTGTTTCACCACATAGGAGTACCGTATGACAAAATGATTTAAAAGGTAAAGGTAAGGTATGTCAGGAATACCTAGAGGTCATGAAGAGGTTGCGCACCATTTTTGAAGACAAATCCAATTGTAGAGGACTCTTTTTATTTTGGAAGGACTACCCAAGAAGAAAAGCAAGACCATAAAATAGAGTTAATAACATATGTCAATGGATTGTCTAGCGTGAGCTAGATCCAGGAAGTAGAGTGCTTCCTCGAAGGTTGTCAATCCACGCATTAATAAAAATTAATGATGATAAATATCATGAAATGGAAATTCCAACTATAGTTATATGATTTGGGTATCTCACATAAAACAATAGTCTAAATCTAATCTAAATGACGAATATAAGATTAAATCTAGGAGAATGGTCGATTGTCAGGGTCTATAGTTATGATAGAGGGTAGAAAGAAGGTCTGAGTGAATTCTTGGGAGGTTTTGGAGATTTCTGGGTGGAGGAATGAGCCTGTTGGTCTGAGGGAAAAATTCTAGACACAGAGACCGATGTCAATCACTGGTTATAGCCGGAATTGGTTGGGTAACCGATCACAGTAGGGGCAATTACGTTTCAAAGGTAGAAAGGAGGTTAATTTTGGTTCTCTGTGATTACACAAAGTATTGGGAGGTCTTAGATAGGGTGTAGGAATTTAGGTGAAGAATCAGCAGGGGTAGAAGGGGTGGTTAAAAGGGCAAAGTGGTTCTAGTTGGTAGTGCGTTAGGTTAATGGGCTATGAAAGGTATCTGAGAGAGGAAGGAGGTGATTAGAAAAAGATAAAGGGTCTAAAACCAAAGCTAATGAAATCAATAACCTAGTTAATAATAATTATTAGAGATCCAAATATTGGTAGAAGGTGGTGGTTGGTGGGTGTGTGTAGGAGAGACGAGTCGAGATCCAGTGCCACGACAACGAAGATTGAGTGCTTCTTTGTGTGAATGGTTCAAGCCTATGAAGTCATAGATTGGTTGTTGGTGGAGAGTTTGATGCTCTATTGCTCAGTTGATTGTCAAGGTGTCGATTGAATGCCAAAGATGTGAGATCAAAGAATGCAAACCAAAAGAATAACTTGAGAAAAGAGTTGAAAATGATTATTTATAAGAACCAATGGTGGTTCCTTAACTGGCTCCAACCGAGGAATAAATGGCGTTGGTTAGGGAGAAATAGTCTTATTTGCTAAAAATAACATTTTCTCTCCCTTTTTGGCGTGAGTCAAGAATGGTTATGGGTTAGGAGTCTTGATTCTCATTAAATCACACAAGAAATTGGTGGGAGAGGTAGTTGGCAATTAATATTAGGTTTAGAAGAAGTCTCGGTTGGTTAGGGGGAGTGATGACTCATTCTTACTTATTAAATGAGCTTGGAATGGGTCTAAGGTGGGGTGGAGAGGTGAGGTAATAATTAGTCAAATATAGGTAATTAGATTAACAAAAATATGTGAAAGGGGTCGTGGTAAGGGGGTATGTAATAAAAGGGGACCTAGAGGGTTTCGTCCCAATTTTGGGTATCTACAGCTCTGTCCATCCTTTTATAAAGAATTAAAGATCAATTTCTAAGGCATATAGTGTTAGGAATTATATTATCAGTGCTTGCCTTTATGGGTTGATATATTGTGGGTAACTATTATCTCGTGTTAGTTGTGTTTGTTACAACTACACGTAAAATAGGATTGTGGACATAATGTTGGTAATGTTGTTTCCTGAATTATAGGAACACCATTTGCTATATATTTATGTGTACCTGTATACAAGATATTGAGGAGAAATCAATCCCTTATTGTTACATGAATATGTGCCTGTACCTTCATCTAGTATCAGAGTGATGGGTACCTAATTTTGTGAGGGGGGCTGATCGCTTCCTTTTTATGGTCGGCCTTATTATGAGAGATTCATTTTATTATTAGTTTTTTGCAGTAATATTTTATACGTAGTTTTATTACATACCTATATGTGTCATCCTGCATAGAGAAAAGTGGATGAAAGAAGTGTGTATGCGGCCTGATCTAGTGTATCTATTCTGTCGGAAATTGAATCTTTGTGCTCACAGAATCTATTTATATTCTGACCTTCATATCAATTATTATATTGTGTTTTGATTCATATTCAAGTTCTACATACACCTGTGTATTGAAGGAGTTGAAGATTTTGTGATAAAACTCCATTCTAAATGATATTGGTATAATTTCAACCTCTTATGCTACATTTAGTTTCGATCCATCAAAAATAAATATTCTTCTGGTCACATACTCTGTTAAACACATTGCAAAGCACAATACAAAGTCTTATGACTTTGTGTGAAGATCCAATCAGAGTTGAGTTCCACAATTGTTCATGCATTGTTGAGGAATCTTTCGTTGGGCATTTGTGTATGATCTTCCTATTGATCCGTGAGGTTCGTGGGTATAAACATAGAAGATTTGATAGTTCTAGCTTGTTTTTATAGTGGATTTGCATCAAGGATATATTAGTACGTATGCAGAGCGCCATTACTTTCATATCAAATTGTTGACTCCTACTTACATTAAACTCGATATTGAAAATTTATTCCCATATTTGCAATATAAAGAAAAGGTTTATTTAATTCTATCAGCTGTGTCTGGCTCTTCCTATAGTCATTGATGTGATGAACATTTAGAAAAAACATTGTCTAGCTTTTCTGCTCAGAAAAATAGATCAAGGAAGCTTTTCATATTCGTTTTTCTGGTAGATTTAACATGCAGCTTCAACTTTGGTGGCCTCTTTTTATACTTTTCGGTTAGTCATTCCTTTTCTTTTTGCAATATTAATAGTGAGTAGTGACTCGAGTGAGTAGAGAGTCATACTCGAAGTTTGTTGTTATTTTCCATATGTTCTAATTTTGTAAATGTCAAGACATCACAAATCTCATTAAATTGTTGTTCTTTAAACTATCATATGAGTCTTGAGTCATTGCCTAGTGAATTTTATCAAAATAGACAAATGATTCATATAAGTATGGCTCGTCATAAATTCTAATAGGATTCGTTAAACATTTTTTATTATTTAGTGGTGTTTTTTTTATTTTATTGTTAGGGTCATAAAAGAATAAATATTGTCACTATCATTTTATTAGAGTCATTATGTCTTATTTAGGATAAGTGTCATTGTAAAAGTCCGAAAAAAATTAAAAAATTAAAAATTATTATTATTATTATTATTTCACGGATGCATTATCGCTGGAACATGACATCTGAAATAACTTAATGAGTCTCAAAATCCAAATCCGTTGATCAAGTAGCTTGTCAACTGGAGGACAGAGGCAACGGAGGAAGGAGGTCATTTAGCAACCTCTCATCAGTCAACAACAACGAGGCCACACAACAGATGTGGTGGCATATACATACATACATACATACATATATATATATATATATATAATATATATATATATTGTGTGTGAGTATATGCTTTTCAGTGTGGTTCAATGTACTTCAGTTTTGCAGTGTTCCTGTTGCATTATGTGTATTGTGTATACTAGAAAAACGGGTTGTATAGAATGGCAGAGAACTGTAGTGATCCTCTCACTGCCATACTTTTTTGGAAGATGATCAGTCAGTGAATACGTTCATTGGAAATGGTGATCATGTGCAACAAGATCCAAACAACAAGTTTTGAGCAGTATGATGCAACACGA
Source organism: Taxus chinensis (assembly GCA_019776745.2). Classification (NCBI taxonomy): domain Eukaryota; kingdom Viridiplantae; phylum Streptophyta; class Pinopsida; order Cupressales; family Taxaceae; genus Taxus; species Taxus chinensis. Next base: position 906,249,238 of record CM034149.1, on the reverse strand, counting down.
TATAATTTTTCCTTTTTTTGTCATCCTATTTGGAATTTCACATTGTTGGCGGGGGGAATAATAACAACAATTTTCGATTCTCATTTTTGTGCCTAAATGGCTAAAGTCAAGGGAAGATTCTAGTGGAAATGGTGGTTTCCTATGTTTTTCGAGATCGAGTGGCTAGCGAGTCTACTACACCAGTGGCTACAACTAAGAACATTTGTGATTCTTAGAGGTGGAAATGTGAAATCTTTTCTCGTATGTGTTCTATTGTTTAGTTTAGTGAGTTGTGTAAGCTATGTTATTCCCTACAATGTGATATTAATGAAGGATAAAAATAGTACTTGGCACATCACGATGTGGTTTATGGTAAACCACTTGGAAACCACCAATATCGGTTTGTGGTCAGCCGATGTAAAACCATCCGTTGGGTTTGTGATTTTCCTATGAAAATCACCTAATCATGAAAGTAGGTGCAAGTACAAAGATAGGTTTTCTCCATGTTTTCAATAAGGGGGGAAATTGTTAGGATTTATATTATTAGTGCTCACCTTTATGGGCTGACATATTTTAGGTAACTATTATCCCGTTTTAGCTGTGTTTGTTACAAATACACGTAAAATAGGATTGTGGATAGAATGTTGGTAATTTTGTTTCTTGAATTATAGGAAAAACATTTGCTATATATTTATGTGTACTTGTATATAGGATATTGAGGAGAAATCAATCCATTATTTTTACATGAATTTGTGTCTGTACCATCATATAGGTCATATGGACTCTCCTGCAAATGCTTGGAAGTAATTATAAACTATGTATGAAGGCAGTATATTTTCTAAGATAGTAAAGCTAGTTTTAGAGCTGTTCACAATTCCTATGAAAGGGGATGATAAAATTTTCAAATATTTAGCTAAAATTAAGAACATTAAAGCTCAATTAGATGGTTGTAATTGTGAATTATTTCAAGATAAGATTCTATATTTCATAATTTAGATAAAAATTCATGAAAAATTTAGGAAACTAGATCTCAATTCTTAACTATAATGTATCAGAATGAGAATGATCTTCCTGATTTAGATACTCTATCTTCTTTGTTAGTTCAAGAAGAGCGTGTAATGGAGAATTTTTGATTCAAAAGAGACTTCTTATCAATATTTGTTCTCACAGAATCATAATTCTAGCTCATTATAAGTAAAAATAGTAATCCTAATTAGACATTTAACATCAAATCTAGATTTAAAGAAAATATTAAGCCTAATTTAGCTCAAAATAGTCAAAATTTTAAAGTCAAGTTCAATGGAACTTGTAAAAAATGTGGAAAATTTGGGCATAAAGAATATGATTGTAGAGTAAAAACTAATAAGTTAGTCAAGAATGCTAGAAATAATAAGCCTCAAAATCAAAAGATCAAAATCATGAATCAAAATCATGAAAATGTAGTTGAATAGTTTATTGCCCTGTATACTGCCCATTTAGCTTCAAATGATAATGAATGGATTTTTGACAGTGGTGTATCTAGGCACATGACTTGTACTCCTGGTATCCTCTCATTTGTAGTCAATTGTGAGGAAATATCTATCTAGGAGACAAATCCATTATTAGATCTAAATCTTGTGGGAATGTTAAGTTGTTAAATGGTGTAATTAGGAATGTCTTGTATGTTCCTCAATTGAAAAATAATCTATTGTCTTGCTCTCATCTAACTAAAGAAAATTGTAAAGTTTTTGTTATTACAAGATAAGTGGTATGTAAAAGATAAGTTCAGTAAGGTTATTACTTCTGGTACTCAGAAAAATGACTTGTATTTCTTTAATGGTTTTGTGTCTGAGTCTTATTGTTTTTCCTTTGTTAGGAATGAAATTCAGTTGTGGCATGAAATATTAGGTCATGTTAATTTCAAAAAATTTAACGAAATGTCTAAACTAAATCTTGTAGTTGGTCCTTCCTAAGTTGACATTAGATCATGAGACTTGTGAAAGTTTCCTACGTGGTAAGCAACATGTTGAACCATTTCACAAGCCCAATGATCCCAATTATTCTCAGATATTAGAACTAATTCATAGTGATGTAAAATGTCCACTTGAGGTTCCTTCACTTAATGGTTATTTGTATGTTGTTTTCTTTATTGATTACTTCTCTAGAATGACATGGTCTTACTTTATTAAGAAGAAGTTTGATGTCATGTCTAAGTTTCATGAATTTAAAGTTCTAGTTGAGAATGCTTCTAATCTCAAAATTAAGAGGATTAGGACTGATAATGGAGGTGAATATGTCAGAAAATTTTTTGATAAATTTTGTGTGTCATGTGGGATTCAAAGAGAGTTGACTACACCTTATTCTCCTCATGAAAGTGACATTACAGAAAGAAACAATAGGATTGTCTTAGAAATTAGATAGGACTATGATTCATGCTTCTAATGTGCCCAAGTGTCTATGGGCTGAAACTATGAATATTGTTCTCTATATTCTTAATAGAGTTCCTACTAAATCTCTTCATCAAGACACTCCTTATGAAGTATGGACAAAGCAAAAACCAAATATTTCTCACTTAAGAATCTTTGGTAGTCCTGCTTCTATCTTCATTCTAAAAGATAAAAGGAAGAGGCTTGATCCAACCTCATTTTATTGTATTTTTTATGGCTATAGTTTTAGAACTAAAGGACTAAGATTCTATGATCCTTCCAAGCATGAAATTTTTGAAAACAAAAATGTTCAAGTATTATAAAAAATGTTCTGTAATGCATATCATGAACCCTCATCTATTTCTCCTGAGATAGAGCTTGATAATCCTTCTCCTAACATTATGGAAACAAAATTTCAAGAGGTTGATTATCCTAATCTAGACATGATAGAGATTGAGGGGGAGTCATTTTAAGATATCTTGCATCACAAGGTTCCTAAGTGGGCTCAAAGTATTGTTTAAAAGTCTCAACCTAATAGTCTTATAAAGCTAACTAGAAGTCAGCATACTTATCATGCCTTGATGACCCTCTATGAGGTTGAAACACAATATTTTGATGAATCCTTTCAATATGACAAATGGATTCAGGATATGAAAAGAAGAATACAATCCTTTAATGTATAATAATAATTGGGAACATGTCCTTCCTCCTTCTAAGAGAAGCATTGCAGGCTCCAGGTGGTTGTTTAAGATCAAATATAACTTTATAAGATAAATTGAAAAAGTTCAAGGAAAGGATGGTAGCTTGTGGTTTCACTCAGAAACATGGTCTTGACTATGTTGAGAATTTTTCTCATGTAGCTAAGATGAGCATTGTTAGAGTTTTTCTTGCATTGGCTGCCCAATATGGTTGGGAGATTCACCAAATGGATGTTAAAAATATATTTTTAAATGGTGATTTAAAAGAAGAAATCTATATGAAGAAACCTAAAGGTTTTGAAGAACCTGGTAAAGAACTTTATGTTTGTAAGCTTAAAAAGTCCTGTGTATGGTCTTAAACAAGCTCCTAGAGCTTAGTATGCTAAGATTAATAGTTTCTTTCAAGATCTTGGTTTCACTAACTATTTTTCTCATAATGATGTATTTTTCAAGTTTGAAAATAATCATATTATCATTATTGTTTTGTATGTTGATGATCTTTTGATTACTAGCAGTGATAGAAATGTAATTGTTAGAATCAAATAAATGTTAAAACAACAGTTTGATATGGCTGATTTAGGTTTGCTAAATCATTTTCTTGGCATGGTTATATTTCAAGATCATAAGTATATTATTGCATCTCAATCTTAGTATGTTGTAAATTTTCTTACAAGATTTAACATGATCGATTGTAAAAATTGTTGTCATTCCTATTGAAGTTTGTGTAAAGTTAGAACCTAAACGAGCTTGTGCTAAATTTTATGCTACTCTATATAAAAAGCTAGTTAGTAATCTAATTTATTTGACTATTACTAGACCTGATATTTCTTATGTAGTAGGAGTTGTTTCTATATTTATGCAAGATCCTAATGAGGATCATTGGAAAATGGAAAAAGTAATTTTGAAATATATTAAAGGAACAATAATTATGGTCTATTTTATTCTTCTTTTAATGATGCACAATTATTTGGCTATTGTGATTCTGATCATGATATTGATGTTGTAGATAGAAAGTCTACTTCTGGATATGTTTTCAAGTTGGGTGTAGGTGCCATCACTTGGAGTAGCAAGAAGCAACCAACATTGTCTATCTCTTCTACTGAAGGAAAGTATAGAAGTGTTATGGAAGCTACAAAAGAAGCCATGTGGATGAAAACTATTGGATGAACTTAGATCAAAGAACTACTCACTATGTATTGCTCTTGTCAAAGGGAATTTAATATGTACTACTCACATTCTATGTGATAGCTCTAGAGTTGCATTGCTCTTGCAAACAATCTAGTTCAACATCAAATGACCAAGCATATTGAAGTTCATATGAACTTTATTCAAGAGAAATTCCTGAATGGTGATATTAATCTCAAGTTTTGTTAGACTGGAGATCAAGTTGCAAATATATTTCACAAATCCATTGTGTTGTATGAAGTTTTACAAGTTGCGTGCCTTTTTGGGCCTATCAAAGTTTCCATTGAGGAGGCGTGTGTATGAAAATGCCACCTCTTAATGGATGTTGTAAACTTCCAATACTTCCTCCATTTTGTAATAAGTAAATGTGTCACACTATTTGTGAAGTTACTTGTAAATCCCAACAAATATTTAGTTATGGGTATGCCTTATTTTATAAAAGGCTCCATAATCTGATGCAAAGTCTTCATATGTAAAGCATTGGTCCTTAAGAATTTCTATATGATATAGGATCTGTATGATTTCATAGCCTTTTCTACATGCTATCTATAAAATCACTGTTGCTGATTCATGGATCTATAAATCCTTTTGTAGAAAAAGGTAATTTGGCATGGATCAATTTTTGGCTTGTATAATTCCTTTGCATTGCAGTTTATCTGGAAACCTTGGAACACCACTTTATTGTTTTAATGTACTGAATAAGCTAAAAACCGGTAGTGTACTCATGGTCTCACTAAAATCCACAATGTGTTTAATTTATATAAAGAACTAATGTTATACATGTTTATGCATGTTTCTCTCCAATTAAAATTAAGGGGGAGTGTTGGGGTTGATAATATGAAGTGTGATATCATTTAATAAACCACCACTTATGTGGGCCCTTATTTTAAAGTTTATCTTAAAATAAACTTAGTGAGTCTACACAACCTTAAACCTAATTTAATAGTGAAATGACATCGACTGTTCACTCATCCTATTATATATATGGATCCATATAATTATATTATGATTATTAAGAAATGAGATGATCCAACACTTGGGATTGAATACTACTACTTGATACCATTGAGAACAAGACATTAATCTAGAACTTGAGTATTTTTTATGTAAATGCAAGTTGTTTAATTTGAGACCGAGGAGTGAAGTGGAAGTGTTGTGTTAAAGTATGATAAATTATTAATATAATAAAATGCTTTATTCAGTGGGGTTTTCTCCTTCAGGTTTCCCCACTTAAATATGGTGTTATCTATCTACTTTTACTTCCAGTTGTTTACTTTCAGACTCATGTTATTACAGCTATGTAATATCACTATCTGTAATAAGATAATATTTGTATTTAAATTGATTACATAACATAATTTATAATCTTTGGCATTTATCTATGAAACCTATAAATTTGAGTTAATTATACATTATGTCTAATTCCTAACATCTTATATAAATATTGCATGCCAAGAAGAAAAGAGAATATGCAGAGGAAGCACTTATCGATTTCTTCCATACATGTCAGAAGAAATAAATATGATTGTAGATGCATAGGATTCTTTGGCCAACATTGCACAAGAAAAGGTAGGTTTTCTTGTTAGACTAGAATTCAAGAAAAGATATTCAATAGAAGATGGGTAAGTCTTCTACTTTTCTCAAAGGAAACCATGACCACCAAGATAAGGATTTGGTATGCCACAAGATCATATGCCATATTTTAAAACATTGGGCTAGTAATTCATATCAGAGTGTAATACCCATGGCTTGGGATAATACTTATCAAGGTTAGACTCCATACCATTCTCAACCAATACCAACAAAATGAGGTGATAACCTCATTTTTCAGGCCAACAATGGAAACAACCCCCTTATTCATGACATAAAACCATCAAGAGTTCTGGTCAAAAATGGGGCAATCCACCTCCTAACTACCAACAACCTCCTTACCCATAATAGAAAGCTCTAATGAAAACCTCGACCAGGATCTCAACCAAAATCTGACTCAGCTACTAGCTCATTCCAACGCCTAACCCCAACAATATAGTTGTTAAACTATCCTACACCACTAAATCAACCTAATACTCTATTTGGATTAGCACAAGGTTTTCTAGATAATATATCATATATAAGCATACATGCAATAGAAGTGGATATTCTACCAGAAGAAATATACAAAACAAGATATATAAATCAACACTAGATTTAACATGGTTCACCCAGTGTGGGATACATCCACAAAGAAACAATTCAATCTATTATCCAAATCTTTTTGAAGATATACAATGAATATTTTCAATCTTCCACAGCTCTCAGATGTACAATACTTTATTTCTCTCAATCTTTTCCTTATTCTCCAAGAATTCTCCCTATCACAATTATTCTCACAATAATGATCAAATCCTTCAATTATTACTTCTAAACCCTTTCATTCATGCTTATATAGGCATATACAAACTTAGGTTACTTATCCATGCAATTAAAATCAATAGATCTACTTTAATACTAAATATCTAATTCATGTGAGTTAAATAAAACAAGTCATGCACAGGTAACCGATTTTGTTGATTAGCCCTAACTGATGTCGGTTCCTCATTTCTTGACCAATGTCAGTCATAGGTGACCGATGTCAGTCCCTCCATAACTGGTGCCAATTAGTGTGTTTTCCAGTAAGTTTAATATTGCATGAACTAATCTGAAGTAATTGAGCTCCACAAACTCAACAATCTCCCACTTGGAGATAAATTACTGCATTATATCTGTACAACATCATTCTTGGATCCTTTCCTTAGCTTTGTTTCTTCCTCTTCAAGTCTTAAACTTGAAGACCAACAGGAGTGGAGTGTATCTCCAGCTTCTCTTTTGCTAATGGGTTCGTTAGCATATCCGCAGGGTTCTCACTTGTATGAATCTTTTGGGTTCAGTTTCAATTTCCTATCCTCCAATACCTTCTGTATAAAGTGATACCTCAATTGAATGTGTTTCGTTCTTCAATGAAATGTTGAGTCCTTTTCCAAATGAATTGCACTTTGACTGTCACAGAATAATTTGTAATCATCTTACTCCTTTCCTAACTCTTAAATGAACATGCTCATCCATATCATCTCTTTATTAGCCTCTGTAGTAGACAAAGGCACAACCTTTTGCAATCTCAAAATCTAGCTAATTGTCATCTCACCTACTATGAAAATATATCTAGTAGTGCTCCTTCTACCATCTAGATCTCTAGCCATATCCAAATCAACATAGCTACATAAAGAAATATCCAAACCTCCATAGCATAAATGCATGCTAGATGTCCCTCTCAAATATGTGAGTATTTATTAGATTGATTTCCAATGCTCTTTACCTGGATTGGCCATAAATCTACTCATAAATCACATTTCTTGTGTAATGTCTAGTCTAGTAAAAACCATAACATACATGAGACTCCAAAATTCTAAAGCATATGGTACTTGTGACATGTAGTTTATGACTCCTCATGTGATTAAGGACACTAATCTTTGTTGAATTTGAATTTTCCAGCCATAGGTGTACTCACTGGTTTTGAATCTTGCATGTTAAACCTTTCCAAAACCTTATTGATATAAGCCTCCTGAGACAAATACAATTTCTTGTTCTTCCTATCTCTATTTATTTTCATGCCAAGGATTATCTTTTTACAGATTCTAAATCCTTCATAGAAAATTTTTGAGCTAGCTTTCCCTTCATCTCACCAATGTCATGCATACTAGATCTTGTAATAAGCATATCATCCACATATACTAACAAAATAATATAAATCTCATTTTAAAGCCTTTTGAAATAAATAGAATGATCAAATTCACATCCTAAGTAACCATGCTCATGCATGAAACTATCAAACCTCATGTACCATATCCTTAGAGCTTTCTTGAGCCCATATAGGCTCTTTTTCAACCTGCACACTAATTTCTCCTTTCCCTTGACTTCATACCCAAGCGGCTGCTGCATATAAATTTCTTCATCCAAATCACCATGAAGAAAAGTCATCTTCACATATAGTTTCTCTAAATGCAAATCATCTACTGCAACTACACCCAATACAGTACATATGAAATTCATTTTAACAACAGGAGAAAATATTTCACCGAATCCAATACCTATTTTCTATGCAAATCCCTTTATTATAAGCCTTTCCTTGTATCTTTTTTGTCCACCCTCTTCTTCCATGATTCTATAAACCCAGTTATTTTTCAATGACCTCTTACTTGTTCGTAACTTAACCAAATCCCAAGTGTGGTTTTGTTCCAAAGATTCTATTTCCTCATCCATTTCATGCTCCCACTGCACATGAGTCTTATCTTGCATTGCTTCTTCAAAACTTTCTAGTTCACCATTATCAGTGAATAATAAATAAGATAGAGAAGGTGTAAATCTTTATGGAAGATTACTTACCCTTTTTGAATTTCTCATAGGAGTTTGGGGTACCGGAGGCTCATTTTGGACCTCTTGGATATTTGTTTCCAATTTTGACAGTGACCGACGTTGGTCACCTATAACCGACGTTGGTTCTGCTAACCGACGTTGGTTCTACTAACTGATTCCGGTTTGTCTCTTCTATAAATTGTAACGGTTCACTGGACTGATGTCAGTCATAAGTCAACTGACACTGGTTCACTATGTAACCTTGTAGGTATGACTTTTGGATCCGAGAGTTCATTTTCATTCACAAACTTCTCAATCGATTCATCCTTGGGTACCAACATTTGATCCTTGTACATTCTCTTTTCATTCCATTCAATGTCACGAATCCTAATAATTTTATAATTCTTGAAATCCCAAAAATGGAATCCAAAATTACCAGATCCATAACCAATGAAAGTGCATCTCTTGGATTTTGCATCCAACTTTCTCTTATTTTCCTTATCAATATGCACAAAGGCTTCTGAACCAAAAAATTTAAGAAAAGAAAGATCTACCTCTTTTCTGGTCTAAGCTTCCTCTAGTATTCCTCCATCTCGTGAACTCAAAGGCCCACAGTTAATCAAATAAATTGTTGTATCAACTTCTTCTTCCTAAAATTGTAAGGGCAATCCAACATGTATCCTCATACTTCTAGCACGTTCCATTATTGTCTTGTTCATTATTTCTACAACACCATTCTCTTGTGGTATTCTTGGAACCATCATTTCTCTACATATTCCATTCACTGGACAATAATCATTGAAATCCTTGCTACAATATTCACCACCATTTGCAGATCTAAGGAAATTTAACTTTGAATTTGATTCCTTTTCAATAAGAGTTTTCTATCTTTTAAAATTCTCAAAAACATCAGATTTACATTTAATACAATAAACCCATACCTTTTTTGTATCATCATCAATGAAAGTAACATAATACTGGGATCCTCCATGAGAAACTACCTGGGATGGTCCAAACACATCTGAGTGTACAAGCTCCAATTTCTCATCCTTCTTAGTTGCCCCAAATTTGATAAATCTCACTCTCTTTTTCTTTTTAAAGATACAATGCTCACAGAAATCAAGATCTAAATCTTTCAAATATGATAAATTACCCTTAGCCTTTAAGATTTGCATTCCTTTTTGACTCATATGGCCCAACTGATTATGCCACATGCATGCATCTAAATTTGAAGTAGATAACACAGAAAAGGAATCAGTAACACATGTAGATAAATATAACATTCCTACCTTCTTTCCTCTTGTCATAACAAAAGAACCCTTGGTGAATTTCTAAGAGTCTATTGTGAATGTAACCATGCAACCATCTTCACCTAGTTGCCTTGCAAAAATAATATTTCTCTAAAGGCTTGGCACATGCCTCACATCTTTCAATACCCATGTATTTCCATTCTACAATTTTAGATGAACTTCCCCTTTACCAGTAATATTGCAAGGTTGATCATCACCCAAATAAACATGTCTAAAATTGCCCTGGACATAACTTCATATATAACCCTTACTAGGGGTTTCATGGAAATAATCTCTTGAATCTAAAACCCATTATTCTATCATATTATCCAAAGAAATAATAAGAGCATATTGCATTACCTTTGTTGCAATGTTTTCCTCTTTATTTTATTTTTGGGTGTTGGTTCTCTTTATCCTTTGACCAACAATATTTTTTTAATTTCCTTTCTTTCCACATTTCCAACAAGTAATTCCCTTACCTTTGGATTTAGATCTGTCATCCCTTGACTTTGATTTCCCATTATTCTTACTCTTGGATCTCTCCTTTTTCCTGCCTCTACTTTATACATTCAAAGCATTCCCAAAAGATGATGATTCATATGTACTTTTCCTGTAAATTTCTTTATTAAAGATTATACTAACCACATCATCAAAATTCAAAATATTATTAGTAGATGTTGTATTACCAACCATTACCAAGTTATCCCAACTATCAGGCAAAGAACATAAGAATAAGAGTGCTTTCACTTCATCATCAAATAGAATATCAACTGATTTTAACTGATTTACAATAGATCAGAAATCATTCAAATGACTAAATGTAGATCCACCTTCATGCATCTTAGAACTAAATATTTTCTTCATCAAATTAAATTTGTTTGAAGCACTAGGTTTTTCATATAAATTTGCAAGATTTTTCATTAACTCTATCGTAGATGTCACTTCTGTAATATTAGAAGCCACAGATGCTGCCAGGCTCAATCTTATAGATCCCAAATCCTTTCTATCAAGAATATTCCACTCTTTATCAATCATCTTCATAGGTCTATAATTTTCATCCAACGGTAAGTAAAAATATCTTTGATACAAATAATCCTCAATCTGCATCTTCCATAATTTATAATTTTAGCCGTCAAACTTATCTACCTTGTATCTATTTTCTTTTGCCATTGTTGTAGCTCCCACTCAATCAAAAAACCCTCTGTGAGTAAATCTATCAACACAAAAACCCTCAAACAAAGCTTTGATACCAGTTGTTTGGGATTAACACAAGATTGTACATATAATATAATCTAAGCATACATGCAATAAAAGTGGATATTCTACCAGAAGAAATATACAAAACAAGAGATATAAATCAACACCAGATTTAACGTGGTTCACCCAGTGTGGGCTACATCCACTAAGAAACAAGCCAATCTATTATCCAAATCTTTTTGAAGATATACAGTGAATATTTTCAATCTTCTACACCTCTCAGATGTACAGTACTTTATTTTTCTTAAGATTTTCCTTCTTCTCCAAGAATTCTCTTTCACAATTATTCTCACAATAATCATCAAATCCTTCAATTATTACTTCTAAACCCTATATTTCATGCTTATATAGGCATATAAAAACTTAGGACACTTAGCCATGCAATTACAATCAATAGATCTAATTTAATACTAAAAATAGATCTAATTCATGTGAGTTAAATAAAACATTCACACACAGGTAACTGATGTTGGTTATCCCTAACCAATTTTGGTTCCTCCTTTCTTGATTGATCTCAGTCATAGGTGACCAATGTCAGTCCCTCCATAGCTGATGTCAGTTAAGGTGTTTCCTAACAAGTTCAATATTGCATTCTAATCTGAAGTAATTAAGCTCCAAAACTCAACATACTCTACCTATTCAGTTGATGTCAATGATATCTATCTCTGCTCAGGAACAACACTTCTCCCACCAAGTAAACCCACCATCACAGAGATTGCAAATAAACTAATTTTTCTACAAACTGATCTGTAGAAAAGACTTAAAAAGCTACAAGATGATCCAAAGTAACGTGAATAGAGTTATAGCAAAGGAAAAATGCAAATCAATGAACCCCCACTTCCAGAGAGATTACAAGAAAATAAAACTGACCATAAATCAAATTCTGATTCTGATTTTTTTAACCAGTTGAAGGATATTTGTATAAAGATTCCACTTATACAAGCCATAAAATATGTACCTATCTACAATAAGTTGGTTAAGGATCTATATATCAATAATCCAATCAAAAAAATAAAATATCCATCTACTGTGCAGGTTATTAGACTATTGGAGGATATCGTGCTTGGAAATTTGGTGCTACCCAAGTACATAGATCTAAGTAGTCATTTGGTGAATATTACAATTAATGACACAACAATAAAGAATAATTTGATTGAACTAGGGGAAGAAATCAACGTCATGACCAAGAAAATTATGGATTATCTAAAATTGGAAGGATTAAGGCCAATAACCATAGTCTTGCAACTAGCAGATAGATCAACAGTAATGCCTGAAGGAATTATTGAAGACATCATTGTGGTGGTAGAATCTTGGGAATACCCTATTGATTTTATTGTCCTTCAACCAAAAGTGAGCTTAGGAGGTTATCCTATTATTCTGGGAAGACCATGGGTGGCCACTACTGATGCATTCATAGGTTACATGTCTGCTAATATGATCATATCAAATGGAATTGGCACCAAGAATATAATGCTCTATCCTCATGCCAAACCATTGAGTGATGAAGATCAAGTAATTTAGGTTGAAGAACCGGAAGCTAATTAGATCTTTATACAATAACTCATGATGTTGGAGAATTCTTGTACAATTGAAGTACATGAAGAAGATTATTTTCTATCCATTGTTTTGCAGAACAATTCTGGATTAAATCAACAAGTGTATGATAGATTAAGATGCTTAATTTTTCATGTGATCCAAGTTCTATTGCAACAAAGCACCATGGATATCCCAGGTAAGAAATGTATTATTCATCAACTTCTTCCACATAACTGTGTACTGAATTGTTTTAGCAACAATATATGTTCAATAATGGACCTCTCCAAGAAATTTGAAATAACACCAAGGAGACCACTCAACGTAAGCAATATGTTAGATAGACAGTAAGAGCAATTGTTAATTACTCTTCTGAAAAAATATAAAAAACAAAATTTTTGCTAATATTATGGTGATATATGTGGGATTAATCCTAGGCTTTGCACTCATAAAATCTATATCAAAGAAAATTGTAAACCAATCAGACAATATCAAAGGCAGATGAACGAAAAAATCATAGAGATTGTGAAAGGTGAATTACAAAGGTTTTTGGATGTTGGATATATATACCCCATATCAAATAGTCAATGGGTATCACCTCTTGTCATTATGCTAAAGAAGAGTGGTAAATGGAGGATATATGTATACTACAAGGAGTTGAATGCAGAAACAAAGAAAGATCACTTTCCATTGCCCTTGATAGATCAAGTTCTTGACACTTTGGCTAGTGAAAATTACTTCTCTTTTCTTTATGGTTATAGTGGCTATAATAAGATATAAACGACACCATAGATCCAAGACAAAAATACCTTCATAAATCCATGGGGAACATTTTCATATCCAGCTTGTGCAATGCACCTACTACATTCCAGAGGGTAGTATTGGGTATCTTTTAAGACTTGATAAATGACTGCATAGAAGTCTATATGGATTACTTCATTGTACATGGAATTTTTTTTGATGAAGCTATGCAAAATCTTGATAAAGTATTAAAGGCATGTAAAGATCACAATTTATCCTCGAGCAATGAGAAGTGTTACATGATGATGTTTGAAGGTATAGTTTTGGGGCACTACCTATCCTCTGAAGGGATTTAGGTTGATCCAACAAAGGTATCTATCCTAATCAACCTGTATACACCAAGGATACAAAAGGATGTTAGGATATTTTTAGGACATGTTTGATACTACACAAGGTTCATACAAGATTTCAGCAAGATTGCAGCTCCATTTTTTGCATTACTAAGGAAGGCTGCTAGTTTTTTTGGACTGAACGTTATGAAGGTGCTTTTCAAACTTTGAAAAATATGTTGACTAATGCTCTAATATTAAGAGGACCTGATTGGAACTTTCCTTTCCACATCCATATTTATGCATCATATCATGTTATAGATGGAATTATGAATTATGCAATATACTATGTTAGTAAGAACTTGCAGCATGCAGAGCTAAATTATACAGTAACAGAAAAGGAGTTCTTAGTAGTTGTATATGATATCAAAAAATTCATACACTACATCATAGGATATCCAATGTTTATTCACACTACTCATGTTGTAATCAAATATCTGATAAACAAGTATGTAGTAAGCAATAGAATAAAAAGGTGGTTGTTTATCTTGCAAGAAGTTGATTTCACCATTGTGGAAAAGCCTGGAAAGGATAATGTGGTGGCAGATTTCCTTTCAAGGATGGAAACCTATAATGAAGAGCAAGTTATTGATTATTCCTTTCCATATAAGCACTTATTTATTATTTCTACAAAAACACTCTAGTATGCAGACATAGCTAAATACTTGGTCTTAGGTAAAACACATTCACATTATTTATAATCTTAAAATAAATACATATTTGAAAAGATTTTATCTTTTCTTGGATAGCTAGATTTCTATTTCATACAGAACAATATCATGTAATGAGAAGGTGTATAGATGATGAGGAGATATATGATGTCCTCAGATTCTGCCACAATGAACCTTGTGGAGGAAATTTTTCTGCAAAAAGAACAATGCAGAAGGTGTTGAATAATGGCTATTATTGGTCAAAATTGTATAAGGATGAAAAACTATACACCAAGAAAGGTGATAGATGCCAGAGAATTGGCAAGCCAACAAGATCTGATGAGATGCCATTATAACCTCAATTGGTCTTGCAGCCTTTTGGGAAATGGGATTTAGATTTTACTGTCCTAATAGACCCTCCATCTTATCAGAAGAATACATCTTGGTATGCACAAATTATCTAACCAAGTGGACAGCGGTGAAGGAATTACCAAATCAAAAAAGTGATAAAGTAGCCAAGTTCCTATATGATCGCATCTTCACTAGGTATGGAGTTCTAAGGGAAATTATCACAGATCAAGGTACACATTTTATTGTTGAAGTAAGTTTTTTTCTGGTTAAAGAATATGAAATCAATCGTAGGAAGTCCACACCGTACCACCCCTAGACTGATGACCAAGTAGAGGCTACAAACTGAGATATAGAGGCCATATTGACAAAGACCATTGCACTCCACATGAAATATTGGGTAGAAAAGCTTCCAGAGGTAGTATGGGCATTCAACACAACTTGGAAGACCACAACTGGCTTTACACAATTTGAACTCTTATATGGTAAGAATTTTGTTTTTCTAATTCAATTTGAGCATATAACACTAAGGACTACATTTGAGCTGGGCATATATTTAATAAAATCCCAAAGACAAAGGATTTTATAACTCAATGTGTTGGATGAATCGAGAAGACAAGAAATATATAACAAATAAGTGGTTCCTAAGTAAAGAGACAAATGACATGACTGGTACATCAAGACAAAGAAATTCTAGGAAGGTGACTGGGCACTCTTGTTTGATTCAAAATACAAGGATAATATGGGAAAACTCAGAAAAAGGTGGTTAGGCCCCTATAAATTGAAAATATCTTCCCTAATGAAGATGTGAAACTCACTACCATAGATCTTGTAAGGTTAAAACTATTAGTGAATGGCCACAGGATGAAGTTATATAAGAAGCCAGTTGACAAAGGTTCATTCATGGAACTATTCATAGGAGTTCAGAAAATAATGAAAGTAAGGACATCAAATCTAACCTCAAAGGTTTAGCCTTCTGGATCA
Organism: Taxus chinensis; assembly: GCA_019776745.2. Classification (NCBI taxonomy): domain Eukaryota; kingdom Viridiplantae; phylum Streptophyta; class Pinopsida; order Cupressales; family Taxaceae; genus Taxus; species Taxus chinensis. The sequence goes on along the minus strand of CM034149.1, from coordinate 906,233,412 downwards.
TCTTCTGAGATTGTAGATGATTGATAATATTCTAGTGTCCTGGTGCATTCAGGTTGTTGTATATTCCAAGGTCAAATAAAATTGTTTTTCTCAGCCTTATGTGTGATCAGCAAACCTCCGCTAACACATTTATTTTATAGAATTTTTGTTTTGTGGGATTTGACGACAAGTTATTGTAAGAGTGCATGATCTCCATCAAAAGGAGAAATTGCAATGACTGAAGGTTCCACTTACAGTAACATAAATAAAACCCCTATTTTTTATTTTGCGTTTGTAAAAACTCATGATTACATGAAAGAAGATCAAGGATGCATGCACATGTGGGATATGGACAAGAAACAATTGGCACCACAATATATTAGAAACCCCTCTCTGGGAGTCATCTAGTTTTAGTAAGGAGAAACCAACATCATTTAACACACATTTGCAACATCACAACAAGCTTACTTTCAAATAAGCATGCACAATCATAATTTCAAATGAATATTAAGATAAGTGCACTCAACTATCACTTCAATTAAGTATAATTAGAATAATTATAATTCATTAGCAGTTATGTCGAGTCATCATGAATTTTCTTCATTTAAATACCACCACCTTTCAATCTATGATGTTTCCCTCCACATAAGCCAATGTTGTCGAATCAATTCACTTTACATGCTTCAAATAGTCACATCAATTAATGATTACTCTCTTGTAATCGTGTTGCCTGTCCTCTCAGTCCCAAAGTTCAAAAAGATTAAAATAACTCAACACAAATCAATTATGCAACATTCCTTCAAAGAAGAGTTGTATTTTTTTGTATTAAAACTAGAGCAGGTTGTGTATCCACCATGGGAGGAGATTTGATCAAGCATGAACCCACTGAGCATTCACAACTTTTGAACCATCCTCGAATAATGCAGTATTTTGAAGATAATGGTTGGTTAGACTACATAGGTTTTAGGGTTTTAATGAAACAATGGTGGAATAATTTTCCAACACCTTCAATAATGGGGAGGAAAAGGTTAAGGGCTTAGTATTCAGACTCAGTGATGAGATTTTGGCAGAAGTAACTTGCGTACCAGCCCAAGGAGAACCATTCCCAAAAAAGGCCAACCTAGAAGCATCCAGGAGAGAGTTCGTAGATGATGATGATGATGATGATGATGAATTCATCACTGAATAGCAAGGTACATAAAGAAAACCCATTGAACCCTTATGCGTTGAGGTTGAAAATTTTGTAATCAAGTACATTACTTATGAAGGAAGGTATTCTAGACTGAATACAATTCATTTCAAGTTATTGAATCACATAAATAACAATAGGAAGGTAAATTTACCTAATTTATTCTATGAAATGTTGAAGAGAATGATGAGAGAAGCACATAAAGGTAGGGTTGCATTGTCACACCATTTCCTTATAACCCTGGTAGTGAAACATACCCTACAGAGGTATTATCCTTAGATACATAGGGGAGATTTTGCAAGAGAAAAATTTATAGATAATGTTTTGGGAAATAGGGGAAAGATGAGGAGAAGCATTGAGAGCTCCTCTAAACATATAACAGAGACTACACCATCAACCTCCCAACCTCAAGAACCCCTTATGAAAGTTTGTCGTCTGTTGAGGAAAACCCTTTACCTATCTCTCTAGAGAATATTTTTATAGTTAAAACCCTTCTAGATTTTTCCTCTCCTGAAACATCCAATTCAACGACCAAACGTAAATCTTCTCATTCCACTCCTACACCACCTAGGTGTTCCCATAGGCTTAGAAAAAAAAATCCAAAAATCTCCAGCCCAATATAGGTCACAACCCATGGGAGAGAAAGTAGAGGCAACACAGAATGAGCAGGAAATTCATGGAGTGGAAGGTCATGAAGAGGGAGAATAAGAAGAGAGAAAGAAGAGAGACTGGAAGGAGAGGAAGTTGGAGAAGATATTGAACAAGAAAAAATTCCTATGGTTGTTGAAAAAGTGATGGAATAGCAAGAAAAATCACTAGGACAAGCACAAATTCATGTAGTTATTGATTAGGTAGTTGATGAAGTAATTGATCAAGTTGTGGAACATGCACAACATGATGGTGTGCAAGAAGAAATTATAACACCGTTGCAGCCACAATTTATTATTCATGAATTTGTTAGAAACACTACAAAACCATCTTACAGTGACATGGCTACACAGACCATGGGACCAGACATTGACAATTTGATGATGCACTTGGAAAATTATGTCAACAGACTCAAGGTAAATTGGGAATAAGATAAATAAGCTCTCATTTTTCAGCATAAGGAAGAACAGAAAGTCAAGGACAAATAGATAGAGATGATGAAGAAGAAACAAGTAGAAACAATCCAGGTTGCACATGAGATGTTCAAATGAAGGCCCTCATCAAGCATTTATGTGATCTATTTCAAGGAGAAGATGCTACAACTTAAACTTACCTGCATTAATTTTGACATGATTTATGATATTAGCTCAGTTAGGAAATTCTTCACTTTATATAAAAACAATCCACATGAGCACTATAACTTATTATGTGAACTTCATTTGCACAACTATTCCCTTAAATATGGCAGAGATTGGATTCCAATCCTATACATTATATATGTACAAGTTAAATCCCTATGCTCTTATTTTGTAAATGAATTTGATAGAGCCAGGAAAATAGAAGAGTATCATCATTTAGAGAAGGTCCAACCATTGTACATAAGAGCAGAGGAAAACAATACAAATTCAACTATCGAATCATATGATAAATATGTGGAAAACATACTAATAAGGAATAGGGTGATAAAAATGAGGAAAGAAGCCCACAGAGAAGTAAGAGATATGATCAGGGAACATGGTATTAATGTTTTTAGGGCATACATGATGAGATTGGAAAAAATATCACCAGAACTACAAATGAAGGAAATGCACTCCTACCCCAACAAACTTACCACATTGCAAAAAGTGAATACATACACAGAAATAGCAAATGAATGTGAAGATGAATGGTTTCCTATAGGCTATCATCCTCCCATCTTTCACTTTCCAATCCCACCATGGACAGGTAACTTACAAATTGATCAAAGAATTGAAGACAAGTATGGAGCATATTTATGAGGAATGGTGATTATTTATTATCAAAGGTAAAGGGAACAAATACCACAATTGATTTTAGGTACGAATGCAGCTTAAGGAAGCAGAAATATGAATCCCTTGAATGAGGACATTCAAGATATTAAGCCTAGGGGTGTGATGAGTTGTGATAATTGCCTTTATAAATAACTTATCTTATGTATTTTTATCGATCCATTTTAGTTGTTTCTTTGTATTTTCTCAGTAATCTACTAAACATTATCATTACAACCTTGAACTTATGGCATAAATATTGATTAATGTAGTTATCTCTAGTTATATTTATTTTGTGGTATTTTGTGTGTGTATTTATTCTTATGATTTCAATAAGTTGTTTGAATGATGATATGTGTGATGCCACTCTTGGTTGTAAGAAACTTTCTATATGCAACAACTCATATGGAACAAAGTGACTGTCCACAGCAACTCACCCGCAGCTAAAGAACTTATCCACAGAAACCCATCCACATCTAAAGAGAATCACCTACAACAAACAATCCCATGTTAGAAAGATCTCTTGGAATGTGAATAACGACACTCAAGTCTGTATGTGTCATTGAAGGAGAAGTTACAATTGGAACATGCAGAACTAAGAAACAACTCAAACTTTTATCTTATCTTTTATCGTAAACTAATTGATTGAGTTACTACGTGATTGAAGGAACTGGTCAATTAACTAAAGTTTAACTAAACACCAGTTATGAGTTCCATAGCATGCGCTGAATATCTTGATGTTTTGTAAAGATATTCCACTTTTTCTACTGAAGATATTTTACTTAGTTTGTTAAAATCCTAGTTGAAATCTTCTTCTCACGTCTTGTTGTAAATGAGAAGTATAAAAGAAGGGGTTACTTCTAGTAACATATATACATACACATAAATATACAGAGATAGGGAGGAAATTTAGAGAGAAGATTATTTTGTTCCTAGAGGTATTGTTCATGCCATTTTAACAAAATATCTAAGTTTTGTTTATTAGCCTTTAGTTACATAATTTATGAGGGATTAACACCCAAGTCAGGGCCCACTTGTGGTCTACTAAACCCCTCCATAGTCTTGTTGTTTTTTTTCATTGCATTTTAGCATAGGAAGCAAGAGAAATGGTATTTTGGGAAAATCAACTCTGTTGCATACATGATCTCTTGTCTTCCACACAAGAAAACACTCATTTTGTAATCATCATGAAGCATGCACTCATAGCACACCTACCCTAGACTCAATAACCATGAAATCTCTTAGATTTGACAGTATTGGAGATTCTCATAGTTACCTAAGACTGCATGATCTAGAGAACAATAGCGAGGAAATAATGTTCCCTACATCTCCCAAGATTTCTATAGTATGAAAAATCACTCTGAGAGCTTTCCGCCGACTATTTGAATGCAGAGAACAAAATTCGTACGTGGAAATGGTGGCTAGTCAAATTTCAGTCAAACCTAGGATGGAACTGGGACAATTGGAAAGTCACAAGTGGAAAAATGTAAGATCGTGTGAAGGTGATAGGTTTGGGTTGATAGGGCTCTGGTCTTTGACGTTTCATTAAAATCATCTTCGGTCGCGATTGAGAAAATAATTTTCCATGTGGTGGGTCCTCAGGCCACCACTTATCCACTAGTCAATCAAGTTGACCGAGATATTCATCAATCAACCAAGTTGAACACTGAGTTATATTGATGCATTAGACGGATTCACATGCAAGTTGACTGTTTAGCTCAACGAGCTATTCATATCATAGTGGCTGGTAAAATGCATGTATATGTGGCCTAAGCAACGGTGTATGGAGTTGAAAAAAGGATTTTTAAAACCTTCCCTTATCTCTTCCCCACGCAATGTGGGATATAATCCACACACCCAAAACTGACAGTGATTAATTAGAACTCAGACATGGACCAGGCATCGCAGAGGACACATATGAAGTTGGATGGGTTGTCAAACACGTGACACCAACTTATAAACCACATAGCCTTGGTAAAACCGACCAACAACAAAAGAGGGGATGACATAGCAACGAAGGTGGGGGTCACTATGATGTGGTGGCAGTGAAGGATGACACGTCAGTGGATAGCAGTAGTAGGCTAGGAATTGGTATAACTGACCAAAAAGAAGATGGGGGCAGGGGAGTTAACCATGTGACCTCCCCTTTACAAGTGTGCTAGCCATACCAACTCAGTAAACCAATTTTGTTAGCATTGAGCTGGAGGATATGTGATATAACACATTCCTCGGGTCCACTAAGGCCTATAAAAGGCCCCTCATACACTCCAATCTACACACTACAATTCAACGAGCTTCCAAGCCATTTCAAAAGGAGCTCGAGAAGAATAAAGAAGCCTTTAAGCTATTCAAAGGAGAATTGTGAGCATTGAAATGCCTTATAATTAAAAGGCAAATTTTGTGATTAAGTCCTATTAATTACGTAAATTGTGAGGGAGTGAAGTCCTATTATTTTTAATAGTCAAATTGTATAAATTGGGAGTTATTATAAACTCGCCAATAGGCCATTTGCACCACACCTCCAAAGTACAAGTCTTGAAGACCAACCTGGGGAGCCATAGGACTTTGCCAAGCATCTGGAAGACTGATCGGGGAGCCATAGGACTGTGTGTCATGAAGGAGAATACTGGGATCAGATCAAATTCATAAGTCAGGAAGTGACTCAATGGTTGTGATAAGGATTCTTGTTCTCTAAGTATTCAGGTTTATTATACTTCTATTGTAATTTTGTATTAAAATTGTAGTTAAGGACTGAATATTAAATTGGTTCGATTACGAACTCGGAGACGTAGGCTATTACCAAATTTTGTTATCAACCTATGTGCATTGTTGTCATCATTTTACTATGTAACTGATTTAGAGTTTATTTACTTTAATGGAGTAATTTATTGGTAAAATATTAACAGACTATAGAGGTTTGAGGTCAAGTTAAAAAATCTGGCCGATTTTTGGATCACTCTGGGACATCGGGACAGAAATTGTTTTTCAAAATTTGGGGACAGTAGGGGATGGCAAGGGGACAGATGATAAAAAAACATATAATTTATTAATTTTACAAATATAACATGAATATTTCAATAGACTAAGACTTAAAATTGAAATTTTGGAGAGTGAAACCATTAATGATTAATCCAATTATTCATCACATAAGCCAAATCCCAAAATGTTATATATTCAATGTTCAAAACTTCAATATGATATTGAAAGTTGAAAATTAAAAAAAGTCTTCAATAATCAACATGAAAAGAGTACACCTTCATATATTATCAAATATTATGTCTTAGACTTGAATTCTTATAACCCAAAAGTACATATATCATTATATGATATTACATAACCAAAATAAAAACTCAATAATCACTATCACAACCCTCTGAAGGAACACTTGCAAACCGCTCCTCTTCACTAGAAGTCAATCTTCATCAATGTACCTTGAATCCTTAGGATCCACATCCCACTGTAATGTTGGGGTCTACTTGTACATAGGTGTCTTGCAAAGAATAAAAAAATAAACAACTAAATAAAAAGAATAAAAGAAAGTATTATAATTAAATTCTTTTAGTTTTTTTTAATGTTTTAATGTTGCATAGCATAGGGGACACCATGATGTCCCTCATAGGTCACGGGGATGTCACACCATCCCCTATGTCGTCCTCTAATTGTTGCTACACCCAGGAAATCCCTGGTGCATCCCCTAACCTTAGGGGATGTCCTCTTTTTTGGAATTTTGGGATGCCAGGGAAACATCTCGTCCCCAAGTCTCAAGGACATCCCAGACATTCAGGATGGTTTGAAAAGGTGGGGTGCATTTCCCCATGTAAAAATGGATATTCTTAAGAATTCTTAATGGCAAAGCAATCCATTGAATTGAAACATTTCCTCTTTGTGATACATGATCAAACACTGACTCAAATTTATCTTTTTATCCACATTCTGAATTTACAAGCTTTTTCTTAGTCATAAACGCTTCTCTACTTTCAAGCATTGTTCTTTAAAGTATGGTATTGAAATTTATTTCTTTTTGTACCTCCTAAATTCTTTGTAACTGTGCATACAACACTGGCATTATTTAAATTTTATGTCCCTTGGTTTGATGATTAAATGATTGTGATTCAATGAACAACATATTAACCATTGCAAGTTGATTTGCACCACCAGTGATTTTGAGCGGTAAATCATATAGAAAGTGAAAAAAAACATAATGGATAATTATTAGCATGGTGGTAAGCCATTTAATGTCAAGGAAAACTCTTTAGGAGGCCAAAACTACATTGAAACCCTGATTGTCTTGTCATAGTCTAGTTAGAAGCTTTAAAGAACTAGTCAACTAAAGTGAGGAGGTGTGATAAATATGGATGGGTAAGAGACTTGAGGGGATGGAGTAATATTTTAATTAATTTAGTAAATTATTTGGTGAATAAGAAGTCTATAGAAAGCCAAGAAAAATAAATAAAACAAAGTATAAGATTATTTTTGGAGTCAAAAACTATTAAGAAAAATTGGAGATTAAAACATGAAAATCTTAGAAGATAGTGATGAGAAGGTATATAAGAATTGAAAAATCAATGAACAAGATGCATTAATTTGGTCTAAGGTACATAAGAAGTTAAAACAAATTGATTAAGTGTAACCCCTAGTTTTTTCTACCAAACCCTAACATAGACCTAGTAGAGCAAGCCAAAAAGGTGAAAGTTGAGTTGGGTAAGTTGCAAGAGGAACTAAGACACAAAATGTTTCACAAAGCATGACCTCCTAAATGGGTATACTGATATTTAATCACATCTCCTTGAAATTTTACAAGTCGTTCCAAACATGAAGATCGGGAAGGCTAGAAGGGCTAGTTAAAAAAATCTAAAAGGAGAATAAAAATGGATTCGTAAGGAGATCAGCCCTGAAACTTGGTAGACTTCTTATTGATATTAATGGGTATCTAGAAATATTAGCATCCAAAAAAAATTCTTGGTATTTTGTGATTTTGGTTTTTTTTTTGTTTTTTGGAGGGCTACTAGCCAATTCTGAGGTCTACAAGGAGTTTGATAGCAAATTATGATTTGAAATTTTTTGAAGTACATGATCATGTTTATCTAGTATATATAAGCATTTTTAAAGTTATGTTCTCCTTCCTTCATTGATTTTATGCATTTTAGTACTTTTGAGAAAAAATTGGCTTCTTGAGCAAGGTTATAGTCCATTGATTTTGAGTTATTGAAAGAGTGAAGTTGAATCTTCTAATGCATGAATTGAAGTTGAGTGAGTAAATGCAGAGTGCTCTACATCAAGTGCCTAAAGAATTTTCTTGGGGGCAAGACTCACTTCCCTCAGAGGATGAGGATAATTGTTGGATTTTGGATCATGTGGTGTTGTGTTATTATTTTGAGGTGTTGAAGTAGTGTTGTATGTCATATTCCTTAATTCATAGTTACCTTTATGGTACTGCTGAAATATATATACCTCATTTTTATTTTCCTCCCATTCATTTTCCCCCTATGAAGGGAAACAATAGGTGTCCACCATCATAGTCATGCTAGATGGCTTCATGTTATCATATAAATGGGATGAACTAGCAATATCATTAATGTTTGGAATTATCTCATAATTATCTAGCCCATTCTGAAAGACTTCAAAATAATGGTAAAACTCAACACAGTATAACTCGTCATGTTTAGTTATATTAAGAACTCTACACCAATCGGGTAATGTAATTTCATAGACATTTATTTCTGGAATTTTGTTTTACGAGGACTCTACCTGATTGTTTTTATTTCTATTAGAGAGTTTGTTATTATATGCCTGGTAATCATAATTTATATTTAAGTTTCATTCTACAATATTTCCTACTTTTCTTTTCAAATTCAATAATTCTTGGCCCATTTTTTGTTCCATCCTTTGGATAGAATCCAGCTCTCCCTTTACAGCTTCTTGATTATCTATTTGGGGATTGGGATTATTAACAAGGACCATCATTTACTTGTGGATCAAGAAAGGGTGTGGGGTTGAAAAATACTTGTTGGTTTGGGGCTACATATCTAATTAGCAAAGCATTCAATACTGGTGTTTGTATGGGGTTGTGAATTTTTTTACTAGTATGAGGAAATCAGTTCAGATTCATATTATGAAAATAAAATGTAGAATACCCCTGAGGGTAAATTTTTTCATCAATCTAAATTGCCTCTACATATGTAGTTGTTAGGGTGTTGATATTCTGAGACCTTCTTAAAATATTGTGGCATCCTGTGAAAGTCTAATGATATGTGAGGTAATCCTAATTCACAAAGGAATAAAATGAAAATTCTTGGAAAATCCAACATATACACAATAGTTATTTACTATTTCCATAAGAAAGAGTCATATAAGCTGAAGTATGAGAAATTCATCATATACACAAAAATTAGTGACTATTTCCATGAGAAATTAGCATATAAAATGAAGTATGAGAATAAATTTGTGTTAAAGAAAAGAAATCCCCTCCTTCCAATGCCAACTTTTTGTTCTTACCCTATTAATGCTATGCAATACACACCTTAGGAAGAATGATATGCTCTTACATCCTCCTCATTTTAGAGTCAAGAAGTCTACTTAGTGTATGAGTTAAAGGTATGTGGTTGTATAAATGACCAATGAGGAGTGTTTGTTGGATTAATTTATCGTCCTTTTAGCACCATTCTCTATACCTCTTCACCAAATTCACAACTAGATTATTTCTATGTCTAATCTAACTAATGGATGTTACTCAAAATAATATAAAAAGGAGATAGGGAAAAAAGAAAAGAAAATTATGTAGAAACTAGATTTTATAAAATTAGCACGATATGAATTGAACATTGTATGCTTGGAATAACTAGGCATTCTCAATTTAGCTTACACACAAATTGACAAAATACTAGTGCAGGGATTCAAAGGATATTATAGATGTTATTGTAATAGATTAGTTATAAATTGAAAAAAACCATCTATATTACAAAATGCACATCTAATATAATCTATTAAATTACGCATAATACTACACTTTCATCAAAGTTGCAAAAGCAAAATTTAAAGATCACAAATAAAATCATAAATATGATTTTAGTGTCAATAACACTACATAAAGAAAAATGCAGAAGATGGAGATGCGAATAGATCACTTCAACTTGTAGGAATGACAAAACCAGATTGCATTAATAATAAAGAATTCACATCCTCTTAGTATGGAGGGGGGTGTATACATTTATACAAAATATGGGGCCTTATTCCACCACCCTTGCAAAGCTATAGTTACCTAGGATCAATAAAATATTAAAGATAGTTGGCTTCTTACAAAATATCCTTAATTGACTTTACTTACAACTGCGTACATGGGCCAATGCGCCATTGGAATATCCTTAGTAATTCTTTATTGATATTTCTTTACAACTACCTCCTTTAGGTCGGAGTTAGCTATGTGGGCGCTAAAGTAGATGTTGTCAAGGCATCTTTGAAAATCTTATATCCCCCATCAAGTTTGTTGAGTTCAATGATGGGCTTCCTAAAGATCTTGGGAGCTTTGTCCAATAGGACATTTTAGGAAGCCATAATTGTTCCTGATAGCTCCTTGAGGGTCTCTATCTTCTAAATCTTTTCCTTGGATTGAGATATCAATTTAATGACCTTTGATTTTTTGCCTCATTTACCTTTGTGTTATTTGTGTGCATATTAAAGAAGCTAAAGCATAATTAAGAGAAACTAACACCAAGTAGTCTAAAATGAAAAAGAAAATCTAATAGAAACATCATGATAAGGATATGTGTTAACCTTTAAATTTACCTTAACAGGAAGGAGTTATTTAAAAAATTGTCAAAATTCCTTAAACCTTCTTGAATTCTTATTGCTTGAACGTGCTTTTAAAATTTTTGAAGTTTTCCGAAACTCCAAAGTCCAATTTTTTAGGTTTCGGGTTTCGGGGGTTTTTTTATTTTTGGAGCTTTTTTGATTGTGAAATAAAATTTTGATTTGGAGTTCCAAACTCTAAAAGCCCGAAATTCTAAAATTTCAGACGTTTTAGACTTTTGGGTTTCGAAATCCTCTTTAACATTTTTGTGTGTCTAGAGTTCTGAACTCCGAAACCTCGAAAGTCTGAAATTTCAGAATTTCGGGTTTCAAAGCCTCACATTTTTTGTGGATAATTTCACTTTGGAGTTCCGAAGTTTGAAACTCTGAATTTCTAAAATTTCAGAACTTCAAACTTTTGGGGTTTTCGGACTTCAGGTTTTGCATTGCAATGATTGCAATTTTGAACCTTCCACAAACATTTAATTTTCAACTACCCTCTCATGTGTCAACTTCCGAGCATTAATTCCAAGGTTTCCTATATAAACTCAAATTATTAGCTGTCATTTTCACCTGGCTTTTTCTCTGACACTTTTTTTTACTGCACCATTTTGTACTTTCAAGGCATCGTTTTCAAGGTAAATTTTTTTAGTTATTTCTTTTTGGTTATGATTAATCGAGGTTTTTTTGTTTGTTCTTCCTTTTTATCTATTCTTCTTTTCTTGCTTGACATGGAAACCCTTATCATCGTACGTTCTTCCTTTATCCATGACATTTGTTTCTCTTCTCAATATTGCAAACTCCAATTCATGCATGCATCTAGTTTTATCAAGTCCAAGAATTGTGCAACCATTTCCTTCAATTTTTGTTCTATGCCTTTTAAAGTTTTGGAGTTTACAATTTCAGAGTTTTGGAGTTCACAATTTCAAAATTTCAGAGTTCACAATTTCGAAGTTTCAAAGTTTGCAATTTCAGAGATTCGGAGTTCACAATTTCAGAGTTTCGGAGTTCATTGTTTCAGGTTTTCGAAGGTCACAATTTTGGAGTTAGCAATGCTTTCGGGTTTTTGGAGGTTTGTATTTTAGATTTGAAGCTTTTTCGGAGTTACCATTTTCAAACTTTCAGACCTTGGGATTTTGGAACCTTTGTAGTTTCTTACAAAATTTCCAAAGACTATTCGGATTACGAATTCCAAATTAATGTCAATTTCCTCATCAAGGGGTAAGGGAAAGATGAAGTACACATTTTTAGGAGTTGCTCCTTACTCATGCCTATCTTTAGATTTGGGGAATATTGGAGATTTTGACCTTGGAAAAATAGATTTTCTATATTTCTGGGAAAGATTAAAAGCTCCTAATAAGAATCCTTGGATGCAGGCCATATTCGACAGTGGGTTTGCACTTGCTGCAAGTTTTCCTTCATCCATGCACTACCCTGAGTTCATGTTAGTAGTGGAAACCCATATTGATAAGGATTATGAATTGGTAAAAGATGATGACGGTAAGGTCATAATAAGTTTGGATGTCAATTTATGTGAGGATTTATTTAAACTTCCATATGTTAAAGGATATGAAACAATTTTTACCACAAGCCTTCGTGGAACATTGGGACAAAGAAAATGAAATTTGTACGAAGGTTATAATGAAGAGTTACTTGGCTAAAAGTGTCATCAAGCTTCCTAAAACATTGTTCCACTCAGACTTCATCCAGGAAGTAAGTGATCTTATTGTATTGTTGAATCAAATTTTAGGTCTCACTTCTGCGAAGGAGTTTCAGGAATGGATCTTCCTCTACATTTCTACTATCAAGAAGAATAAGGAGTTCATACGATGGGGGGAACATATCAGCAACTCAATTTGTTTTCAATTAGGCAATGTTTTAACGTCTAAAAAATTATTCATGACTTCCTTCCTTGTTTATGTTTCTGCCACCATCGGGTAATTCAATGGTTTGAACATGTTGTCAAGAAAATTTATCGGGTGGAAAAACTTGTGGATTTATTGCCAACACTTTGGGAATCTAAGTCGCTCTACTTTACCGGTACAATTTTCGTATATGCATGTGTGATAAAATGTGGAATTATGTGGTGGCCTTTTGACTGGGAATCCAACAGGGGCACTCCACTGACCCTGCAGTAAAGCTAGCAATCTCTTGTTAGGGAAGAATTTGTCTGTAGAGAGGGAAAGGGGAGTGAGCAATGAGGTAGGAGAACTAATGTTTTAGGTAGAAAATTAGATTCTTGCACAAAATAGTCAGAAATGTCAACACATGCATTTATGAGAAGAAACAACTCTATAAATAACAATAAGACCAAATAGAATTTATTTACTATAAAGTATCAAGAAACCCCTTAGTAAAAGAAAGCTAGAAACTCCTTCTTGTATTGATGTTCAAGTAGAAATTGTACATATTTTGAGAATGGAAGACATTGATTATAGGGGAGAAGTGGCTAACTCTTTTCACTCACAAGGGAGAAAAATATCTCTCATGAACTTACAAGAATACAACTAGCTAGAAGAATTTCAATATTAGAAGAACCCTTTGGAATAAAGAGCTCATTACAATTTATAGCAGTTTGAATTAACCTTTCACCTCCCTCACATGACTCTTCATTTCCATATTCCACTCGTGACCTTTCGTTTCCCGTTAATTAAGTATTTCTCTTATAATTTTGAGAAAATAATTTTTACAATTAAAATAGGTCACTTAAGTGAATATGATGAAATACAATGATGACACATAATGAATTATTAGAATGAATAGAGAAAGTAGAGAGGGAAAGAGGGGGAGAGGGAAGGGATGGAGGGGAAAACACTCCTTGTGACGAAATGTATTTGAATTCCTTGATGTAGCCATGAACTTTTAGTGAGGATTTATGCCACTGGTGATCTTCTACACTGGAAAATATTTATCCCTTGAATAACTTTGAATCATCTTACCAATCTAGTGATGAATGTAAACTCTATGATGTATGGACATCCTAGACCATACAATGAGTGTTTAGAAACATTGTTATGATGTTTACCACTGCAAGCTTGAGATGAATGCATACAATGCCAATGATGACCCTCCTTGAAACTTGGTTGATGAACCCTTTGACTCATTACAATCGTTCTGACCAATTCATTGTAGATCACTTGGTTCCTTAAGTGATGAAGATGAATTCACATGATGTGACCTTGCAATGCCTTGCTTTTCTTCTATAAACCATTGCACTCAATATGATGTTTCCAGGACCTCTGTGAAGTTCCAATTCTTCCTTTTCAACTCATGAAAAATTCTCATTATCTAAAAGGGAGTCAAAAAAGTAGTAAGGTGAGTGAAAATAAATTCATATGCAATTTTCCACTCTGAAATGAAAACATTCTATTTTTAGAATATGAGCTTGTACTTTGCTATTTTGAGGCATATCACCTATCTTTTCTCATATTTCACCTTTTAAAACATCTACCATATTCAAACCTCCTCTGTTCCTGAAATATTTCTATTTTCAGCACATTTCTATTTTTATTGGTTTGTTATTTTGGGGACCTTCTATTTTGGGAAAAAGTCATTTTATGTCCTATGTTCCATTTTACCCCTTTTATGATTATCCTGAGTGATTGAACTTGAAATTATTTGGAGCTCACCATTTATAGCATGTGAGGAAGTATAACATATGCTATTTTTAGTAAATGGTGAAATCGACCTATTTTTGCGACGGGAACACCTATTTTGGTTTCGTCTCTTCATCACGAACTCGTGCTCTAATTTTCATCATCATTCAATTTCCAGATTTCTCAGAAATGAAAAATAAAAATTTATGACTAGTGAGTATTTTAGGTATGTATCTACTAGGGAAAATTAATAATAGAAAATTAGTCCTTTATATCTCGAGAAACTAGAAACTTTCTAATGTAAAAACTAGTTTGAGAGAAACTAGATTTTTTGGAGACCCTTCCCTTTGAATTTCAAATGATTTTGCCCGCCGGATCTTCAGGAATTTTAAAATATCTTTGAATATGGAAGAATTCTGATAAAAAACATATCCCTACATATCCCTAAAAATAGAGACTTCATGGCATGAAAACTAGCTCATGCAAAACTAGATTTTTCAATGATCATTCCCTCCAATTTTCATGTGATTTCACCAACTGGAACCCTGAGAAATGGAGAGAGGTAGCTCGCTGATTTTTCCCACTACTATGTCATGGAAGCCATTAATCAAGCTTAAAATTTTTGGGTATGGTTTTTTTTCTCCATTCATGATGAAATAAACTCCATTTTGATAGGTTTTCCTTTTTGTCTTATTGGTGAAATTTCCTTTCGATCCTGTTGCCGGTTTGACAAGAATTTAAACTTTATTCTTCATGGAGCCGAAAGTGAAATTTCTTCACTGTGAACATTCCTTGATGCAAACGGGAGGTTTAAATATGAGTTTTTTAGTGTCCTTCAAGAGATAAGAACTCAGCAATAGATGGTTTTTCAATATGTGCACCGGTTTGGAAGTTTTCTTCAAATTTTGATTTCATGGCAATTGGGATTTCCACGTATATTCTTTTTTGTTCTTCATTTTTTCTTATTATCTCGATGAAATAATATTATAAGACCTATGTATTACCATGGGTTAGAGGATTTCATTTATTTGGTGAAGCTGGTTTGAACTTTGGCAATGGTGGAGTGCTGGACTGAGGTGTTCTCTGTAACTTTCTTTTGGCAATGGAAAAACAGTTAAAAGTAGTAAGAAACAACTAGGAGTTAGAAAATTTTCAAATTTTGGGGTTGGAGTTAGGTGAATTATTTTTTTCCTAGAATCCCTCACCTAAAAGGGATGTGAGGACATCAATTTCCATGATGAACAAGATGGTGACATGTTGCATTGATTCGACGGCAGGGAATGAGTGCTCCAAAATCAGCTTTAAAGCACTGAGGGGTTGGAAGCAAGTCACATGGGTGACCAAAAATTTCTCCTAGAGGTCTTGGCACATTTTTCAAGTTTTTAATTACCTGACCTATGAGGTAAGTGAGGAACATTAAATTCCCATGGCGGTCTTGGAGCTAACAATTGGCGAAGATCTGATGACAAGGGATTTGAGCTCCAAATTACACCTGAGGGCTGAAATGGCAATCCTAATGGTCACATGGGGTTCCAGAGGTAACATGGGGGATGGGTTCATTTTTCTAAGGTTGATGTATCTGAACCTTAAGGATTTTGGGGACCTAAATCCCTACAAGGATCCTGGAGCTGAAACGTGTCCTCCCAAAATTTGGCTAAGTCCTAAACTTGCTCCAAGAGAACAACTTGTGACGATGATAACTTGAGCTCCCGATGGAATTTTTTTGGAAAAAAATTATATGATCCTAACTATAAATGGAATTTTGAATCCAATGGTGGAGTTCTCATGTCTTTATTCTTCCATTTGATTCCTTAAAATGAGGGTAAAATGAGACTCCACTTGTGCTTGAGAAAAAACTGTCTACAGACCTATTGCGCCAAGGGTGTTATGAAAGATATGATTTGAACATAAAGTACGGATTGGAATTACATTTCTAAAGATATTTTTTTATCTCCTAACTCCATCTGGAGCTCCCAAAATCACCCCTCTGAAGCTCAGTGGCTCTTTTGGCATGTGCACTGACTAGGCCTGTGAACCCTAATTCTGGTGAAACTGTCCCAACTTCTCCAATCCCTTCCAAAATCATCCTGAATCATTTGCCATGATGTCCTAAGTCCTTTGAATCACCCTCCAAATCAACTTAGGCTCTTCTTCTCAACTCTATGGGGTTGCTACATCCCTAGGAAGGCCAGTGGTAGCCCTTTCAACAATTACTTGATTCTTGCGAATGAACTCCTAAAATCACCTAGTGGGAATGAATGGAATTTCCTAAATCACCTAGGTGGATTAAATACCCATTAGTCGGGAGGTCACTTTTCCTGAATAAATAGAACCATGGTGTCTTTGAATGATAAGACTTGAAAAAATTAACATAGGGGTATAATTTTCATGCTCATAAAATTTTTAATTTCCTTGTAAATTTTCACGACTAATGCTCCAAGAAAGTTACCAAGATATCCTACTGAAAAATGTATTTTATTAGAATTGGTTTGAAAATTATTTGATTATCAAAAAAATTCAAAACAAACAACATAAGGTGGGATTTCAATTTATTATTTCAATAGGGGGATACACTTGTGCCAACATTTATAAATCAAAGAATGTGCATGGAGAAATGTTAGAAGTTTCTTTGAGAACTTTCTATCCCAGAACCAACTTTGATTATTGGGGTAAATTCAGTGAAACATGGTTGGCTAGTTCTCACAATGACTCACCTAGAGGATATTTTGATTCATTGTTGGGATGAGGTTATCATTAGGTAATGATAATATGAAAGGTTGAATTTTAATGAGGTTAGACAATTTAGTATCACAGATATTCCAGAAGATATGGGGGATGATTATGAGGTATTGGATCTAGTGTACATGAAAAGAAAAATTTCTGATCAATTTTTTTCCATGGATAGATTAGTCTAAGGAAGAAATTTGAAATACTAAGGAAATGGTGGGGCCCATTATTCAAAGGAAATATGATTGTTTGGCTACCTTGGGAATTTTACCCAAAGGGATACTAACAATCTATAAGAGTAAAGGCCCAGCCAATATTGAGTCTCCCTATACCCACAAAGGGTAAAAGGTCTACTAAAAAAGGACAATATAGTTCCAAGGAAGATCTCATTTGTTGTTGGGGAGTTCCCTCTCTTCCAAAAGTTTCAATTTCCACAATTGTGTCCTCTATAGTACAAGTAACAAAAGTTGTCAAAGTTAGTACTTCTCCAGTTGTGTCAAAAGAATTGCACCCATTTCTTCATTACCATTTCCATTATCTTTAGATTCACTTTCTCAATCATTATCCTCTGATCATTCACTCCTCTCTTCTTCTCCATATCTATTCATGGACCAGGTATTTTAATCCCTTCCTATCCTCTCAGTAAGGGAAATGATATCTTCTCAAGTTTCCTCTCTGCTGCCCTCAACAACTGTCATTTCTTTCCATTTCAACTTCTAGTCTTATTGCATCTTCTCCTTAGGCTATTCTCACTTACACCCCCTTCTATCATTACCACATCCATTTCATTTCCAAACTAATATTACCAATTATATTGGTTTTATCTAGTGCTCCAGGTGCTAAATAAATCATGTAACTTTCATCTGTGTCTACTATACCTAAATGGATATATCACCAAACCCTAAAGCAAAATAAGAAGGTGTATCTTGTATATGTGATAGATCTAAGTATAGTAGAACATACTCTAAAGAGACAGTCCAAATGACCAAATATTGTCTCTAGTTTATCAGTAAAATGATTAGGAGAAAGGATCATGGAAGTAGCCACCCCCTGTTGAGGGGGAAAAATAAAGAAACTATAACCAACAAATTATCAAATCTCTAGGTTTTCACTAGGGAAGGAAACACATGAAGGTTCTAAACATGATATCTAGGTGGCCCTTGGAAATATTTTGGAGAAATATGATAAATATAAATCTTCCAAATATGAATTGAATTCGAAGGTTAAACAACTCACTACTCTATTAAGGAAAATCACATAACCCACTTCAACTACTGGTCCTTCAATTACAACTCCTCTGACAGTTTCTTCTAGTTTGGATGATATTTTCATATCATGAAATTGAGAATATAGGTCAAAAGGGAAGATCGGTGGATGGATGGATATAACGAATTCTTCAGGAAGCTAATCCTTTAGTTAAAACAACTGTTGAATAATATAATAATTTACAAAATGAGAGGACTTTTATTCGAAGGATAGATGAAATTATCTCTAAGGATAATAACAATTTGAATTTAAAATTAACTATATGGATTGGGATTAGATATATGGACCCAGATTTACTCCTTCAAGGAGTAATTGACGATTTTTTCTAAAAAAATTAAGTTTCAGAAGGCCATGGAATTTAGATCCAAAGTGTTGTAGGATTTGATTAATAAATTAGATGAAAAACATGTGGAAATAATGGATGGTTAAAATGGTGTTTTGGTGGATAACTATAAATTTTTCAATGAGAATATTGATTCTCTTCCAGTGGACCAAATTAAATCAAATTTCAAAGATTTAGTAACACAAGATGATGAAATAACTAAAAATTTAAATAACAATTCAATCGATAGGTTGGTCTCATGTCCAGAATTTTATAAATCAACTGAAGAAAGTGGTGAATAAGTTAAAAAGGTTACTAGCTAAAATTTCAAGGGAGATTGATATAGTAGATGTGATGAATCATTATTCTTGCAGACCATAGCAAGGAGAGGTACATGGAATCATCAAACATTTCATTGACTACCAACACCAAATGGCTATATGGGAAGAAGAAGATCATGAAAAAAAATGAACAAGAGAAAGATGATGTAGGTCAAAGCTAAGCCATACAACCATGACTGAGAAGGTTCTAAGCTCCGAATCAGTCAAAGTTGTAGGGTTGATTTAGTCATACCTAACAACAAATTTGATATTTTTATGAGAGCATGTTACCTTGAACTTATTATACTCTTTTTTTAGTAATTTTTTATTTAATTTTCAACTGTAATGGCTTAACCTTTAGAACTTATAAATAGTTGAGTTGCATTAAGTTTAAGATATAGATCATTTGGAAAAGTTACTCTTCAAGATTGGAAGAGTGCTTAATATACTTTGAGAATTTCAATTATATTCATAATAATATTTTTTCATGAAAACATATAGTTTATTTTGTAAATCATTGATCAATGTATATCTTATGAATTTTTAATTCCTTTATGTGATTGGTTAATATGCCTTTATTCAAGTTATCTTGTTTCAATTCATTTGAAAAGTGATATAACTACTTTTATATTAGTTGTGGAAAAGTTGTTTCCTTTATGTTACAAAGTTGCATTATTATTAATAGGCATGGATATAAGAGGATTGAAAGAGATGTGCATACTGTAAATTTGTTTGGGTAGTTGATTGTGCATTTAAGTGAGTCTATTTGTTAAAAATACTTGGTGCATCACCTTATTCTTTTATGTTATCTCTGAATTTAAGCTCATTAGTTGAGTAGATTAGAATTATTTTCAAATGTTTTAGCCTTGTATATTAATCTTAAATCAAGTGTTATAAGTTTCAAATGAATCCAACCTTATCTGTAGGTTAATACCAAGGCAAGAAAATTTCCATGTATGGATCTTCCTTTACTACTCTATGCAAAGAGAGGATAATGGATGCAAGATCAATAAGCTAGTCTATTCAATGG
Source organism: Taxus chinensis (assembly GCA_019776745.2). NCBI lineage: Eukaryota > Viridiplantae > Streptophyta > Pinopsida > Cupressales > Taxaceae > Taxus > Taxus chinensis. Next base: position 906,213,264 of record CM034149.1, on the reverse strand, counting down.
TGGAGAATGCTCTTATCATATGCCTATAATTTCACTAGCAAAAGTGTGGTGTAAGGTGTGAAGGAAGGTAGTAGGTTCTTTATATAGCTTTCCAATTTGGGAGAAGCTAGAAACCTAGTGAATGTGGGATAAAATATAAAGTAGAATTAGAAGGGATAAGCATGATTAGAGGGAATTAATTAGAATTAGAAACTCATGGGAGTTGGAGATGATTTAATTAATCAACTAGGATTAATTAATAGGCCAAGATAAGCTTATAAATATATTTAGAGGTGATTTAGAGGGAAATAGGTAGGATTTAGATGATTTAAAAGGGGGATTTAATTAATAAGAAGGTTTATTAATTAAATACAAGGTTATAAAGGCTTAATTAACTAATAATAGTTAATTAATTGATTAGGAGGATTATAACTAACGAAGTGTCATTAATTGGCATCCAGAATGGGGGAAAGGATAGTTAATTAATGAAAGTGTCGTTAATTGACCAAAATGGAGGGAAACATTAGTTAATTAGTGGGAAATCACTAATTATAACAGAAATGATGGGAAAGAGGAAAATTAGTACAATTTTAGTATTAAAACTGTGTAGGTGGATTTTAGGTGTCTACATTTTCCCCTCTTTGGGGTGGTGTAACGCAAGCGACGCCACTTCAAAGATAGTAGACAATTACAGACAAGTAAATTTTGAAGGAATGGAAGAAAAATTAGTAGAATGAAGGATGCCCCCTCAAGTGTCAATGGGGTGATGAAAGAGGTCGATCGACGATTGAAAAGAAGAAGGAAAAAAGAAGATTCAACACAAGCCTAGTAGGCGAGTGTGTAATGTGAGTGAGTGGAAAGAAAATTGGTGTTTCAATGGATAGAAGAAACAAGGGGGGAGGGGGGATAAATATAATCCCTATTTCCCTAGGTGGTGTTGAAGAAAATTTATGATAGAAGAAAATGGTGATGAAGAAAAGTGGAGATGAAGAAAACTCACATATGGAGATAACAAGCATATTAGCTGGCTTAGAAACAACTTTGTCTCATCATTTCTGCTATATGATCCATGTCATTGGTTCTTTATTGAATATGAACATGTAAGGACTGAATCAAATCATGCATACATAATGTAATGTTATATGAGAAAGTAAACAAGAAGACCAACAAAGAAACAAGCACAAACAAACATACTCAAACAAACAATGTTCAAGACAGTTGTACCAATGTTTTTGTTATCTAAGCTTCAGTTCCCAAATGTTCAAGTTAATGACAAGGGTTAAAAATGACACCCCAAGAAAGGATACATGTGAGGTGAATAAATGGAGGACGTAGAAGTCCCATGAAAAAGTCAATCATGCACTATGAAACTGCCCCAAGCAACTGCTTGTGCAAGGGAATACAAATATAGCAAGCAAACCAACTTTTGTTAATGGAGGTAGATCAAAATGATCCGCAAGTCATCGCACAAGAACAAGTGAGGACCAAAGAAAGATGTTTTGTAGGAAAAATTTTGATGTTTGAGGATGTTGTGTCTAGTAAATGATTCAGATGCGTGAATGCTTTTACCAATTTTTTTATTTTTGAATTTTTTACCAATTTTTTGGATTTTTTGAATTTTACCAATTTTTTTTTTTGACATTTTTTTGAATTTTAAAAAATTTTTTTAAAAAATTTTGGAATAATATGATATAGAAGAATGATGATATTGGGTATAATTGACAAAAATTGTTAGGAAGAAAAAATATGCCTCGTGGAGAAGAAAAGGTCACTGGAAGCAAAAATATGCCCCAGCGAGGTGAAAATGCCCCATTAGAAAAAATGAAAAAATGACATTTAATAAAAATAATCATCGCGATGGAATGCCAACATGTGGCAAGAAGAATATAGAAGAACAATTAGTTATCTAGCCCCTGGGGGGTGAGAAAAATGAAGAATTAGGGACTTGGAGGGTATAAATAGTAGGGTGGGAGGGGTAAAATCCATCGCGGCCCATTTTGAGCTATTATACTATATTGTTTTTTGAGATATTTTCTCTGAATTTTGAGAGAGATGGTGTGAATTCTGAACCACAGACATCATGTTGAATGAAGTTTGAGAGTTTGGGAGGCTTCCTAGTAGATGGTGCCCTGGTAAGTAACACAAAAAATTGAAATTTAAGTGCATTTATTGTTTTTTTAGCTAGGGGAAGTTAGTGGGTTAACGCTAGTGCAAGGCTTTAAGCCTGTAGCATGTCTAGCATGTCACTAGCTAGTGAAATGATATGTGCTAGCATTAAAATGAGTGCATGAGTGTTAAACTAGGTTTGAACTAGGGTAGGCGCACGTGCATAGCATTAAAATGAAAGCATGTGTGAAAATGTGCATGCTAGTGTGGCATGCGCTAGCATGAAAATGATATTATGAGCATGAAAACTGCATGTGAAATAGCATGAAATGAGATGGGTATGCACTAGTGTGAAAAGGGGATGTGCTAGCATTAAAAGAGATGCACTAGTGTAGAATCTGGTTTTTAGAATGGTTTTTAGAGGAATTTTGAAGATGTTAAGAAGTGAACTTAGGAATATAGGAGTGATTAGAACACCTTAGAAGATGTTATTAGAAGAAATGATGTTAATTTTTGTGTGATTTGGGTGATCTTGTAGGAGATATTACTCAATTTGGATGTGTGTGAGTGTCATGGATGCCTACGAGCATTTGAGATGACCTTTACCTACATGAGCAAGTAGTAGGGTTGATTATTGTTTAGAGGTGACAGGTTTATCCTATATCACACAACTTCCACACATCATGTTGGACCATAGCCTCCTGACTTCCTTAGCATAGAGGTGGCATAGTGAGAGTCAGACATTCCGACTACCTACTGGAGAGATGATAGTGACCCTGGAGGATGTATACTAGATTCTCAGAGTACCTATCTAGGGTAGTTTGGTTACATATGATGGGCACCGTGTTGGATCTTAGAGAACATATGGGATATGTTTCAACTAGAGGATATACCTCGACAGAGTATGGTTGTGCATTTGTATAGGTGTTTTGAGAGTCATAGGATTACATGCATACTAGTTTATCTTATGGCTCTTGTCAGTGGCTACTTACTTCCTGAACAAGACTGGTACCCATTTTCCACTCAGGTTTGATAGGAGTGGTTCACAAATTGATGGATGGGGAGGTATTTTCTTGGGGTAGTGCATACTGGCCCATTTTTATAGGGATCTACATTGATTGCATACAGAGGCATGAGGAGCCTGAGTCCTGTGACTCTTTTACAAGTTTGGGCATGGGATCACATTGTCATTGGACACCCTCTTGGAGTGCTGTGAAGTTAGAGCACCAGATGAGCCATCTTGTATAGGGATGGGAGCTAGTAGGTGAGGATGTTAGATCTCATCTGGGAGACACTAACATATTATAGAATGAGCATTTGATGATTTACAGCTACAGATGGTGACTTAGCGACCATACCATTTATACCAGTGGTGCGGGGATGTTGTTGAGCTGAGCATTGCCTGAGGTGGAGAACTTTCTGATTGGGAATCCACTTACACATTTTAGAGTGGTACCACATTGATAGGGTTTAGCGGTAGCTTGGATTCATCCAAGGTATTCCCAGGGATGAGATGTGGTATGCACAAAGAGCACGCGAGACTTTTGATTTTGGACCCCACATTAGACTGTGGAGAGCACTAGACAGTTATTAGGATGTCATCCCATAGTTATGGGATAGACATCATAGATTGTAGATCTGGGGACCACTACAAACTATGGGGCATGGTATGCCATAGTGGTTCCTAGATGCATTACTATTCCACAGGTTTCCATAGCTACGGTATAGTTTCAGCAGCAACAAGGACTTCAGGGTTAGGCTTTATGAGATAGATCTGATTAGGCCATCCAGAGGCTGAGGCTGAGTTACAGGGAGCTCAAGCTCAGGATAGGGACAAGGTCTAGGGACCACACACAGGGGCTCCACACAGTAGGCTCCTCCAAATAAAATACAATAGGTGCACATGTTCAGATACTAGTTTTATTCAGCAAGTACCTATATTATGTAGTAGATCCAGTACATGTTCCACATTATAGGCACAACATGTGCCATATCATACAGGTTCCACCTTCACCGCCCTGAGTAGATAGTACACATATTATAGGGGTGATGGTGATGGGGATGGATTGGGTGTATGCACATAAGGGCCACCATAGATACAGGTGCCTAGGTTACAGGATCTCATTCTAGGATAGGTGGGCCATCAGTGGCCACTTTATAGGTGCAGAGGGACATGGCCATGATACGAGGTGATGTGGCCTTTATTACAATTTAGAATCTGCAGAGATAGGTTGAGTAGGTTCTATAGATCAGGAAACTTTGAGGCAGTAGGTACAGTAGGTCATTGCAGAGAGAGATCAGGTTTCCGTTATGCGAGATCATCTCGACAATAGAGAGCACAATGGGGAGTTGAGAGGACTCAGCTATAAGGTGTATGTTTCCAGACTTACAATAGAGTGTGATGTCTTCATCATGCAACATTAGCAGGGGGAGCCCCGTATTTAGTATATGATTTTAGTAGCTTCAAGTGAGGCTAGCGCATTACAGGGCTTCTATATCATGTTGTAGTTCCAGAGGGAAAGAGGGAAGCTCCATATAGTCATATTATCAGGTAGCCGGTCTAGGTCTAGATCACACAGACCATTGAGATCTATGCTAGGTCAGTTCAGATGCCTCCCCCCATCCAAATGCCTCCACCCAGTCACAGGCCAGGAAGTCCTGGTACTGTGAGAGTCAGGGTTGACTCTGTTATTTACTTATTTATTTTTGGTATATGCCTCATGATGAAGGCACATAGTTTTTGATATGATGTATATGTATTGTTTTTTATTATGCCTCAAGATGAAGGCACATATTTTTTATCCATACCCATAGTGACTTACTTTGTATCTGATGTATATCGAGACACTTTTTTATATGGACATTGATGTTTTACATGGATATGATGATGGAATTTGATATTGATCACATTTTTTTATGAGATAGTATGTTTAGCCCATGTTTTTATTATGGTCTATGATGAGGGGGGATAAAAATAATCCCTATTTCCCCATTGATGATATTATATGATGTTAGCTTAGCATACATGTTTGATTTTCATTTTATGATGATGTAGCTTAGCATTTTTATTTATGATTATGATTGTTATGATGTGATGATAGAGATGTGGATGATGAAATGATAACAAACAATGTACAAGCAAATAATACAAGCACAAGAAAATGCTAATCAAATCTACCATATACACATGCTTAAATAACAACACAAGTATGTACAAGCATAAAAAACATGCAAACAAAATTAATCTAATGAACTTCACAACAGATTAAAGAAAGACTTAATCTAAGTAAGAAAAGAACAACAAATCTAGAAAAGTGTGCATGTAAGACACAAGATGTACAAACAAGCCAACAAAACTATGTACAAACAAACAACTAAGTAAGAAAAACACTACTTTGTTTTTGTGGGACAGTTTTGAAATGTTTTGTGTTGTTTTTGTATTTTTCTGTGATACAATGTTATATTGTTTTTGAGTTGATTTTAAGAACACCTATTTCAAATTTTTTTGATGTTTTCTGAAAGTGTATTTGAATGTTTTGGAATTTTCTTTAAAAAAAAATTTACAAAGCTATGTGTAAGAAAATGAAGAAACATGGATGCCCCCAGCAATAGATGGGAATGTACAAGGGAAAACATGTCACACATATGTGCAAGAAAGTGAAGATGTGAAGAATGCCCCCAACATTAGATGGGAATGTACAAAGGAAAACTCCCACATATTTACAAGAGTAGGATCATCCAGATCAAGGCCATGAAGATAGGATCAAAAGGATCTCAGACACAGGAAAACTAGCTTAGGATAAAGCCAATGTACCCCCACAGGTATGAGATGCTTGTGAACAATGGACCCTCCCATGGCACTGAAACTGGTTTTCACCAAAGGACTTGTCCAAAGTGCCACAATTACATGGTTTTCACACTTGGAAGAATTTATTTCTCTTTACTTTTTATTTCTTTTTCTGATTTTTTACTTTTTTATTTTTAAAGGACCCCCATGCTTAGGCATAGAAATGCTTGAGATGCATGGCATTCATAGGTTCCCTAAGTTCATCACCATCAAAATCAGCAAGATTATATGCTCCTGAACCAAATTTAGCAACCACCACATATGGCCCTAACTAGTTAGGTTCAAACTTGCATTTCTTCTCTTGATCTTTGGTAGTGTTGAACTGATTCTCTTTTAAGACAAGGTCTCCTACCTCAAATGTGTGAGGTATGATTCATTTGTTGTAGCTTTTGACGTACTCATTCTGATACACTTTAAGGTGGTCTAGTACATGAAGGAATTTCTCATCCAATAGCTCTAGTTATGCAGTCTGGACCACTCTATAGTCTTCCTCTTTGTCTAGATAATCTCTCAAATATATGCACAAAGAAGGGAGCTCGATCTCAAGGGGTAAGATAGCCTTTATGCCAAAAACAAGTGAATATGGAGTAGCACTAGTAGGGGTGTGGATGGATGTTCAATAATCCCATAGGGTGGGATGAATCTATAGGTTCCAATTATAGGCTAATTTTGTTAACCATCTTCTCCATGATGTGAACAAGAGTCTTGTTTGAGGCTTCAACTTGTCCATTACCTTGAGGGTAATAGGGATTTGACCATTTTTGTCATGATTTGGAAGCGTTGGAACAACACCTTCACTTTTTATTCTTAAAATACTTACCATTGTCAGATACAATGGCAGTGGGAATTCTGTAGTGACAGATAATGTGGTTCATTATGAATTTGGAAATTTGCGCACCAATGACATAAGTAAGAGGAACATCCTCTACCCATTTTTTGAAATACTTGGTGGTAGTTATGATGTGAGTTGTGGCCATCAGAGGAAGTGGGCGTAAGTTTCCCAATGAGATCGAGTCCCCACTTTGAAAAATGCCATGGTGTTGTGATGGGTTGCAATGATTGTGCTGGAGCATGTATTAGATTGCCATATTTTTGACACAACAAAATTTCTTGACATACTGACAACAATCAGTTTCCATGGTAGGCCAATAATATCCTACTCTCAATAACTTCTTAGCAAGAACCATTCCACTTGTATGGGCCCCATAGATGTCCTTCATGCACCTCTTTGACCACTAAGATAGATTCTTCCAATTAAGACAACATAAAAGATTTCCATCATAGCCTCTATGATAGAGTGTGCCCCCAAGTAGGGTATAATGGGCTATACACTGGATAAGGTTACGTTTCTCAGAATGGTTAATGTTAGGGGGAAAGGTTTTTTCATGTAGGTAATTATAAATGTCAAGGTACCAGAGGGATAAGGGACCAACAACTTCACACACCAAGCAAGATTTTGGCATGTCATATGTTGGTGTCATTAAATGCTCCACAAAGAAAGGCATGTCATTTTTCCAGGTGGAATGCATAAAAATATCCAATTGTTTCCATGGCATCTACCGAGTGATTTTGTCCTCTGGGTATCTTTTGGAACATGATTTTTACAAAGAAATTCCTTCAGAGTATCAACCAATTTCTTATAAAGGATGATTTTTTCATCCTTAACCTTATATTCATCATTCACCTGCTTGATGATTAATTGAGAATCACCTATACATTAACCTGTCTGATATCCCACTCGTATAGAAATTTTCAGTCCTACAATGAGGGCCTTCATATTTGGCTATGTTATTAGTGCATGGGAAACCAAGTCTGAATGCCTGAGGAATTAAATCACCCGTAGGAGTGATAAGCACAACTCCTACTCCTAAACCGTGAAAATTAAATGATCCATCAAAGTATATTTTCCATGTGATGGATTCTTCAATATACATCATAGAAGCATCTAGAAGTTCCAGACTCAATGGTTTTGTTCCTGGAAAGGGGCTTCAGCTAGTTGATCTGAAAGTACTTGCCCTTTGACTGATTTTTGATTGACATACTCAATATCAAACTCACTGAGCAAGATGATCCAATTAGCCATTATCCCAGTAAGTGCGGGTTTAGACAATAAGTACTTTGTGGTCAATTCTAGATATGAGCTTGATCTTGTTATTTAATAGATAGTGACAGAGTTTTTGGAATGTAAAAAAAACAGCCAAGAAATACCTTTCTCAATTTGTATGGGTAGTTAAGATCATAAGAAATCAAAGTGTGACTGAGGTAGTAGATGGATTTTTCTTTTTGATTTATATCATACTGAGCTAGAAGTGTGCCTGATTGCAAATTGAGTGGCTGAAATATACAATAGTAGGGGTTCACCTGGGGTAGGTGGCATAAGAACAGGGGGTTTAGAAATACTCCTTGAGTAAGGAAAACACTTGTTATTTTCAAGACCCCAATGGAAATCAACATCTTTCTTGAGAAGATGCGTAAAGGAATGACACTTTTCTATGCAGTTGAGAAATGAATCAGTGAATAGCTTGGATTTTTCCCTGTAAACTACACAGTTGTTTGAGGTTCTTAGGAGGAGGCATTTTAGTAATAGTAGTGACCTTTTTGGGTCCAATTCAATTCCTCTTCTTGACATAATAAAACCTAGTAATTTTCTTGATAGTACACCAAAGACACATTTCTTTGGATTTAATCTGACTTTGTAATCTCTGAGACGTTGAAAGATCCACCATAATATTTCAAAATGTCCTTCCCTAGTTCGGGACTTTCCTAAGATGTCATCAACATAGTCTTCCATAATATCATTCAATCATGTCATGGAAGATGACCAGTCATATCCCCTTTGATAGGTTACACCTGCATTCTTGAGACCGAAGGGCATGACTTGATAATAAATGTCCCCTAAGGGGTTGTGAAGGCAGTCTTATGTTGATCCTCTTCTGTAATTTTGATCTGGTTGTATCCTGAAAATCCATCCATGAGAGATAGCATTTCATAACCTGTAGTTGAATTGACAATCATGTCAATGTTTGGCAGAGGAAAGTCATCTTTAGGACATGCCTTATTAATATCTCTGAAAGTCTGTACAAATTCTAATGCCAATGGGTTTCTTTTACACATGTACTATGTTAGAAATCCATTCTGAATAATCAATAGGCCTAATGAAGCCTACTACCAATAGTTTTTCAAGTTCTTCTTTAACCAAAAGGGCTACATGCGAGGATGCATCTTTCGAAGCTTTTTCTTGATTGGCTTTGACTCTTTCATGCACAACTAGGTTATGCACTACCAATGATGGATCTAAGTGTGGCATGTCCGCATAGGACCAAGAAAATATGTCTGAAAATTCTCGTAGAAGCATGACAAAGGTTTTTTGTTCTTGTGTTGAGAGGGAAGCTCCCAGCTTAACCATTCTAGGTTGATCCTCTATTCCAATATTCACATCTATAGTCTCCTCCATGAGAAGTTTGGATTCATCTTCCATATGTATAGGATCAGGGGGGAGATTGAGATCTTCATCTAAGGGCATCTCAACAAGATTTTCACCCTTAGAGTGGTCACTTTTTATGTTCTTTGATGTTTCAATTTGTTTGTCCACAAGTGCCTCGAAAAGGTTTTCACTTTGGGACCTGGAATTTTTATTTTTACAAGGATTATTTGACGATATCTTTCCCTTGTTTTCTTTTAAATTTTGTTGACCATGAAATTCAGCCTCCTCCCCAAAGTACGCGTATGCATCAAGATTAATGGAGAATCCCTTCTTGTGGTCGCCAACAAGGAATGTCATCACTGGAGACCCATAAACTCACCAATTTCTTCGTCATTCTCAAAGAAATCAATTGGTACGTGTTGTTGTTGGTCCCAGTTTACAAGGGAAGGATGGAAAAGATTTAATTCAGGAATGGTAGGGGATATGGTTAGGATAGGCATGTCAGGAAATAGGTTTGTAGAGGTAAGGTCTTCATAGATACTACACTAGGAATTTGTTTCATTTGTCATAATCAGAAGAACTATCTTCATGCTCAGAAGAGGTGGCTTTGACCTCTAGAGGATGGGACCCATACAGTCAGATACCAATACCATATTTTTCCACTTTGTGATTGGTGTCATAAGAGGTTTCTACACACCTTTCTCATAATACCACATCCATATCCTTGATATCCCATGGCATACATCATCTTTTTTGGTGGCTTGATTTAGCATGAAGCCATCTCATCATTTGGAGACTAGGATATAGAAGTGTTGAGTGATTTCTCATCTGCCAAAAGGCCACTAGGAGTAAAAGTGTCAATGTTACAGTGTTCATGGGACCATTGATATTTGTAACAGGGCCTACCACGTGTTTTGGGTGATAGGGGGAGGTTAGAAATTAGGAGGTCTGTTAGAGGTTATATTCTCCATAGTTGATTACAAGGACCTTCATCTCCCATGAAGCAAAGGGAGATATAGATGTAGAAGCACCATTATCATGTGCAGCACAATGTATCTGGATCAACATGGGAAGAGGCAAGAGCCTCTGACTAAACCTGAACAACTATCTTGGTTGAAGGGAATTCATATGTTAGTGGGAAAATAACCTAACAATGCTCTGACAATGGGAAAAGGTTTGGGATCCCTAATAATGGTAATAGTTTTCCCTTCATGGTACAATTTAAGACATTGATGGTAAGTGGAAGGCATGGCCCTACATGACATGGATCCATGGGTAGCAAGGAGCATATTGTAGGGTAGTTCCAAGTCCAAGACATGGAACCGAGTATCTGTGACTAGTAGGCCCAACTTCCATAGGAAAAGTGATCATACCAGTTGATTGTCACTCTTCATTATCATAAGCCTTGATCGTGATGATTTTAGGCTCCAAATCAGTGTCAGTGCGTCCCAGCTTGTCTGACAAGTTTCAAAGTACAAATATTTAGGTCGGATCTGCCATCCATAAGCACCCTTTTTATCTTTTTACCATTAACAATGACTTCAATATACAAGGGTAGATTGTGTGTATGATCATCACTAGGAATCTCATGTTGGCTGAAGGTAATGTGTTTGGAAAGGATCAATCTACCCGACCAAGGCTTGGAAGCACATAGGATCAATATCAGTTGAAACTCCTGACCCCTGAAGTGTTTTGCAAAGGATGTCCTTATGAACATTAGATATTTTAAGAAGATCTAAGATTGAAATCTTAGCAGTGGTATTCTCAAGTTGTTCTAAAATATCATAGTGACTATCTTGAGGGGTAGGTAGAGGAGGTTCTAGAATAACAAGGAGAGCACGTCGTGTTACCACATGCACTCTCTTGCTTTAATCTTAATAGTATTTACATGCTCAAAATGTGGATAAACACAACCAATGAGAGAATCAAATGGATTAGTGGATTCAACAACATGATTGGAACTTTTATTCTGGGAAGACTGACCTTGATCTGGATTTTTCTCCCCCTGTTTATGCTTAGGGAAATGGCTCTTTGTAAATTCCCAACTGTTGATTAGAATATTTTTTGGGTCCAGGTGAGTCCATTTCAACCTCTCCATTATCAATGAGGTCTTGAATGAAGTGTTTCAACTTCAAACATTTGTCAGTGTTATGACCCTTAACACAATGATATTCATAGTATTCATGGTCTTTGTACCATGTTGGTTTTGATGCATCATCTACAAAGGGTGTGGTGTTAGTGGAATTTGATCATGTTCACTGTGTCTAATTGTTTCAATATAGATGCGACAATGAATCTGTGAGAGGAGCGAACACACAACATTTGACTTCAGGTGCAGCAGGTCCTTTGGTAAGTCTTCAATGGAGCACTATTCTAGACTATTTGCACACATTTTGAATCCATTTAACCATCACCTACAAAATTTTTTTCTTGTTAAAGAACTTAGGTTTTTTTGTAGATTTGGATTCGTGATTTTCTCTTGAAAAGGGTTTCAATGTCCCTTTAGCCAATAAATCCTTTTCGATCTGGCTTCCTTTTTCAATGACCTCCTCAAAAGTGTTACCATAGTGCATTTGCAAGTGAAAATTAATTTCGGGATGTAAATTTGGTAGAAAAATGCTAACAAGTTGTTTCTCTGATATTGAGCAAGGGAAGCGACTAGCTAACCCTCACCCTATTTGTAAGAAACCACCAAAGTTTTCTTTGTTCATTGTTTTAAAGTTGCATAAGTCTAACATGGTAAAGTCACTTTCCATATTGAATGAAAAGTGGTGCACAAAACTTTTCCACCAATTCAGCATGTGAAGATTGACCCTTTAGGTATATGGAGGAACCATTCAAGTTTTTGGCCCCCAAGACTCCATGGGAATAGGTGTATGAGATAATTGCTAGTATAGGAAACTTCTTGGCAAGCCATGAAGAAATATTTAATATGATCGCATGGATCACCTTTACCCTTATATTTTTCAATTTTAGGGCAGTCGAAGTGAGGAGGAAATGGTTTTCTTAACATCACTCTATCAAAAGGATATGGACATAGTTCTTCAAATTGGTACTTTTTACTATGTCATACATGGTATTTCTCTTGAAAATTGGTGAGGGAATTATTCATAGATTTCCATTCTTGATAAAATATTTTTCCATGTGTAGGTGAAGCAAGCATATATACACGGTTATATCTTGTTGTTTTGCTACCATGGTTTTCAGTGTGAAGCTCCTGATATGTAGCCTTGGGTTTTTCATTACGTAGAGTCTTAGTGTAAAAATCCTGATATGTAGCCCTATGTTTCTCATTGCATGGATTTCTAGCATTTATTCTTGGGTATTTATGGACATGGGAAGCCAAATTTTCCAATTGATGAATAAGAGCTTGCAATTTTTGTTGAATTATGACCTCATCATTTTGGGTTTCTTTATGAGTTTCATCTGGAGGTGGTTGTTCATGATCTTCATGTTCTTCATTTCCATCATGGTTAATTCAAACAATGGGTATGTGATAACTACCGATTTTTCTAGAAGGCACGTCTTCTTCATTCCTTGGGCCAGAAGTAGAAGAATGTCCTGGATTTAATATTTCATCCATAGATAGAAGGGGTCATTCCTCCTCTTCTTCTTTGTCAACCATGTTCATGAGGAGAGTATGTTCACATTTAGGTGGTAATTTAGGCCCTAATTCTATGACATGTACCAAGACTTCATTTTTGTTCTAGAATAAAAAGGTATCCATGTAAGTAGGTTCAAATTCAAAGTCATTTCGAGGAGAGTTCCTGTAGACTTTATTTTTATACTCAAATGCCTAGGCGATCTAGCACTTCATCAAGATATATCTGAATGCTCATCTAAAGAGCATGAAGCTACCAGGTCCCTCTTTGGTACTTTCTTGCCAAGGTGTTAGAATGCATTTTCGTAATAACCATAATAAAAATATATATTCCATCATAATAATCGCATCCATGAGCTCAATTTGGAAACACACATAATAAGAAAGCATACTAGATCATATCACTATTAAAATCATATTTACCATATAATAACCATGAATAGAGACATCAATGACCAAAATCCATCCATGGGGATCCATCATATTAATTCATCGCAAACCAAAATTTGTATACATCAATAACACCATCACAAAGTCAAGCGCACGAATCAGTAGCATAACTATATTACAACTCAAAACATACGTGATCTATCCTAAACAATACAAATCACTAAATATATAAGGGTGGGGACTTTCTTATCACCACCCATGCACTCTCAAAATAGGTTTCATACTCAGAAATAGCCATGTGTGCATTCAAAGATATCCATGAAGCGTGAAAGTTTTGCTAATAATAGATTATGTCTACATTTAAACCCTGATCTAATCTAATTATTAGCTCTAATTTTGCATGACTCTCAATATTCCACTTGCTCCAAAAATAGACTTTTCTTATCCTTGAAGTTTTCTTGCCTTTTCCTTGTTTTTCCTATTATTAGCTTGTGCCATGAAACGTGGATAAGTCTCCAACTTTGTCTTATTGGGTGCAAATCCTCATGGCACAAATCTGTCAGCCTTCTGCACATATCCACGTGGCCCCTTATTTCACACCACTGTCATATGTTCCTTTGATACTTAGTCACTATTTCAAAGGGCCAACATTTCCCCACACTAACATCCTTTTCGCCCTCAGTAATCAGGTTACCCAACTTATACCTCCAAAGAATAAATAATGAAGTATGGCTTTAAATAATAAAATAATTATATAACTTAAATAATATTAAAATCACTAGTGCACTTATTCTTCATTAGGAAACAAGAGCTCAGGGTGCTAATTTTTGATATCTACCTCAAACTCATCCCAATCGTTAAGTCCCTCTTTTGCCCTTGTGAGAACATCTCCAAGCACAACATTCATTTCTGCCAAAGTCATATTCTCACTCTTGTGCTTCAATTCCCGTACCACATTTTCCAACCTTGACACCATACCATCCATTACATCCATACATCGAACCAAAAACTTCCCCAATTATTTTATTCTATCATCATGAGGGTCCTTGACTGCTTTAAGCGCATCACGCTTCTCTACTAATAATGTCAGCCTCTCCTCTCATCCCAAAGTATCATTGTTCTTCACCACAAGGAATTCATTCTTTTCTTGTAATTTCCTTGTCTTAATAATCAACTCAGGATCTTCACACATCTTCAATGTGAAACTTTCTAGTTTTTAATTTTTTCCATCAAGGTCTTAAGTATGGCATCATACTCAATTATCCGATGCACAATCTACTTCTTGGTTCTTTCCAACTCCATGACAAATTTCTTTTGTTTCTTCGTAGCTTATTCTTCCACACTCAGTGCATGCACTAGATTTTCATCTAATATAAAATGAACTAAAGTGTGTGAATAGTGAAATGCAAAGGGAAATGTCCCAAATACCTTTTCTTCGTATTGTGGCTGTACCTACAAAATTTATTCTCCAATCTCCTCAGCCATAACTAGAACAACACATTCCTTCGCCTATAATTTTTCTTTTGTCTTTGTTAAGCGCTAGATTTCCTCTTTCTTGTCCTTTTTATCCTCGAGAAAATTTCTCAAGGTAGCCTCTTTATCAACATTATGGCATGCAACCTCTATAGTTATCTTCATCACTGCATTTCTCGCCTGCTCATCAGAGAACTCCATGGGCTTGATTGTCACATGCTTGGTATGTGGAGCCTTCTTCATTCGTTTGGTAGCACATGACTCCTCGCATACGTCAAAATCAGTCTCATCCATGTGAGTTTTCATACTCTATAACAATTGTTTCCTGGTGTGTGTCTTTACCATCTCTGGTTCCATTAGATCCCATCCATAAAATTGTTCTAGGGAAAGAGTGCTCTGGAACCTTACATGAATAATATTTTTTGGTTCATTGATGCACCCAAGGTCTGGTGTCTGCACCATATCTTCTTCCTTTTGTTTATTGGCACACTCACATGTTTTTTCATGTGTTTAAGTGCCTTCTTTATTCTCTTCTCCAATTCCACCCTCTGGTCCACCTATTGATTATTCAACACTATCTTCCTTCTCTATATCCCTTCCAGTGTAGCTCTCTTTCTCATACTCATGTATACTCACGTTAGGGACTTCTATATCAAATTGTAGTTACTCATTGTCGATCCCTTCATCTTCTCATACTTCCAATCTAGGTTTGGAAACATAATTATGTGTGGCTCCATCTGATGACTTCTCTTCATCACTATCCCTAACAGGCACATACCTTCACCTTTTCTTTTTCTCTTCCTCGCTCTTCTTCACATGCATCACACGTGGTGAACTCCTCATTGGTTGTGAGCTCTCGACACCCTTATCTGCATTCTCTTTCTTCTTATGAAGTTGTCTCCTACCATGATCAAGTGCAGTACTATCTTCTTGTCCTTCCTCTTCTCCTTCGAGGACATTATCTATGTTCTGCTTTTCGTGCCTTGGGGGTGTAACTTCAAGCTTTCTTTTTGTGCCCACATTTTTTTTATCTTTGGCGGGCTTGGAAGTGACAAGTCCTCACCCATAATAAAATTTTCATCCTTTAACCCTTGCCTCAGATACATATACACAAGTGCACGCTCTATCTACCCCATAGCCATGGCCTCTAGAGTGATATCAATATTATCAGACTCCATTGTCTCAACATATGCCTCCTTATTAGGGTAGACATATGTTTTACACAAAACATGGATGTCTGCGTCTACCTTATCGGCATCAAATTGTAACTTCCATGGGTTCTGTAGTTGGTTCACTGAATCTTTAAAGTAATGAGCAGTAAAGGAGAAGGGAAACTTACACCGTAGGATTTTCTTGTCAGTCTTCATGTAAAAATGGCCTAAACAGAAGTGTTGATACGCTGCAAACGCTACTTGTCCCTCCAATACATCGGAAAACTCCCCTAGGATGTGCCACTCTCCTTCAAATGCATTATGCATCCTCCTGTGCCACTTTTCTATGCGTTGCTTAGAAGTGTTTTAAATCGTGCCTAAACATGTGAACCTCACAAATTTATTCATCAACAACATATTCTCCTAATATTCTCCTTTGGCCCATCAAGCACACCAATTCCACAAAATACAATGAGGAGAAAGATAGTGCCCCATGTTATCTTCTCACTTTTGTCTGCTTGAATGCACGCTTCTTCCATGATGCTTTCTGCATTGTACCTATCAATGATGTAATAGGTTCTGTTC
Source organism: Taxus chinensis (assembly GCA_019776745.2). Taxonomy (NCBI): domain Eukaryota; kingdom Viridiplantae; phylum Streptophyta; class Pinopsida; order Cupressales; family Taxaceae; genus Taxus; species Taxus chinensis. The sequence goes on along the minus strand of CM034149.1, from coordinate 906,196,708 downwards.
ACCATTTTATGCGCTATGTATAGCCAACGCTTGTTTAACTCCTTTCACCTCTCTGAGGTGCCCATCTTACATCTACCCTTGTAGATCGATCTTCTATGTTTATGACATTAAAGGGTCAGCCTCCTTTGTGATATGTGACCACAATGGTCATTTCCTTTACTTCGTCATCATTAGAAAGGTTGCATGTAACTTCCTCATGAGAGTCTCACAATCATGTAGCCTTTCCAATCAAATTTGTTGTAATTCTCATCCTTCTACCCATGAAGTATAAGTAATCCTCTTGTACGCATGACATAAGCCATGGGTACAATCACTCTGACTTGCCAAATAATGGTAGCTCATATAATTACATCACCTTGAAACTCTCCAGTAGTTTTTAGATCAAATTATCCATTACTCTTTTCCCATTTTCAGTCTTCCTATTTGTCTTTAAGGCCGTATCGTCCTCTAATTCCTTCAGGGTTTTATCAATGTGGTGGTGGATATCGCTTATCTTACATTATGTCAAATGGGATGTCAATGACCTTCCTTCAATCACATCCTCAGGATATTACATCTCAATGAAACACTCTTGTGTTGCCTCCTTTTTCATAGGTTCCTTAACCATAGCTCTCTTTAGTACCATTGTTCTGCTTAACTAACAATGTTCTCTAAAAATTGCAAATGTTTGAACTCCTTACCCTTGTACCTTTGACTTCCTCTATTGCTTCAAACTATTATGTTCCCTAGCTCCAAATATGTCTCCTTCAAACCATGACCTCATAAACTTTCCTTCCACACACACCCAACTAGCTCAAACACCTTTCCACGCAGAGCTCTAGTAATGTCATGTCCTGAAATCACTAAGTTTACACTCATTCAATTACTCTTCACACTTTGTCACACCTTCATTCACACTCCATAGCTCAAGAACTCAAAATATGAAAGGTAAGGAATAGGGCCGCATGTGCTCCATTTATAGAACTTTCAAACAAAATTGCATTCATTTCTCCTCACCGACCACCGTACGAAACATTAACTCCTCTCTTTCACTCTTATGCGCTTCGCATTGTATTCTTACACCCCCATTCATAACCTTCTAGCACTCCCACTACTTCTTGGCCACAAACCTCCTTTCATGTGCTTCCCTGTACTGAAGTACCTATCTACTGCACTTCATACCAAGTAGTTTCCCATGCTTCTTCCTACCTCACATTACATTGTGCATTCATACATCTATGTGTGGTCTTCAATATGAGAAAAATTCTTTGAAACTCTCTTTAAAACCATCTTCACTCCGAGCACTTGTAATATTTTTTTCCATGCACACTAATCTATATCAAGGCACCCATCACTTATTTCTAATCCACCCCACACTAAAAGTATGTGTGATCTTCTGCGCATCAATCCAATAGATAGTAATCAGCTACTGGCACGCAAGCACACTTATTGCAACAAAACAATGAACTAAATTGAAAAATCATAACAACGATGAAAGGAAACACATTACAGGAATTTTATTAAAGGGAAAGTTAATCTAAGTGGAAATACTACCTTATTACAAAAACCAAGAAGACTTACTTATAGTAGGGCTTTAGCATATTCCCATTGAAGTAACCAGAAATAAAGTGACATCTAGCACCTGTAACTGGAAAGCACCTGATTCTAATATCTTTGTTACTATAAAAGGGTCCCAACCAATGAAATTTAAATTTACCTAGGTGACACACAAACTTTGAATCATACAAAATAACCATCTTTCCCACTTCAAATGTTTTATTCCTAATATGTCTGTCATGTTAATCCTTCTATCTCATTTTTTAATCTTTCGGCTCCATAGGGAAATAGCGCAGCACTCATTTAACTGGATCAGTTTATCTATGCGCTCCTCAATAGATTGTTCATCATCTAATCCTCTTGCGTGCGTAATACGTAGGGATAACAACATGAATTCCATAGGTAATACAACGTCCGTGCCAAAAACCAACTGAAAGGGTGTGGCCTTATTCAACCTCTTGTAGGTAGTCTTATATGCCCAAAGTACAGTAGAAACTTTTTCATTTCAATATTTTCTTCCAACATTGCATTTTTTTCAATGTTTGTCCCAGAATCTTGTTGAAATCCTTGGCATTTCCATTGTCCTATGGGTTGTAAGGGGTGGTTTTATGGTTTGCCACCATAAATTCTGCCGATAATACTGTGATAGTCTCATTAAGAAAATGAGTTCCCCTATCACGTTTCAAGCTCAGCAGACATCCATACATGTTGATAATGTTCTCCCATAATAATCTTTTAGTTGCAATTGTCGTACAATCCTTTGTAGGCACTCCTTCTGCCCACCTTGTCATATAGTCTGTACCAATTATAATATAGTGTGTGCCAGTCCTATGTGCGGGTGGCGGAAAAGGACCTATAAATTCAATAGCCCATTTCTCAAAAGGTTCAGCACTTATAATAGGCCTCAAAAGGCATCTCATCTCTAGTTCCAAGCTTCCCAAGGTGTTGGCAATGATCACATGCCTTGAAAAATTCTTTGATGTATTTATACAGAGTTTCCCACTAAAGTCCAGCCATCAAGATCTTGCATGTGGTGACATCTCATGCATAATGACCTCCTGCAATTCCACCATGATATTATTCCATAATGGATTCTTACTCATTCTCTAGAACACATCAGTGCATAAATTCATCATGGCCTAACTTTTATAAATCTCCACCTATCAACTGGTAAGGTGTTGCGCATATTGTAAGTTGTTTCTTCTATAAGGTCTTCATTCCCTCATGTGTCTAGCCAGTGCGTAAGAATGTGGAAATATCCTCTAGTTCAGTGGGCGCATGATTCAATAAAAAAAATTGGGCATATGGCATTATGTCCTCAATGCTCTATGCATCCTCGTCAGAATTGATTCTTGATAAATGGTTAGTCCTGAGTTACTTTTCCATGGTTTTACAATAGCTGTAAATTGAAACTCCTGAAATAGTAGTATCCACCTACAAATGTGCCCTTATAAAATAGGATTTTTAACCAAATACTTAAGTGTCATATTATGATTGAAGAAGATAAACGAAGTCACCAATAATTATTTTCTAAACTTGTGCAACGCGTAAATCATGGAAAAATCCTTACACTCAATAGTTGTATTATTTTGTTCAGCTGGTGTCAACTTCTTGCTTGCAAAAAAAATAGGGTGGTCTATAATTCCTTCTCCTGGTTGTGCCAACACTATGCCAATTTCCATTCAAGAAGCATCAACATGAACATAAAAGGATTTTTCCCACAAAGTAAAGTGCAAAATAGGTGTCGGGGTCAACCTTTCCTTCATTGTTTCAAATGCTTGCTATTGCACCTCACCCCAATAGAATTTTCCTTTAGATTTCAGTAGTTCCTCTAGGGACATGGAAATATTTGTATAGCCCTTAATGAATTCCATATAATACCTTGTATGTCCAAGAAATTTTTGTTCTTCACTTTGATTTTTAGGTTCTTCCAATCCCAAGATGACAACAACCTTGGCTGGATCTACCAACAACCCTTCTTTACAAATAATATGCCCAAGTAACGTGCCCAAAGGTGTCACAAATATACATTTCTTAATATTCAGAGAGATTCTAAACTTCCTACACCTCTCAACCATAAGCCTCAAATTGTCACAATGATCTCTAACCAAACCATACATTGTCCAGTCATCTAGATATACCTGTAAAAACTTATGAATGAAGTCTTGAAAATCATGTACAACAATGCGTGAGAACATAGCTAGTGCATTCTTCAGTTCAAAGGGCATATCTGTGTATGAAAAAAATCTCCATTCAGTGGTGAATGTTGTATTTTCTTTATCTTCCTTTTCTACGCACACTTGATGATATCTGTAGACACTTAAAATATGCTTACACCTAGTATTTCCTCCAATTCAACCGATTAACAGACACTTCGTTAATTTCCCACTCTTCGCTCCATTCTCGGATGCCCATTTATGACACCTTCTTGGTCGTATTCCTCCTATAATCATATAATTGGGCTAATATCTCTCTTATTAGCTAAACATTCCTCCTTTCGACCATTCAGAATCTTCCCTAGTTCTCCTCTAGATCACTTCTATTGGCTTCCTAGGCTATCTATCAGTCATAATTGATTAATCAGACTCCTCCCAACTCTCAATGAGTCTCTAATCACTTGCTAATCATGTTTAACTAGCCTAAACCTAGCTTAACTAAGCCTAAAGCATGTTTATGCTAATATAATCCTAAAAGTGCTTTTTAGACTTTAGTCCCACATGCACCCAAAGTTCAAACTCTTCCATTTGGAAAACTATAAATACAAGGCTAGGCCTACCCATTCAAACACACAACTTTACATAACACAAAACCAAAAATAAGCCTAAGAAAGCTTGGATCTCATTTGTATTAGCTTTAAGCTAATTAGACATTTGATCTAAAGCTTTCCTTCCTCCATTGTTGAGCTAATAAGCCTCCATTTGCATCCTTAAACCAAGTTTTGAGTAATATGGAGAGAACCATTGGCCTTGAAGCCATTAATGGTGAGACTCCATTCTTGAAAGCTTGAAAACCATAAACAACTAATCACACCTTTGATTGCTAAGTTGATCTTCTTAGGTTCAATGTTTAATTAGTAATCTAAAGAGTAGAGAGTAGTATATATGCTAGGTTTTGATGTTTTTGTCAAAGTTATGATGCATGTATAGGATTAAATCTTGTTTAGCTCTTATCTCATGGTGCATGGTTGAGTTAGTTAAGCTTTGAGGTTATTTAGCCTCATTCCATAGCTTTGCAAATTTCCATTGCATACATTTGGCATGCCCAGTGGGACACTTAGTCCATCCTCCATTAATGGGGTCATTTTGAAGCTTTTATTTTAGTTTCTAACTTTTTACATGTTTTTGTAGGGTTAAATATTTTGCCTTGAGATTTTTATCTAGGTTTTATGTAGTTAACCCTCATTTTCATGCTTCTTTGTTAATTTTATGCTAGAAAATACATTTAATGGCTAATTTATAACCTTTTGACACTTTTAAAATTTCATTTTCCATGTTTTTTGGTGGTTTTTCAGGCAGGGGCGCATACACCTTTCTGTCAGCGCAGGTGCCTTCAGACTGTCATTTTTAGTAGAGGTGCGTAGGCACCCAAAACCAACACGTACCCTAAAGCAGGTGCACACATGCCCAAATCATGGTGCACACACCCTTCTGCCAGCGCAGACACCCTGTAACCTTGTCATTTTTACTAGGCACATAGGCACCCAAACCCATGCGCAAGCACCCTGTGTATTCTCGGCCCTCTGTCAAAATTTTTAACAGGCACGCACATGCCCAAACCATGGTGCATACACCCTTTTTCTTGGTGCAAGCACCCCTCTACCAGTGCACACACACTGTCATAGTTTTTACCATTTTTTGATCTCCCCTAACATGGCGGAGGCACCTATTCTTCTAGCAGCAGGCACACTTATGCTAGCACATGCATCTCTTGGGTAGCGCAGGCACCCTACAGATTCCGCTAGGTTTACACAGAGGGGTGACAGGCACCCAAACCCACATGTGCACACACCTAAAATGGTGTCACGTATACACCTTGAAGGGGGCGGAAGCATCTCTGTTTGATCCGAATTTGTTCATATGATTTTTAGTGCTCCTAGTTTTGGTCATATCTTTTGACCCGTTGACCCGTTTTTAGAGTTTGAATAGGCATCGAAAAGAGAATGAAGTGAAATTTGCAAGGAAAAGTTCCAAAATTAATATACCTTTGGTATTATTACTTCTATCATAAAACTCCCAAAGTTCCCCGGAGACCTCCAAAAATGCAAAATACTAAAAACCATTGAAAAATTGCTAAAAATAGATTTATGGAATTTTCTAATATTATTGGTTTTCTAACTTTCTCACAGGGTTCTGACAGTGGTTTGCAGGTTTATTTTCCTTCATATTTTTATGATAACTTAGTTGAGTGTTCACATTTTTTCATTTGTAGGGGTCCTTTGAAATGCGTATGCTCTTCCCTCGCACCTTCTTAGGTGATCTTGGGAATTAAAAACATTTCAGAAAACCTTCTATTTTTCTTCCAAAACACTTCAATTTAAGCATTTAAAATGGATTAAAGTTCAAAGTTGGCTAAAATGAGTTTCCTTTTGCAAAACACTTAAAGTATTTTTTTCCATAAACTTGTTTTAGTTGAGTTTTTTGCGTTGTGTATGCTCTTCCTTTGCGCACATTTTTGGTGATCTTAGGAATTAAAAACAACGTGCAAACTCTCTTTCTTATTTGATGGAAAATTACTAACTCTTTACATGTAGGACCTAACGCTTGTCAAAGAAAGGAGAAATCAAGACAAAACAAAAACTTCTAATACATGTGTTTTCATACAGGTTGCCAAACGGTGTGCTACTTAAAACCACATTAAGTTAAGCAAGATAAAAAAACACACCATTTCACTTCACACTGTATTGCAGGTTTTAGAAAAGGGTACATCCCTATCCGCTCAACTGGAACATAACCCCTTTGGCATAACACCTTAAGCTAAAACAATGGGGGTGGTTCCAAGAACCCTAAAGTAATCCATTACTGAGTAACCTCGTGGATGAAACAGGAAGCGCTCCACTTACCCACTTGACTAGATTTCACACTGAGGAAGTTAGAGTCAAAGTTGTCTGTATCGCGACCCCAGTGATGAATACAACTGAACACACTAGTTTCTCATCATATTTGAAGGGGGTAAAGTAAATCCGAGATACTCCTAAATTAATCAGTGTGACTCTTTGGGTAAATCATAGCTCACTCTTAGACAACTTGTGACACCTAGTTGAGAGATCTTATTAGGGAAGCCATTCTATCTTGGAGCCCACTTTTCTAGTCCATTGTCACGTCAAGTCATCACAAAGTGATGAATCACTTGGAGTCTGAACCTTGTTTTTCGAACAAGGTAAAGATCCCATGTAAGTTAGAACTAAGTGTCTTTCATCACGAAATTAAAAATGACGTCTCACTTAGCTTGGTTTCATTCTCACCTTCGGATGAGGTGAAACTCTGCCCAAGTGGCACTTAGTTTATTTTCATCTTTTAATCTATACCCTTGCATTCTCACCGCCCATTTTCGGGGTGAGAAGGAAGAATACCTTGCGAGTCTTATAAAAGATGGTATTCACCACTTTTTTTCCCATATTTACGCCCATCCATGTTTTTGGCTGGGTTGTTAAATGTCTAAAGTGCACAAGTACGTTTTTTGTATCTTTGATAGTCCTTTGATCTTGATTTCAAGATCATCTTCATAGTTATGATTGGTTCATCATTTGATCCCCTTTGATGTGTTACCTTGTTCGCATTATCCTTGACATCAATTAAGATACTTATGTATGTTTTCGTAAACATGATCTAAGTATCCACATTGTGGCGTTACGTCTAATCGCACATTTTAGCACATCCTTAGTATACTTTGACTTGGTTTAAATTCAAACATTGCTCCAAATATTGAAGGGTGTTCTCTTACTTTATTTTGTGTCATTTTGATACCAATTTGACACTAATATCTTACTTCTCTGTGAAGCTTGATAGACATGTCCAATTGGTGTGGTTACATAGCTTATATTTGTAATCCTCTCCCTTTGATGTTTAGGCCTTGCTTGTCTCTAAACTGGTTGTAGTATCCTTTAAGTGGGAATCATATTTACCCTTTGTTAATATTTACACCTTGTTCATTTTGAGCTTGATGTAAGTATTGACATTGTGTTGATCATCTTTGCATTGAACTATCATTTTGCACACAATATTTTACATAGGGAGTATTTCCTTATTGATTGGCTTTATGTTTCACACTTGCATGATTGTTCCTTGTGATTATTCATCTAGAAAACTTGTTTTCTAGGAAAATCCCTTTTGATCTCATCAATATCGTGTCATCATGATGTCTATTTTCCTTAGACCTTCTTCAGAAAAATCACGCACATGCATCTCTATACTTATGCAATGTCTAGTTGGTTGCCATTATGCTACCCAAATCGACATGGAGCCTTCTTCCCTTTGAAGGAGTTCCATTACACTAGCTAAGTCTAGGAATTTGTACCTAAATGATGCCAATGAATGACTGACTATCACGTGGTTTCTCACACTTACAAAAATACAGAACCTAGGTTTAGGAATTCAAATCAAAAGATTCCCATTACTAACTAAGCCTCGTTTGGTTCTTTACAAGTGGGTAGAGGGCCCATTCGGGTACCCTGTTCCCCACCTTCAGCTCATAGTCGGTGGTATGGTTTGGATGCTTCTAATCCAAATTATTATTCAGGTTCCCCCAACTCTTCTTCTGATTCAGATCCAAACTACCATTCAGATTCCCATGCTTCTTCTGAAGATTCAGATCCCAACTATTGTTCGGATACCCCTAGATCAAATCTTGAATCACGGTCCTCCCTTCCTTCACAGGACCTTTATTCCAAATCACCTCAATGATGTCTTCCTCCTTTAAATACTCATGAGACTCCAAGTTCCATCAATCAAACATCTAATTTGGTTCTTGAGTCACAGTCCTCCCTTTCTTCACAAGGACCTCCTTCATCAGTCATCTCGACAACCTCTTCCTCTTATCGAAGAGTTCCACGACTCAGATTATCCTCTATTCAATCATCCAATTTGACTCCTATGTCACAACTTAATGGATGGCTATGCGATCCTACTTTCCAACCTACATTACATCGTCTTCTAGAAAAATGATCTAGGTCTAAATCCAAATCATCCATTCATGAGATGCCCACCTCCAAGCCTACTTCCTCTCTTGAGTCATCTTTTACTATCAAACCAAATTCAATCCCTCTTCATGCCCTTGAGCCCTTTCAACCATATCATACCATTTCCTCATCCATCTTCTAAAGATCAATGTCTATGAACCATGTCGAACCATTACAAAAAATCCATGTGCTTGAGATATCTTTTCAAAGCACTATCAAAACTCTTCATGGGAGTGATAAGGTCAAGCCTTCCCCTCATCTACATCATCGAACATCTTCATCTTCTTCTGTCAATCAATCTTCCCCTGTCTTATCGGGCCCATTTCTTCTAGTCAACCTCCTATGGCCGAAGAAACAACAACCTCTACTAATTGATTTCTCTCAGAATGAAGGAACAATTAGACTACATGATGATATCCCTTTAGAGGATTGCAAACAAGGATTCTTTCTAGAACTCAATACACTGAATGCGTATAGGGAGGAAGAAGTTGATTCCTTTTATCATAAACATAAAGGAAAATCCTAAGGTCATGGAACTTGACTCTTCTTTTAGCATTCCATCTTCACCTTCTTCTGAGCATGATGAGATGTCGGGGTCTAGCATTGATCTGTGGCCTATCTTCTCATTACCAACTCATTCCTTATCTATCATCATTCCTCAATCAAAAATCTCACCTTGGGCCACACCCTAGTATCTCATCATCTTCTTCTATCCTAGAGCCACCCTTGGGTAGCCCTCCATTTTCTACTTATGGTTCACCTCTTGGTAGCCTATTAACTTCTATTCTTGGGCCACATCCTAGTAGCCCTTCATCCTCTTCTATCTATGGGACCCTCCTAGTAGTCCCTCCTCATCTATACTTGGGCCACACCCTAGCAACCCTTCGTCATCTTCTTCTATTCTTGGGCCATGTCCTCGTAGCCCAACTTCTTCCATCTTAGGGCCCATATTCTAGTATCCCTTTGTCATCTTCTATCACTAGCTCACCTCCTAATAGCCCATCCTCTTTAATTCTTAGATTGTATCATTTTCATCCTTTTACCAATGATTGGGGAAGGCCCACCATAATTTCTTTCATTCCTATCATCAATCATAAATGTTCTCTTTCTTCTCCCACTTCTCAGGATAAAAAACGTCACACGTCAGCATATAACAAACCCAAACAAGATAATTATCAAGCTAAGATCAAAATTTCCAAGAGCTTTGAAGCTCCCAACAACCCAAAAATTCAAAATCAAGTGTGATTCAAGAACGCACACCAATGCAACCATCAAGTACGGTGCAAATTGCATAAACCTATGAATCAAGAATTCAAGCTCCCACATGAACCATCCTTGTTTCAGGATAGATCAAAGTCATTTTTTGAGTATGATCTCACGTCGATCATTGAGATCGGGATAACATGACTCTTGATAAGAAAAACGAACCTAGTCTCCCTTATTAAGGAAGTCGCAAGCATTATTGTTGGATCTTACCATGTAGAGTGACTCTGTTGTTCCCACCTTTCCAAAAACTATCAAAAATCTAAAAAATCAATTCAATTCAAAAATACAAAAACATGAGAAAACATTAAAAAATAACAAAGTTACAAATATCAAACATTGCAATAAGGTATTACGTACACATGGATGTTTCTTTCTTCCCTTCCTTGTTATTCTTCTGTAATTCTTCCTACCATTTTCATCCCTTCGGTGATATTTTGGTTAACCTATTTGCACACATTTTGTGAAATTTTTCTCTATGGTATCTGTTTGACCTTAGTCTGTCATCACCTTGGTGAATTAAATAATGACAGACCTCTTAGAGATCCTATCACATTCAAAATCTAATAAACTTATTGCGAATAACTTCTAGACATATTTGTTGACACTAGTCAATGTCATCATTACAATCACTTCCACCTCCTTTTATCAAGCCATCAGTGGTTCTTAACCCCTTGTCAAGCAAGAGAGATTAAATAATATTTCAGAAAGAAAAGAATCAAAATCAATCAAAAATCAAAAGCTAAAATCTACGAAGAAAATGCAAATTGATATATAACTATATGTTGGGTTTTGGGCCCCTGGAATATTAACTAAGTACAAAAGGTGTGTAGGACAAAGCATGCAAGGAAGGGTTTTAGAAAAGGGTTTAAGGAAGCCCGTGGCACGTGCAACACATGCGGATAGAACCAAGGGTTCGGGACTTAGACAAATTGGACATTTCAGAGCAGAACACGTGAAAAGCATGACCTGACTACATGTGGATAAGGTGTCAGCCTTGCGACAGGTTGGCCCAAGAAGGAGCATGCCTGCGGTAGAATCTTCTAGAAGCACATCATGGGATAAAGTGGGAAGCTCAGGCCTGGAGGAGCATGCTCACATGGAGGACCACATTCAGACACTTGGCATCAGATCTGAGGGCACTGGAGGATGAGTTGGAAGTCCAGAAAAGCTATAAATACAAGTGCCTGTAGAGTAAAAAGAGAGATAGAGAGTATGAGCAGAGCTCTGCAGAATTACTGCGAGGACTCTGCTAGTGGATAATTACATTCGGGAGAGGATGTATTAGGCATGGGATTGTAATTTTCTTTTTGATAGCTTAGTTACATAAGTCCAGTTACAATGCATGATTGTGGTCTGCTTCTCTGTGACACTCTGTAATGGCTCAATGGATGTAATGAGGTTACTTGTTATATATATACATGAATATCAATGATTCTAATGCATACTTCTCTCTCATGAGTTCTCTTTCCTTTCATGCTAAGTATGGATGTCTTGTATGTTTCTTTTTGAAGTGATACACGTTATATATTCTGTTAAGTACTCTACCTGAAATGACTACAAGGATCTAGAGGCCGTCCTGAGCCCTATGGTTCTTGTATGTCCTGAACCCATTTGAAGGTCTTTTTAAACACAAATCATAGATGATGTTTCCCACTAAACTCACATAAAAGAGAGACTCGGCACCCGCGCGTGCCTCAGGTGAGTGCCTCAGCTTTCACTGGGTGATAGGTCGGTGCATGGGGTTCCTTTCTTTATGTTAAGGGTAAAAATGACTACATCTTGGTTCCATTTCCAGGACCTCTTTTCGAAGTTGTAGTGGGAAATAACATACATCATGATCTGTGTAGTGAGTAATGACAGAGCGGTTAACTTTGGAAAGTATTGAATCATGGTTTAAGAGCATGGAGGATGAATTCACTCATAGATTCAACACTGGACCTAAGTTTAATGCACGTAGATGGGTAGAAGAGAATCTCTACCATGATCTGTATGAGACCTTTTTCTGTTGTTTCCCAGTGGAGTTGTATGAATGGCTCATAGCCTATGCATCTAGATCAAGTTGGCATTATGGATCACATGTGTGGACCCAAGAAGAATACCAGAGGCTGCAGGATGTAAATCTGACGTGGACCCATGTTGTGGATCATTGGTGGAAAGGATTATTGGCTAGCTACACTCTGGAGTATGCCATTTCCACATATTCTTGTCCAGAGGTTGCTGAGTTTGAGTTTTTGCGGGAGCCCAGAGGATCATTTCTACGTGTTGTCCCTCTAGCTATGAAGATCTTGATGATTACCATGAGTTTAGAGGCATTCCCAATGGCTGGCTAAACCATTCTGAGTGTTGGGAGAGGAAGCTAGGGTGGAGGAAGATGGCAGATGTTGCGACAGAGAAGGATAGGGAGGAAAGATGACTCAAGTATGGTGAAGCATGTGAAAGGGAGATTGATAGAAAACGCAAGGTTGCAGGTGTGATGGATGTATGGTGGAAGATGTTGTGGGAAGGATTTGAGGTTCATGTAGAGGATGTGGAACCTGAGCAGTCTATGTGACCCCATCTTGGCAAGCGCGTGAGAGAGACCCCTTCGGCTTCTTGATGAGAGTTCATCACGTGGAGAAAGAAGAACCATTGGCATGCATCTGAGCCCCCTAGTGACTGGACCCTGGTGCTTGGTTTTCCAGATCAGGGGGAAAATATTGCTAGTCCAGTTGGTTACATTAGAAGTGATCGGTCTACACCCAGGAGGTATAATTTCTCGTTTGGGCCTTCTATGGCTGCAAACACCAACCCAGTGTTAGGAATTTTTGGAAAGGTATAGGCACACAAGCTTTTGGTCTCACGTCTGGGAGTGGCATGGGGTATACTATTGGTAGTGGGGCATTATCACAAGACCATAGGCACAGCTCAGTGGAACTGTGGGGACCCTTGGCACAACCACTTTAGGACTTGGTGGGCCTGGTGGATCTGGTGGTTCAGGAGGAATAGGAGCTGGTGGGTCTGCTAGATCTGGTGGTCAGGACCTAGTGGGCCTAGGTGGATCTGGTGGTTCAGGACCTGGTGGACCTGGTGGATCAGGTGGGAGAGGAAACACAGGTGGAAACCAAGGCTCTGGCTCAGGAGGATTCGGGCCCCAACCACCCCCACAAGTTTTCTTTGAAATGTCTCTACATTTTCCCAATTATAGAGGTATTGAGGATGCCGCATGGAACATGTTCACAAGTGTGAACTGCTATGGCACGCAAAGGGTATCACAACCCCAGAATGAAGGCTAGTCAGTTTGTAACCACGTTGCAAGGGTGCGCGCATAGCTGGTATAGGAAGTATGACCCTCACCAAACAGTAGTGGACTATACTACTTTAAAGAATGCATTCTTGGTAGAATTCCACATTCCTGAGTTTGAGCAGAAGAGCATCAGCACTTTGAAGGAGATTCAATAAGGAATGGCAGAGAGTGTGTGGGAGTATGATGTGCACTTTAAAACTCTCTTGTCTAAATTATCATATGATATTCACCCTTCACAGCATGCTCAGTGGTTTTTTGGAGGGTTGATCACTCCTTTTAGAAGGGCCTTATCTCATAAAACTTTTACAGACCCACACGAGGCATTGGAAGCTACTCTGCATGCCGAGGCTATTGGTAGTGTTGATACTGCGTTAGCCCATTCCTGGAGGCTCAGATTGTCTGCTATGGCCAAGCAGTTGGAAAATTTGTCCACGAACTCAACCCATGAGACTCACAATGGTTTGTGGTGCACAGATTGTGAAGTAGAGGGGCACGTTAAGGATAATTACCCCCGAAGGATAGTACGTGTCATGGCAGTAGATTGTGAAATTTGTCATGGGGACCATGATGCGAGTAGGTGCCCCTTGCTGCAGTGCACAATCCGGAAGAATGTATCTTGTTACTGCAAGATTTTCACCTCTACAACCCATGATACTAAGGACTGTAGGCTCATTGATCAGATCCATGAGGCCATTGATCATGGGGTGTGCCAGACCAGTGTTACCAGTAATTCTAAGGGTGATGATCGTCCGTTATGAGGAACACACAGATGGAGGCATGCATGGAAGAGGTTTTCGAGGAGGGTTTCATGGTCGTGGTAACCACGGAGGAGGAAGGACTGAGTTCCCGTGTGGAACCTGTTTCAACTGTGGATCTACATATCATTACAAACGTGAATGCCTAGACCTGTTGCAGTGCTCTGGTGTGGAAAGAAGCATAAGTATGAGGAGTGCCCGGAATTGTTTGAGCACATGAATCAGCAGCACCAAAAAGACAAGGGCACTGCAATGGTTAGTATTAAGAAGGAAGACACCCAGTGGATGCCTCAGGTAACACGGGATGCAGGTTTGGAGCCTGTCTTGGTAACAACAAGGGCAGAAGCCACACACAAGAGAGATACCAAGACAGAGGAACCTAGTCTCAAGGGAGGAAGTAGTTCATGGAAAGTATCCAGAACCTGTGCATCAGAAGGAGGTATATCAAGACACTATGGATGTCATTCAGAGCTTACAAGGGGAAATCCAATGTCTAAAGGAGCAATCCAGGAGGGAGGAACAAGGAAGGAGAGTTGAGGTGCCAAAGGATGACCTAGATGAGGTCAAGGAGGTGTGTAAAATGCTAAGGCAAGAGAATATCATTCCCTTGCTAGGATCATGGTTGAGAGAGAAGGTACCACGCACTGGAGGAGAGTGTGAGAGGTAGGTCTTACATGTAAACCTTCCCCCTCACAGCCTTGACTATGAAAAGGAGATCACGTTGAATGCAGTTGTAGATGGATGGCTCCTCAGCAATATCCTCATTGACACTGGCACGGAGGTTAATGTTCTAACTTTGGATGCATGGCATCAGATGGGAAGACCTGCGTTACAACCATCTTCGAATGTGTTGTATATGGAAAAAAAGACTAAGGAGATGCCCATCGGTGTCTTAAAGGATGTAGCTATTACTATCTAGGGAGCTAAGTTTACTGGGGACTTCGAAGTCTTGGCGCTCGCCGAGGTAAACAATTTCCCAGCGCTACTTGGGCACCCATGGTGTTATAAGAACAATGCGGACCTTTGGTTCAACAAAGGGTACATCAATCTTTGAAAATAAGGAGGATCGGGTTATTATACCCCTGGATGATGGGAAGTTGACACCCTATATTGAACCTTTGGGGGAAGAAGTGCTGGACAGGATATACGTGCACTCAATCAGGGACCCAGAGATAATACATCCTACTAACGGAGTTATCTAGTTTGAGGATGCTCAGTCAGTAAGTGATACCACCAATCTAGCATGTGAAAATTGGGCACATGGGACTTATGAATTGATGGGATGGCAATTGAGAGGGTCAGTGACCAAGGTAATAAAGGCGCGCACAGTTCGGTGCCTAGGAGGAAAAGAAATTGCCCAAGTATTTAGGAGGAGCCTTCCCTGAGATCTTTCTGCAAGAAGTAGAAGCTTAGTGGAAGGATGAGAAGGAACAGAGAGGGATGTTAAGTTATGTCTTTCTTGGCATAGTGACACGGTGGTGGGCTACACATCAGGAGAGCCTTTTGGAGTGGCGCGAGGTAAGAATTTCTCTCTGTGTCAAATTCTCTAGGAGCAATGTGCCCAACATCATCAAGGACTACCATGGGAAGGATCCCACATCTTTCCATATCCAGGAGTGTGAACGGGTCTGGAGAGAAGGTGTAGAAGCTCTTTACCACCATCCCTCTAGGTGCACAAGTTGTATTCTACATTATAGGCTTACGCGTGCATGGTATATTCATTCAGAGACACGCCGCCAAACAAATTGGTAAGAGCTCGCGGCTGACCTTATTCAAACCTTTGAGTATCGGAGTACCAAGTTGTCAGTTGATAAGTCCTTACAGGGTATCAAGTGCCTTACCATGGGGGGTAGTGCCATGACGGAGGATAGGCTGTTGGAATTACTAGGTGAAACAGGATTGGAGGGCGCACTTTGAAGAAGAAGTAGAGGAAACGGAAGAGTTACAGCTTGAGCACATGTGTTTGAAAAAGGAGAAAGGAAATTTGGTGTATGTTATTGATGGAGAGGAATTAGAAATCTTAGATGTTAGCCACTCTTTAGGGATGCGTGAGGTAGTGGACAGTGCTAATACTCACATGTGTGTGCCTACCATAAACCCTTAAAGATCAAAGAAGGTTAACATCGGTTTAGGAGAAGAACCTAAGGAAGCTATTATTGGAGACTATTGGTCAGAGAAGGAAGTTTCTAAGATCATTGATCTGTTGCATGAATTTGAGGATTTATTCCCACACAGGTACCATGAGCTCAAAGGCATTCACCATTCCTTAGGGGATATGAAGATAAAGTTGAAGGACGGTGCATGCCCGATCAGGAAGAGGCCCTACTAGATGAATCTCAATTTGTGTGTAAAGGTTAAGGAGGAGATAGACAAGATGATAGCTTCTGGGATCATTGAGGTAGTGGAGGAATTAGAGTGGATAAGTCAGATGGTAATCAACATCAAGAAGGATTGGTGGATTAGGATCTACATGGATTACATGGAGCTAAACACAGTTTGTGTCATTGATCCCTTTTCGACCCCCTTCACTGAAGAAATTTTTGAAGGAGTCACTGGGCATAAAATCTATTCCTTTATGGATGGATTTTTAGGGTACCACCAAGTCTAAATTACAAAGGAGGACCAGGAGAAGACAACTTTCACCACTGAGTGGGGAAGTTTTGCATACATAGCCATGCCCTTTGGGTTGAAGAATGTGCCTGTTGTTTTCTCGTGCATAGTGGTGCAAATGTTCTAGGATTTCATCCATAATTTTCTTCAGGTCTATTTGGATGATTGGACAGTGTATGGTCTAGTTAAAGACCATTATGACAATTTAAGGTTAATGTTTGAGAGGTGTAGGTAGTTGAGGATATCCCTTAACATTAAAAAGTGTGTTTTTGGTACACCCTTTGGGACTTTATTGGGGCATATCATATGTAAGGAGGGCTTGCTAGTAGATCCCGCTAAAGTTACAGTTATTATGGGGTTAGGGGAGCCTACTAGCCAAAGCACAGTGCGTGGATTCCTTGGGCATATGGGTTATTATAGGAAA
This sequence comes from Taxus chinensis, assembly GCA_019776745.2. Lineage (NCBI taxonomy): Eukaryota > Viridiplantae > Streptophyta > Pinopsida > Cupressales > Taxaceae > Taxus > Taxus chinensis. The sequence goes on along the minus strand of CM034149.1, from coordinate 906,179,660 downwards.
TTCATCAAGGGGTATGCCAAGATCACCGTGTCTTTAGAGGAACTGCTCAGACATAAAAGTGTCTTCCATTGGGGAGAGGCGCAGTAGAGGGCATTTGATACATTAAAATATAGGCTTGTCACCGCACCTATATTATGTTTTCCCTCTTGGGACAAGCCCTTTCATGTCCATGTAGATGCCTCAGGGACTGCTATTGGAGAAGTGTTTACACAGACAGGTGAAGGGATTATTGATCATCCTCTATGTTTTGTAAGTAGGAAGCTGACACCAGCAAAGTAGAACTATACCACAATTGAGTGCAAGGAATTGCCAATGATCTACGTGCTCTTCAAGTTTAGACAATATCTACTGGTAACACCCTTTATGTTTTACACTGACCACATGGCATTAAATTATTTGGTGAACAAGCCTATTCTACAAGTGCACATATGTTAGTGGGTGTTGTTGTTTCAAGATTTTGAATTCATCCGTTGAAGTGAAGCCTGGGAAAATCAATTGTGGACTTGATCATCTATCAAGAATTGATTTAGGGGAGGATGTATAGAGTATTGAGGAGACAATTCCAGACATTTAATTGTTTAGGTTACAACGCGCACCCTTGGATTTGGAAGAGATTAAATTATTTTTAAAGGAAGGTGTGGCTGCTGGAAGGAATGAATACATTGGAGAAAAAGTAGTTGGCCATACGCATCACGCCCAACATGTTAATCAGTGGTGACTTATATAAGTTCGGACATGATGAAGTTTTTCACAGGTGTGTATTAGAGTATGAGCACCTGGCCATCATCGAGGAAGCACACGGAGGAAGTGTGGGTGGGCATTATGCAGGTGATGCCACCATGCATAAAATGTTAATGGCAAGTTTGTGGTGGGAAACCCTGTACAAGGATTATAAAGACTATTGTAAACATGTGACCATTGTCAGCGCATTGGCAAACCCAGAATGAGAGATGAAATGCCTTTGTGTCCTATCTCTAGCGTGGATCCTTTTGAAAAATGGGAAATAGAATTTGTAGGCCCTATTGCACCAGTGGCACGTAGGACTAGGTCATGCTATGTCATCACTTGCACGGATTATTTAACAAGGTGGGCAAAGGCATCCCTGACTAAAGATTACACAGTAGCCACAATGGCAAGGTTCTTGTGGGTGAACATTATCACAAGGTGTGGATGCCCATTGAGTTTGACCAGCGATAAGGGTACGCATTTCTTGAATGAGACCGTGAGGATCCTATTATTAGAATTCATGGTGGCTCATCACAAGACTACGCCCTATCACCCACAAGAAAATGGAACCACAGAAGCATTCAACAAAATAATGAGTCATACCCTGACCAAAATTTGTGATGTCAAAAGACAAGATTGGTATTACAAAGTATTAGTAGTATTGTGGGCTTACAGGCCAACGTATAAAAGGTTAAACAAAGCCACATCATTTCAATTGGTGTTTGGTGTAGAAGCTATTCTACCAGTTGAATTCATGTTACCTTCTCTGTGACTAGCGTGCACAGGAGGGTTGGCTGATGAGTAAGTGCCGAAAGAAATAATTGAGGAGTTAATGAAATTGGTTCAAAGACGATCACTTGCCAAGTGAAGCCAAATAATAGAGAAAGCAAATCAGAAAGCTTGTCATGATCGCCACATCAGAAAAAAGAAGTTTGAGGTTGGGCAAATGGTTTTACTATATGATTCTAAGTTTATGCCCCTCCCTGGGAAGTTGAAAGTCCATTGGTTGGGTCCTTACACAATCTCGTACATCCTTGATTCAGGCGTGCTAGTTACAAGTGCTGGATGGGATGAAGATACCTAGACACTTCAATGGGAGTACGCTAAAGTCCTACTATAAATAATTCTTTTTGGTGTTTGTAAATAAGGTAGTTTTTCCAGTTAGTTTAGAAATTTCCCTTATGCATTCCTTTTCTTATGTTTCCCTTTCGCGTTGTTGTTTTGTTTTACGCCTTGGGAATCAATAACCTTATTGCTACTTTGGAGAATCTGTGAGTGCGCAGAGGACCGCACATCATTTTAAGTGTGGGGTGGAGTGATGTGAAGGAGCACATAGTTAGAGTGCCAAGGAATTTTATGTTGAAAATCTCAGTTGAATGGCCTGGTTAAAAGAGGCGTATGGAGAGAGAAGAGAGAAAAATGATGATTGGTGCCAAGATAAAGCTACTTTTAGATCCCATGTACTAAGGAGGAGAAAGTGCATTACCCAACATGAGGTAAGTGAGAGAAAAAATTAGGACAGAAGAAGTGCCTTCGGTGCATGTTTTACGTGCATAAGAGTCTCCTGTTAGGTAGGATTGGTTGCGTACCAGAAGGTCAGTGGAGTTGTCACGTAGGTTGGGCGCGTAAGGGAAAGCACTCAAATCAGGCTTCATTTGAAAAAGTTGCATTAAATGAAGAAAGTATGGTGGTAGGTTAAGTAGCATTTAATGCTCAAAAAGGTAAAAACTATAAATAAGGGGGTTGGGACACTTTTTTTTTCACTTTGCGTATAAGAGAATGAAGCACTTTTTTGCACATTTACAAACTAGGGCTCCAAAAAAACTGATCCGTGTGAAGAAAAATTTGGAGAAATTGAAGCATAAGTAGCTAGTTCAAATTTATGAACCAGGAGGAAGGGATTTCACAGGCATGGGAGACAGTGTGAGAAGATGCCATCTTGTGAAGTGAGTATCCCCGTTAGGGTTGTAGGAACTAGGACACTTGGTTAAGTAAATTTCTTCACAAGTTCGAGATCTAAGGTTGGAGAGAGCAGAAGGAAAAAGTAGCAGAATTAATTTGAAGTGGGTAGAAGACCTAGAAAATGGCACCCAAGAAACCAACTAGTACACCCAAAAAGGGCAAGGGAAAGAGTAAGGGAAAACAGAAAGAAATTGAGGCAAACACAAATGAGGAATGGTATGCAGAAATGCAGTACCCAAATGGAGTGTTGTTGGGGAAGGAGTGGGATTCCCATCTTAGGGATATGTCTATAAATGATTATAATCATCGGATAGTTACAATTGAAAAGGAGTTGGAGCTAGAGTCAGTGCTCCTAACAAACAAGAGGATGCCAGAAGTTTTCCCTATATATAATGATGACGTGAAGATCAAGTTGGAGAAGGTAGGGTTACTACAACTCTTTGAGTTTCCCTACTTCAGGAAACCTGAGAAACTGTACCAATGGCTGATGTCACACGTGCACAAGGACTATTTCCACTTTGCAGGGTGCAAGATGCACCTAACTCCTCAGCTCATTTCATAATTCACAGGCCTCATCTATGAAGGAGATGGGTTGGAAGGTGATTTGATAGACAAGGAAGTGATTAAAGAAACTATCGCCACTCTTGCCTAAAAAAAGGGGTCAAGATATTATGATGTCATAGACATCAAGGATCCAGTAATGAAGATGGCCGCACACCTGGTGTTGAAGCTAAATGGATAGGAGAGATGGACTCAAGTCAATAAGCCATGGTTAAACGTTTCCAAAAAAAATTAGAGGGCACCATCTATAATTTATCTGCATTTATCGTGAATGAAATTATCAACTGCACGAAGGAAGGTGACAGGATCCTTTTTGGAAATGTGTTGTTGACCATTGTGTTCTCAAAGATTGGGGTAGTAGATGCTTTAGATCAATTCGTATGGGAGTACCCTAATGAAAACCCCTTGCCCCTAAAAATATTTGAGAAGTATGCTTATGACACCATGACAACAGTGCACAAGGCACACTTGGAGAAGTGGTACACGGGCCAGAGGAACGTGTTTGGGGCAGAATGGAGAATTCCTAAACAACTGCCAGTGGCCACTAGGGGAGAGGTAGAATATTTTGTGTACCAACATTATTGCCTGGGCAAGTTCATGTTGATAGATGACTAATGGAGCCCATGGTGCAAGCTCCCCTTTGCCTTCACAGCTAATACTTCCAAGTGGGAGTAAACAGATTCAAGGAGTCCAAAAAGTTTAAGTTGGACCTTGGTGGCTTGGACAAAGACCACAGGGAATTGTGCAAAGGGTTGGTCTACCTTGGCAAGCACACGTATATAGAGTGGTATGTGTATCATGAGGTACAAATGACAAGGCCCATGACTCTACCCATTGTAGGAGGATCCACGGCGCGCATTTTCATTCACATAAGGCCCAAGGTAGAGAAGGGAACATACCTAGAGAACGAGGTATCTAAACCTCAGGATCCAATCGGGAGGAAAAATCCCACACTCAAATGGGAGGAAAAAGAACTAGAAAAGAAAATCCCTAGTGTGGTGGGGACACAGGAAATAGGTTCCCCCGGGACAAGCACTAGAACCAGCATGTATGCATGTAAGAAAAAGGCCATAATTAGGGAAAAGACTCCTGAACTAGAGGAATCATCAGAAAAGGAGTCTTTAGAAGAAGAAATGGAGTCACCTACACCGAAATCTTTGGTTAGGAAAAAGCATAAGGTAGAAGAGGGGACCACCTCGGAAGAAGTTGGGAGCATGGAAGAGAAGGATGGTAGTGAGGAAGAAATAAGTGGGAAAGAGGACCTCGAGAAAGATCAAGGGCTACTTGTTTTTAATATAAATGATTCAGAGGAGGAAGGTGGAAGAGGAAGAATAAGGGTTTATTTTTGTGCGGTGCAAGGATAGCTAGGCAGCAGGAAGTGCACCAAGGATATGGGAAAATACAAAGAGGCTAGCACGCATGGAAATAAGAGATTCCAAGCTTGACACAAGAACAAAAAACCAAGGTGGCAGTAAAAGAAGAGACAAGGAACATTGAGAACCTAGTAGAGGAGAAGGAGGAGCACAGTATAGAGCCAGTTTTAAACAAGGAGGAGGAGAGCACGGAAGAGGAACGTGGCAACACAGAGGCCCGGTTTTGACTGTAATTATCCCAAAGGGAATGCACACGGGAGGAGGGCACCCAGAGGGATGGAGGCCAGAGATGGGTTATATTGATGACCCCAAGAAGGTGTTTCATGCACGGTTCTAGAGTACACTTCTAATGGAGGAGCTTGTATGCATGTCATCTTTTGATAAGGAGGCTGCCTACCCATGGACATGAAAGATGATCTCTTAGGCAATTGAGTCCCACCTTGAGGAACCAGAGTTTGAGGTAAGCCAAGGGGCAATAGTAACATTTCCAGAACCAGGAGAAGATAACCCAGTGGTGGATACCCAGCAGCTCTCAAATGAACAACTGAGCAACGCGCTTAACAAAGTCTCTGTTGAGATAAAATCTATACTCTTCGAGCGGAATGATAGGATCAGGGATCTGGAAGGGGAAGTGAAGGAGAAGGAAAAGGATCTAGCTACATTAACCAAGGAGTTGATCTAGGAAAATTTAATCAGCACCCAGTGGTAGTGAGAATTGAAGGATGAAAAGGCCAAGGAGAGTGTTGTGTACAAGAAGGTAGAATCAATCAATGGGGCCATACTATTAAAACATTTGGATGTGGCATCGCCCACACAGAAGTATGGATCTACCTTAGGATGCCTAAAGGATATGACAAGAGTGTTCACCATGGAAAGATAGCCGCCAGCCTTAGAATCTACAGAGGAAGTGGTCACGTGCTTAGAAAGGGAAGATAAGTTGAAAATCGTGGCGCTCGTCACAGAGTACAGAAAAGTACTTGCTGATGTAAGGGCCACTTCCCAAACTACTGAGGCCACGTACAACAATTGTGTGGATAGAGACAAAGTGGCAAGCACCCTGGTTGCCACTAACAAGGCTGAACTAAAGGAGTTCCAGGAGAAAGACAAGGGGAATAGGGCGGAATGAGATAAAATCCTTGCTGAGGTTGAGAAGAAATCAGAGGCCATTGAAACCTTACGGGTTTCAATCAAAAATTGGTTAAAAGAGCTATATCTGCATATCACACAAAGAATGGACGCGTTGGAGGATATATGCAAAGAGTTGGAGAAAATCATGGATGTTATGAGCACGCAAGGAGATGGATAGAATTTTAAAGAGGTAAGCACCCTAGTCGGTGACCTCTGTCAGAGAGTGCAGGGTGAAGTCAATGCCTGGGATAAACTGGAGGCCGACTTGTAAAAGGATTTTCCCATTCTGTTACAATGATTCTTCCACTCTCCCATTCTTTCTTCTTTCCCATTATTTCATCCTCGTATTCTTTCCCTAGGTGTAATCCTATTTTTATTCTTTCTCTCACTAAAGAAAGTGTTCCTGCGGACAGAGAACAGGTGTAGTGTGGGGTGAAGTTGGGCCCTTGGAATATTAAGTAAGTACAAAAGGCACGCAAGACAAAGCATGCAACGTAGGGTTTTAGAAAAGGGTTTAAGGAATCCCATGGCACACACAACGTGCGTGGGAAAATCCAAGGGTTCATGACTTAGACAAATTGGATGTTCGGAGAAAAACACGTGAAAATCATGACCTGACTGCGCGTGGATAAGGTGCCAGCCTAGCGACATGTTGGCCTAGGAAGGAGCATGCTTGTGGTAGAATCTTCTAGAAGCACATCATGGGATAAAGTGGGAAGCTCAGACCTGGAGGAGCATCCTCACATGGAGGACCACATTCAGACACTTGGAAATGGATCTGAGGGTGTTGGAGGATGAGTTGGTAGTCCATAAAAGCTATAAATACAAGCACCTGCAGAGTAAAAGAGAGAGATGGGGAGTATGTGAGGAGCTCTGCAAAATTACTGCGACGACTCTGCTAGTAGATAATTTCATTCGGGAGAGAATGTATTAGGCATGGGATTGTAATTTTCTTTTTGATAGCTTAGTTACATAATTCCAGTTACAATGCATGATTGCGGTTTGTTTCTCTATGACACTTTGTAATGGCTCAATGGATGTAATGAGGTTACCTGTTATATATATACATCAATATAAATGATTTTTATGCATACTTCTCTCTCATGAGTTCTCTTTCCTTTCATTCTAAGTAAGGATGCTTGTATGTTTCTTTTTGAAGTAATACACGTTATATATTCTGTTAAGTACTCTACTTGAAATGACTGCAAGGATCTAGAGACCGTCCTAAGCTCTATGGTTCTTGTATGTCTTGAGTCCATTTGAAGTTATTTTCAAACACAAATCATAGATGATGTTTCCCACTAAACTCACATAAAAGAGAGACTCAGCACCCGCGCGTGCCTCAGGTGAGCGCCCAGCGTTTGCTGGGTGATAGGTCAGCGCACATGGGGTTCCTTTATTTATGGTAAGGGTAAAAATGACTACATTGGGGTATTTCCAATAATCTCTATCTAGGATCTAGACACCTGAATGGAAGTAGAGAAATGTTGTGATTAGAATCAAATACATCTCCGTCGGGGCTATGGATTCCTGGCTAGCAATGAGGCAATGTATGGCTATCGTTCCACCCTCCATTCACAAATAACCTATCACCTATCAAAATAAATCATTCCTACACATTGGTTAGTTTGTCTTCATTTGTTGCCTATTAAACCTTCCCTTCAAGAGGTAATTTCCACGTGCATACAATGGATCTCTATGAGCAAAAGGATTAGTATGTTACCAAGTGTCTTTTTTTTTACCTTGTTTAGACTCTTACTCTAGTCTATATCATGTCTCACCATTTGTGCCTTCGGCTAATCACTTTTTCATCGTGAGGCTTCTGAGCTACATTCATATCATTCGCATCATTCTTCTACTTCGTTAGAACATCCATGTGTATGGTATTGCCTTTTTGCCATTTTTTTGGGACGCCTTTGTCCCCTTTCACAAAAACAATCTTCTCCTTCCTTTCTATCATGTGCTTTCAGGCCAACTTACGCTGGGGGAATCCTTTCTTCTTCCCAGCATTTCATTGGTTATGTTCATCATCATGTTAAACCTATCCATAATGGCCTTGGGTCCCTCTTATACGCGTGAAGAGTTTACCTTTGAATACTCCCACTTAATTGTTGGGGCATTTTCACAATCTTCACCTTTCTCATATGCACATGGCCTTTTACCCTTGTACATTCCATCTATCGCTAGGGGCATCCACGCTTCCTTGTCTTCATGTACATAGTTTCAAAAAACTTTAAAAATCAAAACATTCAAATATGTTAGAAAAATAAAAACATTCAAATATGTTAGAAAAATTACACAAACATTCAAATATGTTTCAGGAAACATAAAAAACAATGTAAATCATCCTACAAAACGTCGCTATTTGGTTCTCACTTGTTCATGTGCGCAAATCATGGATCATCTTGATCTACCTCCATCAACCAAAGCTAGATTGCTTACTTCATCTATACTCTAGGGAATAATGAGTTTCATGGTACTGTTTCATAATGTACATTACTTTTTCATCAGACCCAAGTGTCCTCCGTTGTTCCCCTTGCATGTATCCTTTCTTGGGACACCATCGTTAACCCTTTTCGTTAATTCGAATAGGTTAGAACTAAATCTCGATAACAAAAACATTACATTATGTTTCTCTGTCGGTTTTCTTGTTTACTTTCTCGTATTACATTACATTTTGTATGTTGCATGGAGTTCATGTTTTTAGCAATGTGCATTTGTTTGTATATAGTTTTTCATGTCATACTACACTTTTGTTCATTCTTTTTAATAAAGACTGATGATGAAGATCATTAGCAATATGATGAAAAATAAAGTTGTTCCAATACACAGTGGCTAGAGGCTAAGCTCTTCCGTCCCCTCCTCCATATTCATTCTGCATCACTTTCCTCTCACCCCTATTCTTCCATCTTATCGGGGCATCCTACCTCCTCCCATTCTTCTATCTATATCTCAACTTTTTCGATCATTGATTGGCTTCTTTCATCACCCCATCAACACTCGAGGGGGCATCTCTCCTCCTACTAATTTTTCTTCTATCCATTCAAAAAATTTCTTCCGTCTACTATCTTTAAAGTGACGTCACTTATGCCACCCAAAAGAGGGGCAAATGTAGACACCTTTAATTACACCCAAGCAATTTAAATACTTAAATTGCACTAATTATCCCCTTTCTCACAAATCGACGACATATCGTCAAAAAGTGCTCATATTCCCTCTTGTTATCATTAATTAATTACAATACGCTAATTGATTAAGTCACCTATCTAGCTAATAACTTAATTAATGACCTCTCCATTAATTAAATTGGCTCTTCTAGGCTAGATTAATCAATTATTATTAATTAATTAGTCCCCTCCCAACTTCATTTAACTGAGTAAATCAATATTTAATTGATTTAATCCCTTTTCAACTCGCCTAAATCGCACTAATATTCTTCTAATTGGCTGCTATAAGCATGTACACCTACCTATTGAATCCTAAAGTCACCTTTATTAGACTTAAAATACCCCCCAACTCCCATGACATGCTAAACATGTATTAAAATCTTCTAAAGTAAGGTTACCTTTAAATACAAGGCTAAGCCTTATCCATTCCTAATCATGTTTTACAACTTTATCCCACATTCATGAGAATGTGTTGAATCCTTTATCCTTTGGGCTATATAAAGAGCCCTCCACCTACCTTTTTACTTACACCTAAACTTTCTAAGAGAGTGAATGCAAAGCATATAGCAAAGACGAAGAGCTTGCCTTCCTACCCTTGTTGAGAGTCATCATCTTGAAGAGTTAAGCCTCTTTAAACTTAATTGCTTGAGGTCATATGGGAGGTGTCAACCAGGGGTCGTGTAGCCCAACTTAATGATGAGGCCCTCATTCCTAGGTTAGCTTGGCATACCATAAGGACAACTAATCACACCTTTGATAGCCAAATTCGAGCTTACGTAGGTCCATTCATGTTCATTTAGTTGTCTAGAGAATAGAGATTAGTATATAGACTAGGTTTAGCATTGCTTAGTGTCAAAGTTTGTATTTATGAATGCTAGCATCTAACCCTTGTTTAATTCTTATCTTGATGGTGTTTAGTTTGTTTTTCAGTTCTTGCTAAGATTTGAGGCTATTTAGGTGTTAGTCTCATTACTCATAGCTTAGCAACTATTCCATTGCATACACATACACATGCACACACACCCATCTATAAACCGACTAGGAATCATCGTGCTCTGCAACGTTGTCAAGATTTTCACTCATTTCAGTGCTCAATCTTAGGGGTCGAGAAAAAAATGAAGTGATTAAAAAAAGCATTCAACTCTCTACTAATCCATAGATATCTTTATCCTCACCATACTTTACTAGTAGTCGATTATTTCATGCTTATTACTCGCGACTAATACACACTCACATGGGCTTTTTTGTACCATATCTTGATTGCATTTCTACTCTAATTCTTACACTTCACCATTTGTGGCATTATTTATATAGATTCATTCCTACCATGGCCGTAACATATACATTAAAAATGCATGTATATCTTCCTTAAATTTGTCTTCTCATCTCACTTCATACACAGGGTGTACTCCTTTTAACTGATGATATCCTCATGGACTTAAATCCTGATATTCAATCAAGTGCTTACTTTCAGCTTAGCCACTTCATGTTCTTCTCATCACCTCACATTTCACCAATAAGGGGGGCACATCATTGGGCTCAGCATCCATTCTAATATTAACCTTACATTAACGTGTTCATTAGGATCAACACTATGCCAACTGCATCATTGTGTGCATGAGTTGTTACTAACACCACTATGCGACATTTCACCATCGACTAACACCGTAAATAGACCTTAACTTGGGGGAAATAAATATATACATTTTACTATGTGATGTTTCATCACTTCAAGATAATGACCTAACCTAGGTTAGATGTAAACATGTGATCATATACTAAATACTTTCTAACTGGGTCAATGTTCACCAGTTTCTAAATCGATCTAACCTCTAATGACCAAACCTAGGGGAAACTAGACATAAGTAGGCTCTCTGACAAGTCATAAATCGAATCAATATATTAATGGTATTCCCAGATATCTAGCAATGAGGGCTTCATCCAATAAATATGGGCTACAAGACCCTATAATTGGCACCTCCCAGATAACCTAAGCACTTGGGAGCTACGCTGAGACTCTCCCAGATGACCTGAACTCTCAAGAAAACTAAAGGAAAGCATCTTAGTCTATTTTGCTTCCAGATGACCTTGCATTTAAAAGTCTTCATCAAGAAGTTTACGATGAAACCCATGGAGTGGGGGAAAGAGTTCCTTTCCTTATACCACTCCTATATGGATAAAGTCAACTATTTCATCCCTAAATTGCATTTGGGATTCAGGCAAAACCATAAATCTTTGAATGGATGAGGTTGCTATCTGCAATAGCTAGACCTTACTTTAGAAGGGTTTAATGTATGTTTAGCAGATCAGGAGAATTGGCGGGTGCTTTAATCTAATCTACAGGTCTTTCACTAATAGGTAAGATGCCCAAGCTCCTCCAAGCTATTTCCATTCGTATATTAGTGTGATTTAGGCTATTAGGAAATGGATCAAATCCCTTCCCTATTGATTTATTGGTCATATGACATAGTCGAAATCTAATCTACATTAATAATAATCACTCTAGTTTAGATACAAGGGGTCATCATACTAACGTACGCTTGTTCATTACGATACTTGCATGGATAAGTGAATTAAATTGATTAGCATGGTGTCAACATGCTAATTATACAACGATTTGAGGCAAAATGATTGTTATCTACCACGATCTGTCGCCATTTTGCTACAGACATGGGGATAATTAGCGCAACTTTAAGTCTCTCAAGTATGCATCTCTATCTACTTTATGGGTGTACCGATATTTTCTCTACCAACATAAAGTGGGGTGAAAATGTATTCAGTAAAATCATGCCACTTGTTATTACATTTAGTACCACCAAATATGTTATTTTACATATCTATCTCGTGTAAGAAATAATTCACTAGGATGGACCTATGCCCCCTCGAGTCTTTTCGATTAGGGTGATAAAGTTAGTCTTCATTTTCATTTATCTTTTATAGTTGTCAGTTATTTAGAAGTTATGTGAATCTGTAAGGGATGTCTCAGTAAGATGGAAGATTCTGGGATTCTTTGACAAGTCACACATCAAGGATCTAGACATTGTGAAGAGTGGAGACAACAGTTCCAAGATTCTCGCTTGATATTTTCTATAGGACCAATTTCGGTGCCATCATACTATAGACATGTGTTCCCACAAGTTCCCCAGTCCTCTTCCAAAAATGTAAGCCCTATGTCTAAGGTCGGATGACATGAAAATCCATACTGCTGAACAATTTTCCATTGGGTCGTACCTTCATATTCTGTTTCGTACGCAACATACATCAATTAATGCAGTACTAGAATCATAGCGAGGTAGGTAATTTAACAGGTTTATTACAAGTATTCGAACGCACATATTTAAATTATTTCATTTCATTTAAATATCAGTTGTACAAATTATTATATCAGTTATTCCAATTGACTAGGTCCACATAGTTCGTGATTAACTTAGAATACAGGGTTAACATTTTCATATGATTAGCCCCGTGCAACGATATATGCCAAGGGAGATGAGAATGGACATTGAGACCAAGTAATAATCATTGTGCGCATATGAAACAACACTGATGGCAAGATAGCAGGCCTCAGAGTACAAACTAATGCAAGCATCTAGCTTTGTTGAATGAACCTGTGAGTTAGGAGATCCGGTGATTCGTCTTAATCAGGGAGATATTTATTCACCTTAAATTCCTTGCTAGGATATGGAGAAAATACCGCATGTTCTAAGATCTCTACTTGAAGCCATAATGAAACAAAGATACAATTTTTGTAGCCTTGATTACTTTTTAGGATTTTGTGAAAAATGTTGCCCTGATGGTTTTTTTGACGTGATATAAACCAAACCTGATGATCCTATAGTATATATTGGAGATATATATACATATAATTTTTTGATTTCTATGAGAGACTCCTAGGTTGTCCTTAGTTGAAAATAGAAGGTATATCTACAAAGGGCTTATTTGCTTGAAAAATTGCCCTCAAATGGTTCAAAGATCTCTTCCATTGATGAATAATGTCCTTGATTGGAGTGTGATCCAAGCTTTTGTACCCCATTACTTATACTTTCTTGAAAAATAATTATGTACGAGAGTGTGGATAAGATTCAAAGAGTCAAGCTTAGGAGATAAAATCATTCAAAATTTCCCTACTTAGAACTCATTGGTATTGAGACAGCAAAAAAGGCCCCAATACGATGAATTATCACTTATAGAATTCAATGCATTATCTACTCACCAATTAAAAAGAATCAAGATCCACAGTGCACAGAGGACAAAATGGAAGTCAAAATGATCCTAATCGAGATTTTCACGGTGGTCAATAATTATCCTTATTTTTTTTTACCTTAAGCACTAGTGAGTTTGAACCACGAGGCTCTAACAGACTTGACGAGGACGATGAGATGATCTGCACACAGCAGTGTTTTCCTTTCTCAGACGAAGTCCGAGGGTACCAACAACATGCCGATCATTGGCCCCTTCCTGAGTATCTGAACTAATCTCGTCAAGATTTTGTCATTAATGCCAAAAAATAGTAATTCAGGGTTAGGAGGTCACGTCGGCACGCATGCGCGTAGGGGCAGGTGTAAAGTCGAGGGCGCATGCATCTCTATTAGGAAGAGCATGTGTAGTAAAACACATAGCGATCTACGCGAAGACACTATACATCCACAGAAGTGACCATTTGTCGCATGCTCTTCACAACTATTCATGTTTTTGCACGTTTTTACTCACTCATTTTGGGGGCGCACAGCATCTGGGAAATACACGCACGTAAGCTTTGGCATAAAAATGATGGCGCAAGCTCCAAATCATGTGTATCATATGGCCCAAAAGAGCACGCAAGTGCCCGAATGATTACATAAGTCCACCAAAAGACAATTGTGCACCCATGCACATGCCAAAAGGGTTTCACAACGTATTACTAGGAAAGGCTCTACATACTTTCATAGGCCGGTGGAGGATCCACAGAAAAATGCCAAGAAAGATGACACTTATTATAAAATTCTTAGGACTCATTTGGTTTTCACGATCCTAAAATGATAGATAGATTTTTAGAAGAATTATTAGTTACTGAGGCATGAGTTACACTGATATTTTACAGAGACACTTTCCAGTGTTGCAGACGCTTGGATTGCCACTCCCGGATTACCGAGTTTCTATAGTGTGGGCATAAATACTAGGCGACGACTGGAAGGCTATGTCTATACTTCATTACAAGGTGGTGGGGCAAATCCCCGTGTACTCAGATGTTGTTCATCAGCTTGGACCAAAGAGGAAATTGATTGGGAACTAGCTGAGCGATGGCATGAGTGTTGTAGCCAAGGATTCAGATCTACCTAATTGGGATTAATCAGAATCAACCAACATTACAAAGAATGGGCTGCAATATTTATAGATATTGCATAGCCAAATACAAATAAGAAACTAAGTTGCACAGGTGCAACCATATTCCATATTACATAAGCTTCCAATATTACATCTGGGAAGCATAACTACAACCAAACAATTATATTGTTAAAATAATATAACAACACTTTTATTGTTTGAATAAAAAACAATAATATGGTTTATAATTAGATATAACCATATAATTAATAAATACATTAATTAATATGAAATGCATAATTAATATATAGGTAAATAACAATTAACCTAACATTCCCCCCCTTAATTGTGCATTGTCTCAAGGGATGAGGAGAGGAACTCTCTGAACAACTCAAACTTGTCACGTGCAAGTGAATTTGTGAAAATATCTGCTCGTTGTTCATTTTTTGGACAAAATTGAAGCTAGATGTTGTGCTTCAACACATGTTCATGTATGAAATGTACCTGTACCTCGATGTGATTTGTTATTTCATGAAAAACTAGATTATAACATGAGTTTGAGAACACCTTCATTGTTAACATACATGGTGGTTGGTTTGTCCTGTGGTATTCCAAGTCCTCCTAGTATGCGACGTATCCAAATCACTTCACATATAGCTTCTCCTATAGAATGATACTTGGCTTCTATGGAAGAGCGAGAAATGAAGTGTTGTTTCTTGCTTCCCCATGATATTGGTCTAGATCCCATAAATAATACAAATCCAGAAGTGGATTTTCTATCATCAATGTTACCTATATGATCTGAATCTAAATATCCAGTTCAAGAAGTTATCGTTCTTCTTGTATTCTAGACCAAGATCCACTAATCCTTTGAGATATCTCAAAATGCACCTTTCTGCTTTCCAATGAAAAACTTTGGGTTCCTGCATGAACCTGGATAGATAGCTCACTACAAAGCTGATATCTAGTCTAGTGTAGGTCAGGTAAATGAGACTCCTGATCAGCTACCGATAGAGAGTAGCACTTACCTCAGGAGATGGATCTAAACGAGATAATTGTAATTTGTTTCTCCATAGGTGTAGCAATTGGTGTGCAATATATCATCCTAAAATTCTCAAGTGTTATCTTAATATATTTCATCTGAGAAACAAAAATATGATTCTCTTTCTGCCATACTTCCAATCCAAGATAGTAATGCATCATCCCAAGATCATTCATGTCTAACGATCGATTAAGATCTTTCTTCATTGCATCGATCATCCTCACTGAACTGCCAATGATGACTAGATCGTCAACATAGACAACAAAAATCACAATCTCCCCCCTTGATTTTTGAGGTAAATATTGGGATCATATGGATTTCTAGACAAATCCATGTTATATGAGATGCTCATCAATCTTGATGTACCATGCCCAGGGTGCCTATTTGAGACCATACAGAGATTTCTTGAGTCTGCATACCTTTGCTTCTTGACCAGGTACTACATATCCCTCAGGTTGAGTCATGTAGACTTCTTCTTGTAAATCTCCATTTAGGAAGGCACTTTTTACATCCATTTGGTGGACTTTCCATCCAAACTGTGTAGCTAGAGCAAAGATCATCCTGATCATTTTGATCTTAGCTATGAGAGAAAATGTATCCTTATAGTCAATGCCTTCTTTTTGTACATACCCCTTTGCTACAAGTCTTGTTTTATACTTGCCCACTGTCCCATCTACTTTGTACTTTGTTTTAAAATATCCATCTGCATCCAATGGGCTTCTTTCTTGGTGGAAGATCAACAAGTTTCCAAGTGTTATTTTTCATCACTAATTAATATTCAGAGTCCATGGCATCTTTCTAAGCTTTTGACTATAGGGATTCCTGGGCTGTAGAGGGCTCATTTGATTCAATAACTCTACTCATCAAAGCAAATTTAGCTTCTTCTCTTACTTTACTGTGAGTCTATGGTCCAAGGGTGGATGTATCCAGTGGAGCATCCATTCTTACATCTCGTAATGTACTTTTACACCATTTAGGCATACAATGAACTATTCCCATGGGTCGTGGTTCTATCTGATCAACACCATCATCCCCATCATCACTTTCATCTTCTGAGGGAACATCAGCTTCAATTTTTACAATAGGTGAAAAATATACATCTTGTGAGTCCGAGGAGGAGTCTCTTCTTCCTTCTTCTCGAAAAACTCAACATCTCTACTGGTGTAGACTTTTCTGGTCTTAGGATCCATCAATCTATACCCAAGAGTCTCTTCAATGTACCCAATGAAGATGAGTTTCTGTGACTTCATGTCCAATTTCTTTATGTTCTATTTGGGTATGTGCATGCTTGCTTTGCACCTGAATACTCTGAGGTGTGAAATAGATGGTTTCCATTTTGACCATGCTTCTTGTGGTGTTACTCTGTCAAGAGCAACAATGGGCGCTCTGTTCAACAAATACACTATTGTCTTTGGTGCTTCTACCCAAAATATCTTTACAAGTCCAGAATCATCGATCATGCATTGCACCATTTCCATGATAGTACGATTTCTTCTCTCAACAACACCATTTTGCTGCGGTGTGTGTGGAGGAGGCATTTGTCGACGAATCCCATGAGTTTGTAGGTAGTCTCTGAACTCATCACTGGTGAATTCCCCCCCTCGATCTGAGTGGAGAGTTCTGATGTGACGACTAGTTTCATTCTCAACTGCTACTTTGAACTTTTTGAAGGTTTCAAATGCTTCACTTTTCTTGCGAAGACAGAAAATCCACATTTTTCTTGAATAGTCGTCAACACAAAGCATGAAGTACTAGAACCCAGAATGACTTGGCTGCATCAGACCGTAAAGATCGGTATGAACCAGGTCAAGTTTACCATGAGCTCAAAATGTACTCCTCTAGAATGAAGCTCTGTGTTGTTTTCCTGCTAGGCAGTGAGGACACTTGTCTATATCCTTCTGAAGAGATGGTAGCCCATGTACCATATTACGCCAGTGAAGTGTTTCAAGATATTTGAAACTTACATGACCAAATCTCCGATGCCACAATTGTGCTGAGGTGGAGTTCTTAGCCACAAGTGCTTGATCGTCTCTATGAACAAAATCAAGTTGGAACATGCATCCCACATTGGAGGCTTTTGCAATTATTTTTGAGCCTCTTGATTTGTCTCGAATCAAACACATGTTTTCTTGTCGGATTGACTATCAAATTCAATTTTTAGGTTGTGATCTAGGAGTTGACTGACTGAAAGAAGATTCTTAGTCAACCCATGGACATATAGGACATCTGATAGTCTGCATTTGCGTGAACCAAGGGGTAGAGAAATGTTCCCAATCCCCTGAACTGTATATGAAGAATCATCTCCCAACTAAACATGATTTTTCGATGGCATGTCCCTCATTGAAATAAACCAGTCTCTGTGGCCAGTCATGTGTCGAGTGGCCCCCGAATCAACATACCAAACATCACTAGATGACGTGGATGGTTCACTTGATCGAGCAGTGAACAAGAAGTCTTCATTGTCTGACTGTTCTTGTTGCTCAACAATATTACCTTGCTGGTGGGGTCTTCTTTTCTAGTTCCCCTTTTTCTACCCTTGATTGTAGTTAGAATGTCCCTTGTTAGATTGTTGTGGAGGTCCAGAGTTACTTGATGAACCTTTCTTGTAAGTATTATACCAACAATCTTGTAGGTTATGTCCTCTTTTACAAATTGGACATTGCTTCTTTTGTTGTCTATCCCCTTGATACTGATTTTGATTTTGGGATTTTTGATAGGAATTAGGTTTTCCTTTACCTTTTCCTTTCCATTTTTTATGTGAAGACAGTGCCTACTCCTCTTCATCATCCTTATTGTGCATTGCTTCCTCTTGTTGCAGTAGGTTTACCAATTTTTCAAAACTAACTGTCGTATCTGACAAGTTTAGTGTTGTGAAAAAATGTGGTAAGAAGAGGGGAGTGCTCTCAGAACAATGGGAATGAGAGCATCATCTGTGACCGGTTCTCCTAGGGCTAGAAGTGAAGCCCTCAACTCTGTAACTCTTCTTAGGAAAGCTTCTATTTTTTCATTCTGCTTGAACTTCAATGTGTGTAACTGACTCTACAAATTCAGTATAACATTCTTGTTCTTGGCCTCGTATACTGTGCTCAATTTATCCCATGCTTATTTGGTTATTTTGGCATCTCGAATGTGGGGTTGCACATCATCAGACACTCCAAACAAGATGATGAGTTTGGCCTTCTGATCTGCTTTATCAAATTGTCATTGTTGTGTTGTATCAGTAGTTGATTTGGTCAGAGTACCATTCACAACAGGCCAGATCTCTTCAAACTCAAGTTGTGTCTTAATTTTTGTCTTCCATGTAGCATAGTTGTTTCCTCTGAGTAGTTGTGAATCTGGAAGAAAAAATTTGGGGGCATTGGTGCCCATTTTACAGAGATCACTGACAGGGTTTGGCTCTTATCACTCCAGGTATTAGGTCTCCCAATCTATATACCATCAGTCTGATATACCGAACCTTTCTATATACGTGCCCTTTCGATATACCCGTGGTACGTGGAAGAAGCTCACCCTTTCTATATACCCGGCGGTACATGAAAGAGGCGTTAATGTACGTGAAAGAATTCAATACGTGGTACCAAGATAGTACTGATGGGGTCTGTGTCAATTATTGACACCATCTCAAAGAAATATCCTCATACACGTGTAACTTCACTATATACTCAGATAATTTCTCAGTCCAGATTTATGTCATGCAATCATTCACAGACGGATGGGATGGCTCATAGTGTGTGCACTGTGACCTTATTACTCCCCGTCGATTTAAAGGGTCGATGCCCAGACGACATTGTTGCAGTTATATTAGGTGTTAAGTGTAGTAGTAGTCATGATGGATTTACCCATAAGTGCTTCCCAGAGGCACTCGTATATACCGAACGCTACGAATGAGATCTAGGATCTCGTGAGTGTTACAGAACCAATTTTTACTTTTTTTATTACAATTTTACCAGTTTCTGAGTAGTTACAAAGTTTGCAGTTGACTATGGCAACCTTCAAATTAGTACAATATAATGCAGTATACAAATTACATTCAAAAATCTGGAAAAATTGAATGGCAGGCAAAAAAAATTTGTTTTGCGGGCCTTGGTGGCCTCTGGAGCCCAAAATGACCCAAAATGCCAAAAAATTGCAAAAAATGCCCAAAATGAAGTTTTTGGATATCCTCCTTTGGAAAATGTTGTCCAGAATGAAAAAACAAGCTTAATGGGGAAAAAAATTTTACCCTAAATTAGGGATTTCTCTCGCTAAATTTAGTTAGTTATAACTAAATTTGAATTTTCTTTCTAAATTTAGTGGTTCTACCAAATATTTCACCAAATTCAAAAAGGTAATTTTGGGGTGGGATTTGAACCATGCAAACCTCCCACTTCTAAGTCGCTTTCCCTCTATCCAACTAGGCTCTTTATGAGCGCTTGATATAGAAATGAAGGAAAAATGTATTTATACTGCATTGGAAAACACTAACCTTTGAAAAATGTTGACTTAGAAGATGAGATGGTCCACTGCGTGGCATGTATGCATGGTGGATTTAGGGTTCCAAGCACAAGACACATATCTGGCTTTTATCTCCTTTTTTTGAAAAACCGTAGCTTTGCAATATCTATGATTTGATTTAACCACTTTGTTTTGTTTGACAACCTATTTTTTTATTCTTGCTGTAGCCACTTTATTTTTTTAAATTTCCACCATGTATTTTCTTTGATCTCTTTTTTTTTTGTTGCTTTTGAAGGTGTACGTGGAGATCATTGGATATTGTGCCTCAGCCACTTTATTTTTTTTATGATTTGACTAATTTGTCTTTGTGGGTTGCAGGTATTTCTTTGTGCAGGTTTGCATAGAGCTTCAATTGATGCGTGATAACCATTGTTGAAGCCATTTTGATGGTATGCTTTCTTTATTTTAGCCTTTATGCTTATTTAGTTCCTGATACATCTTTCACTTGTGTGTAGGTCTACAGGGAACTCCAATGGCTTGACCGCTTTACCAAATAATTATATCGCTTTGACCATAATAGCTCGTACCCACGTAGAAGAAATATAATGCGGTCAATGCAAAATGATACACAGTCTCTGTTTAAACAAAATTTCTTTCCAATCATGTTTGTTTGCAGTGAGAATAGACAACACAGTTTCCTCCAAATGCAAAGGCCTGCTAATATAGCAGAAAGCTCGATATTTCTTCTCTAATTTAGAAATAAAACCCCTAATGGGGTAAAAATATGTTTTTTTTTAATATTCTGAAAAATGATCAGCTTCCAGGGAGCAAATTTTCCTGGTGCAGAGGGCACCAAGGCAAAAAAAAAAATCTTTACGTTTACCTGGAATGACACAGGAGGTTGTGGGTCTGTAGAGAGATGTTGGGAAGTTGTTGGAGGCAAGCACAAGCTCTCCGTTGATGTAGATTTCTTCTCCAAAATTCTCTTCCTCTACAACCTTCTCCAAACCTTGCACAGGAGTTTTAATTCTCACTCTGGTACCAAATGTAAATAGGGACAGAAGCCTGAATTTTTTATTAATCAGAATCAACCAACGTTACAAAGAATGGGCTGCAATATTTATAGATATTGCACAGCCAAATACAAACAAGAAACTAAGTTACACAGGTGCAACCATATTCCAGATTACATAAGCTTCCAATATTACATCTGGGAAGCATAACTACAACCAAACAATTATATTGTTAAAACAATATAACAACACTTTTATTGTTTGAATAAAAAACAATAATATGGTTTATAATTAGATATAACCATATAATTAATAAATACATTAATTAATATGAAATGGATAATTAATATATAGGTAAATAATAATTAACTGACATACCGCATGACGGTATGACCATTTCTTTACATAAGTGCATTTCTGACCCGACACTGCATCGAGGGCCCCTTTACATCATGTCGCTTATCAGTGGGTTTTTGCTCACTGATAAGATGGGGACATCATTCCTAAGAGGATTACTACCAGTAGTACATGAAATTTTTAGTGGTGAACGATATTGTTGGGGGAAATGCATACTAGCCCACTTATACTGAGATATGCATTTGATTACTTACCACGGTTAGAAGACCGTGGGGCCAGCTTCCTTATTACAGATTTGGTCATGGGACCACATTGTGATTAGACACCCCATGGGTACTTTTCATGTTCAAGACCCAGAGGATCCATCATACATGGTGTGCGTATCAGTAGGTGGTGATGCACGAGGCCACCTAGGCAGTATATATAGATACCGGTGATATTTTGATGAGCTGTTGGAGATAGACATTATCTGGAGACCTTATAGACATATTCAATGGCCAGAGGATGCCATAAAGCTCAGTGTGTGCTTAGTAGAGCACTTTATCCTTAGTAGTCACAGCTATATCATAGATTTGTATAGATTTTATAGGTGTCAGCGGCATCTTGGCATAGTACATGGGGTTCCGCAACCTGATATATGGTATGCCCATAGAGACTCAAAGAGGCATACCATGGGGCCTCACATACCAGTGGCCTGAGCCAGGGTGAGTTTTTCACAAGTGGTCCCATAGGAATGGGACCCAGCATGACAGATCAAGGACCTAGAGACCACAGTAGATTACTTGACTTGGTACGCCACTGTCTTACCTCGCCGACTTACTATCCCAGAGGAGGCCTGGACAGAAGGTGCTCGACCACCCATAGAGATTTGGCATGGTTCCGAGGAAAGGGAGAGAGTAGCAGATCCTGATCCAGAGGATCCATTTGATGGATTACCTCATGGTGAGTAGGGGGGCCCACAGGCACAAGGACCGAGGCCATAAGGCCCAGGACAGGTACCAGCACATACTTCCAAAGCCAGGGTCCTAGGGGAGGGCCAGTCATCTAGAGTGCCACAGGGACTAGCCTTAGTGGCACAGACAACCACTTTGCAATAGAAATTATAGCAATCCCTAATCAAGAGAGACACAGCTAGAGAAAAGAGAGATAAGGCCCGAGGCTAGTGTGTGATAGTGACAGCCGAGCGAGATCAAGCTTGGACCCAAATTGTGACGTTATTATCAGAGAAATATTAGGCTTAGGCCTAGGCTAGCCTAGGAGGTGATAGTTTTGTACTCTTCCAGCAGATTCGACAGATGGCCTCTCAGATGGCCCATGTGACAGGCTTACACCAGTAGACACAAGGCCAGCTAGAGCCTGTGATATTAGAGTGAGATAGGCTCAGGGCAGAGCATGTAGTGGGTCAGGCCAAGCTGCCCCAAGCTATAGCATAGATAGCATCCTACCGACACATGAAGGGTACAACGGTGACTTCCTGGACTCATAGATATTTAGCGATAATAGAGGGCAGAGCCTCATATTACAGGTCTTTATACTTTGAGGTAGTTCCTCCTGAGCGACGAGCACCGTCCTATAGGCAATAGTCCAGTAGAGGGACTTGATCAGAGAGGGCCTCAGGCCTTAGTGGAGCAGCCACGACTAGAGAGAGCCAGCGATGCTCATGCCATGCAACCTTCGCAGGACAAGCCAGCTACCCCTTTAGAGGGCTCGAGTCAGCGCTGATGTTTTGCACTTCTACATACGCCTCTTGATGAAGGTTATTATTCCTTTATATATGTACCATTCTTTTGTATGCCTCAGATGAAGGATTTTATTCTATTATAGATGTATCACTTTTGTATGCCTCAAATGAAGGCATTTTTGATGTACTTCCATGATGTATATCCATTTTTGATACAGATATACTATTCATGTGTGATTCAGACATTTTTGACAGGACATACTTGTATATGAGATGGACCTTTGTTTTTTGTTTCACATGGATGGATATTTAATGCTCACGATGCATTCTAATTTGATTTGACATGTATATGTATCATGATCGTGTTGATGTATCACATGTGTTTTTTATTTCTAGATGATGTGATCTTGTAGAATATATCAAATGTGTTTTGTTTATGTGATGTGCCATACTTAGTGGATGGGATGATATGATGATAAGGGTGCAGGGGGATATATTTTGATATTTGTGATCCCTCTTGCTCCCATTTGATGATACGATATGTGATGATTAGCTTAGCATTCATGTATGATGTATGATGTATAGATGATGTTAGATGTGATGATTAGATTAGCTTAGTTTTTTCTTTGATATATGATGTATAGATGATGTTAGATGTGATGATACTAATGGTAATGTGATGATGTGATAACACAACACTGCACATGCAACAAACACAATCAAATGCTAACAAAGAACACAATGAATTAACATAATAACACACCATGATTCACTAGCATGCAAACACATACCTCAATATGCACAAGCAAGAATAAATCTAATCCAAGCAAGAAAAGATGAATTCTAACAAAGTATGCCCAAGCAACAAACAACACAAAAGTAGAAACATGAAGCAACTATACAAGCAACAAGCAAAGCAAGAAACAAGACAATGCAAGTAAATGTTTTTGTAAATGTTGTATTTCATGCAAAAATTTTCTATTGTTTTTTATTTATGTCATTTTCGAAACAATTTTCTATTGTTTTTGGCTTTTTGAAACAATTTTCTTTTTTTTTTTTACTTTTTTGAAATATTTTTCTATTGTTTTTTTACAGTTTTGGAGAAACAATTTTCTATTATTTTTGTGTTTTTTGGATATTTTGAATGTTTTTGCAGTCTTTGAGAAACAATTTTCTATTGTTTTTTTCATTGTTTTATAACGGTTTTACCATACGCGTATGAACAAGAAGGTGAAGTCGTTGAATTTCCCCCAGCGTAAGATGGGGAATAGCAAAAGACAATGCCCCTCACAAATGAATAAAAGAAGAAAAATTCAGATCAAGGCTTGACAGGATTGGGCGCACAGGGAA
This sequence comes from Taxus chinensis, assembly GCA_019776745.2. NCBI lineage: Eukaryota > Viridiplantae > Streptophyta > Pinopsida > Cupressales > Taxaceae > Taxus > Taxus chinensis. Next base: position 906,155,562 of record CM034149.1, on the reverse strand, counting down.
TCTCAAAGGCAGAACTAGGGCTAGGCCAAGTAAAAGTACCCTCCAGATGCAATATTCTTATGAACAACGAATCCTCCCAAGGTGCCGACAACCGGTTTTCACCCAAGGACCTATCCAAAGTGCCACAATTGTGTGGTTTTCACTTGTGGATGACCTGTTTTCTCTTTTTCTTTTTCTCTCTTCTTTTTTGATTTTTTTGTTTTTTTGATCATTTTACCATGTTTTTTATTTTTTTAACTTTTTTGAGTTTGCGCCATGTTTAAGCATAGAACCGCTTAAGTTTCATGGCATTCATGGGCTCACAGAGCTCATCACCATTGGGGTGAGAAAGTTTGTATGCCCCTGTGCCGTACTTGGCCACAATAACATAGGGTCCTAACTAATGTGGTTCGAACTTTCCTGTCTTTTCTCGTTCCACTCTTGTGTTGAACTGATTCTCCTTCATGACTAAATCACCAACCTCAAACTGGCGAGGAATGATTCTCTTATTGTAGTTTTTTTAGACTCTATTATGATACACTTTGAGGTGATTAAGAGTGTGAATGCACTTCTCATCTAAGAGCTCTAATTCAGCCAATCTAGCCACCCGATAATCCTCATCTTTAACCAGATAGTCCTTAAGAGAGATTCTCAGGGAAGGAAGTTCAATTTCTAATGGGATGATGGATTTTGTCCCAAATACTAGAGAATATGGTGTCACCCCCGTAGGAGTGCGAATGGAGGTTCTGTAATCCCAAAGAGCTGAGTGGATTAGCAAGTGCCAATTACGATCTGTTTTACTGACCATCTTCTCCATTATTCTCACCAAAGTCTTGTTTGTGGCTTCGGCATGTCCATTACCTTAGGGGTAATATGTTGTAGACCATTTTAACTTGATTTGGAACCGCTGACAAATACCTTTCACTATTTTGTTCTTAAATGACTTCCCATTATCCGTAACAAAGGCCGCAGGAATGTCATATCGACAAATGATATGATTCATGATAAATTTGGAAATTTGATCTCCTATTACATATGTTAAGGGGATAGCTTCCACCCACTTTGTAAAGTATCCAGTAGCCATGATGATGTGGGTATGACCATCAGATGAGGTAGGGGTAAGCTTCCCCATCAAGTCAAGTCCCCATTTAGAAAATGTCCAGGGAGTAGTGATAGGTTGCAATGGTTGTGATGGAGCATGAATGAAGTTTCCATACTTCTAGTAGAGTACACACTTTCTAACATAATTGCAACAATTGGTTTCCATGGCAGGCCAATAGTAGCCTACTCTTAACAATTTCTTGGCCAAAACCATTCCATTAGTATGCGCTCCACTCACCCCTTCATGTACTTCTTTGATTGCTTGGATCGACTTTGTCATATCAAGCCAATGTAATAGATTCCCATCGTAGCCACGATGATAAAGTGTACCTCCTAAAAGGGTGTAACAGGCTATTTGGAAAATCAGGATTTGTTTCTCGGAACGGGAGATATCGAGAGGGAATGTGTTGTCCTTAAGATAGGTAAAGATGGGTTCGTACCATGGGGAATTAGGACCAACAACATCAAAATCCAGACAAGATTCAGGCATGTCATACGCAGGCTGACGTAAGTTTCCTACAAAGAACAACATGTCGTTATTCCCTGGTGGAATACAAAGCATAGAACCTACCGTCACCATAGCATCTGCTGATCTATTTTGCGCTCGTGGAATTTTTTCAAATGTAATGCAAACAAAGTACTCCTTTAGGGTTTCTACCAGCTTTTTGTAAGGTATGAGCTTATCATCCTTAACCTTATATTCATCATTAACCTATTTAATAATTAACTGAGAATCACCCACAACCTTGACATGATGAATGTTCCACTTGATAGTGAGCTTCATCCCCGTGATAAGTGCCTCATACTCTGTAATATTGTTTGTGCAAGGAAAACCCAGGTGAAAATCCTGTGGTATAGGGTCGCAAGAAGGAGTAATGAGGACTATCCCCGCACTTGAACCATGAAAAGTAAAGGACCCATCAAAATGTAATTGCCACACGATAGTTTCTTCGATGTATAGCAATGAGGCACCTGGTAGCTCCAGATTCAAAGGTTTAGTGCCTTGCAAAGGTGCTTATGCTAGCTGGTCAGAGAGTACTTTTCCTTTAACCGAATTCTAATGTACAAATTCTATGTCAAACTCACTTAGTAGAATGATCCAATTAGGCATTCTACTTGTGAGGGCTCGTTTAAATAACAAGTACTTGAGTGGATCAAATTTGGATATCAACTTGGTTTTGGTATTCAATAGATAATGGTGAAGTTTTTTAAAAGTAAAAACAACTGCCAAACAATCTATTTCAATTTGGGGATAGTTGAGCTCATAAGCGATGAGAGTGCGACTGAGATAATACACCTATTTTTTCTTTGTGACCCAGGTCATATTGGGCGAGCAACGCACCAATCGAAAATTATGTAGCAGAGATATAAAGTAAGAGTGGCTCCCCAGGAGCTGGAGGCATGAGGACAGGGGGATTGGACAAGTATTGTTTTAGCAAAACGAAGGCCTGTTGTTGCTCTGGTCCCCAGATGAAGGTGACATCCTTTTTAAGCAAGTGGGTAAATGAGTGGCACTTATCTGTAAGCTGGGAGATGAAGCGGTGAATAGCTTGGATTTTCCCCTATAAGCTGTGTAGTTGCTTAATATTCTTTGGTGGAGGAATTTTAGTAATAGTAGACACTTTAGCAGGGTCTACCTCAATTCCTCTTCTTGATACGATGAAGCCCAATAGTTATCCTGATAGCACACCGAATACACACTTCTTTGGATTCAATCGGACCTTGTACTCTCGTATGCACTCAAAGATATGCCACAAAATGACAAGGTGATCTTCTCTTGTCTTAGAATTTCTGAGGATGTCATCCACATAGTCCTCCATGATATCATGAATCATATCATGAAAAATTACTGTCATTTCCCACTAATAAGTAGTTTCTGCATTTGTAAGGCCGAATGGAATTACTTGGTAGTAGAAGGTACCCCAAGGAGTTGTGAAATCCGTTTTGTGTTGATCTTCATCAACAATCTTGATTTGGTTGTATCCTGAAAATCCATCCATGAGAGATAGCATCTCGTATCCTATTGTTGAATCCACAATCATATCAATGTTTGGTAGTGAGAAATCATCCTTAGGGAAAGCCTTATTAATTTCTCTAAAATCCATGCAAATTTTGATACCGACAGGATTTTTTTAGATAGGGATGATGTTAGATATCCATTCAGAATAATCAATAGGCCGAATGAATCCTGTCACAAGCAATCTTTCTAATTCCTTTTTAACCAGTAAGGCTACCCGTGGGTGCATCTTTCTGAGCTTCTGTTTAATAGGCTTAGCATTTGCATGCACAACTAGGTTCTGCACGAATAAATTTGGATCTAATCCTAGCATGTATTTGTAGGACCATGCAAACACGTCTATAAACTCTCATAGTAGCATAGTGAATGTATTTTGTTCTCTAGCCAAGAGTGAAGCTCCAAATTTTACTATCTTCGGATCCTCCTCTGTACCAATATTGACATCGATAGTCTCCTCTACTAATAATTTTGGCAAGTCCTCCATATGCGTAGGATCGGGAGGAAAGTTGAGATCTTCGTCCAAGGATGTCTCCATGAGATTTTCATCCTTGGCGTGGTCACTTTCATTGTTCTTTGGTTTTTTCACCTGTTTTTTAGCCAGTGCCTCAAAGAGGTTTTCACTGTGCGACTTAGACTTTTATTTTTGCTGAGGATTTACGTTGGAACATTTTCCCTCGCTTTTCTTAAGTTTTACTGACCACAAAACTCAACCTCCTCACCGAAGTAAGCACAGGTATCCAAGTCAATATAGAATCCCTTTTTGTGGTTTCCAATGGGAATTGTATCCCGTATGCCCATGAACTCTGCGATAGCTTTGTCATTTTTGAATAGATCTAGCAACATGTGACGTTGTTGGTCCCATTCAATAAGGCAAGGGTAGACAAGGTCAAGGGTTGGTTCCATAGGGGTTATGGTTAGGACAACATTGTTCATGAATAGGTTTGTGGAGGAAAGATCGTCATATTGGCTACAATGGGAATCCGTATCACTGTCTAGATAGTCAGAGCTATCCTCACGTTCAGAACAAGTAGCATCTTGATCATTGGGGTGTGTTCCATAAGGATGAATCCCACTACTGTATCTTTCTATTTTGAAATGTGGAATAGGCACTGGTTCTCTATGTCCTTGTTCATTTCTTCCACATCCTAGGCCCTTGTAGCCTATGGATTACATCATCCTACTAGACTTCTCTTATTCAGGAGTTTCATAATAGGTTGGCTGAGTATCCTATGGGGCCCAAGTTGTAGGTGGATATAAAAAAATTTCCTCGGCTAACAAGCCTCGAAGTAAGAATGACCTAATAGTGTGTTCATTTCTAGGTCTTCTGAAGTAGTAGTTAGGTCGACCTCTAGTCTTGGGTGACAATGAGAGGTCTGAAACCAAGAGGGCTTGTTGTACATTATACTCTTTGCAGCCATATTCAAGTATTTTCATCTCCTAGAAATCAAAAGGGGAGGTTGATGTTGACGCACCATGGGTGCAAGAGCTGAGAGAGTATGAATCTATCCAAGATTCCATGGCCTCAAATTAGAGAGGGACAACTATATCAGTGGAGAGACATCCATATGTGACTTTACATGCAAAGCTATTGAGAGCTCTGCAGTGAACGAAGGGCTCTGAATCTCCTTGTATTGTAATGGTGTGTCCCTCATGCTTCAATTTAATGCACTGATGGAACGTCGATGGTACGGCCTACATGGTGTGAATCCATGGTCGGCCTAGAAGCATATTATACGGAAGTTCCAAGTCCAAGACATGAAACTTTGTTTTCTAGCAACTGGGACCCACCTCCAGGGGCAACGTGATTGTGCCCGTTGACTTCCTCTCCGTGTTGTCGTAAGTGGTGATAGTGATGATATTTGATTCAAGATCTACCTCGGTATGTCCCAATTGTTTAACCAATTTTAGCGTGCATATGTTCAACCCTGATTTGTTTTCCACAAGCACTCATTTGATCTTCCTGTGGGTAACAACTACCTCAATATATAGAGGAAGATTATGTGTTGGATTTTTAGTAGGGATCTCCCTATGATTGAAGGCAATGTGTTCATTTGGTATGATTTTTGCCACTGTGGCTTGGAGATGCATAGGATCAACCTCTAATGGCACTCTTGACCCCTGAAGAGTTTGGTATAGAATTTCTTTGTGTACATTGGATATCTTAAGAAGATTTAAGATTGAAATCTTAGTAGACATCTTCTCAAGTTGCTCTAAGAGGTTGTATTTACCAGTTTTTGGGGTTGATGGAGAGGGTTCCAGAATCACGAGGTGGGCACACCTTGTTACCGTAGTGTAATCCTTTCCCTTGATTTGGATGGCATTAATATGGTCAATAGGAGAACGAATACATCCAATAAGTGAATCATAATGATTGTTGTCTTTTTTGGTGTACATGTAATTTGTTGCTTCATAACCTTGGGATGACTCTCCCCGATCCGTCTTTGACTTTTATGATTTATCATGATTGGGGAATGGCTCTTTATAAATCCCCATTTTCTCGTTGGGTGTCTGAGTTTTTCCTAGGTTTTCCACCTTTATCTCCCCATTTTCGATGAGGTATTGAATATAATGACAAAGACGAAGACAATTTTCTATCTTATGTCCTTTTACACGATGCATTTCACAATATTCATGCTCCTTGTACCATGAAGGTTTGGGAGCATTTTCATCAAATGGTTGTGTCGTAGGATATGTCATCATATGGGCCGCATCTAATTGTTTTAGTATAACCAACAAAGGTTCATTAAGAGAGGTGAACGTTCTTCATTTTAGTGGTGGTTGAATTGTTCCTTTGGTTAGTTTAAAAGGTTGACCGGTTTGGACCGTTTGTACACGTTTGGAATTAGTGATCCTGTCTCCTACCACATTTTTGTTTTTGTTAAAAACATTCAGCTTCTCCATGGGTTTAACATTTTGATTATCTCTAGATTGGGTTTTGAGAGTTCCTTTTGCAATGAGATATTTCTCTATTTGAACCCCCTTTTTGATGACCTCCTCAAAAGTGCGAACACAATGCATTTGGAGGTGGAAAGCTATATCTAGATTGAGGTTGGGTATAAAAATACTAACCAGCTATTTTTCGGGGAAAGTGTGAGGGAAGCGGCTAGCTATCCCTCTCCACATTTGGAGGAAGCTAGCGAAAGTCTCATTAGGTCATTTTTTGGTGCCACATAAATCTGCCATGGTGAAATCACTCTCTATGTTATATGACAAGTGACACACGAACCTTTCTGCCAATTCTAGCCAAGTGAAAATTGATCCCCGAGGTAAACGTGTAAACCACTCCAATGCTTGACCTCCTAGACTCTTCGGAAAAAGTCTTATGAGATAATTGTCACTATAGGAAACCTCTTGACATGCCATATAGAAATCTTTGACATGATCCCATGGATCTCCCTTTCCTTTATATTTGTTGAATTTTGGCATATCGAATTTCTTAGGAAAGGGTTGAAGGGTCATAGTCTTGTCAAAAGGATAGTGGCATAATTCTTCATATTTATACTTTCTAATGCTCCCTATATTTCTCTCTTGAATTTTTGTGAGTGTTACTTACATAGACTGTACCTCTTGTGCAAGTAATTGTTCTCTAGTGGGATAAGCAGGGATATATACTCGATGATACCCCGTATCATCTTCTTCTTGATTTTCTCTATGGAATTCATTGATCTTAACCTTGGCCTTGACTCTTGAACATTTTTTCTTTCCTCCTTCTATACATGAGAGGTTAGAAAAGCTAATTGTCAGCTTAGGCTACTAATTTTTTGTTGAATTGTGGTTTCTTCTTATAAAGGTTCCTCCTCTTCCTCGTTTTGTGGAGGTTCTTCACCATTCTCATGTCCCGTTCTATTTTTATGTGGCACTTTGATAAAGGGTATTCTATGTCCCACCACTTTATCATTTCCTGCGTTGGAGGTAGAAGCATGTCCATGCATCAAAATATCCTCCATATTGATAAGGGGTCATTCTTCCTCATTAGCGTTATTCGTAGGTGGGATTGTTTCACTTTCTGTGGGCATTTTGGCCCCTAATTCTACGACCTGTGCTAGTACTCTATCCTTATTTTTGAAAAGAAACTTGTCTAATAAAGTAGGGTCAAAGTCGAATTCTGTGTGTGGGGACTCCAATTCATTACCACTATGATCGACCATATCTTCTATCTCTTTTTTCACAGAAAACAGAGGCCCTAGATCATGTCCAATGAAGGGGTTTGACCCTTTTCTGTTAGAGGCTTCCCAAGCTTGCACTTTTTGTTCCTCGATTGTTTGTTTCTTGAGTCCTAATCACGTTTTGAGAGCCATGATTTGTGATAGTTTCACTAATGTAAGTTGTAAATGTGTTCAAAACTTTGTGACCACACCTAAGTGAAATGCAAGATAAATCGTCAAGAATATGAATGAATAACAATGCGAGAATACCAATGTGATAGAGTGATAAATCACCAGTGACACAAATGTTTGGTACCTAAGCATATCAAATGAAGCACTTCCTGGACTACATCTCAAAAAGTAGTTTAGTGTCACAAGATAATTAACAAGATGTTCTCACTTATGCCAAGTTCAAGAGAATGAACAAGACGTAAGTAAATACAAAAAGTTAATGTGACCTCCTAACAATATATACTAAAAGCCAGTTACAATTCGTGAGTGACACAACAATATCACCAAGATATGTTAACCAAACTTTGTGAGAAATTAAGGTATTGATTTCAAGACGTTATTGATACGACACGCACAAGTGGTAACACGTAACACTCTTCAAAATCAAGGTAATAATAAAATCAATCCAAAAGCTCAAAGTATAGCTAGGAATAGTTAAAATGTGCATAGTGTAACCTTATAATATAAATATTTAGGTCGATTCTACAAGAAACAAGACATAAATATCAAAATTGTATTGATACGATACAAACAAAGTAACCCTTCTAAGGAAGTTCAAGATGTTGAACCACACCTAACTACAATGACGATCTTGACATGGGTATCAAGATCACAATGGTCAGAAATGATATGAATATGTCTTCATGCACTTTAGACGTTTAACTTACCCAGCTGCAAACATGGATGGGTGTAAACGGACAAAAAACTGGCAAAAACAATCGATTGGTAACACAGAGGTAGTCACCCTTCTTTTGATCAACAAAATGTCAGAAGAATGTGAAGTAAGAAAATCAAAATGGGGATGAAAAATTCTGGCTTCACTTCGACAGAGTTTCACCTCACCTTAAGGCAAGTTAAAAAATAAGTGAAAGTAACGCATCACACATTTCGCGATAAAAATATGGTTCACAACTCAACACTATTTTAGAATGGTCAAATTGGGCTCCTAGCCAAAGTATATTTTCCTAGGTGGTTCTCTCGTCTGAGGTGCTAAATTTTTTTTCCACGAGCGGGACGATTTACCCAAATAGTCCCGACTATCTTAGGAGTATCTCGAATTTTCCCCCTTCAAGCACAATGGGCAGTAAATGCATCCATCATGTACTTAAAAGGGTCACGTAGGGACAAATTGTAACGCTATCTCACAAAGGAATCACTAATCAGGTAGGTAGTGCGGAGGACTTCCCGTTTCATCCATAAGGTTCCCTCTTGCGTGGACTACTTTGGGGTTCCTAGAACCACCCCCATTGTTGTAGCTTAAGGCATTATGCCAAAGGGGTTATGTTCCAGTTGAGAGGAGAGTGACATACCCTTTTCTGAAACTTACAATACAGTGTTTTGAATATGTTGTTCTTTTTATCTTGTTTAATTAGGTGTGGTTTGCTCGAAACACCTTTTGGAAACCTATATAACAACTGTATTAGTAGTTTTTGACTTCGTTTTGATTCCTCCTTTCTTTGACAAGCGAGGTTTTTTGGTCCTGTATGATGAATTTATTAGTTTTCCATCAAAAGAGTAAACACCATTTCTGATTCTCCAAATCATCCAAGGACGCAAGAGAAGAGCATACGTGATGTTTTCAAAATCTGAAAAGATATCAAATGGAAAAACACTTGAATTCAAACAAACCAAGTTAACAAATTCCAATTCAAATATTCCTAACAACCTCAAAACATCAAAAAAGACCTAAGATTTGTTTAGGATTCCCAAGATCGCCCCAAGGGACGTGAGGGAAGACCATACGTGATCTTATTCCTATAAGTAAACATGAAAAGTTTAACTAATCAAGTAAAAGCATGTAAAAACATCCTGCAAAAATGAGTATGTGATTAGATAAAACCTAAAAGAATGTTAGCACCTCAACACATTAATTTCAAGAAAACAAAAGACACCTGCACCCCTGTTTTGGCGTTTGCACGCGGGTTAGGGCGGATACACCACTCTATGTTTTTTTTCGATTTACAGTGCACCTGCGCCACCTGAGAGGCATGTACACCACCAAAATGATGTGTGTGCCACTCTACATGTTTCTGTCTTACTATGTACTTGCGCCACCCAAGAAGCATGTGCGCCACCAAAAGAGTGTATGCACCACCTTCGATAAAAAGAGGTTAATTTTCGCACAGAGCGCTTGTGCCACCAGAATAGCGTGTGCGCTACCAGAAAAATGTGTGCGCTACCACTTTATAAAAAAACCTCGGATTCCGACAGAATGTTTGTGCCACCAAAAATGTGTCTGCGCCACTAAAACAGCGTGTGCACTCAGGTTAGGGTGTACGCACCGATCTGACAGGTTTTGAATTGCAGTGTGTTGTCCATTCAAAATTCCCCTGCTCTTAAGAAGGTGAAAATTTAAAATTTTTGAGTTTAAGTGTCTTTTCTGATGTCCTGATATGTGAAAAGCCAGAGAAATTGAGAAATCTGCGTTTTTGGGTCATTTTGTGTGTTTTTCGGGCCTGTCGAACATTTTTGTCCCGCGTGTCCCAAGTTCAATTGGGCCCTCTGTTCCTCGATCGGCCGGTTCACCCGAAGTTTGTTCTTTTCGGGCCCGTCGGAACTTTTTGTCCCAAATGTCCCAAGTTCGCCCGGACCAATTGTTCCATTTTCGTCTGAATCGGCCGAGCCGCATACTTCGCGCTTTCGCATCCAAAATGTCCCAAGTTCGCCCGGACCAATTGTTCCATTTTCGTCTGATTCGGCCGAGCCGCGTACTTCACGTACTTTTGTCCCGCGTGTTCCAAGAGCATTTGTGCATCTTTTCCCCGCTTCGCCTAAATCGGCCGAGCCGCGTACTTCGCGATTTCGCGTCCCACATGTCCCAAATGAACCAAGTGCCATTTGTGCTAATTTGTCCCGCTCTACCCGAATATCTTTCTTTTCAAATTGGTAGGTATACATTTAATGGACATTTATTACCTTTATCTCTCCTAAACGGCTATATAACGAGCGAACCCCCTATGCTTTTTGCACACTGCTTCCATGTTATCTTTTTCTTGAACCTTTGCAATCTAAATTCCTGCGCGCGTATCCATTTTTCTCTGCAATTCCTTCCCAAGTATAGCTTGCAGCTTCGCCCTCCGAATTACTACCAACATGAAGATCAAATTTCAAGGGCAAGAACAAATCTCACCACTAGAGTCTGTCGTTCCCAATATCGGGGACAATGAAGTTCGCCATCTTGACTTTAATGATTTTTGGTCGAGGATAACAGATGCAAACCCTACGCCAATGGCACAGATGATTCATGACAACGGTTTGGATTTTTCCGGTGGTTTCCCAATCTCTGTGCAATGTGCAGATACAGTGCTTTCATGCGGAGCTCATTTCAACCCTGATTCGAGTGAATTGACCAATATACACGTCAGTCCCACGTAGCAGAGACATAGCCGAGGCATTGAAGAGATTCAGGTAGCGGATTTTGAAGTCAGTGGGTCCCTCCCAGTCATAAGCACATGTCTTCTTCTCCTTATTCCTCTCTTCTCTTCCTATTCGTTCTCTCGGATTTATTGTAATAAGTTGAGGTATTGCGATTGGCAATCCTTAACTAATCTTTAGTTAAAAGAAGTAGTTACCAAGAGTAACTGATTTGTAAACTATATAATGGCCTCTCCTCACCATTTTGAAGGAGGAAGAACTTGGCTTATTTTCTGAAAGTGTAAATAAATCATAAAGAAATCAATACAGAAGGGCTTTTCATTCTTCGTCTATCTGATCTCTTTTATCCCTAAGCTTTTCATTTAATCTTGTTAAGATCATTTGTCTATATTATATTAAGAAGCTTTGTATTCTTGCAGATGTTATTGATAGAACTTTGTGTCTTTCAAATTTCATCTTATTAGTATGATACAAATGATCTTGTTTCAATTCATTGTACCTTCGCATGCATAAAGAATTACTCTGTCATCTATAATTCTAAATGGTGCCTTTCTGCTCGTTCTCGTTTTCTCATTCCTCAGTCCTTTTGTAATTGATGATCCTTATAGAAAAAACTTTCGTAAATATCCAAGTTCCACAAGAAAATCATGTTTTGTATATATGTAAATAGGTTCGTTTCTGAATAAGGGAACCTCTCCCATTAAAGAGGAGGGACTTCTTGTCCGCTGACTGTTGCTCTTCGTGAAGTCCTATTTGACGACCAACACAGTGAAGGTACAGTATGAAAATGTGTTTGTGCCCAGGTTAGTGCATCCATGCATTGGTTAGGGTATGTGCGTCGAGGTTAGGACGTATGCGCCAAGGTTGATAAACAGAGAATCAGGTTCTGACAGTGTTCCTGCACCACTCGAGAGGTACCTGCGCCACCAAAAATGTACCAGCGCTCCCGATAGTGTGCCTGTGCCACCCCTGCAACCAAAATAAGGAGAAAAAACACAAGAAAGATCACAATACTTCAAATTTTGACAAGCTAGTTTAAAAATGGCAACAACCCATTAAAATGATGGCTATGAACAAGAACCTACACATATAAAATTAGTAAAAATTCCAAGAAAATGGACATTAATTACTACATGTGCATATCAAAAGTTAGCCAAAAATAAGGAAATTTAAACTAAAATGCCAAGGGACTAGGTCCCACCAGGCGTGTCACATGTGTGCATGAGTTGTTTTTAAACTAATGCTAATATAAGTAAAGAATAACACATAAATAGCCTTAATTAGCAACAATTAAACAACATACTAAGCACCATCAAGATAAGAATTAAACAAGGTTAGATGTAAACATTCATCATATACAAAAACTTTGAAACTAACAATGTTTAAACATCTAAATCCTCTATTCTCTAACAACAATTAAATGAATGGACCTAAGTAGGCTCCATGGCAATCAAAAATGGTTGTCTTTGGTATTCCAAGAACCTAGGAATGAGGGCTTGTCAAAGTTGGGCTACAAGACCCTTTTGACACCTCCCATATGACCTAAGCACTTAGAAAAGAGGCTTAACTCTGTAAGATGATGAACTCTCAAGAATACAAAAGGCAAACTCTTAGTCTATTTTGCTATATGCTTTGCATTTGTCTTCTCAAGAAGTTTTGGTGTAGCTATAAAGGTAGAAGGAGGGCTCCTTATATAGTCCAATGGATAAAGGAAACACTTCATCCCTTTTCATGTGGGATAAAAGTAAAACAAGATTAGGAATGGATAAGGTTGCTTTATAAAAGGTAACCTTACTTTAGAAGGGTTTAATTTATGTTTATCAAGTCATGGGAGTTGGGGGATGCTTTAATTAATCAAAGGTGATTAACTAATAGGTAGGTGTAAGATTATAGAAGCTATTTAGAGGAATATTAGTACGATTTAAGCTATTAGAAGGGGGTTAAATCAATTAAATATTGATGTATTGGTTAAATTAAAGGGAAAACTAATTAATTAATAATAATTAATTAGTCTAGATAGAAGGGGTGAATAATTAACGAAAGGTCGTTAATCAGGATGTTAGTTGGATAGGAGACTTAATTAATTAGCGTAGTGTAATTAATTAATGATGATATGAGGGAAAATGAGTGTTATTGATGATATGTCGCCAATTTGTAAGAAGGGGGATAATTAGCACAATTTAAGTATTTAAATTGCTCGGGCATAATTATGGGTGTCTACACTTTTCATTTGTTGTGTCCATCAGTTCATGCGTATCTTTAGTGTGGTTAGTATCTAGATTATTATCCTTATCATCATCACCATTAATATTTCATATCATTTTACCCTTTTCCTTTGTTTTCTAGGCACAAAACATTTATTCTTCTTCAGTCTCCTAAAGGTCAAGGCACGCCTCTAAATCCAGCTCTACAAACATGTCTAATATAAGTTCCTCAACCTTCGGGCTATTTCCCAAATTAAGGCACTTCATAATCTATAGTGCTTCATTGACCGGAGGTTTAGTAGAAAAGTAATCAAAAGTATGGATCATACCTAAGGTCATCTCCAGTCAATAAACTATTTCCCTTGTTAATTCTACATGGACATACCATGTGCGTGTATCCACCTAGGGTAGCGTAGAGCTTATGTACCCATAGTGATGGTGGTAAGGCCTCCTATCCCTCCGTCCAAAGTATCTCACATTCCCAAATTTGGTGTGAAGAAGGGGACTTCCCATGGAATTCACATATCTAAGAAGGTACATTACTCCTTAGAAACCTAGTAGAAAAGGTGATTCTCACCTCTCACCATTTCAATAGGTTATCTCTATGTGTGGCACACTAGCGTGTTGTCCCCCACAGAGCATAAACCAACATATTTCTTATGTCACCCTCATCCTTCCACTGGGCTTCCATGGTGCGTAGAAATACACCAGGGTTCCCCTCACCAGTGTACCACGGTACCTGGTTATAACTTAAGCACCTAACCATGCGTGGCCTAATCATGCGAGTAACTGTGTTCCTAACCTCTCACCCAACCGCTTCATACCTTCCATGCACCCAGTTTCCATAAGCAATACTTTTGGTATCACTAACTAACTGAGAATAATCCCATTGTATCAATCCTTCCTTAGATGGCTCAATTACCTCATGGTCTCTGATTTTATGCGCGTATATCTTGTTTAAGTCTTCTTCACTCAAAGTATCAACATATGGAACAGCCTTTGCATATGTCAAAGGTATAATTTTGTGTTCTTCCTTATTCTCAAATCTGATGTACCCCTTATTGAAGTACAAATCTACATTATTCGCATAACACCAGGGGCGCCCAAGTAATGCTTGGAAACTATCTGCTTCAGGTAACTCCAACACTTCAAAATCCCCAGTAAACTTAGCTCCCTAAATTTTAATAGTCACATCCTTTAACACTCTAAGCGGCATTGTTCTAGTTATATTCACCATATATAATATATTCGAAGAAGTCTGCAATGGTGGCCTTCCCATCTGATCCCATGCATTCAACATGAGTACATTAACTTTTGCACCTGTATCTATTAGAATATTTCTCAGAATCCATCCATCTATGATTGCATTTAGTGTAATCTCCTTATCATACTCATGGTTATGGGGAGGTAGATTTACATGAAGTATCTACCTCTCATGCTCATTACCTGTGTGTGGTACTTTTTCTATCAACCACTCTCCTAACAAGGGGATTATGTTCTCTAGTTAGTTTTTGGTAAAAATAAAAAATAAAAAATCCACAATATTATGAAAGAGGATTAAAGCTTATTTTTTATCCTCAAGATCCTCCAAATACGCAAGAGAAGAGTATACACAACAATTAATCCAGCTAGATACAAATGGAAAAATTTAATTCAAATGACCATTAAAATGCTTTATGAAAGATTCATTAATGCCCTTAAGCAACAAATGATGAAATTTACAAATTAATCCAAATGTTAGAAAATGAATACTAAAGTTGTTTTTGATTCTCAAGATCACCAAAAGGTGCAAGACAAGAGCATACACAAACTTTAGCCTAACTCAAGTAAAGCATGGAAATACAACATTCATTCAAAGCATTAGACATGTTAGAAAATTGATTCAAATCAAAAAAATAGAAGTCAGAAAAACTTGCAAAATAACAACAAACACCAAAAATTAGAAAATGGAATTTCTTGAAATCTGAGCCAAAATTTGACAAAGAACGCTAGCACAAGGCTATCAATGGTAGCTCAAGGATATCAACACAGACACAGGGCTATCAATGTAGACACAAGGTTAGTTCAACGGTAGCGCAAAGCAATTAACGGGAGTGCAGAGCTATCCACAGTAGCACAAGGAGGTTCTATGTTCAGACAGAGAAGAAAAGCAAAGCAAAGCTAGCACAGGAAGAGAAATGCTAACACAAGGGTTGTGCAACACTAGCGCGTGAGCTACATAAAGGCAAAATTTCTAAAGAATGATAATGTACAACTATAAACGGTAGTGCAGCTGGTTTAATGGTAGTGCACGAGATACAATGGTAACACAAGGATATCAATGCATACACAGGGCTATCAACGTGAATGCAAGGCACATGTGCAACTTCAAAAACATGGGATTTTGAAAGAAAAAAAAAGAACATCAAAAAGCTCAAATCTTTGTTGATTAACTTCAAATTTGGCAGCACCTCACCTCCCTTATACCTGCAAGGAACACTCAACACATGAAAACTTAACAAAAGAAGTTAATAAATACAAGATTTATTAATAAGTGCTAAAAGAGGGTTAGTAAGAAAATATGAAACTAAACTACAAAAACTTGAAAATAAGTGCATGATACAATGGAGTATGTCCCACCGGGCGTGCCAAATGTATGCATATTAAAGAAACTAATATAATTAAATGAAACTAACACCAAGTAGTCTTAAATGACAAATCTGATATAATAGAAACATCATGATAAGGCTATGCAAGAACAAAAGCTAAATTAATGCATCCAAATAGAACTTTGAAAACGTTAAGCCATTCCTTGCTAAGTTGGATGTCTTCTAGATTGCAAGTTTCTCCTAAGATTACAAATAAATCAAAGGATGGATATCTCCCACAAGAGGAAAGGATCTTTCCAATATGGCTAAATTTCCATGCATGGATCTTCATTTACTGCTCTATGTAAAAAGTGGATGAATGGAATGCAAGATCAATAAGCTTCTTCAATGGTGGAGAACGCTCTTATCATATGCTCATTATAACACTAGCAAAAGTGTGGTGTAAGGTGTGAAGGAAGGTAGTAGGTTCTTTAAATAGCTTTCTAATTTGGGAGAAGCTAGAAACCTAGTGAATGTGGGATAAAAGATAAAATAGAATTAGAAGGGATAAGTGTGATTAGAAAGAATTAAGTAGAATTAGAATTTCATGGGAGTTGAGGATGATTTAATTAATCAACTAGGATTAATTAATAGGCTACGATAATCTTAAAAATCTATTTAGACGTGATTTAGAGGAAAATAAGTAGGATTGAGATGATTTAAAAGAGGGATTTAATTAATAAGAAGGTTTATTAATTAAATACAAGGTTATAAAGACTTAATTAACTAATAATAGTTAATTAATTGATTATGGAAGGATTATAACTAATGAAGTGTCATTACTTGGCATCTAGAATGGGGAAAGGCTAGTTAATTAACGAAGAGTTGTTAATTGACCGAAATGGGGGGAAACGTTAGTTAATTAGCTCGAAATCACTAATTATAACACAAATGATGGGAAAGAGGGTAACTACTACAATTTTAGTTTTAAAACTGCGTAGGCAGATTTTAGGTGTCTACATTATTTTTATGAATATAGACCGTGGATTACTTGAGATACCCTATAAATTCATTCATGCCTACCACCTCTTAGTTTTTTGTAAAGAACTTGGGAAATTGCCCCTCATTATTTTTTCCTTCTTACATCTGCGAGCTACTCTCTACACTGGTCTGGCACAACCTTGTTTCACAAGCCTCGTGAAGCAAATCAATCAGATGACAATTGGTCATGTCATGAGTATGTGCATCACATATTTTACATTATAAAGAAACATTCTTCCGTGTAGCACATTGCAAAAGAAAACAATTATGGACATCATGGTTTTGGTGACAAATTTCCCAATCTATTAATAGTGCGTAGACATTTATCCTGTGAATTCCCCTCTACTTCGTAATCGGTGCACCATAGTCCACTATGTGTTTCATGAGCTGAGTTGACAGATAATTTTTCCAACTGGGTGGCCATTACTGCAATCTGGGCCTCAAGAAATGGACTTACTCCAGTGTTTATGCTTCTAACCGCTTCTGCATGCAGTACTACTTCCAAAGCCTCACATGGGTTTGTGAACGTCTTATGTGATAAAGCTCTTTGGAAGGGTGCCAACAAGCATCCTACATACCCTTGCTCATGTTAATGATGATGAATGTCATAGGAAAGATTGGACAACAAGGTTTTAAAACACGTATCATACTCTCAAACACTCTCAAGAAAGACTTGCATTATGTATTTCAACGTGCTAATGCTTTGTTACTCAAATTCAAGTATGTGGAATTTGTTGGAACATAATGATTAAGTGGTTTGGCCAACCCTTAATGTACATAGGTCCATCACTAATATATAGGTTAATATTTAATAATATGAAAAATGTATATTTCTATTATTAAATATGCTAACCTAGGTATATACTTTAGGTTAAATATTTAATATAATGAAATGATTATATTTTTAATATTAAATATTATAAACCTAGGTGTATGTGTCAACCATTTTAGGTTTAAAAGGTGGGTCGGGAGACATACCCTATCACCTTATATAAAAAGGACTTTAGGTCCTCATTTGATATATTTGGGAAATATATCAAAGGTGTGCAAATCAAGTGATTAGGTTTTACCCTTGGTAAATAGGGTTTCAAAGGAAGAGGTGATCTTACTGGATGTAAAATAAGTTCTTTGAAGTAAAAGGTTATTTTCAAAGTGGTTTTTACCCTATTGGGATACTCCACTATAAATACAGTGTAACCTGTGTTATTTATTTCCTGTAAGTATTTCTTTATTTACTTATGTTATGAAGTAATCTTTATTTAAATATTTTTTGTAACATTATGTAATATGTAAATTGATTAAATCCATATTTATTAGAATCCTCAAATTCTAACAAAATTCAGTTAAGTGTTAGGAAATTAGTGTTCAGAGTGTGAACATATGTTTTGAATATTAGTATTATTTAATATTTAAATAATATGTGAGTGTGCACAATTAGTTATCATACACAACTCATAGAGATAGGAATGTGTGAGAATATCTTGGGATTGGGAGTAAGACTAGGGAATAAAAGAGAGATATGAGGATAAAATGATAAGACTTAACTCCATGATTTTAGGAGCAAGCAATTGTATAAAATGCCCTATCATATTCAATAGAAATGGCTCCATTCTATTTACATTTGGTTTCTATCTTTTGTAGTTTTCATTTCATGTGTTGATTTCAATTAATTATTACTTAATTTATTTATGCAAATCTAGAGATTTAGTATCATCTGGTATCAGAGCAATTTTCCTTCTGCAAGTGTAGAAGAAGAAGAAGAAGATGGTTGAAGAAATCTCGTAAGGAAATTTCCCGCAGACACATCACAATAAAAAGAACACATTTTACTCATATGACATCCAATTGATGTCTCATTTTTTTATGGAAAGATAAGAACAAGACGCATAATATTGCAGTTTACATCAGCTTCAGATTTGTCTTGTATTTATCTAATTTTTGAATTGGACGCATTTTCACTTGCACGTGACGTCCATAGTCAGGGGGTGCATTATCGGTTGATTCCGACACCTAGAAAAATTGTGTAATGAGCCTAAAAGCTACATTTGCTAACTAAGTAACATCACCATGGAGGCTGGAGGCAATGGAGGAAGGAGGCATTTTAGCAACCTCTCATCAGGCACCATCGATGAGGCCACAATATTGCTTTGGTGACCATGTTTTTTCAGTTGTGTTTGGTGTGTTTAATTTCAGCATGTGTGGTAGTAAATAAAGAATAGATGGATAATTCCTGTTCATAGTAAGGAACATATTTTCCTATATTTTTGTTCTCTTTTGTAAATTGTGGATGAGGAAACGTGTATGCTACTATGAAAGTGGTTGGTGGTCCACTAGAAAACCAATTTGAGAGTTTGTGAATCTCTTAGAAAATCACATACATAGTGGTTAATGGTTCCACTTGAAAACCTGTTGGAGTTGATGGTACTCTTTGAAACCATCGTATTGTAGAACATGAGCAGGTACTAGATAGAACTCACCCATGTTCACACCAAGGGGGTGAATGTTAGGAAATTAGCGTTCATAGTGTGAACATATGGTTTGAATATTATTATTATTTAATATTTAAATAATATGTGAGTGTGCACAATTAGTTGTCATGCACAACTCATAGAGATAGGAATGTGTGAGAATATCTTGGGATTAGGAGTAAGACTAGGGAATAAAAGAGAGCTATGGGGATAAAATGATAAGACTTAACTCCATGATTTTAGGAGCAAGCAATTGTATAAAATGTCCTCTCATATTCAATAAAAATGGCTCCATTCTATTTACATTTGGTTTTTATCTTCTATAGTTTTAATTTCATGTGTTGATTTCAATTAATTATTGCTTGCTTTATTTATGTATATCTAGATATTTAGCATCATTAAGAATGCGGCACCCAATGCATCATAGTCCATTGTTGTCTGGTGTGGATCATACTTCCTATACCAGTTATGCACGTGGCCTTGAATTGTTGTAGCAAACTAACTAGCCTTTCGATATGGGGTTTTTATTCCTTTTTCTCTCCATAACAATTCACACTTATGCACATGCTCCGCGGCATCTTCAACCCCCTATACTCTGGTAGATAGAGTGACATCTCATTGTAGATTTGTGGCTGTTGTGGTGGTTGTTGAGGTTGTTTGTGCCAGTTGTTGTGGTCCTTGTCTTGGAGTGGGGCCAGATCTTGATCCCGAGCCTCCACTAGGATTTCCTCTGTGCGGTGGAGGACATGAGCCTCTCGAGCCTCCTTCCGCAACCTGGGACCTGTAGAAGTGCTACCTTACGTCCCTGTAGTAGTGTTAAATTTCACACTAATTGTCTGACCTGTTATTCCACCTATAGGTGTACCCCTAATGGGTAGTGCACCATTGTTCTATCTTGAAGTGACACCTACTAGATTGCTTCCAAACAGACTTTGTCTAAACATAGGAGCATGTTGCACTATCATATGCACTACCTTTAACTGTTGTACCTCTTGTGTTGATACTAAAACGTGCCTACTTGTATCTCCAACCCAACGTGGTGATTCTTGGTTACCTTTTTTCTCTCTGTTACTATGATGATATTTTATAACAACTCCTGAATCTCAAGCAACAAGTGCAAGGGCTAGGTGTCCAGGCTAGGACAGATGCGCACCAATGGTTCTCATCCTTTCCTCAAACTCGCTTTCATCATATGTCGAAGGGGTATTTCTGATGCACTTTCCCAATATCTGAGGGACATTGTCTTGTGGTCCTTCACCTTCTACAGGGTTCTCATCACTTCTTCCCAGCCCCATTCCTCTCATTCGTAGTGCTTCTTCAACTGCCCTCTCTCAAGCATTATTATATCTTTGCAGTATTTCTTCTCTATCTCTTTCTTATACTTGGACCAACGTCATCCTTCCAAGAATGCTTCCTTCCCTTGCGCGCGTTGAAGTTTTAGCCTGTCATAGGTAAGTTCTCCATCCCCAACTCAATCATCAAGATCTTCATTGCTAAAGGTAGTGTGCGCAAGTACGATCCCTTTGGATCATGCAAAAATTGGAACTCTACCTCCTATGGACACAAATACATTGAAATCATGTACTCAAAGGTATAACTATGCAACATACCTTCCCACCAAAGATCTACATATTGAGTCTGCGGTTCATCCAAATCCAAGAGTGATCGGTACTTATCCTGGCTCCACACCTTCTTCTTTCCTAGCTAGACACACATGTTCAGTGCATAAGATACTAACCATTCATATAACTCCACTAGGAAGAAACTGAAGATTGTCTAGTATAATGAATTGTATAGATTATCTTCCACCCATTCGCATGCATTAAAATCTCGTCCAGTGTTGTATCTCTGACCAAATTCATCTTGGTCAACATGTACCCAACCCTCAATATTCTCTAAGGAAAACCGGAACACCATGCATATGCCACGTCTTGTAGGTAAGAATAAAAGAAGGTGCCGACAACTAAACCAAAATGTTGGAGTCTAGTTGTCAACACTTTACAAGGTCGGGCACGCTGGTACTTCACTTAGACATATTTCTAAGCACTCATCCGAAGTGCATGTAACCTATTGAGGTCCTTCTCTGTTGCACTTGTTAAGATGTGGATTGTGTACTTAACCATTACATCATGGATGGAGGATTACATTACAATATAACATCAACAAGACTGATCGTTCATAAACATAGACAATCAACAACAAAATTTGGATCTCCATTACACCTTACACTTCTCTATTAACTCTAGAAATCTATACACAGTTTTCTATCATAAACACAATTCAATCCATTACATAAATTCATTGATTACATTTGTGCATGCATTACTTAACACTAAACAATTACATAGATTGTATATCTCCATAATTCTATCTGCACACACTAGCAATCACATATATTTGTCTCTACTCACACAGACACACACACACAAGAAAGAGATGTGACACCTATTTATACACGGTGGGAACTTGTCCTTGACCACTTACATGTTTTAATTCTAACAATAGATGTCCTAAATATAGGTTGCATACCTTTAACCCTTGCTTTAATCTTCATCTTGTGTTATAAATAGTCCATGCTTTGACCCTATAAATAGCTATGTCCATGCATGTTCTTCCTCTATCTTGCATGTGCTTTTTTTTTGTCGGTGCCTTGTCTAGTTTTGGAAGTTCCTTGATTGCTACGCCATCTCTGCTTTTCCTTTTTTTAGCCTTCACTGAAAAATTAGCTAACTTCTTAAACTTATATGTGTATGCGCGCTAATCTCCTTTTCCCTCGTGCGCATACATTTCCGCGTATTGTCATATCTCTATAATTATCCCTTGCTTGCGTGTGTGCTTCTGTGTGTTACTCTGGCCTTAGTTGTTTTCTATTTGTTCACGTGCGCCCTCCTACACACAGTTCTTTAACTTTCGCGCATGGCTAGTACTTGGCCATTTTCTCTGCTCAACAACAAGAAAGTAATGCATCCATGGAGAAAGCACAAGCAAGGAGCTTTGCATATACCATGTGGAGGACTTTTGCAAAACTATTGAGTATGGGACGAGTAAAAAAAAATGGAAAATAAAAACCTCTTTAGTCATATTCTAGACTAAATCCAACTTTATGATATGTTGGGTCCAAGTGGATTGCATCTAAGTTTTGAGAATGCTTTCATAGAGGATTTTTCAGACAAAATACCCTATCAAGAGAAATTGTTCAAGTCAATGACATGCAACGTTAAACTCAAGAACATGTAAAACAATATCAAGGGAAGGGGATATTACTTCATAAAATAGCATTGGCAGAAATTTATAAAGTTACTTTTCCGGAGGCACCATTCTGAACAACTTTTCATTTTTGACTTCTAATATTTCTTAACACACTCATTTTTGAAAATGACATATCAAGAAAGGTCTGAAAGGACACCATGTGCCCTCTCGTCATAATTCTTTTGTCAACTGTCATGTTGACATGGCAGCCTCTGACATATACACGCAAAAGACTGTAGTGTGTACCAGACTTCCACGGAACTATATAACATTGACATATCCATTGTGTATATATCGACTTCAAACCGACCAAGTTCACGAGTTGCAGTTTGTGTGGCGAATGATTTGATTTCTTTCACCTTCACATACCATGTTTTGCAGAACGGATTCTTCATCGAGTGGAGGGAATTCACTGTCCAAATCCCTTTTATAGTTGATGTGGGCCTGCAAAAAACTAGCGGACAAATGGTGTACATAACTTTCTGCAGTTCGTACTGTTAGTTTGTGAGCAAAAGCTTACAAGCCTGATTCTTTCTGTAAATACCAAACCCATGTGGGAGTAGTTATTAGTCTGCATTTTATTGGAGGGATGTAGGTCCAATGAAAGTAACAACTATATGCATCCGAACAAATTTTGATTGGGAAATCATCATTATAAAAAAGTAGAGGTCATTGTTAACAATTTAAAAAATAGGATGTGCAATGCAAACAAGGCCATGATATGGCGAAATCTTGTCGAAGTACATGTGTGTCAATGAGTGAGGAGTAAACAATATATGTGAGAGATGACGATGACTTCAAATATGTGTCTTGACGTGGAAAGAGAGTGGAGAGCTAAAAACTTAAAGTTGTTTAATGAATACGATGTGGACATGCATAAGTATTATTGAATTAAACCGGTTCAATTAGTCGTTTTTATGTACTTTGAAACGTAATAACCCAGTTACTGATGTGTATTACTATGCAATGTCCATGTTTATAAACAATCCTTCCGTGTGTTGTTTATGTCCTAAATTCCTAACCTTCATAAAAATAAAATCTACTAATTAGAAGTCATTACAAAAAATTGATACATTAAATACTTATTACGATAACATTTTGACTATAAGAATAAAATTAGTACATTCCAGCGATGTACCATTTTCTACTCAACTCATTGGGTCAACTAATAATCCAACACTATTCAAGGGAGATGTTGCAACTTGCATGTTTATCTTTAGTAAAATGACATTCTAATTACATGTTTAAATTGTAAATATGCAGCCCTTGTCAAATACCCTAAGCCACCCAATATCTCTATTTTGTAAATTTTAAGTGCGTAATTGATGATATAGTAAATATAAAATTATTGTCTACATTTTGTTTGGGCGAAGGAGTATGAAAAACTTGGACCACACATTATTGAATATAATGTGTCTAATAACATCTTAATAATGAACTAGTTATATCAGTATATTTATTATTCTTGATGGTTGATTTGAAATATTAGATATGCGTAAATAAATTATTGTTGCTTGGTTTAAAAGATTAGATATGTATAAATTTTTCTCGATAAAGTTGTAGATTATTCATTGCTTGAGCCACTTTGGTATAAATTTTACCTTTTAAAATTATTATGCCATAATTGAAAATGACAAGATTTTAAACAATGAACCAAAAAGGTGGTATCTTTGTCCTACTTGCGTGCACAATTGAAAGACTGCTAGAAAAAGGAGTAAAAATAACAAATTCGGTGAACTAAATATGTATGAATTTTAGTGTTTCAATACATAAATCAATGAAAACGTGTGGCTTTAACCACACCATGAATTTTTAGTTGAATAAAATGGCCTAAGTGTTTTTGTCATGAAGTGTAGTTGAAGGAATCAAAGAAAGAAAGTATAAACCATAAAAATGTGTACTCAAAAGAAGTAATTCTATAGAAAATATATTTTGAAAACACAAAAAATTGACTAGAAAACTAATCGATGTTCCTTTCATGTTATGGAGTAGAACATTTCCAATAGGATCTTCAAAGCATTTATGAAAAATACCAAGGAAAAAATTAAGTTATGTACATATGAAAGATTCACTAAGAATGGTGTGCTTGTTCCCGAGCTTTCCTCTGTGAGCGTCACTCATTCATTGAAAATAATGCCATCATTTAGAAAAATGTCAAATAAATTGTCAAGCTCATTAGTAAAATCATTGAAATTGATTCTACATAATTAATTCAAAGGAATAGTAAACAAGAAATAAAAAATAAGAAAAATTATGAAAAGAAGTTGGTTTTCAACTTTTCATATCATTATTTCCTAAGTTTTGCATAGTTATACGAATAAAATAGTTAACAACCAAAAAAGTCATTAGATTAGTAACACAAACAATTGGTATTCATGTCACCAAATCATCAGATTCATTGTTTATAATGACACCACAAATTTGCCTAATTATTTCATGGAAATAACTAACAAATGAGAAAGTAAGTAAAATAATGATAGAAGTAGCCGATATTTAGGGGGTATTTTACATACTAAATAGGTACTTTGATTAGATATTTATCACATTATGTTTTTTTACAACCTTCAATCTTGGTGGATGCCTTCCACATTGCGGGTATATCTAGACAAGAGGGGGGTCGTGTGGAAGATATACATAACCTAATTTTATCATGATCACATCTTCTTAAATTTTTTCCATTACGAGTACTTCACCATTATTTCTTATCTCACATTGCTTTACTACTTAGGACACTTTCTATATCATGATTTATACAATGATCATGTTGCTTACTTCTAGATATCGACTCAACTGTGATCCATGCTTACTTGCATTTACTAATCTTGTTAGTTCACTACTATTGGCCTTGAGCTCATATTTTATCTATGTCGCAATGATTTATTACACCATTAAATGTTTCATGACATTGAATTTACTTTGACGTCTTCATGCACTTGTGTGACTACATGCTTTGATTACTAATTGAAATTAATTGCTTTGACTTCTCTGTGCACTTATGTTATATACCTTATTTATTGTGTAACATTGATTCATTTGACTACATCATGCACTTGTGTATTGTATTCCCTAATTATTGTATGGCATTAGTTGAATCGACTTCTATGTGCGCTTGTGTGATTACTATGGGATACTTTGTTTATTTATTTCCTTATACACTTGTTTTAGTTGTGATTGACTGCTCTGGTTTTTTTGTGCACTTGTATGCTATATGTTTTAATTACGTTGTGTTTGTATGCTTATGCTAAGTTTTCTCTATATACTTTTGTTTTCTATGTTATCTTTTCTTTGTGTAAGTTTTTATGTTCTATGCTTCATTTTCTCATTAGATATGGATTTCTATGTGTGATTTTCATTTTTGTTGTTTTTTTACGCTCATTCACATTAGGGGCATCCCGCCCTCTTGCTTCCTGCAATACATTACTTTATATACCTTTAGAACAAAATGAACATCCTATAACACATTACTTGTATATTTTGATAAAATAAAAAAACCTATGACATATTTCTTAACTTTCCGATGTTATTTCCATTAGATGTACATCATTATAACATACTTAGCATATAACATACATTACTTTGATAACATTTTGTCTAGTACATATTGATTAGCACACGTGGATTACAGACGTACTATCTTAACACACATTTTTTTATTACATTTATGACTCTATTCCCCACATTTAATTTACACCATGCTTGTTTCTTGTTGATATCGTTGCTTATACGGTGGATTTAATGTTATTAACTAATATATCATTGTTATTGACAAAAACTGCTCCAAGAAAATGACCCTCCCTCTGGACTTTGAACAGCCTGGGATAGGCTCAAATCTGAACAAAGATAGCTTGGACCCAAGCAAGGATAGGAAGATGGATGACAAAGGTCCCAGTCAGAAGGATTTGCATATAAATAGAAGGGAAAAAAAAAAGGGAGGTTTTAGAACTCATATAAAGAAGCATCTTGTCTGGCGCCCCAAAGCTGCAACTTTAGCTTTGCCTGAAGCTCCCAACAAAGAAGTTCTAGACAATTCGGTGAAGGCTTCTTCGGATTTACCTCTTGAAACATCTGTGAAAGAAGATTCTGTTAAGGTATCCATGGAAGTTAACGAGCATGAGGGTTCAGTGATGGACAATTTAGTCCCTTCTGGATCAGAAGAGAAAAAATTTCAGTCATTAATTAGGGATGAAGCTTGTAACAAGGAAGATATGACAGAGATTGAGCCTTTGGAGATTCTCTCTTCTGGAGAGAATGGTATTGCGGATCCACTGCCTTGTCCCAGCATTACAACAGTGGCTCCGCCGGTCTTCTACAGCACCAGAACAGCTTCTGATCTCTTGCCTGACAATTTAGAACAAGAGAAAGAATTTCAATCATTAAATAGGGAGGAAGCTGGTAACAAGGAAGTTATGATAGAATTTGAGCCTTTGGAGATTCTCTCTTCTAGAGAGAATGGTATTGCAGATCCGATGCCTTCAACAGTGGCTTCGCCGGTCTGCTGCAGCACCAGAACAGCTTCTGATCTCTTGCCGGACAGTCTGCATAAAGGACATGAAGAAGGAGAAATCACGCCTGCCAAGGAAATGGAAGATTCAGACTCTGGGTTCACATTGGTCATCTCAAAAAAGAAAAAAAGAATGAGAGGTTTTGAAAGGATCCCAGATTCATTGTATAGTGAAAAAAAAGGAAATTGACAATTGGGACACCTCTTCTTCTAGAACAACCAAGTCTTCTGCTAGACGAGTAGCTAATTTTGGAGGAAGCTCAAAAAGAGGAAGACCCTCTAAAAAGACTCTCAGAGCTAAGAAAACAGAGAGGGATATTGCAGATGGTGTTCAACGTCAACTGAACCAGCAAGCAATTCCAACTACCAACCATTCCATATGAAGATCATATCTTGGAATATTAGAGGCCTTAACGGTTACTCTAAGCAAAGAAACATCAAGGAGTTACGAGACTCCAGTAACCCCAGCATTTTGATTCTTCAAGAAACTAAAATGAAAGCAATGACCATGGATAATATTAAAAAAAAAAATTGGGATAGCTCTGAAATGGCGGCTGTTGATTCTCAGGGTGCCTCCGGAGGGCTGGCTACTCTTTGGGATAGAAGGCACTGTACTGGTATGATTCTTTGTGATAATATTAATCATCTTGCAATTAAATTTTTCACTATTGAGAAAAAGTGTGAATGGATCTTGTCTAATATTTATGCCCCTAACTCTGCTAGTGGTAGAAGAAAACTTTGGGCTGATCTTAAAATCTTTAGAAACCAGCACAACTCTGCTAACTGGCTTATCATGGGAGACTTCAACTCCCCTCTAAACCCAGGCGAGAAGTTTGGGGGAACCCCCACCTTCTCTAATGGAATGGAGGATTTTGCTGATTTTATCGCTGAACATAACCTCATTGATGTGGATCTGCATGGTAATAAGTATACTTGGAATAATAGAAGGTTGGGAAAGGAGTTCATTCAGGTGAGACTGGACAGGGCACTAATCTCAGCAAACTGGATTCTTAGCCAAGACTTTTACCTCTCTTCTCTGCCCATAATTGGATCGGATCATAATCCGATTGCTTTAAGCTTTCTCAATTGGACCAAACCTGCAAGAAGCTTGTTCAAATTTGAAAAAATGTGGTTGGAGCATGATAATATCTATGACAGAATAAAAGAATGGTGGGAATGGAACGGGGAAGGCACTGCTCAGTTCAGATTGGTTCAAAAACTCAAAAATGTCAAAAAACAAGTCAAGCTCTGGAACAAAAATGTTTTTGGGAATATCTTCGAAAAAAAGAAAGAGTTAAAACAGAAGCTTCAGGATCTTGAGTTAAAAATGGATATTATGGGGAGATCGGTTGAAGATGAAGTTAATGAAAAGAAAATTCTTTCTGAGCTGCATACGATCTGCAGTAGAGAAGAGTCCTTTTGGCGCCTTAAATCTAGGGCTATCTGGCTTAAAGAGGGTGATAGGAACACAAAGTTCTTCCACATGACCACTCTAAGGTAACTTTGATAGATATGGATTTGACGCATGAATTTTTGT
This sequence comes from Taxus chinensis, assembly GCA_019776745.2. Classification (NCBI taxonomy): domain Eukaryota; kingdom Viridiplantae; phylum Streptophyta; class Pinopsida; order Cupressales; family Taxaceae; genus Taxus; species Taxus chinensis. Next base: position 906,127,147 of record CM034149.1, on the reverse strand, counting down.
AGTAACAGAAATATCATAAAAGACCCCAACAACATCAAGAAAGAAGCGCTTGATTTGTAAAAAAAACTTCTTAGAGGAGAGGAATATCATCAATTATGAAGCTATTTCTTTTATGTTGGATGCCATTCCCTCAGAGATAAAATTGAGGACCAGAAATTTAGAAATATCACCAAAGCGGTCATGCTTGAAGAGCTGCAAAAGGCTGTATTTGCTCTTAGAGGGTGACAAGGCTCCTAGTCCGGATGGGTTCTCCATCAATTTTTTCCATAAATTTTGGGACATCTGTTCGGAGGATCTTCTCAGAGTGGTGAATGAATTTTATAGAATGGGAAATCTTTTAAAAGAGCTGAACAACACTCACATTGTGTTGGCCCCAAAAAAAATGGATGCTAAAGACTTCAAAGACTTCAGACCTATCAGCCTTGTGAATGCCATCTTATAGAATTTTTATGAAAATTATTACTACCAGGTTTCAGTTCATAATGAATGATCTAATCTCAAGGCAGCAGAGTGGCTTTATCAAAGGCAAGATTATATAAGACAGAGTGATTATGGTTCACGAGACCATACATTCTATGGAAAATAATAAAAAGGCAAATATGGTCCTCAAGCTTGATATGAATAAAGCCTTCGACAAGGTCTCTTGGGTTTTCCTTGACAGGAGTTTTAACTAAATTTGGTTTTTCGGACAAAGTTTAGAAAAATTATTAAGGCTTATATCTCTACGGCTAGATTCTCAGTGGTGGTTAATGGTGAGCCTGTGGGTTTTTTCACTAGTAGCAGAGGGATCTAGGACAAGGGGACCCTATCTCCCCTTTGCTCTTCATTCTTTTGGCTGAAAACCTTAGTAGAACAATTGGCAAAGCAGTGGAATGACAATCTTTTAAATGGCTCTAAGCCCACTTCCATTCAGCCAAGCTATCTCCCATCAGCAATTTGCGGATGATACTATCCTCCTTCTTATGGCGTTAGTCATGTAGAAGCCAAGGCTACCAAGGCTATTACTACAGCTCTACGTATCTTCTTCTGGGCAAGAGATCAATTATGTTAAAAGCATCCATCTTCTTCTTTCAACACTCCTGAGGAAAGGCAGTTTAAAATTGCTAAAATTCTGGGTTGTAAAATAAGTGCGCTTCCAACCACTTACTTGGGCCTTCCTCTCGGCACTAGGAAAGTATCTCAGCATGGTGTGGGATGATTTATTGGACGAGATTCCAAAAAAAAATGGCTGGTTGGAAAGGAGCCATTTTATCTAGTGCTGGTAAGTGCCTGCTCATTAAAAGTACTCTTCAAAATCTACCCATTTATGTCATGTCACTCTACAAGATCCCCTCTTCCTTTAGAGAGATAAGATTGAAAGGATTCATAATTTTTTTTTATGGCAAGGCATGGAAGAGAAGTTCAAATTTCACTTAGTTGCTTGGGATAAGGTTTGCACCCCGAAAACCTATGGGAGGTTTGGGTATAAAAGATATTGAGAAAATGAATGAGGCCCTCATTGCTAAAATGGGCTGGAGAATGCTGTATGAGAAACAACCCTGGATTGATGTTAATCAAAGCAAAATACTTAAATCATCAAACTGTGTACTCTTATCCTGCAAGATGAGCACCTCCCCTATGGTTCCATCTTTTGGAACAATTTGGTTAAGAGTAGAAATTTCATTAAGCAGGGCAGTAAATGGAAAGTGGGGGATGGTAGGGACATAAAATTTTGGGATGATAATTGGTTTAATGGCAATCTCATGGATAGATTTGGGATTGTTAAGGACAGTCTTGTAAGAAAGTATGGCATTAAAATTAAGGACTATATTGAGGGAAATGGTACCAGCGAGAATTGGAAAAAAATTTCTATGGAGAGAAATGATCTGATGCAAATTACTTCCTCCCTTCAAGATCAATATAGATCTTATTCCCTTTGTGTCAACTGGATTCCAAGGATGAGATGGTTTGGAATAATTCACAATGATGGGAATTACTCTAGTCAAAACTGGGTATAATAATCTTCTTCAACAATAGTCAAACAGAGTTCAATTGGAACTAAGATTTGGATACCTGAATTAACTCCTAAAATAATTTTTTTTCCTTTGGCTGGCTATCAGAGGTAAGGATTATTACCACTGACAACTTAATGAGAAGAGGATTTATAATTCCCTAATAGGTGTCATCTTTGTAAGAAAGATTCTGAGGATATCAGTCATTTGTTCATAAATTGTGAGCATGCTACCATAATATTTGGAACTTTGTCCTTTCAAAATTTATGAAGCTCTCTGGGTGATGCCGGAGGATCTTAATCAGCTATGGAATCAATGGAACCCACCATTCAGACATTGTGCTATCAAAAGAATCTGGAAATTAGCCATCCCGCATTTAATTTGGAGGATCTGGAAGGATAGAAATAATATTATTTTCAGAAATAAGAAGCAGAATTATAAACTCAGTATTGGCAAAATTTCCCAAGGCATCAAAGAGGACATGGCCAGATTTAAACCTTCCAAGAACAATTTTTATCCTAAGAATGAAGAGCATATCTTATCAAATTGGTAGATTGGAATAATTGTCGAGCAACCCCGGGAATAGTGTGGATAGATCTTTGATTAAATGGCATCCTCCTGATTCCAATTGGTTCAAGCTGAACTTTGATGGTGCCTCTAAGGGGAACCCTGGAACAGCAGCAGGAGGAGGAGCAATACGGGACCATAAAGGTAATCTGATTGCTGCATATGCTGGAAAAATGGGAATTCAAACCAATCATTTTTCCGAAGCTTTATCTGCTCTCTGGGGTTTGAGAGTTGCTCGGGCCCAAAATATCCAGAACCTCATTGTTGAAGGGGACTCCCTTAATATTATTAATCTTGCTTAATCAGTCCTCATCTCCTAGCTGGAATATCAAAGATTTTATCTCTGAGTCCATAAGCATCAGTCATACATTCAACAGCATCAGAATCATACATACTTACAGGAGGGTAACAAGCTGGCCGATGCACTGGCCAATTATGGCATTAATATAAATTTCACTATTTGGGATAATGATAGTATCCCTAATCAGCTTCACAACAACATTCATGCGGACCTTCACATGCAAACAATCTCTAGAGATATGCTTTAATCTTTGGAGGAAAATCAATATCATAAATTCTTCCACACGTGCTGACTTTAATGTATATGGCGTGGCATATGATATCTACTGTCAAATGATGGCAAGATTTTGTTTATGGAACTTCAAGTGGAGTTATCTTGATTTAAAAATCACGCACGCGGGAGGTACAATAGCTGTTGATATTCGGATGCCAAGCTCCACGAAAACCGAAGATAACTACAAGGTGAAAGCTGACAGGAAAGGGTTTTCACGCACGACTTCACGCAGGCTCAGATCAGCAATCACTACAGCCATTCGTGGGAGGACCAACGGCTACAGTTCCCATTTTTATGCGACCCGCAACGGCGAGAAATGAACTCACTCTTCAACGCCCAAAGGTATTTTGAAAATTGTTGTAACCAGCACATCACAGTGAAGATGGGAGGGCCTCCCTGCCAGATTGAGCCATGTGCAGACCCTGACTGGAAAGATAACACGGAGCTCTGGAACATTCTTAGTATTTGCAGCTTCACCAGCTTTGTTGAAAGGAGTGCAAGGGCATGATCAAAGCATCTCTGTTCGCTTTGCCAAGGAATGGAATGAGAGGACAGTCGACTATGGGGGACAGAAAATTCTTATCAATGAAGAGCTCATAGCTGAAGCGACTGGCCTCAGCCTGGAAGGGTACCGCTTCTTCAACAAGAGGGTTATCAAAGAGGCTGAAGAAAGAAGATTTGTGGAGGAAGATGAGAAGCTTATATTCAGCACAGCGGGTCTGCTTGTAAGCTCAATTCCTTCTCCGTATGATGAAGTCACCCGCATGATGATTCGTTTCATCTCCTTGGAAGGTAGGTTTGTTACTGTCCCTGCTAAGCACCTTGTCTTTTTAAACCACTTCCGTAGGAATAGGTTGGTTTGCTTCCCTCACTATCTTGTTAAACTCTCTTGAGCGCTCCATTTTGGAGTTCCAGAAGCATACCCGGGCGGTTCCCTTGCACCAAGGGCTTATTCTGCTTATTCACAAATACTGCCTTCTTAAGTACCCCGGTCTCCCTTCCTCTCCCAGCCCGGCTCCCCCTTTGATGGGCTCTGCTGCTGCCAGTCCTGTCTCCCCTGCTGCCCCTGCTGCTGCCCCCCCGCCATCTGGTGCTGCTACCCCCATGCCGGCTGCTCATGCTTCTCCTTCTATTCCTCCTGCTGCTGCCCCTGCCACCCACCTCACCTCTACCTCTAAACGTCCAGTCACTAGGGCTTCTAGGAGACTCAACCTTGAGACTACTGCTGCAGGGGGATGAACCTCTTGATCTTGACATTGCTCGTGATCTGCTGAACATTAGTAGTGCCAGTCCCCAGGAGGCACAGATGGATAACCCTTCTAAGAAGATTGGAGGCCTTAGAGGCTGAGATTAAATTGCTGAAGGATGAGGTCAAAAACCTTGCTAAGCAAAAAGGCAAAAAAAGCATGGAGGGGGAAGGGAGCATTGACAATAGTCAGATTGATGACATATACAAAAATCTGACCTCCTTAGACTCCCGCCTTGGGAAGGCTAAGACTAGGCATGATTACAATATTGCTGCCTTTAGGGCCATTGAGGATTTCATCGTGGGACATGCCAAGAAGTGTTTCCAATCTCAGCGGTGTCCCGGGCATGCACTTTGGGGCAATGAAAAAGAGAGCAAAAGAACCATAGAGGAGCTCGATAAGACGGATGCTGCTCACATGACCATGTTGGGTATGTTTCATGCTTGGAAAAAAGTCAAGATCAGTATTGATCAAGCGGCCAAGAAGTAGTCCTGCATGCTTCTACTGCTCTCTTATTGTTATTCTTACTGTTTCTTGGCTGTCGGCTTGCTGTTTTTTTGCCGTTGTTTTGCTGTTAAGTCTCGTTTGTGTAGCTGTTTCTGGGCTACGTTGAATTTTGTTGTAACTACTTGGACTTTGGTATGAGCTGCTCTGCTCCTCACTCTTATTCCGGCTTATAGGCCTTATTTTGTATTCAAGGGTATAGTCCCTTTCAAAAAACTATTTGCCAATATTAAAAAAACAAAATTAGGATCATATTTGAAGTAATAATACAACTATTGTCTGGAGAAATATTGACTATGTTAATTATTTATAGATTGTCAAATAATTGCTTACTATATGAAATAATAATATTTGTTAGTAATAAACTCTATATCATTTCTTCTTAGTCACTATTGAGCTTCTCAGGCACTATTGTTAATGAAATTATGTACAACAAGGAAAATTAATAAGCCATTAATTAACTAGTCAAGTTTGTAGAATCCTATTTCTCTTCCTGATATCAACATGACCTTCCTAATCATTATTCATGTTAAGAGTATCATATCATTTATTGGGGAAAATATATATCCTATTACCATATTAATACATTTCCAGTGTTTTGATCATTATTCATGGTATCATTGTTCACAATAAGATGCTCAATATTAGACCCATATTATGATGTCTTCATAAAAGGTATTCAGCTCTTTTAATGAAACATAGACACTGGGTACATGAACAATTACTATTATGAATAATATTAGAACATATATCTTTGCAAGCAATTCAGAAAAGGTTAACCTCTCTTATTAAATAAATTGACAACTATAAAGTTTGCTCCAAATGATTATCATGTTAGAATTTAACCTCTATATTTTCTCTATATCATTATGATAAGAATGGATCATAGTGCCTATTATATCAAACTCTAATAGTTCCTTATCTAATTCTACAAAGCTATAAAATTCTGATATTTTTAGCATCATGATCTATTCTCACAAGTTGATTCCTATATGCATAATAGGGGGGCATATATGATGGGTTTTTTCTGATGCCCATTCATGCAAAGTTATATATAAGGCTAATAATATTCTAATGACAATCGTGGATGATATGCTCCTAGTTACTCCCAATTATCTATATAAATTTGAAACATGCCAAATTATCAATTTTAACACCTAAGTTAGGCCCTTATCACAATCATGATAAAATCAATGGCCTGGTGGAAAGCATTCTACACAGCTAATAGCTACCTGGCTAGACTGAATTGTAACGAAGAGTAATTTCCAGATGTAGTTTAACAAAATCTACATATAGAGTTGGTAGAATATAAGTACATGCAATATGCCAATAATGGGCTCTAGACCTATGGTCATCCTCTATACCAAGTTAATATATGTACCAATTAGAGCCAATGAAATAATTCCCTTACATCCCAATGGGTATATACCATTCCTCACAAATTACATAAGAGAAAGAATAGATCGTAACAAATGTTTCAATGGGAATAATGTCCAGTTTATGCATTTACATAATTTATATAAATATCTGGAACATACTTTAAAACAATATTGTGCATGATGGCATGAGTGGTGTTTCCACGTTGTCATAGTTAATATATATGACCAAGGAAACCTTCCCATAATGGAATCGTGAAAATGGGCGTCTAGCCTTATGAGGTTTGTGTTTCAAACTAGATTTATTTTCCACTCAAATAATATTTTAGAATTAAGATTAAAATGGTGGAACAATTTAGTACTTTCAATAGGCATCCTCAATAGTTCTCATTCACTTATGAATTAGAAAACATAATTATTTTTGGAATGAATCAGTTATCCCATTAATCATCTGTGGAGTTAAAATTACTAGCATTCCATATGCCCATTCTATATAAGACAGATAATTCTAGCAATATTTACGGCCCTTCTCATACTCATTTTTGACTGGGTAGATCCTAGGAGGTGGTGGTTCAAATTAATATACACATGTGTAAAATATAGAATGGATGTATTCCACACCATCTCAAGTGCAAGAAAAGTTTGATATAGAGGTAACGAATAAAAGAATGGGAAAATTTCCATCCTTTTAGGATAAATTGAATATGATGGAAGTAGAAATATGTAAGACATATCTCTGTGGGGTTCATTAGTAATTCCAGGATAGAGTTTTGACCTCTTGCAAGTTCTCTGTGGCCAACTATAACTTTTTTAAATGAGTCATCTAAGTTAGTTGAGAAAATAGTGTCTTATGAATGCATGATGCAATTAACAAGGGGATCAACTAAGTGAAACATGAAGCCTCACACCATTTAAAGGGCATATTTGTCCCACATCTTTGGGATAATATAAATCAATACTGTACGTGAAGCACAATTGCATTGTAAATTGAATCTAAGAGAGTCAAGCAACGTCAGATCAATGCCAAAATAGATGTGCATACCAGAATAGAAGTAGTCTTTCCTATAGCCTATTTTGAAAATGTACATCCTATGATGTGTAAGATGGTCATTAGATGGAACCTTGAGCCTTGGATGGGACTATAAGAGGTCTGTCAAGTATCATTGTCACATGTATGGATCTGCAGAAATTTTTACACATCCACTTAAGATGTGTCGGAACATGAATTGAACTGACCATCTGTATATGATTTTTGTTCTATGTAGGCATACTAGAGATATTCACTTAGCAAATTGGAAATAAATTATTTTTGTATGTAAACATAATGAGATCCAAGCATTCTGAATAAGGAAAAGATATGGCACATGAGTAATATGGAGTAAGACTAAACGTGGTATCCAATTGACATATGATAAGTAGAACCTTAGTTCACACTAGCCCATTGGATGCAAATCTAGCATAAGAAGGTCCTACATTGATAAAGAGGAATTCCCTTTAGTAGCTCAAGATATAGAACTCCATTTGGGAAGACTTTTCGACTTGGGACACTTGATGAGTTTGAAAATATATTTAGATGTCAATATGATCCATAAAACAAATTGGACAACTCAAGTGTAGAAGACTCTGAGGATCTTATTTTCTACATTTCTAAGAAATGTCACTTCCTATCTGACCAATAAATTGATGAACTAGATTATGTCATAGGGCATCTGGAAGATGTTCTTTGATGAATCTAAATGATAGACAAGAGCTATATCGTGAGGTACATAGCGTAAAATGTATGGTGTGTGAATTCATGATATACATAGTATTACTCATCTTTCAAGTGTCGAACCATAGCATAAGAGTGTGCTCATAGGGTAATGAATCTAAACAAAGTGTAAGTCACTCATTGTGTGGATACTCATATAATGTAGAAAGGAAGAAGGTTGGGGACAGAAGAAATTGTATAATTGAGAGACCAAGGATGGAGATAGTGAACTGATTGAAATCAGGTGATGCCCATGCAATTGGATGCATGTAGGAAAAGAATCAAAGCATAAGAGCATCTAGGAGATCATCCTTATCCCTGTCTAAAATATCAAAGCTTTGAGCAATCCCATTCCAAGATAGGGTAAGAAGATAATTGATGGACTTGATGCAGTAAAAGGAAGAAAATAATGATTATGGTGTACCTGATTTTAACAACCAAAGAGGATGTAATTGATCATATAAAGGGTGATAGTGAGGCCCTGCTTATACCAGTACAATATTTTTTAAAAATTCTAAGGTAAGTAATCATTGCAGAATATCAAAGATGCTCAAAAAGGGTCCATTTAAGAAATGTGATTTCAATGATGATTAGGATCTTCAATGTGATCACCAATATAGTGGAGAAAGAATATGGAAGACGTAAGTGGAGATTTACAACTGAATTGAAACAAATAAGCTGATAGATGGAAGATGCCTAGTCACATTGGAATTAGCATGCTTACGAACATATCAATGACCAATTCATGAAGAAAAAAAATTTGGCTAGGGAGGATGCACTCAAAACAAGTGTGAGATCCCAGCCGAGCCAAACCAGTCTATGAAGATGTAAATAGTGTCAAGAAGCAAGTAGGATCGAATGGACACTATGTCACCAATAATATTTATTTAAATGAAAAGAGTGCCTATGAAAGGAGGAAGGGTTTTATTGCAGTGTGCATGATGGGAATTTTTTAGGCATAGCGGTAGGATTGTCTGAATGACAATGAAATATTACCCTCGAGAGGAGGCAAGGTAGAAATGGAGGGTGGCATGTTTTATGAGTTTTGTCATCATCAATAGGCTACGATGGGGAAGATGGAAATATGAAGTGGAGTAGGTACATCAATTAGTGATTGGTTCTAGGTGAACCCTCCATTTGAATGGATCATGGTCAATAATGAATTGAGTATGTTCAAAGCCATGAACGTGAGGACGTAATTATACCACAATGATGAACTAGTGTAGAAGGCAAATGCCTGCATAGAAGTAAAGCCTTAGCCTACCAAGTAAGAAATTATACTGAACATCGGCATCAATAACAGTAGACAGGTAAACATAAGAAGAGTTTTTGGCCTAACTGTAAGAGGAATGATTTATCATGCCTATGCATAGATGTTTAGAATAACTCATACACAGACAAAGATGTAAATTGATGAAGGGCCATAGAATTATGCAGATTGAATATGTCAATGTTTCTAAATGAGTGATAAAGTAAAAATATTGAGCTCAAATCCATTTCAACTATTGTCCACTTGATACCCATAGTTATAGATGTGAAAAAGCCTTGTATATATATGGGAGGATCATAAAGTCATAAATAGAAAATTTCAGCAGCTATATGCCAGATAGAATAAGTAAGTTGAATTTTGAAAATACATCTATTTCTACACAAACTGATAATACAAGGTCTGGAGTATTTATTATAAGGAAGACAAGTGATTATCCAAGAGAGAATTTATGTTGAGCATTACAGACTCAGGATTGGCTTGTACTAGAAATCATAAATGGAGATATCCATTTAGTGAGTGGATCACATAGATGTGTAAGAATAGTAGTAAGATACAGTGATGAGTAATATTTTTAAATGGATTAGGAAGAAAATACAATGGAGTATGAGTTGTGTCCTGAGTAAATTATTATCAAAGATAATTTTTCTAAATTTAAACATGAGGAATTACATTTTCAAACCTATCAATAAGCTCACACAAATATAAATGTGATCATGTGATTTGATGTCAAGAAATGATGCAGAATCATCATTAAGAATACATTAAAATACAAATTTTCCTAGCTACGAGGTCATGGGAGCATTCTCGAATATGTGGAATCATGGGAAAAAGAGAATTAAGAGTGAGAGGATTTGAAATTTCAAATTGGATCTTTTCCATCCAAAAGTGTAATTCAGATATGAAGGCATATCAAGAAGTACCAGGTGTTTGTTAAGATGTTTTAAGTGTCTTATTAGGGTATAGGGTGTGTAATGAGTTTTAATGTGAAGGTGAATCATTAAAAATGCTTAAATTAGTGAAAAGGTGTTAGTTATGCATCTAGGATGCCTATGGAAGCCCAACGGTCAAAAAAAGTGTAGTTACATTCCATGAAGTAGGAACGTGCACTAGGAAATTTTAAAGATAGAGAGTAGGAGAAGGGGTGTTGAGATGGATTCATCGATGAAGGATGAAGGAGAAAGATGGAGTGAAGTAAAATGGAGCATTTTTGTATGAAAACTTACAATTGAATACATATATGCCTATGTTTTTGTGTGCATATAATTGTCCTTGCAAAGTGTACTTCTGAGTTAAGTTAGGAATCCATGGAAGAATACATATATATAGGATATTTTTTTTGTATGATTGAGAATGAGAGTTTGCATTGTGTTGGCATTATGATTTAACACTTTGTTTGATGGGAACATGACTATTTCAGGATCAAGAATATGACTGTTTGTCTTTAAAAAGTTGCATACTAAGTTTCTTGGTTGATTTCACATGGTAAAGGATGGGTGTATAAGAGAATAATGTTTGAATGATATTGTACAATCTAAATTCTTGATGAAACCCCTTGCATGTGCTTTAGAGTAATGGCATTGGTACTCTGTTTTGGTTATGTGGTAATGAGGGCTATACAATGAGCTCATATGATAGGGAGATCTTATTAAGTCATCAAGAGTGAAGTTGCTAGGAGCCATAATGCATGAAGTGTGGAAAGGAAAGTTCTACTCAGGTGTGTGAATGTATTTCTTTGGTTCAAAGATATAATATCTTTTCAAACTGTGATTGCGAACTCTTACAACCCTATGATGATTTGTTTCAAAAATCATCATAAAGGGAGTCTTAACTTGTCATACAAGCCTTACCTGTTAGAATTTGGACCATGTGCATGGAGTTAGATAACATTTTGCAAATGTGTTTTAAATATTTACACTTAGTGCTAATATTTTTAGTTATGAAGTATTTTTCTACTTGGACTGAATGGGGGTAAAGGAATGTGTCAATTTTTGTAGAAATAAATTTTAACTTTCATAGGTGGAAATGAGATATATTCTTACCAGTCCTGAGATGATTGTGGGCACAGTTTTGGAAAACCTAGTTGTCAAAGGAGCTTTACAATGGAAGTAAGCATTGAACTTATGCATGAAAACATGAAAATTGTCCATGAGCTTAGTAAATGCCATAATGGAGCGCTAAGAAATGTTTGGTTTTTTCCTTAAATCTATATTCATGAGAAGTTATAGGAGTTCTAGGACTCTCCTAGGCTAGTTAGGCCTTTGAGAGCAAAAAGTCAAAAAGGGAAATAAAAGGAGGTTGAAAAGGGAGTTGAGTCATAATATTTTTCATGCACCATAATGATGTTAAGAGGTGTCTAAGGAAGTACATAACTCTACCTGAGAAGCTATAGAATTCTATAGGCTTGAATGATCCAAACAAGCTTGTCATGAGTTAGCGCATAAGTTGCAAGTTAGTGAAGATTTGAAGGACAAAGGGCAGTCTTGAGTCATTTTAGTTCATTTTGATGATTTCTTGGCTATGTAGTTTGAGTTTTGAAATAGGGTAAAAGACCTAAGAAGTAGTGAAGAGACTAAAAGACAAAAATGCACCCTTAAGCAAGGAGCTAGTGAAATAAGAAGATAAGTAATAAGTTACGAAGTGAGTATGTGCTTGGGGAAGTTCTATGAATGGTAATGGATTTGATGATGAATTGGAGTGCATATGGGAGCCTTTCCTAATGGTAGTTTATAGTTCTTACAAATTGTTAAGCCATTTTTAGGCTTGTTTATGATCCTCTTGGGAAGAGCTAGGGTAGAAGATAGTTGTTTGAAACCTATTTTGTTGATTGAATATACGATTGATTACTATTTTCTATCTGAATCATTTGATATCAACTATGGGATTTATTATGATCTGGTTTGATATTTTGATGTATTCTTTTTTGGCTAACAGTGCTATGTGAAGTGTGTGTAGTGAATAAAGTGACAGGTGAAGAGTAAAGTAAGAAGAAGTGAAGGAAGAGAGAGTGAAGACACAAAAATACTTTGTGAGGCCAAGGTGACGTGTGGAGGAGAAGAGGAAAGGTGAAACATACTTGTTCAAAGAGAATGATAGATCAAGAAGAGGTAATAAGGAGAGTTGGGGAAGCTGCCTAGCCAAAAGAGAAGACAAGAAGAGATAGCGAAGAAGAAGAAAGATTAAAGCCAAGAAGATAGAGAAGCATAGGAAGCATGAGAAATTTATGGAATCATAAATAAATAAGCTAGGAGCTGACATAGAGAAGGTTAACAAAGCCAATGATGGAGCAACCAAGGTATGGACTTGAGTTTTTAATGAAGAAGAAGGTAAAATGACCTGTATTGCAAATTTAGAGAAGAAGAATAAGAGATGTCAGTGATGAAGAAGATGATTAAATAAGAGGACAGAGGTTGATAAGAAGAAGAATGAAGAGGAAGAGTCAAGAAGAAACATTGAGACCAGTTCCAAATCACGGATACATAATGCCTAGGTGCTAGAAGAAACCAGCACTAGTGAGTGAAGATGAAAAACCAAAGCAAGTAAATGTAAGAACAAGTGAACAAGAGCAAAACAAGAAAGAGAAAACAGAGTTCTTGAAGGTACAAGAAAAGAAAAAATAAGTGACGTTGGTATGGAAGAGAAAAGAGACAAGCAAGGAGTAGGTAGATGAGGATGAACTCATGGAAAATAATTAGAACAACAAAGATTGCAAAAATTGACAAAAAAGTAGAGCATGCATATAAGGTAAGCCAAATTGATTATTTTTTTAATGGTGTCGATGATGTTTTGAGTAAATTCCTTGAAATTTGTCAAATAAGAAACTAGTTGTCCATTTGAAGATGATCAAGCATGGTGATGAGAAATGTTTTTGTGAATGATGTTGATGATATCTTGCAAAATTTGTTGGATGAGTTGGATGAAAAAGTAAAAAATACAGGTATGAATAAGAATATAATGGTTTCTTGGGCACAATATGATCAAAATGGAGGCAAAAATGAAAGCAAATTATAGTCATGGATCAGATTGGTATGGTAACATAAGATGGATGATCCAATGAATGAGAAGGAAAATGAATATTTTGACAAGACTAATGATGAATATGAGTTGTATATGAGATATGCAGGGATGGAAAACATCATAAGACATAGAGAAGAGTGTATTTTTGTTGTTATAATCTTTTTGTGTGTAGGTACAAAGCATTGAGACTTGAATATGATGAAAGTAAAGATTAAGATCAAGAAGACAATGGATAAGAGTAAAGGAAAATACATAGCAGAATGACTACTATGTGAGACCCAGGTGGACCTAAAGGATGCAAAGATAATGGGATCAAGGAAATAAGGACAAAGGACACACAAACATGATGAAGACATGAGAAAGAAAGTAAACTATATGCAGTGATTTTTTCCACCTTGGGAGTATGATGTAAGAACATCATCAAAAAGACATTCAAATACCAATTTTCCTAGCTATGAGGTCGTGGGAGTGTTCTAGGATATGTGGAGTCATGGGAAAAGGAGAATTAAGAGTGAGAGGATTTGAAATTTCAAATTGGATATTTTCCCTCCAAAAGTGTAATTCAACTATGAAGGCATATCAAGAAGTACTAGGTGTTTTTTAAGGTGTTTTAAGTGTCTTATTAGGGTATAGGATGTGTAATGAGTTTTAACATGAAGGTGAATCATTAAAAAATGCTTAAATTGGTGAAAAGATGGCAATTATACATCTATTCAGGCATACGGAAGCCCAAGGGTCATAAAAAGGGAAGTTACATTCCATGAAGTAGGTACGTGCATTAGAAAATTTGAATATAGAGAGCAGGAGAGGGGTGTATGAGTAGGATTCCTTAATGAAGGATGGAGGAGAAAGATATGGAGTGAAGTAGAATGGAGTATTTTTGTATGAAAACTTACAATTGAATACATATATGCCTATTAGTTTTTGTGTGTAATATCTTGTCCTTGCAATGTACTTATGATTTAAGTTAGGAATCCATGGAAGAATACATATATATAGGATATTTTTATTGTATGATTGAGAATGAGAGTTTTGCATTGTGTTGGCATTATGATTTAACACTTTTTTTGAAGGGAACATGAATGTTTCAAAATTAAGAATATGATTGTCATGTGTCTTTAAAAAGTTTCATATGTGAGTTTCTTGGTGGATTTTACATGGGAAAGGATGGGTGTAGAATATAATCATGTTTGAATGAGATTGTATGGTCTAAATGCTTGATGAAACCCCTTGCATGTGTTTTACAGTAATGGCATTGGTACTCTGTTTTGGTCATGTTGTAATGAGGATTGTATAATGAGTTCATATGATAGGGATGTATTATTAAGTCATCAAAAGTGAAGTTCTTAGGAGCCATATTACATGAAGTAAAGTAAGAACTTTAGTGCTAACTCAGGAGCCTGAATGTATTTACTGTAGGTTCAAAGATAAGGGTTTCATTACCCAGATTTACACATATATACAGGACAATCAACACTTGGATAAACACATCAAACTTGTTTTCATAGCCCACTGGTAGATTAAGGTCATGAAGAAGGTGTAAACAATCATCTAATGAAATATGAGACCATGAATCCAAGATACAAGAGAGTTATGAGCCTTTTAATCTTCTTGGGCAAGTACAATCATCACAGTTAGGGTTTGAATTAAAAATTATTTAGAACCTTCTAAAATTTGAGTTAATATTTGAAACTTGGTACAAAAAATGGTGAAGGTTTCCTAAAGGCGATTCAAGAAAATTTTATAAGTTTCATTGGTTAAAAAAGGGCATTTTCTTGACATCCTAGCATGAGGTGGTTAAAACTAGTTAGAGGGCTAATAGGAGAGGTACCTTAACAAAGGAAGTGTGAGATCTATTTGGAGTTGGATAGTAAAAATATGAAAATGAATAAAACCATCCAACTCATAATTTAAAAACATCATCATATACAATTTCCAATATCTCAAAAACATCATCATATACAAATTGCAATATCTCAAAAAACATCATATACAATGTCCAATATCTAAAAAATATCATATATACAATGTCCAAATGTTTCCAAAAAAAGTTGAGAAAAAATCATATACAATGTCCAATGTGACAAAAATGTCATATACATATATACATCACTATGTCACAATGGGAATCTATACAATTAATGTGCATTAATCATGAGGCATATACAAATCAAATAGGTATCTACCATACAATATCAACCATAGATATTTCCAATCCCTGGACTTCTTGGTATATCATCTCATGACAATGGCATTATCTAGGATGATCTAGTTGATCTGGATGGCCCATGTGATCTCTCCAATCCCCCTTGACATCCTCCTTTTCCTCTAAATGTATCTTGGAGATCTCTAGATCTCTGGGACCCGATGCCTCATAGAATCCTCTATAATAACCCACATTGTGGGTCACTGTCAATAAATTCTATAAAAACATCCCTTATCTCACTATCCTCAGAAATAGAACGAGCCAGATCCCTCTCCGTTATCGCCTGTTGTGACTCCATTTTCCTATGTTGAAAAATAAACCCTCATAAAGTCTAGTTGTGTTTGTAATAGTCTGAAATACAAGGAGATATATATCTCTTTATTGTACTTCTTTATCTCTTTGTGTTTTAGGCCACATGTAGATATGATATTGATGGACCTAGAAGCTTTACTATTGGTATCTGACTCCACACATCATCCTTTCTCCTATCTCTCCAGACATCATCCCCATCTAGCCATCTGTCATCCCCATCATCTTCTCCTCCTGTACTAGGTTCCCTCTGTGGAGAGAATGGTGCATGTACACCATGTACCTACATAACTAATGCCACATTTTCCTATGCTCCTCTATGTCTATATTTATAATGTATCTTCATACATGTCTCTGTATCAATACATTTACATGCACCTTTATATGGCCATGTCCTCCTCCTAATCTCTAGCCATGTCAGCGTCTCCCTCTCCACTATAATGTTACCCCTCTGTTTTGTTATATTTACTACCATACCTTCCTAATGGATAGTCAAATGAATAGGTATATCATTACATACCACGTTTCATACCCTATTGATACAATTAGATCCATGATACCTTCTTGTGTATCCCATACATGTACTAAAACTCCTCCAAAACTATCCCTCACTATGTTAGGCCTGATGTGTGGCCCTAAATTATAGTTCCCCCTCTAGTTCATAGTAATTTTCATTTTATTTTTAATCATGAAGGTTTTCTCATAATATTAAAATATGTTCATGTTATTTCTAAATCCCCCTTGTACTCATGGAGATAGGGATAACTCTCTCATATTTAGATTAAAGGTATTTAAAATCATTTCCTAAGCATCTTGGGATGGTCGTTAAATTTTGGAATCATTTCAGTTGTTGGGTTTGACCACATTTGGGGGTGAATGTCAAACGTCCTTCATATTTTTAAATGCTCCATGGATGAATATTCTTCCATTATTCACGTTGTCGATTTCATCTTGGATGATGGCTTGATGGTCTCTCTTCATATTCGCGATCAATAAAACAATAATAAAATTAAGTTATATTGAATGTTTGAGATAATAAGAGGATATAATTCATTTGAGATTAAAAATGATAATCACAAAACTAAAATAAATATAAATAAAACTTAAGATATTTTACTTTCCTCCAACTACTTCAGGCTTGTGTAAAACTCATTTCAAGAAATAATTGCGAAATTTTTTATTATTGTGAGGATGCATG
The DNA here is from genome assembly GCA_019776745.2 of Taxus chinensis. Taxonomy (NCBI): domain Eukaryota; kingdom Viridiplantae; phylum Streptophyta; class Pinopsida; order Cupressales; family Taxaceae; genus Taxus; species Taxus chinensis. Next base: position 906,110,141 of record CM034149.1, on the reverse strand, counting down.
CGTACCAGAGGGGATTTTCTTAGAGTACATTTTTATTAGAATTTCTTTGCATGTGTGTGTGTCAAAGGGGAGTGATGGAGTTACGGGAATGCTTTAATGCATCCAATAAGCAGGGGTGAGCAATTTATTTTTCTCTCAATGTTTCTTGTGGTTGATCATTCCCTAGTATAACATTTGGCATAGTTGTAAAGTATGGGCATCCTTAGGAAACAACACCATTATTTCAACTCAACAATTATAACTAGTAGGTGTCTTCATGGTTGGTTCACCTTGGATGGCATACTCTCTTTCCTATGTTAAATTATGATCCTTGGAATAAGGTTTGAATATCCACCAAATTATATCATAAAGTGAATTTTGTTAGAAGTTGTAGATACAAATGTGTTGGTAGATTTTTTATACAAAATATGGGGTCCTAATAATGCATGTGGGTTGTCTCATGTATGCAATAGTGATGCAGAGGACCATGTCAATTTCATCTAAACATCAAAATAAGAACAAATTATTGACTCTAGATAACAAATTTGGTTCCTTTTTTTCACTCTTAACCCTTCAATTCATGCATGTACCTTGTTCTTTCATCCCATTATAGGACCTCATTATCATCATTAATCCTAGATTCAAAAACCTGAGAAAACCCCTTCTTTTTCTTTGATAACCTTCACAAGTCCCCCTAAAATTCTTGTAATCTTAAATAACTATTTGGCTTCTTAGAATTATCTAAACTTTCAAGGAATCTATTTACCTAATATTAATGATCTTAAATAACTATTTGGCTTCTTAGAATTATCTAAACTTTCAAGGAATCTATTTACCTAATATTAATGATTCCACAACCAACTAAATCATATAACTTGATCAACTCCTTACATTTACCCTTAATACCCTCGACTCTGCCCCTTGGAAGTTTCTTAAGACATGAACTTGTATCAACTAATCATATGAGGTTTTAGATTTATCCTAAAATTATCTGATGGCTTCCTTAGTTAGCTTTATACTGTCTTAAAATGCTCCCAAAATATCATAGACCAATTCCTTAAACAATTCCCTATACATTACCTTTAGGGTTTTTACTTCTTAAACGTTACTAGGTTTGAATTTATACACCTGGCATGGATATATGCACTTTAAGGAAGTTTTAAGACATTAAACCCACATATCTAAGCTCCCATTAATTTTACCAAGTTGTGTAGAAAGTTTTAAATACAAATTCCAAGTGAAAATAGTACTTTCTTTGTGAAACTCCACTCACAGTTAAGTCTTGACTGTGTTTCTTGACTTTGGCAGTTCTACTATCTCCAATATCTCAAAATTTTACCAATGGAATGCCCCAAACCCATTTACAAATCACTAAAAACCTTCTTAACATTATATATACCAATGGAATGCCCCAAACCCATTTACAAATCACTAAAAACCTTCTTAACATTATATATACGAATTTTCAAGAATAAAATCGATGATTCATGCATTCTAAGTTCAAACCCTAGTTGTAGGTCTGTATATAGCCGATGAGGCACTTAATCCTTTTCTCAATTTCTCTTTTCTTATCATTCAAACTCCCATATTCACTTACATGTGTATTTTTACCTATCAAACATGATTATTTTATCATAGAGGATCCTTCCACACTAATATATGGATTTCTCACCTATCTCTAATTGTACATGTACCTTAAAGACAAATAACTTAAAAAACCTTACCCACTAGTTTAGAGAAATCAATGTTTTTGAAAGAAAATTTGTCTTTAGCCTAAGTTAGCACTAATTTGTAACCTCCATGAAGATATATTACTTTCCATACACCCAACACCTTGTCAATCATTCAAAATTCAATGAAATCATAGAGATATAGTCATAGTTTATAAATAATGAGGGTTTTCTCTCTCTTAAGGTACAATCACCAGTCTTCTCAAGCCTTAGGGTTTTGGATAAAGAGTCATCATTAATACTATATTTATTCACCATGATCCAATCCTAGGACCCCATCTTGTAAGAAATAAGTAATCTTTCCTCAATCTTTGTAAATTTTGTTCATGGTTTTCATCATGCACTTTAAGATCCTATACTTACAACTCTACAACCCTACTGAGTTTATCTCATAGAAATAAAGGTTTATTAACAACCATGTCACAATGTAGAATTTTTTCAATAATTTTCTAATACAGTTAGAACTCAGAGCATTCTCATACATAACCTATTATAATAAGGTATTACTTACTTTCAAATATTACTTTGATAAAATCATACTCCAATACACATGTTTAACTACAAGAAAGCATGAAGGAGATATATATTAAAATCAAAAGGTAGTTTTCTTAAGCTTATACTAGATTTACATGCACTATGTTGGGCCCCTAGAATGTTGGCTAAGTACAAAAGGCACGTAGGCGCACAAGGCCTAAGTTAAAGAAAGGCGCACAAGGAAAAGGCACAGGGAAGGGTTTAAGAGAAGGGTTTAAGGAAGCCCATGTCACGTGGTGCACGCATGGACAAAACCAAGGGTTCTGGGACTTAGCCAAATTGGGAATTTTGGGCAGAACACGTGAAAATCATGACCTGACTGCGCATGCTGAGTGGATAAGGTGCCAGCCTGGTGACAGGTTGGCCAAGGAAGGAGCATGCCTATGCAGTAGAAGCTTCTAGAAGCACATCATGGTGAAAAGTGGAAAGCTTAGGCCTGGAAGAGCATGCTCTGCATGGAGGACCACATTCAGACACTTGGCATAAGATCTGAGGGCGTTGGAGGATGAGTTGGCAGTCCAAAAGGTTATAAATACAAGTGCCTGCAAAGTAAAATAGAGAGAGGATTAGAAGAGGGTGGAGCTCTACAGAAATATTGCAAGAACTCTGTTAGTGAGTAATTGTATTTAGGAAAGGATGTATAATGGGTATGGGGATTGTAATTTTTCTTTTTGATATCCTAGCTACATTAGTCCAGTTGTAATGCATGACTGCGGTCTGCTTCTCTGTGACATTCTGTAATGGCTCCATGGATGTAATGAGGTTACCAAGTTTACTTGAATATGAACATTGATGATTCTGATGCATACATCTTTCTCATAGGTCTTATTTCATTTATGTTTATGCTAAGTATGGATGCTTGTATAACTTCTTTCTATTTTGGTACAAGTTATATACTCTATTAAGTACTTTATGTCTAGAATGACTGCAAGGATCTAGAAGTCGTTCTGAGCTCTATGGTACTTGTATGTCTTAACTTCCTTTCAAATATCTTAAACACAGATCATAGATGATGTTTCCCATTAAAATCACATAAAAGAGAGACTCAACACCCACGCGTGCCTCGGGTGAGTGCCCAACATCCACTGGGTGATAGGCCAGGTGCGCATGGGGTTCCTTTCTTTTGTGATAGGGGTAAAAATGACTACATCTTGGTTCCATTTCTAGGACCTCTTTTCAAAGTTGTAGTGGGAAATGACATACATCATGATCTATGTAGTGAGTAATGATAGAGCAGTTAACTTTGGAAAGTGTTGAATCATGGTTCAAGAGCACTGGAGGATGAATTTTCTCAGAGATTCAACACTGGACCTGAGTTTGATGCACGTAGATGGGTAGAAGAGAACCTCTACCATGATTTGTATGAAACTTTTTTCTGTTGCTTCCCAGTAGAACTGTATGAGTGGCTCTCAGCCTATGTGTCTAGATCAAGTTGGTGTTATGGATCATGTGTGGGCCCAAGAAGAATACCAGAGGCTACAGGATGTAAATCTGATGTGGACCCATGTGTGGATCATTGGTGGAAAGGAGTACTGGCTAGCTACACTCTGGAGTACGCCATTTCCACATATTCTTGTCTGAGAGGTTGCTGAGTTTGAGTTTCTATACGGAGCCCAGAGGATCATTTCTATGTTATATCCCTCTGGAAATGAAGATCTTGATGGTTACCATGAGTTTAGAGGCATTTCCAATGGCCGGCTAAACCATTCTGAGCACTGGGTGAGGAAGCTAGGGTGGAGGAAGATGGCATATGTTATGATGGAGAAAGAAAGGGAGGAGAGATGACTCAAGTATAGTGAAGCATGCATGAAAGGGATATTGCTAGACAACGTGAGGTTGCAGGTGTGATGGATGTATGGACGGCAGACATTGCAGGAAGGATTTGAGGTTCACGCAGAGGACATGGAACCTGAGCAGTCTATGCGACCCCATCTTGGCAAGTGCATAAGAGAGACCCCTTTGGCTTCTGATGAGAGTTTTTTGTGTGGAGAGAGAAGAACTATTGGCACATCTGAGCCCACCTAGTGACCAAACCCTGGCACTTGGTTTTCCAGATCAAGGGGAAAATATTGCTAGACTAGTTGGTTATCATTGGAAGTGATCAGTCTACACCCAGGAGATATAATTTCTCATTTGGACCTTCTATGGCTACAAACACCAACCCAGTGTTAGGAGGAATTTTTAGGATAAGGGATAAAGTATGCAAGCTTTTGGTCTCACATCTGGGAGTGGCGTGGGGTATACTATTGGTAGTGGGGCATTATCACAGACCATCGGCATGTTGTTCAGTGGAACTATGGGGACCCTTGGCATGACCACTATAGGACCTAAGTGGTGGATCTGGGGGGATTAGGAGGAATAAGACCTGGTGGACCTAGTGGTTCTAGTGGATCATGGTGGCTCAGGAGGCACAAGACTTGGTGGACCTGGTGGGTCAGGTGGTGGAGGAAACACAGGAGGAAACCAAGGCTCTGGCTCAGGAGGACATGGGCCCCAGCCACCCCCCAAGTTTTCTTTGAAATGTCTTTACATTTTCCCAATTATAGAGGTATTGAGGATGCTACAGAACATGTTCACAAGTGTGAACTGCTATGGATGATAAAGGGTATCACAACCCCGGAGTGGAAGGCTAGTCAGTTTGTAACCACATTGCAAGGGCATGCACATAGCTGGTATAGGAAATATGACCCTCATCAAACAGTGGTGGATTATACTACTTTAAAGAACACATTCTTGGCAGAATTCCACATCCCTGAGTTTGAACAAAAGAGCATCAATGCCTTGAAGGAGATTCAACAAGGAATGGTAGAGAGTGTGTGGGAGTATGATGCACACTTTAAAACTCTCTTGTCTAAATTATCATATGATATTCACCCTTCACAGCATGCTCAGTGGTTTGTTGGGGGATTGATCACACCTTTTAGAAGGGCCTTATCTCATAAAACTTTCACAGACCCACGTGAGGCATTAGAAGCTGCTCTACGCATGCCGAGGCTGTTGGTAGTGTCTATACTGGTGTTAGCCCATTCCTGGAGGCTCAAATTGTTGTTATGGCTAAGCAGCTGGAAAATTTGTCTTGAACTCAGCCCATGAGACTCACAGTGGTTTATGGTGCATATATTATGAAGTAGAGGGGCATGTCAAGGATAATTTCCCCCAGAGGATAGTACGCGTCGTGACAGTAGACTGTGAAATTTTTCATGGGGACCATGATGCAAGTAGATGCCCCTTGTTACAACGTGCAATTCAGAAGAATGTGTCCTGCTATTACAAGATCTGCACCTCTATAACCCATGATACTAAGGACTGTAGGCTCATTGATCAGATCCATGAGGCCATTGATCATGGGGTGCGCCAGACCAACATTACCAGTAGTTCTAAGGGTGATGATTGCCATTATGAGGAGTGCATGCAGATGGAGGTGCATGTGGAAGGGGTTTTTCATGGAGGATTCTATGGTCATGGTAACTACAGAGGAGGAAGAAGTGAGTTCCCACATGGAACCTGTTTTAATTGTGGGTCTACAGATCATTACAAACGAGAGTTCCTAGACCTGTTGCAGTGCTCATGGTGTGGAAAGAAGCATAAGTATGAGGAGTACCCTGAGTTGTTTGAGCACATGAATCAGCAGCACTGGAAAGAAAAGGGCACTACAATGGTCAACATTAAGAAGATAGACACATAGTGGATGCCATGGGTAACACAGGATGCAGGTTTGGAGCCTATTTTGGTAACAACAAGAGCAGAAGCTGTGTGCATAAAGGAGATACCAAGGCAGAAGAACTTAGTTTCAAGGGAAGAAGTAGTTCATGGGAAGTACCCAGACCCTGCGCATCAAAAGGAGGTATATCAAGACACCATGGATGTCATTCAAAGTTTACAAGGGGAAATCCAGTGTCTAAAGGAGTAGTCTAGGAAGGAGGAACAAGGAAGGAGAGTTTGAGGCACCAAAGATGACCTAGATGAGGTCAAGGAAGTATGTAAAATGCTAAGGCAAGAGAATATTATTCCCTTGCTAGGATCATGGTTGAGAGAGAAGGTACCATGCACCAAAGGAGAGCGCGAGAGACAAGTCTTGCATGTAAACCTTCCCCCTCACAGCCTTGACTATGACAAGGAGATCACATTAAATGCAGTTGTAGATGGATGGTTCCTTAGTAATATCCTCATTGACACAGGTGCGAAAGGTCAATGTTCTAACTTTGGATGCATGGCATTAGATGGGGAGACCTACATTACAGCCATCTTTGAATGTGTTATATATGGAAAAAAAGACAAAGGTAATGCCCATTAGTGTCTTAAAGGATGCAGCTATCACTATCCAGGGAGCTAAGTTTACTGGGGACTTCGAAGTCTTGGCGCTCACCGAGGTAGACAATTTTCCAGCACTACTTGGGCACCCATGGTGTTACAAGAACAATGCGGATCCTTCAGTTCAACAAAGGGTACATCAGCTTTGAAAATAAGGAGGAGTGATTCATTATACCCTTAGCTAATGGGAAGTCGATGCCCTATACTGAACCTTTGGGAGAAGAAGTTCTTGGATAAGATATATGTGTGCTCAATCAGGGACCCAGAGATAATCCATCCTACCAATGGAGTTATCTAGTTTGAGGATGCTCAGTCAGTAAGTGATACCACCAGCCTAGCATGTGATAACTAGGTGCATGAACTTATGAATTGATCAGACGGAAAGTTGAGAGGATCGGTGACAAAGGTAACAAAGGTGCACACAGTCAACACCTAGGAGGAAAGGAGATTCCTAAGTATTCAGGAGGAGCCTTCCCTGAGATCTTTTTGCAGGAGATGGAAGCTCAGTGGAAGGAGGAGAAGGAATGAGAGGGATGTTAAGTTATGTCCTACTCGGCACAGTGGCATGGTGGTGGGCTACACATCAGGAGAGCCTTTTGGAATGGCACGAGGTAAGAATTTCCTCTCTGTTCAGATTCTCTAGAAGCAACGTCCCCACTACCATCAAGGACTACCATGGGAAGGAGCCCACCTCTTTCCATATCCAAGAGTGTGAGAGGATCTAGAGAGAAGGTGTGGAAGCTTTTCCACCATCCCTCTGGGTGCACAAGTTGTATTCTACACTGCATAGGGTTACGCGCATGCACATGGTACATACATTCAAAGACACGCTACCCAGATAGGGAATTGGCAAGAGCTAGTGGCTGACCTCATTCAAACCTTTGAGTATCAGAGTACCAAGCCATCAGTTTGATAAGGCCTTGCAGGTTGTTCAAGGACATCCTTACCATGGGGGATAGTGCCATGGCGGAAGATAGACTGTTAGACTTGTTTGGGTGGACCTAGGTTTGGAGGCGGCGCTTTGAAGAAGAGGTGGAAGAAGCAGAAGAAATATAGCTTGAGCGTGTGTGTTCAGAAAAGGAGAAAGGGAAGTTGGTATATGTTATTGATGGGGAGGAGGTAGAGAGCTTGGATGTTAGCCATTTTGTAGGGATGCACGTGAAGTATTGGACAGTGCTGATACTCACGTGCGCACCTACCATGAGCCCTTAAAGACAAATAAGGTTAACATCAGCTCAGGAGAAGAACCTAAGGAAGCTACTCATTGGAGATTACTGGTCGGAGAAGGAAGTCTCTAAGATCATTGATCTGTTGCGTGAATTTGAGGATTTATTCCCACGTGGGTACCATGAGCTCAAAGGCATCCACCATTCCTTGGGGGAGATGAAGATAAAGCTAAAGGATGGTGTGCGCCTGGTCAGGAAGAGACCCTACTGGATGAATCCCAATTTACGCATGAAGGTTAAGGAGGAGATAGACAAAATGATAGCTTCTGGGATCATTGAAGCTAGTGGAAGAATCAGAATGGATAAGTCTGATGGTAATCAACATCAAGAAGGATGGGCGGATTAGGATCTGCGTGGATTATAGGGAGCTGAACATAGTTTGTGTCATCGATCCTTTTCCAACCCCCTTCACTAAAGAAATTTTGGAAGGAGTCACTGGGCACGAAATCTATTCCTTTATAGGATGGATTTTTGGGGTACCACCAAGTCTGGATTGCAAAGGAAGACCAGGAGAAGACAACTTTTTCCACTGAATGGGGAAGTTTTGCATACACGGTCATGCCCTTTGGGTTGAAGAATGCGCCTGCTATTTTTTCACACATAGTGGTGCAAGCATTCCAGGACTTCATCCATAAGTTTCTTCAGGTCTATTTTGATGATTGGACAGTGTATGGGCTAGTAAAAGACCATTGTGACAATTTGAGGTTAATGTTTGAGAGGTGTAGGTAGTTGAGGATATCCCTCAACATTAAGAAGTGTGTATTTTCTACACCCTTTGGGACGTGTTATTGGGGCATATCATATGTAAGGAGGGCTTGTTAGTAGATCCTACCAAGGTTGTAGTTATTGTGGGGTTAGGGGAGCCTACTAGCCAGAGCGCAGTGCATGGATTCCTTGGGCATACGGGTTATTACAGGAAATTCATCAAAGGGTATGCCAAGATCACTGCACCTTTAGAGGAACTACTCAGACATAAAAGTTCCTTCCATTAGGGAGAGGCACAATAGAGGGTGTTTGACACATTAAAGGATAGGCTTGTCACCATGCCTATATTACATTTTCCCTCTTGGGACAAGCCTTTCCATGTCCATGTAGATGCCTCAGGAACCGCTATTGGAGCAGTGCTTGCACAACCAGGTGAAGGAATTTTTGATCATCCTCTATGTTTTGCAAGCAGGAAGTTGACACCAGCATAGCAAAATTTACACCACGACTGAGTGTGAAGCATTGTCAATGATCTACATGCTTTTCAAGTTCAGATAGTATCTGCTGGAAACTCCCTTTTTGTTTTACACTGACCACATGGCATTAAAGTATTTGGTGAACAAGCCCATTCTACAAGGGCACATATGTCGGTGGGTGTTGTTATTTCAAGAGTTTGAATTCATGGTAGTAGTGAAGCCTGGGAAGAGTAATTGTGGGCTGATCATCTGTCAAGCATTCGATTCAGGGGAGGACGCATGTGCAGAGTATTGAAGAGACAATGCCAGACGTGCAACTATTTAGGTTACGGAACCCTCAAATTTGGAGGAGATTGTAGTATTTTTAAAGGAAGGTGTGGCACCAAAAGGGATGAAGGCATTAGAGAAGAAGCAACTAGCCATACGCATTGTGCCCTACATGTTGATCAGTGGGGACTTATATAAGTTAGGGCATGATGAAGTTTTGCACAGGTGTGTACTAGAGCATGAGCACCTCGCCATCATGGAGGAAGCACATGGAGGAAGTGCGGGTGGGCATTATGCAGGTGATGCCACCGCGCGTAAGATATTAATGGCAGGACTATGGTGGGAAACCCTATATAAGGATTGTAAAGACTATTGTAAAGCGTGTGACCATTGTCAGCGCATTGGCAAGCCAGGAAAGAGAGATGAAATGCCCTTTGCACCCTATACCTAGCACGTGCTTAAGAACCTTTTGAGAAGTGGGAAATAGACTTTGTAGGCCCTATTGCACCAGCATCACATAGGAATGGGTCACGCTATGTCATCACTTGCATGGACTATTTGACAAGGTGGGTAGAGGTAGCCCCAACTAAGGACTGCACAATAGCCACAATGGCAAGATTTTTGTGGGAGAACATTATCACGAGGTATGGATGTCCTTTAAGTTTAACCAATGTGATAGGGGTACACATTTCTTGAATGAGACCATGAGGATCCTGTTAGTAGAGTTCATGGTGGCTCATCACAAGACTACACCCTATCACCCACAAGAAAATGGAACTGCATAAGGCATTCAAAAAAATACTGAGTCATACCCTGACCAAAATTTGTGATGTCAGAAGACAAGATTGGGATGAAAAAGTATCAACAGTATTATGGGCTTACAGGATAACTTATAAAAGGCTGAATAAAGCCACACTGTTTCAATTGGTGTTTGGCATGGAAGTTGTTCTGCCAGTTGAATTCATGTTACCTTCTCTGTGAATAACACATGTGACAGGAGGGTTGGCTGATGAGAAAGCACTGGAAGAGAGAATTGATGAGTTAATGAAGTTGGATGAGAGATGATCACTTGCCAGGTGGAGCCAAACAATAGAGAAAGAAAGCAAAAAATGCTTGACATGATTGCCACATTAGAAACAAGAAGTTTGAGGTTGGGTAGATGGTATTACTATATGATTCTAAGTTTCTTATGCCATCCTGGGAAGTTGAAAGTCCATTGGTTGGGTCCCTACACAATCTCATACATCCTTGATTTAGGTGCATGCCAGTTACAAGTGCTAGATGGAACAAAATTTCTTGGACACTTTAATGGGAGTAGGTTAAAGCCCTACTATAAATAAGTCTTCTTGGTGTTTGTAAATAAGGTAATTTTGCTAGTTAATTTAGAATTTTCCTTTATGCATTTCTTTTCTTGTGTTTCCCTTTTGCGTTGTTGTTTTGTTTTGTGCCTTGGGCACCGTAACCTTATTACTAATTTTGAGAAGTTTTGAGTGCACAGAGGACCACACATCATTTTAGTGTGGGGTGGAGTAATGTGAAGGAGAGCATGGTTAAAGTACCAAGGAGTTTGTGTTAAAAATCCTGGTTGAATGGCCCTGTTGAAAGAGGTGTATGAAAATAAAAGATGAAAAAGGATGGATGGTGTCAAGATAAGGCTACTCTTAGATCCCACATACAAAGAAGTCAAGAAACTGATGCAAGCACAAATGAAGAGTGGTATGTAGAAATGCAGTACCCAGATGGAGTGTTGTTGGGGAAGGAATAGGATTCCCATCTGAGAAACTTGTTTGTGAATGACTATAATCATCGTACAAGCACAATTGAGAAGGAATCGGCACTGAAGTAAGTGCGCCAAATAAATAAACAGGACACTAGAAGGTTTGCCCATTTATAATGATGATGTGAAGGTTAAGTTGGAGAAGGTCAGGGTTATTAAAACTCTTTGAGTTTCCATACTTTGGGAAACCTAAGCACTTATATCAATGGCTGATGTCGTGCATGTGTGCATGAGGACTACTTCCAATTTGATAGGGCACAAGATGGTGCATAACCCCTCATCTCATTTCACATTTCATAGGCCTCATCTATGAAGGAGATAGGTTTGGAAGATGACTTGACCGATAAAGAGGTTATGAAGGATACTATCGCCGCCTATACATACAAGAAGGGGTTAAGGTATTATGATATCAGCAGACATTAAGGACCCGATAATGAAGATGGTCACATGCACCTGGTGTCAAAGCTTAAATGGCCAGGAGAGATGGACCCCAGGGTTAATAATCCATGGTTGAATGTTTATAGGAAAATTTTAGAGGGCACCATCTATAACTTGTCTGCATTCATTATGGATGAGATTATCAGTTGCACAAAAGAAGGTGATAGGATCCTTTTTGGAAATGTCCTACAAACCATTGTGATTTCAAATATTGGGGTACTCAAATGCATCAGACAAGTTTGTATGGGAGAACCCTGCTGAATATCCCTCACCCGTAAATAGGTTTGAGAAATACGCTTGTGATACTATGAAAACTATGCACAAGGCGCGCTTGGAAAAATGGTATACGCTCCTAAGGAACACGTTCAAAGAAAAATAGAGAATTCCCAAACAAATGCTAGCAACCACTAGGGGAGAAGTGGAAGTTGCTATGTACCAACTTTTTTACATGGGCAGATTCAAACTGTCAGATGAGACATGGAGCCCATGGTACAAACTCCCCTTTCCCTTCACAGCTCAATACTTCCAAGCGAGGAGTAAACAGGTTCAAGGAGTTTAAGAAGTTTAAGTTGGACCTTGGCAATATGGACCAGGATCATAGGGAAATGCACAAAGGGTTTGGTCTTCCCTAGTAAACACATGCATACATGGAGTGGTATGTGTTGCATGAAGTTTAAAGGACAAGGCCCATGACTCTGCCCATTGCAGAAGGATCTGCGGTGTGCACGTGTTTACATCTACACATAAGATCCAAGTCTGAGAAGGGCACGTATCTAGAGAATGAGGTGTCTATACCTTACAGGATCCCACTGGTAGGAAGATACCTGCATGCCCAAATGGGAGGAAAAAGAGCTAGAAAATAAAATTCCAAGTGTGGTGGACACACAAGAAATAGGTTCCCCCGGAAAAAGCACCAGGACCAATATGTATGCACGCGTAAGAAGAGGCCCATAGTGAAAGAGAAGACTCTAGAGCCATAGAAAATATTTCAGACAAGGAGTCATTGGAAGAGGAAGAAATAGAGTCACCTACATCAGGAATCTCTAGTTAGGAAGAAGTAGAGGGTAGAAGAGGAGATCATCTCAGAAGAAACAGAGAATTTGGACAAGTACATAGGGAGAGAAAGATGATAGTGGAGAAGATGATAATAGAGAAGAAGTTAGTAGAGAAGAGGATCCTAGAAAAGATCAAGGGTCATTTATCTTCAGTGTGCTTGATTCAAAAGAGGAAGGTGGGAGGAAGAGGAATAGGGGTTCCTTTTCGTGTGGTGCAAGGATAGCTAAGTAGGAGAAGGCACCTAGGACATGGGAAAAGGTGAGGGAGGATAGCATGTAGAAGCAAGAGGCTCCAAGCTCTGTGTAGGAATAGACAACCAAGGTGGAAGAAGGAGAAGAGATAAAGAACATTAAAAACCTTGGTAGAGGAAAAATTGGAACACAATGCTGAGGCAGTGTTGAACATGGAGAAGGAGGAGAATGCGCAGAAGAAGAACACAACAACACTAGAGGTCTAATTTTGACTGTAAGTGTACCCGAGGGTACACACATGGGAGGAAGGAGTGCAAAGGAAGAAAGGCCGAAGATGGGTTATATTGATGACCCCAAGAAAGTCTTTTTTCACATGGTTCCAAAGTACGATTTTGGTAGAGGACCTGGTAGCAATGTCATATTTTGACAAGGAGGGTACATACCCATGGGAAAAAGAAGTTTCTCTCATGGGAAATAGAGTCTCATCTTGATGAGCTAGAGTTCGAGGTAAGCCACGGGGAAATAATAACATTTCCAAGATTAGGAGAATACATCATAGTGGTGGATACTCAATAGACTCTCAGATGAACAACTATGCAACATGCACAAAAAGGTCTCTATTGAGATCGAAGTTAGACTCTTCTGGAGGAATGATAGAATTAGAGGATTTAGAGGGGGAGATGAAGAAGAAATAAGATGAGCTAGCTGCAATAAAAAAGGAGATAAGCTAAGAGAAGTTGATTAGTGCCTAATGGTAGCGTGATTTGAAGGATGAAAAGGCCACGGTATGTGTTGTGTATAAGAAGGTGGAATCCATTAATGAGGCTATAATATTAAAGCATCTGGACCTAACATCACATGCGCAGAAGTATGGATCTACCTTGGGATACTTGGAAGATTTAACAAGAGTCCTCACCATGAAAAGACAATTGCTAACCTTGGAGTCTACTAGAATAAGTGGTCATGTACATAGATAAGGAGGATAAGTTGAAGGTCGTGGTACTCATAGTTAAATACAACAAGGCACTTGCTGATGTGAAGGTTGCTTCCTATACTTGCTGAGGCCACATATGAAAATTGTGCGGACAGAGAAAATGTGGCAAGTGCCTTGATTGCCACTCATGAAGTAGAAATCAAGGAGTTTCCAGGAGAAAAACAAGGGGAATAGGGCGGAAAAGGGACATCATCCTTTCTGAGGTCGAAAATAAATCTGAAGCCATTAAAACCTTAAGGGGTTCAATCAAAAACCAGGTTGAAGGAACTATATCCAGCATATTACATAAAGGATGGATAAGCTAGATGATGTAGTCAAGGAGTTAGAGAAAATCATTGATACCATGAGTGTGCAAGGAAAAAGGGACTAAGTTTTGAGGAGGTGAGCGCCCTATGTCGATGACCTCTATCAAAGAGCACAGAAAGAAGTTGATGCCTGAAACAAGTTGGAGGCTGACTTGCAAAAGGATTTTCCTAGCTTGTTACAATGATTCCTTCACTCTCTCCATTCTTTCTTCTTTCTCCATTCTTTCATCCCCTTATTCTTGTTTCCAAAGTGTAATCCTATTGTATTATTTCTTTCACTAGAGAAGTGTTCCCACAGATAGAGAATAGGTGTAGTGTGGGGTGATGTTGGGCCTCTAGAATGTTGGCTAATTACAAAAGGAGCGTAGGTGCGCAAGGCCCAAATTAAAGAATGTTGTGCAAGGAAAAAGCGGGTACAGGGAAGGGTTTAAGAGAAGGTTTTAAAGAAGCCCATGGTGTGCACGGCGCACATGGATAGAACCAAGGGTTTGGGACTTATCCAAATTGGGCATTCAGGGAAGAACACGTGAAAATCATGACCTGACTGCGCATGCTGAGTGGATAAGGTGCCAACCTGGCGACAAGTTGGCCCAGGAAGGAGCATGCCTATGCGGTAGAAGCTTCTAGAAGTACATCATGGTGAAAAGTGGAAAGCTCAGGCTTAGAAGAGCATGATCACATGGAGGACGACATTTAGACACTCGGCATCAAATATGAGGGTGTTAGAGTATGAGTTGGCAGTCCAGAAAGGTTATAAACATAAGCTCCTACAGAAAAAAAAGGAGAGATGATTAGAAGAGGGTGGAGCTCTGCAGAAATACCGCAAGAACTCTATTAGTGAGTAATTGTATTTAGGAAAGGATGTATAATGGGTATGGGGATTGTAATTTTTTATTTTTTACAGCCTAGCTACATTATTCTAATTGTAATACATGATTACGATCTACTTCTTTGCGACATTTTGTAATGGCTCCATGGATGTAATGATGTTACCAGTTTACTTAAATATGAGAAACTGATGATTCTGATGCATACATCTTTCTCATAGGTCTTATTTAATTTATGTTTATGCTAAGCTAAGTATGGATGCTCCTATAAATTATTTCTATTTTAATACAATTTATATACTTTGTTAAGTAGTTTCTATCTGGAACGATTGCAAGGATCTAGAGGTTGTTCTGAGCTCTATGGTTCTTGTATGTCTTAAGTCCTTTTAAATCTCTTAAACAAAAATATAGATGATACTTCCCACTAAACTCACATAAAAGAGAGACTCAGCACCCATGCATGCCTCGGGTGAGCGCCCATCATTCACTGGGTGATAGGCCAATGTGCATGGGGTTCCTTTCTTTTATGATAAGGGTAAAAATGACTACAAGCCTTTGAGAGAAAAAAGTGAAAAAGGGAAATAAAATAAGTTTAAAAGGGAGTTGATTCCTAACCTTTTGCATGCACGATGGGGATGGTAAGAGGATTCCAAGGAAGTATGTAACTCTACCGAAGAAGATACAAAAGTCTACATCCGTGAATGATCCAAAAAAGCTTTTCTTAAGGGCATAAGTTGCAAGTTAGATAAAGTTTATAGGAAGAGGAAATCTTGAGTCATTTTAGTTCATGTTGATGATTTCTTAACATGAGTTTTGAGTGGTTAAATAGGGTAAGAGACCTAAGAATCAGTGAAGAGGCTAAAAATCTAAAATTTCACCCTTGAGCAATGAGTTAGTCAAACAAGAAGTTGAGTAAGAAGTTGCAAAGTGAGCGTCTTGAGAAGTTGTATGAATGGTGATGGACTTGATGATTGAATTATAGACGATGGAAGGTGTTAGACATGGTTTAGTGATGTGAGAGCCTTTCCTAATGGTATTTTCCAGTTCTTACATTTTTTAAGCCTATTTGGGCTTGTGTATGATCCTTTTGGGTAGAGTAAGATAAAAGTTAGTTATTTGAAACCTATTTTGATGATTGAATATATGATTGGGGCTATTTTCCCTGCATCAATAACATAAAAGGTTATTGTAAAAAGTGTCAAGAGTGATATAAGTACTTATGAAAAGTGAGTATTTTAAACCATAGGTGTTAGTTGTGTTCATCTACATTTTTCTTTCATTTCCTTTCTCCAAATTATGTGTTGCCATTTTGGCACCTACTTGCAATATCTAATACAATATTTCTAAAAGTCTTAAGTAAAACAAAGAAATGTTAGGAACATGTGTTTAGTAGGTGGATTTTGAATTATTAGAACTCTTTATTAGGAAAAAATATGTCAATAAATATTAATTTATATAAAGGAAAAATGCATAGATAAAAATGACTTAGTTATAACTAAAATAATGCTTCAAAATAGAATGATAATTCAAAAAATAATAAATGTTATAATGATTGCTAGATCAATTATATGTCTATTTATGATTTATATATGAGTTATTAATTATGTTTATTTCTAAATGATCTTATAACATGTTGATTAGATAACATATTGTTCTAAGGTGAAGGCACATAAATGATGTGCATGCTGGAGCAAGGCACATTTGAGGGCATGGAAAGAATAGCATAATAAGCGCATGTCAGAACACTTTGAATTTAGGACTTATCTGTTTTGTGGATAAGGGCTATTCTGGGAGATAATGTGCTGAGACACAAATACATGAAGACTTGCGGTCCATGCAATGGTATTTTGGGAATAAGCAACAGCTGAGTGTCATGCATAGTTTAAGCTAATAATAGGATTTCTACTCAGAGTTAACTATATGAAGTCTATTCTTAAGAGCACTTGCATGTTATGCATCCTTTTGTAAAGGTGCATGGTTATTATTAGCATGTGACCTATTTTGAGAAGTGCATGGGTGGTGAAGGGAAAGTCCCCACCCCTGTGTGTGTGTGTGTATGTGTGTGTTGTGTGTGGTTGTGTGTGTGTGTGTTCATGATTTGTGGTTTAGGTGTGTAGAGTTATGTTGTTGGTTTTGTCACGTGCATGACTCATGGAGATACTTATGTAATGTAAGAAGCTTTTATGTTTTACAGTATTTAATACAATGGTTCATATTGGCTGGATAATGGTGTTGAACATGACTGAATCTGGTTCTTACATGGTAAATCTTGTTATAGTCATTATTTAGTTCATCTTATATATATTCTAAGAACTAGATCTGGTTTATGCATTGTGTTTTGATTTACTATTGGTAATGAATCTGAATACCTATATGCACCATCATGCTAAAATTTTATACAAGCAACTCTAAAGAGGGACCTGGTGCCTTTGCACGCTTCGAGTGAGTGCTCAGCTCAGGGTGAGTGATGTGTTAGTGTGCCTGGGTTATTCACAGTAAATTCTAGGCTGCATCATTGGTTCCGTTGTCGGGACCTCTTTTTTAGTTGTTTTCAGGATGTTGCGTGATGAAGACATACCGATTGACCTTGGAAAGTGTTGAGGAGTGGATAGTAGATCTGGAAGAAGAGTACGCTCAGAGATTCAACACTGGATCTGAGTTTGATGCACATGAGTGGGTGGAGAAGAATTTATATGACTATTATATGAGAGCTTCTTTATTATCTTCCCAATAGAGCTATATGAGTGGCTAGTTGCTTACATGTATAAAAGGAATTGGAGGTTTCACACACTTGTCTGGATGCAAGAAAAATTTCAGGCCCTCTATGATGCTGATCTGATTTAGATGCACGTTGTGGATACTTGGTTTCATGGTGTTCTGAATAACTATATTTTGGAGTACTCAATTTCCACTTACTCTTGTCCAAAGGTAGCTGAGTTCCATTTTTTATGTTATCCCATGGGAACATATCTACAAGGCATTCCACTGGCAATCAAAATATTGATGGTAACCTTGAATTTGGAAGAGAAGCCAATGGCTAGCTAAACCCCACCACGTGCGGGGAAGGAGCAGGTGTGGTGAAGGATGGTGGACCTAGCAGTAGAGAGGAAAAGAGAAGAAAGGAAGCTTAAGTTCAATGAGGTGCATGAGAGGGATTTAGAGAAGTAACACGAGATTACAGAATGGATGGTGTTGAGGAGAGAGATGGCTCATGAAGGATTTAGAGCTCACGTAGAGGACGTGGAGCCAGAGCATCTGGAACTCCCCCATTTGGGAAATCATGACATGGAACCCTCATCAACCTCTTATGAGAGTGTGCCAAACAGAGACAACTTGGGCCATGGGTGCACATCTGAATCTACCTGGCAACCTAGCCCTTGCACTTAGTTTTCTAGTTTCTAGTACAGCCAGTAGTCAGCAAGCTAGTTTGGGCAGTAGAGTAGCAAGAGGTAGAGTTGACTTATCAACAAGTTCAGGATTGAATCAAATAGTAAGTACATTTATGGCTCGGGTAGACATCTTCCTTGTTATTTGGAGGACCGGTTGGAGGAACCTTTTCAGGTGCATCATTGGCATAGAACATAGGTGCACAAACTTTGGACTCACATCGGGGAGTAGCACAACTTTGCAGACTATAGGAGTTTAGTTTAGCACCATTATTGGGACACAGGGTAGTGCATCCTCTGGTTCAATTCCTATTACATGTGGAGGATCATGAGGAACAGGTGGCTCGGGATCTGGTGGATCTTGGTGGATCTAGGGGTGGAGGTAACACAGGAGGTTCTGGATCTGGTGGGCATGGTCCTCACCAGCCCCAAAATATTTACATGGAGATGTCACTTCATCTCCCAGAGTATAGGGGAATAGAAGATGTTGTTGAGCATGTGCATATGTGTGAGATATTATGGCACATGAAAGGAATTACAACTTCAGAGCGCAAGGCAAGTCAGTTTGTAACTACGTTGCAGGGATGCACACATAGTTAGTACAGGAAGTTTGACCCTGATCAGACTTGTGTGGATTATACCAATGTTATGAGATGCTTTCATTAAAGAATTTTATATCCCTGAGTTCGAGTAGAAAAGTATAAGCACACTCAAGGATATCAAGCAGGGCACTACTGAGAGTGTCTGGGAATATGATGCTCATTTCAAAACACTCTTGTCTAAACTATCATATGATATCCATGCAAGTCAGCATGCACAGTGGTTTGTTTGGAGGCCTAATTACACCTTTTAGGAGGGCACTCTCACATAAGACATATATAGACCCGCACGTGAGGCACTTGAAGCAGCTTTGCACCCTGAGGTAGTTGGGAGCATAGACACTTAGAGTGAGCCCATTCTTGGAAGCTCATATTGCAGCAATGGAAAAGCAGTTGGAGAAACTATCAGCCAATACAACACATGAGACATGTAGTGGAATTTGGTGCACAAATTGTGAAGTAGAGGGGCATACTAAGGATAGTTTTCCTTGCAGATCGTGTGCGCTCCTTGTTACTGGAATGTGAGATATGTCATTTAGACCATGATGTAAGCCATTGTCCATTGTTGCAACGCGTGATAAGGAAGAATGTGTCTTGTTACTGTAAACATTTTCATGTCCACGACTCACAATACTGAAGATTGCATGTTGATTGATCAGATCCATGATGCCATTGATATTGGTGTATGACAGATGGGAGTTTTGAATAACTCTAAGGATAAAAGTGAGCAACATGATCATGATCATACTCAAGGGTGTTATGATCAAAATGAAGGGCACTTTGAGGGAGGTCATGGTAGAGGTCAAGGATACCGTGGTGGATTTAGAGGCCGAGGCCGCGGCGGTGGATGAAGGTGAGTTCCCTCATGGAACATGTTATACGTGTGGATCACCTAACCATTACAGGCGTGAGTGCTCTCAAAACATTACTTTTTCTTTTTGCGGAAAGAATCATAACTATGAAGAGTGCCCAGACTTATATGAACATCTGAGCAAGAAGCACAAACAGGAGAACAAGGGTGCAGGGATGGTTAGAATACAACGCGCCGTGGAAAACCAATGGATGCCAAAGTTAGCACTGCATCCTGAGGTAGTACTTGTGAAGATTACTACACATGTTGAGGTTGCGCATGCTAGAAAAATTACAACAGAAGCCTACCATCACTAAGGAGGAGGTTTTACATGTAAAATATCCAGACCCTACACATCAGAAGGAGGTTTATCAGGAAACCATGGAGGTGCTTAGAAATATGCAGGGTGAAATACAGTGTTTAAAGGAACAGTCATGGAAGTTGGAACAGAAGAAGGCAGCTGAGACTTTCCAGTTGGATGTTGATGATCTGAAGGAAGTATGCAAGATGTTGCATGTTAGGAGAACATTATTCCATTACTAGGGAGTTGGTTAAAAGGAAACACTCTGCGCGTGCTTGGTATTGAGAATGGACAACAGATTTTGCATGTTAATCTCCCTCCCCATAGCTTGGATTATGACAAGGAGATCACTCTGAATGTTGTTGTGGATGGATGGCTTTTGAGCAATATTTTGATTGACACAGGTGCGGAAGTGAATGTGCTTACCTTAGATGCATGGGTTCATATGGGCATACCTCCATTACAGTCATCTTCCAATGTGTTGTATATGGAAAATCAGACTAAGGCCACGCCAATTGGAGTATTGAAGGATGCATCCATTACTATACATGGGGGCCAATTTCACTAGGGACTTTGAGGTATTAGCACTTGCAAAAGCAGACAACTTCCCAGCTCTACTTGGGTGCCCTTGGTGCTATGCAAATAATGTTGATCTACGGTTCAATAAGGGATATATCAAGTTTTGAGAACAAGGAATAACAAGTTATTATCCCTTTGACAAATACGGGAAATCTGCACCTTATGTTGAGCCCTTAAGTGAAGAAGACCTGAAACATAATTTATGTACGCACCATTCGAGATCCAGAAGCGCTTGAGCCATCTAAGGAAGGAATTCTCTAGTGGGATGATGAATAGTCCATCAATGATACTACAAGTATTTCCTGTGACAATTGGGCACATGGTACTTACGAGATGGTTGGGCAGCGAGGTAAGAAGCGCAGTTGCGACATGTAAGCAGGCCACATTGTGTTAGGCGGTTAGGCAACAACACAGTACCCCGGTACACTAGCGAAGGAAACCCTGAGGTATTCCTGATGCATCCATTGAAGTATAGTGGAAGGATCAGGTGGACAGAAGGAATATGTTAGTGTATACCCTGTGCGGGACAATAGTGTGCTGGTGGATGGTTCATAGGGATAATCTCATAGAATGGAGAGAAGTGAGAATTTCTCTATCATCCCAGTTTCTCAGGAGTAATGTACCTACTCAAATTTGTGAATATCATGGTAATAATATTGTTCAGCACCACATTCAATAGTGTGAGAGACTCTGGAAAGAGGGGCAGGAAGCTTTTACCACCTTCATTATGGGTGCACAAACTTTATTTCACCTTGCGAGGTTGTGCATGCACACTTGGTATGTTTATGCGGAGGCTGCATAGAGAGACTTGAAATTGGCAAGACTTGACTGTAAGAATGATCCAAACTTTTGACTACTTCTCCACTAAACCTCTGGTGAAAGAGGCATTACAGGTTATGAAGCAAATTGACTATGGGAGATAGTGCAAAGGCTAAAGAACTCATTCAGGAGTTATTTGGTGAGTCATACCTAGAAGCATTTTGAAGAAGTAGATGAGACAGATGCAAGAACTGCTTGAGTGCATGTTTGTCCTAGAGAAGGAGAAAGGAAAGATGGTCTATATGGTGGATGATGAAGAAGTGGAAAATTTGGACATAGATCATTCAGAGGGTACGCGCGAGGTCTTAGATAGTGTGGATGAGAAGGTGTGCACCTACCATGAACCTATGAAGAAAAGAAAAGTGAACATTGGCATGGATGTTGAACCTAAGGAGGCCATAATTGGAGATTACTAGTCTGACTCTGAAGTGGCTAAGATAATTGAGTTGCTACGCAATTTCCAGGACTTGTTTCCTAGGGGCTACCATGAGTTGAAAGGAGTGCATGAATCTTTGGGCTGAGATGAAAATTAAGTTAAAGGAAGGTGTGCACCCAGTTAGGAAGAGACCTTATAGGATGAACCCTAACCTGCACATAAAATTTAAAGAAGAAATTGACAAGATGTTGGAATCTGGCATTATTGAGCCCATAGAGGAATCAGAGTGGGTTAGCCCTATGGTAATCAACATAAAGAAAGATGGAAGAATTAGGATTTGTGTGGACTACAGGGAGCTGAATGTTGCATGTGTGATTGATCCTTTCCCTACACCATTCACTGAGGAAATATTGGAAGGCATTGCAGGGCACGAAATTTACTCTTTTACAGATGGATTCTCTAGGTATCATCAAGTAAGAATTGCTAAGGAGGATCAAGAGAAGAAAAATTTCACCACTGAATGGGGAATTTTTGCATACACAGTGATGCCCTTTGGATTGAAGAATGCATGCTTGCAGTATTTTCACATTGTGGTTCAAGTATTCCAGGATTTTATTCACAAATTCTTGTAGGTTTACTTGGATGATTGGACCATGTATGGGCTTATCAAGGATCATTGTGAAAATTTGGTTAATGTTTGAGAGGTGCAGATAGTTAAGCATCTCTTTAAATATCAAGAAGTGCATATTTGCTACACCTTTTGGAACTCTACTAGGGCATATCATCTGCAAGGAGGGTTTGTTAGTAGATCAAGCTAAGATTGCATTCATTTTAGGCTTGGAGGAACCCACAAGTTAGAGTGAGGTGCATGGATTCTTGGGCCACACAGGGTATTACAGAAAATTTATCAAAGGATATGCTAAGATTGTTGCACGTGCCCTTGGAGGAGTTATTAAAAGGTAAAGGGAAGTTCTATTGGGGAGAACTGCAGCAACAGTGTGCATTCGAAGCGTTGAAGGAGAGGCTTACTACGACGCCTATTTTATGTTTTCCTTCATGGAATCTACCCTTTCATGTACATGTGGATGCCTCTGGCATGGCCATTGGCACAGTTTCTAGCTCATCCTGGAGAAGTTATTTTAGATCATCCTATCTACTTTGCTAGCAGAAAGTTGACTCCTGCAGAATAGAATTATACAACTACGGAGTGCGAAGGCTTTGTCAATGATCTACACACTACATAAGTTCATAGACAATACTTACTAGCAACACCTTTTGTAGTTCTATACAGATCACATGACATTGAAATACTTGGTAAATAAGCTCATTTTATAGGGGTGCATATGTCAATGGGTTCTATTATTCCAAGAGTTTGAATTTACAGTTGTGGTAAAGCCAGGTAAAAGAAATTATCGCCAAGACCACTTATCAAGGATTCAATCAGGAGAGGATATGCAGAGTATTGAAGATACAATGAAAAATGCACAGTTATATAGGTTAAACAACGTGCCCTCGGAAGTTAGAGGATATTGTTTCATTTTACACACAGGTATGGCACCTAGAAAGGAATGAAGGCCTTTGGAAAAGAAACAACTTGCAATTCGCATGCAACACCTTTCATGTTGATCAATGGTGAACTTATATAAACTAGGTCGAGATGAAGTATTGCGTTAGTGTGTATTGGAGCATGAGTGCATGAAAATCATGGAGGAGGCTCATGGTGGTATTGTAGGTGGACACTATGTAGGTGACACCACCATGTGTAAAGATTCTAATAGCATGGTTTATGGTGGGAAACCTTATATAAGAATACAAGGAGTATTGTAAGGCATGTGATCACTATCAGTGCCTTGGAAAACCTTAGGAAGAGAGATGAAATGACCTTTGAGGCCTATTACTAGTGCATAGCCTTTTGAGAAATGGGAAATTGACTTTATGGTTCCTATTTTCCCCAGCCATGCACAGAAAAACTGGATCATTTTATCCATCACTTGTACAAATTATCTTACAATGTGGGTGGAAGTAAGCACCTATAAAGGATTGTACAACAGCTACAACAACAAGGTTCTTGTGGGAAAATATTCTTACCAGGTATGGATGTCCTTTGAGTTTGACAAGTGATAGGGGAATTCATTTCCTTAATGTGACCATTAAGATATTATTGGATGAATTTATGGTTGCACACCATAAGACAAACACCTTATCACCCTCAAGAAAATGGGACTGTTGAGGCTTTCAACAAGATATTGAGCTAGAATTTGATAAAAAGTTGTGATGTTGGAAGGAAAGATTGGGATGATAAAGTTTCTGTTGTGCTTTGGGCATATAGAACAACCTACAAAAGGTTGAATAAGGCAACACCCTTTTAGTTGGTGTATAGTGGCATAAAGTAGTTCTTCCCATGGAATTCATGTTACCTTCTTTGTGTATTACACATGCGGGAGGTCTAGCTGATGAGCAAGCATTAGAAGAGATGAATTGACAAGTTGATAGCAACTGGATGAGAGGTGCAGCCATAGCATGATGGAGTCAGAAGCAAGAAAAAGCAAGGCAAAAGGCATGGCATGATAGGCACATCAAGGACAAGAAGCTCGAGGTTGGGAAGATGGTACTTCTTTATGATTCAAAGTTTTCTTGCGCCACCGAGGAACAAGCTTAAGGTGCATTGGTTGGGACCGTATGTTATCACTTATATACTTGACTCAGGAACTTTCCAGCTAGAGGCGCTTGATGGAACACAGTTACCTGGTTACTTCGAATGGGAGTAGGTTGAAGCCCTACTATAAATAAGCCTTCTTGGTGTTTGTAATAAGGTAGTATTACCATTTAGATTAGATTTCCCTTACTATATTTTTCCTTAATGTGTTTCCTTCTTCGTCGCTATACTTTTTCAATTTAGTTTAGTGTTTTGTGTAATAAGCGCTGCTTGCACACCCAGAATCTGATTACAATCTGAAGTGTTTTTATGCGCAGAGGAATGCACATACCCTTAGTGTGGGGTGGTTGTCATTTAAACATGGGTATGCAGTGAAGGAAAGTACTAGTACAAGTGATTTATCTTGTTAGAAAGTGCAGATAATATGGAAAGGTGATGCTAGAAATAATGTTGCTCCTAAAGAAGACCATAGTTAGAAAAACATATGAATGCATAGTGTAATGCAAGGTAAGCTATAGCCGTAGAATACTACTTATAGGAAGGTACAATGTTGATGTGCTTCAACACATGGAAGTGCGTAGAAAGGAGGTCTGTAGGAAAAATATAGAAAGATGCACTAGAAGGTTATAGTTGTGGCAAGCAAATGTGTCGCCTAGAAATTTGGTGGAAATTTTGTAAATGGTCAATTAATGATAGGATCAATCGTAGGTGGAGGAGAAATAAATGTGATAAATTTTACTAAATATATATAAGGATGTGTTGTGGGTTCACTTTATACCTTTGCAACCATGATTATTTGAGCAAGCTAATTACGACCGAGCCGAGCAAGACACGTTGAGGTGCAAAGAGTTATGACCAAGCTAAGCGAGGAGAGTCGATTTGTGCACAAAATTGGCTTACGTCACCCATTTGAGAAGGGTTTGAGTGAAGTAGAGGCATGCAGAGAGGAGAAATGGGGCATTCCAGGGTTTGAGAAGGAGCTAGGGCATGTGGTGTCAAGCTAGGGCATGGGGGTTTTCTCTGATATAGGTAAAAAGGTGCAAACTTGTCTTACCATGTCCACCAAGGAAATCACCTGGAGTAGGAAAAAAGGGGAAGAAGAAGGTAGAAACTGAGGTGGAGATCGAGGATTCCCCCAAAACCAAGTTTTCATAAATTTAGTACACCTAGAGGATGTAATCAAGGGACATGACTGGGATTCTAACATTCACTAGGAGTAAGATAAGTGATTACAATCATTGCGCATGATTGACAAGAAGCAAGAGTTAGTTGCATGTTGTTAAGCATAAAATATAAACAAGCACACATGTCAATGGCATGCCTATCTTTGATGATGTTGGAAAGAAATTATTGAAGAAGGTAATGGTCTTACAGCTCTATGAACTCCCTTACTTTGGAAAACTTGAGAAACTATACCAATGGCTTATGAGTAGAGTCCATGAGGACTTATTTTATTTTTTTAGGTAGTAGATGAGGATCATCGATGCCCTTAATTGAAAGCTTGAGAGGTTTTAGGGGAACAAGGACAGATATTACCAATAACTTATATGAAAAAGAAGCTATTTTGGCCACCCAGCAAGGAGTTAAGTTTACACAAAGGGTCCGCACAGAATGGATATTTATAAGTTAAGGAAGTACCCTGTAGTACAGGTGTCTGCGCACTTACTCACAAAGTTGAATGATCATGAAAGGTGGTCACAAGTGAACACCATGTGGCTACACATTACCAAGAAGATATCACAGGGAGAAATTTACAACTTGGCAGGATACATAGAAGATACCATCATTGAAGAAGCGCGCAAAGGTGAGAAGATAAGCTTTGGCACCATTTTGCTATCTCTTGTTTTTGTTGAAATTGGAGTGCCCGATGGGCCAAAGAACAATATTTGGGAGTATCCTGTAGAGAATAAGTCTCTAGCAAAGAGGTTTGAGAAGTATTTATGTGAGGGATCTATGAGTGGCTCATTCAAGAAAAGGGCAGAGATGTGGTATGACATACTTCACATGCGGCCTTCGAAGAGGAATGGAGAATTCCTAAAGAGCTGCCATCAGTAGTTGGGAAGTTGGTACAATTTGTTGTGTACCAACACTTTTTCATTACACATTTTGCAATGAAGGATGGGACATGGAGTCCCTAGTGTAAACTCCCTTATGCCTTTACAACGTGATTCTTCCAGGCGGCAGTTCACAGGTTTGCCCGATGCGCGAAGGTTAATCTACAATTCAGACAAGGTAGATTGTGACTACCATAGCTTGAGAAAGACTTACACATACCCAAGTAGGTCTGCTTATATTGAGAAGTTCATATCAGATGATATAACCATGAGGCCTATCAGTTTGGCCATTGGCGAAAATGGGGCCGTGCTAATTTATATCCAGCTTAAGCCTAGGTTAGAAAATGGTAACTATGTTGAAAATGAGTTTATGCTACCAAACCCCGCCAAAGGGGAAACATATAGTTGGGAGCCTGACGCGGCTAAAAATCCCTCTTCACCATTAGAAGAAGAAGAATATGAATTGGAGGATAAGTGGTGGTTTAGTGCGCAGGGATGGAAGATCCGTTGGACACTAAGGAAGTGAGCACGATATTACTCCTCCTCAAAAGAAGAGGATAAAAATTTAGAAAATAGTCAGCCTTAGATGCAGACCCAATAAATGAGGAACACCAATTTAAAGGGTGTTCAAAAGGAAAAGGACTCCAGAGTGCGGGGCCATCACAACCTCCACACAGATCACCTCGGATCTTCCCCATCAGAAATACGTACTTGAGAAAAAGAGGAGGAGAAAGTTAAATCTCAGAGAGGATGAGTCTGGTGAAAGCACATCAGGAACTCTGGTGCAGCCTGAAAATACAAAGGAGCCTCATGATGAGGAAATGAAAGATAATGAAGAGGGGGTCAATGAGACAAAAGAGGAGATGCGTGATCCATTTGGCACGCCTCACTCCACACAAGAAGGTGAAGGACCCACTATAGATTCTAGTGCCCAGGTTCCCAAGGAAAAGAAGACAAAGAAAGGAAAGGAAGGTGAGGACTATGTGACTCCGACTATGGGGTACATAGAGGACTCTAGCAAGATCATTCACACCAAGTTCTAGAGCACTGTAGGGCCAAAGGATTTATATGGTTGGGAGTTAATGGACCCATAAAAGGCTAATGCACAGACTAGAAAGCAGTTGTCCTAGTCCATGCAGACACACATGGATGAACCAGATTTTTATGTGTGTGAGGAGTCATGTGTCTCGTGCCAGGTAAAGAAGCAACCGTAGATTAGGCACATGACTGTCAAGCCCCCCTGTAATGTCCGATGAGAAAGTAAGTTATGCCTTGGTCAAGTTATCTGTTGAAGTGGCATGGAGGAACATTGATAATGCAATCATCATTCAAGTGCTACTTGAAGATTACAAGAATAATACTGTAGAGATAAAGTGCTTAAAAGAAGAGAAGGAATGAAAAGAGGCAAAGAATGAGGCCTTTTTTAGCATGGCTAAGGAAGTTGGTGATCATATCCTTAAGGTAAGGCCTTATTTGGATTCTAAATTTCCTCAGAAGTTTCCCTCTGTAATGCATTAGTTGCGCACTCTGGTGGATCTATTTTTGAATAAAGATCCCATTGTTATGGCCACACCAAAAGATCCTACAAAAGAAACAACAAGAGCAAGGGCTACCATTGTTAGGAAAAAATCAAGTTTTGAGGCCTTGCTCCAAACATTGAAAGATGAGCTAAAGAAAGTGGATCAATATTTGAACATGTGTGCAACATCGGATGCCATAATAAGAATCAAAACTGTAGCAGAGGATAATGAAGTGTTGAAGGAAATGAAGGACAAAACACTTGGGTGCGCAGAGAGATTATCCCTAGTAAAACTAAATCGTGATGCCCTTACAACAACCCCAAGATCCACACAAATATAGGATAAATGAACTTGGGAGACTTATAGTGCAGAAAATGGACTCCATGAAGGGAATGGTCTCAAGTATGGCACATGTTGTCCAAGTACTGCAGAATGAAAAGGAAAAGATCACTCACGGTGAAATAGACACCATAGTGACAGACGTTCTAGAAAAAATAGGGAGTGCGCTAAGTGACTGGCAGACCTTGAAGGCTGAACTCAAAAATGAATATTCAGAGTTACTCCTGCCTGAGGAAGACAGTACTGCAGAATAAACTTTATTCTTTTATATATTGTTTCATTCATTATTCCATTCCTTATTCTTTATTGTTGGAGACATAAGAAGGAATTATCATTTCTCGGGAGACAATGTACTTTAGTGTGGGGTAATGTTGAGAAGATAACATATTTCTCTAAGGTGAAGGCCCATAAAGGATGCACGTGCTGGAGCAAGGCGCATTTAAGGGCGCGGAAGAATAGCAGAATAAGTGCGCACCAGAACACTTTGAATTCAGGACTTAGTCATTTTTTGGATAAGGGTTATTATGAGAGATAGCGTGTTAAGCACCCAAAGACATGAAGACTTGCGGTCCACACAATGGTATTTTAGGAATAAGCAACAGCTGAGTGCCATGCATAGTTTAAGCTAATAATAGGATTTCTACTTAGAGTTAATTATAGGAAGTCTATTCTTAAGAGCACTTGCATGTTGTGCATCCTTTTATAATGGCACATGGCTATTATTAGCATGTGACCTATTTTAATAAGTGCATGGGAAGTGAAGGGCAAGTCCCCACCCTTACACACACACACACACATATAGATATAGATGTATATATCTATATCTATATGTATGTATGTATGTATGTATGTATATGTGTGTGTGTGTGTATGTATATGTGTGTATATATATATATGTATGTATGTATGTATGTATGTATGTATGCATGCATATGCATGCATGCATGCATGTATGTATGTATGTATTGATTTACACGGTTTAGGTATGTGTGTGTGTGTGTGTGTCAAATTGTAGAGTTATGTTGTTGGTTTTGTCATGTGCATGACTCGTGGAGATACTTATTTAATAAGAAGCTTTTGTGTTGTAGAGTATTTAATACAATGGTTCATATTGGCTGGATAATGGTGTTGAACATGACTGAATCTGGTTCTTGCATGGTAAATGTTGTTATAGTCATTGTTTAGTTCATCTTATATATATTCTAAGAACTAGATCTGGTTTATGCATTGTGTGTTGTTTACTATTAATCTGAATACCTAATTGCACCATCATGCTAACATTCTATACAAGCAACTCTAAAGAGGGACCTAGTGCCTTTGCGCGCTTTCGGATGAGTGCTTAGCTCAGGCTGAGTGATGTGCCAGCGCGCCTAGGTTATTCACAGTAAATTCTAGGCTGCATCATAACATTTTTTTATTAATAGAAAAGTAAATTCAAACTATGAACTTATTTGTAAAGAAATTGACCTTTAACAACTAGAGACAAAATAAATAAAGGATATAAATACAACCTAACTTATCAAATAGAAATAAAATGGGGGCACTTTAAAAAAGGGTTGGAAGTACTAAAAATATATCTGGTATAGGGACCCATAATCACTAGAATAAAAAGAAAGGTTTTTGAGAGTTTTTAAGAAGTTTATAAACTTCAAAATTTGATAAAATAATATGATATTTGACATATAGATGAACACTAAAAGTACATTCATTAATGCCAATAAACATCGTGTTCCCATTTTTAGACACGTATTTTTTCCACACTTTCACAGGTATATGTGTGAGCACTTAATTTGAAATAGAAAGAGCATATATAAAAATGATGTAGCTCCACATATGGATTTATGTGGATAATGAGCCTTCAAACCTATAAAATCACTTTTCTTTTATACACAAACACGGGTAAAAGTGAAATATACTAATAAATGTTGTTAGCAATAAAAATGATGAATTGAACTTAGATTTTGTATATATTCAAATTTCACATGATGTAGTATTTTAAAAGGCCCAATTATGATGCTTGGACCTCAAAAATACATACAAAATTCTCAAACCCAATTCTTGTCCTTAAACTTACTTTCCCATTGATTTCTCTTCAAAAATTACTAAAGTAGCTAAGACTAAGTATTGTCTTCCTTTCCTTACCTCAAATTTCCATTTAATTCTCAGACAATAAAACCACCCTGATGGTTGTGCAATTACCATGGCAGTTTGTACAACCATCTTGATAATTATGCCAACTGCTACAACACCTTTTTAAAACCCTTGTGGTAGTACTAAAATCTCACTAGTGGTATCACTACTTGTCATAGTAGTTGTGCAATCACCACATGTGTTTATTAGTATATCTACCAACATTGAATGGACATTTAATTTTAGACACAAAAACACATTTTCTTACTCATTTTGCATGAAAACACTTCCTCTTTGCATGTAAATTATCTTGAATCACTTGAGATGAATTACACTTCATTCCATTGCATTCAATCATGCCCATAGATCAATTTCGTAGTTTATTACTTGGATTTTTGTCAATTCTACATGAAAATTTGCATATCTTTTGAAAAATATATTTTGCGATCATTTGATGGGTTGAAAGATTTGAGTTATGAGTTGAATATTTTTGAGAATTAGAATTATTTTCAAATTGGTATCCCAGATCCATTTAGGAGCTATTTTTTGGTGGAATTTTTGGTTGGTTGAGATGTCCATCTGTAGAGCACTGATTGAGAGTTTGGTATATACAACAATAATGGGAATTCCTCTAAGGTGTGGGAACTTGGATCCATAACGAAGAGCTCCAGAGAAATTTGGATCTTATGCTAAATACTCAGGGCTATCCCTAATCTAATATAATCTACCAATCATAGGAGAAAAGGGGGATAAAACATGAAAAATAAACATGGCGATGCACCAAGAAGTAGCGGGGTCACCCTTCCTATATGAGTTAATAAGAGAGAGAGAGAGAGAGAGAGAGAGAGAGGAGAGAGAGAGAGAGAGAGAGAGAGAGAGGGAAACTAAACATATCAAAGGGTCGATATGAGCCATAATAAACCTTTATTTTAAACTAACTCTCCTTCTCAACTTGTATAAGACACAATGAATAAAACCTTACAAATGCTAATTACAATAAACCACAAGAATAATGGATAGGAACGGAACAATAACACAAATGCAAAGGGTAGATCATAGCCACAATCATATATGTAATAAAGTATGGAAAATACATAGTCCATTACACACATAATACAATATATTTATGAATTTATAGAGCTAAAAACCTGAGGTCCAAGGCCTATAGAAGCTCATAACAGAAAAGAGAATAGTAACTTTGCATTCAAGGAGGAGGAACCATTTGTACAAGAGTTCATAGGAAATATTTATAGAAAAGGGAAAAGAAAAGAGGATTAGAGGATCATGAATATGTTAGATCATATCTCCTTCTCTCATGTCTATCCTATTCACAATGATCATGGATCTCTACAAGATTCTCAACTAAAAATATTCACCCAATCCATCTCCATGCACATTTTGGGATCTCTATTGGCACAATGATGATATACTACCACTAAATTATGGTTGGGAATAGCTTGAAACAAACCTTATCCACAAAACCTACATGGATATAAAGAAAATCCAATTTTTCCAATGATTGTATTCCTTCACATTTTCTAGAAGTGGGAAGATATTTTATTTTCAAACTAATCCATATGAGAAATCACAAACGTATGCCCATGAGATCAGGAGAATAATCCAAGTTGAATATTCCATTTGTTCAATAGATCATGATTTCACCCATGGAACCACTATGAAAATATTTTTTTATTATTCATATCTTGTTTAACTCATTTATTTTCATTTAGGTGGGTGCCCAAGAATAATATATGCTTAAAAAAGCATCTTCACAAAAGAAGAGAACAACTTAGGAGCATTTGTGGGTGATTTATGAACCATAAGAATTTATTATGTGAGAAAACTACAACGAAATACTCTATCATGTAGTATTAAAAAATTCCCCATCCATTCTTCTCAAAAATAGGATCATTACATAGGTATATGAATTACCTTTCCAATGGTACCAACCATTTTTTCCGTTGGAGTTCTTTGTCAAAAGTTACAGACAAAAAACCAGAGCTCTTTCTTCCACCTTTATCTCAGTTATGATAGCCACATGTTTCATTTTCCACTAATTGAAATTGTTAAATTTAACATGATGAACTGACATTGTAGTAGGTTTAAAACTTTTCAAGTACGCACCATATGTTACCACTGGTGTTTCAACATTCGATAAGGAGAGGATGCAGAAAAACATCGATCTCTGTCACTTTTCAACCATCAACATTCTATGAATTATGGAGACTAGGGACCAAGGTTTGAAAGATCAAGACAATTTAGAGCACTAATCTCTACCAAGTGTCCAGTATTTAGATCATGGGAGTAAGGGTCTAAGTCTTGACATAATTTTTTATAATGATGACTGAAAATTGTCTTCAATCAGACTTCTGCAAAGTTTGGAGACAAAAACCTTAAGTTCCCATATGTACAGGACACCAATGATTGTCATGTGTCATATATCCATCATATAAATGGGTGCACAGTCTCAAAAAACCGTTTAAAACATCAATGAGTTCCACTTGTTGATGATCGGTGGCATTCAAAACTTTGGAAAGTGAACAAAGTTTGAAAACTCTACCACATGAGGTGAATCCAATCCGTCATATGCACTAAAATCAATGTAAAATGGCTCGGTTGAAAAACTTACAGGTCACGGTGAAGCTGATTAATTCCAATTGTCATGGATCCATTAGTGGAGCGGGGAAGCGAAGAAGTTTAAAAGTTACCAAGTGTCCTACACCATTTCCCACAGATTTAACATGAATTTTTTTATGCCAAGGATGTTTAATTCAAATAAAATATAGTAAAAACTAACCACTTCTACAAGACCAAACTCAGCCAAATTTGCAAGCTACAAAAATAGAGGATAAGGGGTAGAATGAAGGCAAATTTAAGTTAATTTAACACAAGGAGCCTCAAGCTTCTCTATAGCAGTATAAGGCTTACAAAAGGGTTAAATTTGGAAACATTTTGGTGACTCCTAGGGATATTTTACTACTAAATATAAGGATCGGTGGCCTTTACATCTATTAGGCATGAGGTTTGTCCCTGAAAACAATTTGAAATTATGCACTTAGAGATTTAAAAACCCCTCTTAAATTTGGATCCTTCTTCCTTAAAAAACCTTAAAATTATGCATTTTTCTTAAATATATGAAGGTGTTGACTATGAATAAGCTTCAAGAGTAACCCATGAAACTAAAAAAATGAAAACACATACACTTCTAAAGGTGAAAAATGAAGGGTGTGTAACAACACTTATTTTACAACAAGCAATGTCTTCTAACAACTATAATTCATCAAAATTGGGAAAAACAATTAGATTTTTAAGTTTAGATGCATGAGGTAGCCCTAGTTTATAGACACAACAAGAAGAAAATGAACAAGGAAGCGTCACACAAAAAAAAAAATAGAAAAGAGAACCATGTAGTTATGTATAAGGGAAATAGTTAGCTCCAACATAGTGCTTGAGGAAAATCCCATTGACTAGGATAGGTAAAAACTCAACATCAAGTTTTACTAACTCAAAGACATTATTTTATTTACACTTTTTTCAATCATGTGTGGGCAACTCTAAATGGTGTCAAAAAAAATTGTACCTCCTAGGCTTATCTTTATCTTCATCCCATTTGAGGGCTAGTTCTTTGTTCTTGAATTATTGTGGATGATACTACTTGTCAAACCATTTCTTCACATCTAGTTGGTGACCTCAGAGTTTAAATTTTGGCCTCTTATCTTGCTTCTTCCTACTTGACCAACTTTGCAATCCTAATGGTTTTTTCATCATGGTGATCTAACTCTAGCCTATGAGATAACTCAAAGGTTGGGAGTTCTAATGAGATTGGAATTCGGGCCTCTCTACCATATACAAACATGAAATGGTAATTACTAATAGAATTCTTGGGTTTGATCCTACCTTCCCAAAGTGTTATCTTCACCTTTTTATGAAACTACCTTTGATTATCTTCCACATTCCTTTTTATAATTTTGAACAGTTTTTTGATTGATGATTTTATAAGGCCATTTCCTTGAGGATAGTAATTTTATGATGTTTTCAAGTAGATGTCATATCTCAATGCAAAATCAATAACCTTGGCACTAAAAAAAGCTTCAAAATTATCTAAGATGATAGTATGTGGGACTTCAAACCTTGTTATAATGTCTTCCAATAAATCTACTCTAACCTATTCAATTACTTCTTTTAATGACATTGTCTCAACCCATCTAGTGAAATAATATGTGGTTGTTAAAATTCGCTTGTGACAAGCACTAGAAATAGGATTTACCATACTAATGAAATATAACCTCCATTGGGAGAATGGGTGGTCTTTTGATATTTATTGAAGAGGAAGGGTTGTATTCCTCTTTCTCCCTATGAAAAATAGACATTCCTTATGTAGACACAAAATCATGTACTTAGGTACATTTCTAGGTCCTAAATACAAACTACCATTCATATGATTCATAAGAAAGAAAACTAGTAATTGATGACCATCCTTGGTCTCTTTTACGTGTTTCTTGTTTTCTATTTTGTCTTACACACCCTATAATCCAATCGGTATTTTACTTATTTATCTTTTATGGCTCTAGACACTAGTGCCCAGCCAGGACAGGAGCGCTTAGGTGTCCCTATCCCCTCTGGGCGCCCTAACCCTTTTCCACCTTATTTACTTCTTTTAGGTCTCTTTTATCGTTTGGGCACCTTTTCACCTATGGGTCGGCCTTCCAGTTGTCAATTAGGAAATTCAAACAAAGGAATCATATAAATACATAGCTATGTGATCAAAATCAAGGAATAAACACTAAGCATATAATATCATTGCCTAAGCTTGTATTCAAAGGCACTTAAAGAACTCTAAAACATCCATCTATCATCCAATCAAGGGACAAGGGACTGCATTTTCTGCATAGACAACATATGAAGGGGAGGTTCTTGATTCCATCTGCACATTCTACTACATTGCTACATTTAGCTACAACCCGATATCAAGTGCACTTACACAAGGGCATCCTAGAACACGATTTTCTACACACACTCACCAGAACCACATGTAGTATGAGATATAGTGCAATGCTCGGTCATAAGTTCACTCTCGGGGT
The DNA here is from genome assembly GCA_019776745.2 of Taxus chinensis. NCBI lineage: Eukaryota > Viridiplantae > Streptophyta > Pinopsida > Cupressales > Taxaceae > Taxus > Taxus chinensis. Next base: position 906,074,635 of record CM034149.1, on the reverse strand, counting down.
GACCATCGGGGTCAATCTGACTCCCCATATTACATCTTTCTTTTTGGATTTGATACGGTTTGTGGGTTTTTGCATGTGAACTTCTATTTTGTAGGTTACATGTACCCTTGGTGACCATTATGTGATCATTAGGAAATCAACACAAAATATTTGTGACACTTGTGCGACACAGTAAAAATTAGGTTTTGACCATTTTCACATTAATAGGTGCCAAGAAGTGGTCTCCAGCACCCAATCGCCCATGTCTTGCCATGGGCGCCTATTTCTGGCCTTATTCCTACTGTCTGGAACTTATCCTGAGCATTTATAACAATGTTCACTTCGTGTTCAGAAATTTTCCCAGCCTAAAGCACTTCTAGATCAAGTGTAAATCAACTAAGTCACTCTTTCTATATCTCTTGATTAGGATTTCATACTTACTTGCTTATTTTATTGTGTCATATTGTATATAGTAGTTATATATCATAGTTTACATCAGTTACTTTGTAATTAGGGTTTAATAATAAATCTATTTTTGTTAAATCATTTGGTGAACTCTACTCGTGATCACACACTTGGATCCTCATTTCTCTTCTCTCATCACTCCTGAAAAATCCTCTAATCTCCTTGTATGACTTACTTTAAATTCACCCATATTGTAAAGATGTTCTCCAAACCCTAGACACTATGTATCTCCCTCACAGTATGCCACCTACTCAAGTAATTGTTATTTTTCGATCGTCTATCTAACGACTCTATTGCTCCTAATCCTCCATCCACCCAACCCATCTTAGATTCAATTCAAGCTTTACATTGTTGATTTTAAGACCAAGTTCAAGCTATGGAAACAATGATTACATCTCTTAAATCTGAAATCCAACATCTCAAGGATATTTCTCAAGCCCATGTTAGTTCTTCTTCTACATCTCCTTCTCCTTCTATGACTTCTATATGTGCTCATATCAGTGACCCTCAAGTCTTACCATTACCAACACCTCTCTATTTTTATCTCAATGCTACACAACATGATATTTTTCCTCAACTCTGCACTCATCAATTGATCAGATTACCATCTACTCATTCATATCCTCCTTATCAGCTTCCAAAATACCAAGGTCACCCATATTGTAATTATCATTGAATTAATGGGCATAATGGCAATGATTGTTATGCTCTAAAACAACAAATTGGCCACATTAAGCATTATGGTCTCATTTCATTTGTTACAAAAAAAATTATTTCATGTGTTATCTCCAATTGCTAAATCCCCATGGGTTCCTAAATCTGATCCCTCTATGTCTAGTGAGCATCATTCTATAATTGTTAATGTTCCTACTCCGGTAAGTCAAGTGCCAACCTGTTTAACCCATTCCGACTCAAAAAATTCCTCTCAAACTCATTCCAAACCCTCCTCCTCTCATTCTACCACGTCACCAAATCCAACTAAGAAAATTCCTCTCAAAATCAGTCCAACCCCTCATCCTCTCTATTCTTCAATAGTGTTATCAATCCCACATAAGCTACAACCATTCAAGATCCCTCCCCATCCTACTCCACTTCCGCGTCCAATACATTTTTTCAAACAAATTATTCCTTATATTGATGGCCAAGACACATTTCAAGCTTCGCCACCATGACATGGTCCTTTTATACATCACACACTTAGGGTTCATCATGCTTTCCTCCCCCCTTTAATCATTACTAATTCTTTCTAATCACTACACATAAACATTACGCTCCGTGCTATTCATCTAGTCTCTCTTACACACATTGATACATAACTTGTATCATCATTACCCTATGACACATTATAGTTCCATTGTTCATAATCAACTGTTGAGGGTATAGATCTAAAATGAACCTCACCATCATTCACTTTGCACGCTCTCTCATTCATGATCTATCTTTATAGCACACACTTTCGAACCATATCCTGATGACACACTCTTTTTCTATGGTTCATTCTTGATTATTGAGGGGTATTTTATAAATGAGCCTCATCTCATACACATCCTCTAGTGGGTACGTTGTTCATATCCATCTTCACACATTGCATACCATCCCATTCACACTCACAAAATTTGCATATCTTAGTTACATCTACTCTTGCTAGCTTATTCTACTTACATATACACTTTGTTTTCCATACTAGACAAATAATTAGTATGTCAGTATCTTGTTTATATACACATGCATGTTCACTTGGTCTTTTGGAGTGAATGCAGATCTCTTACAGGTCCTTACACACTATAATGATTCTTGGCATTGTACCTCTTACCAATGCCACCGAGGCTCCTGGGGGCATCTACTTTCTCACATATTACAGGTGTTATTATTTCATTACTTACTACTTCTTAGCACACTACTTTCCATTGGTACATACATGTTTTGACATACTTTTTATCTCTCTAACATGTTAACGGGTGCTTCATGTGCAACATTGGCTTTGCAGGACTATTTGCCACCATGGTTGTCTGATATATTTTTCATGACATCGTTTTCCATTGTATGCCATTATTTGTGGGCTATGTCCTATGTCTTGTTTGATCACTATTTGTATGCTTTGGCCACTTCGGTCCCTCATTGTCTTGTGACATTATGAGCTATGTCCCGTGTTTGAAACCCACTTCTTGTGGTCCATCTTGTATGCACATTTTCTTGTTACATTGTTTTTGTATTACATGTTTGCTACTTTTCCATACTAACACATGTATCTAGCCATTTGTTTTACATGTTCCTTGGTTTCTACTATGCACATTCCCTACCTCTTATAGGGATACAATTTAGAATAACATAAGGGCCTCTCTTTTAGGCCACATACTCCTACCGACTTCACATACACCCAAAATGAGGGGACATACATTGGGTGAGAAAATCAACCCATAAAGCATCTTAGAGCTACATCACATTACAACACAACACAAGAACATAGTTACACAACGACCCAAAATCTGACTTGGATCCTTGACACAACACAAATACTAGCACACCAGAATCAAACAATAGCACCTAGGCGCCTGTGTCCTCCCTAAGCGTTAATGTCCTAGGGGGCACATACATTCATCTTCTCAGATCATCATAGTTCACAAAATCCTTCAGAGAAATTCTAGAATTACAAGAACATTCCTCTAGTTACAACATGCATGCAATCTCATTTTCAATCGAAACAATCAGCGTATTTGGAACTAATAAAGGACATCAGTAAGAAAAAAGGGACACACCATCTGCAGTGGTGCTTATCGAGCATATTCATCAAAGGAGATTAACACTAGACCTCTCTCCCCAACACTTACTCTTGTCATGAGATTGCCCAAAAAACTCACTCTTGGCCTGAGATCACCCAAAAAAATCACACTTAGCATGAGATCACCCAAAAAAATCACACTTGGCGTGGGATCACCCATAAAACTCACATTTGGCGTGAGATCACCCAAAAAACTTTCTCTTGGTGTGATATCACCAAAAAACTCACTCTTCGCAGCATTTTCGAGACACTTTTCTATCATTTTACACTCTTTTTCATCAAGTGCACACTTTCCTTTACACACTTTTACATACTTGTACACACTTTTTATTTATTTATCATATATATGATTTTGACTACATGCTTTCTCTTCTTTTTACATATTTGTCCTTACAAGAAGCAGCAACCATAAGCAAAAAAAAGGTACAACATGGTACAATGCATACACTTCACCCCTAGGGTCACTTTATCTTCCTAGTTTCCATGCTTCATTTTTTCACTCATTTTATACTTCATTTGTCCACTCGGCATGCTTTTCGCTGCACTCTCTACATGATCTTGATGTACACATCTCTTATCTACTTTATGTTATCTAGTATTCACTCAACAACATGAATTAGGGGCAAATGTAGACACAAAATCATGCACTTGGGTACATTTCTAGGTCATAAATACATACTAGCATTCATATGATTTCTCAGTAAGAAAACTAGTAATTGACAACTTTCCTTAGCCTCTTTTTTGTGTTTTTTAGTTTCTATTTGGTCGTACACATCCTACAACCCAGACGGTATTTTACTTATTTATCTTTTATGGCTCCAGACACCAGTTTCCAGCCAGGACAGGAGCGCTCAGGCGCCGCTGACCTTTTTCCACCTTACTTATTTTGGATCTATTTTATCTTTTGGGCACCTTTTTCACTTATGGGTTAGCCTTCCAGTTGTCAATTATGAAATTCAAACAAAGGAATCATATAAATACATAGCTATGTGAGCAAAGTATGTGATAAAACACAAGGACCAAGCTCTCAGCATCTATTATCATCACCTAAGCTTGCATCCAAAGACATCTAAAGAAAATCTAAAGGCATTCATCTAGCATCCATTCAAGGGACGAGAGCACTACATTCTCTACATACACTGCATATGAAGGGTAAGTTCATTATTCCATCCACACATTCTATCTGCATTGTCTACATCTAGCTATATCGCGTTATCAAGTGCGCTTGCATACGGGCATCCTAGGGCACGATTTCATACACACACACACTAGAACTACATGGAGTTTGAGATGTATTGCTGAGCTCGGTCGTAAGTTCACTCTGTTGGGTGACCGTCTAGGGTCCGTCCCAACTCCCCATATTGCATCTTTCATTTTTGGATTTGATGTGGTATTGTGGGTTTTTGTAGGTTAACATGTACCTTTTCAGTTACAGATACACCTTGGTGACCATTGTGTGATCATTAGGTGATCAACTCAGAATATTTGCGACACTTGTACAACATAGTAAAAATCAGATTCCGACCACTTTCGCATAGTCATGGGCACCCGGAAGCTAGACTCTCGTGTTCCCATACACCCTTGACCCAGTCCATGGCGCACCCGTGTCTGGCCTTGTTCCTACAGACGAAGAATTTAATCCTAAGTCATTGATGACACAGATCTCACTCCATGTTTAGTAGATTTTCTAGTCTGCATAAGTACTTCTGAATCAAGCACAAATCAGCTAAGTCACTCTTCCTCTCTCTCTTGCACTTAGGGTTCCATATTTTACTTGCTTATTTACTTATGTCGATAGTGAACTCTAGCAATTCTACTATCATTGTTTACTATCAGTTACTCTGCAATTAGGGTTTGATATTAAAATCTATTTTTGTTAAATCACCTTGTAGCTTCTCACCCACTTATGAGGAATTTGAAACAGACATGGGAACCCAAAAATCAACCATCCCTGGTAATGCTTGCATTATTGCAGTGGTTCAGGGATGAAAATGACCACCATAAAATCCTTGATGAAATTTAAGCATTGTTGTTTAGAGCTGGACACATGTTTCCATGACCACATCACTAGTGGCACATTAATTTTAAACCCATGAAGGAACGTCTTGATATTATGAAATGTATTTATTTGGTTTTATTGAAAGCAAAAAGTAATTCTCCTATGTGAAAATAACTCATCATGTCTTAGAATCAAGTGTTATATATCACTTTCCACATAGTGCAAATTTTGTTAGCTGAAAACGATACGGATTCTAGAGAAGACCATAAATCTTTATCCAAGCATGGAGTAAAGTTATGTATGACTCAAATCATCTTGGTGCATTTGATTTCCACATCGACCAACATGAATGAGTAAAACAGTTCAAAGGAAAGCATTAAAAGGAATTGTATGACCTAGGGAATTCTTGAAGAACTCCAATAAGGTCGTTAATGACCAATGGCTTTAGCAACCCAAACATCGTAAAGACATGGTCATGTTCTGCCAATGAACAAGGTTGTACAACCACTAAGGAAATTCTACATATCATTTTTAGCTCGTAGTGAACACCTTTCGTAATTTATGCACCCAGAAGTCTTACCTTCAAGCTCCAATAGTGCTTTAATCTTCAGCTGCTAGAGATGAGAATCTGCAAAGCTTCTCGTAAATGAGCTTCCTTCTCCGCCACCATACGCTCCCCTCGATGTCGATGCTAGACCACCAGTTCTTTTTAGCAGTGCAGATCATTTGTTTCTAAGCTTCGGAGATGTGTATTTGAGATCCATAGATGTTATCATTGAGCTACTGGATACCACTGTTCACCACCATCTCTCACTATTGTCGTATAACAACCATGTATGACTAACTACTATTTTCGGTAATGACATGTATTCCCAGTATGTACTGACCACCCCCATACCTACCGATGTGTGAACAGTTATTCTAGATTGAGTGAGTGAGCCTATATCCAAGCTGCATATTTCTTTTACGAATTTTTTTTTTGTGAAGTCTAGACGAGTGTAAATAATCAATAGCATGTAAGGGATGCATGCAAAATGTGATGATCTGAATGCAATATTTAACAATTTCACTTAGCAGCATTGGATCGTCTACATCAACAATCTACCATGCTAAGAATGGGGATCTTTTGTCTATTCCTCTGAAAAGACATTATTAAATTATTAGATTATGTACTGTCAATTTAATGTGTGTCAGAAAGGATTCCAACTTGTTTCAAAGTTTTATGATGATGTAGCACCATATCATCCACCTTCTAGGGAGAGTTGGGCATATTTGTTGGGAATACGGGACTGCGGAATAGTGCTATGATTTAATAACAAACAAAATCATGCACACAGGATCTAAACAATTCCCCACAAAATCTACAGCAGTGGAAGTATAAACTAGAATAATCCAAATCACACAAAAGTACACACACATAACAAGCATGTACTGTGGTTCACCCAATGTGGGCTACGTCCACCAAAGATAGAGATCTCATATATATATAACATAACAAGATATTACAAACCAACTCTTCTGCACAAGAGTACACGTATCTCTACAAGAGTATCTCCTCCTCCCAGATCTCTAGTTGGATCTACCTAAGTACACTAAACCGTGCCTCCATACCACCACCCGTGTCTCCTCCAGATCTCTAACCAGATCTACCTGAGTGCACTACAACCGTGCCTCCAAAACACCACCAGATCTCACATACCTGAAGCTACCCTGCATCTGCCACTGTGCAACTAAGCTTGATCACATGGATCTACAATACAAGATCTCACTACAATATGTGGATCTACAAGAATGAGCAATAACAAATATCTCACAACAACATGTGGATCTAACAAGAAGAAACCCTAAGTGCTTTGCATACTATGCAAGCCATTACATGAGACTAAACAATACAAAGAAAATACAGTGCCATCTTCTCACCAATAGATGTACCTACACTTTCCTTCTGTTCATCTCCTCTCCATGGAGACTTATCTTCATGTAACCTGTTCTTTCTTTCTTCTTCTTCTTCTTCATCCTCACAACCTAGGAGAATCAAGGATCTAATTCAACCCTTCTCTTAAATCTACTTCTAAACCCTAAATTTCATGCTTATATATGCGTATATAAACTTAGTGCATTTTTCCATGCAATTACATCCAATAAATCTAATTTAATGATAAAGATAGATTTAATTCCCAAGAGTTAATTAAAACATCATCGCAAATGTAACTGACACCGGCTATCCTTAAATGTGGTCTATTATACTTGCGTCTAACTGATGTTAGTCCTTCTTGACCGATGCCAGTCATGGGTAACCGATGTTGGTTCCCACTTTCTCTGACCGATGCCAATTCTAGGTAACCGATGCCGGTTCCCCCTTGATCGATGATGGTCGTTGTCTATTCCAAAAACTTTTTGACACATGCTCTAGTGAAGATATTTATCTCCATAGCCTAACAATCTCCCACTTAGAGATAAATTGTTGAACCTTTGTACCTGTACTTATACAACACCGTCCTCTAAACATCGTAAATACCATCTATTATTTCCTTCAACAATTCTCTCAGAAATAAAATCAAGAAGATCAAAATATCTTCTCAAAACCAAAGAAGATAAAACCATGACTTACCAAACCTGTATAAATCTACAACTGATCCGTGACACCAAGCCTCAACCTCCCACTGAATCATAACACCATACCAATTGTTGATATCAGGAAAACAAGCCAACCAAGCTCCTTATGCAACAAGCCATCATGACTAACACACCTACAAGAGATCCCACTCAAACCAAAGTTACTGAGCCTCAATCAAATCCATAGCCATACCTGTAAAACCAACCATGTTCTCCATCCATCTATCCATGTCTCCATGCAACCACCAATGCAACTGACCAAGACAAGTCAAACTAGAATATGCGAAAGAAAAAATAAGATCCTGGGTAAAGACATCCCACATGAGTTCTACCTGCAACAGTGGGTGATCAATCCACAAACCTGCATAACTCAATAGAATCCAAACACTGCAATCTATCAAATCCAACTCTGCATAAACAACTAGCATGTCCAAGACAACCATCTGTAGATAACATTCCTATCAAGGAGTAACATAGTAATAAGAGGAAATACAAACATCCCCTACTCATGCTCAAGGCATATAAATTGTGCTCATAGGCATCCATGTGCAAATCAAACATTTGCATCATCATAGACTCACAAAATTAAATCTATCCACATGTATAAACTCACCTATACATCCATCCATATCACCAGCTCTCTAGAAGTTCTAAGTCTATCACTCAACTAACTCCAAAATCTGAATATAAATCCTAGTGCTCATCAATGTCAATAACAAATAACCATGTTAAACCATGCTACTAATAAATAGTGCAAATACCAACATACATGTCATCAACATACTCTGCACAATCAACCAAGATGAAAGCAAAACAAGGGCACCATCTAAAAATGGTAACTAAACATTGTTGTCAAACCTGTGACCAAACTGACCACAGTTTCCCCTAACCAGACCACGGTCAACTTGCTTGATTCCGACCATGGTTACCAGAATGACCGACCACGGTTAACCTTAACCGACACTGGTCTCTGTAACAGTCATATTTTCTCCTTTTTCACCCTTCAAACTTTGAAAATTTCTCTATCATCTAAAACCAGCTAGAATCTAACCATCAACTGTCATCCCTAAGGAATATCCAGGCACCAAAAAATAAACTAGAAGTGACATCACAAAGCAATAAACTCAAAATACCTACAAATCCATGACTATCCCTCCAAAACCAACTAGTGCCTCCTACCACTCTGAATAGTAGCAATCTCCCCTCATTCTGCATGTGCATCATGTATCCAATCCTACAATGCCAAAAACCATGGCTTACTCCCACTGAACATGAAATCCCCTGCACTACCTCTAACACCAAGCTCAAAAAGCTAATATGTCAGTGAGAAATAAAACCAAATGAAAGAACTATAAAATTGATTCCCTTTCTTCTCTGAGAATACTTCTACATCACAGAATTTTGGACTTCTTGTGAAGTAGGTGAATCAACTTCTTTCCATCCATGTGTACTCAACATCTCTCATTACCTGCAACTATGTCTAACCATGAGCTTTTCATTGAGGATCTCATCCTTAGACTAGAAACCCTTGTCCTCAAGATTCCACACAACCAGGAAATAAAAGTCAAACAACACCAAGAAACCATGGTGTAAATCTTGTGCACACAATCCAAACATAATATCAGTTGCTCCAAATGAAAATAAAACATGAATCATATAGAGATACCTGACCCAAAGTCTCACTGGACTAACTGAGCCAACTCCGTCCTCTTTCTAATCTAAAACCATGAAGTGATCTACACTGTTTCTACCATGTACACTCTGTGCAAGAAACTCGATCCTCCAAAACCAGGACAAAAAACCATCTGCCCTCTCCTGCTGCAAAAAACCCCGTAAAGATAAGTTTCCACAAGGACCAACCATGGTCAGTTGACCAGTACCAGTTCCTCTGTGACCGACCTCAGTTCTCAGACCGATGTCAATGCTGCTAGAACGAACCCAATGCCACACAATTTGGCATAGAACACCACACCAAGTGCCTACTTTAACCAAATCCGATAGTTGGACTAAGCCAGTCATTTCAAGAAGCATCCAAATCTTGTACAAATAACAATACAACAAATCCATGCAATAAACTGCATCAATATGAAATACATCACCTTACCAGCACCAAGATACTCAACTACATCTTCAACTGAAACTGAAGTACATGCTTCTCTGATGGAAGCCCCATCTTCATTTTATGCTACTACCTCTCTCCCAAAGCCTGTGCATCTAACTGCACCAAGGATGCATACCTACTCCTTTTCTCATGTCTAGATCTGCAATCCAAAACCATGCATGTGTAATTAAACCATACACTGTAAAACCAAGATAAAACCATACCTCAATAATCCGGATCTGCAATCTGACCAACATGTTTATGCCTCCAAGAACCAAGGACACCTCAACAAACAAGATACATTCCATGCATCTTCTCAATTATTCAGATATGTGATTTCCTATTTAAAACCAAGCTACCAAGTAACCAACCACGGTCACCTAGTACCGACCACAGGTTAACCTGTAACTGACCAAGGTTAACATGTAACCAACCACGGTCACACCCTGCCGATACTGTTTTCCACTTAATCCAATGCCGGTTTACTGTGTTCTCCAATAACCTTACACTTCCAGCTCCCACTTGAGATTCAATCTCTTCCTGCAATTTTCACATCAGGAAAAATAAACCCTGCTCTCATACATGTCAGTAATAACTACTAACAAAACCATGAAGCAAACCCTTGCTCTAAAAACTAAATCCATCACTCTGATACCAGTTGTTGGGAATTTGAGACTACGGAATAGTGCTATGATTTAATAACAAACAAAATCATGCACACAGGATCTAAACAATTCCCCACAAAATCTACAGCAGTGGAAGTATAAACTAGAATAATCCAAATCACACAAAAGTACACACACATAACAAGCATGTACCTGTGGTTCACCCAATGTGGGCTACGTCCACCAAAGATAGAGATCTCATATATATAACATAACAAGAGATTACAAACCAACTCTTCTGCACAAGAGTACATGTATCTCTACAAGAGTATCTCCTCCTCCCAGACCTCCAGCTGGATCTTCCTGAGTACACTAAACCATGCCTCCATACCACCACCTGTGTCTCCTCCAGATCTCTAACCAGATCTACCTGAGTGCACTATAACCATGCCTCTGAAACACCACCAGATCTCACATACCTGAAGCTACCCTGCATCTGCCACTGTGCAACTAAGCTTGATCACATGGATCTACAATACAAGATCTCACTACATGTGGATCTACAAGAATGAGTAATAACAAGATCTCACAACAACTTGTGGATCTAACAAGAAGAAACCCTAAGTGCTTTGCATACTATGCAAGCCATTACATGAGACTAAACAATACAAAGGAAATACAGTGCCATCTTCTCACCAACAGTGTACCTGCACTTTCCTTCTGTTCAGCTTCTCCCCATGAAGACTTGTCTTCATGTAACCTATTCTTTCTTTCTCTTCTTCTTCTTCATCCTCACAATCTAGGAGAATCAAGGATCTAATTCAATCCTTCTCTTAACTCTACTTCTAAACCCTAACTTTCATGCTTATATAGGCGTATATAAACTTAGGGCACTTTGCCATGCGATTACATCCAATAAATCTACTTTAATGCTAAAGATAGATTTAATTCCCGAGAGTTAAATAAAACATCATCGCACAGGTAACCGATGTCAGTTAGCCTTAACTGCGGCCGATCAGTTCCTACTTATTTCTCTGACCGATGTCAGTCTTGCCTGACCGATGTCAGTCTTGGGTAACCGATGTCGGTTCCCCCTTGACCGATGATGTTGGTTGCTGTATATTCCAGCAACTTTGTAACGCATGCTCCAGTGAAGATATTTATCTCCACAACCTAACACTACTCTATCCAGAAGAGGTTGGATTTTATATTTTGATGATTTGTTATTATTATTAGTTTAAGTCATATTTAATTCAATTTGTGCAGCAATTAGGAATAAGAATGCTTGTAGGAAAAAATAAAAATTAATAAATCAGAATTATTTCTTTCATTTCCACGAAAGTTTGTTTTGTTTCTAAGAAAGTGTGTTACATTTCCAAGAAAGTGTGTTTCATTTCTAAGCAAAGAGTATTTCCCTTTTTGCAATAGGATTAGTCCTCTACGATGGTTAAAGTAACAACTTGATTTCAATCTTGAATCTAGAGTGAAAGTGCATGTAATTTGTAGAAGATTGTGTGGATTACTTTTGTTGTAACATTCATACTTTAAAGTACTTTTTGTGTTTAGCTCAGCAATTTAGGTAGCCTTTCAGACTATTAATTAAGATCAAAACCCTAGGTAGTATTGTAGATTGTCGTTAAAAATTTCCCCAAACTGATACTTAAAAATTGGCAATTTTATAAATCTACAATAATCCTCATCAGAGGATAAGGGGAAAAATGAAGTTAGATTTAATTTGATTTTACACAAGGACTCCTCAAGATTATCTACAGCGTAATTAAGGCTTGTAATAGGGTTAAATTTGGCAAAGGGAATATTAAAGAGGGCACCATCCATCCTCGGTATTAAGTACCATTGAAATTGAAGTTGTTGCACATTTTTTCATCTCATATTAGCCAAATGAGGTATTAAATAATATTATTCATCAATCTCATCCCCTTTAGAGGCCATCCAAAAAAAAGCATGTACCTTTCATCCATTCTACCTCTATTTACCTTGTTACTAAGGATTACTTAGGTCAATTGAGAACACAACTTATAAGTAACAAACTAAGTGTCATTTCAAATCATCTCCAATCATCGTCTTACATTGATAGGTTGGAGATTCATAAAAAATAAATGTATTTTCTTAAATTTAATAGATTAGGTGTTAATACATTTCCAAAACTCCTAAAATGAAAACAAAGGTTTAGAGTTAGTGTAGATTGAGCTAATTATTAATTTTTTTTCTCTAGATTCTCTTTTATACTTAAAATTAAATTTGAGATCTTAGATATATTATATGATGATTTCATTTAAATAATTGAAAATTCATTCCATATCATTCAATATCATCAAAAATCCATTTAAGATTAGAGTTCTTGTAGCTATGAATTATTTCTTTAAAAACAGGATATTTTTTATCTTGCATTCGCATTCATAAAACTAAATACTCATTTTCGGTAGCATGCTCATTTATATATATGGACATTTCTCTACGTCTCATTTAGATTTAGATATTTTGAGTTCATTGCCAACATTAGAAAGAAAAAAATCACTTGTATTCTTTCAAATAAATTAAAATAGAAACCCAAAAACATTGTATAGAGTTAGTTTACATCTCTTGTTTTGGAATAGATACTGGACATGTGTGAATATGAAAATTAATATGAATTTGAATTTATAGCAATATATTCACTTTAAGATTCATATGTATAGATATAAAAAAGATAAATTAAAAAATATTTGTTTTCATTATTAAATCGTCCTTGCATCTATTCAAACAAAACAAAATAAACAACACATTGTCCTCTTACAAAGAAGTCATTTTCCCTCACAATAATAAGATGAACATCTGTTGTAATTTATTACCTCCTTCAAATAAAAATGGAAAGCTACTTAATTTCAAAACATTAATAAATCGCATCTATAAAACCATCATTCAATTTTCAATCAACTACATAACTCTTGATCTAGCTACATACAAATGTAGGACTACTCCTCACTCTCTTGACATATTTCTTAGTAGAGTAGGAAAGTTCCCACATTTTTCTGATCCTTTTTAAGTAGACGACATGCAATAAGATATTGATGAAGAACTCAAACAAGAGGTATTACTCACAACCTCTCTCCCACACGTCATATAACAATTTCGTGTCTAGACACACAAGCCTTGCCCATAAGAGCACAAATCAATGATAAAATATGTGTTCTTCACTGCCAACAAGCCAACCTTCACATCTAATCTACTTCTTCATTTTTGGTTCTAGCCTCATCCCATTCTCATTCACTACTAATATATTTCTAGATGTGAAATTTTAATCCCCTTAAACTAGTTAAATTTGTTAAGTTTGCATTGAAGGGGGTCTATCTAGCCTAAACTAGAAGAAAATTTTCAAATTAGCATAAATTTTGCATACGGTGGCCAAAATTATCATATGAAAAATCATTTTTCATGGAATTTAGTTTTTGAAGTGATTACTATGATCATTTTTTAGTCTTTTCATCTCTGCATATAAGTTTATATTGAAAATGGAGAAACTAGGCTTTCTAATGTACTCTAGGTGTATTTTCAATGGAAATTGACACCCTTCTTTTGGGTGAAATTTGATGTTCTTCAAAACCTTAAATGTAAAATTCTTTCCCACTGGTCGTGTTTTTGGAGATGGTGTAGTTGCACTTTAGGGTTTACAAGTATTTCGGGACTCGATAATCTGACATGTCCAAACTAGAGGCTAAAAGACACATCAGAGGTTAAAGGATAGTTCCCCTTCTTCCCGCAAGATGTCTATTTTCTTGGATTTTGAATTAAATTTTTGAATAATAGTTTTAGTAGGTGTAGTATATGTGCTTTTTTCAGTTTGATCTTGTGGTGTTGCAATTTTTATGTGTTAAGTTTTTGTCTTCTTTCTTTGATCCTTAATGAGTAGACAAGGTTGATGTGATTTGTTTTGTAGATGCAAGGAGTTCTCATCTCTCATCTAATAATGAGAAGAGATTTACAGTGTTAGAAATTTGTTGTTATATTTTCCATAAGTTACAATCTTCAAGATTGTACATCTGACATGGCCTGTGGGGTCTGAGGTGTCACTTCAACTAGGGGGTTTGGGGCTGCCCCTCAAGAAAATTTTAGGGTCCCCTTTATAGAATTTTTGGCCCATATAGATGATAAAACCTATGTTATTATAGGTGGATAGATAACTCATGTTTATGTGGAACCATAATGGGTTGTATTCTTGGCCCATGGTTTTGGTACACATTTTACTATAATACCACTATGACAGTTACATACTAATGTGCTACATATAGTTGGACATGCAATAAGATAGAGCAAAATTGTGAAGTATGTTATTGTATGGTAAAATGGGTGAGTTAATACAATAAGAAAGATAAGATATTACACTAGGTTTTTCCCCGAAAGGATTTCAAAAGATAAATAGTGTGTATGTCATTTCTCTATTTTCTATTTATCTCAAAGATCCTATGAAGTATTGCTTCTCTAGTATTTTTTATTAGATTGAATTCTATTCAACCGATGGCCTTAAATAAATCATTGGTGATTGTACGAGATGACATGGGTTTTGCTAGCATTGGAAGTATTGAGTAAAGGGTTGTCAATGGTTGTTAGGAATAAGGGAGATGTTCCATATTAAGTATGGGAGAATCATTGGATGGGTTTCTATGTGATATTGTATGCGGACCAATGTAGCTGAGTAGGATTTGATTGCATATATACTACACTTCAATAAAAAAATGGTTAGATATGAAGGGTATTCTCATGTAATTTGCATGCTCGCATAGTATGTATCATTCATGTAGGGTGTTCATCATCATGCCACAACTTGCAAGGTAACAAGCTTCTAAGGGAGGGGAATGCCATACGTTCATTAGTATCATAATGTACATTGTGTTAGATTGCAAGTGTGGTATAGACCTGTAAAAACATCACAATTCTAAGCTCTATATCATCCTCTTCTACGCCCCTTTGGATCAAGATGAGTTTATTGTATTTATGATCCAAAATTCATTTAATGTATTTTTATAGGGGTGTGTATCTCTTCTTGAGACACCCACCTTGTTTTAATTGGTATTAGATTTTAGTAGTAATTTAATGTGATGTATTAATTAGTTAGTATGTAATTATGTTTATTGGAAAGTAATGGGTAGTTGAGTCATGTATGCAAACAAACATGATAACTTGTTCTTAGCAAGTACATAAAAGCATGATGTAACCCAATCTTTAATGAATAAAGTACATCTTTATTTTGTCTCACTTATATTTTCATGTGAACTAGTTATTGTCAAGTGACCTAAAATTCGAAGGCGATGGCTATTCTCTCGATATAATGCACCATGCCCCCATAAAATACATAAATGACCATGCATAGGTGGGTCTCGTGGTCAGGGGTCATATCATAGGCATATTTTTTTAATATATGAGTTTGAAAATGCATGGTTGCTTTTGTCAAGTTACAGCTCAATTGGTGGGAATGTGCACTCACGTACAACAAGTTCCCAGTTTGAATCTCACAACTGAATGCAATGTGTTTGTCAACAATGTTGAAAAAACAGTGTTTTTCTACAGCAAAAAATCGAAAAAAAAACTAAGTGTGGGTGCACGTGACACGTGGCATCAGATGTGTGCATCAAAAATTTATGGGGGCATGGTGCATATTATTAGGGGAATAGCCATCGCCACATTTGAATCCCTAAAGCATTTGAACATGGTCATAAAATAATGTTTGGCATGTGTGCAAGTTTCCATAAACATGTCCTACTATTCTGGTCAACTATAAAGTTTTGGTCAAGTTTCTTTATTTACATTTATTTTAAGGTCTTCTTCGCATTATATGTTTCTAATGTATATCTCCAAAATTGCTTTGAATAAAACATTCTTCTAACTTGTAAAATTATTTACATTCCCAAAATATTTTTTTATTCAATTAAATCCATATTTATTGGTTTATATTTGTTAAAATATAAATTGCAATGAAATATATACGTGGTTAATTAAATTGCATTGTTAATGTAGTACCACTTTTCATGTCTACATATATCTTATCCTCGTCATGGAAAACGATATATTACATGATAAAAATGAAACCTCAAAATAATGTATGTTATAGTAATTATTATACTAATAAGCATAATCTATAATAGCAGCTAGGAGGGGTGCGGTGGTGGAGTGTAATAGTGTGAGATGTCAATAAAAATTGTCAACTTTAAATATGACAGTCTATTTGATGACATATGATGATTTTTAATCTTATTTGGGGAATGTGATCGAAAAATCGTGATATCTTAGATATATGGTAGAGTTTGGAACTCCAATAATACAAAAAAAAAATTAACTCAATATGATAATATAACCATAGCAAAACCATAAAGCACAGTGCATTTTTTAAAAGAAAATAATATTTTAATTAATAAATTTAAAATATATATAAATTGTAATAGATCATTGTAAACAGATGACATAACTTTAGGGGATGAAGCCCTCAATTTATATGTTAACATCTAACATCACTCAACAAAACACGGTGATTGAAACGAAGGTATACGTGATATATAGTAATGACCATTTTAGTTTATTTATTGCCAAACTTGGAGGTAGGGTAGATCTTTATTATTTTTTAATAAATTTAATAGTTTTATAATTTTAAAATTGTGTTAAAACAGCGAAGTTAACGTGCACTATTTTTATGGTGTTGTTGGTAATTAAATGTTCAAAAATGTGAATTAAGAATATAAATACAAATCTAAAACAAACTTGTTGCATGTTTCTTAATATTTACTTTGCTTCCCTAGTATTTTGTCATAGTTATAGTCTCATTTTGTTGTGAATTTTGTAGTTTTATTTTATTTTTCATAATTTAAATTGATTGATTGTTATTTATATCATTCTTTACCTTTTATTTTTGGTAATTGATTTTGTGTGTTTCTTTATTTTAGTGTAATCTATTATATTTAACATTTAGAAAAGTGTAAGGTATATATTTTGATAGATACTAAAAGGGGATGATGTTGAAGTTAGTAGTTCTTTGTAGAATGAATGAAGTGTTAATAGAAAAGCCTATCTATTTATGGTGCAAAAAATAAACACACAATGTTAGTCAACAACCCCAACAACCAATATTTAGTCAATTATCTGTTTACCCATCCTCATAAAATTTGAAAAAAACTTATCACTTGAATATGAACCTATCTCAATGAAAAAACTTAATATAAAATTCAACATAAAAACATTATCTACACAACTTTATCCTTATTCCGATGCAATGAACCTTATTAAAATATGTCATCCCATCTAAGGTATTTTTTGTTTTTTTAAAAACTTAACACCCACTCTCAAAGATTCTTCGGAAATTGTGTAGAAATACTTAGGTAGAAGTTAGATTCCTAAATGGAGTCACGGGTTGCAAGCTCGTACCAGCCGACAAAGTCTGTGAAATCTTAAAAGCTCGGATCGTCTTGACCGACCATGATTGGATTGATTCTAAACACTTTCTAAGAAATACTTTTAGTACTTACAAGTTACCGCATAGTACTTCCCTAGGTGGTAAAATAGACCTCGCTGAGGTAGAAAACGCATTTTGAAGTCTACTTGCACCACTACCTCCATTGGTTCATTGAAAAATAAGTCATGATTAAAAAATGAACCTTTACTTAATTAGGTTTTAATGAAATATCAACAATAATTTATATTTATTCAAAAAATAATAATATAATTTGAGATTAATTACGAACGATACAATCTTGTAATACTCTCACATATTTTATCAATTTAATAGTTTATTACACAACACACAATTGCCTACAAGCTTATCAACATATCAATACCACAATATTGCACAAACGATTCAATCATTCCCATAGTTTACACGAATCTCTATATATGTAGTGCTCTAGATTGTAAACGTATCTTGAAGGTATCATCATTGGCTCCCAATTGTGATCCTAAGACTATCACTTTTGTAACCCCGCTATCTAAAAATTGGGCTTTTTTATAGTTAGTTCATGCACACCCTATTTCAAGAACTTTCTACGTGACAATCTAATGACTTTATGGTTTCACATGTGTCTAATGACTTTATGGTTTCATATGTGGATGTGTAGTATCATGGTATGTCTTCCCTTGTAATGTGAGCCTTTGAAATGTTTGATACATTACCACACATGTTTTGAAGGTTTCCTGATTTCACACTGTATTTTAGTCAATTGTGTAATGGATGTGCTTCTACACTAATACTTGCAAGCTTTGGGCCGCCCCAAACAATGAGGACACATAATACAAAGGTTCCACGATGCATGTCATGCATTCGACTCTTGCACAAGACCTTCCATGAATCACATTCGTGCTCTATGTCATAGAATATTGGTTATCCAGTTTCGAAAGACTACTCAGTGATTAATGAAGTACAATGAACCTATCTCGATCATTCTAACAATATTACACACAAATATTTACAACAGAAACATATTCACCATCAACAAATATGTACAAAAAAACATAACATATGTGTGTAATGCAATAGTATGCAAAAACACTATGGATAACTAAATTTGTGCATTACTAGACTTAACTTATTCTCCAAATCTATCATATTTTTAGTTGATGGAAGATTACATGTGAGCTTGAATGCTCCTACATCATACACTTAATGTCAGAAAATGTGTGAGCATGGTGCTCGCACATGGGGGCTAGAAGGTGGAACCACCCTTTCAACCATAGGCTAGGTTGTAGAACCATCACTTCGCCCTTTTAGTAAGGTCTCACAGTGTTTGCATGCCAATGTGTAATCCTAGTCTTCCAACTATAGGTGATAGTTGGGTATGTGACTAGCCTCCTCCATCAAATGCGGCTATGTTGACTCATACCATAACTATTCCCTTCCTCAGGTTGGCTTTGAGATGTAGCATTCCTTCTCCTAAAAGGCATGACATCTTTGCGACATGTTTTCTCCTTCGTTGTGTTACTACAAACACTTCTATTGTCTACATGATATCACTCTTCATCTTAACGACATCAACGTCTTGTACAATGTTTTCCTACCCTGTTATATGCTCATCTTTTCTCACACACCCTTAAACCATTGTTTTCCACCTCCGCCAACCACGTCTCTTCCTCATCCATTGATATATCTCTTGAATCAATGAGTTCATGTCATTTCTCTTATTTCTCGTATTCATGATGCTTTTATGCACCAACTCTTCCTCTATGTGTTATCCTCTTCCCATTGACACTTCATGGAGAATAAAGTCTTATCTTCCGTTCTACATAAATTGCCTTAGGCTTGGATTTCGGTATGCACACTTCTCCTTCACATCCTTTTTTACCTATCACCTTTGTTTAACAAAAAAACTCTATCCTCTCTACTACTTACTCTATGACAACTTTTGTGTTATTCTCTTTTGTTTCTCATATTGCAACATCAAATAACTCTATCAAATTTTTATAACACAAACTTCTTCACTCTCTTTATCTATGTCCGTTGTTTCAATCTTACCATCATCTTCATCCAAGAACTTGAACATTTTCTCAATTACCTTCACCTCTTTTGTAATAAAGAGATGGTCTTCCTCTTCTCCTTGGTCAAACATAATGCAACCACAATTAGGTGTAGTAATGAAATGATACCTTAAACCATGCATTTTTCAAAATATACAACAAAAATAATTTATATTTATTAAAAAAGGACTACATCAACATAAGACCAACCACCGACAATACAATTTTACACTCACACACTCTACTAGCTTAATGGCCTATTTCAACACACAAACAAATAATTTTACATAGGCTTATCTAAACATCAACATCACAATGTTGCCCAGATTATTGAATGCCTCACACACCTGTACTCAAAATTTTACACATAGTACTCCCTACAACTACAACCTAGAATCTAAGTTTCTTCTAGAATTTGAATGCCTTTTCATAATTACAGTGGCGTGTTTATATAAAAACACAATAACTATTTTTAATAGTCAGCTCAATACATTAAGCTCATAACCATTTAACTATGTTGCAAATTTAACATGTTTGACAAGACCCTAAGGGCGCAATCATAGCTGAACTTAATGCAAACACAAGTTTGCCTAATGAACATAGCTTAAATGCATCATCATTGGATCCAATTTATGATATTGAGGTTCTCATATTGACGATCCCCCATTTGCACCATCTAAGCACCATCTAAGAGCCACGTGTGTATTTGTGTGGTAAGTCCACGCACACCTTGGTTTTATATAAAGTTATTTCCTTATTTTTAAAGGCATAAGATTGTCACAAGTAGTATATTATGATTAATTAATAAACATTAATGTGTAAAATAGAATATAGCTTTTAGTACAATGTGTGATATAGGAATAATAAAACAATTTCTTGAAACAAAAGGAGGAGAGAGTACTTAGTTGAATAAAAAGTTACAAAGATTATTTGGATGTGCAGAATGGTAAGGATCTGAAAGTGCTTTGTCTCTAAAACTACTACTCTAAATTGAACTGGTATGGAACAATATAGGTTTTGTTGGGGCATAATACGATTTGTTCCTAAGATGTACAGTCTCAGATGGAATTTATTAGAATTATGCAACATTTGGTGGTCATAAATGACCTAAAAATATGCTCCAATGTTTTGTGCTAGGGTTCACCCAGGGTTCATTTTAAGACACCTCTAGAAAATTGTAGGTGGAAAATACCTGGCGAATATCCCCAGAACCAGTTTCAGCGAAAGGTGAATTTGACAGTATTCCAAAACCAAATTTTTGCCAGGTTTTTTGAACCAAAGAAACCAGAGTTCCAGACATCGATGCACCTTTTGACGCGCGAAAATATGACGTCAATAACCCTCATTGACGTGCGTCAACACAACGTCAACAAACTCTGTTAACGTGCGTCAGTGGACTCTGTTGACGTGACAACAAGGCCTCTATTAACGTGCGTCAATGGCATCTGCTGACATGGCCTCTGTTGACGTCAATGGACTCTATTGACGCGCGTCAATGGACTCTATTGACACACGTCAATGGCATCTGTTGATGGCCTCTGTTGATGGCATCAATGGCCTCTATTGATGCACGTTAATGGACTTTGTTGACGCGCGTCAACAGAGTCCATTGACGCATGTGTTAACAGAGGTCATTGACGCTTTATTTGGCCTATAAATACCCTCCCGCTGGTCATTTTCTCGTTTACACTTTCTGGCTCTCGATTTTTTTTACAGGAATCCCTCATTGTCAAAGACACAAGCACAACTACAATGGCAACTTCAAGTGCTTCCCAACTACAAGCTCAGGACAAAAATCAAGAAGAGAATCCAGTCCAATCCACAGGCAAGATCATCTACAGGAATCCTTTGTGCCCCCACATCCATACTGTTTTAAAGATGTCTTCCGAATATAAAGATTTGATCGATGCGTGTGAGTTTACTGGGCTCGTTGACATGCCCCATTTCGAAACAGATCCAGATATTTTGAATTACCTTCTCTCGTCCTACAATACAGAGGATGGCCTTTTTTATGTTACTCTGAATGATGGCCGAATGTTTCAATTCAGTATCGAAGCAAATGACATCCATCGGTTTACGGGCCTTCCGTTCAGAAATTTACCAATTGTTACAATGAAGGCAACACTCCTGGAAGATGACAAGAAATATCTCGAATCAACGTTCGGTTTCCATGTTGATTGTAAGTATAATTCGTTTTCATTCATCATTTTTATTTTGTTTTTCAGGTCTTATTGTGATACAATTTAGTGTTATAAATTTATATTAATTCCCACTGTTTGGCATTTGCAGCTCATGTCAATAAATCCAGGCGTGGTGTGGATACGCAAGCAATTGCACACCACTTTCTTGCTGCAGTGATTTCATTTTTTCAATCCAGAATAGTTTTGCAGGGTCGACAAATAGATATACCAAACTGGGCCATTGCATACATAGTTGCCACTATCTCAAAACAAAAATTTGATTGGTGCACCTATCTATCAAAAAAAATAAGAACTGACATAACAAATTCAAAGCTTTCAGAAAAACCCGTCATTTATTCCACAAACTATCTCCTTGGCCTTTATTACGAGGCACTTTTAAATTTAAAAGACAAACCAATTCCTACTTGCACTGACGAGGAGTTGATGAAGTTGTCAATTCCATTTGAAGAACAACAGGTATAAACTATTTAGTTTGTATTTCAATTTTTGACATTACACTGCACAGTTATTAACAATTTACAGTTTGCAGAGAAGATTTATTGAAGCCCTTCCCCGAAAAAAGGTGTTATCAAGAGGAAGAGGCCAACAACACGTTGAGGCTTCAGGAGACTCCCAATCTGAAATGGAAGCTCACTCCTCTCCGAACCCTCAACAGTTTGAACTCGTTAAATGCCAGAGAAGTAATACCTTCTCATATATTATTTACAAATTCCAAATTTGTATTTTTATTTTCCAATTTAAATTTTAACCAATTGAATTGACATAACATTCAATGTTGATGACATTGCAGGGACTTTGGACCATACTCGTGTTTCAGAAACTCAACCTTCTTCCCCAACTCACTCCATACAGTCGCATGCATTCGTATCTTCTCAACAACCACCAAATACTACTCCTACATGGCCACCCTTAGCACCGCGAAAAACTACCCCTCGACAACAAGGTACAACTTTTGAATACTACGTTTAATTTTGTAGTTTTTGCCTTTTTGGATTGTTTTCTAGTTTTTCATGTTTTTTCTTGAACTTTTCAGCACATTGCAGTCCTTCTGTTCAAACAGTGGCACCGACCCCCCCTCAACCAATAATTTTTAAAATGCCAACCAGAGGAACAGTGAAAAAGAACATTGGTAAACGCATGCCAATTGCTCCAGCCCCTAGCGGGACACTAAACATTGCCTCCTCCTTTCGAATTCCAATGCTCTCACTTGGTGGCTTGCCCAGTGCAACGGGCATATCGGTTTTGAATAATATAAATTTAGATGAAGATTATTTGGGCATTGATAGCAATGACCCAACTGGTTTTTTCAATACCTGTGAGATGATTCAAGGCCAGCAGGTATACTTCAATTTCAACATGCTTTACAATATTGAATTACATTTCAATTTAAATTTATTTATCTGAATCTTGATTAATTTTATCACAAACAGGATCAGGCCACCCAAAGGCAGAAACAAGTAGCAGTTGATCTAGCCAAAAGCCCCCATACTTCTCCAGCAAGATCATCTTCATCAGATACAGATGGTGAACAGTTGCTACCTTTTCCTTTGGAGAACTTAATTGGTTATGATTGTCAATCCCATGTCAGTGAGTTTATTCTACCTCATATCAATCAGCTCATAGAATGGGAGAGAAGGGCTAAAGTTCTTATCAATGAGATTATTAGTCATTTTGAAAATTATTGGCAAAGAGATAGTTTATACGCTGCAGTCCAGAATCAACCTGCGAAGATGGATTCCTTACTTACCCAAGTAAGAAGTGGGACTGTCACGTATAACAACAACTATAAAGACGACATTTTGGATAAGACATTAAACAAATTGGAAAATATTAGTGCTGAGGCCCAGGCATATTTTAACAAATGGTCTAAGGACAAGGATCTGGTAGCAGTTGCAAATGCCGAGAGAGATAGAGCGGTTGTAAGTACTATCACTTTCAAACAATTTTTCTTGTTAATTTGAAATTTTCATTTTTTAGTAATATGTTGAATTGACATTACTCTTTTTGTGCAGTTGAAATATGAAAATTTGAAGAGTCAAGCAAAGGTATTCCAAGTTCACTTGGAAACAACAAAGAACAGTTTATCCGCAGCGAAGAATTTGAAGGAAAATATTGTTTTGGTTAACAAACAAAACAATACACTAAAGCGGATAATTAAAGAGCATGGCTTCGACCCTGAAATATTATTCAAAGCTAAGGCAGCAGCTGATCCAAATTTGTTTTCCCATGGAGATGCAACAAAGCAAGAAGAAAGAATTTTAAAAAATCTGGACAGTGTTGCGAAAGATCTTATAAGTTCTGGGGTTATTTCTGCTGTTGGGGAAAGGGGTACAGCCACAGGGGAAGAAACCATTGGGGAAAGGAGCACAAGAGTTGAAATGGATACAGAAAAAGAGGGTTGAAACTTTTATTATTGAGTGTGGAAACTTTAAATATTGAGTCTATATTTGAAAATTTGTAACATTGAATGTTGTGGTCATGGTATTTGAATTTTATTATCTGGATTTGATAGCCTTTTAAAATTTGAAATACTATATAATCTTTAATTTTGATTGCATATGGATTTGATAGAATTTTTAGATTGTATATGGAGTTTATGCTTTTTGGTTTACTCTTAATGGTGATTGCATTAGATAGGGATGAATCATGATGACGTATGTTTCTTGTTTACTTGGATTATCATGAATTGTATGTGGACGTAGATGATGAATGATTAGATGGATATAGATGATGATGAATGATGATAATGGATAATTGTTTTAAAAACATGGAATGATGATAGATGATGATGAATGATGATCAATTTAATGATGATGACGTAGATTTAGCTTCAAGCACAATAATTCTTCTTCTCTAGACATTTAAACTTGTTTTAAGATAATTCTTCTTCTCTATACTTGTAATGATGATGATCATGATGTCATTAGAATGGATATAGATGATAAATAAATGGAATGTGTTAAAATGGATATAGATGAATTAGAAAGGATATAGATGAAATTAGAATAGATTTACTTGTAATGATATGATAATTGTTCTTAAAAAATGGAATTGTTTTAATAAATTTAAATTAGATAAATAATTCTTTTAATAATAATTGTAGTGTCAGGACTCAGGATTATGATAATGATATGGTGATGATATGATATATATGGATGATGATGAATTTTATGTGGACGTATATTATAAATTGTATAATGTATCGTGGATTATGAATTGTATAGTATAGACATATCTTCCTCTGTAAAATTCAATTGTGTCATTTTATCCCACATTTTAAAAAATATATCAAAGCATTTTGAAAATATAAAAAATAAATTAAACATAATTGTAAGAAATCAAGAAAGATGATCTGATAGGGTTTAACTTACCTCTAGTGTATTAGATTGTTGTGAAATCATCATTGGTAATGTGTAGTCTTTGTTTTAGGAAAACTCAACACGAGAAATGATTATAGATAGATGGGTGAGTTGTGACATTGTCAATCCCGAGAAGTACCAGATTTATCGGATGGATGTCAAACGTTTTCAAAAAAATTGTTGTATTTAAATAAATGTAAATATATAGACCTGTAACATCTTTAATGATAACAAGTGTCAAGAGCTGAAAAAAAATGTAAAGTAACAAACAATAAGATTAAGGTGAAGAATCTTACCTATTTAAAGCTGAAATCATCACTGGTAATGTGCTAGATCTTTGTTTTAAAAAAACTCAACACGAGAAATGAATTAGTAGATAGATGGGTGAGTTGCCTGACATTGTTTATCCCGAGAAGTAACAGCTTCCTCGGATTGATGTCAACCCATTTTCAAAAAATAAAAAATATTGTATTCAAATAAATGTAAATATATAGACCTGTAACATCTTTAATGATAACAAGAGCTGAAAAAATGTAAAGTAACAAACAATAAGGTTCTAGGTGAAAAAGATACCTATTTAAAGTTGAAATCATCACTGCCACTGGTAATGTGCTAGATCTTTGTTTTAAGAAAACTCAACACGAGAAATGGATTAGTAGATAGATGGGTGAGTTTCCTGACATTGTCAGTCCCGAGAAGTACCAGCTTCCTCGGATGGATGTCAACCCACGTTTTCAAAAAAAATAAAAAGATTGTATTTAAATAAATGTAAATATATAGACCTGTAACATCTTTAATGATAACAAGAGCTGAAAAAAATGTAAAGTGACAAACAATAAGATTAAGGTGAAGAAGATACCTATTTAAAGTTGAAACAATCCATTATCAATAGCTTCTTCAAACTCGATGTTCTCTTCTGTAGAGTGTGACGATGCACCAATTCCACTCTCAATGTTGGGAACAGTTGTACTTGTAGTTGTATTATTCACACCTCTTCTTTCGCAAAGGGAATTCCAATGCGCAATTGCTCTGTCAAAAGGAAAGGTTTCCATGGAGTATCGAGAAACATAACACCTCATGTAACTTTCCAGATTTTTATCCAACCTGTTTCTCAGTTTTGATTTTATAAATGATAGTGCACTGAAAACCCTTTCGTCCTCCACAGACCCCAAAATCATTGTTTGGCATAACTCATATAATCTGAAATATTCACTGATATCTTCTTGTAAGATAGAACTTTGATAGATTCCTCGCCACAGCCTTGTAATAGCACCACTTTCAGAAGGTTCGTCTAAATTTTTATATTGGTTCCTCATTGTTGTTGCAAAATTTGTTGATTGAAATTTTAATAAATCAACATTCAGTATACCTTTGATTTCCATACCCTTGAACTCTGAAGTCTTTGCGAAATGTTCCATTATTGTACCCATGGATTTATGGAAATGCTTTCTTACAAAGTCAGCACGACCACCTTCAGTATTCCAAAAATTAGGATTCATCACACCCATGGCTTCAAGAATTTTATCTTTGGAGAAACGTTCTCTAATTTCTGATGATAAGGATTCTGAAATTTTCTTAAGCTTTATTCTTGTTTCAACTATAACAGACTCAAAGAGATTACGTGTCACGGGAACATCTTCTCATTCCGATCCTGTAATATCTTGACATTTTTGCACAATGTGCAGTGGTATGTCCCTCCCATTAACAGTGATGCAAAGGTGATCATGGATATTAAATCTCAAATAGTTACTGGGATTTTTAAGATCTAATAAAGCTTTCCAATTCTCAAAAACAGGTGTATCAAAACTATCTTGGGAACAGTACAAGATATCAAGACTTTGACATACCATTTTTCTCATCCGTATAAAATCCACAATATAGATTAATCTTCCCTATGCATGCTTCATCAGTGTATTGATCTGCTGCAACATTGGAAGAATACCAACCAATGTAAGCAATGTCTCCAAATCAGTTAAACGGAACAACAAGTCCCTTGCCCTATCAACTTCATGATGGTATTTGTGCATGAAACCAACCAACGAAGGATACTCCTCACGAACTCTGCATGCAGGTTCATACAAGGAGATCCATCTAGTCTCAACATCTTTCAGAAGTTTTTTGCCATCTGTAATTCCAATTGCAAATTTCTGGAACTCAAGAAATCACTTTGGGCTACTTGACATATAGGCATGAAGTTCTCTTATAAGGTCTTCTAATTTAGCAACATTTTTGTGGTTGCTTACCATTTTATACGCTAAATTCATTTGTGAGCCATACAGTGAATTGGTAGCATATATGGGGCCACTGTTGTTTGTAATCTAACACACAGCCCTGTTCGGTGACCCTGCATGAAAGATGCACCATCTGCTCCAACTCATACCAACTTCGTAGCAATTTCATAATCAGTCATTCCAGCAATATCTTTCAAATGAGAAACAACTATTTTATGTAGGTTTTCGGCATTGCAGTTTTCAACCATTTTCATAACACCCAATAGATGAGGTGTCCTTATATGATTTTCTAAAGTATAGACGTGGATACATACCCATGCAGTGTTGTCGACTGCTATCACTTCATCAATTGAAAGAGAGATAAACTTTGATTTTTTTACATTCTCTTTCAAATCTTCCTTCTCTATCATCGAAAGGCATTTTGCCATTTCCCATCCACTACTTTCAGACCAATGAGACTGAGGTACGTTCAGCATTCCATTATATTGATACAAAACTTTGAAATCGAGGAAATCCGAAATCGGTCTTCCTTTTTTTAGTATGTGAAATAGAGTAGAGAATTGTATGAGTTTTGCATGTAGATTTGTTTGATTCATCTTACCAATATGCGATGTGATCATTCCTCCCTTTTCCAAGAGATGTTTGTGTTTTTTCTGCTCTGCCTCATATTCCACTTGTGTATCTAACATGCATGCATTCTTTTTCAGTTTTCCACCTGTGTGTTTTGATTTTCTGGCCATCCACCCCCATTACAGTCAAATATTGTTTTCCACAATGTTTTTCTATAGTGTCCAGCTTCATTTGCATTTTTTGTTGCTTTCCCAATTTCCACGTACATATTGTACATGTACATTCAGATGGGATCTCTTCAGAATTAGATGATTGTACAGGTTTGATAAATGGAAATTTAGCTACCCAATCAAACTTGTATGACCTACCAATGGTCCACATATTCTTGTTCATTTTCAATGTTTTACTTTTTTGAGTAGAATTTTGAGCAATATCACAATCACCTGGTTTCCTCTTTCTTGGACCGGAATTTGAATTTGATTTATGTGTTCCATTTTGTTGAGTATTTGTATGTGTGATATCTTGATGCACTTCTGGTTGCACCCCAACAGGAACAATATCTTCAAGATCTGGCATATTATCGTAGGTGTCATTTGTTTGACTTTGATACTGTGCAGAATGCATGTCCACCTCAATAATACCTTCCACACAGTCAGTATTCTGATTCTTTGTGGTGGCATCTATATGGTTGGTATTTTCAATATCTGTATCCGTAGAGTTTCCAAAATACTTGAAGAGTGATTTCTGAGATTTCTTAGTTACTTTTAGGGTCTTCGCATTCTTAGGACTAGCACCTTCCATTATTCTGAAGAGAGTCCTGCATCAGCAAAAGAACCAAGTAGCGACTGCCTGTTGCACATCAACAACATCAACAAGGCATCAATCAAGGCAACAAGGCATCAACTGAAACTGTCACTGTTGCACGTCATGAAGGCATCCACTGTCTGAGGTCACTGTCGTGCGTCAACTCTGCCCTTGTCGCGCGTCAACTGCCTATGCCCTGTCGTGCATCAACTCTCTCTGTCGCGCGTCAAATCTATTCCTTTTTCACACATCTGTAATATCTCCTTGTCACACATCTGCAATAACTCTTTGTCGCGCATCAACTATATCCCTGTCACGCGTCAACAACTAACCCTAACAGGCTAACAACAATCTCTGGTGCTTAAGAGTATGCGAGTTCAAACTTCACGGTATTGGTAATTTGGTAAGCTACTTGAGGTATACTACCCGGTGAATCACCTAGGTTTTTATAGGAGATGTTTTCAAATGAAGGCGAAGCCGACCCCCAAAAAAAATATACTGTATATTTTAGGCGAACAGGACACCGACCCACTCCGAAAAAATCACCTTTTCAAATTTTCCTAAAACGAAATTTTTCACCATATTACAAATATTCTTTACACGATAGTGATATAGTGTGATGTGCTTCAAAAGTTGAATATATTCTCTTTGTTCCTTGAAGTTTTAGTAATGATTTTTGTGATTTTATCTTGCTATGAATTAGCTCGAAGACCTTTGCAGACTTTTTGATGGGGAAGCTAGACTCTTGAACCTAGCTTGAATGCTTCAAACCTGAGTGGTGATTGCTCTTAAAGATGTGTTGTCGCTTAAGTAAGGTTAAGTAAATCCTTGAGTGCTTTAGGAATGTAATGTACAATAGATGCTCTTGAGAATGTCAGGTGAGTTCTTAAGTGTATAAGACTTTCTTATATAGACATTTTTGTAGGTTAAATGCAACATTAAGGCCAACCTATCAGATATGAAATATCCCAAAGAAAGATATCAAATCAGGAAAAGAGTCGTTGGAGAGAGCGAGACAGAAATTTATGGGTCGACCCAGGTTATAGTACAGTTTAGTTCCATACCATATGGCTTTGGACAGGAAATTTAATGATGCTTGAGTAATATTTTGGGCAAGATGCCTGGGAGGAATCCACTACTTTGGATAAATGCAACCGAGTACACAAATATTGAGAAGTGTGTGTTGTTAAGCAAGTTACACAAGAGAGAGAATTATATATGAATTAGGCATAAGATGTGTGAGCAATTCATAGTATAGAAACAAGCCAAACCTGTCATTGCTAGAGGATAAGTTGCCAAATTTATGTGTCTACAAAAATCACCATTTCTTCTTTGTGCTATTGGATTTTGGGTTACACCAAATTCAAAAGATTGCTCTATGATAAGTGAAATACCACAGACCTATCTAGAGCATCTTAACAACGTTACACACAAATATTTACAATACAATCATAGACATCATAAAAAAAAGGATGCTAAAGAAAACATAACATACGGCCTACACATTACTATACAAAAATACTTATAATTTAATTGCAAGACTTAAATTATTTTCATACTTTATCGTATTTAATTGATGTAATATTACACATAACCGAAATATTGTTACATCACAAATTATATGATATGAAGAATGTGATAGGTAATGGTGGGAAGAAATCAATAATTAAAGGTGGGTCAAAGATATTTATCGATGGACCAAAAATAGGGAAATGAGGTCGTGGTGATGAAATATGATCATCGAGGAAGATTTGATGCTGATAGATAATATAGAGAAGGGAATATAGAGCAACTAATATGGACGTGAAACTACTAGTGATTACAAGTGTGTGGAGCACACACTTACATGGGAATGGAGTCATGCTTTCATCATCAAAAAGTCTTGTATTGGGTTAGGATTATTTTTTGTTGAAAGAAGAAATGCAAATATTAATGCAACCTTTTTGTTTTCCACATCCACATCATACTTCTAAAATGGAAGTATCCATTGGTGATTGTTTTGGATTAATATCTCTAAATGGTTTATCCATTTGTAGTTGACTAGAACACGTGTGTGTGTGGGGAGATGTTTGTGGTAACAAAATAATATAAAAAGAGGTAGAATAGTTGATCAAATATTGTTTTCAAAATTTATGTATTCTTGGTTAAGTATGTGGTTTAGATTTACTCCCTTGTATAATAATTTAGTTATTTGTATTTTGTATTTAAAGGTAGTCGTTGTTTATAAAAGGATAAAATGGTAATTGCAATGATTGAGAGTTTTAATGTTGTGATGACAACTCATATATCTTGTTAGGTATATGTTGGTTCAGATGACCTATCGAGCACCCACAAATCTGGTGGGGTTCACTCTCCTCCAATCAAAAAATAATTATTAAAAAAATATTAAACATCATTAATTTTTTGATTGGTGGAAAGACGTGGGCCCCTTGAGTTTGTGAGTGCTAGATAATGCTTTCCTATTGATTCAAAATTGGTGAAAACTATAGAAGAGGTGGATTGTGATTGGTTTCATAAGATAATTTTTCCCATATTCTTATTAACAGAGTTTTTTGGTTACTGACACAATAATACATCCTTCAATGATGGAATTGTTGAACCTTGACCTAATAATTTTAATAACTTTATTATTATGTTTCTTAGTTGTGGTTTTACCCCTAGATAAATTAGCTAAAAAAATAAAAAACTATCATATACATATGCTACAATTATCCTAATCCATAAAATCATATTTTTCAAAAAATAATTGTCAAATAATTCACATTCAAGATTATTTTTAAGTTAAACACCCATCTATTACAAAACTAAAATAAACAATATTATCAATAATCAAAGTAGAATTCATCAAGAACCTACCATAAAATAATATTGTTGCATTAGAACATTGCATAGTACATTTGTTGAGATTATGCAAATACAATAAGGAGAGAACTCCAAAATCCCTACTAAATTCTATAAAAGGGGAGTATGTAATTTATTATTATAACATACACCATTACTCCATAGCAAATATTTATTTGAAAAATACAAACTTCAAACATGTCCCAATTAATATTCGTATGAAAATCCCCCCCTTTTTTTAGTTCATTCAAAAAGAGACTAACAATATGCTCGCAATATTTTTTTGGGTAGACATTTTCATTAGATAATTTTAATCCCTTTTACCAAAGGTGAACTTTTGTTCTCATTCATA
Organism: Taxus chinensis; assembly: GCA_019776745.2. NCBI lineage: Eukaryota > Viridiplantae > Streptophyta > Pinopsida > Cupressales > Taxaceae > Taxus > Taxus chinensis. The sequence goes on along the minus strand of CM034149.1, from coordinate 906,042,247 downwards.
TAAAATAGAAAACCCTTCATATAAAACCACAATCTTAGTCAAAAATACCACATTTGTATGATGCATTTTATCTACTAATATAAAACCTTTCCATTTAAAAAAAAATCAAACATTTTGGGGGCCATCCTTGCCATATTTATACAAGGCATTTATGGAGTATATTTTTGATCCTAGATATTCCTCATTAAAAGATTTTCCAAAACGTTTTTCCCCCTCTAAATAATGTTTCTTGGTTGAAAAATTAATTAAATTCACCTAGAAACCAAGTTTTCATTCAAGATTTGAAATTTAAATTTTGTCCATGTTTTAATTTTTCAGTATAGTATTCGAAATTTGGTTATGTGATGTTTGATAATATAATTTTAACCTTTTTTTTTAATGAAAAAGATCGTATATTATATTAAATGCAACGTGATACAAAATTCTCTCAACAAAAAAGCGGGTGGTATGAGAGCAAACCCCAAAGCCACAAGTACACTAGGCCATGCCTAGGAAAACAATAAAATATCACAAATTATTAAAAACAAAGCCGTCCAATGCCAAAGAAGGAACATGAGAACCTAAGCTCCCCTGACAAATAGGAGCATCAAACCGCCCCTTCTTCTCCTTATATTTCGTGACAACAATCCACATTGCTTGTAGGGGAGCTAATGTAAGCGAAGGGACTATGTGAGGGCTATCCCGACTTGGGTCAAAACCAGAAGACTCAGAAACATGAGAGCACTTAGTACCACTGCCAGCAGGGAGAATCTCAACACTCATATTTTCTGAATTTTCAGGATGAGAACATTTGTTGACTTTCGGCGATGAAAATGGCTGCCAACCTTTAGGCAACGGAGAAACCCCTTTATTCTCCTTCTGTTTATTCTGATTGAGTGACAGCGTGCAAGCCTTGTGAAGGTGCCCAGTTTGATGGCATAACCGACACCGAAATGTCGTGTTATATATAACTAACTAATTAACTAACTAACTAACTAACTTGAATCTACTTGTTCTATCCTAGTTTATGAGATTAGTAGGTCATGACTTTTTTTTCCAATTTAACATTTTAGGAATTATTGTACCTTATATACAACACATTTTTATACTCTTTATAAACTATCTCTTGTCACATAGTCGGTTCTAGCTTAAGCTTGTACAGGTTCGTGGGCCTGAGATATGGTCACATGGTAAACATGTCTCGTGGTTGATAAACATGTCCCTTTTACTTATAACAGTCATCTTTTCAAAGGCACAAATTACAGTCATCTTGTTTATATATATATAAGTGTGATTTTCAATAAAAAAGATAAAGAGAAGGCATATATAGGTACAAAAGTGTCACCGTAGAGATTGTGAATATAGAAAACAAGTCTAAAGGTATATGTGAAGTAGGTGCCAAATTCATCTTGTAGATTAAGAAACCAAAGAACATTGTCATCAACACTTGGAAAGATTCACTCAATGAATATATCACCTTCCCAATGAGCTATATTGTGCTCAGTTCTAGATCCCTAGATTTTATAGATATATTTCTAACTCCTTGCTCAACATTTTCATCTATTTTCAATCCATCATCACACAATTTGAGTCTGAAGTGGGGGGTGAATACTTTCTAAAACTCTATCCTAGTTATACTTTCATTATCCTCTTTAGAAGTGTGTTGAGCGATATATTATCCTGATATAATTTAGAATTGTGATTTATGCTTTTTTGTTATGAATTATTTTAATACAATAAAGAAATATCTGAAATAGAACAAACCGTAGATTTGATATTGCATTTTTGTGAAACTACTTTATCTTATGATCTACACCAATCTATAAAATTCCCAAATCTATAAAATCAACATCTAATTTTGGAGCAGGGCACCAAGCTATAGAGTATGAAAATTCCCCTCATGTGTGTCCAATATGTTAGAAGGTGGGGCACACCTCTAATGCATGCAAGGAAAAGAGTAGAATAGAAATTCTAAAGAAATAAAAAGACCATCAACCTAGAAGGTATCTCCAAACTCTCATAAAAAGATAAATTAGGTGAAAAGGTAGAAAGTGGCAGTTAACTTCAATTAATTCACTAGGAGTGATGGAGAGTAAGATGTTTCACATTTTTTAGAGAAAAATGATGCAGATGCATGACAAAGATGGTGATATACAAAAGCATGAGAAACATATAGAGGAGGGAATAAAGTGTTCTCATTTGTATGTGGTGAAAGATGAGAAAGAAGGTGGGAAAATTAAGGAGAATCAAGAGTCTCTTGAATTGGGTAAAATGTCCCTTAAACTAGATTTTCAATATGATCTACAAGTTCTTAGACATGAATAATCCCAGGGAGATGGGAGTATACTAGGAGATGGGAGTATACTAGGGGATGAGGTAGAGTTTTTAGTTCCAGGAGAAATAGAGAATTTGATTCGATTTTTTTCTACTGGGTAATTAAAGAATAGCCAAATCAAATGAATGCAAGGATTAAAAGGAAAAATAGGAAGGCAACATATCTTGGATTTGATTCAAAGGTATGAAAAGCAAACCACAATGATATTAAAGAGATAAATAAATGGACAAAGAGGATGCAAAAATTGAAGATTTATAAAATGAAATTCATATCATGGAATGTTATAGGGCTTACAAACCCCAAAAAATAGAGGATCGTAACAGAAAGAAGAATATGCTAATATTTCTAGTGATTCAAGAGACTCAAATGTATAAAATATTCCTAATTAATGTCCATAATATATTGTGGAAGGGAGATTCCATGGAGGCAATAAATTATGAGGCAGTAAGTTATGTAGGGTCTAGTTTTCCAAACAAGGCCACATATAGGTTGACACCTATGAAGAATGAAGAGATGAGAAAGCAAGTGAAAGAAATTCTTGAGAAGAGGTTGATTAGAAAAGCTTTAATCCCATGTACAATACCTTTAGTATTGAAACCAAAGAAAGGAGGAGAGTGGATAATGTACAATGATTTCAGAGTCATCCATCATATTACTATCAAGTATATAAATCCATTTCTTTACATGGATGATTTGATGGATTGTTTGAGTGGATAAAGATACTTTAGGAAGATTGATTTAAAGATTGGATACCACCATATTAGGATAAGAGAAAGAGATGAGTGGAATACTACTTTTAAAATATAATGTAGATTGGATGTATGGGTAGTGATTCCATTTGGGTTAATCAACGCATCGAGAGAAGTCATGTGATTGATAAATGAATTGTTAAACCCTTTATTAGATAAGTTCATCATTTTTTATCTAGATGACACTATGATTTTATAGAAAAATTGTAGGATGAAAACTTGGTCCATTTGTAAAAAGTGTTAGAGCATTTACGAGAGGATAAGTTGTTAGTGACTATGAAGAAATTCATTTACATGTGGAAAGGGGTAGTGTAAATGGTTCTTATGATATATCAAGAAGGATTGATCATGGATCCTAAGAAGGTGTGATCTATAGTATATGTTCTATCACCCAAGAATGTCATGGAGGCCTAAAATTTTCATGGATTGGAAATATTATATAGGAAGTTCATAAGGGGATTTAGTGATATTTTTGCAGCGATCAAGGAGTTGATGTGGGGAGATAAGAAATAGTTTTCATAGACTACAAAAGTAGAGTATGGATTTCAGAACCTGGAGAATAAGGTTATGGAGTAGCTAGTGTTGGCATTTCTTAACTTGAATAAATTATTTTAGGTTACTTATGATGTGAGTAGAGCATCCATTTGAGTTGTAATGAGTTGGGAGGGAAGATCCATCAAGTATTTTAGTGAGAAAAGAAACCACACAAGGAAAATATATTCAATTTATGATCAAGATTTCCGTGTTGTATTGCAAGTTCTGAAAAAGTAGAGGTCCTAATTATTGCACAAGGAATTTGTATCGTATAGATACCATAAAGAACTACAATTCATAAATAGCTAGGGAAATTTGAATTAAAGACACATGAAATGGGTTGAATTCTTAAAGAATTACTCATTTTTCTTGAAGCACAAAAGTGGAAAATAAAATAGAGTTGCAAATGCATTGAGAAGGATATGTATCTTAATGAATGATATATAAGTGGGAGTAGTAAGATTTGAGGAGATGAAGGAAATCTAAAAATAAGATACTTAATTCAAATAATGATACAAATCATGTAATGAACTAGTGAGCATCGATAACACGCTTTAGTTAGATTACTTCTTGTATAAAGGGTTGTATTTTAAAGGCATAAATTTGTGTGTATTGTGATGATTAATGAGGGATAATTTGATCCAAGAGAATATTTGTGGAGGATATGCCAATCATTTTTGGATAGATAAGACCTTGGCACAAATAAGTGAGAGATACTTCTATTCACAAATGGCTAAAGACATGGGCATATATATGTACAAAAATCTAAAATATGTCATTTGGAAAAAGGGAAGAGTTAGAATGCAAGGTTATATCAACCATTTCCAGTGCCTAAGAAACCTTGGAAGCATTTGAGTAAGTTATTTCCCCCCAAAACACTAAAGGTTCATGATTCTATCTTTGTTGTTGATAGATTCTCGAAAAATGTTCTTTTTTATTTCTTGCAAAAAAACCAATGATGCTACACATATAGCTAAATTATTTTTTAGAAATTTATGGGACTACATGGATCATCACACAACATTATATCTGATAGAGATATTACTTTTGTTGGCAAATTTTGGAAAACATTTTGGAATAAATTAAACATAAAGGTTGCATGATACTCACAAATGGATAACCGAATGGAAGTTGTCAATAGGATATTTGGTAAAAAATTATTATGTTTAGTAAGGATGAAGGAAGATTCATGGTATTTTATTATTACACGGTTGGATTTTTCTTATAGTAAATCCATTAATAGAACCACTGGGAAGTCAAATTTGGAGATTTTATAAGGGATAATTACCCAATGAGTTACAAAGATGTGAAAGTGTCCATGAAAATAAGGAAGAAGTGTAGAAGCATAAGACTTTGTGTAGTACATAAAGGAAGTGCATGAGCAAGTTCATAAATTGTTAGAGTAGAGTATTACATAGTACAAAGAGCACAAAGAATTGAGGAGAAAAAAATTGGGATTTGAGGTTGGATTCATAGTTCTTGTGTACCTACGCAAATATATTTTCTCATGAGGAATGTGTGATAAACTCAATTAGAAGAAGATTGGATCTCAGAAATAAAAAAGTAATTTGAGTACAGAGGTGTAGATGATCCTAAGAAGGTAAAATTTTCATGTACTAAAGTGGATAGTCATGCATATTTGTGGTGGGAACACATGCATACTGAGAGAGTATGTTGATGAAAGAATAATATTAAGATAAAGAGTTAGGATGGATGAGTGAAAGTTTTGAGGATAATTTCATGCTTATAAATTATAAATTATATTTTTTTAGACAATTACAAAACCCATGTTAGAAGGAACTAAGTGTAAATAAGTATCATAGGAGTTTTATCAATTCACTATTAGAGCAAGTCATATGGAGGAAAACACATAAAATATCTCAAGGTATATCAATGGATTGCACATTTCCATTCAAGATGAGTTTAGTATGATTATATTGAGATGTGTGGAGGAAGCCTATATATTTTCACTAAAGGTGGAAGATAAGTTATTCCATCGACAACAAAGCAGTACACGAGGGAAATTTTAATTTCCTCATATAAATGAATTTTGTGTAGTGATCCACATAATTAGGAACACTCAGGTGAAGCAAAATCCTCACATGATCATAGCTATACAAAGATTAGAAGTAAATCTTATTTCAAAGGAAGATGATGTGGAAGTAGAGGATTTTTTGGAGCCTATTTCCATTGTGGAGAGACTGGACATTGTGCATTTGAGTTTCCACGAGTCGTGTAGAATAGTGGTTGAAGGAGGCATGATGCTAGAAATCATGTTTCATAGAATGCAAACATATAAATTAATATTTCTAATAGTGGTGTAGAAGAGATATAATTCATTGAAGATATCATGATGAAGAGGGTGTTACTAAGGCCCACAAAGGAAGATAATGTTCTTTTGAAAAAGAATAATTTGCTCAAATCCATACGTAAATCGGGAGATAAATGGTGTAAAGGTATTATTGGTAGTGATAGCATAGATAATTTTGTTTCTAATGAGATAGTTAAGAACCTTGGTCTAAAGAGGATTGTGCACCTAAATCCATACCTAAGGTAACACGATTGTTAAAGGGAATCTATTTCTTATGAAAGAATAATGCAGAGAGGGTATCAAGATTGGATCATATGAAGACAAATTTGTATGGCATATAATGCCCATGGATATATGTAGTGAGTTACTTGGTTGACCTTGGTAGTATGATAAGAAGGAAGTTCTTGATAGCCACGTGAATACTTACACATCAGTGAAGGATGGATGCAAGTGAACTTTAATTCATTTGAACGATGAAATTATAGAGGTGGAAGGGAGTCTTCAAATATTATTGATATCTAGAAAGGAGTTCCTAAAAATTGTGGAAAGGGATAGTGAATATTTTTCATTCATTTTGAGTTTCACGCAAAATTAGGGGAGGTGAAGCCTCAAAAATAGAAATCCAATGATAAGTTAATAAGATTCTAGGTGAGTTTGTAAATATAATTTTGTAAGATATTCTAGATAGTTTACCACATATGTGGAATATTGGTCATCAAATGGACTTAATACGAGAGTCTAGTTAACCAAACAAGGTTGCATATATGCTGACACCTATGGAGAATGATGAGAAGAGAAATTAAGTGAAATACTTACTCAATAAGGGGTTGATTAGAAAATATTTAAGTTCATGTGTAGTACCTATAGTACTGGAACTGAAGGAAGGAGGAGAGTGGAGAATGTGCATTGATTTTAGAGCCATCAACAAGATTATTATCAAGTATAGATTTCCCTTTCTTTGCATAGATGATTTGATGGAATATTTGAGTGGAGCAAGATACTTTAGGAATATTGATATAATGAGTGCATACCACTAGATCATGATAAAATAAATATAAGAGTGGAAGACTACTTTCAAAATATAGGATAAATTAGTTAAGTGGTTAGTCATGCCATTTGGATTAACCAATTCACTAAGCACATTCATAAGCTTGATGAACGAAGTGTTTAATTATTTATTAGATAATTTCATATTTTTTTATTTGTACAACATTTCAATTTTTAGAAAATGTAAGAAGAAAACTTGGTCCATTTGTAAAAAGTGTTAGAGCCTTTGCAAGAGGATAATTTGCTAGTGAGTATGAAGAAATGCAACTTAATATGGAAAGAGTTGGTGTACTTCATATTTGTGATATATCAAGAAGGATTGATGGTGAATATTGAGAGGGTTTGATCTATAGTAGATTGATTGTCAAAAAATAATGTCATGGAGGATTAAAAATTCCATGGGTTGGAATCCTTATACAATAATTTCATCAAAGGATTCCATGATATTTGCACACTGATCATGAAGGTGATGTGGGGAGATAAGAAGGAGATTGCATAAACTATAGATGTAGATTATGACTTTCAAAGTTTAAATAATAAGGTCACAAAGTAGTTAGTGTTGGCCTTGCTTGATTTTAATAAAGTATTTTAGGTTAATTATGATGCGAGTTAAGTAGTCATTGGAGTTAGGATGAGTTAGGGGGGAAGACTCATCACATATTTTTATGAGAAATTGAATGACACAAGGAAAATATATTCCATTCATGATCAAGAGTTTTATGCCATATTGCAACCTCTAAAGATGTAGAGGCACTACTTATTTCCCAATGAGTTTGTATTATACACATACCACTAAAAATTTTAGTTCATAAATAGCTCGGGGAATCTAAATCAAAGGCAAACGAAATGGGTTGAATTGTTGCATATTTACTCATTTATATTGAGGAAAAGAAGTGGAAAATCAAACAAAGTTACATATATATGTTGAGCAAGAGATGTGACTTATTGGGTGATGTGTAAATAGGAGTAGTAACGTCTGAGGTGATGAAGGAAATCTATATAGAGGATATATATTTCAAAGAATCATGGAGGGCATCAATGTAACTAGTGAGTATTGATCGCACCTTGGTTACACTACTTCTTGCATGAAGGGTTGTATTTCCAAGGCACATGTGTATGTGTGGCACGATGATTAATGAGGGATAATTTGATATAAGAGAAGCATTTTGGAGGATTATCTAGTCATTTTTGGATAGATAAGACCTTGGAATTTATTAGTGATAGATGCTTATGGCCACGAATGGCTATAGATGTTTACATATATGTATAAAATTGCAGAGTATGCCAAATGGCGAAAGGAAATATTTAGAACATAATGTTATATCAACCACAACCATTACTTGAGAAACCTTTGGAACCTCTGTGTATGGATTTTGTTTTTTTTTTCCCCAAGCACAAAAGGGTAATGATTACATATTTGTTGTTATTGATAGATTCTAAAAAAAATTTATTTTTATTTCTTCCAAGAAAAGTGATGATGCTACATACATAGCTAAATTATTTTTCAGGAAAGTTGGGAGACTACATGGATCACCACACAACATTGTATCTAATAGAAAGACTAATTTTTTTGTCACTTTTGGCAAACATTTTGGAAGAAACAAAACACAAGGTTGCATTTTAGTTCTACATAATTATTGTAGATGGATGGTTAAATGGAAGTTTTCAACAAGATCCTTGGTAATTTGTTGTGATGTTTGGTAGGAAATAATGAATGTTCATGGGATTATATTCTTATGTAGGTGGAGTTTATTATAACAAATATGTCAATAGGATTACTGGGAAGTAACCTTTGGATATTTTTATGGGATAACTCTTTAAGGAGTTATGAAGCTGCAAGTGTTTTAATGAGAAGAAGGATGATGTGTAGAAGCATAATACTTTGTGCAATACATGAAGGAAGTGTATGAGTAAGTGCACACATAGTTGGACTAGAGTAATGTGTAATAAAAAGAGTTTAAATAATTGAGGAGAAAGTAGTTGGAATTTGAGTTTGGAGACTTAGTTCTCGCATACCTACTCAAAGAGATGTTTTTGCAAGGAATGCATGATAAAATCAAGTGGAACAAGATTGGACCATGTAATGATTGTTTTTTGTAAAGAATGCAAATGAAATAAAATCTCCAAAAGGGATAGATATTTTACCTATCTTCAATGTAGTGGATATATACCCATAATTTTAAGGATAGACAAGTGAAGAATTAAACCACATAGAAATAGATTGGAGACACCAACTACCGATGTAGAGGTGTGAAGAAATTGAGTACATTCTAGATGGTCACATAGTAAAGACACCATGTAGAAAGGAGAACAAAGAATATCTAGTGAAATGAAGAGGTAGAGAAATTGAGGATGTATCTTCACTTAGTGAATAATAGATTGTTAGGTTTGTTGATTCCATTAAATACATTTAGAGACACACCTGAGGAGGGGTGAGATATTCTTATCCAATGTTTATGATACAAGATCATCTAGGTTCACTTGCAATCTTGTGTCACCCAAAAATATTTAGAGTTAGGTTAATAAATACTTGCACAAAACCATGGAACTCCTAAGCATGTCACTACACAATAGTGCAAAGCCTTGACTATCTTATTTGGAATCCACATATGCCTATCTAATCCACATAAGATTTACAATGCCGATCATGCCTTTTGACGTCACACAAATCCTTACCACCTTGTCCCATGCTATAAAACATTGTTCATTGCGTGCGGAAGCTAAAAATTCTTATGCATGTTGCCTAAGTCTTTGTTGATTCCATGATGAATTCCAGATGTCACTGAACATTGATATTGGTGTGAACCCTTGTAATCATATAAAACCACTACCTTATGTTGTCATGATTGGATTCATTCATGAAAAAACATCTGTCAACAACGATATAGTTAGGGGGACACACGTGGAATTTGATCCATTTCTCATGCCCAAGGAAAAATCAAATGATCTAATAGAGCTTGATTTGATTGAGAAGATTTTATGAAAAGATCAATGGTGATTTGAGGCATTATGAGGAATCTTTTGATGGTATCTTTACTTGTAAAGCATCTTTATTCTCCCACCTATGTCACTACAAATTATATAAGTAGAAGAGGGATGTGAATAGAAAAGGCATCAAATTATAAACTGAGAAGAAACCATCCGATAGGGAAAGGGACCGAATTGAACTAAGTAAGATTCTATAGAATCTTTGTTGAGTGTGTAAGTTTAGGATAGGTCATAGGATTGGAATTTGTAGAGGATTCTTGCAGAGTATTGTCATAAGACTCTCATTGGAATGTAATGTCATCACACCTAAGTATGTAATATCTTGCTCACATTAAAAATAAGCTTTTTTGTTTTTGTTAAACTTATCCTTGAGGTCTTTCTTTGGTGAGATATAACTCTAGATTAATGGGTTGTGTGGTCTAAAGCATCCTTTCATTTGAACCCCTCCTCCCACCAACGCTAGCCTCCTTTCCTTCGGAATCAAAGTCACTTATAAGTTAAATATTACCATTACAAATATAACTAAATACAGTTCTTAGCTTACATAACAAATATACAAATTTATAAACAAAAACAAAAAATAATAAAGTATTTCGGAGGCCAAACATATGATTTTGTTGATAGGCATAACCCATAATGGTAGAAAGTGGAGTGAGTGCAGTAATGTGAGACATCAATAAAAACGTATGACCTTAAATTTGCCATATATTTGACCTTCATAAGGATTTTTTTTTTTTATCTTGCATGGAGAAGATGATCTAAAAAGTATGATATCTTGAGGGAATGAAAGAGTTTGTAGCTGATTTTTTACTCAATTTTTTTTCGATCCCGACATAGTGACACAACTAGATTGAGGTCATTCATCATTAGTGAGTGGTTTTTTAAAAATGTAATGGATTTGTTAATTAAAATGGAACCCTTCAATAAACAAAACATTATGATAAATCCAAAGTAAACACCTCGAACTTTAACATATCGATGTGATGTGTACGTGTGTGTGCACATGTGAGCTTGCACATATGTATATATGGATGTGTGTGTGCATGTGTGCATGTGTGTGTGTGTGTGTGTGCGCGCACTCGCGTGTGTGCGTGTGTACTTGTGTGTGTGTACGCGTGTGTGCATGTCTACAAGTGCCTTTGTGTGTGCACGTGTGCGCGTGCACATGTGCATGTGTGCATATTACCATCTAATTATGATATTAATTAAGTTTTCACTTAATTTTATGATTAAAAAAATGTTGGAATACTTTTCCCTCTTCATATATATCACCTTCAATATAATTTATATATTATAAATAATCAATTGTGTAGCTTATACTCAATATAATTAAATATATAATGTTCTCATTATAAATATGACAAGGCATTATTAAAATTGAAACAAGCGATCCTTTCCCCAATAAATTAAGTCAAATTCCACTTATATAATATAAATGATTTATTTTATATTTTATTTAAATAATTAATTACTTTTAAGTTGACTTAAATGATTAAAAACATATACTCTTGAAAGTGAGATCACAATTTCAAATCTTAACAAAATAAGATAATCACGTACCTCCTAACAAACCTAAAAACATAATGACAATTCTGTCCTTATGTCAATCCGTACCTACTCTTCTTAAGAATTATATTATTCCATCATAATGCTTGTTTGGCATTTTCTTAATACACTTTTTTACTTACTAAAAACAAACTACTTGTGTATTTTTTAAAACTTGGATATGTTTGGATGAATTTACATTAATATAGAGAAAAGTTAGATAATTTGAAATATTATAAATATGAATCACACTTTACCAATAATATAATATTTTGGTCTCAATTTGCGTATTCCTTCCATGCACTTTTGTTAAAAATTATATTCTTATGATAATAACTAATTTTTAAATGTTTGATAAAATGATGGGAATCTCGTTCAAATAATTGAGTAAAATTGCAAATACTTAATGTGGTCCCAAATCTCCTTTTTACTTTATTAAGTGGGTGTCATTAATCAATGACCTCATATTAGCTAATATTTGGACTCTTATGAGATTTGTTTTTAGCTCAATGTGTATAGTGCTAGGATTTTCCTCATGTTACATACACGAATCTTGGTCCAAGTATTCACATGCCATTTTGTATCATAAATGCACCACATGCATTTAAGAGTATTAAACTAAGTATGATTCATGTTGTTTGTTTATATAGACATTAAAAATAGCCCTATGCATATGCATCTATAGTGAGTAAATTAATCAATTTTTGATGGTATGTGCACATTCTCTTAACATTCTTGGATGCCCCTTTCTCCCTCCCCCTTTCCCTTTACTTTGGCCTTTGGCCTTTGTGTTGCTAGCATTTTATTATTCTGGGGTACTCCCAACTATTAGAATGCCCATGCTATTTTTATATGACTCACTCTTCCTTTATCTTTTTTAATTTTTTAATTGTAAGATGTTGGTTTGAGTGTTAATACATATCAAAATTGATTTGATTGTCTATAAACATATAAATGTACAATTATTGTAGTTCATTTATATACAAGGAAATCTTGAGAATTATCGACACCTAAAACACCTCATAGGAAATAATTAGTAGTCAAATAAAATGTTTATAGAATTTGTTTACTTGTCGATCACTAGTTTATTTACTTTTGATGGTCCATGTTTATTTATATGTACCCCTATTACCGCATCCATTTCCCTTGATTATATTTTTATTTGACTTTCCATCTTCCAGAAACCTAAATTTGGTAATTTATCACTTGATAATGTCAGTAATGACTTAACCCCTAAATCCTTACTTGTTTGCACATTTGAAGCTCAATGGCCTATTCATAGCCTTATTGCATAATTTGCTCTCCTCATTTGCATTGCTTAGTTACTCACAAATTACTTACATTAGTCCATAATAGTCTATCATCTCCAAGTGTCGTGTCATAACTTTCTAGCACCTCACTCCCTACCCATACAAGACCGTTAAAATAAGTCTTTCACCGAAATAATATGCGTACGTAAGAGCAAAACAAATAAGGTAAGGGTGAGGAGGAATACCTATAAATGAAGGTGGAAGGTAGAGTGTGTGTGTTCTAATTTCTTGATCAAATGTTGATTGCGAGAACTTCTTTTTTGCTAGGAGGAACTACCTGCGAATACAAACAAGACCACAAGAGGAATATTAAACAATATATGTCAGTGGACTGCCTAGCATATGCTAGATCTGGGAAATGTGATACTTCCTAGATGGTTGTCAATCCACTGTTTAAAACAACTTAATGCAAGAAATGATATAAACCAATAATGTCCTACTGTAGTTGATATGATTTAGGTGTCTCATTCAAGTGCAATAAGCAAATATAATCTAACAGGCTAGGTTATGATCAAATTTTGGAATTCATATAGGTAAATAAGGTAGTTGGGACATGTCAGGGTCAAGCTTTATGTAATTTGGTTTATTTAGGTAACTGTTATGGGGTTGTTGTTATGTAAAGATTTATTAGACACAGAGAGCGACGTCGGTCTGGTATGACCGATGCCGGTTGAGGATAGACCGCCGACTGTTTAGGTTAACCAGTGTCGGTAGGGTCGAGATGACATAAACTTATGAAGTTTGGTTTTGGTGATTCTCTGTGATTACACAGAGAATGGACAGAGAATGGTGAGGTTAATGACAGTGCTAGGAATACTTAGAGATGTCTGGAGGCAGGTATGGAGGGTTGAGAGGTTGTAGGTGATTAGGTGGAGGGATTGGCAGGAGGGTGAGAGGTCATGAGATGTAAGGGAGGCTTGGACTCCCAAACAGAGATGCAAAAACTAATCTAAATAAATATATGGGAAGGTGCAGATCGAAATGTACTTACTTGTACTTACATCCCTGGTGGTTGGATGGAGGTGATGGTTGATCTGTGGAATTGATGGTTAGTGCCACGGCTGTGCTTCCTGGAACGTTATCGTGAATGCTTGCCCTTCGGATCAGTGGTTGGTGTTGGTTCAGGATGTCTAGATGTGCATGAGTGCTCTGGTGCGTGCTTGCATGCAGATCTCTCTTCTCCAAAACTCGAATGATTCTTCCAACCCCTCAAACAAGGTTACCAACGTGAATATATGGTAACCGACGATAGTTTAGGGTGACCGACGTCGGTTTCAAGTTGACCAGTATCGGTTAAGGCAGGAAATCCTAGGTTACTAAAAATGACAGATCTTCTCAATCTTTTGGCCAGCTCCGTCCATTGTCGCGGATCAAATCAGAATGTTGTGTTTAGATAAGCGGGCATGTGGTTAGAGGAAGAATAAGAATGTGATTTTAGGGTTGAACTAAGTCTTAGTTAAAAGGAAACATGCTAAGAATATTTTTGTGATGAGGTGTCTAGGTGATGTGGTGGCGTGAGGTGGAAATTAGTTTGAGGTAATTAAATAATGAATATTGTGAGAATTGGCATTAATTTAATTTATAGGTAATTAAATTAATGTACATGTGGGGTAAAGGGGGAGTGTGACCCAAATTTGGTGTCTACATTTTCCCCCTTTTTGTCGCGTAGCTTGTATTGGTAAGTGATGCTGACAAAAATAGGAAGTGGTTGCCCCATGTGTGGGTGAAGGTGATCCCCCTCAAACAAGGCACTAATGAGATTTAATACGGAAATGGTGAGTGGTTTGACAAATGTGTAGTTGGTGGGAGTGAAGGTAGGTGAGGACGGGTACGAGTACCATGGGAAAGGGGGATGGTCCACTCGGGTAATAGGTAATAGGCTGAGGTAAATCTGTTAATGGGTAATGGTCAGATTAGGTAATAGGTAATGGGCCAAGGTCAAATTGGGTAATGGGTAATGGAAATCAAACGCATGCACACGTATAGATTGCAACACGGTAACATGTTGAACAACTTGAAAAATCTACATCATCCAAGGTCGATAGGTTTATCCAAACAAGGGTGAAGTGATTTAGGTATCCAGGGTATAGGATATGGTCTGAAAAACACAACTTAGGTCAAATGCAAGAACATTTAGGTATGTTCCGGTACACCAAAGGTTTGGTCGGGATAAACGACACGACAATAGGCAAGGTATGGTTGTTAGGCTAAAAAAACATAGGTAACAACATCACAAGGTATAACAAGTACATAAGGTCAATGGTCACACCAAGTAGGTCAGGTCCAGGAAAATAGGTCATGGCACGGGTAAGGCCAAGGTACAGGTAAAATAACAAATCCCAAGACGCAACTAGGGAAATGTAGGGGTAGTTTGGGTTTGTAGGTATGGTTCAATAGGTGTCCAGAATGATAAAAGGTGTTTGAGAAATAATGGTTGTAGATAAAAGAAGCATAACATTAACAAACAACTATAAGGGTTGACTGATGCCGGTTATATGGTGATCGACAATTGATGTCTTCATTTTGATTATTAATTTTGATATATACTGGCCTGCGTGCTGATGATAGTGAGGCTATACATGAGAGTTTTTGTGAGTTGATCATATACCAGCCTATGTGCCGAAGATTTTGAGGCTGTACTTGAGATATATTCATATTTTTTTATATCAGTGTATATTTGATGGATACACAGAATTTCATTGTGATATAGATGATGATATTTATGAGATGAGTGATGTACTTGTGTTGTAATTTCATTCATTTTTTGTTTGTATGTGATGGAAATTAGGTGGATTAGGAATGGTGGAGTCAGGTCGGTTAGACATGATGGAGTTAGGTCAGTTTAGGCATGATGGAGTTAGGTCAGTTGAGGCATAGTTGAGTTAGGTCGGTTTAGGCATGATGGAGTCTTGTTTTTAATTTTTATTTAATGTCCAAGTTATTGGTAACATGGGAAATAAATGATGAGTTATATGTATGTTATGGTGTAGATTTCCAAAATCTTTGATATTATGGAAATGTGAAATGATTGATTGGATGTTTTTATGATGTGATAACCTCTAAGGGCCTTGTGCCCTAGGAGTGCTTCCTACATAGCCTTGGTGAAAAGGGGCCTCAGGCCAATGTAGTTCTCCCATAAGGTAGGGAAGAATATGATGAATTAGAGGAATGGGTTGGTAGGTTTCAGGAATGATTGAGTCTAGGTCATAGGCATGGTGGAGTCTAGGTCATAGGTATGGTTGAGTATTAGGTGATAGTCATGGTCAAGTATTTCATAGGAGAATCAATAAGTAATGCAAGATGTGAATGGTAAGAGGTGGTAAAAGAGCCACTTAATTAATAAGAACCCTAATTAGTCCACCATACCAAAGATGGACTTATAAATGTAAGACCCTAAAGGCGTTGCATAATGGACTATTCTAAGGGTGAAGAAAGTCACATGATCACGAAATGTCATAGTTACGGCCAGTCCCTTGAGCAGGCAGGAAATTAGGGTGAAAAAGGTAACGAGGTGAAAATGGGTGGTTTAGCGTAACTTAGTGTACAACAACATGTTTACCTAGGAAGAAACCCATGATCAAAAATAGGCAAGTCCATGACAAAAAGTTATCATTTTATTCATTTGTTTTTGTTTTTGATAGAATGATCAATGTGGGAAGTCTATATGGGATGAGTATACTATCTCCTTGAGGTCTTCATGAAGCTAATCAATGAGGGAATCTTCTGAATATTTTATTGTATTTTTGCAATGACTTTATATAGCTTTCCTTCGAGGGAACAGTCAATTTATAACAACGAGATAGAGAGAAGAGATGCCCTTTTTGAGGCAGTCATCTTTTTGTTGGAAGTTTGATTCAAGAAGTTGAATCCCATTTTTATTTTGGAAGTTTAAGTCATGGACAATACTATAGAGGAACTTTAGGTTCTTGTTTTAGAAGACAAAGCCATATCCCACAGATTTTAACTATGAAAGAGATGATTTCAAGTGATGAATGACTGTGGGATTCCATTGGTCGTCAAAAAGGACTTCGAGGAGAACAACAGTCAGGGGACAAGAAGTCCCTCCTCTTTAATGGGAGAGGTTCCCTTATTCAAAAGCAAAACCTATTTACATATGTACAGAGCATAGTTTTATTACAAAAATTGGATATCATGAAAGTGTTTTGAAAATAAAACAGATCATCAACACAAAAGTATAGAGGAATGAAGACATGGAAATGAGCAGAAAGGCATTCTCCAGAATTATAGATGACGAATTAATTCCTTATGCGTGCCAGAAAATAATGAATTGGAATAAGACCATTTGTATATGAATTAATGAGACGCAATTTGAAAAGACACACAGTTCCATAAATAACATCTACAAGAATACAAAGCTTCTTGACATAATGCAGACAAATGATCTAACAATACTCAACAGATAGCCACGAATAAAAGAATCAGATGGACAAAGAAAGAAGATCCTTTTGTATTGATTTCTTTACTATTTCTGACACTTCCAAAAATAAGCCAAGTTTTCTCTCTTCAAAATGGTGTAGAGAGACCATTATATAGTTTTACAAATCAGTTACCCTTGGTAACTAATTTTTAAATTAATGTTTAGTTAAAGGGATGCTTAACGCAAAAACCAACTAATTACAATAAATCTGAGATGAGAAAAGAAAGAGGGAGAGAAGTCAGGAGGAGAAGAAAAGTGTTCATGATTAGGAAGGGCCCACTGACTTGAGGATCCACTGTCTAAACCTTTTTAAAGCCTCTACTATGTCTCTGCCACATGGAATTGATGTCTTGGCAGCAGAATGGGTCCAAAAACCGAGACATTTCTCCATCTCTTTGTCAAATTCAACGTGCGTATGGTAATCCTTGCTTGCTTCTTCAATGGCAGACTGGAGAGAGTAGATTTCCTTCATCTTTTCCTTAGTGATGGAGTCCTCTTTGAATAGGTTATCTTTGACAAAAGCTCTGAATTGAGCTTTAATTTCCAGTAGGGAGAGAGGTACACCTGAGGTCTCATCATGGAGGTGGCAATGGATATCCTTAAAAGCAGATACCACCAAAGTCTTGAAGGCCTCACCCTTCTGCAAGCTATTTTTCAACTCTCCCAAAGCCTCCTCTAGCACTTTGATTTTCCACACCACACTGTATACCCATGATTTTGAAAAATTATCTTTCGCATCATCAAAGACCTTGCTTGCCATTAAAATATTTTCATCAGTCTGCCCCATAAGGTGAAGGTCTACTATACAGCGGCTCCACTGTTTGAGCTCTTTATCCATATTTCCAATGGTGGAGGAGAGTTTCTGTTGTAGATTACTTACCTTCTCATAGAGTTTGAAGGCTTCACAAATGAAATTCAATCCTGCAACAAACATATCATCTACCATGTCCTCCATAGCTCTTCCATAGATGGAGTACCTGTGTATATCTTTGATACTCTGGACTTCGTCTTGGATGAGGAGAACAGGTGGTGGAATAGTAGTTAATGGAGTGGGGTCCAAAACTTTATCTTTGGACAACAGTGACTTGATGAAACTTGCAAGAACGCGAGCCTGCTCTTCTAGCTGCTCTATAGTTTTTTGCCCTTTTTCCACTCTCCTAATGACCCTGGTGACTGTTTCTTGAATATTGTGAATCTCACCTTCAGGGGTGGACTCTCCCATGGAGATCCTCAAAAGCTCTAGATCAGATGCCTGCAAATCCTGTTCTGACTTGTCAACCTTGGGCTTGGCTATCTCCAGGAATTGCTGACCTTGGGCATCAGATACTATTCTTGAGGTGGTCCTGGCTTTCTTGGCAGGAGCAGGAGGGGTAGTGCCCACTAAGGCCACCACAACATCAAAGTTGGGTCCTGAGATTCAAGAGGAAGACTTCCTCTTCCTATTATCAACTAAAGGCTGCACCCATGCGAAAGAGGAGGAGGAAGAAGAAGGCGGGGCAAGAGGACCGAGAGAAAGTGAACTCATGGCACTCAAAGTGTGCACTGTTGTTGCCTCTAGTTGAGATATGAGTGGGGAATTCGAGGCTTTTGGTATAAAGGAGTCAATGGTGCTCGGAAGCTTAGTGCTTTGAATTTCTTTCTCTATATCCATTGGGGCTTCTGAAGTGCCTACAGAGACTGGCACTTCACTCTCTTCACTTTCACTGAGAACAATAATGTTCTCTAGTCCTGAGGGCAATTCTGAATGCTTCATCAGGGGATCTTCTTTGACAGGCTCCTTCTTGACCTCCTTGATTTTCTTCTGATACACTTGAGTGGATGAGGAAGGAGTGGAGGATGTAGGCCCTTTAGTTGATGAGGCAGGAGGAGTCTATACAGGTACTTCTGAACTGGGTGTTTATGCCTCCTTCCTTGGTCTTGAGGTGTCCTTGGAGGAGGACTCTCCTGAATGCTTCCTAAGCTCGTGAACTCTTCTGTCAAACCAGATTTTGGTTCTTACTAGGATAGGGGCTAGGATTTCAGCCAGATCATCCTTCTCTTTTTTGAACCAATCCAAATCCTCCAAGGGAGTGTGTTTTATCAAGGTATCATATTCATATGATAACAAGTTGGAGTTGTCATCCTGAAGCCCTTTAGGAATTTGGTACAAGTTAAGCTCCTGAATCAGTTGAAGGGAAAACCTACCATAATGTCTCCTCCTTGCCTCAAAATCATCAGCACAGTCAACCCAATAGTCCTCTGTGTCTTCCCTATGATAACAATTGATTCTAAGATTCTGTTCAATAACTTTCTTCAAGTCAAAACAAGTTCTGGGCCTGAAGAAATGGACAATGATGGGAGCTAGGGCTCTCTCTATGTTTTGTGCATCCAGAGCTGTCTTGTAGGTATAGTTTCCCAAAAATATGGGGAAGTGCAGACCAGTGATTTTCTTATCCCTGCAGGTTTTGTGCAACTTTTCCAATTGCCTGCATATCTCGATCAAGGCCATTTTTATCATTACAGAACATAGGGAGCTTGAGAGGGGTTCGGGTCAGCCAACCTAGTCCAGAAATCTCCAAAGTCCAAGTGACAAAATTCAATGTCCCCGATATTGGGAATGACAGACTCAAGTGGTGAAACCTACTCCTGACCTTAGAACTTAATCTTTATGTTGATAGCAATTTGAAAAACAAAGTCACAACTTGAACTCTTGATGGAATTGCAGGGGGAATGGGTATGCGCACAGAAATTTCAATTGCGAGGGTATGAGCAATTGGTAACGAGAAAACAGTGTGCAAAAATACGTAGGGGAAGTTTATTAAATAGCTGTTTAGGAGAGAGAAAGGTCATAAATGTGCATTAAACACACATCCACCAACTCAAAAAGAAAGAATTTGGGAAGAGCGGGAAAAATTAGCCCGGATGGCTTTTGGTTCATTTGGGACACACGGGACGTGAAAGAGTGACTCGGCCGATGCAGGTAATGCAGGGATAGAATGCACAAATGCTTTCGGGACATGAGGGACCAAAGTACGCGAATTGTGCGATGCGGCTGATGTGGGTGATAGGTGAATAGTGAGCCCGGATGAACTTGGGACACATGGGACAAAAAGTTTCAACGGGCCCGCAAGAAAACAGATTTTGGGTAAAGCGGCCGATCGGTGAACAGGGAGCCCAAATGAACTTCCTCGGTACCGTAGACCAGAGATAAAGGTGTGAAAAAGATGAAAAGTATCCATGAGAATCATGCCATGAGTAGAGCCGTGGTACTCATATTGAAGATAAGGCTAAAAGGTGACGGGTAATCACATGATTCTTGCTTAGTCATTGATCCTCAAAACGGGTAAGATGGAAGGTGAATGACGCTCAAGGGATGAGCGGTTTATAGAAAGAAGGTGATATAGGACTTGATTTCAATGATAAAATGGTCTAAGATGCAACGCATTGAGGGGCTCAGGTTTGAGTTTACCTTCAAGTGAAGAAAAATGATAAACACATGATCTATAGACATGAGTAACGATATATGGTCCAACTAATTAGGAGCAAATTTACCCCGTTTAATTTTCTCTTCTTTGGTTACATGTTGATTTTCCTTCAGAATGAGGTCACCGAATTAGAAGGTTCATTCGTACACACATTTATCATAGGCACGCTTGATACATTTTTTGGTAGATTTGGAGAAGATCAAGAGCATTGAGATGAAGTTCATCTAAAAACTCAAGTTGTGTCAAATGGTCCTAGCGAAAGTCATCATCATTGAGCATGTCTTGTAGTGAGATGCAGAGAGATGGAATCTAAACTTTGAGACGTAAGACATCCTCGGTACCGTAGACCAGAGATAAAGGTGTGGTTGCAGTCGAAGTGCGAATACTAGTGCGGTAAGCCCACAGGGTGAAAGGAATGTGTATATGCCAATCCTTCCCAGGATCCTCAACTACTTTCATAAAAATATTTTTTCAAGGTTTTATTGGTTGATTATGCTTGGCCATTTGTTTGTGGGTAATAAGGCGATGAGAAATTGAGTTAAATGCCAAAAGCATCACAAATTTTTCGTAGGGTTTTGTTTTTGAATTACTTTCCGTTATCAGTGATGAGGTGGCGAGGGACACAAAAGCGACAAATGATGTGATGGTTGATGAATTCACAAAAAATTGATCTTTTGTAGAAATGAGGGGAATGGATTCTACCCATTTAGTGTAGTATTGAATAGAAGTTATAATCCATTGATGAAATTGTGAAGAATGAGGATTGATCTCTCCAACAAGATCCAAACCCCATTAAGAGAAAGGACAAAGATCTCGTGCGACCTATAAGGCATGACTAGGTGTGTGGCACAGATTAGCATGTTACTGGCATTTCACACAACATTTGACATAGTCACAACAGTCATGGTTTAGGGTTGGCCAATAATATCTCAGGAAAAGAATGCGTTTAGCGATAACTAAGCCACTAAAGTGTCCTCCACAAATTCCGTCATGAACTTCCTTGATTGTGTAAGGAATTTCAAAACTTGTAAGGCATCGTAAGAGGATACCGTCAAATCCGTGTTTATAAAGGAGACCACCCATGATAACATACCGAGAGACACCTTTAAGAAAATCACATTGTCCATTACGAGTGAGATCGGGGGGAAGAATGGAAAAGGAAAGGTAGTCTGTAAACTACTTATACCAAAGGTCATGTGGGTCAGGTGCAACGGCTCTGACAGAGTTGACCTCACGAGATAAATAAGAGGGTGATTGTAACCTTTGTATTATGACAAATATTTTGGAGTGGTAGGCGAAGCAGGTATCTGATAAGCCAAGTAGACCATGGTATCCACGAATGTATTAGTAGAACGCGAGGTGGTTTGAAGTTAGTAACACTCAAATATAGTTAAAAGTATTTGACGTGACATTTATACCTTTGTAGTATTTCGTTACGACACTGGTATATACCATTGACTTGGTTTGTGACCAGTTGAGAGTCACCAAATATATTAATTTATTTTACATCTAGGGAGATGACGGTTTGAAGGCCTAATGCAAGTGCTTCATATTTGGTGATGTTGTTAGTGCAATCAAAATCTAGTTTGAAAAGATAGAGGCATAGGTTCACCATCAAGAGGAATGAGGATAACACCTGCACTGCCTGCACACTGAAATTTGGAACCATCAAAGAATAAGGTCATCTGGTAAGTGTCATCATCCAAAGAGAGGGTAACAATTGATACGTCTGGGAAATCGAAGTTAGAGGGTTGATCCCCAGAAAGAGGTGCGTCTGCTAGTTAGTCAGTGATGACTTGGCCTTTAACATACTTTGGGTGGATGAATTCGAGGTTAAGGTCCGCAAGAAGCATGAGCCAACGTGCAGCATGTTGATGTTGGTAGGGTTTGGTGTACATGTAATGTAAGGGATCTGTGTTAGTGATGAAAAACATTTTGTGGTTGAATAGGTAATGACGTAGCTTAGTGGAGACAAAGACTAAGGCTAAGAAAAATTTTTCAGGATGGGTGTGTACCTAGTTTCATAGTCTAGAAGTGTATGAATTATGTAATAAACTACTTTCTCCCCTTGCTGCTTGTCACGATGAGCGAGCATGACACCTAAAGAATGGTCAGTAGCAAAAATGTATAGGTAAAAGGGTTGGTCATCCTTAGGAGGAATGAGCACTAGTGGTTAAAGAAGCTATTGTTTTAAGGCATCAAAGGCTCTATGGAATTCATTATCCCATTTGAATGAGACGTCCTTTTTGAGAAGATGATGAAATGGTTGCCAATGGTCAGAAAGTTATGAAATGAACTGATGGATAGATTGCAACTTACCTTGCAAACTTCAAAGTTGACGGAGAGTAGTAGGCGGAGGCATTTCTAGAATAGCTTTTACTTTAGCAGGATTGACTTCTATGCCACACAAAAAAATAATGAAACCAAGGAGTTTTCCTAAGAGCACCATGAAGACATATTTCTTAGGTTGAAAGCAAACCCCATACTTGATGATGTGGTCAAAGATGACCTTAAGGACTATCAGGGGTTCGACATGATGTTTGGATTTGGCAATAAGGTCATCTACGTAATCTTCCAATATTTGATGCATGTTGTCATGGAAGATATAAGTTATGGCTCGTTGATATGTGGAACCAGTATTTTTAAGGCCAAAAGGCATGACTTGATAGAATAAGGTCCCCCAAGGAGTGATGAAGAAATTTTTGTGTTGATCTTGTGGAGTGAATAATATTTGATTATAACCCGAGAAACCGTCCATGAGTGATAACATCTCATGGCCAATGGTGAGATAAACTAGTTGGTTAATGCCTGGTAGAGGAAATTCATCTTTGGGGCAAGCTGAGTTGAGGTCCTAAAAATCTGTGCAAATGCGGAGTCCCCCTGTCGCTTTTGTGACAGGAACGATGTTAGAAATCCATTAGGGATAGTCAATGGGTAGGATGGAGGAAACCGAGAGAAGGCACTCAAGTTATTCTTTGACAGAAGAGCAATGTGAGGATGTATTTTTTGTGGCTTCTGTTTTATAGGTTTTGCATCAGGAATGGTCACAATATTGTGGACAACAATGTTTGGGTCAATACTGGGCATATCGGCATAGGACCAAGAAAAAGCATTGCTATGGTCCCGGAGGAAAGAGGTAAAAGCTTCATGTTCAGTCACATCTAAAGATTGGTCTATCTTTAGAATGTGCGAGTCATCCTGAGTGTTAATGTTGATTTTGATAGTCGATTCATTCAACATGGTTTGTGTCTCAGAAGGTAATGACAGGTGAATATAAGAATCTTCCGCACTAAGGTAGGTGAGTATAGACTCATCATTCTGACATTGATCGACGTTAATAGAAGGTGTATCGTCATCGATCATGTCAGGATACAGGAAGGGAAGAGAAGAGGGAGCCTTTCCATCGCGCTGATAAGTCAGAGGTCCCAGGGAAATTGTGTTTACAAAAAAAGAAAGTTAGGATGGATAGATTTGGGAACTATGGACTCTGTGGGTAAGGGTGATGACATTGGTGAATGGGGTGGAGAAGGTTTGTCTTCCTCAATGAGTTTGATGTGGGACTTTTTGGAAGATGGTGTGGTAAAGCCAATTCCACTACGATCGTTGTGTTTATGGGTGGTACATGAAATGATGGTATGGTGGCCTTATTCGTAAAAGCCAAAGCCAAAGCCTTTCCATGCGTAGCGGCGAAGGATAGTGTGGGAGAAGCGGAGGTTAGTAAGAGATTGGAAGTCAGATGAAAATGGTCATGTTTGGTATGGAGGTTTGGGTGAATAAGTGGTAGTATCAAGTCCACCATACATTAAGTTGGTGGGAAGGTGGGGAGGACCGAAAGGGAAAACCTCTTCTATGTGATAGTCATAACAAGGGTGCTGCCACAGGTTTCCATAATCTTGCAGAGTGAGGAATGTGTTAATATTATATAGGAGGTACTCCCCTAGAGCGAGGCATTGAAAAACAACTTTTAAGGGATTAATAGTAGATATACAGGTAGCGGGGATAGAGATGAATCACTAGACGATTGGGTAGGAGGGGTATCGGTTGGTTGGGAAGTAGATGGGTTAGCTGGAGAGGCTGTGACAATAGTAGGAATAGAAGAGTTAGGTGTGAGAGAGGTGATGGTAGCATTGGTGGATGGGGTCGTGGGTGAAGGATAAGTAGGGGTAGTGGTAGATGCCTTGACTAGTACAATTACATCGTTAGGTCGGTACAACATGTTACAAGTTTGAATAGTGATAAGTCAGAAGGGATGGTATAGTTATGCCTTTCATGTTCGAATTTCACACAACAGTGTAAAGTTGAAGGGACACAACCCGTGACATGAATCCAAGGTCTGCCTAGCAATAGGTTATACTAGAACTCTCCTTCTAAGACATAGAATAATTTTGAGACAGTGTGAGGACCCACCTGAACATGGAGAATAATGGTGCTAAGGGTGGAGGTGATGACATCATTCAAGGAGTGCAACATAACTGGGTTATTATGCATACAATTGGAAGGGATGCACATTTGATTGTATGCGTGGGAGGAGATGATGTTAATGCTAGCACCACCATTGATCATGATGCGTCATACACGTATGTTATTTATATAGACATAAATGAAAAGGGCAGGATCAGGATCATTTGACTGGGGAGGTAAAATCTCCTCATTAGAGAAGCTGAGGGTGGCAACTTGAGGAGTGGTCATGGGGGTGGAAGAAGGATATGATTTTGTAAGTGAGGCCACGTGGTGAGGGGTGATAATGGAAGCCACTGGTGAGGGGTCATTGGGTAAAACTTCAATGGATTTCAAAACCTCCATAATGGCTTGTCTATGAGATTCAAAAGTTTGGACAAGATCATATAAAGACATCTTTAGAAGCGATTGATGTAATTGTTTTATCATTTTGAGATGGGTGACCCCATCAGAGAAAGGGTATGTTGGTCCTCGAATGGTGATTTTGGGTGTGGGTGCAGATGATATTTTGGGCATGTGGTTGGTTGATGGACTAGTTGCTTTTTCTTTTCCTTTGTCTTTTTGGGTGCGGGTGGCAACTTGAACCATGTTAATATGAGGGGAGGTGGTAAATGGAGAAGGTGTAGGATGAGTAGTGTAATGACATGATGGGAAAAAACCCACTATGGGGAGAAGCCTTGTGAAGTGTGTATGGTACACCGGCATTTGGGTGGTGATTGGCCAACTCTCTGATACAGACCATGTTGATCTTGAATTTGGAGGTGGAAAAAAGGGTTGCAGGGGTGGAGATGTGGGTCGTTGAAGAAGCAAGGGATGATGATGTGTGGTGACAGGTGAAGGTAGAACATGGTCCTCATCAAGAAGGTCATCATCGTCAAAATTTTTTCAAGAGGACAAAGTTGGAGAAGAACGGTTTTGAGTGCCTTACAAACTTCTACATCAGGTCTTGACATAGTTGGTAGGCACAATTTTAGTTTCATTGAACCCTTTTAGTTTGGGTTCGAGAGGATCGTAAGGTTGAAGCGGTGGTAATGTGATGATGGAAGTCTCTAAGAGATTGGTTAAAATGTTGGTGTAGGACATTATAATGGATCACAATGGGAAGTGAGTGTGGGTTTGGGTAAAGGTGTGGATGATTGTGAGGGAAGAGGCTTTATAGAAGGAGGAATGGGTTGTCCCATCAGTTTGGTAAGTGGTATTGTCTTAGGGTAGAAGAGTTTGCATTTGAGTCGAAAAGGGGAGCCAAAGACGTCCCAAGAGCATGGAATTATCAACATAATCCAAACGATTGGTCAGCCACGAAAATGGGACTGTTGTAGGAAGAGATGTAGTTGCTTTGGTGGAAATCCCTATAAAATAGGTCCATGAGATAGGGAATTGGTTAGCCTCAAACTCTATGGGTAAAAGAGATGAAATCATATCAATGGGGTCCTGGGATGTTGAGGGAGAATTGTCTCCAACAGGTAGTAGTGTGTCTGAAGAATCTCACATGGGCAGGAGTGATGGTAGGTGGGGTGAGGTAGACTTATCCCTTAGTGGAGGAGAATGCGATGATGATTCTCCTGTGGATGGGAGAATTAAAAGTGTTGACTGTTCGGTAGGTTGTGAGGTAGACGGTGAAATGGCATCGATAGAAAGTGTGGGTTCCTCTGTGAGAGCAGGGAGAGATGAAGGGGACTCCTCTGTGGGTGAAGGAGTATAAGAGGTATGCTCCTCTATGGGTAGAGGAGCTCATGCCAGAATTTCCTCAATGGAAGAAATAGGTGGAATTTGAGGATATCAAAAACTGCATGGAATTCACAGACATTACTATCACTGGTTGAAGGTTTACTATTTTTATTAGATGATGCTTTATGGTTAGAGAGTGAATTTTTAAAGATGTGTGAATTTCAATTTATTGGCACGTTCAGGTTGTCCACGATGAGGTCTCCATTATCTATCATCTCTTGAACAATGTTCTTAAAAGTGACACAGTTACCATCACTATGGCCTTTGACATGATGATAATTACAGTAGTTGTGCTCCTTATACCATGTAGGCATAGGATGAGCGAGATCGAAACATGTATGAGGTTTAATGGGAGGAAGTATAATGGATCCAGCTTTAAGAATATTTTCCAAGACTGAAGAATAGGTCTCTCCAATTGAAGTGTACTTATGTTGTTCCCACCGGAACTAAAAATTCTGAATAGGGGAAAGATTCAAAGAAGGTTGGGCTTGATTATAAGGATGGGATGGACCTGATTTGAGAACTACTGTGTTGGTAGATCCTTTAGTTTTTGAATAATTATTTTGGGGTTTTGAAGATGAAGAAGAATTGTCTGGTTTGAACAGGGCGTTCTTGTTTCACAATTAGATTTTCTTTTCTTCAATGGCATGAATTTATAGCTTTCGTGCCATGGTGAATGCTTCGTCAAAGGTCTGGAAGGTTTGTACCTGCAAAGTTGGTGAGATGTGTCTAGCACAACCTCTAGTGAACAACTCAATAAGTTTGGTTTGAGGTAACTAGAAAGTTAATTGGTTGATAAGACTCCATCAGCGGGAAATTTTTTTACAATAGATTCATCTTCATACTATCATGTCAAATACAGGTCGATCATGATGACCTTCTTGACTACATTGATCGAGAAGTGGTCCAAGAATGCCTGAGCCACTTGGTTGAAGGAGTAGATGGAATGTCTAGGTAAACTATTGTACCAATCTAAGGCAGGTCCTGTTAGGGATATGTGAAATGTTCGTAAGAGCAAAGCATCATCATGGGAAATTAGGTAGCACCCATGCTTGAATGACTGCAAGTGTTGTTACAGGTCCTCTTTACTATTGAAACGATTGAACTTGGGCATTTCCCAATGCAAAGGGTGGGAAAATAGGAATATATGGATGGATAGGCTCATTGGAAATTTCTTCATAGTTCAAGGAGTTATGAGAGACGGAAACTGATACTTCTAGTGTCTACATATTTTCCATCATCATCCTAATGAGGTTATTGGTGGGTTGTGAGAAATGGGTACCTCCTGCAGTAAAGGGAGGTTGATGATGGGTGTATGATGTGGATGACATCCTAGTACATGAGGGTGATGAATATGAAAATTGTGAAGGGGGGATAGATACGGGTGGAATGTACCCCACATAAGTGATAGACAAGATTGGGGGCTGCTGCTGATGTGTGTAAATAGAAGGGGTGGTTGTAACAAATCTCATGGTAGTGGGTGGTAGAGACTGAGGGATAGAAAGAACTAGATTTTGGAAAGGGGTGTGGGTTGCCGAAACTGGAGGTGGTTGTGACGTAACTGGTATACACGAGGAAAAGGGGGCAGATGGGGCTATGCTCAAGGCATTCGGTGAAGGAAAGGTTGACACCATGAGTGCAATAGATGTCATTGGGGTAGCGATTATGACAGAGGTGGAACCTAACTGAGAGACCATGAGGGGTAATACTGATGAGGGAATATCTGAGATAGTTGTAGTTGACATAGAAGTGGGCGCGAGGGCAAGAGGGATAGATACAAGCATGCCATATATTAACTTTCCTGAAGAGTCCCGGGTAGATGAGTGGGCAAGATAGTATAGTAGGGATGCAAGATTCTGATCAAGGAGTCTTACGAACTCCTCATTACTAGGTAGCGATGGGGATAATCTCAGTTGGATCCATAGGTGATAAGATGGATGGAGACAATGAACTAGGTGGGAGTGGATGACAACTGATGTGAAATACAAGGGTGTTGGTTTGGCTGCGATTCAACACCATGTGAATTAGTGTTGACTTGGTAAGACTGTATTCTGTAAATCACATAGAAAACAACAGAAGAAGAAAAGGATAAAGTCTAAGGGATGAATCTGGCCAGTGTTTTGATTAAAAATCAAACATAGAAACTGACGACAGTTAGTATGACCGATGACGGTTATAGGAGAACTGATGATGGTTATGATAACTGATACCAGTCATTGTGGAAAGTACCAGTTTGAGAAAATTAAACAAAATTGATGAATATGAACTGGGGAAACTGGACCTGACAGATATATCAGAAATTTGGGGGATATGATGGTGTCATGAGGACCAAAAATAGAAAAGAATAGGTGATGAAGGCTATTTAAGTTAAAATAACCAAAAGAGGTAGAAGCTGACGTCCGGTTAGGTAAACTGACGAAGGTCCGATGTAAACTAATGATGGTCACTGGACTAACGCTGATTATTGTGAATTTAGAAGAAATGAAGAAAAAATAGACTTGGGTGAATTAAAATAGATGAAGGATCAACCTCAAAAATTTGAGAATGATAAGATGAGGTCCTGACACACTCAGAAATAAGCAGAATACTCCAACTATGATGGTGAGTGTGTAAGGAAGACGAAAAATGAAAAATCGTAACTCACACCTCAAAATGCAATTCAAGAATAAAGCTAAGAAAAACACGTAATTCTAAAATTGAATTTATGTTTATTTTATCTTATGCTATTAAGATTGACTTGTGAATTTAGAACAAAGTTTTTGGTTAGGAAGGCATCCTAGGAAGAAGGAAATCTAAAGGTGAGGTTTCAAGTTATGTTAAGGCGAGGGTGGTCCTTTTTCTAAGGTGATGACTGGACAAAGATAACTAGCTGGGTGCTCACTATCAATCCTCTAATCGTGTGATCATTGACAACTTATTCTGGGTGGGATGTTGTTTAAGAAAACGTGTAAATTCAACTATGTGTAGTTTGGAAAGAGATAGAGAAGAAATTTCTTTCTACGGTTCAATTGTGTCAACCATCAGCTGGGCATGACTTCCAACTTACAGGTTGCCCTCATTTTTAAATGTGAGCTAATAATGCAGCATAAAAGGATGAAACACAACAAATTTTATAACCTGAATCAACAATTATATTTGATGAAGAAAATGATGAATAGGTCAAGAACGTGCTCTTTCACTACTATGCAAATGCAAGATGGAAGAATTGGTTCATTTTAAGCATCAAATGACAAATGTTGCTTAGACAATTAGAAGAAAATAATATTACCATGGAGAAGATTAAATGTGTATTTTTCAAAAGGAAAGAAACACACAAAAAGTTTCTCTATATGAATAAAATGTAATGAAACCAAGAGAGGGTCCCATCGGGTGTGCCAAAATGTTTCGCTGAATAGTATGCGTGCGTAAGAGAAAAATAGATAAGCTAAGGGTGATGAGGAATACCTGTAAATGAAGGTGGAAAGTAAAGTGTGCACATTCTGATTTCCTGATCCAATGTTGATTGCGAGAACTTCATTTTTTTCTAGGAGGAACTACTTGCAAATATAAACAAGACCACAAGAGGAATATTAAACAATATATGTCAGTGGACTGCCTAGCGTATGCTAGATCCGAGAAGTGTGATACTTCATAGATGGCTACAAGTAGCCAAATTAAGAACAAACCAGATATATTGTAAATAATATGAACTCCAAAAGAAAATAGATCTCCTTCTTTGTTATCAAATAATGAATTAAAATGTTTCCTAAATAGGAAAACAACTCCCAACTCGAGTTGCCAAGTAAACTCTAGCTAACTCTGACTAAATCTACTCTAGGTGGCGGAAATTACTATTTTTAGCAGTTTACTAGAACCTGCTATTCTTAGTAAGTTTGCATGCTTATTCCTACGGGCACAAAAATTTCCATGCATCTTCTACATCCCTAAATTAGAGGAATTTCCAACTTTCTAACTCATAATGCAATTAATAGACTAAAATTAACTAATGCTCAAAAATAGGAAAAAACCGAACTATAACTTAAATCCTAATTTTCGGCCTCAAGATGGCGGATTTAGGGCCCGAAAACATGTCAAAAACTTTCCCCAACTAGTAGGGATGGATTTCTGCTGCATTCCTCTCATCGAAACACGTGGTTTAAAAAAAAAATGGACTCAAACGGACACCCAGAGCTCAAGTTATGACCTTGTCAACTTCCTGCTAATTCTAGGCGCATCATTCTCCCCTGCTTGAAAAAAACGCAGCTCCTGCAAGTTGTCTTCTTCAAAATGCTTCCATTTATCTACATCCAACTTTTGAATCTCCCACTCTGTGACCCAAGTATTTTCCTCTTGTTCCAGTCCTTTCCAATGTACCAAATATTTGTTGTATTTCCCATTTCGCGTGTCCATTGTTTTCTTATCTAGAATCTGATCCACTTCTTCTTTCTTCTTCACCGGAACTTGCTGCCTCCAATCTACTACTTCATCAATAACATCCCCTTCTGCACCATCCCCATGAAAAGAATACAAATATGAAACATTAAACACTGGAGAAATATCAAAATTCCCTGGCAATTCTACCTCATAAGCATTATCGTTTATTTTTTTCACGATTTTGCAGGGACCAATCTTCTTGTACTTCAGCTTGTTATATGTTCCTCTTGGAAACCTTTCCTTCTGCAGATATACCATAACCAACTCACCAATTGTAAATACCTTTCTCCGTCTGTGCACATCTACTATTTCTTTATACTTATCATTACTATTATGCAGCTTCTTCCGCACTTCTTCCTGCAATTGTTGTATATGTTCGGAAAATGCTTCTGCATCATCACTGACTCTGCCATCAACTGGTAGTTGTACCAAATCTAACACCCCATTTGGATTACTCCCATACACAATTGAAAATGGAGACTTTCCTGTGGATCTGTTTATGGAACTGTTATATGCAAACTCAACTTGTGGTAATGCTAAGTCCCATTGTTTTGGATTTTCCCCAACAATGCACCTTAACAGGTTTCCCAAACTCCTATTTACCACCTCTATTTTCCCATCAGTCTGCAGATGATAGGCACTACTGAATTGTAGTTGAGTTCCAAATTTCTTCCATAAAGTCTGCCAGAAGTGACTTAAGAACCTTGTGTCCCTATCTGAAGTAATGGTTTTTGGAACACCATGCAAACGAACAAATTCTCTGAAAAACAAATCTGCTACACCTGTTGCATCACTTGTTTTCTTACAGGAAATAAAATGAACCATCTTAGAAAACCTATCAACAACCACAAAAATTGAGTCATTACCTCATTGTGTTTTTGGTAATCCCAAAACAAAGTCCATACTCAGATCTATCCATGACCCTTTAGGAACAGGAAACAACATATACAACCCTGTATTCTGTGCATGGCCTTTCGAGACTTGGCAAATTCGACATCGCTCCACATATCTTACCACATCTCTTTTCAACTTTGGCCAATAGTATTTGTCTGCTACCAAGGCTATCGTCTTATCTTTACCAAAATGCCCAGCCAACCCTCTGCTATGCAACTCTTTCACTATATTCTCTCTCATAGACCCAACTGGAATACATAGTTGGCGTCCCTTGAATAGGTAGCCATCCTATAAAATATACTCATCCAGGACATCTCCTGCATTGTCTGACAATGGACTAATTAGTCTTTCAACAATATCCTTGAAATCAGAATCAGAAGAATACAAACCCTTTATTGCTTCAAAACCTACCACCTCATTTTCCATAGTGGTAAACAAAGTCACACACCTACTCAATGCATCTGCAACTTGATTCTATTTTCTAGATTTATGTTTTAGAGAAAAAGTATATCCCTGCAAAAATGATACCCACTTTGCATGCCTACTATTCAACTTCTTTTGGGTATTCACATACTTCAAGGCTATGTGGTCTATAAATAACACAAACTCCTTAGGCACTAAGTAATGCCTCCAATGCCTTAATGCTTGTACAATTGCATAAAATTCCACATCATAAGTAGAGTAGTTCTTTCTTACCTCATTCAGTTTCTCACTAAAGAAAGCTACTGGCTTTCCTCCTTGACTTAGAACAGCCCCAATACCCACATGTGAGGCGTCACAATCAACCTCAAACACTTTATCAAAATCTGGTAGTGCCAAAATGGGTGCCTCTGTCACCTTCTTCTTCAAGAATTGAAAACTATCCTCAGCTACCTTTGTCCACAAAAACTCCCTTCCTTTTGTGCAATCTATTATAGGAGCTACAATACTGCTGAAATTTTTAATAAATTTTCTGTAAAATGTTACTAGACCATGAAAGCTCCTTACCTCTGTTATACTCCGTGGAGTAGGCCATTCAATAATTTCCTTTATCTTTTCTGAGTCCATCTGTACCCCATCTGCTGAAATAATAAAGCCCAAGAATACCAAACTCTCTTGCATGAATGTGCACTTCTTCATATTTGCATAGAGTTTCTCTTTCCTTAACACTTCAAATACCAACCTTAGATGCCTCAAATGTTCTTCTTTAGTTTTACTAAAGATCAAGATATCATCAAAATAAACCACAACAAACTTACCATTATACTCCCATAGCATGGTGTTCATCAATCTCATAAAAGTACTAGGTGCATTGGATAACCCGAATGGCATCACCAACCACTCATATAAGCCATTTCCTATCTTGAATGTTGTTTTCCACTCATCTCCTTCTCTGATCTGAATCTGATGATAACCACTTCGAAGATCAATCTTGGTGAAATACTTAGATCCAGCAAGCACATCCATCATATCATCAAGGTGAGGTATTGGGAACCGATACTTGATTGTAATTTTATTGATCGCTCTGCTATCCGTGCACATTCTCCATGTTCCATCCTTCTTTGGTGTTAATAAAGCTGGTGTTGCACATGGACTCATGCTCTCCCTTACAACCCCCTTTCGCACGAGCTCTGCCACTTGCCTATTCAACTTTGCATGCAATGTCGGGCTCATCCTATAAGCCGATTGATTTGGGAGTGAAGACCCTGGAATCAAATCAATGTGGTGTTGAATATCTCTTTTGGGTGGTAATCCATCTGGTAGCTCATCTGGAATAACATCTGAAAATTCTTCTATTAATTCTGATGTTTCTATTGGTATTTGAGCACTTACAAGTTCATTCTTATTTGCAACTAGTGCATAACAAAAACTGGTTGCCTTTGCCTCCTTCACAAATTCCTTTGCAGAAAGCATATTTTCAGCCTTCCCCTCTTCTTTAAGAGGTAGCAAAACTATTTTTGTGCCATCCTTCCAGAAAGTATAAGTATTCTTTCCCCCATCATGAATAACTTTTCTATCAAATTGCCATGGTCTTCCTAGTAGCATATGACATGCATCCATAGGGATAACATCACACCAAATCTCATCCTTATAACTGTTCCCAATAGAAAAGCTTATTAAACATCTCTTATCAACAGTAACTTCATTACCCTTCTTAAACCATGCAATACGATAAGGGTTAGGATTCTTCTCACAATGCAGACCCAATTTATCGACCATCTCATTTGAAACCATGTTCTCACAACTACCACCATCAATAATAACATTACATACCTTTCCTCCTGAAGTGCATCTTGTTCTGAAAATATTTGTACATAGCCATGCATCCCCCTTGACCTCCTTTCTTGGAGCAATCATCGTCCTCTTGATCATCAGAGTTTCTCCAACATCGGGTGGAATTTCCAGGTCCTGTTCATCTTCTACTTGCTCAGCTTCAACAAGATTTACTCTTGGAGCATCTCCTTGCCTTTTGTCATGTGTATAAGTATGTGGGAATTCAAAAGCTCGATGCCCTTCTTCACCACATCTGTAACAAACAAATGGTCTACGTGGAGCCTCCCATCCTCTATCGCTAGCATATCCTCTGCCCCTAGGAAATCCTCTACCTCTTTGTTGATTCTGGAAACCTTGTCTTGTATCCTCTTGCTTTTCCAATCCATGAGATGATTCTCCCCTACCTTGGCTGAAACCAGCTCGTCCTTGAAAGGAAGTTGAGGCCCCCCTATTCATTCCAGGTGATCTCCTAAAACTTTGACGATTTTGTTTTTCCTCAGCCTTTAAGGCTAATTGATATGCATCCTCCATGATTTTAATCCTATGCATACTTATCTCATCTTGAATAGAAAATTTTAATCCATTAACATACCTTGTAGCCATTTGTTCCTCAATTTCTTCATGCTCTACATGAATGGACAACTTATAGAACTCATCTGTGTATTCTTGCACTATTTGTAAGTTCTGTCTGAGATTCTGAAACCTCCTGTAAAGGGTTTGTACATAATCCACAGGGAGAAATTTATCTTTTAGCTTCTTCTCCATCTTACTCCACGTCCTAATTATTTCTTTCCCCTTTCTTGACCACTCTTTCTGTAGGTGATCCCACCATAACATAGCATGACCTTTCAATTTCATGCATGTAAATTTTACCTTCTTTTCTTCTGACATAGCCTTTCACTCAAAAAAATTTCCCATGCTAGTCAACGAGTCTATCAGCTCCTCTAGTTTTAGACTACCACCATACTCTGAAACATCAACTCTTATCCCATCATTCTTTCCTTCTAATCCTCGAATCATCCTTTCTTCAAAAGCTAATGGTGGTGCTTGCATTTCCTCCTCTTCACAAACTTCTTCTTCATCTGTGTCATCTCCACCTTGATTTCCTCTCTGGGTTATCATTGCATCAAGCACATCAACTTGTCTCTACAGATCTTGCATATTTCTATTCATCTGGGCAATACCGCCTCCTCTTCCTGCCATTTTTTTTAAATACTTCGAACCCGCTCTGATACTAGATAATGTAGCCAAATTAAGAACAAACCAGATATACTGCAAATAATATGAACTCCAAAAGAAAATAGATCTCCTTCTTTGTTATCCAATAATGAATTACAATGTTTCCTAAATAGGAAAACAACTCCCAACTTGAGTTGCCAAGTAAACTCTAGCTAACTCTAACTAAATCTACTCTAGGTGGCGGAAATTACTATTTTTAGCAGTTTACTAGAACCTACTATTCTTAGTAAGTTCGCATGCTTATTCCTACTGGCACAAAAATTTCCACGCATCTTCTACATCCATAAATTAGAGGAATTTCCAAATTTCTAACTCATAATGCAATTAATAGACTAAAATTAACTAATGCTCAAAAATAGGAACAAACCGAACTATAACTTAAATCCTAATTTTCGGCCTCAAGATGGCGGATTTAGGGCCCAGAAACGTGTCAAAAACTTGCCCCAACTAGTAGGGCTGATTTCCTCTGCGTTCGTCTCATCGAAACACGTGGTTTCAAAAAAAAAACGGACTCAAACGGACACCCAGTGATATTTCATAGATGGCTATCAATCCACTGTTTAAAACAAATTAATGCAAGAAATGATGTAAACCAATAATGTCCTATTGTAGTTGATATAATTTAGGAGTCCCATTCAAGTACAACAAGAAAATATAATCTACCAGGCTAGGTTATGATCAGATCTGGAATTCAGGCAGGTAAATAAGGTGGTTAGGACAGGTCAGGGTTAAGCTTTAGGTAATTTGGTTTATTTAGGTAAATGTTATGGGGTGGGTGTTATATAAATATTTACTAGACACAGAGACCGACGTCGGTAGGGTCAGGGTGATAAAAACTTAATGAAGTTTGTTTTTGGTTATTCTCTATGATTACATAGAGAATGGTGAGGTTGATGATAGTGTTGAGAATACTCAAATATGTTTGGAGGTAGGTATAGAGGGTTGAGAGGTTGTAGGTGATTAGGTGGAGGTATTGGCAGGAGGGTGAGAGGTGATGGGATGCAAGGGAGGCTTGGACTCCCAAACAGAGATGAAGAAACTAATCTAAATAAATATATGGGAAGGTGTATATCCAAATGTACTTACTTGTACTTGCAGCCCTGGTGGTTGGATGGAGGTGATGGTTGATCCATGGAACTGATGGTCAGTGTCATGGCTGTGCTTCCCATAATGTTACCATGAATGTTTTCCCTTCAGATCAGTGGTTGGCATTGGATCAGGGTGTCTGGATGTGCAAGAGTTCTTTGGTGCGTACTTGCATGTATATCTCTCTTCTCCAAAACACGAATGATTCTTCTAACCCATCAAACAAGGTTACCAAAGTGAATATATGGTAACCAGTGACGGTTTAGGGTGATTGGCATTGGTTAAGGTGGGAAATCCTAAGTTTACTAAAAATGACTGATCTTGGAAATCCTTTTGGCCAACTTTGTCCATTGTTGCGGATCAAAATAGAATGCTGTGTTTAGATAAGTGGGCATGTAGTTAGAGGAAGAAAAGGCATGTGATTTTAGGGTTGAAATAAGTCTTAGTTAAAAGGAAACATGGTAAGAATAGATATGTGATGAGATGTCTAGGTGATGTGGTGGGGTGAGGTGTCTAGGTGAGGTGGAAATTAGTTTAAGTAAGGTAATTAAATAATGAATATTGTGAGAGTGGGTATTAATTTAATTTGCAGGTAATTAAATTAATGTACATGTGGGGTAAAGGGGGAGTCTGGCCCAAATTTATTGTCTACAATAAGGACCAAACCATCTAATGGTTTCGTCCCATGCCACCCAACGACCATTTTATCAAATTGATATCTTTTTATGGGATGGTAATTTCCTCGTGGGTCGACATTAATAAAATATTATACTTACAAACCCCTATATAAGTAATTTAAATGTACTCATTGCTCATCTGAAATCCACTTGAAAATTACCCAACCGTCTCAAGTTTAAATCATTCCAAAATCACTCCAAGATCTCCTAAATTACCTTAAAACTACAACACATATGAGAAATACCCATACATGTCTAAATCACTCCTAACTAGGTTCAATAGTCTAGCTTCCCAAGTTACAAGCCAAGTCAAGCATAAACACGCAAAACCATGACAAAACATTATCAAGTGTATATTGCCAAATATAGTTGCATCCATATAGCTATCACATCTATAGGTGGAGAATTGTGTGTAGTTTGAGGTCTCTTTGGAGTAGTGCCGATGTAGGTAGTGTATGGATTACATTTCAAACCGACCAATAATATTTTTGCAAGGTATCCTACCCATGTTTAGTGTTAGAAGCTATTTTGAGTCATACTTAGGGTTTCACAGATGTGCTAAACCTAGGATTTCACAGACACATATTTTATAAGTTCACATATCCATAATATATTCGAAAGTGTTGGTAAATTGTTGTTTAAAACTCAGAAATTATCTTGTACACATCCAACAATACTAGAACTACTCATCCTGCACTCCCACAACTAGAAATGAAGCATATTTAGGTCACTTCTAGTTTTTTCACCCACTACTAGATTAACTTCTAGAGAAACATAATAGTTAATTACATCTCCCTTCGTATGTCCTATTTTATTTAGCACTTGTTTTGATCAATCCATATTGCACATTGCTAAATAGGTATATTTTGATATACACATTGATGTTCAATTAATTAATCTAAATATATCTATAGTTTCTAACCCTAATCCAAAGTAAGATAAGTAACACTCAACACACTTATTATTTCTTTAGGTTAAATCATTTGGATAACTCATTTTTTTATCAAATCCTTAACCTAGTACAAATCATAGTCACCCAAAGGTTTTCATTTTCTTCTTGGGTGTATAATCCTTTCCCTAGCCCTATGGATTGTTATCGTTTGGTATTTATGGTTTACTCCACTCACATCATTCCTTTCTCTTATACTTATACCAATGAGCCAAAATCAATGTCTCTTGCCGATATAACATAGTACTAGGACATTATTGATAACCCTGATGAATTTTATCGATATGAATGTGATGATACACATGAGGCATATTTTGATAGGGATCATAGAACTTATTATGTAAATTATTTTACTAACAAATCTAATGATAATGGGTGTGATTTTTTATATGAGTCTTGTGTCCCTATTGACATAGAAAAAATTATAATGGTGTACTCTAGTGTTTCTATTGAGGATATTTCATCATTTCTCTTTTCTAATAATATTATGATTGTGGAGCTACTAATATTTCTCAAGGGGAAGGTTGTCATGATGACTCCAATCCTAATACTGACCCCCTTACTAAAGAGGATGAACAAGATTATATAGAATTTCTAAAGAAAAACCTTAGCACATCAATGCACTTCTATATATAGTTGGGTAAGAACATGTAGACATGAAATTATGCACTTATACTATTACATCATGCCTCTAGTATGTCATTGTATGCATGATTCATAAGCAAGAAAAATAGACATTAACAACCCTTGTTTTTCTTTACTTTGACATTGTTTAATATTTTCATATTTTCATCCTTTTCTTTTCTAGAATTTTCCCTTTACGTTTGGACATCACCAATATTTTACCTAGCTTAGCATTTCATGTTTTATCTTTAGAGCTCCTATACACTAACGCCTAGTAGAGACATGAGCACCTAGGCGCTACTGTCCTCTTTGGGCACTTTTTTCCTTTTGTCCTCTTTTCTTATGTTTAAAAGTTCCACATCAATTTTTATCTTTTCTTAACTTCTACTTATCACTTTGGGTCAAATTTTAGGGTTGTTAATGATGAAATTCAAACAAATGGATCCCACACACACACACACACACACACACACACACACACACACACACACACACATGACTTACTAAATATTATAAAGATAAATCACATAATGAGTCAATTGGGATATTACTTTCTATCTACTACTTGGGAAAAGAGAAACACTTAAGGGATGCATTATTCACTGGATATGAAGTTACAATTATGAATTCCATCGCACACATTTATCTTGGGGGAAA
The DNA here is from genome assembly GCA_019776745.2 of Taxus chinensis. Lineage (NCBI taxonomy): Eukaryota > Viridiplantae > Streptophyta > Pinopsida > Cupressales > Taxaceae > Taxus > Taxus chinensis. The sequence continues at coordinate 906,002,569 of CM034149.1, read as the reverse complement.
ATTAGTTGTAGCCTATTATTTTGGTGCAACTGGTACAAGGGAAAACTAACTTTAAGGGACACAATTATATCACACATACACCATATCTACATTGAGTCTGAAATGTAGTGCAACACTCGGTGACATTAATATTGGGGTGACCACCAAGGTCAATTTGAATCAAGCATAGACATATTTGATTCCATCTAATGTGTTCTTGAGCCTTGTGCAGGTAGCTAGGGTTTTTTTGTAGGTACAAGTGTAACAAGAATACCCTACAAAAAATTTGAAGTGACATAAAGTGAAGTGAAGACAACATGATCAAAACCTAAAAGGACCAGGTCTAAATTCACTGCCAGGTGAATACCACCTAGTACATGCACTAGTTCTTGGGGCAATCTTGTCCCCTTTTAGGCACTACTATATAGAAGACTTGAATATCTATTCTCCACATCCATCACGTTCCATCATGTTTCATCACTATTCAAGCCTAGATTTAGTGCATATAGTTAGGAATTAGCTAAGTCACTCTCATCCTCTTATTACATGTACTTTCTTGTCATTACATGTTATATCTTGTATGTTTATGATATTATTTGATTGATCTCAGTCATCTAATTAAATTTAATTATGTTAAATCATTTGGTGAACCCGATTATTGATTGAACCCTAGATTTCCATAGGATACCTCATTTGTTTGCTTCATTGTAGCCCTAACCCTACTAACCTTAGGGTTTTATTCTTTGGTTGTGGAATTCAATATATTCCATTCATCATGTAGACTCTTAGGGATCAATATCAATATCTATCTAGCTTTCCCACATCTTCTAGCTATCATATATCTCATGCATCTTCATCTAGCACACAGGCTCTTGAGTTTATTGTTCATTCCCAAACAATAATTGAAAATGACCACCCATCTATATTCAGGTTCACTTTCATAATATGCTTGTTAAGTGTGCTTTAGTTGATCATGGATCTAGTCTTAATATATATAATATCTCTTTTCTCCATCAAATATGACTCTTTTCTACTGATTTAACTCCATCTACTCTATGCATTTGTAGTTTTGATAATACACCTAAGTGAGTGTTGGGAGAAATCACTCTACCCATTATTATAGGACCTTGCACTCTTAATGTTCTATGTCATGTTATTCCTAATAATACCAATTATACTATCCTTCTATGTTGTCCTTAGTTACATACTATGTATGCAATCCCTTATGTTAGAACATAATATTAAGTTCTTATAATGTTTAGTTTATAATTGAATAATTTAGAATATATTTAATACTCTTAATTATTTAATATAAACTTTAGATTATGTTTTATTAGTTATTTAATAACTAATTAATTTAAACGGGGTTCACACCCTGTCACTTAATTGTTCATGACCCTTGGTGTCATTTAAATATGGTCACAAGCCATATTTGGTTTATGATCTAAAGGGAGAGAAGTGAGGAGGGAGATAATTATAGACTGTAAAAGTTTCTCACATAATGGAAATTATTTTCTGCATGGTTTTTTCCCCCTCTGGGGTTTTCCATGTTAAATTCAGTGTTCATGTTTTTAACCTGTGTTATGTATTTATTTACGGTTTACATTAATGTTTTGGTAAATGTTATAAATCATAAATTAATGTGGTTAATTAATCTATCCCTTAGATTTGATATGGTACCCAATCGTGTTTATTTAATTATGATTTTAATCAACAAATGGATGTGTCTGTTCGGGTGGTTGGGTGGTTAGTTCAATAGAAATATTAATTTAAAAACTCCCTTCTCTTTGGGACATAGATTGGTTAATATTGTGTGTGCAAAGGTGAAAGGACTTTGAAATCATTTACCTGAGCGTGAAATCATAGATGAGAATAAAGGTAAGGGTTGATTACTATGTGAAATATATTCTACATGTCTATAGTTTCATTGTGTATGTTGAATGATTTTGAAGGTAAATTCAAGTATGAAAGTTAAAAGAGGAGACAGTTTCATAAAAATAGGGATTACAAATTATTTCATTCGATGAGTGAAATTGATTATCCCCTCTGTAAAATTTGATGTTACTTGTATTCATATGTGGAATCATTCCCCTGGTAAAAAATCACTTACTATTTTAACCTTATTGTGTTTTCAAAATAATCTACCCATGTCCTTTGGACCCCTTCTAATAGGATTTGATTTGAAAAACTATAGTTTATAGTTAATCTATAACTATATCCTATATAGTTTAAAAACTATATTATTTATAAATAAAAAATATAATATAGAATAAGATTTATATAATAGCTTATATAAAAATCTATATAGTTTGAAAACTATTTATTATAAAACTTAATATTATAGTATAAAATATAGCCTAAATTTTATCATAGTTTAAATACTCTAAACTATCCTATGGTTTAAGTGAATTAGATTAAACTATATAATAATAGGTTCAAATGTGGCTTACAATTAATGATATTTTATATAAAAACTATATGTAAAGTTATGTGGGCTCCTTTTTATTGTTTTCAACCCACTGTGGGGCGACCCCTTTCAACTCTAACTCTTCTACTGTGCCACCATATGTCCATCACTTCTCGACCCGCCTCTGGTCCAATCCTATGGCGCCATGTGGTGTGTCTAACCCCTACGGGCAAAACGAATTTCCTTCAACTATCTTTTTCCATGCAGCACGACGGTCTCCCTCCTCCATGGTCAAGGATTGGTAGAATATTTGCCAAGAGTTTAGTCCCACATCAATGGGAAAACAGAAGTCGCTAGGAGTTTAAATACATTCTAATATAGCTTAGGCCATACAAATTCTATGTTTTTCCACGTAGTGGCTTGTGCGGTGGCTAAGTTAAATGTGTGATGTATTGTGGCCAAGTTCTATTGAGATTAATGGTTGAGTTTAGTCGATTCAAGAGTTAACTCTCTGCGGTGACTGTGCATTAAGGTTATAAAATGTATAAAGTGGAAATTGTGCTTAATATGACATATAAACCTCAAAGGCTAACCAAATAGACTCTCCAAGTTAGGTAAACCAACTTGGCCAAGGTAAATACAAAATGTTCTATAGGAGCAATGATCCTCATTTTTGTTATTATTATATCCACATTTTTCATATATGCAATTTTTTTACTGTTTCTCATTTTAATTTAAGTTAATATATTATTTTATTATTTTAAATGAGAAAATTATTTTAAACAAGAATAATTTATTTTCATTTGAAATGATGTATTTTTACGACATAATGTCTGAGTCATCGTCATCATATTTTTTATGAAAACTACAAAAAATTTCACTCATATTTCAATAAAATACTATTATTGTCAAACTAATATATCGAATGTATAGATTATCTTTTCGAAAGAGTTTATTTTTTCATCGTGAATTCATCAAATTTCAATTAAGAGGCTTGATTAATGACAGAGGGATTTTTTTAAAATTGATTGATATTAATCTTCGTTGTTCTTAGTTATTCAAAAGTTATTTACATGAAAATGGGCTCTAACCAATTTACTATTGATAAATCTCAGATGTTGAATGGAAATAATTATAGCCTCTAGAAAATTTAATTGAAATCAGAATTCATGGCTCGCAAGCTCTAGACGACTGTGAATGGAATAGAGAAATCTTCGACCAGAAGACAAAAAACTGCGGACAACATCACTGCATATATAAAAAATATACATGAAGCCACATATATCATTTTACGGAGCATTCATAATGATTTTATTCTTCATATTAGGAATCAAGAAAGTTTGAGTGAGGCTTAGATGTAACTGGAATCGATGCATGAAGGTACACAATTATCAAAAATCAATAAATTGATTCTATAACTAATGAAGAATCCCATAAAGGTAGATGAAAAAGTAATTAATTATTTGGATAAAATTAAAAATATCAAGTCTCAGTTGGGCTGGATGTAAATGTAACTTAATTTAGGAAATATTACTATAATTTATTATTTAGTTTAATATTCATGAAAATTTTAGAAATTTCATTTCAATTCAAAATTCTAAGTATCAAACTGAACATGCCATTCCTAATTTGCAAACCCTTAGTGATATCATGATTCAGGAAGAGAAAGTAATGACAAATTTTGATTCAAAAAATAATGCCACTCAGGAACTTCTCACTCAAAAATAAAAAAGTAAACCTTCTAGGTTCAACAAAAATAAAAAATCAACTTTTAAACCTCCTAGTAAAGACAATAAACCAAGAAACTTAAGATTTAGTTTTAATGGTAAAATGTCATTACTATGGAAAATTTTCCATAAGAAAGAAGAGTGTAAATCAAGAAACAAGTCAAATTTCAAAAAATAAAAGGGTAAAAAATCGGACCAAAATCAAAACCAAAACAAGAATCAGAAAAATAAAATAAAAATATAATGTAATTGCTTTGTATGCTTCCTTTGTCACTGCAAAATAAAATGAGTGGATATTGGACAATGTTTCCTCTAGACACATTAATTTCAGATATGATATCCTATCTAACCTTAGAGAGTGTAATTATCACATCTATTCGGGTGATCATTCCATTCTTGATGTTCAGGGACAAGGTAAATCAAAAGTATCAAATGGATTTATTAAAATTTTTTTTGTTAGTTCCTAAACTTAAAATGAATTTTCTTTCTTGTTCTTAATTGAATCAAAATAACTATATTATAACTTCGTTAAAAGATTAATGGTTTATTAAAAATGAGCATGATGTTAGTATATTTGAAGGCTTACAAAGAGACGATATTTATGTGTTTAATGGCTTTCCCTCTGCTTCTTCTTTGACATCTCAAATAAGTGGCATATAATTATGACATGAAAGATTAGGTCATGTCAAATTCAGGAGCATGTACAATATGTCTCAACTGAATCTAGTGTCTAGTTTGCCACCTATTTCCCAAAATCATGAAACGCATGTGTGAAGGGTGCTTACGTGGTAAGCAATATGCTAACCCCTTCCACATAAATCATGACTTAAATTATACAGAACCTTTAAAAATTTTCCATAGTGATGTCCGAGGACCCCTAGAAGTTCCATCCCTTAATGGTCCTTTTTATGATTGTCACATTCGTTGATGATTTATCTTGTATGATTTGGTCTTGTTTTATCAAAAATAAATTTGATGTCTTGACAAAATTTAAAGAATTTAAAGCTTTAGTTGAAAACAATTCTAGTTCTAAAATTAAAATGCTTAGAACTAATAATGGGGGAGAATATGTTAGTAAGGAATTTGACTCATTTTGTGTCTAATGTGGTATTCAAAGAGAGTTAACTAACTACTCTCTATTCCCCTAAAAAAAATGGGATTGTGAAAAGGAAAAACCGCACAATTATGGAAATGGCTAAAACTATGTTGCATTTAGTATAAGTCTATAAATTTCTCTGGGCTGAAGCAATGAACACAGCTCTTCATATTTTGAATAGAGTACCCACTAAAGCCTTAGTTAACTCCAATCCTCTATAAAAGTGGTCAAATAAAAAACCAAATGTATCTCATTTAAGAATCTTTGGTAGCCCTTCTTCTCTCTTCGTTCCAAAATAAAAATGGAAGTATCTTGATCAAACCTCCTATCCTTGTATCTTTATAGGTTACAAAGGTAAAACTAAAGGTCTTAGGATCTACAATCATTGAAAATGAGAAGTTATAGAAAATGATGAATGTAAAAGTATTAGAAAAACATTTTTTTTCATCTTCTTCTTCTTTTTCTATTATTCATGATGATTCTAATTAAATTAAAAATAATGATAATAACAATGAAAATAATGTATGTGATGATGAAATTGATAATGAACATATAGTTGAAAAAGAGTTAGTTCCTATTTCCTCTTTAACCAAAGACCTAGATGGGATGATTCTATTATTCAAGTCTCTTATCATGAAAAACCCTTAGAAAATGACTAGAAGTCAACATATATATCAGGCTTTAATGACATTATATGAACCTGAACCCTAATATTTAGAAGAAGTTTCTTCTGATGAAAGATGGATACATACAATGAAATCTGAATATACTGCCTTAATTACAAATCATACTTGGGATTTAGTTCCTCCTCCTGAAAAATGAAGTATAGTTAGATCTAGATGGCTATACAAGATTAAATATAAAGCTGATGAAAATGTTGATGAATTTAAATCTAGGTTAGTAGCTCGAGGGTTTACTTAAAAAATTAGTATCGACTATGTTGAAACCTTTGCACAAGTTACAAAAATGAGCATAGTAAGGATTTTGATTGCCTTATCTGCTTAATATGGTTGGGAAATCCATCATATGGATTTCGAGAATGCATTTATGAATGGTGACTTAAAAGAGGAAATCTATATGACCTAACCTAAAGGATTTAAATAACTAGGTAAAAAAATGTATGTTTGTAAATTGAAAAAACATTTATATGGTTTAAAACAAGCTCCTAAAGATTGGTATGTTAAGATTAACATTTTTTTGATTGAAGTTGGATTTTCTAACTGTTCTTATGATAATGATTTATTTATTAAAATTGAAGAAAACTAGATTATTGTCATTGTATTGTATGTTGATGATTTACTTATTACTTGTAACTCTAACAATTTAATTATGAAAATTAAAGCTAAATTAAAGCAATACTTTGAAATGAAGGATTTAGGATTATTGCATTATTTCTTAGTCATGGATATATATTAAGATACAAATTATATTGTTGTATCTCAATCAAAATATGATACTAATATGCTTAAAAGGTTTAATATGATTTATTGTAAACCTATTGCTATTCCTATTCAAGTTGGATGTAAACTTGATCCTAAACCTCCATGTGAAAAAGTAATCCTACTTTGTATAGGAAAATTATAGGTAGTTTTATTTATCTAACTATTGCTAGAACTGAAATTGCTTATGCAGTAGAGATTGCTTTGAGATTTATGCAGGAGCCATATCAAGATCATTGGAAGTTAGCCAAAAGAATATTGTATTATATTAAAGGCATAATTAATTTTAGTTTACATTATACTTCTTCTAAAAATGCATATTTATATGGATATTGCGATTATGACCATGCTAATGATTTTATAGATCAAAAATCTACAACCAGATATGCATTCAAGTTTGGTGCAGGTACCATTACTTGGAGCAGTAAAAAAATAACATTCTCCATTTATTCTACTAAGGAAAAGTATAGAAGTGCAATAGAAGCAGCAAAAGAAGCCATGTGGCTGAAATGGATGTTGGAAGAGATACACATGGAAGATAAAGGAAGTAATCCTCTTTTATGTGATAGCCAAAGTTGCATTTCTCTTGCTAAGAATCTAGTTCAAAATTAAATTTCAAAACATATAGATATACACATGCATTTTATCCGAGATAAGGTTCTTTGAGGTGATATAGATCTCATGTACTTCTCGACTAAAGATCGAGTTATAGACATTTTAGGAAGCCATTATGTTCTGTAAAGTTCTATAAGTTTTATGTAATGCTTTTCCTTTCAGAGTTATCATTGAGGGGGAGTGTGTATGGCTGTGTCACCTCCTAATGAATGGCTGGTTGATATCTCCTTATCTCCTATATTTTTTCTCCATTGTAAAGTATTTTAAAAATATCTTTATGATCTTTGTAAACTTATAACTCTAAGTTTACAGTGCATAATCGAGTGTGTTGCATATATTTATAAATGAGGTCCTTGTGTTATAAAAGGATCCTAGAGATGCGGTTTGAGAATTTTCCATGAGAAAACATGCGATGTAGTCTCATAAATCATGCTTAGCCTAAATCATAAATTTTGATTTATGGATTCCAAATCCTTTTGTACCAAAAGGTAAGTTGAGCATGATGAAGGTGTTATAAATCCTTCAAAAAAAATATGCTAGCCTAAACCTTCACTAATGGTTTATGGATTTGTAAATCTTGTTATAAAAACAAGTAATGTTGGCATATGGTTCCCCACTTGATATTAAGGGGGAGTTTTAGAACATAATATTAAGTGCTTATAATGTTTAGTTTATAATTAAATAATTTAGAATATATTTTATATTCTTAATTATTTAATATAAACTTTATGTTATGTTTAATTGGTTATCTAATAACTAATTTATTAAACCAGGGTTACAATTTTATCATACCCCATCACTTAATTTGTTCATGACCCTTGGGGTCATTTAAATATGATCGCATATCATATTGTTTATTCACTTTGAGGTGAACTTGATCGAAGAGAAGTGAGGTTAAGGAGATGTTTTTACTGGATTGTAATTCTAATTCTCGCATAATGGAAATTCTCTACTTCCATGGTTTTTTACCCCTCGGGTATTTTCGTAAATGATATAAATGTTACTTTAATATGGTCAATTAATTTATCCCTCAGATTTGACACCTTCTATCCATCTCATAACACACAAGGCCCTTGTAACACCTTCTTCAGTGGACAATGCTACATAGATTCCAAACTTCACATTACTAATCTTTGTGATATCTCCCTTCACAATGTCACCATGACTGTGGATTTCATATCTATTATTTGAAACAACTCTCAATGCAATTCTAATGATATTATGCTTACTGATTCCAATGTTACATCACTTGCCATAACATCCTCACCACAAGTAAGAACACAATGTGATGCTTTGATAATGATTCATAATGCTCTTCACTCTCTCTCTTTCCAAAATTCTATACATGAATCATATGCTATGGATACACCTCATCTTGTTGCATCCAAGGGGTAAATCAATTTCCCTCTTTCCACATGTATGGCTATTGTTTCTTCTATGGTCATAGGGGCTACTGCATACAACTTTAATGCTTCTAATGTTTCTAAATTTCACCTATTGCTTATCAATGTTCCAACTATTCTAGTTTCTTTTAATGAACACAATCTTATTGTTTATGTCATTACACTTAATACTCATGTGTTGTCATGCAAATGTGTAACAAGGAAATTCCCAATTTTCTTACATGACAACCATACCCTACTCAATTTTTTTGATCAAATTTCATCTTGAGTCCTCCTTCATATCACCATAACCCCTGATTCATTCCTATCCCATCTATTTGAAGCAGTCTCAAGTTTCATGTCAATGTTTTCTTAGGTGATTTAGGGTTACCCAATATTTCCATGTTCTTCCAATGTAAGATCCGCCAAGACAAGCTTTTTGACAAGCTTGGGAAGGGTTGTTCTAAAGTCTTCTCAAGGCTGGTGCACACCCCTCAGAGAAGAATGAGAGGACAAAAATCATCAAGGTGTACTACTGAGCTGAGAAAATTTTGAAATTAATTTTGAAAGATTCTTGAAGGTTTCACAAGTTTTGGAGAAGTTTTAATAACAATGGGTCTTAGAGGCTTAGGTAGTGCACAATGCAAAAATATCCCCTGAGCTCCAGGAAGTGATTCCGGGAGCTTTAGAAGGAGTTATGAGTCAAAAAAATTATAGTCGGAAAGGTATTTTAGATACATAGAGAATGGTAATATCATATTATTCACAACACTTAGGAACATCATTTCCACAGCCATTTTTTTACATGCACAACCTTGTAGCCAAAATAAAAAGCCTATTTTTCTGGAAGAAAATGATAGAATTAAGATATGAGAACCCTACCATTGGATTTATAAGGTCATTTCCAAGTGGAATCACTTGTTGGAATGATATCAATTCTATTTTTGAAGAAATATTCAAATCTACTAAAGACTGTCAAGATCTCTTGGTGCAATTGACACAAATAAGGAAAGAATCAAATGAAACTATGAGAGGATTTGTGGCTCGTTTTGACTGGTTGCTCCACAGGATACCAAAACAAGATTCACCATCTGAAAACAATGTCAAGAGATTCTTCATCAATGCGTAACCTCTAGAGGTAGGATTATTTCTCCGAAGGGTTCAACCAAGGGATCATGCACTAGCACAAGGACTAGCCATTGAAGTTGAAGATGATCTCATCCTTTCTAGAAAGATGAAGAACCTTTCAAAGGGTAAGGCTCAACATGTTGGAGATGAGAGAAATGATCCATTTTTACATAAATTTGAAAATGAAATGGCATAATTGAAGAAGGAAATTTTCCAACAAGGATCATGTTAGAGTTCAAGAAAAAATCAGATTACCAGAGCACCTCGAAGGCTTGTATTGGAGGCCCCACCTATCAATGTAAATTTTATAACTCAAGAAGATGAAGAATATCTTGAACAAGAAATTCAAGATGGTGATTTCTTGGAGATTGAATAAGTACATAATGGCACACAAATAAGATTTTGTGAGTATTTCAGAGGTGATGAAGATGACAGTGAAGATGAACCTAGTATCTCATGTGTAGTGTGCACCCATTCCCAGTATAAGAAAGGAGATTCTTCCTCCACTGCTGCTAAAAAAAGAAGACTGTAGATCCTCCTGTGGTGACTCCACAAAACAAAATAATAATTTGAGGATCTCAACTTCCACATTGCTTGGATTCTGCATTGGAGAAGCATGATCCTATAGGAAGCATGAGAACCCCCTCAATTTTAAGTAAGTCTTCCAATTCCCCTTCTAAATATAAATCTATTCCTACAAAATCTAGTGCTTCAAAAGCTTCCACTATACCTTTTAAAACACCATATATTCCCCAAAAATCTACCCCTATCTCCAAGCCTGTCCTAGTTCCCAAAGAAGTGTCTTCATCTCCACCGTCTAAATTTTCTCCCTTTGACATCATTGAACATACAAATAGAACCAAAGTTTATATTACCAAAACCAAATATCTATGGACTCATCCTGATAAATTTGAGAAATTTTGTTGTCATATTAAGGGTAGTAGTTCAAATCCCAACAATGAAAACCCTGATGTTGTAACTCTTAGTTATAAAGGAGTGCTACCAAATCCACCTACACCTCCATTACAGAACATGCTTTCTTTGAGTGCATCCAAGACTGACAAGGTTGATCCTTTCTACATCTCCCTTCTCGTTGGAGAATATGTATTAAACAATTGCATCATAGATTTTGGTGCCTTTTAAAATTTAATGCTTGTAAAGGTCACCAGGGCTCTCAAACTCACCATGACTCAACCAGGTGGATCTTGTTACTCCATGGAGTAAAAAGAGGTCCCACTTGTAGGGAAGGTCAAAGATGCACAAGTGGCCCTTGCCAAATTTCCAGACAAGAAAGTTTCAATAATGATCTTGGTATAAAAAATTATGGATTCATTTGGAATTTTTATAAGTAGGAGTTTCTACCAATAGTTGGGGGATAAGATCTAGATGAATTGGTCGTCTATAACCATTCCGGTTAAGGGAGACTTGGAAAAATTTCTTCCAAAAGAGAAGATGAGGTACACGTTGTAAAAAGTAGGAAATCTAGGAGCCAAATTTTTTTACCACAACAACAGGAGGATGAATCTTTTCGTAACAAATGAAGACGAGGATGAGATTCCCTTCTTGATAAGACCAAGTATATCTTCCCAAATGGGTATGGATCTTGAAGAATCATTGAGGAACTTTGATTCGCAAGAGGATAAACCTGAGTTGCTAGATGATGCGAGTCAGGAAGAAGAGGAAATGATTCTTGATGATTTAAAAATGGAGAAATAATCTTGTATGCTTACCCATGAAGAGGAGATGTTCTCATTCCCATTTGGATATGAAGATGCTCTTGATCATGTCATCTGTGAAGATACAAGACAAGTTTGTCATGAGCCCACGAAAGGTTTGAAATAATGGTCTATGCAAGAACTACTAAGAGTGAAAGAAGAAACAAAGGACCCTAAGCTAAATATCAAACTCCTAATGTGAGCTATGGATCTACAAGACAAGTGTGAATTTGATCTAGGATGATTAATTGATGCAAAGGATAATCACAATGAAATAGATCAAGGTGAAGAACCCAACGTTCCTCTTGAGCCAATGGTTGATGAATACGATGATGAAATGGAATTATTTTCTTTCCCATTTGAAGAAGAAGACTCTTTCCATGATGAAAAGTATGAAATAAAGCATGCTGAGGTCATTAAATATGAAGATCCCTTTGACAAAGAAATATTGGGATGTAAAAATATTTAGGGAAATGAACTAATCCCTTTAGATAGTTTCCTTGAGCTTCAAAATGAAGATTATTTGAAGGCATACTAAGATGAGCTGTAGGAAGTAACAAAGGAGAACTCCGTGTAAGAAATCTTGTATGTGGTAGAAACTATAGAAGATCTCAAGCTAATTCTTGATCTTTTAGCTGATGTTATGAATATACAGGACAAGTACAGGGTTATTTCCTATCCTCTAGTCACTATTCAAACACCTCATAGTGGGGTAGAGAAAAAATATAAGTCCAAGGTTCCTCACTGAAAAGAGTTCAATGAGCATAGACCTGGGAAAGAAAAGATATCATAATATTCAAGCAATATGAAAAAAAAAAAGCCCCGATGTGGGTAAACATAGAAAGCAACTGACGCTATGAAATTAATTTCAACGGGAATGAAGACAATGGAATTTTTGAGCGAATGCCTAAGAATCAAGAAGCTCATATAGGCTCACTCCTATTAAGTACATAGAAAATCGTGAAAGCACCTAGATTTCATAAAAAATTAAGAAGGGGAGGATAATTTCTCAAATCAATCAATGCCTTCATGGAAGAACATCACGCAGTGTTTCCCACTAAGAGGTAACCTTTGAGAAGAGAAGAGTACTACAGTGAAATTGGGTTGTCCCTTTCCTTGTACTATAGGTGATTTAATTTTTTTTTCCCTTTTCCCATTAGAATGGTGTGTTTCCTTCCAGTCATGTGTTTTGTGTTTGTGTGTGTGTGGTGGCCCTTTCTGTCTATCTCTTGCAAGTTGTGCGTGTTCTACAAGGCCTAATGGATAAGGCACTAGTCAAATGTTAGGAACAAATATTATGGAGTTCTCATGTGATGTCCTCACTTTTCTTGATCTATGAAATGTCCTCAATATAGATCTAGTTATTGTCATGCAAATTTGCAACAAGGAAATTCCCAATTTTCTTACATGACAACCATACCCTACTTGAATTTTTTTAATCAAAAGTTATCTTGAGTCCTCCATATCACCCTAACCCCAAATTCAGTCCTATCCCATCTCTCTTGAATAATTATCAAGTTTTATGTCAATTTTTTCTTAGGTGATTTAGGGTTAACCAATATTTCCATGTTCTTCTAATGCAAGATCCGTCAAGACAAGCTTTTTGATAAGCTTGGGAAGGGTTGTTCTCAAGTCTTCTCAAGGCTGGTGCACACCCCTCAGAGCAGAACAAAAGGCCAAAACTCATCAAGAAGGTGAATTGGAGAGAAAATAAAATTTTGAAATCAATTTTAAAATATTTGTGGAGGTTTCATAGGTTTTGGAGCAATTTCAACAACAATGGGTTTTAGAGGCTAGGGCAGTGTAAAGTGCAAAAACAATCCCTGAGCTTTAGGAAGTGATTCTGGGAGCTTTGAAAGGAGTTAGGAGTAAAAAAAAAATCATTGGAAAGGTATTTCAGATACGTAGAGGATGGCAATATCATAGTCTTCACAACACCTATGCACATTATATCTGCATCTAGTTTTTTGCATGTAAAGCGTTAGAGCTAGAATAAAAAATCCTATCTTTTAGGGATAAAATGGAAGATTAAGGAGCTGATAACCCCACCATTGGATTCAAAAGTTCATTTCCATGTGGATTAATATAAAATTTCATCAAAAACTTCTTTAGAAGCTCAAGATATGGTCCCAACAGGAAGCTCCCAAAGGTAAAGCTTCAGGAGTTAGTCAATTTAAGGCATTTCAACCAATGGGAGAGTGGCACAATTTGTTGCACCAAGTGCACCAATGATTTGGTGCAGATGGTGCAAGAAAATGTGACCCCTTCCCATTTAATCCTCCAGACCCCCAATGTGACCTCAGTTAAGCTCCTTCTCGCAAGTTGAGCCCCCCTTGCTCTATTTCCTAGCCCCCGCTCTGTCTAACCAAGCTCCACAAAGTGGCCCAATAGGGATGTGTCACACCTTTTTGAACCCTTGGTGAACTTGGTGCAAAAAATTGGAACTCATTTGCAAACATCAAAATATGAATTTTTTTCTAACTCATCTGCTGCTTCTTTCTTCTTTTGGTGCTACCTGCACGCACGTGCATGAGAGCTTAACTATCGGATTCCTCTTCACCCCTCCATTTCTGCCACCTCTAGAACTTTGATGCAACCTTAAAAATCATTTTTATATCATTTTACACTGCTGAAAATTGAAGAACCAAGTCTTCTGAGCAAAAAACCATGGTTATGAGCTGTTAGAAACACTAGGGTCAGAAAAAGAAGAATCACTCATAACTAATAAATTGGTGATCGAATCTTCAAGAAATTTTGAGAAAACCTTCCTCATCCAAATTCCTTGAAGTTGATTTTTTTTTTAAAATATGTTATATTTTTTTAATGGTATCCAAATGAATTTTTGTGCCCTACGTTGCTCTTTTTCCATTTGTTGTCAAACCATGTAGCGGATTGAGCCGAAAACTTGAATAAAGATCGAAGAGTAAAAACCTAGAAAGAATCCACTGAGTTTTCACCAATCCAAAACCCATAAGTGAAATTCTAAAATAGTAAGTGCCACTAGTTTGAAATTTCCTTTTTTAGTAATTTTCCAAAAATGGCAAAATCTTTCAGAAGAGAAGAACAATGAAAGTTGCACAAACTAAAAACTAGGGCACGTGGGTTGAAAAAACTAAAAAGTCTAAAAACAAAAAGAAAAAAAAAACTTTCAAAAACTGAAAAGTGCTTTGAATTGATCCATAGATATGCATGGGAATCTTGGAACATGAAAGAAACACCTCAGTACCAGTAATGAGGTGAAAGAATGACACTGCCCAAAATAACAGCCATTAGGACCAACTTTTTAAAAATAACAGTCTTCAGTTCCAAGTGCAAAAAGTTGTAGAAGTCTTCATTTTAACTCATATTTTCAATTTTTGGTCTCTCCATGGGGTTGCATGATGGTTTCATGATTGAAATAGATAAATGAGAACTCCATGAGGATCCTGAAAGCACCATCTTGAGTCAAATTGTGTTTCGCAGCAAGGTAAGGCATCGTAGTACGCAGTAGGTGGATGCATCTTCGTCACTCAGGGAACCAGGTGATTCAAAATTATTTGGCCATAGAGAGCTCAATGAGTTTAATTGATTCATAAATTAAGCATCAAAGAGGGTCGTCGTGAGTAGTCCCTGCATCCATCCCAAGCTCACATTAGGAAGTCCTGAAACAATGTTTCTCAACACTCATTCTGTGACTTGAGATGTCTCAGCATCACATAAAAAGGGAGGAATTGTGATCACCATTGGCAAATAAAAATGGTTCAAAATTCACTTCATCAAAGATTTTTATGAGTACATTAGCGTGGTTATGTAGTGGAATGTCATCAAAGATTGTTCTCCATCCTCCAACTTCTTCAAAGTAAACCTCAATGAGCAATGTTTGCAATCAACAAAGTGATAATTCAACAGTGTTTCTAAACACCCAGTTTGAGGTGTTTGTGCATCATCTGAAGGAGGTCTCTCATGGTTTAAAAGGTTCAATGATCTAGAATTCCCCGCATTGGGACATTCCATCAGATCACTCAGATAATGAGATGAAGGCCAAAAGGCATCATCTTCGTTATCATCCCTTCTTCCTTCTCTTCTCTCATTTTTCCTCTTTTTCTCTTACCCCTTTCTAATTCTTCATTATGTGTAATCATGGTATTTTGTATTATTCATTAAAGCAACTTTATAAAGTTGAATTGTAAAATTCCCTTTGATTTATAAAAAAAGGAACTTAATTTCCTAGATCCTATAAAGGTGAAAAGTCACGAGTTGAATGAGACAACGAACGGTCATGTGGGGGGTAGATGAAGAGTCATTTCTTGGTCTATATAATTTAATGAAGTACTCTTGCTTAAGGGTTTTCAATTTTGTACACTCAAGAGAGAGTCTTTCTTTGAGCTAAGCAAGAGAAATAACAATTCTTCCAGTTTCCCCCACTATTTTCCTCCATTTCCTGCATTGTAAAACTTGATTAAAATGTCAATAAAGAAAGGGATTGTTTTCTTTCGTGATTCATGAATGTGTCTAAATTTGTGTGCATGATTTCCTCTGATTGTTGACACTATAATCTTTTTTTTTATTTCTTATGAATTGTGGATGTGAACTTTCTAATTGGCTCTGGTGAGAATCTAATTTGATTAATTTTCCTTGTCTGATTTCTTAACCCCCCTTCCCCAATCTACCAGCAAATTCCTCCCTTAAAACCATTATAAGAATTAGTCGCGGGTATAGTGGAGTGTGCTCGTTGGATCTTTGGATTCCAGACCTCCTGGCCAACAATAATTTTTTATTTATGTTCATTCACAATAAAGTGGAGTTACACCAGCCAAGTAGGGGGACCTAGATTCCCAGAATGTTGGCTAGAAACCCACCAGTTTGTCCCCCCAATTTTTTTCTCTCCAACATCATGAAGTTGGGATCTTGGAATCCATAGGATTCTCACCTCACTATGTTGAAAATGTTCTTTTATAACTCATGTTATCCCTCACTACTTGATGACACACTCTTATTCTAGGTTCAAACTTGACTTTTGAGGGCACACTTACCCATATGAACCCCACCTTGCACACATACAGTGGGGAAAACATTTCTATCCTCCCCTATTCATAGTATTTCATATTCTAATAATACAAAAATATTATCCTAGATCTTAGTTTGATGTCTCTTTGCTTGCTTATGCTATTCTATATTGTACTTTTCTTATCATGTTATTTTGCTTTACAATATGTTCTAAAATTTTACATATACATGTGCGTTCACATGTTAATTTGAGGTGAATGCAGGTCATCTACAATTTATCAAATAATGCATGATGCTTGACAATGTTCTTTACCTTTTCCATTGATGCTCCTGGGGGCATCTACCTTCCATCTATTTCCACATTCAGGTGTTATCATGTAATATCTACTACTTTCATTTCTATTTTCATTCAGCTACATACATTTTGATATACTATTAATTATTCTAACATTATAACGAGTGCTTCATGTGTAGTATTTTTCTTGTAGGCTCACTTCCAACCATGGTTATTTACTTTGTTTGTGTCTTGTGCCTTATTATCTATTATTTGTGTGCTATACCCTATTTTTGATTGCTTGTTTTCTTATATGGCCTTGAAGGCCTTGAATTTATTTTGAAATCCTAAGTGTTTTCCCATACTTGCCATTAGTTACTATGTTGTTCTCTTTTTGTGTTATTGCATGTTTGAATAGTTTTTCTTACATCATGTCATGCATGTTTCTTGCTAACACTTTTTTACTAGCTTTATTCCCATTGTTTTGCATGTCTCATTATTGTTAGCATGCACATTCCCTATTCCCTATGTAGGAGTTCTTATTCAGATGTAAACATCAACTTCATGTTTCCTTGTTTGGGGTGTGTTCACCTAGATTCATCTCACGCACTCCAAACGAGTGGGGGAAATCATTAGGTGATTATTGCACCCTCTCAGTAGTTTGAAAGCCAAGAAAAAATTAGTACATAAAAAAATTGGACAAAATATGGACTAAAAAAATGGTTCAAAATTAGACTTGGGCCAAAAACATCATAATGACATAAACACCCATATTAGATAGGAACAGTGGGCAATAATGTCCCACCTGGGAGATTTTGTCTTGGGGAAAAAATAGGCACTTTACAATTTGAATAGGTTCTCAATGAAAAGTTTTCTCAGAATCTAATAACATATACTCAAATATAATTTACTATCTAGTACACATGAGCATAATCAGTAACATGTTTCACACTTTGAGCAAGGGAACTAATTATTCTTTTTTCTTGGTTAACATATTTTCTATTGGTATCAAATAAAGAGTGGCACCTAGGGATTATGTAGGGACAACAATGTCTGAAATAATGTGTCATTCGTGGCTAGTTACTATTGGGTTCATGACCATCTGCAGTGACACTTATCCATGGGAAAGCATCAATGGGTGGAGAGAAAATATGGAAGCTCTCCCAAAACTCTTCCTATGATGACACGACACCTAAATTCTCAGTATATTCACACTAGTTTGAGAATTGATAACTCTTAATTCTTCCAACTATCTCTAAGTAAAAAAACACACAAGAACAATTCTATAGTTTCTCTCACAACATTCAAGTATATTCTATCCTTGATTCACTTATTTTCAATACGTATTTCTATTTTCATATTATTTAAGTTAAATTTAAATTTCATTTATCACGAGAATTGTCTACACTTATATTCTTTTGCAGGTATGTCCTTACCCCGATGAAAGGAAAAACAAATGGAACAAGTAGTAATCTCAAGCATAAAGCACTCAAGTAAGAGCAATATTGAATTTAAAACCACAAACATCATTTCCACTACGTGTAAAATGTCACCCCTGGGGTTATCATCCCCTCTTAGATTCCACGATGCACATATTTCAATCTCCATTTGGCACGCTATCAGCTATAATATCCATTCAACAAGCTATCATTTATAACGTCCTTTGACCCTCCAAAACCTATTATATTTCAATCTACTTTATGCTACCGAATATTCATTCACTAGTATAAAGTGGGGGAAAATGTAGACATGAAATTGTGCAATTAGTGCTATTACATCACACCTATAATATGTCACTATATACATGATTCCTAATAAAGAAAACTAGACATTAAAAACATTTACTTTACTTTACTTTGGCATTGAATATGGGCCAAAATGTGTCTCAATATCTTAGAATCCTAAATCATCCATTCTATAAAGGTATCAAGGCAACAAGTGGGAAACACACATGTACCGGTATACAAGGGGGTAGACTTAAAGGGGATACAACGAGTGCTAGGGTCATATATCTAGAGGGAATTAATCCCTACATTAGGTCAACCTGAGGTTTCCAAGGCCCTTGGTTAAGATAGAGGAAGGAACCCTATTGAGATATCAATAGTTGGGTGTGGATAGGTATAGATAAAAAAATTAACATGCTTTATATAACTGAAATGAAAATGGTGATAACTAAGGAGATGGTAATGGATAAGAGTACTATGCTAACTAGCATCCAAACATGTGTAATACTAAGATAACATAGTAAAATGAGGAAAGGAAATGAACTTATCTATGTAAAATGACAAGAGATGGTTAGAGCACTCACCTTGTACCTATAGGGTGGTCATTGATGCATCTATCTCTCTAGAGAAATAACACACTAAGAGAGAATCACTATTAGGTGGAGAAGGGAAACATTGTTCCTATCCTACACTCACTATAGGTGACCTAATAGTACAAGAAACCATCCAAGAAGAAGAGTATCCAATCCAATCCAAGTACGATGTAAGATGAACCAATAGTTAGGTGATCAGATGTAAAGAAGGTGTAAAAGAGTAGAGAAAATGTAAGTTCGAATGATTTGGATTCATTTTCTTATGAATGTAAAATGAGTGGTATTGTAGTCACAAAATCATGCACTTTAGACATTATTTAGTCTCAGTCTCATACTACTATTCAAAATGTGTTTGAGTGAAGAAATACTAATTAACCACTATCTTTTTTCCATCTTACTTTATTTTCTTTCATCATTCCCGACCTCTTACACCCACATTCCTAGTAATATTTCATCATTTTACATCATTTTAGCTTCGAATGGGGCACCTAGGCTAGTATTGGGGTGCTCATGGGCACCCTGGTCCAGCTAGGGGTGCCCCGAACCTTTTTTGAACTTTCCCGCAACCTTTTGGGAACTTTCTAGCCATTTTAGCTTCTTATCTCTTTGGTAGTCAACCATTTAAGGGTTACTTACAAACTTAGATCAAGAGAACCCTATAAATATAAAGTTACGAGACCATAATGAGGGACCAAACACTAGTCACTACTATCATCCATCTAGAGTTGCATCCATTTGGAGATCATTTACATCCATTAGCTCCATCACAAGGACAAGGCTGGTTAATTTGCATCACACAAACATAGGGGGGAAAATTATATTCTATTACATACACCATTCTAATACATTCTACATTTAGTTATTACTCGCTACTTCAAAAAGTGAAACTGGCACAAGAGCACCTAGGGCATATGATGCACACACCCACCAAAACTACATTTGGGTCCGAAATGTAGTGCAACGCTCAGTTAGTAAGCCCACTATTGTGGCACTTGAGTTCAGTCTGACCCATTCATTTGCATTATTTTTTTAATGGTATTGATACTTCTTGTGGTCTCTTGCATGTATTTCTTTTATATTGGATTATTAATGACACCTGGCATAGTGCAACAAACCTGATGTGACACATAGTGAGGGTTTTAGACCACTTGCTGAACCTTCGAAATTTTGTTCCGAACCTTTTGTACAGACCAGGGCACCAATTTTGTAGACTAGAGCACCCATAGGTGCCCCAGTCCCTTTCCAAGCGCTCCATTCCAACTAGATAGCTTGGATCCATCCTTTGCAGGCCTATAGATAGTCGCTTATGCTTCCTGTTCCTCTAATCACTTCTGCGACACACTCCTATGAGCCCATCAAACTATCTAAGTCACTTCATTACTTCTCTTGCACATTAGGGTTTCTAATTCATTAAATTATTAGCTTGGGCCATTTTCCATACTTATTTATTGCATTCATTTACTATATTTACATTCCGTTCGAGATTATATTAACTATCCCATATCCCCAATTTTATTTAATCATTTTGGTTAATCCTATGTGACCCAAGCAACAAGTATGGAAATTGACCCATATCCCATATCTCTACTTATCCACTTCCTCCTAGCTTCATCACCCCTAAGATTCTCATTTTCAGTGGACGTGGTGACCCATAGGAACATCTTATATCATTTCATGTTGCTTTTCTCAATTTCGTTGGTGATCATATTCTTTTAGCTAAACTCTTTCCTCATAGTCTCCACGATTATGCAGTGTGTTGGTTTTATGACCTACCTGTTCACTCGGTAACTTCATTCACACATCTAACCGATGCTTTTCTTACTCATTTCTCTATTAATATCGGATCTAATATCTCTTACACTCACCTAGCACAAATTAAACAGGGATTAAATGAACACCTCGCTAACTACGTTTTGAGGTATAAAAATAATCTAAGTAAAATGAAAAATGTGCTTGCAGACTCTGAGTTTGAGGACTTGTTCATTTAGATTCTTTTACCACATCTCCAAGAGAGAATTATCTTTGAAACCTCTCCTTTGTTCAATCAAAATTTTCATACTCTTAAGCTTAATGAAACCAAACTCCTATCCATAGGAAATCTTAAGTATCAAGAGCAGGCTCCATCCTCCACTCGTTTTCCAAACAAGACGTCATTCAAACCATCTGCCGCTAAGCCAACTAACGCTAAAATAGCTGTTAACATAGGAAATCCTACTAAAGAGGTTAGTCACAACAACCTTGCCACATGTTTAGTAACTTTTCAATGGCTCCACATCTCATATTGAAAAAACTTCTAGCGAGTAATATTATTACCCTTCCCACACAAATTGATTTAAACCCATCACGACGAAAATGCAGGAACTACAATGAAAACTTTAGCTATGATTATCATCGATGTGTGGGAAATTCTACAAACATATGTTTAAAACCACGCATAATCATTCAGAACTAATTGATGAAAACAAACTAGAGTTTTTAGAGTCTACTAACTCTACCCCAACCAATGACAAGGGTAAACTCAAGCTCTTTAAGAATGAATCTCAAAAAAGTGACAAGAAGACATCCGACTCTTTTTCCAATCATACATATCAGATAGTACCTCCTGCTGGATCAGGAGCTCTAGATTTCTTAGTTGTAAGTGCTAACACTTCACCTCCAGTTATGTTTTTCTCTAATCATGATTACCATGTGAATTTTACATCTAATCATTTACACATCAATGCATCTATTGGCTCGACCTCCATTAACAACACTAAGGTTGACCCATCCTAGTTTGTTAGTGAATGCTCTATTTCACTTCTCAAGGATAACGGCTACCTATAATCCCAAATTGAGTACCCATTCAAAAAACTATTTGGCATTGTCAAACTTCATGTGACCATTGGTACTCTTACACTACTTGTGCCTTTCCTCATTGAAAAAAAAGTTTCCAGATGCGATATGCTTCGTGGTCTCAATTGGATCCGTCGCTCTCCATCAATCGTTTCTATGAATCATTTGCTACTCAAATTTATTCAAAATAATTAGGTCATTTATATTGAAGATGTCCCTTAATCTGCTCCATGGTCACCATCTCCTCGCACGGTAGCCATTGCATCATCTACTTCCTCTAGCACATCACATTCTATGTTATTGAAAGCATAATATATACCTAGATCCCCTTCTCAATTAGTGTCTACATGACCACACCACTCTACTATTCCTACGCATAGGTATATTCCCATTCCTAGAATAGTCACTACCTCTCAATTTCAATCACCACCTCGATTTATTCCATGTGGGTCTTCATCACCTTCGCATTCAAAATCAATTAGATCTCCTTCATCAATACATTTGTAACACCGCAACCTTATTCATACATTCATCTCTCACATGTGCATAGACTTCATTCACCAACACAATGTCTATCTACCATACCACCACTATTAGAGCATGGTCTTACACTTTCATCATCACATGCATCGGATGGAGGACCTTCATCCTTCATGGTTATTGGTTAGCTCATTCACTCATGTATACTTGGGGGGCATATCATCTAATACATCTCCCCCCACCCATCGCCACATCTACCCACCTATCATACTTGCATTATTATACATCAGTCTTCTCACATAGGAATACTCATCCCCCATTTTAGCGTCATCATTACCTGTTAACACACTCTTGTGCTTCGGTTAACACTTGACTGTTGAGGGAATTCTACACATGAACCCCACACACTACACTCTTCACACATCTCAGAGTATACATATTATATCATACATCCTACATTTAGACTAAATCATTTCAACCATTGTGCATTTACATATCATACATACTTTACACATCATATTAGTATTCATCATATACATGTCATACTTATATTTTCTACACGTTTAGTGATCTAAAAATCAAATTTAACTAGCAATCATGCACACACATTTCTTTGCTTCGTATTGATTTTCAATGTAAAATTTGAGCATTATATCCTTTTTGTATTTTTAATAAAAGAATAAAAAATGCAAGTACTATGCAAATATTTAAAGAAAAGAAGAGATTTCACCAGCAATTTGACACAAGAGTTGATAACGGAGTTCGGTGCTTGAGGCCTACGTCTTCGGGTCCGGTTGAATGGGACCGATCTATTAAAATATTGAAAATAATTATTTACAAAGAATTCTACAAAATTTTGACCTTCTCACAGTCTTCCTCTGTCAAAAATAATAGGGGTTGCTTTTTACATCTCCTCAAAATTCCAATCCTAGCTCAAGTTATGAGCATTTCAATATTTTAGCACAGACCCGAATGCTATTCAAATAAAATAACTCTCCTTTTATAATGTTTCCAAACAGCTAGCGCAATGGTTAGGCACCTAAACTTTTGCATGGGAGGTCAGCTGTTCAAATCCCCTCCACTTCTCTCTCCTTCTCCTTAGGCGGGTTTGTAGTGGTTTATCCCACATTGTGGGTGCGTGTAAAAAGGTAGGCATTTAATAATGCCAAAAGAGGGCTGTTTGCATTGGCTTAAGAGCCACCGTAGTTACTTAGGAGTGGGCGCATTTCTTGGTTAGATAACCATGGTGCATGGATGTATATTTTTAGGCACTTAAAATGCCAAGGATAATGCGTGGACTAGGTAATAAAGGATTTGAATGCAATGCGTGGAATATGGAAATAAGGATTAATATGCAATGCATGGAATATGGAAATAAGGATTAATATGCAATGCGTGGAATATGGAAATGAATAAAAATTCATGGGAATTGTAATTGCATAGTTTAAAAAGGCATGTCTAATAGTCCCACATGCATAGCGTAAATGCAATTACAGGAATATATATACACAAGTTGGTTTAGTGATTAAATGAGAAGGAGGCCAAGACACCCCTCCATAATCGAGTGTGTTGAACTTGGTTGAGGGCCCCCAGCCAGTAAATAGTGGGGTCCATTTGTCTGAAAACAAGTGTCCAAGACCGGTGTTCCCAAAAACCACTTTTAGTACGTCACACAATTTGTCCACATGTCGCAATATAATTGAAACACTTGGTGAGCGTGCACACGTCCAACCTGCACAAAAACTCTAATTTTTGCCAGTTGCCCGAAAATTTCAGCAAGCTATAACTTTTGCAAACGAGCTTCGTTTCCTACAAACAAGATATCGAAGGAATCGTATAATTTTTCTCCACGCTTTAAAAATGACTGCAACTTATTCTAAGTAGATCTTAGATCAGTGTTTCTCTGCAAGGATCCTCTGGATCATTCCTCCCCACTGAGAAACTTTTGGACCCCAAAAGTCAACTTAATTGGTGAATAGGTGAGGGTATTTCTCCCTCACCTTTCCAGTTTCCATCCATTTAGCCTTGTTCGGATGCAAGCCTTTGAAACCAACACAAAGATACTCAATATCACCCCTTCGCGAAGTTCTTACTTTCCTGTCCAAAATGATGTCTTCCTGTAACTCATCAAGATACTCGGGAGAAAAATCATTAATGGAAGGCATTATGCAAGAATCATCATGATCAACAATCATAGGTGGTTCATACAATCTTAAATTCTCAACATTTACAACTGAGTAGATTTGCATATATGGAGGTAAATCCAACCGGAAAGTGTTGTTACCATTTTTTTCCAATATTTGGAACGGACCATACCGTATAGGTTTCAATTTTTTACCTTCACCTGTCAGTCTTTCCTTGCTGATGTGAAGCCAAACTGAATCACCAACTTTGAACTTGTGATCAGTTCTATGTTTATCATGCCTAGCTTTGTACTTAGCCTGACTTTTCTCCAATTGTTCACGGACATACTGATGAACCTGTTGTATTCTCTACACAAATATTTTAGCCTTGTCAGAATCACTTGCACCATTAACAACAGTTTCATGTCCATAATATATATCTAATGGAGAATTAGGTAGATATCCATAACAAGTCTCAAATGGAGACTTCAAAGTAGAAGAATGTAAGGCACGATTATAAGCATGTTGCACATAATAAAGATGTTCATCCCACAATTTAGGATGTTTGTTACTATAGCCTCTAAGTAATTGTACCACTGTGCGGTTTACAACCTCTGTTTGACCATCAGTCTGTGGATGAAAAGAAGTGCTCTTTTTCAGTTTTGTGTCCATTAACCCCCACAATGTTGACCAAAATTCCCCAAGAAATCTAGAATCTTGATCAGATATAATTGAAGTAGGTAAACTAAAATGAACCCAAACAAACTGAAAAAATAAATGTGCAGTTCCCTCACCAGTTATTTGTTTGGTACATGGAACCAACACACACATTTTGCTAAATCTATCCAGCACCACATATAAGTAATCATGTTTCTTTTGTGTCATGGGAAAGCCTCCTACAAAGTCCATGGAAACACTTTCCCAAGGCCTTGTTGGAACAGGAAGAGGAGTGTAAAGTCCTAATTTCCTGTTACTTGGCTTGCTTGTGGCACAAAGAACACATCCCTTAATATACCTGTTTACATGTTCATGCATTCTAGGCCAATAACAATATTTTTGTAAATGTACAACTGTCTTACTAACACCAAAATTCCCTGAAATAAGAGAAGTATGTGCTTCCCTAATCATATGCACACGCTCATTTTCTGGAATACAAAGTTTTCCAAAATGATATAACAATCCTTCATGCAAATGATAATCTTTTTCTCCTCCTTGTTTCCCACTTACTAGATCCTCATACACTTCTCTAAAATCAACATCATTTACATATTGTTCCTTGTAACTAACATGAGCCAAAGAACTATGCTGCAAAAGAATAGATGCTACTACCACTGGTGGTCTGGATAACATGTCGGCAACCTTTTTTTGAATACCTTTTTAATACCTGATTACAAGATGAAATTGTTGCCAAAATCCCATCCACCTGAAATGTCTAGACTGCTGCAATTTGCTTTGTGTTTGTAAGTATTGAAGCAGTTGATGGTCAGTGTGGATAATTGTTTCTTTTCCCATTAAATAATGCTTCCACTTTTTAACACTTTGAACCAAAGCATACAACTCTTTATCATAAGTTGGATAGTTTCTTACCGCACTTGTAAAGGTTTCTGAATGGTAACACACTGGTCGTTTGTTCTACATCAAAACTGCCCCCATTGCGTAGTCACTAGCATCTGTCTCAATCTCAAATGAATGTTGTAAATCTGGAAGTGCCAAGATCGGAGCGGTACTTATCTTCTCTTTCAGTGTATCAAAGGCTTTTTGTTGTTTTCCTCCCCACTGAAAGACCTGTTTAATACTTGTCAAAGCATGCAAAGGAGATGCAATATATGAGAAGTTAGCAATAAATTTTCTCTAGTACTGAACTACACCTAGAAAACTTCTAACTTCCATCACATTAGTGGGTCTAGGCCATTTCACAATAACCTCTATTTTTGCAGGATCAATTCTCAATTCTCCATTTCCTACAATATAACCCAAGTAAATTAAAGATGTTTTTCCAAATTCACATTTTGACATCTTCAAATACAATTTCTCTTTCCTTAGTGCATCTAAGACTTTTTGGATGTGTTTAACATGTTCATCCCATGACTTACTGAAAATAAGAATATCATCTAAGTAGACAATAACAAAATTATCAATGAATGGTCTAAAGATTTCATTCATAACTCTCATGAATGTTGTCGGTGCATTGCACAAATCAAAAGGCATCACTAACCATTCAAACAAGCCCTGTTTCATTTTAAAAGCTAGGATAAAATATTAATTATGCATTATATGATCTATTATTTAATTTATTTTATTAATTAAATAATCATATGGTTATATTATAAACCATAATATAATTGTAAGTTGTTATATGGTTTTAAACCATACTTGTCTTTTTGTCTCACAGGGATAATTGTTACATTTTATTTATGCTTCCCGGATGTATTATTGGAAGCAGTTGTAAGTATGGTTTTACCTGTGCAACATATTTGTTTGTCTGCACATTGCTGTCCAATATGTATAAATATTGCAGCACTCCATTGTAATGGTTAATCAATTTCACATTAATAAATTATACAGGCTTCCGTCCCTATTTGTGAAATTACATTTGGTACCAGAGCGAATTGAAGCTCCTGGCAAGGTTGGAGAAGGTTGCAGAAGAAGGAGAATTCGTGGAGAAGAAATCTGCAACAAAAGGAGAGCCAGTGTTGCCTCCTGCAACTTCCCAGAACCCCCTGCAAACCCACAACCTCTTGTTCAGTTCCAGGTGTTTGGAACGCAAATTTTTTTTTGCACTGGTGCACTCAGCACCAGGCAAAATTTGCTGCAGGTATAAAGAATTAAAATTTTTTTTTCCCCCATTAGGGGTTTTGTCTCTAATTTAGAGAGGCTATTTAGTCTCTGCTACATTTTAGCAGACCACTGGATTTGGAGGTCTATGTGTATGTGGACCTGAGCTATTGCATCATGTGGAGGTTGTAGTGTATGGATTTTGAAGTTTGAATGAATCAACTTTGCACTGTGTGCTTAGACCATGGATCCCTGAAGTCCTCACGTGCCACAATACAAAGCCTACAACAAATCAACACAAAAAACAACGGTTAGGCATGCACAGGGCATGGAAACCAAACAAAAAAAGTGGCGGACAATCTGCAATGCAAGAAGTTAAAGAAAAACAACTGCATATTCCCTTTTTCATGCAAATCCTCTCCACGTTCTGACCTGCACACTAAGAAAAAAAAATAAAAGAAGACAAGCAAGCAAAAATTTGAAAAATACTTGCCAAAAAGGCGTGGGAAAAACCTCAAACAGATACAAAGCAAAATCGACCTGTGCATTAAAAAAAGCGGCCAAAGCACAAACACACTGTGAAAATATTCAAACCAGGCGGCCAAAGGAGAATCAGAAAGCAAAAGGAGATTAAAAGGCAAACAAGTTTCAGATCCATATTTTGAGCAAAAAGAAAACCCTAAATCACCTCCACCAGCATGGACTCCAACGTGGAGCTATCTCCAAATCATCTTTTTTTAAAGAGGTCAGTCATCCTTTATTTTACTCAATACATATTATTGCTTCATTTGTCATACCAAGCGCTTATGTGAGCCAAGTTGGATAGTGAAAGCCTTAGAAGTGGGAGGTGTGGGGTTCAAATCCCACCCACACAACTTCATTTTTTGCAATTTGGCGGAATATTTGGCAGAACTACCAAATTTAGCAGAATTTTTGAATTTAGTTATAACTAACTAAATTTAGCGGAGGAATCCCTAATTTAGGGTAAAAAAAAAAATTCTCCCATTCGGTCTGTTTTTTCATTTCAGACATTTTTTGCAAAAGGAGACCCATCTAAAAATTGCATTTTCAGCTATTTTTTTGCAATTTTTAGCATTTTGGGTCGTATTGGGCTCAGGAGGCCACCAGGACCCGCGAAACAGAAATTTTTGCCTGCCATTCAAATTTTCCAGTTTTTTGAATGTAAATTGTATACTGCTGCATATTGTACTAATTTGCAGGTTGCCATAGTCAACTGCAAACTTTGTAACTACTCAAAAACTGGCAGAATTGTAATAAAAAAAATAAAAAAAATTGGTTCTGTAACACTCACGAGATCCTAGATCTCATTCGCAGCGTTCGGTATATACGGTGCCTCTGGGAAGCGCTTACGGGTAAAGCCGTCGTGACTACTACTGCACTTAACGCCTAATATAGCTGCAACAACATCATCTGGGCATCGTCCCTATAAATCGACGGGGAGTAATAAGGTCACAGTGCACACACTATGAACCATCCCATCCGTCTGTGAACGATTGCAAGACATAAATCCGGACTGAGAAATTATCCAAGTATATAGCGAAGTTACGCGCACGTATGAGGATATTTCTTTGAGCCGGTGTCAATAATCACACAGACCCCATCAGTACTGTCTTGGTACCACGTATTGAATTCTTTCACGTACGTTAACGCCTCTTTCACGTACCGCCGGGTATATAGAAAGGGCGAGCTTCTTCCACGTACCGACGGGTATATCGGAAGGGCGCGTATATAGAAAGGTTCGGTATATCAGACTGACGGTATATAGATTGGGAGACCTAATACCTGGAGTGATAAGAGCCAAACCCTGTCAGTGATCTCTGCAAAATGGGCACCAATGCCCCCAAATTTTTTCTTCCAGATTCACAATTGCTCAGAGGAAGCAACTATGCTGCATGGAAGACAAAAATAAAGACACAACTTGAGTTTGAAGAAATCTGGCCTGTTGTGACTGGTACTCTAACCAGATCAACAACTGATACAACACAACAACGACAGTTTGATAGAGCAGATCAGAAAGCAAAACTCATCATCTTGTTTGGAGTGTCTGACGATGTGCAAGCCCACATTCGAGATGCCACAACAGCAAAAGAAGCATGGGATAAGCTGAGCACAATATATGAGGCCAAGAACAAGAATGTCATACTAAATTTGCAGAGTCAGTTACATACATTGAAGTTCAAGCAGAATGAGAAAATTGAAGCTTTCTTAAGAAGAGTTGCAGAGTTGAGGGCTTCACTTCTAGCCCTAGGAGAAGAGGTCAAAGATGAATCTCTCATTCCCATTGTTCTGAGAGCTCTCCCTTCTTCTTACCGCATTTTTGTCACAACTCTAAACTTGTCAGATACGACAATTAGTTTTGACAAGCTGGTAAACCTGCTGCAACAAGAGGAAGCAATGCACAATAAGGATGATGAAGAGGAGCAGGCACTGTCTTCACATCAAAAATGGAAAGGAAAAGGTAAAGGAAAACCTAAATCCTATCAGAAGTCCCAACATCAGAATCAGTATCATGGGGACAATCAACAGAAGAAGCAATGTCCAATTTGCAAAAGAGGACATGACTTAAAAGATTGTTGGTATAACACTTATAAGAAAGGTTCATCAAGCAACTCTGGACCACAACAACAACAATCTTACAAGGGACATTCTAACAACTATCACGGGCAGAAAAAGGGGAACTGGAAAAGAAGACCCCACCAGCAAGGTAATATTGTTGAGCAACAAGAACAGTCAGACAATGAAGACTTCTTGTTCACTGCTCGATCAAGTGAACCATCCACGTCATCTAGTGATGTCTGGTATGTTGATTCGGGAGCCACTCGACACATGACCGGCCACAGAGACTGGTTTATTTCAATGAGGGACACGCCATCGAAAAATCATGTTTCGTTGGGAGATGATTCTTCATATACAGTTCAGGGGATTGGGAACATCTCTCTACCCCTTGGTTCACGCAAATGCAGACTATCAGATGTCCTATATGTCCCTGGGTTGACAAAGAATCTTCTTTCAGTTAGTCAACTCCTAGATCACAACCTAAAAATTGACTTTGATAGTCAATCTGGCAAGAAAACGTGTTTGATTCGAGATAAATCAAGAGGCTCAAAAATAATTGCAAAAGCCTCCAATGTGGGACGCATGTTCCAACTTGATTTTGTTCACAGAGATGATCAAGCACTTGTGGCTAAAAATTCCACCTCAGCGCAGTTGTGGCATCGGAGATTTGGTCATGTTAGTTTCAAATATCTCGAAACACTTCGCCGGCGTAATATGGTACATGGGCTACCTTCTCTTCAGAAGGATACAGACAAGTGTCCTCACTGCCTAGCAGGAAAACAACACAGAGCTTCATTCCAAAAGAGTACATTTCGAGCTCATGGTAAACTTGACCTGGTTCATACCGATCTTTGCGGTCCATGCAGCCAAGTCATTCTGGGTTCCAGTACTTCATGCTTTGTGTTGATGACTATTCAAGGAAAATGTGGATTTTTTGTCTTCGCAAGAAAAGTGAAGCATTTGAAACCTTCAAAAAGTTCAAAGTAGCAGTTGAGAAAGAAACTGGTCATCACATCAGAACTCTCCGCTCAGATCGAGGGGGGGAATTCACCAGTGATGAGTTCAGAGACTACCTACAAACTCACAGGATTCGTCGACAAATGCCTCCTCCACACACACCGCAGCAAAATGGTGTTGTTGAGAGAAGAAATCGTACTATCATGGAAATGGTGCGATGCATGATCGATGATTCCGGACTTGCAAAGACATTTTGGGTAGAAGCAGCAAAAACAACAGTGTATTTGTTGAACAGAGCGCCCACAACTGCTCTTGATGGAATTACACCACAAGAAGCATGGTCAAAAAGGAAACCATCCATTGCACACCTCAGAGTATTCGGGTGCAAAGCAAGCATGCACATACCCAAACAGAATAGAAAGAAATTGGACATGAAGTCACAAAAAATCATCTTCATTGGGTACAGTGAAGAGACTCTTGGGTATAGATTGATGGATCCTAAGACCAGAAAAGTCTACACAAGCAGAGATGTTGAGTTTTTCGAGAAGAAGGAAGCAGAGACTCCTCCTCCGGACTCGCAAGATGTAGATTTTTCACCTATTGTAAAAATTGAAGCTAATGTTCCCTCAGAAGATGAAAGTGATGATGGGGATGATGGTGTTGATCAGATAGAACCACAACCCATGGGAACAGTTCAACGTATGCCTAAATGGTGTACAAGTACATTACGAGATGCAAGATTGGATGCTCCACCGGATACATCCACCCCTGGACCACGGACTCGCAGTAAAGCAAGAGAAGAAGTTAACTTTGCTTTGATGAGTAGAGTTATTGAATCAGATGAGCCCTCTACAGTCCAGGAAGCCCTACAGTCAAAAGCTTGGAAAGATGCCATGGATTCTGAATATCAATCAGTGATGAAGAATAACACTTGGCAGCTTGTTGATCTTCCACCAGGGAAGAAACCCATTGGATGCAGATGGATATTCAAAACTAAGTACAAAGCAGATGGGACAGTGGACAAGTACAAAGCAAGACTTGTAGCAAAGGGGTACACACAAAAAGAAGGCATTGACTATGAGGAGACATTTGCTCCCACAGCTAAGATCAAAATGATCAGGATGATCTTTGCTCTAGCTGCTCAGTTTGGATGGAAAGTTCACCAAATGGACGTAAAAAGTGCCTTCCTAAATGGAGATTTACAAGAAGAAGTCTACATGACTCAACCTGAGGGATATGTTGTACCTGGTCAAGAAACAAAGGTATGCAGACTCAGGAAATCTCTGTATGGCCTCAAACAGGCACCCCGGGCATGGTACATCAAGATTGATGAGCATCTCGTACAACATGGATTTGTTAGAAATCCATACGATCCCAATCTCTACCTCAAAAAGCAAGGGGGGGAGATGGTGATTGTTGTTGTCTATGTCGATGATCTAGTCATCACTGGCAGTTCAGTGAGGATGATTGATGCAATGAAGAAAGATCTTAATCGATCGTTCGACATGACCGATCTCGGGCTGATGCACTATTGTCTTGGATTAGAAGTGTGGCAGAAAGAGAATCATATTTTTGTTTCTCAGATGAAATATACCAAGACTACGCTCGAGAAGTTTAGGATGATGGATTGCACACCAATTGCTACACCTATGGAGAACAGATTACAGTTATCTCGTTCAGATCCATCTCCTGAGGTAAGTGCCACTCTCTATCGGCAGCTGATTGGGAGTCTCATTTACCTGACCTACACTAGACCAGATATCAGCTTTGCAGTAAGCTATCTATCCAGGTTCATGCAAGAACCCAAAGTTTGTCATTGGAAAGTAGCAAAGCGCATTTTGAGATATCTCAAAGGATCAGTGGATCTTGGTCTAGAATACAAGAAGAATGAAAACTTCTTCTTGACTGGATATTCGGATTCAGATCATGCAGGTAACATTGATGATAGAAAATCCACTTCTGGATTTGTATTCTTTATGGGATCTGGACCAATATCATGGGGAAGTAAGAAACAACACTTTGTTTCTCGCTCTTCCACAGAAGCCGAGTATCGTTCTGCAGGAGAAGCTGTCTGTGAAGTGATTTGGCTACGTCGCATACTGGAAGGACTTGGAATACCACAGGACAAACCGACCACCATGTATGTTGACAATGAAGGTGTTCTCAAACTTGTTCGCAATCCAGTTTTTCACGAGAGAACAAAGCACATTGAGGTTCAGGTTCATTTCATACGCGAACATGTGTTGAAGCACAACATCCAGCTTCAATTTTGTCCAACTGCTGAACAACGAGCAGATATTTTCACAAAGTCACTTGCACGTGACAAGTTCGAGTTGTTCAGAGATTTCCTCTCCTCATCTCTTCAGACAATGCACAATTAAGGGGGGGAATGTTAGGATAAAATATTAATTATGCATTATATGATTTATTATTTAATTAATTTTATTAATTAAATAATCATATGGTTATATTATAAACCATAATATAATTGTAAGTTGTTATATGGTTTTAAACCATACTTGTCTTTTTGTCTCACAGGGATAATTGTTACATTTATTATAACAATGCTTCCCGGATGTATTATTGGAAGCAGTTGTAAGTATGGTTTTACCTGTGCAACATATTTGTTTGTCTGCACATTGCTGTCCAATATGTATAAATATTGCAGCACTCCATTGTAATGGTTAATCAATTTCACATTAATAAATTATACAGGCTTCCGTCCCTGTTTGTGAAATTACCTCTTTTCCAGCTTCTCATACACCTTGAATTTGTCAGTTATTTGTTCCATTTTAGTCTTTACACATTCTAATTCAGAATTTAGTTTAAAGCATTCATCTTCCTTTTCCTTTTAGGCTTGAGAGATATTTTCAAGATGAGATTCAATTTCTTTGAGTTTATTAGTTTCTTCCTCTTCTTTTAGGATATGTCTTTTCTCAA
Source organism: Taxus chinensis (assembly GCA_019776745.2). Classification (NCBI taxonomy): domain Eukaryota; kingdom Viridiplantae; phylum Streptophyta; class Pinopsida; order Cupressales; family Taxaceae; genus Taxus; species Taxus chinensis. The sequence goes on along the minus strand of CM034149.1, from coordinate 905,968,820 downwards.
AAATGAGAATTTTCTCTTCATATTCTTTCAATGTGCATATCAACTTTTGATTGTTTCGTCTGCACAGTTTCAGTTCTTATAGTGCACATACAAGTTCAGCTTCTAAATTCACATTTCATTATTCTTCATTAGAATCTTCATAATGAATTGCATTATTTCCTTTTGAGATGCATTCTTCAGTGACATCCATTGTAATAAACAAACATTCAAATTGAGTTTCTTCATCTTCATTTTCATAGTTGTTAGAGTTGCTTGAATCATATTCACTTGACTTCTCCTTTGAGTACAAGTTTCTTTTGTTCTTAAAGAATTTATTCTTGCCATGTTTTTTCATGAAGTTCATATTTTTCTTGTTATTGTTTGCGGCTTTCTTCATACCGAGTTACCTTGTTCTTGTTTGGACATTTTGTAGCAAAATGACCTACTTGTCCATAATCAAAGCATTTAAATGGGAGCCTACCTTTGTAGTTTCCTAAGCCTCTATTTAGTCTTCTCACGAACATAACTTCAATATTCTCATCATCTTCTCCATCATCTAGATCTGAGTCTTCTTTTTATTTCTTGGTTTGAGTCACTTTCTTGGCTTTGAATGCCACTTCCTTGTTAGTAGATTTAGATCCAACTTTCCTCATCTCATATGCTAATAGGATACTTTGTAGTTCATCTACTGTTAATGTTTTCATGTCATTGGCTTCTTCCATTGCTAAAACCTTTGCATCATACTTAGGAGATAGATATCTAAGGATATTTTTAACTACCATAGGTTCTTCAAGTCTTACATAAAGGCCTTTGATCATGTTGATCACTTCATCTACTCTCTACATATGGGATGCAATACTTTCATTCTATTTCATTTTAAGACTCTCAAACTGGGATTTGTAGGTCTACAATTTTGCTAACTTGACTTTGTCATCACCTTCATAGATAATTTGAAGTTTATTCTAGATTTTCTTGGCAGTGGTATAGTGCATTACCTTCACAAATTTAGTTTCAGATATCCCACATAGGAGGGAATTCATGGCTCTTTAGTTGCATTCATGTTCTGCCTTGTCTATTGCAGAGGTGATTGGAGTGGCTGGAGGATTATAGCCTTTCTCAACACATTCCCATATGTCAAAACCAAGTGACATGAGATATGTCTTCATCCTTATTCTCCAGAATGTGTAATTTGTTCTAGTGAAGAGAGGTGATCTTGACAGTGATAATCCACCTTGTGCTTGATTTGCTGTCACACTTGTGAAGAGAAGATCTCCTTGAAGATGTTAATATTCCACCAGAAGGAATCGATTGATACCAATTGTTAAAGATCACAAGCACTAAGAGGGGGGAATGAATTAGTGTAGATTAAAACTTTAAAAAATTCCAATCTTGATATTCTTATTTAACAACAGTAACGTATCAAGAGCATTTAATCAAGCACATGCAAGAGAATAATAACACTAAACAAAAACTTTATAGTGGAAAACCCTTTCGGGAGAAAAAACCACTTTAAAACTAAGGCTTTATTAGGAACACCAATTCCAAAGCATAGAATGATTGGTTTCTGTTGAGCATCTTCTCAACTTATGAAGCACCCACTTCACAGTCTTCTAACACCCACTAGAAGAAATGCTAAGCACCCACTCATCTAATTTAGCAAGCTACAAATTACAGGAGCAACCACCCCTATGATCTAGGCTCCCACTTAGAAGAAGATATTACAAATAAATTAATCATATAAAAACATGATTGCTTGCAAAATGGATTACGATCACTTTTCAATTCTATTTTTTACACACAGATTTGTAATACTCTCTCTCCATCTTCAAGAACTCTCTAGCTTTGTCTCAATCTTTATGCATCCATCTAAATTGATTATGAGTCATTGTGTTTATCTCTAATCAACATTTCATTGAAGATTCATTCTGGTCTCTGTTTTTTTCTATGCACCTCTGGCTCGATTATACTCTCTTCAACTCATCCACATTCACTTCACTCATTTTCTAGCACACTTAACATTTTTCACAAATAGCTTAAATAGACGAGAGTGTTTTATTTTCCCACTCTCCGCACTTGATTTTTCTATTTTCTAAGTGCATTAATTCTCCAACACATTAATAGTGGAGTAAGGAATGGTTATGAGACAATTTCAAAAAGAATTTCTCATCAAACTAGGATTTTCAAATGTTCAAAAGGGACGATCCAAACAAATCTCTCTATGATAGTCCATTATGCCTTAAAATCAAGATTTTTCTATTTTAAGACAGAGAATGTAATCATCTTATGAAAAATTCTAAGAACATTAAATTTTGACACCTAGAATCACGAGATATTCAAATTTTGATTTTGACTTATTCATGGTGCACAAATTCCATATCATCACATTTAGTCTACAATACCCTACCTTTGATCATTTTCATCGATTTGTTCCCAAAGCTCCTATTTGTTCTGTAATGTAACATTTCACGGCTTTTGTCAAATTTATTCTTTGTATTGCAACTTTCCTCTTTTACTCGTGACTCTTTCTAGTCATCCGCGACTTTCCTTCTTTTCTCACAGCTTTTTTCTATTATCCGCGACTTTGTTCTTTTACTCGCGACTTTCTCTAATCCTTCATGGCTTCCTCTTATTCTTTGGTGCCTTCATCCTTATATCTGTAGCTCTCTCTTAGACTTTGGTGTCTTCATCCCTATATTCGTAGCATCATTCTTCAATCTACGACTTTCTCTAATTTCTCCAGAGGGCTCCTAACTCACCATTTGGGTCGGTAATGACCATGAATAATCTTATAAACACTCTGAATGTGCCAAGTACTTGGTTGATACTATCACACACCATTGAACACTTGAAATATCTATTATCCTTAAATATCATTGTCATGCAATCACCTAGAACTTTTCTAAGAGTTGGCACTACCATTCATCCTTCACATTTCTCTTGCAAAGTCTTAGTTGAACTGCTTCCTGAAGCTCTTTATAGACTTGTTAACACATTTTTTCATCAATGCCACTTGATATCAATGACAATGACAAATATCCAACACTACACACATTGAAATCAAGTTTAGAACCATATCTTGGCGTAAACTATTCTTGTCCCTCAATTACCCAATCTTCAATGGTCGTAAGAGTCAACCGATACACCATCATCATGCAACATTTCTAGGATAGTGATGCTACAGGCTAAAAAATCACCTACTCTATCATCGTGTAGTGGTATACACTTTAGGCTACACCACCACTCCATTTTATTCATCTAGTAGTGATATACACTTTATTCTACATCATCACTCATACATTCATTTTGATGCGATATCCACTTAGGCTATAAGGTTCACACACATCTCTCTTATATGTCACACATCATCATCTCTATGCCTATATACTCATCACAACGTGTTAGACACAACACACATTATTCAACCATTTCTCAATTAGACACTCTTGTTTACGGTTCATTCTTGACTATTGAGGGGGAAAACCAAATGAACCTCATTGCATACATTTCCATTCACTTGGGGGGAACATGGATCCTATCACTCCATTTAAATTCCATTCCATCCATCCACAATATACCGCATACTATGGTTGATTTTATTCTTGCTTAATTTTTCTTGTTCATGGCCACTTTATTACACATGTTAGTTAGATTACTTGTATGTAATTTATCTATACCATTCACACATGTATGTTCATGCATTTTTTCTAGTTATTATCGTAGACACAAGTCTCTTACATGCAACAAAAATGCTCACCTTTTACCCTTCCTACGCTAGTTGCTGAGGGCATCCACATCCATATCTTCCAGGTGTTATTGTTTCATTTCATATTTAGCACTTTACACTACTTTGTTATACACAATTTTGACATGCTAGTTATCTTTCTAACATGATAATGGGTGCTTCATGTGTAACATTTTTTATGCAAGGATATTTTCTTCCATACTTGTTTGTTACATCAATTTTTTATTATTTTCTCTTGTTTGCGGGCCTCGACCTATGTTTGGTGTGAACGCTTGTTTATTTGTATGCAACCATGATGATCTTGTGTGTCTTGTGACATCATGATTGTTGTTCCATGTTTGCAGCCCACTTTGTGTAGCTTACTTTGTCTTCTTGCGTGTTTACATTATTACTTTGCTTCATAACTTATACACTGTTTGTGTAGCTTATACATTATTTTCTATATACATGCTTATTCATACTAACACTTGTTTCGGCTAGCATTTTATTTGAGTGCACCTTGGTTTCTACCAAATGCTTTCCCTTACCCCTACAAGGTAGAGTTTCAAAGTACATGTAGGAAAAATTAGTCACAAAATCATGCACTTTAGACACTGATTTAGTCCCAGTCTCATACTACTATTTAAAAGGTTTTTGAGCGAAGAAAGTACTAATTAACCCCCGTATTTTGGCCATCATACTTTATTTACTTTCATCATTCCTAATCTCTTACACCCACATGCCCAGTCAAATTTCATCATTTTGGGTTATTTTAGATTTGACTGGGGCACCCATGGGCACTATGGTCTTGCTAGGTGTGCCCTGATCCTTTTTGAACTTTCCCACCACCTTTTGGGCACTTTCTAATTATTTTATCTTCTTATATTTTTGGTGGTCAGCCATTTCAGGGTTAATTATGAAATTAGATCACAAGAACCCTATAAATATAAAGCTATGAGACCATAATGAGGGACCAAGCACTAGTCACTACTATCATCCACCTAGAGTTGCATCAATTTGGAGATCATTTGCATCCATTAGCTCCATCACAAGGACAAGGTTGGTTAATATGTATCACACAAGCATATGGGGAGGGATTCTATTTTATTCCATGCACCATTCTAATACATTCTACATCTATTTATTGCTCGCTACTTCACAAAGTGTGAATGAAACAAGAGCACCTAGGGCACATACTGCACACACACACCAAAACTACATTTGGGTCCAAAATCTAGTGCAACATAGTTAGTAAGCCCACTCTTGTGGAAGATGAGATCAGTCTGACCCATTTATTTGAATTCTTTTTTTTTTAGGGTTTTAATACTTATTGTGGTCTCTTGTAGGTATTTCTTTCATTTATTAATGACACATGGTACAATGCAGAAAACTTGATGCAACATATAGTGAGGGTTTCAGACCACCTGTCAAACCTGTGAAATTTAGTTCCAGACCTTTTGCACAAACCAAGGCACCCATTTTGCATAAATGAGCACCCACATGTGCCCCAATCCCTCTCCATGGCTCCAGTCTAGCTAGATAGCTTGGATCCTTCCTTTTCAAGGCCTCTTCAGATTCGCTTCTGCTTCCTGTTCCTCTAGTCACTTCTTTGACACAGTCTTGTGAGTTCATCAAATCAGTTAAGTCACTTCCTTACTTCTCTTACAGATTATGGTTTCTACTTTCATTAGATTACATTAGGGTGTCATTTTCCATACTTGTTTATTGCATTCATTTACTGTATTTACATGTCATTCTAGATTAGATTAACTATCCCATATACCTAATTTTAGTTAATTGGGTATATATATTGAACGTCATGGGAAAATATAACACCGACATCATCGCCCATATGCGATGGCATCGGGTAAGGGTAGTGAAAAGAGGTAATGTGTTGTAAAAATTAAAAAGAGTGTGTCGTAGATCATGGATGTGGATAAACAAGGTGCAAAGTAGTGGTATACAAGCAATAAATTATGAAAGAGATGTGCATGAGACCTTAGAGGACAAGGATAACTAATGCAAGGAAACCTAAAGCGAAGACCAAATAATGACACTCTCTCCATGTACTAGCTCTAATCCATAATAATTACATGAATAACCATTCTCCATTCTCGGAAGGCCCCTTGTGGCACCCGCTCTAGAAATAGATGCACCAGTGACCCGTATCTACACAAGTAAATTATTAGTAACATGTATAAAAGATGAAAATTGAAAAATTAGGTGTATACATAAGCCCTAGCCGTTGATCACTAAATGTCACAATAGCGAAACATGGGGTGATCAATGGAAAAAGATAGTTTCTAACACTTATATTGAAAGGGAATGTTGAAAGGACTAGTTGAAATGAAATATTCCCACAAATGCATACTTGGTAGTGTCGGTCATCCTGCCATGTGCAGGTGCAATGATACAAGAACCTTGAAGAATAAAAATGAAAGTGAAACACTAGAAGATCAAAAGTAAAATTATAAATTAAATCACCTAGCTACGGGCACATGGGATGTATGTCGTGTCATAGTGTTGTGATGTTATGGTGTAAAAATAGGTGAAAATCAAAGGTCATAAAAAATAATCATGTAATAGGTTTAAATAAATGACATGAGATTACAGTCAAGATGCAAAAAATGCCTCATGTTGTGGAGTTTGGGAGAAAAAATGATTATCATTTGAAGATTGAGGTTGATTGTGACTGAATTTGAATATAAAATTGAGTTTTATATAGTGATTTTGAATTTTATTTTCTTATTAATATTTTTTGAATTGAGAGAAATGAGCTATGAAATTCAAAATTTGAGGCATATTTTGACACCATGACACAAGTATGAGGTGGTTATGAAGGACGATGAGGCAGAGCATGCGGTAGGGCGCGACCATGGGTAGGTCATTGCATTTAATTTTACTGAGTAGATTAGGTGTAATTTAATTCTTTTTCTTTTTAAAATTCATTAACATGTCATTCTTAGTCAAAATTGCGTCATAGGGTAGGTTAGGTAAAAATACAAGTGGGTTTAGGAGGGATTTAATTTTTTATTTTATCATTTTTTCGTATTTCAAAAGTCAAATTTGAGAAGTCGCGGCCACAATTTGGCTAGACTCCAGTGTCCCATGGCATCGAGATGGATTTTGAGGGCCGATGGTGTCTGCTAGAGGGCTGATGGCATAGGGGAAGGTTTTTCTAAGGGCCGATGGAATCTTCCAGAGGCTCGATGGTGTAGGGATTTGGAAAAAATAGGCTGCATGCTTTTATTTTTCACTCCAAAATTAAATTTTCAAAGTTCTAATGTTTTCTTGTTGTCACTTTTCCGATGTAGGTAGAGCACAAGATTTTCCTATGGCAGAGCATAAATGTGGCATGGCTTAGTGGGATGATCACAATATTTTCATAGGTAGAGGTTATCTAGTTATATGGTTAGGTATTTAGGGTTATCATGTAGATGCCCAAGATACCATTAGTGTAGACACCATAATTGGGTCACACTCCCCTTGGCCCCCTTTTGAATAACTAACTTAAACATACTCACCTAACATTATTTTCCTTCCACCCCATATTAACATTAATTTAATTATCCACAATTAAATCAATACTCACCCTCACTCCATTTATTAATTTAATTACTTTAATTAAATGGATGCACACCTCACCTATCCACCTCACATAGACACCTCACCAAAGACCTATTCATATCATGTGTCCATAACTAACTAAGAGTTAGCCCTAATTACCTTAATGAACTAAGATTTAATATAACCCTAAAAGAACATACCTATTCTCCCTCTAACCATAATCCCGTGTATTTAAGCGCAACATTCCATTTAGGCCCGACACCAACTGGAAAATCTAGAAAAAGATAGCTAAGATCTGTTATTTTAGGCAACCTAGGATATCTCGCCTTAACTGATGCCGGTCAACCTGAAACTGACGCCGAGTCACCCTAAACCATCATCAGTTATCATATAACCATTTTGGTAACCTTGTTTTAGAGGTTAGCCACATTCTCAAGTTTTGGGAGCAACGGAGATATGCATGTAAAAAAGAACCATAGAGCTCTTTCACACATCCAGAAAAGCTATATCTAGTACAACCATTTATTAGAAGGTATTTGAATTCACAATAGCATTCCGGGAGGCACTACTTCCATGACACTGACCCCCATTTCACCAATCAACTATCACCACCACCCAACCATTAAACCTGCTTATTTGTAAGTGTGTTTCTAACCTACACCATTTCATTTTTATTCAGTTTATAAGAGTTCTTCAAAAAATGTTTATCAATCACCATTTATATCTTTATCTCACCACTATTGCTTTCATGTGAACCCAACCATTCCCATCACTCATAATCATTTTAATCACCTCTGCCCATTCCTGAGTATCTATGAATATTCCCAACACCTCCAAAAACCTAAAACACCTCCTTACCATCTCTGATTCATCCCTAAGATAAATACCTAAAACCTTGAACTATTGAGTTATTATCTCTGCCTACCTTAACCATCATGAGTTCTTACTAAACTGTCATCAGTCATACCAGACTGACATCAATCTCTATATTTGGCAATCTTGCTAATAGCATAGATCCCAATAACCTTTTCCTAAATGACCCAAGTGACCCAGAACTTAACCCTGACCTGTTTCCATCAACTTGATTATTTACCTTATTTCTAGATCTAATCATAACCTAGCATGTTATGTTAGATTTGCTTATTGTATTTGGATGAGATACCTAAATCATATCAGCTACAGTAGAAACTTGTTTATGTATGTCATTTCTTATATTAAATTTTATTAAATAATGGGTTGACTGCCACCAAGGAAGTATCACACTTCCTGGATTTAGCATACACTAGGTAACCCACTGACATATATTATTTAACTCTTTCTTGTGGTCTTGTTTTGTATTTTAAGTAGCTCCTCCTAGCCGAATAGGAATCTCTCACAATCAACACTGGATCAAGAAGTTATCAAGCGTGTAACAACCTCCAACCGATTATCACAATAGGTATTCCTCCTTAACCCATACCCTTATCTATTTCATCTAAAAATTTCAAGAAAATGGCGAAACATTTTGTTACACCCAGTGGGACCCATCCAGGGTTCCTTGCATTTTATTCATTCCCAGATGAAATTTGTGTGTTTGTTTCCCTTATAAAAATCTTCCACATTAATTTTCTTCTCTAGAATATTCCCTTCTTTCTGTTGTCTATAAATAAATTTTGTTTTTGGTGCTTTAAAAATAATACTTCTTTTATTTCATTAGTATTGAATTAAAGAAAGAGCATACCATCATCCTATTCATTACTTCCTACATAAATTATCACACTTTGATTTGGGCTTATAACACTTGCATAACATCCTAATTTTTTGCATTATATCTCACCTTAAAAATTAGGGCAACCTATATGCTAGGAGTCATGCCCAGCTGAAGGTTGACACAATTGAACTGTAGAAAGCACTTTGCTTCTCTGTCTCTCTCTCTCTCTTTGCCTAAATTACAAAAAATTTGAAGTTTATACATCTTCTTAAACAACATCCCACCCAGAAGAAGCTGTTAATGATCACACAATCATAGGATTGATAGTGGGCACCCAGCTGGTTATCTTTATCCAGTACCCCATCATAGGACAACTTGCCTTCTGCCATAGCATAACCTGAAACCTGACCTTTAGAATTTCCTTCTTCGTACAAAGCCTTCCCAACCAAAAACTCTACTCTAAATTCATGAGTTAGTATTTCAAATAGCATAAGCTAAACACATAGTAAATTCACTTGTTGGATTACATATTTTTCTTAGCTTTGTGCTTGGACTTGCATTTTGAGGTGTGAGGATACGATTCTTCATTTTTATTTTTACCTTTCACACTTTTCCATCAGAGTTGGAGTATTCTAACTTTCTCAGAGTGTGTCAGGACCTCATCTTATCATCCCCAGAACTTTTGGGTTGATTATTCATCCAATCCAAATTCACAAAAATTCATTTTTCTTCATTCTTCAGATTTCACAGTAACCTGGCATCGGTCCAGCAAGTGACATCAGTTTATATTTGATCATCATCGGTTTACCTAACCGGTGTCAGTTCCTTGTTATTTTTGTTAGTTTACCCAAAAGACACTTATCTCATCTTCTCTTCTGTTTAGAGTTTCTGTGTATCATTGTATTCTCTGTACTCTGGTAACAATCATCAAATACAACTTTCCTTTCTGACAGTCATCAGTTTCTGCCTCATTTGTCTGAAACTATTATTTTCTCATAGTAACTGGTATCAGTTCCTGTAACCATCATCAGTCACCCTTAACCACCATCGGTCACCTCTTAACCATCATCAGTTAGTTCAACCGGAGTCGGTCACTCTGTTTTGATTTTAATCAAAATATTTACCAACTTTCCCTCTCAGAATTTTTTTTGTCCCATCTCTGTTGTTCCCTGTGTCATTTACAGAGTAAATTCACCTTGATATACACTAATTCACATGGTGTTGACTCGTAGCCAAACTAACATCCCTCATATTTCACACCATGTAGTAATTAGCCACTCCCACCTAGTCCATCACCGCCATCCATCCTGTCACCTATGGATCCGACTCAGCTCGTCTCCATCGCTACTAGGTGACGAGGAGTTTGTGAGACTCCTCGACCAGAATCCTAGCTACCACTCTACAGTACTTACCTTTATCATTCTTCCACATGGGATTCCTCAGGATAGTTAATATACGACATGCCCGTATCTATCTCTCCTACTCTAGCCCCCACTTTGTACATCAGCTAGTACCAACTCGACGCTTCCATCATCCACTTTACCACATGTGGTGTCTCAGCTAGATCCCAGTCATTATAACTTCAGCATCTACATCATCTGTCACACTCAATGCGACATCAATTGCCCCCCTAAACAACCACTTTGAGTATAGCCCCATCTGCACCCACTGCAATTCACGTATACACCTTGCATCACAACCACCTCCGGTGTCGGCAACTTACACCCCTTTCCAAAACGTCATCCTTTCTATCCCATAGTCTTTACCCCCAATCACCACTAGAGTTGTTACGACTACCCCACCCACTTACACATACTACCAACAACCCCTGACCTCATCAATTTCTTATGCTAGCTATGTGTTCACCTACATCTATTCCTCCTATGTAGTTCTCATACTCAGCGCCACCATACACTAGCATACCACCCACCTCATACATTCAACATCAACCCCCTTTTTCTGTCGGGGGGACACCCATTCATCCCAACCTACTAACGACCTCATTAAAATGATGATGGAGAAGATGCAGACCTTAGAAGCATCTGTTTCTAGCTCCCGTAATTCTTTAACGTATGATGAAATATGTAACGAGCCTATCCATCCATCTATTCACATTTATCCTTACCCAATGCATTGGGAAATTCCTAAATTCAATCGCTTCAATAGTAAAGAAGACCTGCAGCAACACTTGTGGTCATTCAAACATGGGTGTTATCTAATCACCCACGATGACACTTTTCTCCTACAAAATTTCCCAATCTCCTTGATAGGACCAACATTGGATTGGTATAGTGGACTACCTCAACATTCTATTTATTCCTTTAATCAAGTAGCCCAAGATTTCTTAGATCATTTTTCAATCAATGTTACCAAGAAAGTCACCATGACTGATCTCTATTCAACCCGACACTATGAAGATGAATCTATCACAAATTTCATTACCTGCTGGCGGAGTCTTATTAACCAATTGACGTTCCAACTACCTCAGACTAAACTTATTGATTTGTTCACTAGAGCTTGTGCCAGACACATCTCACCAACTCTGTAAGTCCAAACCTTCTAAACCTTTGATGAAGCATTCACCATGGCCTGAAAATTGGAAATTCACGACATTGAAGAAAATAAGATCTAATTAAGGAACAAAAACACCCTATTCAAATCAAATGATTCTTCTTCATCTTCAAAACCTGAAAATAACTATTCAAATCCCAAAGGATCTGTACTAACATGGTAGTCCTCAAGGCAGGGTCCACCTCATCCTTCTAATAAGGCCCAACCTTCTTCCAATCTTTCTCCTATCCAGGCCTTTCAGCTTTGGTAGGAGCAACGGAAGTACACTTTGATTGGAGAGCCCTATTCTTTAGTCTTGGAAAAACTTCTTAAAGTTGGAGATCATTTCACTTCCTCCCATAAAACCTCATACAGGTTTCGATCCTGCTCATCCTATGCCCGCATGGTATAAAGAACATGACTACTATAATTACCATCGCATTAAAGGCCATAGTGATGGTAATTGCATAACTTTTAAGAACATTGTCCAAGAGATGATAGATAATGGAGACCTTGTCGTGGACAACCCAAATGCGCCAGAAAATAAAAATTTACACATCTTCAAAAAATCATTCCCTAATCATAAACCATCATCTAATCAAAATAATGAACCTTCATCCAGCGATAACAATGTCCGTGAAGTCCACACAGTTTTTTATATCGTACCAACTTGTTCCTCAAAACCTACCTACTTCATCTATTGAGGAAATCTTGGCATAGGCTCCTCTACCACATAGAGGAGCATACCTCTTCTACTCCTCCACCCATAGAGGAGTCCCCCTTATCTCCCCTTGCTCTCATGGAGGAACCCACACTTTCTACCGATGTCATTTCATCATCTGCCTCTCATCCTATTGAACCATCAACACTTGTTATTCTCCCATCCACAAGAGAATCATCATCACCTTCTCCTCCACCAAGGGAGAAGTCTCCCTCACCCCACCTATTATCTCTCCTACCCATGGGAGATTCTTCAGACATGTCACTACTTCTTGGGGATAGTTTTCCCCCTAGCATCCCAGGACCCTATTGACATGATCTCAGCTCTTTTACCTACAAGAATCCAAGGCTAGCTAATTCCCTATCTCACAGAACATATTTTATAGGGATTTCCACCCAACCCATTCCATCCTCTTCTTCAGTAGTCCCATTTTCATGGTTGGTCAATCGTTTGGATTACGTTGATCATTCCATGCTCTGGGGACATCTTTGGCTCCCTGTTTCGACCCAAATGCAAATGTTTCCTAAGGATACTTCCATGATCTACCCAAAGGTATTTTTAGAAACTAAAACTACACTGACCATGCCGATTGAAATGGCTTCTTCTTCATCATCTTTACCTACATCCAAACCTTTACCCGTGACAAAAACCATTTCAAAACCTGAACGCCTACCCACACCTATCTCCTCACCTGTATCTAAAACCATCACTACTTTAGGTGTCATGCTGAAATCAAGCCTTACTCACCCACTTGTCAGACTAGACTTAACTGCATCATCTCAAACCCACACCAACATTATCCCTCCACCTAAAAGGAAAACCCAACCTTCTAGGCTGCATACACCAGTCTCGCCTACCACACCTTTTTCACCTTCCCCCCTTCCATCCAGGGTCTCATCTCAACCCTGATCAAACAGTCTCATACCCAAGGCCTCATCTAAACAACCTACTTCATACCTCATGAGCCTTTGTTACACATCATTCACCCAAAAACCAAAATTCCTCACCCTCACCTACACAATTCTTGCCACCTATACCTCCGCCAGTTACTATAACCCCAACCTTAACCTATACGACTTCAACCAATGTCGTCTACCCAACCTTTATCAACCACCACCACCAACACCCGGTTTCCCCCATGGGTAACTTGTCCTCTTCCACCATATCTTCTTTCCCTTTTATGCATCCTCGTGCCCCCATGTCACCTTTACCCAAGAAGGTGCAACCCAAAGATAAGAACCCACTACCCTCCAATAAAGTAGTCAAACAAACAAAACCTTCCAGTGCTAACTCTTCTACCCCACCTTTACCCAAGTAGATGCCATCAAAACATAAGACCCTACCACTCATCAAATCAGTAGACCAACCCATTCCCCCTCCTATAAAGCCTCTTCCCTCACAATCCTCCACATCTGTACCCAAACCTACGCTCACTTCCCATTGTGATCCGTTAGCATGGTCCTACGCCAACATTCTAACCAATCTCTTAGAGACTTCCATCATCACATTACCACCATTTCAACCTTACGATCCTCTCAAACCCAAACCAAAAGGGTTTGATGAAACCAAGATTTATGCTTATCATCGTGTGCCAGGACATGATGTCAAAAATTGTAAAGCTCTGAAGACTATTATTCTCCAAATTTTTCCTCCTAAAAAAACTTCGATGATGATGACCTTCTTGATGAGGACCATGTTCCACCTTCACCTGTCACCACACATCATCATCCTTTACCCATTTAGTGATCAATATCTCCACCCCCACAACCATTTTTCCCACCTCCAAAATTGAGATCAACATGGTCCATATTAGAGAGTTGGCCAAATCACCACCCAAATGTTAGTGTGCCCTACTCATTTCACAAGGCTCTTATCCACCACTAGGATTTTTCCCCTCATGTCGTTATACCTTTCATGACACACCCTCTCCATCCACCTTCCCTCAGATTAACATGGTTCACATTGCTACCCGTGCTCAGAGAGAAAAAGGAAAAGAAAAAGCAACTAACCCATCAACCAACCCTGTGCCCAATATACCATCTGCACCCACACCCAAAATCACCATCCACGGACCTACATACCCTATCTCTGACAGGGTCACCCATCGTGTAATGATAAAACAATTACATCAGTCTCCTCTAAAGATGTCTTTGTATGATCTCTTCTAGACTTCTGAATCCCACAAACAAGCCCTTATCTAGGTTTTACAATCCATTGAAGTTCTACCCAATGACCCCACACCAGTGGCCTCGATTATCACCCCTCACCACGTGGCCTCACTTACCAAATCATATCTCCTTCTTCTACCCCTATGGCCACTCCTCACGTCACCGCCCTTAGCTTCTCTGATGAGGAGATTATACCTCTCCAGTCAGATGACCTTGATCCCACCCTATTCATTTCCGTCTATATCGATAACATACGCATATGATGCGTGTCATGATTGATGGTGGTGCTAGCATTAACATCATCTCCTCCCACCAATATAATCAAATGTGTATTCCTTCTAACTGTATGCATAATAACCCAGTTATGTTGCACTCCTTCAATGACACCATCACCTCCACCCTTGGCACTATTATCCTTCACATTCACGTAGGCCCTCGCACTATCCTGAAACTATTCTATGTCTTAGAGGGGGAGTTTCAGTATAACCTATTGCTTGGTAGACCCTGGATTTGACATCATGGGTTGTGTCCCTTCAACTTTACACCGCTATGTAAAATTCGAACATGAAGGACATAACTACACACATCCCCACTGACCCGTCACCATTCAAAACCTGTAACATGTTGTATACCGACCCAACGATGTACTTATACTAGTCAAGGCATCTGACCACTACCCCAATTCTCCTTCACCCACAAGCCCATACACCAATGCTGTGCCACCTCTCCCACATCTAATTCTTCTATTCCTACTATCATTGCAGCTTCCATAGCCAACCACTCTACTTCCCAACCAACCGATATCCCTCATGTCCAATCATCTAGTGAGTCATCTATCCCCGCTACCCACATATTGACTACTGATCCCTTAGAAGGTGTTTTTCAATGCCTCACTCTGGGGGAGTACCACCTATACAATATCGACACATTCCTCACTCCGACAAGAGTATGGGAACCTATGCCAACACCCTAGTTATGAGTACCATGTAGGCGAGGTTTTTCCTTATGGTCCTCCCCACCTTCACACTAATCTAACATATGGGGGACTTGATATTGCCACTTATTCACCCGAACCTCCATCCCAAACACAACCATTTTCATCTGACCTACAATCCCTTACCAACCACCACTTCACCCACACTTTCCTTCACCATTGCACATGGAAAGGATTTGGCTTTGGATTTTATGAACAAGGCCATCATACTATCATTTCATGTACCACCCGTAAACACAATGATCGTAGTGGCATTGGCTTTGCCGCATCACCTTCCAAGAAGGCCCACATTGACCTCATTGAGGAAGACAAACCTTCTTCCCCCCATTCACCAACATCACCATCTTCACCCACGAAGTCCATAGATCCTGAATCTATCCCTCCTAACTTCTTTTTTTTCATGAACACAATTTCCTTGGGACCTTTAACCTATCAACGTGATGGCAAGGTTCCTTCTTCTCTTCCCTTCCTGTATCCTGACATGATTGATGATGATACACCTTCTATTAACGTTGTTCAATGTCAGGATGATGAGTCTATCCTCACCTATATGGGGGTGGAAGATTCTTATATTCACTGATCATTACCCTCTGAGACACAAACCATGTTGAATGAATTGACTATCGAAATCAATATTAATACTCAGGATGACCCGACACATTCTAAAGATAGGTCAGTCTTTAGATGTTGCTAAACAAAAATATTTTACCTGTTTCCTCTGGGACCATAGAAATAGATTTTGCTTGGTCTTATGCCGATATGCTTGGTATTGACCCAAAAATCATGGTCCACAATATCATGATCATCCCTGATGCCAAACCCATAAAACAAAAGTTGTGGAAAATGGATCCTCACATTGCTCTTCTTGTCAAAGAAGAACTTCAACGACATTCTCTCAATTTCCTTCATCCTACCCATTGACTATCCTCAATGGATTTCTAACATCATTCCTGTCACAAAAGTAACAGGGGGACTACACATTTGCACATAGATTTCCATGATCTCAATCTAGCCTATCCCAAAGATGATTTTCCCCTACCAGGACATTGACCAACTAGTTGATCTCACCACCAGCCATGAAATGATATCCCTCATGGATGGTTTCTTAGGTTATAATCAAATATTACTCGCTCCAAAATATCAACACAAAACTTCCTTCATCACTCCTTGGGGGACCTTCTGCTATCGAGTCATGCCTTTTGGACTTAAAAAAAATGCTGTGCTACATATCAGCAAGCCATGACTTATATCTTCCATGACATTATGCATCACATATTGGAAGATTACGTAGATGACCTCCTTTCCAAATCCAAACATCGGGCTGAACACCTGACAGTCCTTAAGGTCATCTTTGACTGCCTCATCAAGTATTGTGTTCGCCTTCAACCTAAGAAGTGCGTCTTTGCAGTACTTTAAGGAAAAATCCTTGGTTTCATCGTTTCTTTACGTGGCATAGAAGTTGATCCTGCTAAAGTGAAGGTTATTCTCAAAATGCCTCCACCTACTAATCTCCGTCAACTTCAAAGCTTACAAGGTAAGTTACAATACAATCCATCATTTTATCTCACAGCTTTCTGATTGCTGTCAACCATTTCATCATCTCCTCAAGAAGGATGTCTCATTCAAATGGGATGATGAATGTCGTAAAGCCTTTGACACCTTAAAACAATACCTTCTTCAACCACCAATGCTCATTCCTCCTAAGGATGACCAACCCTTTTACCTATACATTTCTGCCACTAACCATTCTCTAGGTGCATGCTCACTCATCTCGATGAGAAACATAGAGAGAAAGCAGTTTATTACATAAGTCTGTACCCTTTTGGACTACGAAACTAGATATACCCATGCCACCGAAAAACAATGCTTAGCCTTAGTTTTTGTCACCACCAAACTTTGTCATTACCTGCTCAACCACAAAACCTTTGTCGTCACCAATACCAACCCCTTACATTACATGTATGCCAAACTCTACCAACATCAATGTGTTGCATGCTGGCTCATGCTTCTTACCAACCTTGACCTAGAATTCATCCATAAAAAATCTATCAAAGGCCAAGCCATCACTGACCAACTAGCAGACCCACCTCTTTCCAGAATCAACCTCTAACTTCAATTTCCCTGACGAATCCATTGCTACCCTTTCCTTGGATGATGTCGCTTACCAAATGACCCTCTTCTTTGATGGTTCCAAATGTCAGCATGGGGGTGGTGTTGGTGTTATCCTCATTCCTCTTGGTGGTGAACCCATGCCTTTATCTTTCAAACTAGATTTTGACTGTACAAACAATATCATCGAATACGAAGCACTCATATTGGGTCTCTAGGCTTCTTATGCTATTAGATGTTAAGTCAATAAATATCTTTGGTGATTCCCAGCTGGTTGTAAACCAAGTCAATGGTATATACCAGTGTCATAATGAAATACTTCAAAAGTATAAGCATCATGTAGACATACTTTTGACTACCTTTGACTGTTACGAACTTCAAACCACCCCACATTCTACTAATAAATTTTTGGATACCATGGTCTTCCTAGCTTCTCAGATACCCACTTCGCCTGCCAACTCTAAAATATTTTTCACAATACAAAGGTTATAATCACCCTCTTATTTACATTCGTGAGGTCCACTCCATCGGAACCGTTGCACCTGACCCACGTGACCTTTGGTATAAGCAGTTTGTAGACTACCTTTCCCTTTCCATTCTACCTCCTAATCTCACTCATAATGGACAACGTGCCTTTCTTAAAAGTGTCTCTCCTATGTCATCATGGGTGGTCTCCTTTATAAGCACAGCTTCGATGGTATTCTCTTACGATGCCTTACAAGTTCTGAAATTCCCTACACCATCAAGGAAGTTCACAACAGAATTTGTGGAGGCCACTTTAGTGGTTTAGCTATCACTAAACACATTCTTCACCTTGGCTATTACTGGCCAACCCTAAACCGCGACTGTTGTGACTATGTCAAATGTTGTGTGAAATGCCAGCAACATGCTAATCTTAATCACACACCTAGTCATGCCTTACAGGTCGCACGAGACCTTTGAGCCTTTCTCTCAATGGGGTTTGGATCTTGTCAGAGAGATCAATCCTCATTCTTCACAGTGCCATCAATGGATTATAATTACTACTGAATATTACACTAAATGGGTAGAAGCCATTCCCCTCATTTCTACAAAAGCTGAGAAAATATGTGAATTCATTAACCATCACATCATCTATCACTTTGGTGTTCCTCACCATCTCATCATTGATAACGAAAAGCAATTCAAAAACAAAACCCTACGTAAGTTGTGTGATGCTTTTGACATCCAACTCAGTTTCTCGTCACCTTATTACCCAAAAACCAATGGCCAAGAAGAATCAACCAATAAAACCTTAAAAAAAATTCTTATGAAAGTTGTTGACGATACTCGGCAAGGATTGGCATTCACACATTCCTTTCACCTTGTGGGCTTATCGCACTAGTATTCGCACTTTGATAGTTACTGCCACACCTTTTTCTCTGGTCTACGGTACCGAGGTTGTCTTGCCTCTCAAAGTTTAGATTCCATCTCTCTACATCTCACTACAAGACATGCTCAACAAATGATGACTTCCACCAGGATCGTTTAGCATAACTTGAGTTATTAGATGAACGTCATCTTAATGCTCTTGACCATCTCCAAATTTACCAAAAATGTATCAAGCGGGCCTACGAAAAACGTGTCCACAAACGAACCTTTCAAGGTCTGGGCCCTCGTCCTGAAGGAAAATCAACATGTAACCAAAGAAGAGAAAAGTAAACGGGGAAAATTTTCTCCTAATTGGCTTGGACCCTATATCATTACTCATGCCTATGGATCAGGTTCTTATCATTTGTCTTCACTCAAAGGTAAACCCTAACCTGAGCCCCTCAATGTCTTACATCTTTGACCATTTTATTGTTGACATCAAGTCCTATATCACTTTTTGTTTCCAATTGACCGCTCGTCCCTTGAGTTTTGTTCACCTTCCATATTTCCCATTTTTTAGGATCCATGACTAAACAAGAATTGTGTGATTACCCGTCACCTTTTAGCCTTATCTTCAATATGAGTACCAAAAATCTACTCATAGCATGATTCTCATGGATACTTTTCATCTTTTTAAAGATGGAATCCCATGGTCAGTTCATCACTCGAAACCACCTCTTTCATAGTTAACCTCTGTGTGCTATGGTTTTGTCTTCTAAAACAAGAACCTAATCTTCCTCTATAAATATTTTCCATGACTTAAAACATCCAAAAAACAAAATGGTATTCAACTCCTTGAGTCAAAATTCCAGCACAAGATGACTCCCTCAAAAAGGGACATCTCTTCTCTCTATCTTGCTGCTATAAATACGACTGCTCCTAAATGAAGGATAGCTATATAAAGTCATTGTAAAAATAAAATAAATGTTCAAAAGCTTCCTGCATTGATCAACTTCACCAATACCTCAAGGAGATAATGTATACTCATCCCATATAAACTTCCCACATCGATCAGTCTATTAAAAACAAACAAGTACAGAAAATGATGATTTTTTCATCATGGACTTACAGATTTTGGTACTGGGTTTCTTGCTAGGTAAACATGTTGTCATACACTAAGTTACGCTAAACCACCCACTTTCACCTCATTACCTTTTTCACCCTAATTTTCTCTCAGCTCAAGGGACTTTCCACAACTGCGACATTTCGTGATCATGTGACTTTCTTCACCCTTAGAATAGTCCATTATGCAATGCCTTTAGGGTCTTACATTCATAAGCCCCTCTTGGGTATGTTAGACTTGTTAGGGTTCTTATCAATTAAGTGGCTCTTTTACCACCTCTTACCATTCACCTTCCTCATTACTTATTGATTATCCTATACAGGACCAGATCATCAACACCTAAAATTTATAAAAAATCAACCATGCTTATGACCTAAACTTAACCATACCTATGACTTAGAATCAACCATGCCTATGACCTAAACTCAACCATGCCTATGACCTAACTCAATCATGCCTAAAATCCACCAACCCATCCCCCTAATTCATCATATTCTTCCCTAGCTTATGGGAGAACTACATTGGCCTGAGGCCCCTTTTCGTCGGGGCTATGTAGGCAGCACTCCTAGGGCATGGGGCCCTTGGAGGTTAGCTCAGCCACCCTATACCCTAACCATTTTCCCCTTCAATTTTCCTATTCACATTCTACCTTAGTTTTTTCATTTTATATCAACAATTGGAAATTAAACCAAACAAGCACAAATTAATAAACATTTTTACCACATTATCAAATCATTCATTTATCATTTTTATATTTCCACCATAGCAAATATTTGTAAATTTAAACCATAACATGCATAAACATCACCATTTTTCTCCATGTTACCAAAAACATGGAACTTAAATCAAAACCATAAACCTTGACTCAACCATGCCTATGACCTGACTTCATCATGCCTATATCTAACTCCACCATGCCTAACTGACATGACTCAACCATGCCTATGACCTGACTCCATCATGCCTATACCTAACTCCACCATGCCTAAATCAACCTGACTCCACCATGGCTAAGTGACTTGACTCCATCATGCCTAAACAAACCTGACTCCACCATGCCTAAGTGACCTCACTCAATCATGCCTATGACCTTAATTCAATAATGCCTAATCCACCTAGTTTCCATCACATAAACAATAACACTAGAAATTACACACATAAGCACAACATCATACCATAAATATCACCATCTCTATAAAAATCATCAAAATCTGTGTGTCCATACATATGTGCACAGAAGTAAAATCAATACACAATCTCTCATATACATCCTCGCATCTATGACACACAGGCCAGTATATATATATATATATATATATATATATATATATATATATATATGTATATATATATATATATATATATATATATATATATATCACAAAATTAAAAATTAGGGTGCACGGGGGGCTCAATTATCTCCCCATCTAATGTCCATCCCCATCCATTTATCTCTTCCTCCTCCACTCTTGTGTGGTGCCCTGATAACATTTGTTCACCTTACATAGGTCTCAGATTGGCCTCTTCCTATCTTACAGTTGGGTAAAGCCTCAGTGAGCTGTTAGCCTCTCCCTAAACCTATCTGTAGGCTTGCCACCCCCCTGTACTCTCTACACTATGTGTGTAAGATCTCATCCTCTCACTCGAGGCTTGGTGAACCCTGTACTCTACATAGGAAGGGAATCCTTGAATCTAGCCATCCATACTATCTAAGGTGGCCACATCAGTCTCAGACCCTATACATGTACCATGGGACCATGTCCCTGACCCTGTACTGGTGCTTGAGATGTGACTTGGGCCTGTAAGGGCACAATCTACACTTGAAAAGTGGCCAACTGGCCCTAAGACCATGCTATATTTTCCTGTAGGGTGACTACCTACCCCCATCTCCATCCCCTTCCTGTGTAGGCACATGTCCCTATGCTACAATCTGGGCATAAAGAGCCACCACTTATGCTTGTAATGTGGCCACCTCTGTTTGTGACCCTGCCAACTACCACTGTAAACCTGTAATCTGGCCTTGTAAAGCGATCACTTGTCCCTATAGTGCATCCCTATGAAATGTGAGGGTGGCCACATCTGGCTGGCCTAGCTTGGGTGGAGCTTCTCATAGCTGGGCTACCTACCACCATATGTATGCATCTGTATAACCTATATCATCAATCAGACAATCGACTGCCTGCTCCTCCTGTCTAGTCAACACTTTTGGTTCTGAAAGAGGCATAGGCCTCTCCACGTTGTCCCTCCTATACTATGGAAATGGAGGTGACACATCCTAGGGCAACCCAACTACTATCTGACCCTGTTAATGGGGATCATCTCATGCTCACCAACATGATGCCCCTTTATCCATCTCAAAATATGTAATCCATCCAACTCCATTTCCATTACATGTATGAGGGGAAGCTGGCATATGACCTCCAAATAATGTCTATACCGGATAGACCCTCCAACATGCACCTGTAGTACGCCACATCATGTGTAGCCATGACATCCTTACACTCTCTAACAACAGGAACCCAGCTCCTGTAGACAACTCAAACAAATCCTACTTCGAATGCATCTAGTCAGGGCATACCAATTGGACGCACACATACGATGTGCTCATATGCCCAACAATGTAAGAGAAAGGTACAACACAAGCTAAATCTCCACAACCACCAGTAGGCCCATAGCTCCTAGTATAGCTGCACCAAGTATGTTGGTGCCCAAGAAAACCAGGTTCTATCCTCCATCATTTCATGGAGAACCCCCATTAGTGCTCGTGGGAATCTCCCACCCTCTGCATCTGGCAGTGTAAAGAAACAAACTACCTCCACAATCAAGACCACTAGCCTCATCTCCTTAGGATGGGCCACATACATCTCTCCATAACTCAGGCTCACACTATGGAACCTCATCTCTTCCATCCCCTCTCCAAATACTGTCAACATCAGATCCTCTGAAGAAATAGAATACACCTGCATCCCCACTATCGCTAACCATAGGATCTTGTAAACATCCTCTATGGTGACTGTGATCTCACCCGTTGATAGATGAAATGTGTTGGTCACTGAATCCCATCTATCGATGAGTGTGACCATTAAGCTCAGCTCCCGAACTATGTGCCTATACCTTTTGACCCCAATAATGCCAACATCTATAACGTGACACCACTCCTCTGCCATCAGGATGCCTCATACCGATAGTAACAGAGGTGGTACTCTATCTCTCATCTGTAATTAGTCCCTCGCCTGCACCCAACAAATCACAACATTGTTAAACCTTCACCATACCCCACACATATTTTACCCGAAAAACCTACTCCCAAAACCCTTATTGCTTATTGTACCCTAACCCTACAGATCACCCCTTGTTACCACAATCCACTCATACCATTTATACCTATTACCCTACTCATTACCCTCTATGAATATATTACCCTACCTATCATCGCCCCACTTTCCTTTATATCCCATCACTGACCTTTTCCGTCCCAACCTTTCCTGCTTATTGACCTATTTCCCTCTAACTCTAACTGGAATTGGTCTCTGGTGACCGACATTGGCGACATGCTACCTGACCAATACCAACCAACGTAAACTAATGTTAACCAAGCCTTGAGCGGCATCGGTCACTGTGGTGGCAGCCAAATCCGTAAAAAATCCCCCTATTTTTCCTAAAAAAATTCAAACTAACCTAGACACCTATCCTACCCTACCCAAACCTAACCTAAACCCCTCCCCAACCCTATTTAACCTACATAAGACCTCCCCCCTCCTTCATTACACCAATTTTAACCACACATTTAATTATATACCTATACACAAAACCCATACCCATACCTTCCTTTTCCAAATAAATACATAAAAAGGATGAAATCCTACCTCATCTTGGTGTCATTAGCATGGTGGCATGACTGGCAGCTGTACTGGTGGCCCATCTGAACTCACTTCTGCTTCTGCCATGCCCAAATCACCATAACCCACTCCTCTAATCCAATCAATCAAATTGATACCCATGAGCTCATGGACACGTATCCCTGGCTCCTCTCACCAACTCATACTCTCTACCTCAACCGGGTACAATGCTCTGTTCTTATCTCTAAATTTTTTTTGTAAAAATTCAAACGATTCAATCGTTTTCTCCAAAGTCACAAAACAACAATGATTCCGTAAAATACAAATTTTTTGTTTTACAAACCCAACCTGATATGACTGATTCCGGTCATATTTATGCCCTAGCCAACCACTGTTTGTTACCCTATAACTGACATCAGTTAACCCTTCTACCTCTTTATCCTTGCTACACTTCCTTGGCCTGTAAACATTAGTGCCAACACACCTATTATCATTCCGGCCACCCATTGACATATACCTACAAGCCCAACTTGCCCCTACATTTCCTTTGCTGCGTCTTAGGAGTTGTTATTTTACCTATACCTTGGCCTTACCCGTGTCAGGACATGTTTTCTTAAACTTTACCTACTTTGTTTGACCATTGACCTTATGTACTCGCTATACCTTGCGATGTTATTACCTATGTTGTTTTAGCCTAAATAACCATACCTTTTCTATTGCCATGTTGTATATCCCGACAAAACCTTTGGTGTACTGGAGCATACCTAAACATTCATGTACCCAACCTATGTTGTGTTTCTCAACCATATCCTATACCTTGGATACTTAAATCACTTCACCCTTCTTTGGATAAACCTATTGACCTTGGCTGATGTAGAGTTTGCAAGATATTTAATGTGGGCACCGTGTTGTAATCTATACATGTGCGTGCATTTTATTTTCATTACCCATGAACCCGATTTTTACCATGGCCTACTACCCATTACCCAAGTTGACCGTCACCCTTTCCCTCAATACTCAAACCCTTCCCCACCTATCTCCCCCACCTACACATTTATCAAACCACTACCCGATTCCGTATTTCACCTCATCAGTGCTTGGTTTAAGGGGGATCACCTTCACCCACACATGGGGCAATCATTTCCTATTTTTATCATCGTTGCTTACTAATACAAGCTACACAAAAAAGGGGGAAAATGTAGACACCCAAAATTGGGTCACACTCCCCTTGGTCCCCTTTTGAGTAACTAACTTAAACATACTCACCTAAAATTAGCCCCCTTCCACCCCATATTAACATTAATTTAATTATCCACAATTAAATCAATACTCACCCTCACTACATTTATTAGTTTAATTACATTAATTAAATGGATGCACATCTTGCTTAGCTACCTCACCTAGATGCCTCACCATAATACCTATTCATAACATGTTTCCATAACTAACTAAGACTTAGCCCTACTTACCTCAATGAACTAAGAATTAATATAACCCTAAAATCACATGCCTATGCTTCCTCTAACCACATTCCCACATATTTAAGCACAATGTTCCATTTAGACCCGACACCAACTAGAAAAACTAGAAAAAGATAGCCAAGATCTGCTATTTTAGGCAACCTAGGATATCCCGCCTTAACCGATGCCAATAACCCAAAACTAATGCCAATCACCCTAAACGATCATCAGTTATCATATAACCATTTTGGTAACCTTGTTTCAGAGGTTGGCCAAATTCTCAAGTATTGGGAGCAAAGGATATCTGCATTCAAGCAAGAACTAGAGCTCTTTCACACATCCGGAAAGACATAGCCATCACAACCATTGATCAGAAGGTATTTGCATTCATGGTAGCATTCTGGGAGGCACTACCATGACGTTGACCACCATTTCACCAATCAACCATCACCACCACCCAACCATTGAACTTGCAAAGCAGTAAATGTGTTTCTAACTTGCACCATTTCATTTCCATTTAGTTTATAAGAGTTCTTCACCTTTGTTTATCAATCACCATTTATATCTTTATCTCACCAATATTGCCTTCTTGTGAACCCAACCATTCCTATCACTCATAATCATTTTAATAATCTCTGCCCATTCCTGAGTATCTCTTAGTATTCCCAACACCTCCATAGACCTAAACCAACTCCTTATCATCTCTGATTCAACCCTAAACAAATCCCCAAAACCATGAACTATTGAGTTATTATCTACCCGCCTTAATCGTCTTCGGTTCTTACTAAGCCATCATCGATCATACTAGATTTACATCTGTCTCTATATTTGGCAATCCTACTAATAGAGGATCACAATAACCTTTTTGCAAGTGATCCAGAACCCAACCCTGACCTGTTTCCAGCATCTTGATTGTTTACCTTATTTCTAGATCTGATCATAGCCTACCCCATTATGTTAGATTTACTTATTTTATTTGGATGAGATACCCAAATCATATCAAATACAGTAGAACCTTGTTTATTTATGTCATTTCTTGCATTAAATTGTATTAAACAGTGGGTTGATTACCATCGAGGAAGTATCACACTTCCTAGATCTAACATTCGCTAGGCTGCCCACTGAAATATATTGTGTTAACTCTTTCTTGTGGTCTTGTTTTGTATTTCAGGTAGTTTCTCCTAGCCAAAAGGAATCTCTCACAGTCAGCATTGGATCAAGAAGTCAGAATGCGCGTGCAATGACCTTTAACTAACCATCACAACAAGTATTCCTCCTTGGCCCATACCCTTATCTGTGTTTCATCTAAAAACCTTACAGAAAATGGTGAAACACCTGGAGTAGTAGATATATTTTTAGATAAACACAAACCCACACATATGGAGACAGAAAAAACAAGTCCAACACCAAATTTTGATTCTTCATCAATCTAACCTTCAAACAGACATTCTTTCTCAATAGAGATTACCTTGACATCTATAGGACTGTAACATGGGATTTTGGGGTTATTGACTAGTGGCACCACTAGTATGCTATTGTAATCTAACAATTGATGATCTATCACTAGGTTATATCATTAGCTATATCCCTTTCATTTTAGCAACTTGAATACTATCTGAACAAGTGTCATGCCTTCTTAATCCTTCCTTGACTCCATGCAGTGTAGAAAATCACTCCTTCAAACATCACACAATATCTCTAAGGTGGATTATGGTATGTTCCTGGTGGCAATCATCTTCATAGTCCCTCATAAGGTAGATGGAGCCATCCCCTTGATTCAATATTGTAATATGTATATCAGAATTTGGTTGATTGCATTTTTATTAACTATCTTAGAATTAAGGCACCACCATATGCGTATAGTTGGTGCACAATTTGTATCAAGATGTGGCGTAGAGGCCAGAGGTTCATGAGACCTATGGTATTATTAACATCATGGAGATATATCATACATTGTATCAGTTACCTTTGTAGATGATGACAAGGATGCCACAAAAAGTGGTTGTGAAATTCCTTCAAGAGTACATTAGTGGGATCTTAGGGGATGGAAGTGAGAGCACTTAAAGAATATTGACCACAAGTAACAAATGGGTCCCCAGGTGATATTACTATGTTATACCTATATCCATTCAAGGGAGTATAGAAGCTAGTGGCACAAATGGCCTAGAGTAGAATAATCTATACATTATGCCCTGACAGACTTTTTGAGACCTTCATACTCCATTGCAATGTAGACCCATATAGTCAGTTGGGTCCTGAGGTAAATCTTGGGTAATTGATGCCAATGGTAATCCTATCATTTCCACCTCAATTAACTATAGTCACCATGCTCATTACTAGATTTTCTGGAGTAGACCCCCCTTAAGTGTAGCCATCACTTCGACCTCAAATAGGATATAGGTAGTGAGTACACTAGGTCAAAGGCAACATCGGCGTGGTGTGGATGCTTAGGGCCTAACATAAATCATAGAAATGATTTGTTTAAAGGAGGGATCTGATAGAGGATCCGTAGATGTAGGGCTCACTATCCTTTTCACTCATGACAGATACTACTATAAACTTGAAGACTATTCATACCTGTGATGACACCACTTACAGGACCCTAATTTCATGTGGATCAAGAAACATACCTTGTAGTCTTGCATCTATAATAAAGGCTTCAAACCATTTTTGAGAGGAGACTTACTTGATAACTTCAGTGCCTAGGGATAGGTGGGCATAGTCATATAATCCTCAGACTTGCTACATATCTTCTTTGACAAGGATGCTATAGGACCTGCAAACCCTTCTAGAGTAGAAATGGAACTTTAGACAATGTTTTCAAATACCTGGGAAGCCAAGTATTAAAAACATCGAACAATATGATTCCATGTACATGATCCTTCATCATACAATGGGTATTGATATTGTTAAAATGTAACATGGGCACCCAACTTTGATCATTATTCATCAATGGACAATCAGATGAAGTGGCACTCCCTGATCAAGAGTGCGCACCATGAGATCATGTACCCCATATTAGATGTCTAGGATGATTAGCAGCGATGGTAGATCCATCAACACCGTCAACCGGGGATCTAGTGAGGTCATTTCATCTAGTGGAAAAGGCATCCAAGATATGGAGCAGATATTAGGATGCAATGTGTTAACGGATACCAAAAACATAGATGTGATGTTGTTAAGTCTATTGCATGTGTGGGAAGCCCTGGCTTAGGAGCTACAACTATACCTAGCAGATGCTTCCTTAACCAATGAATGTTGTGATCCAGATCAGCTTCAGTGAAGATACCCTATTCTTCTTAGGGAACATGGAGAGGTATATGAAGCTCCGATCTAGAAGAGTCCCACACCTTCCTAGCTCGCACTTATTGAGAGCGTCCATATATGACTTCTTAGACTTAGATAAAAACATCCAATTTTTTCTTCAAATTGGAAACCTCAAATAGGGGGCATATGGTACTTGATCCATATCATATGTTGGAAAAACTCCATTCTCAACTATAGCTAGCAATCCTCTCTTTCTCAATGGATACATCATAATTGAAATTGAATATCTTGACTTCTTCCTTTTTATCCTTTTCAACATGATTTTGGAATTCTGTGTTAGATCATGAAACTTTTTTGATTGTCTCATTTTTCTTATGTGCATGATCAGATTTTCTGCATGTATTACATGATCACTATGTGATACTACCCTGGTATCTTATTTGAATAATGATCTAATATGATGATAATTAGGTATTTCCTGAGGTTAAATGGATGGTTAAGACTTCTTTAACCCACCTAATGTGACAAACACCTTAGATTTTCTTGAACAAGGCTCTTAACATCCAATGTCTAGGATGTCAGGGTCAAACTTCTTGCCTATAAATCCAAGCACTTCCATAGGCCTGAAACAAAATATGGCTAATAATGACCTAGTTTATGATAGTTATAGGATAGACTGGGGCACTATTATTTCCTCAAAATAGATGAATATGGGATCTTAGGAACTCCAATGATAAAAGAAACCAATAGCCTGTACATGCCAATAAATCTACAGAGGAGAAAAAAACCCTTACCTTTGTAGAAGGAGATTGTCATAATTCCATAAATTGTCATTCCTTGAGAACCTTCCTCTTAAAATCTCTAAAGTTCTGGATCAGGCCAAATCATGATAAGAATAACATGTAACCATCAATGTGCTATATTATAAATCATTGCATTTGGCTAAAATATCACAGGGTATCAGTACTTATTTGAATCAACTTGATTCAATATATTGCTTCTAGTATGGGTCATAAGGTACTTGGACCTGGCTTGGTTATCTAATAATGACTCATCTGATGAACCTCTAGATTAGGTATTCAATAAGGTGTCTATACATATACTGATCCAACTCTAGCAGGGTCAAGGACTGTCAACAAAGATCTATCATTCATAGTGGGATGCAGGATCTTAGGTGGGGTGGTAGTCTCATAAGTAGGATGTGGTTTACTTGGTAGAACTTGAAGCTTGCAACGGTTCTTCTTCTTAATCATCCCCAGTGCTTCCGACACTAAATTGACTTGATATTCCAACTCTTTAATGGATGGATCATGCTCATCATTCATACAAATTTAAATTCGACGTCGGTGTGCACGCATATACCCATTATCTAGGGAATCTAAGAAAGGAGCTGAAGCAGAAGGATCTGTAGACACATCAATGGTTGTGTCATGTTCAACCTTGGATTCAAGCTTCTTCATGTGGAGTTGATAAGCTTTACAGTCATATCCATCAAGTTGCCCTAGAGCCTTGTGCCATAAGTAACATTTGACTTCGGTCACTAGATCGTTAGAAGAACAATTGAACTGAGGGGGGGTATGAATCAGTTCACTTAAACCTTTAAATAATTTCATACTTCACTTACCATGCACTTACATACATCATTCAAATCAACCATTTAACATGTGATCATCAATGTGAGCCTATTAAGTGTTTAACAATCCATCCACATAAGTACATAATCAATAAAGAGTACACATTAACACAAGATATAAAGTGGGAAACCATTAAGGGGAAGAAAACCCATTGAACCACTTCATATATTACACAACAGAAAAGGAATTTAGTGAAGCACCAACTTCACAAGGAGCATCAACCCTGTAAGAGATCACCAACCCCTAGTTTAGTGAAGTGCCAACTCCAAACGAGGCTATAACCCCATACAATGATCAAGAACAAACTCAACCACCTTTATATGAATATATCAGATGTATTTTTTCTATCACAACTGATGGAGATCACAAATTTGGCTCACACACACCTTCAAACCCTCTTTCTCCTAACTCACTCAATCTTGGACTTTCATGACCTAGTTTGATAAAAAAACCTTGCGCACAATATCTCTAACCATATTCATAATTTCAAATACTTCCTAGGATTTGATTTGATTATCTTTAACCTATTTCACTCTCTCAAGAAGCTCAAACGTTTCCCTGTATTCTCACTAGTTCGAACTAAATTAGAAACCAGAAAATAAAGTTAGTCCATACCATTGAACTTGGCCAATAAAACATAGAAACATAACACTAGATGCATAAAAACTCATAACATGGACCCATGTAGGTCAGTCATGCTCCAAGACACCAAACAAGCTCAAAATAGGCTCAAAACCTCATCACCTTGCTCATAAAAGACATCCAAAATCATCACCATACATTTTTGATCCTAAAAAGGATTCAAACATGTCAAATATATCATTAAAAATCATACTTACTCCAACATTAACTTTCACCAATTGAATTCTTCATAACTCTATCAAGAAGGACCATTTCCTTCACAAAACAACTATTTTCAGGAACAAGTCTTCACTAAACATGCTATAGATCACACAATAGCATCATAAAATATTCCATGTAACCACTCATTGGAAATCCAATGACCTGTATAACACAACCATCCTTGCTAGACTTCATGAAACATATAAAAATGTAAAGTACACCTCATTTCCTCTTCACCAAACTAAACTTCCTAGAAAGTAGTTGTAGAAACTCAACTTATTTGCAACCATTTTTATCACTATCAAGACCTATAAATTCCTTAAATGGGGAAAAATTCATCACTATTCACTCTCCAATTGATAAAAAACATCCAATAATCCAAAACATGATACTAATACATCAGTTTTATTAGCCAAGGCAATCTTGTCCTTAAAAAGTCAAACTTTTTCTTCACAAACTGAGTTGGTTTACCTAAAAAAACATATCATCAAGAAAAAAACCATACATAATTTGAAATTTCTCTTAATATAATTTCTATAACATTTTACATTTCCTTCCAACTCTAATTGGAAGGCCTTGAACCGGGTCAATCTCTGAAACTGTTCAAAACTTCCCTTTTAGGGCACAAAGACTAGTATTCGTAAATAGGGCACACTTTTAAATCTAGGAATTTAGACATGACTTGAAAATATCATGGAAATATATTAAAAATTTCATGATATAAATAATATTGATTTATTCATTGGGTTTAATGGAATACTTTTCCACAAACTGAACATCTTAAGAAACTTGCCTGTTTGAGTGGGGTCTAGAAACAATCACATGCTCTACCATACCTTTATGGAAATATGGAGGATTCCTCTACAACCTCCTCTAATAATAACATTAAAAAATCCAATCCAATATATCTTAATACAAATAATATCACTCCTACCACTCTCTTTGAGCCTAGGGTTTTAAACTCATAAAGTAGTTTGTTTACCTTCTTAACATTCATTTATTAAACCACCTGATGATGAAACCACTCCTTATGTTTTGTGAAATGATTTTAGATCAATGGAAAAAACATCCTTGAAAACCTATGAGTATCCATGTAAACCACACAATTCATAATAAACATTAGAATTTTTTACTGGTTCTAGAAAATGCATTCTTAAGAACCCTATTTTGCATAAAACCTCACAACTTGTAAACTTCTCTTCATACTGACTTGAAATTTTTCTCACACCTTTAGGAAACACCATTGTGCATAGTATCCAATCATCATATTATCTCAAATAGATCTCCATCTTCATCTCATTTTCATGACTATCCCTTAGGGTTTTACATGTTTTTAGTTAAAATTGTAAAAACCTCAATAAATCATCATGAAACCTCTCCAAAAGGCCCTAGCCCACTTACGACAACATGTATTACAAATTTATATACATCTCATGATCTCACATGGCTCTACAAACTAATCCTCATGCCACTCATTTTTATTCTAGGAACCTATAATAGGTGTAGATGAGCACATGCAACTAAGTCTTCCACATGTACCTATACTATAAGAGTCATGTGATTGTCTCCATACTCTCCTCACATGTTCTCCATACATATACCATGCTTCGCAAGTCATCACAGCAACTCAAACTATCATGCACCATCACCTAGGCTAGCTAGGTCACCTGATTAAGATTATTATACTAGGTGAATCTCACCTTATCCACTCATGCCATTATGAATCAAACCTAGTCTCTATGAAATCATCATGCCACACATCTCCTAACACTTCTCCATCATTCTCTTTGTCATTAATTAACTTTTACATCAATGAAAATACCTAGACTCACTCATGCCAAAAATATCCCCTTTGTCATTAATGGAAAACTACATATATCTTCACCCCCTTTTTACATTAATGACAAAGTATACATATACATTCATGTTCATCATCCTCTTTAACATATTAATGGATCACTCTTCTTAGTTGGAAAAATAAACAAAACTCATCAAACAAGCACAAAAACCTATCAATTCTTCCTTATACTCTATTTTTGATCTCTTTTAAAGCATGAAACAACTATAACAATCCTTTAAAATATGTATACTACTCATACTCATACCAAAAATTCTGATTTTGAGCACAAACAATAATTCTTGACTCTATTCAAACCATTCTCTAGCTAAGAACATCATTAAAATTCCTATCTCTACCATGTACTAAGTTGATAACACACATATTAGGACTGAGATCCCTAAGACTAGACCTTTAGTGCATGTTAGACAAAACTTATTCAATCCTGAGAGGCCCATGTACATCATGAATTCACTCATTATAGCTCCTCATGTGAAGATACTACCAACCTTCTTATAACTTAAAAACACAAGATTACAAGAACATACCTTGCATATCATACTATGAAGATGAATCAGAATAATTATCATCAACCCTAAAGCAACATTTCAGTCATTTTTATATCTTCTTACCATTATTTTGAATCCTTCTTGAGCATATAACTTCTTTTTCCATTATACCTGTACAAACATACCCAATACGTCTATACAAGCCTTCTTAGCATCTAACACACCTAATCCAAAGGTAATACAATCTACCCCTTCCTTAGAGGCCTTCATAAAACCTGTAGCAAGCTATTTTCTTAAAACTTTCACATACCTTTTATACTCTATCAAAATGAAAACATCACTCAAGAAGAAAGAAATCAACTAAATAGGTCTTGTAACATTTTTAACTCTACCATATAGGTTTCGATAGAAATCTTTAGACATTTGATAAAGGGTAAATAATTAAATTCTTCCTCTATGGTATCATCATACAATTTTAGGTCATCATTATGGTATTCCACAACCTATGTAACCTATGCACCATGTAATTTAAGCCATACTACAGGATACTAATCTTCTCCTTGATCCATCTTCTTAGGATATAGAGTGTAAAATCCCTTCTTATCTTATAAAATCACACAATTATTCTTTATACACAAACTGAGATAATGCATTTTGACCCTTAATTACTATAGAAACATCAATACATATGAAAATACCCTTTTTTATTTTGTTCAAGTTTATTTCACATCTCACTATCATTATTGTTTACATAGCCTTGTTGACACCTTATACACCTAATCAAGAAACAAATTAATCTTCCCCTACCTTGGTGGACTACATCATGTAGCTTTCTATTTCACGCCTTTACTTCCTTGACACATACCATATTTAATTATATGATTACCTAGATCTCTCTTGGAAATTCTTTGTCTTCCTAACTATGCACCTTTTATGATGTATACACACTTATAAATAATTTGTAGCTATGATCTTTAAGGATTCACAAACCATCAGGGGAAATTTCATCTTGAATTTCAAACATATAGCATTTCATTTAGTTCTCTAAGAATAAATTTACCATGTCAAAAAGTACACTTTCCTTGTGACATCTTTTAGCTTATTCAATAGGCCTTAAGTCTTCATTCTAGACCAAAGAGACTTTACAACCTATCTTTTTTTATCCTTTATACTTTTTTGATATCACACCTTAGATTCAACTATATGTAGCATCATTTGAGAACTAACATAGGGAGTATATTTTTCTCACATGATAATCTATAACCATTCCTAATTATGGACTCCAAGAAGCATATTGTCATATCCTTTCTCTTTTAACCACACCAACATGTGATTTTTCTCAAACAGGAACATAGGATCATTTCACACCATACTATTCTCCAATAATCTTTATTAAATCCATCATTAAAGTCCTTAACCCACCATGCATAGGATATAAAATGCATAACTAAATCCTTATAATACTATAATACCTTAATAAATACATACCTTGTACATTGGCAATAATATACATAGACTTACACAGGCCTTCATGTAGAATTCATGATGCAAAGATCCATCTTAATATCTTTCTAAAACTTTCTTTAAGAACTTAGAAACTCATCATGGACCATATTAATACTATCCCACATACCTTGAAATCATGACAATACTTCTACAACAATGTCCAACCAATCATATCCCCATTTTTCAATGCTTCATAATGGATGAACATGTCTCTAAGAATCCTAGTAGAGACATATTACTTCATGTTAGATCTAGAAGAGTGACTTAAAGATGCCCTATTAAATCTTAGACACCTAAAACTTCACATCCATCTTTCATTTGATTTATACCCTAATAATCTCTTTGATTAACATTCATATCTGTTCTTAGTGGAACCATATTATTCATTCTTGGCTCCCATATCCTTTTTGCCTTTTATCATGAATTCTAGAACCCGAAATTCTCCTTTCTTGCCTTATAGGACTATAACAATCCCTAGCAACATGTCCAATCTTATTAAAATTGAAGCACACAACTCTACTTTTATCCCTGTAACATTTATTACCCCAATTTTGACTTGAGGGTTCATACGAGCAATATTTAACAACATGGCCTCTCTCATTACAATTTTAGCAAACTACATTTTTTTGTTTTCTAACTCCCTACTATCCCTCCATGGATGATCATCTCTAAAAAAACCTCCTACACTCATTTATCCCTATTACTAAAATCATTACAAGTGAAAGAATAACCATTAAATGATCTTTCATACCTTGAAGCATTAGATTGCCTAACTAATTTTAATCTTCACTTTGTCTTCAGTGGAGTTATCTTTATTTCA
Organism: Taxus chinensis; assembly: GCA_019776745.2. Classification (NCBI taxonomy): domain Eukaryota; kingdom Viridiplantae; phylum Streptophyta; class Pinopsida; order Cupressales; family Taxaceae; genus Taxus; species Taxus chinensis. The sequence goes on along the minus strand of CM034149.1, from coordinate 905,933,154 downwards.
TTCCTTGATTTTGTTTCTTCAACCTCCTTTTTGGAACACTATATTATTGCATCACTTCTTTTCCTTTGAATTCATCTCTAAACCAAAAACTGTATCATGATGTTTGTATACTTTTGACTGTTTGAGAATATTATCAGGATCCTTGGTACTTTTCTCAAATTTCTAAAAGGTCTTAGCATCATTGTCAGCCTCAGATAACTCTACCATTAGAAATTCTATATATTCTTCAAGTTTGATGTAGGTACGTTCTTTGTCTTGTAGAATTGTGATCAAGAACTTTACCTTTTCTTATAACATAATGAATGTGTCATTTTTCTTTCTTGCTTTTACCTATTCTTCTCTTCTAGATCCTGAATCTTATCTTCATATTATTTGACTAGTTTTTTCATTTTCTTATTCTTCCTTTTCACATGCTTCAAATAAGTCTAAACACATTTCAATTTAGTATCATAGTCATCACCTTCTTATTCTTCATCTTAAGAATGATATGAAGTCACCTAAAAATTATAGGACCATTACTCACTTGTAGTTTGCAACATCATTTGTCATGAACAAGACTGAATCTCCAACATCTTCATGTTTTTATTCATATTCAGAATCCAAAACTCCACTATCATAACTAATTTCTTCATAAGAATGAACCTATTCCTTTATGTTACAACTCTTCTTTCCTTTCTTCTTGTAATAAAACTTTTTAAAACCCTTTTGCCTTTACTATAATTGTAATTATTCTTATCATGATCATCCTCATGATCTTCATCACTTTATTTCTCATGTGTATGAGGAAACTTAGCTGTAAAAGTGGCCTACTTTACCAAAATTAAAACATTTAAAGGGAATTTTACATTTGTACTTAATAGATATAACATTCAATCTCCTAGAAACGATTGCAAAGAGTTCTTCATCATCAAATTGAGGATACATTATCATCATCCTTATCCTTCTTTAACCTTGTTCTTCATTTCATGTTTGAAATAAATATCTTTCTTATCTGGTTTAGAATTCAAAATACCCTCATCTCATAGGATAGTCAAAGTTCCATGCAACTCATCCATAGTCAAAAGAGTCAAATCCTTAACTTCTTCAATGAAAGACACTTTGGAATCAAAAGTTAGGAGTTAGAGACCTTAATACCTTTTGTACTAATTGATATTCATTTACTTCTTCACCTAAACATTTCATGGTGTTGACAACCTTATCAACCCTAAGAAAATATGCAATAATAGGCTCATCATCACTCATTTTCAACCCTTAAAATTAATTTCTAAACGTTCGAAGCTTAGTTATCCTTACCTTGGAATCTCCTTCATATAGGAACTTGAAGTTTCTCCCACATTTCTTCTTCTGATTTGTCAATGCATGACCATAAAAATTTAAGGTTCAACCCAGTCCATACATGATTGCATTCATATCCCTTGGAATTTTCACTACTAGTCTTCTTGTCTTACAACAATTGTTGGAAGAGTAGAAGGAACTGTATAACCATCTAACACATATTTCTAGATATCAAACCCTATAGAAATGATATGATTCATCATCCTTAGACTCCAAAAAATATTTCACTCCATCAAACAATGGTGTGTTGCTGGAAGAACGAGCCACTCTATTGAATCATCCATTTTTGTTCTTCTAATGATATCTTTTCAAGTGATAAAACTTCTCCAAAAGGACCTGATCTGATACCAATTATTGGAATCACAATGGAATAAGAGGGGGGGTTGAATCATTCCTTTAAAAACTTTAACAAATTCATATTTACATGCTTAAATCATAAATCATTCAACCATACATTAATGTGTGTTTAACATTCATTCAAATGAGCATAACCATGAAAGAGACATAAGAACACAAGATATAAGTGGGAAACCCTCAGGGGGAATAAAACAACTGAAAATTATTATTATATTACTTAAATAAAAATCATTTATTAAATTACCAACTTCATAAGGAGCACCAACCCCTAGTTTAGTAGAGCACTAACCCTAAAATGAGCACTGACCCCTAGTTTAGTGAAGCACCAACTCCACGGGAGGCTACAACCCCCTAAGATGATCAAGAACCAACTTTTAAAAAATTAGATTAATATCTCAGATGTATTTTTACTTCCACAAATGATGGAGATCACAAATTCAACTCACACACCTTCAAACCTCTTCAAACCCTCTTTTTCCTAACTTTCTCAATCTTAGACCTTCATGACCTGATTTGATCACACACCATTGACAACTAATTTATAACCCTTTTCAGAATTTTACACACTTCCTCATCTCTAATTTGATTCATTTTAACCTATTCCACTCTCTCAAGCAGCTCACACATTTCCTTTTATTCCCACTAGTTCAAATTTGAACCAAACAAGCACTTTTATATTCTTTACACTTCAAAAAATAACATAGGTCAGTTTTCCACCAAGGATATCAACCAAGTAAAAAATAAAAATACATAATTCATAAAAAATCATAAAATAGACCCATGTAGGTTGTTCATGCTCCAAGACACCAAACAAGCCCAAAATAGGCTCAAAACCCCATCACTAGCTCATCAAGGACCTCCAAACTCATCACCATATTTTTTAAGCCTCTAAATGCCTCAAACATTTCCAATATATCATAAAAACATCATAAATTCTCATACATTAACTTGCACTAGTCAAATTATTAATAAATCTATCAAGAAGGACCATTTCCTTCGCAAAATAGCTACTTCCTAGGAACGAGTCTTCACCTAACATGCTCATAGATCACCCAAGTGACATAACAACTATGCCATGTATCCACTCATTGGAAATACAATTACATGTATTTTTGCTTATTATACCTCATGAAACATCCAACAATGCAAACCACACCTCTTTTCCTCTTCATGAAACTGAAGTTTCCCAGAAAGTAAGTTTGGAAACTCAATTGGTTTATGTCACCCTTTCTGTCACTTTCAAGACCTCTAAGTTACTTAAATAAGGGAAAAAATTATTACACCTATTCACTCTCAATAGATATCAAGAATTAGATAATCCAAAACATGAGTCTTCTACATCATTCTTCTCAGCTAAGGCAATCATGTCTTGAAATACAATCAAACTTGGTTCTTCACAAAAATGAGTTGGTTTACCTATCGAAACACTCATCAAGAAACAAACAATATATCATTGATAAATTTCTCTGAATCTACTTTCCAAAACATCTTACATTTATTTCGAACTCTAAGTGGAAGGCCTTCAACCAGTTCAATGTTTGAAACTACTCAAAATTGTCCCTTTTAGGGCCCAAAGACCATTCTTCATAAATAGGGAATTTTTTTCCCTATAGGACTTCAGCCATGACCTTAAACTACCATTAAAATATAATTAAACTCCCAATGATACAAACAATGTTGATTTATTCATTGGGTTCAAGGGAATAATTTTCCATAAACTAGAAATCTTCATAAACTTGTCTATTTGAGTGGGACCTGTTGTCCATTTTTGCACCCTTCCAAAAATGGGACAACTTGAGAGATTGGACTTGGGAAAATTCATGGAATTTCAATGAAGAATCTGAAAAATAGGTAATCTTCATGTTTTGGGAACTTTCTATGGTTCAAGGCATTGATCTCCTTTCCTTCTAGCTTAAAGAAATACACACTTGGTGAAAAATGTAAAAAACAAAATAAAATTCTTGTAAAACAAAAAAGTCGCACAAAAATGGAAAAGCCACACAAAAGTAAAAATGATACACAAAACTGAAAAATCCATGAAAATCAGAAAAAGCCACGCAAAACTAGAAAAGCTACATAAAACTAGAAAAGTTGTGCAATAAAGGAAAATGTCAATTTTTTCACATGAACTTAAAATGGCCATAACTTTTGACCTGTTTCTCCGCTTTTCACAAAATCTATATAATTGGAAATGTCTTAACATCCTCTACACCATAAAAATTGGATTTATTAATTTAAGTGAAGTTAGGTGGGAGAAAAATAGAGAAACATATCCAGCATTGAAATGAACAGTCCCAGGCAGTTCAACTACCAAAATTAATGAAGTATGGTGCCCATTTCTTCTTCCAGAAGCAATGTACAATGGGGAAATGGGTTTGTAAGGTTCCCCATGCCATATTTTAGACATTTAATGCATCTTGTTAGTGGGTGTGGGCATAATTTCAAGATTCTCTTTTTCTCATTCTTCTATATATTGTAAAACCTCTCATTTTGAGAGAGGGGGATGTTCATTGTAATAGAACTTTGTCAAAATGGTTCCAAAATAGAAGGCCTCATATTTGGACATGTTACATGGTGATCCTTGCCTCTTCTCCTTTCATGTAATGGATTGTGCATACTAGAAGCAATAAAATGTGTGTTTTGTGGCTCTTGTCTATCCTTTCCCTATTTTATTGCTTTTTTCTTGCCTTCCATTACATTTGCAGGTGTTTTGTGCATATTTTTCTCTCTTGCAGGGTCTCAATTTTTTTGTGCTATAGGGGAATGGTGCTTTGAATGTTTTTGTGGACTATGGCTCTCTTTCCTACCCTCTCCTTCATCATTTTATCCTTATTTTCCACTCATTGGAATTTCTCCAATCCTCTTCTTGGTGTTATCACCTCTGTAGTTTAGGATTTTTGTTTTATGCATCTCCTTCTCACCCTACTTCCTTGGATTTTTAGAGTAGTGTTAGATAGTTACATTTTATTTCCTATGAGTATTTTAGCAATAGGAATAGGTAAAGGAAACCGGGTTCATTTTAAGAATGTCTCTAGAAAATTGGAGGTGGAAAATACTTGGCGAATATCCCCGGGACCGGTTTCAACGAAAGGTGAATTTACTATAACTCATGGTAGGATGCAAATTTTTGCTCCAATAGTTTTTGGAATGCCCGGTAGGAGAGAAATATAGATTTACAGACACTGAAAACTCAATTGAGCATCAACATTGATGTCATTGATGCCTCGTTGACGCACGCCAACGACACTTATTGAACACACCATTAACAACCCTAGTTGACGTGTGTCAATTTAGTCCTTCACCCTACATCAAGCAATTTCCACTGATTCATCAACAATGGCACCATGACAACTTAAAAAAATCTTGACACGTGTTCAAATGAATACATGTTGATGTGCATCAACTAGGGCCTTTTCCACACTTCCACTAGCCTCTTATTGTGCCAAACAAACAAAATAGGCTTAATTACATGCATTTGACAAGGGTCTTTGAAAAAACAGTCAATACAAGACTGTTAAGATGAATGATGATGGTAAGATATGACGCGTCAATAAGGGTCCATTTTCACCTAGAATTGTCCTATAAATACCCTTTCACCTCATTTTCACGTTTACATCTTTCCAAGGATCTCAAATTTTTTTTGTAACTTCCTTTAGGAATCCATCATTCTCAAGCACCAACTACAATGACAACTACAAGTGCATCCAAGTAACTTCCAAGCTCAAGACAAAAATCAAGAGAAAATCTCAGTCCTATCCAAGGGAAAGATAATCTACAGGAATCCTTTGTGCCCTCACATCCAGACTAAGGTTTAGAGATGACTTCCAAATACAATCATTTGATCGATGCAACTGTGGGTTTAGTGGGCTACTTTTAGATGCCCCATTTCAAAACAGACCCAATATTTTGAACTACCTTCTCTCATCGTATAATACAAAGGACTACCTATTTTATGTTACTATCGACGACAGCCGATTGTTTCAATTTGGTATCGATCCAACTGACATTCATCAGTTTACATGCCTTAGTTTTCAGAAATTTACCCTCTTGTTACAACGAAGGCAACACTCGTCACAAGATAATAAGAAATATCTCATGAATCAACTTCAGTTTCTGTTGATTGTAAGTATAACTTGTTTTCATTCATCATTTTTTATTCAAATTTTGATTTTGATATCAATTTAACCCGTTTTAAATTCAATTTTTTATGTTGCATTTGCAGCTCATGTCAATAAATCAAGGTGTACGTGACTGGATACAAAACCGGAATTGTACACCACTTTCTTGCTGTAACGATTTCCTATATTTTCCAATTCCACAATAGCTTATAAAGGGTGAGTAGGCTCTATAGATACTTTACAACCTAGGCCATAACATACATTCTTGCAACAATCACAAAACAAAAAATTCATTGTACATTCTAGTTTAACAGTGTTATAGGTTCTGAGTTAGAAACTACCAAAGATTTCAGAAAAACCAGTCATTTACTCCACTAAGTATCTCACTTGTAGTATGTTACCCATCAAGAAACTGCTTTACCCCCTATGTCACATATTTTCAATACCTCCTTATCACTCATCATAAAATTCCTCTTGAAATCATGTCCACTATATACACAATTGTCGCGCATCTTACAAGGTGTCAACTATCTCTATAGCGTATTAACACAGGCATCAACTGCTTACCACTCTTAAGTCACTGCGTCTACAATAGTTTTTATACCTACTTGGAGCGTCTAACACCCAATATGTCTTATGTCACGTTAATGACCTATATCCCTATTGCACGTCAACAACTATTTTTTATACTTTTCCATTTGCAATCCTCTCATGTAGTTGACTTTATAACAGTATGCACAAGGTCATGGTATGTGGTAGTTTAGGCTAAGATAAGTACGGTAGCTTACCATGAAGCTATAAGAGCCAGCAACACCACCTAGACCTTTATTAGGACCTCTCTTCAAACCCAAGATGAGGCTCCAAAAACATAAAAGATAAGATAAATACCTATATAAGTTCTTTGAATGCACCTAATAGGACTCTAAACTAGCTCCAAAAAGCCAAAATTGGCTTTAGGAATTCATATTTCTCTAAAATAGTTAATTTTGGAGGGAAACCCTCTATTATAAATTTTCTTGAACTTATAATTAGCCATGTAGAGGAAGCTGACCAAAATTGAAGGTCTTTCAAAGACACCTTTATAGGTACCATAATCAAACCAAACATTTCCATGTATGTCTAAGCCTAAACTAGCACTGGTGATGATGCCCTTGCATCAAACATAAGGTGCCACCTTCGTAGCCTCCACTACTCCAAGATTTTTGGCATGCCCAAGTGAGATGAATATTGAATAGCTTTACAACTTCATACTAGCATAAGTTTTATGTATTCTTTGTGATAATCCATCCTTGTGAGGAATGTTCTCAACACATCTAGAAACTACACTAATCCAAAAAACCTATTATCTCATATGCAGACCTTTCTTTTCATTCATTTCTACCTCTCCCTTCACCCTTCCATTCATTTTCATGATTTCCACTTCATTAATGGATCTTCAAATAGATCTCTCCCATTCTCTCATTTTCAGTTCTTCTCCCCTTTATTTTCATCAGTGGAGAGGATATCCTCAAAAAATCCTCTGATAGAACTTTCCTTTCTTTCCTATGGAAATGGATATCAATCTCTTATTAAGCATTACATTCAATATATAACCGACCATTGTTTCATTCTCAATGCTATTGAAAAGAATTTTTTTTCCTCAAACTTTTTGTTTTATCATTAAGAGGAAAAAGAAATATATTGGAACAGCATGGTTTGGCTCTGCAATCCATTTCCACTTACGGGATCAGCTGGGGGAATAACTCTACAACTGGGCTCAAGGAGAATGTATACTTTCATGTTTCTCTCATGGAACATCTCAACAAAATATATCAATGATCTTCAATGTATTATATCTCAAAATTCAACATCAGATGTTCACAAGCACTTGGTACAAAATTCCTCAAGAATACAAACCCTCACAAGGTAAGACATTCTTCTTATTATTTTAAGGTCCTTGGATGTCTAATTTAGTTGTATTAATCCAAGCATCTAGGAGGCAAAACTCTTCCTCAGGAATTTGATATTTCCATATTAGCTAAGAAGAGTCTTATTTAGGCTCACCAAAGGAAAATCATTCCCATTTCTCCCCTTCTTCCATCTTCTTCTATATCTTTTGTGTCTAGTAGTGCAAAAAATCAACATCCCCTCACATATGTTTCATCCCCAACCAGTCTCACAAAGTTTGATGATTGTAGAACCATTGAAGAGTGGTATGATTTTGATTAGGAAGATGAAATTACATAAAGTGAACAAAGGAGGGAAGCCACTTAAAAATAAGGTAAGTTAGACTAAGACGGTTCTCTTTTGGAGGAAGCAAATTTGTTTGCAAACATAGACCAAGGCTTAGATCAACTTACAAATAGTATGCTTTAAGAAAGTCTGTAGGATGACTCCATTCATGGAGTTGAGTTTTATAGCAATGGGAAGGTTTAGAGGACCAGACTGTGCCTAATTAAGTATTTGGATTCATTAGATCCAAGGAAGGATTCACAACCACTCATGCTTGTTTCAGATCATAAGAAGGAGATACAATGTGCCAAAGGTCAGCTACAATGCCTCCCAGATCAAAATACAAAAAAAAAGGAGGTATTTGTTTTGTTTGTTGATACTTTGATGAATTGGGTGGAGAATTGTTTCCATGTTATTTTTTCACTCTTGCCAAAGACCATGCCCATTACCAAATCAGCCACAAGGTCTCAATTTGTGAGGAAGGGAAGATACTTCTCCCTACCACTTACATGATTTGTTTAAATTCCCCATTTCTCTGGTTACAGTAGAATAGGTAGGTTTTTTTTCAACATAACAACTACTTATGCACACTCAACATGTTTCACTTAATATATGTATGATTTTCCTCTTTGTACATATTTTTTTATGTTATCTCATTGGTTTTGCATAGTCCATTTCACTAAGTAATGCTTATGGGAAACAAGGTTTTAAAAGTTCTAAGTGCACTCCAAATCAACATGTGATTTTGAAACTCTGCAACGCTTCATCCTTTACCATGAATCGGTTCAATTTTCTTCAAAACTTGGTAGAGAAATCAGATTCAAGAAAATTTTTAGATGCATTCATTCAACCTCAGTAGATTACTTGTAGAGGAAAGAGACACATTTTCAGATTCAAAACAATTTTCCGCTCACATAAAACCTTATTAAGAAGAGTTTCATAATGTGAATGGTCAATTTGAGAAAGAAAAAGATTAGTTTCAGGTCCAAGCAGTGCTTCAAGTGGACCCATGGGGTTATTATTTAAGTTTAGATTAGATTCCATGGTTATCAAGTTAACTCCATGACCAATGGATACTTTAAGGCCGTTGATCAACTCATCTACCAGGTAGATGTCCCCTTTGAGTCGCCAAAAATGTTGTCCATTTTTGCACCCTTGTAACAATGGGACAACTTGAGAGATTAGACTTGGGAAAATTCATGGAATTTTAATGAAGAATTTGAAAAATAGGAAATCTTCATGTTTTTGGGAACTTGTTATGGTTAAAGGAATTGATTTCCTTTCCTTCAGGCTCAAAGAAATCCATACTTGGTGAAAAATGTAAAAACAAAGGAAAAACCACGCAAAACGAAAAAATTACAAAAATAGAAAAGGTCGTGTAAAAATAGAAAAGCACCAAAAAATAGAAAATCTATGCAAAATTGGAAAATCCATGGAAAACAAAAAAATCCACTCAAAATTGGAAAAGCCGCAGAACAAAGGAAAACGACAATTTTTTCACGCAAACTTAAAATGGCCATAACTTTTGACCCGTTTCTTCGTTCTTCACGAAATTTATATCGTTGGAAATGTCTGGACATCCTCTACACCATAAAAATTGGATTTTTTAAATTTAAGTGAAGGTACATTGGATAAAAAGAGAGAAAATTCTCTAGTATTGAAATGAACAGTCCTAAACAACTCAACTACCAAAATTAATGAAGTATGGTGGCCATTTCTTCTTCCTGAAGAAATGTACAATGGGGAAATGGGTTTGTGAGGTTTCCCATGCCATTTTTAGGCATTTAATGCATATTTTTGGTGGGTGGGGGAATAATTTCGAGTTTCTCTTCTCCCTCTCTTTTTCTCAATCTTCTATATATTGTAAAACCTCTCATTTTGAGAGAGGGGGATGTTCATTATAATGGAACTCTGTCAAAATAGTTCCAAAACCGGTGTGAGTTGTAGGCCTCATGTTTGGACATCTTGCAATATAATGGATTGTGTATACTTGAAGCAATAAAATGTGTTTTTTGTGGCTCTCTTCTGCCCTTTCCCCGTTTTATTGAATTTTTCTTTCCTTCCATTGTAATTGTAGGTGTTTTGTGCATATTTTTCTCTCTTACAGGGTCTCAGATTTGTTGTGCTCCAGGGAAATGGTGGTTTGAATTTTGTTGTGGATTTTGGATCTCTTTTATACCATCTCCTTCACCATTTTCTCCCCATTTTCTACTCATTGGAATGTCTCCAACTCTCTTCTTGGTGTCATCACCTATGTAGTATAGGATTTCTATTTTATGCATCTCCTTCTCACCCTGGTTCCTTGGAGTTTTAGAGTAGAGTTAGATAGTTGCATTTAAATTCCTAGGAGTATTTTTGTATTAGGAATAGGTAGAGGAAGTTGGCTTTCTCTGCAGGTTTGTCTCAATTTGTAGGTCACACAACTAAGAGACAGTACCATGTTGCCTCAGAATTCTTGGTCATTCATGATCATATCTAGGGTGTAATTTTGAGCTCCAAAAGGGTCCACATACTGTCACAAGCTTGATCACACCTTTTTAGAAATATGGATGAGTACTCCATAACCTCAAATAATAAAATTTGTAAAATTAATTACAACTAACCTAGTACAATCAATTTCCTCCAAGTCACTTTGAGCTAGGGTTTAACTAGGGTTTCAAAACAACTTATCTTCTTAATGATAGTTCATAAAAACATGGAAATCAAACCACCTCATTATTTTTGGAAAATATTCTTAGCTTAGTGGAAAATTATACCCCAAAACCTTTGGGTCCCATGCAAAATATATAATTTACAATGAGAATGCGAAGTTCACAATTTGAGTTGGATTTCCCTTTTCAGCACCATGTTTTGCCTCAACTGATGTAACTTACAAAATTCTCATCATAACAACCTGAAAATTTTACCACAGTATCAAAACACACCATACTAACATATAAAATGATAACCAAGTCATAAATAGCTCAGTATCTTCATGTCCCATCTCATTTACATGACTATCCCTTATGGTTTTACATGGTTCAAGCTAAGTCATAGTAGAAGAACCTCATACCTCATTATGAAACCTCTCTTAAAGTTCTTGACACACCCTAAGACTACATGTCTTACTCACCTACATGATATCATGATCTCACATGGCTCTACAACTCATACTCATGCTTCATTTGGCCTCCAAGAACATAGACTAGGTCTAGATGAGCACATATAACTGAGTCTTCCACATTTACCTACATTTTGAAACTCATTTGAGTGTCTTAATGTTAGGAATTATTAGCACTCACATGATTTATTGATTTATTATATTTTTATTCAGTTTGTTTGTAAATTTGTTAGTAATATTTTTATGGTTATAATAATATTACGCAGATAGATTACAAGAGTAGTTTGTGGAGAATATAGCTGAGCCTACCTCCTAGTTTATAGCAGCCTCATATGATATATAATTTTAGGGTGCCCCATATGAATTCAATAGAAAAAATAGATTATTGCATTATTATGTTTAGTGCATTATGTAAATATGATCTAGAAATTTCACTTAACACTCTCTAAACATGTTCTCCATGCCTCTACCATGCTTCTCAAATCACCAAATAACTCAAACAATCATAAACCATTACCTAGGCTAGTTAGGTCACTTGATTAGGCTTGCTAACCAAGCCATTCTCACCTTTTCCACTCATGTCATCATGTCATCACCTAATTGATCATGTCAACATCTTGCTAAACATCTTTTGACAATTATCCATCATCCTCTTTGTCATTAATGAGATTTTACATCAATGAAAACACTAAAAATCACACATGCCAACATAGAGGACTGAGGAGCCATAAGGGAAAGAGGTAGGGGATAAATATAATAATTTATAAAGGGATAGTGAGAGTATATAATTAGGGTTCCAATGTAATTGGTGAGGATGGCACTGACGGAGAATTGTGTAGCCCAATCATCAAGGCACAATAAATAGGATCATCACCAGTGAGATCATCAACTTTGCAGTCAAAAACAACAACCAGATCATTTTTTTATGTTAAGGAAAATGGGTCAGATAAGTCATTAGTGATATGTGGGAGTGTAACTGATGGATAAATCTAAGGCTCATACACTGGTGGGGAAGAATCGTCAACTGTATTTATATTTTCCTCTTGTACTTGGATGATAATTATGTCCAGAGTAATTTTGGTGAATAGGGTTTCTTGGTAGTGCAAGACTTCCCAGTCATGAATCTGGGCATAGCTAGCCAAATGAGGGTCATCTAAAGTGTAACTACCAATTTAATCTGATATGGAAGCATCAACCACACAAGAATCAACTATGGTCTCGAGTTGGACCATATGCTTCTGTGGTGTGTGTGAGATAACTATAGCATATGAAGGTCCCTTCTTATAAGGCTGCAAGTAAGGAGGTAGCTGAGATATGACGAGTTCAAGAAGATCGGAAGTGTTAATTTTACTCATGACTTCATGAAGCTCATCATCATCTCATTCCAAGATATTAGGAGGTGTGCACCCGACCAACTTAGGATGAACAAAATTTCTACGAAGAGTATCTATGGGGTAGTTAAAGAACTGATATTCTCAAAATGGGATAGGTAATAGTTCATCAAGTGTGGGGAGATTGTATGCCCCCTTTTGCTAAAGCGTATCATAGTTCCAGGGGTTAGTGTCCCCTTGAATCTTATAGTGAGTTAACTTCACACATTGATACGTAGAAGAAGCAATGACATGGATACGATGAGTCCAAGGCCAGCCTAGAAAAATATTATAAGATAGGAGAAAATTAGAAAACCATGAATTTGATGCGAATAGTCCTACGAGGAACATTGATGGGTAAACAAATAAATCCCATATAAGGAATTTTTTGGTGATAATATCCTTGACAATTGGTTTTTGTAGATTTAAGCTATTGATATAATAACCAAGGTACTTGATGAAATCTAATCAGGCCACACATGCACCAACTCCGCTAATGAGAGCATGTTTAACTGTGGTGTGACTGACCTGAAATGAGACAAAGAGGGGTAGATTGTATGCATGAATCAAGAGGTCATCCAAGATCATAGAAGCTATAGGAATTTAAATGAAAGAATGAAAATATGTAGTGAGCTCAGTATGAATGTGTTGTCATGCATTTTTCTAGCCTAAAAATTCAAAATTTGAAACATGACAACCAAGCCAAATGTGAAAATTTACTCCAAAGCCTTCCGATACCCATCTTGTGGTTAGTTTGTCTCCTTTTATATGATCATATTTACCTTGATTTTATCCTAATATATTGAATAAGCATGTGTAATTGTTTGAAATTATGTGATAAGATCAATTATTTCATGTAGAAAAGTACAACAAAAGAATAGCTCTTCAGTGGGCTTGGAAAAACCAATTTTGGCTATTTTAAGACAGGTTTTCATCCTTCAGAAAGGTTCCAAAATATCATCACCATCTGAAGGTAGTATTATAAATCCAAGTAGGTTTTGGAAGTGTTTTATGAATATTTAGGGAAGATTTTATGGTTTAGGGATAGTCTATGCAGAAGCAGGTTTTCAGGTGCAAGGAATGAAGGGTCAAAATATGAACTAGAAATTTCGAAGATGATTCTAGGAGATCTGTAAGGAGTTAGCATGTAAAAAATTAGGCAATGTAAATCTTATACAATTTTCTTCATTGTTTGAAGAATTATATTTTACACAAGACCTAATATTTTCCCCAGGAATCTCAATGTTTGTAGGTCACACCTCGCTATCTTGATTAAAAAATGGGACATTATTTTGATTTTCAAGAATAAATTAGGTCCTATAAACCTATTCCATATATCTTGAAAAGGGTACTTAGATTTAGACTCATATAACACTACACCTACCGACCCTTCCAAGCTCCCAGAACATGGATTTCAAGTCTTCTCTAGTGCAAAAGCTATGTTGATCCCATACTTAGCCAATGTTTTGACTGCCACACTGTCATAATTTCACTCCTAGTGCTCATTTGTGTCCCCATTGTCCCTTTCCCAAGAGTATAGAGGGTAAAAAATGAGTTTCCACATGCAATCCCCCTCTCTAGTCCCCATGTGACCCTCTCCAGCTCCGTTTGGGGTTTAACTGGCTAAACCCATCTCATGCTTACTACAATAGATCTCGCCACTTGGCACCATCTTGATCCAAGTGCCCATTTGTTTACCTATTTTCCCTTTTCACAAGGGGATATAGGGGAAAAAAATTATCACCCCCACGCAATCCCCTTTATGTGGTTTCTCACATGACCTGTTTTCCTCCACTAGGTGCTTATCTCACTTTCTCCATTGTCCCCACATTATATTTGATGATGACACTTGGAAAAATATTGCTCAAAGTTCCCATTTTTTCCATTTTCACGAAGGGGATAGAGGGTAAATAAATTTTCACCCATGATCAACTCATGAAATGCTAGTTTTTAACCACACTCAGCTTCAGTTAACCAGGGTTAAACTGCAGTTACCAAGAAGACATGAAAATGAACTAACTTGTTTCTAAGATAATTTCCTTACACAGGTTGACCTATCTACCATTTTTTATGGTGAAAAACATTTTAAAAATTTATAATATAATATTAATGTTGTTAAAACGTTCTAGAACTTCCATGACCATGGAAACGAAGATTTCTTCATAACTTTCTAACCAAAAATCTGAATCAACTGAAATTTTCTCAGAAGACTCTACTCCCAAGTGCTTTTGTGATGAATTTTTTGCATACCATATGATTATCTAGTTTTATAAAACTAAAAATATGAAACCCTACATCCGAAATTTACCTTTTATAATTTACCCGAGTTCCAATAGAAGGATCACAAAGAAAATTGGAGCACGAGATCTCGGTGTAGAGCCGAATCTGAAAATGGTGTTTTCATTGTAAACCAAAAATAGAATGATAAGTTTATAAAAATAGCATATGATATATAAATTTACTTACCAAAAAAATTAAGTCTCTCAAAACATAAAGCTCTAATAACTCATAACATCCAGAAACAATGTAAAACAACAAGCAGGGTAAGTGCAACTTTCCCAAAATAGTAGTTTCTGAAAAAACAACTTGATAAAAATATAAACTTCATAAAAATGGTAAAGCATCATCAATATAGCTGATATAGGTGTTTTAGGAGCTTGTTAAGACAAAATTTGAGCAAAAAATTAAAAAACTCCCATAATAGCAACTCTTGGTCCCACCTGCCAAAAATAGAAAGTTTCAATTTTTAGTGCCGAAATTTGTTATTGGATCCATTTTCACTCATCCTACTACTTTTTTCAGTTAGTGTATCTCAAATAAGAAAAATAAATCTCTACAAGGATCCTAAAGCATCATTCTAAGAACGCTTGTGTCAAGGAACATGACAGAGCGTATTGAGGTGTGTAGACACCTATAATTTAGCTCCAACAATTTAAATACTTAAATTTCATTAATTATCCCCCTTCCCTGCAAATGGGAAACATATTGTCAATATATCACACCTTCTCTTCTATTTTCATTAATTAATTACATTATGCTAATTAATTAACCCTTATATCCAACAAAAGATGACAATTAATGACCTTCCATTAATTAAACTCCCTTCTACTTGAATTTAATTAATTATTCATTATTAATTAAGTTTCCTCTTCTATTAGATAAATAAATCATCATTTATTTAGCCTAAACCTTTTATATTCCCTAAATCAAACTAATTGTTCTTCTAAAATCTTCTATAAAGCTTGCTCACCTATTAATTAATCACTTGGGTTAATTAATAAATCCCCTCAAACCCCATGAGTCACTAAAGGACAAAATAAACTCTCCTAAGGTTGACTCAACCCCCTTTCAACCATCCTTATCCACAACTAACTCAACCTAGCTATTATCCCACATGTAAATGGATGTAGAGATTATTTTATCCATTGGGCTATATAAGGAGCCCTCCATCCTACATTTCTATTTACACGTTTACACCTAAATGAGCATAGAGCCTATAGCTATAGCCATTTTATCATCTTAGAAAATTCTTTCATTAGAGGAGCTAGCTATCTTCATTTCTTGCATGCATCCATCCAATTTTGAATTCATATGGAGATATGTCAAGTGGTCTTGTAGCCATGGATTGACAAGACTCCATTCTTGAAACCTTGGGATTCAAACATACAATCAACCCTTTTGATTGGTAAGGATCTAAATAGGTTAATTCTATTGATTAACATTCAATAGAGATAGAGATTAATTGCTTAGGATATTAGTTTGATCTTGATTCATTTTCTAATGCAAATATTTTGGTAGATTAGTCTTGTTTAAGCTCTAAACATGATGGTGCATAGATTTTAGTTTAGCATTGTTTTGAGGCTATTAGGTGTTAGTCTTGATTTTACTTGCATAGCTAACTAATTCTTGCACACATTTGGCATGCCTGGTGGGACGGATCCTTAGTCCCTTTGCATGGTAGTTCAAATTTTGTTGTTATTTCAATTTTTGGCTCACCCTTGAAATGAAAATGTGTGAATTAATGTTGAATTTATTATGATTTTTGCTAACTTTACATGTGTTGAGTCTTGCTTATAGATCTAATTTATATGGGTTCTTGTCAATTTTGAGCTAACTATCCAAAAATTTGATCTTTTTGAGATCAATTACATCATTTTCCATGTTTTGACATCACTTGCACAGGTACATGCATACACAAAAATGATAGAGGCACCTGCACGTCCAAACCTGGGCGTACACATCCAAATGCTAGCGTATGCTTCTAGAGTCTAGTGTATACATAATTTTTTCTGTGTACATGATATCCTACCCTCTGTGTTTTTTTGGTTTCTCTATCTATTGGGGCATATGCCTAACCCTTAGCATACACATTCATACTCTCAGCGTACCCATCTAGTATTACTTCTGGTTTTACCTTTTTTGACTATGTGGGCATACATGTCCAAATTCTAGCATATACATCTCACTACCAGTGTACATAACTTTCTATCTTCTAAGTTTTCTAGTCTTTCTATGATCTTTTCTAAATTGGAACTCTTTTCAATTATGTGCCAATTTCAACTTTGGAAAATGATATATTTTCTTGAAATTTAGAGCTTCGTGATTGATACATGCTATAGAAAGGGAATTATAGAGAAGTCAATAATTCATTTAACACCAACAATTTTATCCTGGAAACCTCCAATAGAGGAAAACCAGTTGTACTCTTTCTTCCCACTTTTATTGGTTTACTAGACAATTACATATTACTAAGTATGAAAAGAAGAAACAATGTAAACCTTCTCTCTAATTACTTGCTTGCTCTGTTTCTACACCTTGCTCCTGCAATTCCATCCCAACACTGAAGATCTTCCTCACTACTCTCATTAAACTCTGTTTCTCGACTCTGGATCTTTGAATGCCTATTCTCTTGTTCCTGTTTATAGGCCTTCCCATGTCCTTCCATCTGTGAAAGGGCATTGGGAAGAGACATGGTTGGGCACTTCAAGAACGTGTCCACTCGCATTCCATTCTCTTTTCTTGTTCGAAAGTGGGACCACCACCCTAAGTAGACCAGCGGTCTCAAGACCACCGCCCTGGCTAGGCGGTAGTTTTAGGACCGCTTCCCTACAGGGCGGTGGTTCTAAAACTACCACTTTGCACAGAGCAACGGTTCCTTCTAGAACCTCCATTTACCTCATTTTTCTCACTTTTCTTGTTTCTCCTTCTTGTGCTGATGGAACTAATGAAGTGGTGTTTTTTCTAGTTCCCTATGGATCATTCTATCTACTAGCGTATATTTAGACCCTAGCATACATACCTATAGTTCCTAGTTGTTAGTTTTGCTTTGACCTTTCTGTATGTGGGTGTATACATATAAATGTTAGCATACACAACTCTCTGGCCGTGTATCCATTAGCTCATTGTCATTTTCCTTAGAGGAGCATACATGTCCTGAAGCAGGATTACACACCCAAAGTTAAGTGTACACATCACAATTCATATTTTTGATTCACTTTAAAATGTGCAAAAAACATGTTTTCGAGATTTATTGACTCCTTGCAGGTTTTTTTATTGAATATTAACTTATATTTTGCAGGGTTTATTTGCATGCTGTTTACTAACTTGATTTGATTTGTTAAAGGGTTAAATGAACATTGCATGCTTAATCATGAGATTGGAGTATCGTATTCTCTTCCCTCACACCTTCTAGGTGATCTTGGGAATCAGAAATGATTTATATATCTCTTTTTCCTTTAAAAACATTGAAAATAATGTCAAGTTTGGTTAAAATGAACAAATTTTGCATTTGAGTCAAGTATTTTCCATTGTTCATTTCGTAGTTGGATTTTACATCACGTATGCTCTTCTCTTACATCCTAGGACGATCTTGAGAATCAGAAATGACATTCATCCTCTTTATGTGTATGGAAAACTACTAAATCTATCGTGCAGGACCTAAATGCTTGTCAAAAAACAAAGGATCAAGACAAAACAAAACTACTAATACAGTTTCCATGCAAGTTGTCAAACAATGTTCAAGCAAACCACATTAAGTATATAAGATAAAAAATACACCACAATTAAAATACTGTATTTGTAGGTTCAAATAAGGGTATGCCTTGTCCTCTTAACTAGTACATAACCCCTTTGGCATAAGGCTTAAGCTACAACAATGGGGGTGGTCCTAGGAACCCAAAAGTAGTCCACGCAAGAGGGAACCTTGTGGACAAAATGGGAAGTGCTCCCGCACTACCTACTTGACTAGTAATACACTTGAGATTTAGCATCAAAGTTATCCATGTATCCCAACCCCAGTGAGAGTACATGATGGATGCATTTATTGCCCACTGTGCTTGAAGGAGGTTAAGTAAAGTCCGAGATACTCCTTGGGAAACCTTGGTAAACTGAGCTTGCTTCTAGATAACTTGTGACACCTAGTTGAGTGAATCACCTAGGAATATATCTTTTCTAAGAGCCAACTTTGACCATATCAAAACCAATTTGAGTTGAGAGATATTACAAAGGGAGAAATTTCTAGGAATCAAATTCTTGTTTTTCGAACAAGAGGAGATTCCATTCAAGTTAAAATGATGTGTCATTCATCACAGATATTTTGAGGCATTACTTTTTTTTAGTTTTTTCACTCACCCTAAGGTGAGGCAAAACTCTTTCGAAGTGACGCCAAACTCTCTTCAACACCAATTGATCTACTTCCTTCACTTTCTTTTGACACTTTTTTGATCAGAAGAAGAGTGACTACCCTTGTGTTGCTAATTGATTGTATTCGCCACTTTTTTGTCCATTTATGCTCATCCATGTTTGTGCAGCTGAGTTGTTAAATGTCTAAAGTGTATGGAGACATTTTTCATATCATTGGTAGTACTTTTTTATCTTGATACCCAAGTCAAGATCGTCAATTGTAGTTGGGCTTAATTCATCACCTTGATTCTTCTTTGAATTGTTATCTTATTTGTATCATATCACTACTAATGTTGGTACTTACATCTTGTTTCTCGTAAACTTGGCCTAAGTATCTATATTGTGTCGTTACACTATGCACACTCTAAAACTTCCTTGGTATACTCTAGCCCTAGTTTGCTTTTAATCAATACCTCACTTTTGAAAAGTGTTGAGTGTTACCTTTGTGCACATTCATATCAATATCATTTTGATATCAATACCTTAATTTTTTTGAAAATTTTGGTTAGCATATCTTCATGGTATTATTGTGTTGTTCATGGTCGTAACTTCCACTTTTTGGGATATAGGTCTTGATTGGATTCAAGATCACTTTTAGTATATTTTGATTGGGGATCATATCAACCTCTTGTTATTACTTATGCCTTATTCATTTCTTTGAACTTGACATAAGTGGTGACATTTCATTGATCATCTTAAAATGTCAAACTTCCATTTTGAAAACAAACATATGAAGTACTTCATTGATTGATTGGTTTAGAAAAAAGGCTTGTGTGATTTTTTCTTGCAATTATACGTCATTTTGACTTATCCATTTAGGACAATCACTTTGATCCATTGATTCTTTATCATTCATTATTCTTTGTTCATTAATTTAGCTTTGTGTTTTGAACTTACGTGATTGTTCCTTCCTTGCGCTTATCCATCTTATAAACTCGTTTCTAGGACAATCCTTTGGGTCTTTGATCCTCTTAATCTTCTCATTTTTGTCCAAAATTTCATGGTCATTTTTTGAACATATCTTTCAAACCTTGGCAAAAACATATCCTATCAAGAAAATTTTGCATCAATCAAACATTGGAAATATTTCTTTTATATCCTTTATGTTGCTAAAATTTTGATCAATCCTTTGACAATTACGCCTCCAAACTTGTTATCCTAACCTTGTTGGATTATCAATCTTGAGTCATCACAGTGTATGTTTTCCTTAGCTTCCCTTTTGGAAAATCACACAAGCATCCCCATCTTTACTAAAATTTCTAGTTAGTTGTACATTATGTTTCCCAAATCAACATGAAACCTTCATCACTTTGAAGAAGTTTGATCATACAATCTAGGTCTAGACCTTTCAACCCAACACACGTAAACAATGACTAATTATCGCAAGGTCCCTTATACATATGACAATAAGGAATGAAATTTTTCGACATGTCCACATAAAAATATGCCCACCATGACTAAGACTTGTTTGATTCTTTGCACTAGAGAACCCATCTAAGTAAACCTTTCTCCACCTTCATCTCATAGTCGAGTGGTATCATTTGGACACTTCTGATCCAAATTATTATTTAGGTTTCCCCCACTCTTCTTCTAATTCTAATCCAAAAATTTCCTCTTCTTCTGAGGATTCCAATCCAAATATTTCCTCTAATTATTCTGATGATTCAGGATCCAAACTACTATTCAGATTCATCTAATTCGAATCCTAAGTTACAGTCCTCCCCTTCTTCGCAGGACCTTCTTTATAAAACATCTAAGGTGATTCTTCAATTCATCGGTTTACGTCCCCCCTTCTTCGCAAGACCTTATTTATAAAACATATAATGTGATTCTTCAATCGTGGTCCTCCCCTTCTTCACAGGACCTCTTTAATTAGTCACCTCAACGAACTCTTCCTCCTTTGAAGATTCATGTGACTCAAAGTCCTTCTATTCAATATAATTCTAAATCAACTCTCTTTCTTCGTAATCTATGGAATTTTGGATACAAAATCCCCTTATTCTTCCTCCATGAATTCTTCATCTTATAGGCGAAACCTATACAAACCAATTGACTCCCGCGTCAAATCTTCTTCTTGATCATGTGACATCTAACCCTATATCTACTTCATCTCTTGAGTCATCTTCTTCTATCAATCATCATCAAACATCTTCTAAGTCTTCCACACCAATTGGACCTTTTTCTTCCAATCAAACCCCTATGGTTGATCAAAAATCCATACCGATTGATTTCTTTCAGAATGAAGGAGTGATCATGGCATTTATAGGGGCACATGAAGATATCCCTCTAATAAATTACGAGAAAGGATTCTCTTTAGACCTTTATGCATTCACGTATTATGGGGAAAAGGTTGATTCCTTTTATCAAGAAATAGAGGAAGAGCCTAAGAGCATGAAACTTGATCCTCCTCTTATTCTTTCATCCTCACTTTCTTCATTACTGTGATGAAACTTCTGGGTCTTGCATTGATCCATGGCCTATCTTCTCATCACCCAATCACTCTTTTTCTATCATAATTCCTCAATCACAACCTCTTATGGTTTCAACACCAAGTAGCTCTTCATTTTCATCTACGTATAGGTCACCTTCTTGTATACCTCCATCTGCTATTTGTGGGACATTTTATTAGTAGTCCACCATCTTCTATTCTTAGGGAACGTCCAACTAGCAACTTGTCTTCTATGTATGGAACACCTCCTGGGAAGTCCATTATCTTTTATTCATGTGGCACGTCCAACTAGTCCCTTGTCTTCTATGTATGGGTCACCCTCCAGGTAGTCCACCATCTTCTATTCTTGGGCCACATCCTAGTAGCCCATCATTTTACATCAATGTGTCATGTCCTAGTAACCCTTGTTCTTCTTCTATTCTTGGGTTGCATCCCATTAGCCCTTCATCTTCTATTCATGGCTCACCTTCTGGTAGCCCCTCTTCTTCAATTCTCAGACCATTTCCTTTTCATCCTTCACATTATTCTTCTACCAAATATTGTTGCAAACCCAACCTCATTTCTCACATCAATTCTAAGCATCTACATTCTTCTCCCACTTCATGGGATCAGCCAAGTCAAGCATTAGCTTATAAGAAAAGCTAGAGAAGTTTTTTTACCAAGCTAAGACCAAAATGCCGAAGATCTCCAAAGCTTCCAACAACTCAAATGATCATAAAATCCAAAATCAAACATGATTCTAGAATGCATACCAACTTACCCACCAAGTATGGCATAAAGTGCAGAAACCTATGGATAGGGAACTCAAGCTCCCAAATACGAAACCCATGTTTCAAAACAAATCACAATCATTTTTTGAGTGTGAAATCACCATGATCATCAAGATCAGGGATAATATTACACTTGATAAGCAAATGCTCTTAGTGTCTCTTATCAAGGAAATCAAAAACATCAATGTTGGATCCTATCACAAAGAGTGACATGTTTTCATTCTGATAACCATAAAAAAAATTTAAAAAATTATTAAAAAATTCCAAAATACAAAAAAAGAGAGAAAACATCTAAACATTACAAAAAAAAATCAAAAGTACAAAGATCAAACATTATAATCAGGTAATACATACACATGGATGTTCTTTCTTCCCTTTATTTCATATTCCTCTGCATGTCATCCACCATTTTCATCCCTTCTATGTTATTGTGGTTAGCATATTCACACATATTTTGTGACATTTATCTCTATTCTATTTGTTTGACCTTCGTATTTCATCATCTTGGTAAATTAAAGATCGACTGACCTCTTAGAGATCCTATCACAATTCACATTTAGTAAAATTGTTGTGAAGAAATTTTGGACATATTTGTTAACACTAGCCAATGTCGGCATCACAATCACTTCCACATCCTTCCATCAAGCCATCAGTGGTTCTTAACCCTTTGAAAAACAAGAGAACTGAAATAAGTTTTTAGGAAGCAAAAGAATCAAAATCAATCAATCAAAAATCAAAAGCTACAAAGCAAAAGCAAATTGATATATAACTCTCTCTTGGGGTATTTCCAATAATCTCTATCGGGGTTATGGACGCTTGACTGGAAGTAGAGAAATGTTGTTATTAGAATCAAGTGCATCTTTGTTAGGGCTATGGACGTCTAGCTGACAGGGGAACAATGTACAACTATCCTTCCACAATCCATTCACAAGTCACCTTTAAAACTAAATCATTCCTACACATTGGCTAGTTTCTTCACTTGTTGTCTATCAACTCTTTCCTTTAGGATGTAATTCATTTCCACGTGCACACACAAGATCTCGATGAGTAAACAAGATTAATATGTTACCAAGTGTTGATTTTTGGACCTTTTTCAAACTCTTACTTTAGCGCATGTCTTGTCTCATGATTTGTGCCTTGGGCTAATCAATTTTTCATCAAAAACCTTCTAAATATTTCCATATCATCCTCTATTCTTTGTAAATCATTTAGAACATCCAAGTGTATAGGATGACCTCTTTTCCATGTTTGCAGACACTTTTGTCCCCTTTTAATAAATCAATTTTCTACTTCCCTTCTCTCATGTGTTTCTTGGCCAGATAACGTTAGGGGAATCCTTTCTCCCTCGCAATTGAACTTATTTTATATTGGCCTTGATCCCCCTTCAACGCGTGAATATTTTTCCTTTGAATACTCCCACCTAATCATTGGGGCATTTTTACATCCTCACTTTCTTACACATACACGTGGCATTCTGCCATTGTACATCCCATTTATCGTTAGGGGCATCCACTCTTCTTTGTCTTCTACCCTTATACGTCCCATATATCATTGGGGACATCCACACTTCTTTGTCTTCCTATACATAGTTTCAGAAAAATTTCAAAAACACAAAAACATTCGTATAAACTTTCAAAATTCCAAAAACATTCAAATATGTCCAAAAATCACAAAAAATTCATATATGTTTCTAAAAAATCAAAACCAATAAATATCATCCTATAAAATGTCACTCTTTGGTTCTCACTTGTTCTTATGCCTGACTCGCATATCATCTTGATCTACCTCTATTAACAAAGCTAGTTTTATTACTATGTTTGTACTCTGGGGCATAATGAGTTGTTTGGTATTATTTCATAGTGCACGATTGCTTTTCATAGGACCCAAGTGTCCTCCATTATTCCCCTTGCATGTATCCTTACTGGGGCACCATCTTTTAACCCTTGTCATTAATTTGGATAGGACAAAATCAAATCTTGATAAAAAAAATTGTACTATGTTTCTCTATTAGGTTAGCTTGTTTACTATCTCGTATTGCATTGCATTTTGTATGTTGCAGGGAGTTAGGCATCTTTTACTTTCTCGTATTGCATTGAATTTTGTATGTTACAGGGAGTTAGGAATCTTTTACTTTCTCGTATTGCATTGCATTTTGTATTTTACATTGAGTTGGTGTTTTCAACAATGGATAGTTCTTCATAGTATGGATTTTCATGCCATTCTAATTTTATCATATGCATACATTTTTAATAAGGACCAATGATGTAGATCCTTGGTAAAATGATGATAAGAAAGTTGTTTAAAAGAAATTTATACACTGGATGCAAGACTAGTTCTTCCCTAGCCATTTTCTTCTCGATCATTCTCCTATCAATATTATTCTTCTAATTCACTTGGGGCATAATGCCCCTACCCATTCTTCTATCTATTTCTCTCATCTTTTCTATCGTCAATCACCTTCTTTCATTACCCCATCGACACTCGAGGGGGTATCTCTCACTTTTACTAATTTTTCTTCTACCCCTTCAAAATTTTACCTATCTACTATATTTGAGTGGCATCACTTACGCCACCCAAAAGAGGGGTAAATTTAGACACCTATAATTTATCTCCAATAATTTAAATATTTAAATTGTGATAATTATCCCCCTTCCTGTAGACAACATATCATCAATATATCACACCTTCTCTTATATCGTCGTTAATTAATTACATTATGCTAATTAATTAACCCTTCTATCCAATCAAAGATGAAAATTAAACGAACTTCATTAATTAACCCCTTTCTAGCTTGAATTACTTAATTATTCATATTAATTAAGTTTTCCTCTTCTATTCGATAAATAAATCATCATTTGATTTAGCCTAAACCTTTCTATTCCCTAAATCATACTTTTTTTCTTCAAAAAGCTTCTATAAGCTTGCTCACCTATTCAATAATCACTTTTAATTAAATTAATCCCCTCAAACCCAGTCATGGTCCCTAACGAAAAAATAAACCTCCTAAGGTTGACTCACCCAACCCCCTGTCAACCATCCTTCTCCACAACTAACTCAACCTAGCTATTATCCCACATTTACAGGAACGTAGATATTCTTTTTAATCCATTGGGCTATATAAAGGAACCCTCCTCCTACTTTTCTATTTGACCTTTACCTAACCTTATACCTATATCCATTTTATCATCTTAGCACATTGCTTCCATTAGAGGAGCTAGTTTTATCTTCATTTATTGCATTCATCCTCCAAGTTGGAAGTCACTTGTGGCCATGAATAACAAGACTCCATTCTGAAACCTTGGGATTAAAACACACAGCAACCCTTTGATTATTAAGGATCTAAATAGGTTCATTCCATTTATTACATTCAAATAAGATATAGAGCTTATTCTTAACAATTATTTTGATGCGTATTCATTTTCTAATGAAAGATGTTTTAGTAGATTTAGTCCCCCTTGTGTAAGCTCTAAGCGTTATGGTGCGTAGATTTTATTTGCATTTTATTGAGGCTATTAGTGTTAGTCTTGATTTTACTTAAAACTACTATCTTTCACACAAGTGTTCAAAGTGAAAATCAAGGACATTGGGCTGTCGGAAAGAACTAAAAACGTGTTGAGATGAATTTGTAACCTAATAGAAACCCACCCCCCTACTATCAAATATTTAAAATTATAGCTTATTGATATCATTTAAGGTGTCAGCCTACAATTTGATCGATCTTATTTAAATAGAATCATGAGTGGTTTCAAAAATCGGATCACAAACAGCAACCCAAATCTTAGGAAAGTAATAATAACATCCACTTCCAAAAGGGAATCCAAATAAGTGATCAAATAAACCATTTTAAAAATCTTTCATAAATCATCCTTAATGAATAAAATTTATCCAACATGATCGAATTTTAAGAATCATTAATGTGGATGACTAATATGCATTAAGAAATCATGATACCAATTAATACGAGTTTTTGGACAAGTGCCTAATCGTCGAGCGCCCTAAATTAACCATATTCCATTAAATATCTAATTACAGTAAAATTTATAATGGAATGAATAGACCTACAAAATGCACCAACAGACCTTCATCAGAAGACTCTGACCACGTCCGGAAATGTCCTCTACCTTCGTGTAGCCACTTACACAGTTAATTTCCCCCTAGTTCTCTGTCAAGAACAAACGAAAAATAAAAATTTCTCACCAAACATAAAAAAAACTCCAAACATGAAAATTAATATATCAAATAGAGCAATCTAAAATTTTGAACCAGTCTCCCAGTTCACTCAAAGATCTAAAAGCTTTGTTTGAATATCCGAAAATGATAAAAGTAGAAACAACTCTTGTAGGGAACCTAGAAGATCTATCCTCGAACAATCCTCCCTAAAAATAGCAACCATGAGATGTCAAACATCTTCTTGCTCCAGTACTTGAAAGGACTAGTGATCTCCCTTCAAATCCGGGAATAACACTTAGCTCACCTACATAAATCTCCAAGGTTGTGTGTTGCAATGGGGGTGGGTTTATATAGCAAACCCCTTCCCCTGAAATAGGGTTAATAACTCTATTAGAATTTTAAACATAGCCTACTCGTGGTCTAAGTTTGGGTCACCGGATTCATGAGGAGGATGTTCTAAGGGTCATAAATCCTTATTTTATCCCCATAGAGAGCTACCCACTTTAGCTAACCCCCAACGCATCCACCTTGACTTGCCTGTTAACTCACCTGTTGGCTCACCCACTTCTACCTTGAGCTCTTGTCAAGCTTCCACCAAACCTCCCCATGCAACTGTCTTGATCTGACGTAGTCAATTGACCCAATCATACCCAGACTCACTTGTGCGTATCTAAATGAATCCTTACCAAGTTGTCCATAGTAAGCTTGTCGAGCTATGTGAGAGTTGGTTGTTGCCGATCACCAGTTATCCACTATGACCCAAAGCTGGTTGGTGTAGTTTAGTAGGTGGCAGCCACGTGTCCTCATGAGAGGACACATCACTTTTTC